>CM077028.1:16941526-19341526 GCA_039090855.1 Macrothele yani
CACACGATAGCCTGAATAGCATGAGAAAAGATTTTTTTCTCTATAGAAATATTTCAACTCACGTTTTTTTAGAATGGCATACACACACTAAACAGGATGAAAAATATTGGGTGGGTACTCCCCCAGTGAAATTATTGGGGAAGGGCAAGATCTACCTTGCCCCCTCATAGTCGGCACCTGTGGAAGGGCTTGTATATTCAAGGGAATATATTAGCACTGCAAGATCATGTACAGGCTGAATGAAAAGTAATACATCCACATGCTTAACTTGAGATTAAATAAATATATTGTAATGAAAAGAACAAAGTTATTATTTTAGTATGCCTTTTTGGGGGACCTGATTTTTGTGCATAGTTGTTCAACAACTGACTGTACTTCCAACAACTTCGAAAAAGTTTATTCAAGCTGTCGACTGGATTCCACACTTGGTTCTTGTTGCCATGGTATGACTGCTGTTACTACCTCTGCATTGGGTGTCAATAGTAGTGTCCACGAATGTTCGCCATATTAGAAAAAAAGAACATAATCACATGACATAAAATGCAGATGATACATTGAATGCAGAAGGTTGGTGAGATGATTTTTCTGAATTGTTTTCAGTGTTACACAAACTGTGAGGCCTGTTATTATTAAGATATATTGTGCCTGAAAACCTTCTGATATTTTTTTCAACTAATTGAGTGTTTTGAAATCTAGAAATCAAATCACAAAAATCAAGGCCTATATATGAAGCTATGAAGTACAAATATCACATGATTATGAACACAAGTTACATAAGTATGAACATAAAAATCAAGCCATGAATTATAAAATTCATGCTGAAATAATTCCAATTGTGTTAAGCTATCCAAAAGAGATCTAGAACAGTAGCTCACAGTTGTGCGAGACTGAAAGAAATGGAGTACAGCCATGAATCTGTGATGTTTCATCGTACTAAGGAAGATTCAGTGTTTCATTTGACTCTGAACTGCTTGTTGCTCCAGGCTCAGGGGTCTTGCTATGGATAACACCGTCTTCACTCCAGAACACTGTTCCCCAAGATGTTTGTGCTTTGTACTTTTTTTCCAGTGGTGAACATTTGTTGCAATACTGAGTGGACTATCACTTGTTCTCACGGTTGAAATTGTGAACTTTCACTTCATTTAAAATTTTTTAGGAAGAAAGCAATCTGCATTTTCATAATGAAAAACAAAATCTGCTAGTTTCAAGTTATCAGGCTTTCACCTCAAGTGTGACTATGCAGGAAAACCACCTTGCGCCAACCATCCACTATCCAAGAAAAGCACTGTGAGCCACGTGTTCATGGGAAATGGCTACTGTGTTATCAATTTCCCTATTAGTAATTTGCCAATTTTTATTCATTTTTGTTGTAGACATATTCTGAGCTTTGCCATTGCATTTCACTATTGTTCAAATACCTTGATCAAACAGTACACAATGCTGATGTCAATACATGTTCGTCCATGAATATCAACAGGATCCACTCCCGTCAAAAATTGTCACGTATTAATTATGTTAATTACAAGTGTTGGTTAAAAAGAGGCACCATTTAACCTGAAATATTTTAGTTATGATTTCGTAGTATCTGTGGTTTTGAGAGTTCACAAATTTTTTTTTCTTCATTGCTATATGTTGCCAAGTTTTGGAAGTGGATGCATTACTTTTCATTCAGTCTGCATATAAAGAACACCACAAGATTGAAAGTAAAAAGCAAATGTGAGGTTGGCGATAGAATGAGAAAGCATAATAAATTCACCTGAAAAAGTTTTAGAAAATGTTTGGGGACATATGTTATCTATCAGGGTGTTGTTAAGTGTGATTAATGATGATGTATTCAATCATCATTAATGAAGTTGCACATAAATGACCATGTGTGGTGTAAATTAGATATGTCAAATGCAAATGAAAATAATTAAGTATTTTTAAAAATTTGTGTGACTGAAGACAAATCATTAGTCTTATGATTCTTGTATTTCTACGTAACATTAATAGCATAAAAATAAAGATCTTCAAGTTCAAAATTCTTATGTGTTTGGTATTCATTTTCTCCCAAAACTTTTTATTTAAAGAAAGTTATGATTAGTGTTAGAATTAGTTTCCACTGAATATTTTAAGTGCACCTGAATGCCACTAGCTTGTGTGTTAACATTGCTACCATTCTAGTTTTTATAAAAATCATGTTCATATAAATTAGATAAAATCATGTTCATATAAATTAGATAAAATCATGTTCATATAAATTAGAAAATCATGTTCATACAAATTAGATAATCCACTGCGCTGTCGGGATGGAGTAGGCTCTGTCCCAGTGGTGCATTTAAGCGCTGGCTTATGACCATTCATCCGAGATGGGTTTGGGTTCGAATCGTGGAGAAGCTTGGATGTTGGGTTTGTCTTACAGCACTCTCTCTCTCTCTCTCTCTCTCTCTCTCTCTCTCTCTCTCTCTCTCTCTCTTCCTTCCCTGGAACTAGTGACCCTAAATTAGGGACGGGCAACTGCTTATAGCCCGTTGAGTTGCTTACAGTTGTCATTAAACCCACACTCACAAAAATACATATCATACAGATTCTGTGTGCGCTGTTACAATATATCATCATCATTGTCAACCATTATCAATCCACTGCTGGACGAAGGTCTCCCCAAGTTTCCTCCACAACGGTCTGTCTTGTGCCAGTCTCCTCCATGTCACTCCTGCATACTTTCGAATTTCATCCACCCATCTCCCATGTGGTCTTCTTCTGGGTCTTTTCCTGTCCCTTGGAATCCACTCTAAAATTTCGGCTGTCCATCGATGGTCTGTCCTTCTGGCAGAATGTCCAGCCCATTGCCATTTCAGGGATTTAACTCTGATCATGACGTCTTCCACTCTTGTCATTTTTCGGATCCACGAGTTCCTCTTCTTATCTCTCCTGGTTACACCAATCATGCACCTCTCCATGCTGCTTTGAGTTGCCTGCAGCCTTTGTATGTCTCTTTTAGTTAAGGTCCACGTCTCTGCACCATACGTAAGCACTGGAAGGATGCATTGATCAAACACTTTTCTTTTAAGACATAATGGCATATTGCTCTTGAAAATTATGCTGTTTCTTCCAAAAGCTCTGCAGGCAAGTTTTGTACGCCGATTAATTTCTTCATCAATGTGACCCTCACTTGATATCTGCTGTCCAAGATAAATGTACGTGTCTGTTATCTCCAGCTTTTATCCATCAATCGATAAATTTTCATTTCTTGAAAAAGCATTGAACATCACTTTTGTCTTCTGAAAGTTCATTTTTAATCCCACTTCTTTACTCTTGTCAGCAAGTTCCTGGATCATACTCTGCAGCTCTGATGGGGTAGTTCCAAAAATGACTACGTTATCAGCAAAACGAATGTGAGTTAGATAATCTCCATTAATCTTTATCCCCTTGTTTTCCCAGCTCAGCGACTGAAAGACACCCTCCAATATAGCATTAAAGAGCTTCGGAGATATGGTGTCACCTTGTCTCACTCCCTTTCCTACTTTATTATACTTTAAGATTGCTGATGGTTTATTGTGATGCCACCACGGTGGTGCAGTGGTATAAGCGCTGGCTTCTGACCATGAGTCCAGGTTTGAATCCCAGTGAGGCATGAATATTGTGTTTGTCTTAACGCACTGGCTCTCTCCCTTCCCTAGAACCAGTGACCCTACATTAGAGATGACCGACTGCTTATAGCCCACAGAGTTGCTCACGGTGGTCGTTAAACCTCCAACCAAGCAAACTTATGACTGATTCTCTCCTTTCACTGGAACCTATAGCCGGCCGCCCCAGTGGCGCAGTGGTCTAAGCGATGGCCTCTGATCATTCGTCCGAACGGGGTGCGGGTTCGAATCCCGGTGAGGCATGGATGTTGTGTTTGTCTTACGGCACTGGCTCTCTCCCTTCCCTGTAACCAGTGACCCTAAATTAAGGACGGGCGACTGCTTATAGCCCATTGAGTTGCTAACGGTGATCGTTAAACCTCAAAAAAAAAAAAAAAAAAAAAAAAAAGAACCTATAGCCCTAAATTAGCAACGAGCAACTGCTTATAGCCCACAGAGTTGCTCGCGGTGGTCGTTAAACTTCCAACCAAGCAAACTTATGACACTGACTCCTTTCACTGGAACCTATAGCCCTAAATTAGGGAGGAGCGACTGCTTATAGCCCACAGAGTTGTTCGCGGTGGTCGTTAAGCCTCTAACCAAGCAGGCTTACGACACTGACACTCTCCTTTCACTGGAATCTATAGCCCTAAATTAGGGAGGAGCGACTGCTTATAGCCCACAGAGTTGCTCGCGGTGGTCGTTAAGCCTCTAACCAAGCAGGCTTACGACACTGACACTCTCCTTTCACTGGAACCTATAGCCCTAAATTTTTTTTTTTTTATTGGAGGTTTAACGACCACCGTGAGCAACTCAATGGGCTATAAGCAGTCGCCCGTCCCTAATTTAGGGTCACTGGTTCCAGGGAAGGGAGAGAGCCAGTGCCGTAAGACAAACACAACATCCATGCCTGACCGGGATTCGAACCCGGACCCCTTACGGACGAATGATCAAAGGCCAACGCCTTAGACCACTGCGCCACCGGGGCGGCTAGCCCTAAATTAGGGAGGAGCGACTGCTTATAGCCCACAGAGTTGCTCGCGGTGGTCATTAAACCTCCAACCAAGCAAATTTACGACACTGACACTCTCCTTTCACTGGAACCTATAGCCCTAAATTAGGAACGAGCGACTGCTCATAACCCACAGAGCTGCTCATGGTGGTCATTAAAATCCAAACAAAAAAGACGTCTCAGATTTTTTTCATTGGAAGTTTAATGACCACCGTGAGCAAGTCAGTGGCTACAAGCATTTGCCCATCCCTAATTTAGGGCTACTGGTTCCAGGGATTGGAGAGAACCAGTGCCATTAGACAAAAAACATCCATACCTCACCGGGATTCGAACACAGACCTAACTCGGACGAATGGTCATAAGCCGGCGCTTTGACCACTGCTCCAACAGAGCGGCTTCCTGAGATGTGCACGCATTGTTTTTGTAAATGGCACAAGTCAACGTCTAATAGATAAGAATTTAAAGGCAGAAACAGGGCCGTACCAAGCCATGGTGCAGGGGGTGCCATTTTGACTATACAATATTTTTAATATTTTGGACCATTGGCATAGAAAAGGGATGGGTTTCAGGGTTTTAACCCTCCCCTTAACTTTTTCTAAGTTTATTTTATAAATAATTTTCCTATTTTAAATTGCAGAATTTCTTCCCAAGTTACAAAATATTAGTGCATTTTGAAGGACAAACCAAGGCTCTGAGTCTGATACTATTGTTCTCATGATAAAATTTTTAGGGTGGAAGGTATCTTTTTCAACATGAAAAATTGATTTTCTCATAGGCATAATGATAACGCTGTGCTCAGTGCTCTGTATCTCGCAAGATGAACAATCTTTACAGCTACTGTTACTGTTTCGTATGTAAAGATTTCAGGTATCGGCTTACCTGCAAAAAGTAGGTAAATAAATAAAATAAAATAAAAATTGTTGAGGGCATCATTGTAGACGATTTCCTCCGACCGTCGCCATGGTATACCACTGAAATTGATTCTGAAACTTTTTTGATTTTGATATAACTCGGCGGAAAGCAATATTATTTCTGAATGATACAAGAGAAAGTAAAGCAAAGCAGCCAATGAAGTTGCGTCATTAATATTTTTTAAAACAACTACAATTATTGCAGTTTTCTTCATTTCATTTCATTTCATTTTTGTGCTTTGTTTTCTATTACTGTTCAAGAAGTGCGTAACGTAACGTACAGCGTACGTACCAACGAAAAACTATTTTTTCAGAACTCCTTCCCCACCCCCCATTTTCCCCCGTAAATACACCTGACCTGAACCTGACGGTGGCGCAGTGGTCTAAGCGATGGCCTCTGATCATTCGTCCGAAAGGGGCTCGGGTTCGAATCCCAGTGAGGCATGGATGTTGTGTTAGTTTTACGGCACTGGCTCTCTCTTTTCCCTGGAAACTGGCCCTAAATTAGGGACGGGCGACTGCTTATAGCCCACTGAGTTGCTCATGGTGGTCGTTAAACCTCCAATAAAAAAAAAAAAAGAACCTGACATATACAGAATTACCGATACAGTAACAGTTATGCGGCAGAAACCTACCCCTTTCGAAAGTCCTGGGTTGGCGCCTCTGTTTTGGACGCCATCTGTTGAAATGTTCGTATACGCGAGAGATGGGTAAGGTTCCTAAGAGGCATGAGTCAACACATTCCACAGACAGGGAAACAAGTTTGCACCCCCCCCTTTTTAATTTGTTCTTAAGAGGCACATGTAATGGGACAAGGTCAGCCCCTTTGCTATCGCCAGCTGAGAAAACATTTCTCGGCAGGAGGGAGAGGGGATCGGAGAGCTGTGAGCTGTCATTAAAAACTACACGTGTCAACCCACGCTCACGGTGTCACCTGTCCTGTCGTGTCCACTTTCCACTACCTGGGTGATAGGAAATGGACCTACGGCCCTCTATGGATACGCGATTACACGGTTATCCCAAATTAGGGACGGGCGACTGCTTATAGCTCCGCAAGTTGCTCACGGCTGTTACTAAACCCAGGACCGTAGTTAGGTTTCAGAACTACGAGGAGTAGTAGTCATCTTGGGGTTTGGCTCTGTGTTAAACTAAAAGCTGTGTTTTTCTAAGAATACAGACACAAGCTTTGTGTTGTTTTAAATCTTTTGTTGATTTACTTCATTTTCTCATTTCATCTAATTGTTTTTGCCAAAAGGTAAAAACAGTTAGATAAAATACAAAATATGAAATAAAAAGCGGAGAAAGAAAACAGAACTTTCATGACATATAAAATATGAATCACATTCTTTGAATCCGGTTATGGTGGTTGAGCCGTAAATTCCTTATCGTTGGAGTCAAAATAAGCCAACCAGCGTGATTTATTATTATTATTATTATTATTATTATTTTGTTTTCTGTTCTGGTCTCTATTCCGTGAATTTACGCAATGGGATCGGGGATTTGCTGATGTCATACTTCAACTTTTTTTAAGTCCTCTTCTTCGGCTCCACTTTTTTTTTTTCATGCGCGTATTCTGCTTTGCTGGCTCTTGAGATTTTGAGGGCGGTTGCCCTCCCAGAATGGTTATTCCACGGGCGTAAATTTATGCTCTAGGGTTTGTATAAAATAAAGATTGTAATTAAAATAGAAAGTTACATTCTTCAGTATTATCTTTTTAAGGACTTTCGTTAGTCTCATACAGTATTCCATGCAGTTAACCAGGGTATAGCGTCTAAAAGGGAAGTGTGCCGTGCGAACTCAAAATCTGCGTTCGAAATATGTCCCACGCCGCATCGCGGCACTGCAGACGGCGTCTGTGTCAAAGATTGTGTGTACAGTTGTGCAATGTGAACCAAACAACAGGGGTTGGATTAGGATATGTACGATTTTCTTAAGTGTGTGATTATGGAAACACATTTTATGGTTCAGTGAAATGTCTACGTCTGGCGCAGAGTGCAGCGTCGGCAAATGTAATTGAAAGTATAATTATGCGTGATTTAAATTGATATGCTACCTCCTCGAAGAATGCCTACCAAAAGGCTAACAAATGGCTTGTATGTGCCAAGTAAAGAAGTGCTGTTTGGAAAATTTAAATGTATGTCACTTAGTAGCGGCTAGTGGTAAGCTGAGTCGAATCTGACGAAAAAGACAGGCTACGGTGCGAAATAGTCACGTGCACAACTTAGTGCTGTCGCCAAGTCAATCGGTTGAACAGCCATTGCGTTTCATTGTTGGTTCACATTTGTTTGTATTGAGTGAGTGTTCCGTTTATTGCCATTTGGATACACGTATAGTTTTGTAAGGTAGGTATTATTATATTTCTAAGGTAAGGTTAATTCTTAGTAAACGTTTTATTTAGTTTTAGTAATAATTATAGGTTTAATGAGTAGATCTTAGTTTCACACGTGTTGAAATCTGTTCATGTCTCGTGAATAGTGAAGTATAAAGAAGTGAGTTATTCTGTAGTGTTGAATTCTTATTTCAAATAGAATAATTAATATATTTTGCCAATGCCGATTCACATAGAGCTTGAATATTACCAGAAATCAGGGCAACTTTTCAGGAAATTAGCCTTCGTAATTTGTATAACATTTGCATCTCCAACAATCGTTAGCCCTTTCTTTACGAAATTAATGCTTGAACTGTTGTTGCATTGTAATGTGTCTCTGAATTAAAGAGTACATTTTTTAATTTCGTAACTTAATGCAACTGTGATATAGCATTTGTCTGATTGAATTTACTAAAGCTGTCTGAACAGTGTGGACAGATTATGTTGAAAAACTTGCATGGTCAACTTTATTCTAACTGTACAAAACATAGGGAACTACTTTCGATTAAAAATTTCATATCTAGTTCTTCACTTGTATTAAAAGGTGTAATTCTTTTTACAGGAATTGCCAAAATTTGCCATGCCACAGTGTTGCAGTGTTAGTGGCTGCTAGTTAAATTATAGAAGTCAAAAGGAGACTTACAACTTTTGCCATACCAATTGTCTTATACAAAATCTGCTGCATACATTTAAACAGACAAAGTTCTGATTTTAGATTTCCTTGTTCATTTTCCGTGGAATGTTTGTGTATGAGTAGCTTGAAAACTAAATAGGAAAACATAACTCTCCTCAGCTGGAAAATACTCTTGAACAACTTAGTGAAAGCCAAACATGACAACTGAAATTATTTGAAATCACGTGAAAGGAAAATTAAGAAGTTGAAAGTCTGAACGCTTAGTTTTGTGTGCCTCTCCTTAGTGCATAGTGTGCACAGAGTAAGTCCTGAGATAGGAAAAAGAGTTCAAACTTATCAAATATTTTATATGCAAAAGTGTATAGCCAGGTTGGTTAAAGTATTGAAATGTATTTTTCTTCTGTAATAAATGAAGATAACATTTCTGAAAAGTTATCTTTGAAACTGGAAAGTAAAGATCCGTCATATTTGGTTTAATTTTATTTGAAACTTGTATACCAGGAAGCAGTACTTCAGTTAGCTTCTCGTAACATATTTCCAATCTTTTTTCTGCTTCATCACATATTCACACAGTGATGCGGAGTGGTTGGTGGCATTCTGTACTGAAGATTTGTATTTAATATTTGGTGGTGTCTTTTTTTTTTTTCAAATTGGAACTAATACTGTTTGTGCAGTGGTTGCCCGTCTTCAAATGGACCAGAGGTCCTCATTTACTAGCAGGTTTGATTTCATCTGTCAAAATTCATTTGAAAATCTATGGACTATTTTCTTTCCGTGGAAGATGATGCTGTACTCCTTCGTCATGGGGTCCGGCTAGTCCCTCAACGACACCATACCCGTACGAGTTCCATGTCACTTATTTTCAGATTAATAAATGTTAGCAGTAATATTGTAGCATTTTTGTTTATGTTTCAATACTGTACCAAAAAATTCCAGGAAATTTCTCTTATTTTTCATACTTACCACTATGACTTCATTGCCATAAAATTTTTGATAAAAACACCTGTGAGAAATTAACTGAAGTGTTACTGTGTGTGTGTGTGTGTCAGAGCTGAGTTCGGGCTGAATTTCAAGATCCTGAGCCTGAAGTATGTCAGCTCGAACGAGCCCGAAAACTATGATTAACCTGTTAAGCATTGAAAAAAGTCTTCCAGACTTCCACTCTTTCCTACCCATGCAATTAACTGATGTCTTTCTCAACTGCGGAGTGGAGAAGGGATGTCTATCTATTTCTATAGTTACCTTTAACCATTCATTTATTCCCGAAATGTTTTTTTGGGGGAGGGGGGGACATCTGGAGGCACAACAAACTATGTCGTATGTTGCTCAATAGAATTAGCAGGGAGCTGCCCCTTTGAGGTAGGGAGCAAAATTCCGTCAGCTTGCTATCTACTATCTATGCTTCTTAAAACTTATCCTTGGCAGAAATCCTGTAATTCATGGCCTATGGTATTTTGTTATCCAAGCCCGGAATGGATAGCCCTGCAGAATTCCTACTCCCCATTTGACCCAGTTGCTGAAGAATTCTCTTTCACAACTAGAAAGTGTAAAAAAAGTCTCGTGTGCTAAATTATATAAAATCACATTAAAAGAAAAAGGAAGAAAATTCTTCCCCTCTCTCTCCAAGCCCGAACTCCAGTAAGTATTACACAGCCAGCGCCCGGTTCGGGGCTCGGCCCAATCTCAGCACTGGTGTGTGTGTGTACTAGTGCTTAGCTTGACATTTATAGTAGGTATATTGAAAGTAAAAATTTAATTTTACTATAATGAGCAAATTTGGCTTCTAGTAAAGAATGTTAGTAAAATGTATAAATTCCCTAGTGTTATGAAAAACTACTAACCAATTCTGCTTAATTCCTTTAGAAATGTGTGGGAAATATTTATTTATACTGTTAAAATGTTGTCTAATCTAAAAAGTGATATCAAATATGTTTTATAAAAAAGTAGATCACAGGTATGAACATTACAAGAGTAGATTTTAGGTAAAGAAAATAATTGACATAACTCATACATAAAATATTCAGATGGTAACACACACTGGAGGATCTAAAGCTGAGATAATTTTGATGTAACTTGTGATGATTCAAACTATTTGAAACAGATGTCTTAATTTCTGCCATTGGTTAGCAAGAATTCTTTTTTTATTTTGTTGTGTGTATCTATAACTTTGTTGCAGATGCTATCACATAAAGGAAGTTTGGGTAACAATCTGAAGCTGAATACTGTTTAGCTTGTGATGACTTCCTTCTTTCAAACTATTTGAAACAGACATTTGAGGTACATTTATGTAAAAGAATGGACCCATTTGTTTATTTTTAATAGTATTTTTACTTTGTTCCGCTTGAAGATACAAGACAAATTCATAGTCAATAGGTAAGTTGATACTTTATCCAAATGTAGTATTTATGCTAATTTTTAAAACAAACTAAAAATTAATTTCTGAATTGTAGCAAAGTGCTTTAATAATATGAGGGTGGATCAAAAAGTTAGTTACACTGTTGAATAAAAAATCAAGGATATACTCAGGGGATGTATGTTGGTTTACAACATTAATTCATTTTTCGACATAGTCGCCTAAGGACTGTAAACATTTATCGGAACGTGCGATTAACTTTCCCATACCTGTACAAGAAAAGTCCAGTTTGGTGCAACTAGTTAAGGACCGCACTTTTCACAGCCTCATCCGTTGGGAATCATTGTCCACTAAGCTCCTGTTTCATTTTTACCGAACAAATGGTAGCCGCATGGGGATAAGTTGGGGCTATAAGGTGGATGCTGCCACAATTCCGACTTGAATTAATGCAGCAATTCCCTTAGTTTTCCGTGCTGTGTAATGTTCTTGGACATCAGTGTGACACCTTCGCTCAACTTACCCCGGCATCTGTCCTTAATTGAATTTCGCAAATTTAATGGTGTTTGGCAATATGAGTCACTTGATGGTTGTCTCTTTTGACAGAAATTCTGTGTAAACAACAGATTCACAGTCATCATGACCACTCCCGCAGACAGAGACAGTTGGACTTTTCACGTCTTCCTTGTTGGGGAGGTGACATGTTTCCATTCCATGGACGATCGTTTGATTTCAGTTACGTAACAGTAAATATGCGATTTCAGATTGCTTATAGAGATATATTTCCCACGTATAATAAGAAGAAATATTTCTTCCCCAGTGTTTACCTGTATAACTGGGAATTTGCTAAGCATCGACCTGACTCTAAATAGCTGAGCTACGATGAAGCAAGGCTCGCTTTGACTGGCGAAAATCTGATATGAAATGTAAACTAGAACAATCTGTAGGATGCATAATGCTGTATTTAGTTCCAGAACAGTCTGCTGATATACCAAATGTCTTCCACATATTCCTGGTCCAAGAAGCCCCATCACACGTAATGAAATTAACAAACAGACCTGCATTTTCAGTGAGAATAACAGCTTTAATAATTAATTTTGCTAGCAAAGTTCCACTTATATTGTTACTTGTGGCAAAAACACCAATTATTTGGGTCCAATCTCCATTTAATGGCTGAAACACCATTACCAGTCCGTGATTACATGGGGTATACTTAACAGTTTTTGAAGTGTATGGCCCAATATGAACAAACCCTAATATTTCACCAGATGATTTTGCATGCAGTTTTTCTGTAAGCTTCACTTCATCTATTAATATACCACCATGTCTTGCAAAAGGCTCCATTTCACTTGTTTTCTTTGAAATAGTTTCAAACGTCAGTGCATTGAATCCAAAACTGCTGTTGTAATTTGAAATATACTTTCTAATAGTTGTTCTATTAGGTAGGATCATGATTTTGTGTTTCCGTATGTGCTCGTACAATTTTGGACTTTTTATGTGCATTAGTAAGCATTCAAGTAACCATTCTTTGGTATATGACATACCTCTTGCAGATTTCTTTTTTGCTGCCTTATAACAATGAATAACCATTTGCTGCTGCTTAATGCGTAATTCTGCTATTTTTTCATTAATGGAAAGTTCTGTAAAATTCCTTTTTTTTTTTTTTTTTTTTTTTTTTTTAAGTTTAATTAGAGAGCGAAATAACTAGTTTCTTCAGCCTGTTGATTTTCCGAACTGTATTTTGATACTTATTTTTAAATGTAGCCTTTCTTCTATGATAAGCTATTTTGTGCAAAAGTAAGCCCTGCAGATACTTACATCTGAGGCAAGTCTTTGTTGTTCCTTTCGTTACACAATTTTTGCTGTACAAATTATTCTAAAAAATAACTCCACTTTCAAGGTACTTCATGTTATTTTCAAATTCTGAAATGGAGCCTGTGCCATGACATACTGTTAGCCTATCAGTGTCTCGAATAATGGATTTTGATTCATCTTTAGAAGTAATATTAGAAACTGAGTTAATTTTTATTCCACGTAAATACACTTTACAGGTAACCTCTGGTTAACTTTTGGTAACAACAACCAGTTTTTCTGTTGTCAATGAATTTGACAATTCACATTTGAATGAATGAACATGGAAAATTATGCACTTTGAATTATTTGCAGGAATTTGCTTACCCCAAAATACTGAAGGCTGTGATATTCAGAAGGCAGTTCCGTGTAACTCTTTGGGAAGTGAATTCCAAGCTATTTAAATTACCATCAGGCTTATCATCGGTTTCCCTAACTTTCCTGTATTTTGCCAGAGTTTTTGACAAATAATGGGGAAGGTTTGGAAATATTGTTGGAATTGCATCTGGTGTCAAGATGGGCCGATCTCTGGGTATTAACACAGTCTCCTCATTTATTTTATGCACAAAATTTCGAACCACAAATCTCTCAAAGTGCAGTTCACATACAGCACTAAATTTGTCGTAAGTTTTTATCTGCACATCTGCACCGGGAATCAATCTTTGCCACTGCTGTAAAAGTTTATCATTTTTGGGTATTCCAAAGAGTGACGGCTTACTGTTTTTGTACTGAGTATTGCAACCTGGCACAAAACTATGGTTATTTCTCTTCCGCATAATGAGCTAAGTATAACTTATATACAATATTTAGGTAATCCACATTCCTTCTAAAACCTAAAACATAACACGTTTTCGTCTAAATTACCGTTCTTTTCACAGTAAGCAACACGAATTTAGTTTCCCGCTCCCATCACAGTAAGAAAGAGGGAAGGGAAGGCGATCGAAGCGCCATCTACGAAGGGGACAAATTTCGGTATCCACGCCAATCATTACGTACGCTAGGCGCTCGGCACACTTTCCCTTCTAGACGCTATAACCAGGGTATAAACACTAACATACACTGTGAGGTCTGAATATCTCATATTTGCTGCCCCGGTGGCGCAGTGGTCTAAGCAATGGCCTCTGATCATTCATCCGAACGGAGTCCAGGTTCAAATCCTGGTCAGGCATGGATGTTGTGTTTGTCTTACGGCACTGGATCTCTTCCTTCTCTGGAACCAGTGGCTCTAAATTAGGGACGGGCGACTGCTTATAGCCCATTTGAGTTGCTCACGGTGGTCGTTAAACCTCCAATCAAAAAAAAAAAAAAGAATATCTCATACCATTAGGAATTTTCCAAAACAGTGAATGGAGACACGGAAAACAATATGCTGATATGCCTAACCTCCATGACCTTTCCGAATATGTCATGTGACGTCAGCCTCGATTTCTGCGTACCAACATGACTGCTGATTCAATGTTTTCGCTATTTGATTATTCCTTACTGTTGCCTAATTTTTACAATCCTAACGTCATGGATTCTGCCGAGGAATTAATACAGCTACAGGGCGAAGAAGAAGAAATTAATTTCTTAGAAGAACAAATCAAGGTTGCAAAAATATACAAAGACAATTTTGTGTTCGATGTTTTTTTCGCATAACGCAGGAAAGCATCGCCGTTAGTCATAATGAAGTTTTTAATGTAGCATTTCTCGTACACGCTAATTAAATTTTCATGTTCTTATTGCCAGACATTGGCGAAATATCTGAAACATAAAATTTAGTACCTTGTTTTGTAAAACAAAAACATTTAAAAGCTCAGACAAATACGTAATAAGGAAACAAATTAGAGTTCGCACGCTAGGCAATCTGCTTAAAAATTAAATAAAGGCGTAACATTAAATAAAAGAGAAATTATAGATATGTTTGTTTTATTCTTTGAGGAACTTTAAATTACCGATCCGAATATTCCATCAATTTTCGTCTACTTTTTTTTTTTGAAATTGAACTTGGAAGGAATACTACGAGGTTTTTTTTTTTTTTTGATTGAAGGTTTAACGACCACCGTGAGCAACTCAATGGGCTATAAGCAGTCGCCCGTCCCTAATTTAGGGTCACTGGTTCCAGGGAAGGGAGAGAGCCAGTGCCGTAAGACAAACACAACATCCATGCCTGACCGGGATTCGAACCCGGACCCCTAACGGACGAATGATCAGAGGCCAGCGCCTTAGACCACTGCGCCACCGGGGCGGCACTACGAGGTTTCAACTGCCTTTGATTCGTAGTGTCATAATATCCAAAAGTTGTTTCGTTAAAGGGGACAGAACATATTGGAGAGTGCACATCGGAATGGAAATCACCGTGCCGCCCCGGTGGCGCAGTGGTCTAAGGCGCTGGCCTCTGATCATTCGTCCGTAAGGGGTCCGGGTTCGAATCCCGGTCAGGCATGGATGTTGTGTTTGTCTTACGGCACTGGCTCTCTTCCTTCCCTGGAACCAGTGACCCTAAATTTAGGGACGGGCGACTGCTTATAGCCCATTGAGTTGCTCACGGTGATCGTTAAACCTCCAATCAAAAAAAAAATCACCGCGTTTCATTTTACCCAGCCATTCCCTTAATAATTTCGTCTTTTTCAGCGGAAAATTAAAGAATGTTTTTCTTTCGTCTACACAATTTAGGTTGCAGGATTTATTAGCACAACCATACGATGAGCAAAAGTTATACATGTCGTTAATAAATTTACGAAAATCGCGTTTTCCCTGAACCCTTGCAACTTAACGCCATGTTAAGCAATAGGAAAACGCATGTAAACAAACTATTGTTTGTCCTCGGCCACGGAAAGGCTTTCCCATGATGCCATGCGAGGTGAATAAGGCCCATTATCTGTGCTCTGCAGACTGCCACAGAAAGTTCTCTCAGCGTATAACCTTAACAGAATTTTTTTTTTTTTTTTTTGGATTGGAGGTTTAACGACCACCGTGAGCAACTCAATGGGCTATAAGCAGTCGCCCGTCCCTAATTTAGGGTCACTGGTTCCAGGGAAGGGAGAGATCCAGTGCCGTAAGACAAACACAACATCCATGCCTCACCGGGATTCGAACCCGGACCCCGTTCGGACGAATGATCAGAGGCCATCGCTCAGACCACTGCGCCACCGGGGCGGCACAGAATTTTTTCAAGCCCTATCCCTTAAACTTCTTCCCATTGTTACGTTCCCTATCCGATACTCATTCGTTTTGCGCTGGCCTGTTTTTCGTTCAGCATTCATGTGTAGTGTTGTGTTGTCGACGTTCACGTAACGTTTGCGCTTTACTTCGCATCTACAATCTGTGGTTCTTGGGTATTTACTTAGTTTTTACATTTTGAATAAAGTTCCTGAAATGCGTTTTTGAACGATCATAAAACTTCCCTATAATGAGTTAACAACGATGTGTGAGAAAGTAAAAGCCAAGTATTATTTGAGTGTAACTCGAAAGGGTGTAATTTCAAGTCTGGCCCTCCAAGATAAGAAAAGCTTGCTACGGTTCTGACTGTTCTTCTATGTCTTCATCCTCCTCAAATCTGTCATTTACCATTTCTTTGTCGATCATGTTTCTGAAACACAGGTTCCTTCAACTCACCAAGCACGCAGAAAACTGATTTTTCGTTGCTGTAGTAATCTAAATAGGCCGTATCTGTACGATCTATACAGTAGATGAAAGGTACCGATGACCACAAGTAAATCATTAAATTTATTAAAATCATAAGTTAAAAACCATATTTACACGTAAAAATCATGAGATCTTTCGGCCTTACAATAAGGCCATGATCAGATGGGAGCACTACCAAAGAGTTGTATACAAGTAACATCGCAATATATACTGCTAAGGTTGAAGATCTCAAAAATTGTCGAAAAAATACGAAGACAATTCCTCACTACCTTATGTAATGAAAGCACTCAGAAACGCTATGTAGGATCGATTGACTACATTCCTGGAATTGTTAACATCCTAAAGAATAGCTGCAGCAACAAACAATTGAATTTTGGTATACGTACTAGAAACATTCTTTTGTTGGTCAAAAATGACAGGGACCCAATCAAGAAGGACAATAATTATGGTGTATAACACATTCCGTTAAAATCCTCAGATGCCTCTTCCACCGACCAAGTTTATGTTGGCTCCACGATGAGGTCAATTCAAACTAGACTTTCGGAACACCAATATTGTTTGAAGACAAGTTTTCAATCAACTGCGCTGTCGAAGTTATTAAGTAAAGGTACCAATTTCCCGGCTTGGAATAAAACGAAGATTATGACTACTCCACAAACAAAATTTCAAATGTTATTTGTCGAAAGCTTGTTTATACATCACTTTTTTTTTTTTTTTTTTTTTGATTGGAGGTTTAACGACCACCGTGAGTAACTCAATGGGCTATAAGCAGTCGCCCGTCCCTAATTTAGGGTCACTGGTTCCAGGGAAGGGAGAGAGCCAGTGCCGTAAGACAAACACAACATCCATGCCTCACCGGGATTCGAACCCGGACCCCAGACGGACGAATGATCAGAGGCCAGCACCTTAGACCACTGCGCCACCGGGGCGGCATACATCACTTCAATGATACAGCTTGCGATGGCGATACCCCAATCATGGAAACAACTTTTGTAAATAATTATATTTAATATGTCTCTATAATCTTTATTGTAATATTGTAATTAGTATTCCTTTGCTGATGTATACACTATGGGGCCGCCCCGGTGGCGCAGTGGTCTAAGGCGTTGGCCTCTGATCATTCGTCCGTAAGGGGTCCGGGTTCGAATCCCGGTCAGGCACGGATGTTGTGTTTGTCTTACGGCACTGGCTCTCTCCCTTCCCTGGAACCAGTGACCCTAAATTAGGGACGGGCGACTGCTTATAGCCCATTGAGTTGCTCACGGCGGTCGTTAAACCTCCAATCAAAAAAAAAAAAAAAAAAAAAAGTATACACTATGGGCACGGGCGCACCCGGGGGCTTAAGCCTCCAAAGCCCCATACGTCAACTCTTTTATTTATCCACCTAACGTATATCTGTCTGTCTTATGCACTATATATATATGCATATTGTATATTAATACATAACTATATATATTGTATGCATACATACATATATGTGTACACTGAAGTGCTAGAAAAACTGGTAGAGACGAGCTTATACAAAATACATAGCAACGTCACCTATGCGCGTACTTGGTTGCGTCCGCCAGTGCGTATATAAAGCGATAGACATCCTTGCCAGCTGTCAGAGCTGTTTTCGGCATGAGAATGACAAGTAATAACGATTTAAGCGATTTTCAACGCGGTGTCTTAGTTGGCGCTCGTAAGATGGGCCATATTATTTCGGAAGTAGAAACGAAGTTCGGATTTTCACGGACGACCATTGCAAGGGTGTACCATGACTATACAAGAATTCCGGTAAAACCTCCAGCCTACGATACCAGTGTGGCCGTAAAAAGACGGGTGAACGTGACCATCGTCAGCTGTCAATAATCGTTTCACGCGATAGGCGTGCAACCTCCAAGCTCGTCTCGCAGGTATCACCGGAATTCAATGCTGGAGCCTCAACAAGCATCAGCGTCCGGACTGTGCAACGTATCCTGCACGATATGAGCTTTGGGAGCCGACACCCAACTCGAGTCCCCTTGATGGGTGCACGACACAGAGCTATGTGCCTCGCTTGGGCACGGCAACACCTTCACTGGACACTTGATGACTGAAAACAAGTAACCTGGTCTGACGGGTCGCGTTTCCAACTGTATCGGGCAGATGGAATGATTCGTGTGTGGTGCTAACCCCATGAAGCCATGGATCCCGCCTATCAACAGGGAACTGTACCGGCTGGTGGGAGTTCCGTAATGGCATGGTGTGTGTTTATCTGGACTTCACTGGGACCCCTGGTACATCTACAAACGTCTGTGACCGGCCAACGCTATGTGAGCATCTTTTCTGAGGAGGTACACCCGTTCATGTCCTGCATTCATGCTAATGGGTTGGGCTGTTTCAACAGGAAAATTCACCTTCACGCAAGTGTCGGGACGCCACATTATGGTTAGTGGAGCATTCATCTAAGTTCCCAGATCTGAACGTGATAGAACATATTTGGGATGCCATGCAACGCGCTATAGAACACAGGAATCCGAAACCTCGGAATACCCCCGAATTGTGGAACACTCTGCAGGAAGTATGGTGTGCATTGTCTACAGCATATTTCCAGAAGCTAGTGGAGTCCATTCCCCGTTGTATTTCTGCAGTCCTGCGCTCCCGTGGAGGACCTACCAAGTATTAGATTGGTGTGCCAGTTTTTCTGGCACTTCAGTGTATATATGTGTATATATATACATATGTGCGTGTATATATATACATATACGTATACTACGTGCGTATACATACATACCTACACAGCCGCCCCGGTGGCGCAGTGGTCTAAGCGATGGCCTCTGATCATTCGTCCGAACGGGGTCCGGGTTCGAATCCCGGTGAGGCATGGATGTTGTGTTTGTCTTACGGCACTGGCTCTCTTCCTTCCCTGAACCAGTGATCCTAAATTAGGGACGGGCGACTGCTTATAGCCCATTGAGTTGCTCACGGTGGTCGTTAAACCTCCAATCAAAAAAAAAAAAAAAAAATACCTACACATACATCTAGCCCTTCCTCCCAACAGGAATTCCTGGGTGAGGCACTTACTGTGGGCATTGTCATCATTAAAATGTTCTTTGATGATCATTTTTACTTTGCATTAAGGGAAATAGAGAGAAAGGGGCAGAGCAGAGAAGGGGAAAAGCAAGGAGAAATAGGGGGTGGGATAGAAACAGTGAACTACTCCCGCACCTGTGTTCGACGCACAAAACTACGTCATCAGGACTACAACCTTAGCAGTATACTGTATATAGCGATGTTATCTTTATACAACTCTTTGGTAGTGTTCCCATCTGATGATGGCCTTATTGTAAGGCCGAAAGATCTCACGGTTTTACGTGTAAATATGTTTTTAAACCTATGATTGTAATAAATTTAATGATTTATTTGTGGTCATCGGTACCTTTCATCTACTGTATAGATCGTGCAAAAACGGCCTATTTCGATTACTTCAGTTACTGCTTGCACGAGGATTAAACTCAAGCTCATGGTTTTTCGTTTTCGCACAGTTCTATCTTCTCGCCTCTAACTTGAATTATCTGCTGCCCGTTAATCTTCAAGGCCTGCCGAATTTTGTACAACTTGGTCTACGTCCACTGATTGAGTTTCGGTGCACAATAATCGTATTCGCCCCTCTTCTGATGTTGACCTCTTTCCTGAATACTTTCCACATTATGCCGTCCTTAGTCATTTTCAACATTACCACCGTTCGCTTACCTGTGAGCTGTTATGGGTATTTGCTACGAGATTATGTTCATGGATGTGACCATGTTCCTAAGTGTTTCGTGGCCATCTGCTGCGAAGAGAATCGGATGCTTCTTCATCATGTAATGAGAATGCCGGACTCATTGTTTTATTGTGGGTACTTATGTTTTGTGGGCAGTGAGCCCTTTGTAAAAATTATTACGTATACATCTCACATCATATTTTATCAAAATACATTTGTTTTTGTATTACAGTTTGGTTTTTAATAAATATCACGAAGATGTTTCCCGACTAAGCACTTACAGAAATAGTGAGAAGTTACGAAATGCACTTTTTAGGGGTTTTCAGTACATAATTTCCTTTTAAAAGGCCATTGTTTTTAATAAAGTGTGCTGCATTAAATTATCTTTCTTAGAATATATATAATCTGATGTTATGAGACATCAAACCTCAGAAATACAAAATTTCCCAAAATGATTTCCACAATTTTAGCCATTAGTATATAACCAGGAGGCCAGTACTCAAGTTCCGACGGCTTAACATGCCCATCCGACGCACGGCGGATATTTAGTGGTATCTGCCGGGGATCTTTTTATTAATTTTTTTTTTATTGAAGGTTCAGCGACCATCATGAGCAACTCAGTAGGCTATGAGAAGTAGCCCGTCCATATTTTAGGGCCACTGGTTCCAGGGAAGGACAAACAGAACATCCATGCCCCACAGGATTCGAACCCAGACCCTTCTCGGACGAATGGTCATAAGCCAGCGCTTAGACCACTGCGCTGCCGGGGATCGATTCTCAGACTTTTTTCCCGTTGCAGTCACAAACGTTGACTACTAGGCCATCCGATGCGCGCTGGTGATTAAATCAGATCAGATCATATGTAGAGAATTTTAGGAAGGGAGTGTCTGACCCCAGGTCTTAAACAACCCTTAGAAATAGGAAACTAGGAAATTTGGGCTACAGTGCCCGATAGGAGAGTGACACGGAAGCGAGGTAGAAAGGGAGAGGAAGATGTCCTTATTTATTACCGGGGGCCAGTACCCGGGGTCCGACGGCTTAACGTGCCCATCCGACGCACGGCGGGTATTTAGTGGTTCGAACGCTCGTACCTGCCCAGGATCGAACCTGAGGTTATCTCTACGGCAGTCATTATGATCAATCACCAGCGTAGGCAATCACCAGCGTAGGCAATCACCGCGGCCCTACGCTGGTGATTGATCATAATGATCATATGTAGAGGATTTTAGGAAGGGAGTGTCTGACCCCAGGTCTTAAACAACCCTTAGAAATAAGAAGCTAGGAGATTTGGGCTAGAGTGCCCGATAGGAAAGTGACACGGAAGCGAAGTAGAAAGGGGGAGGAAGACGCCCTTATTTATTACCGGGGGGCCAGTACCCGGGGTCCGACGGCTTAACGTGCCCATCCGACGCACGGTGGATATTTAGCGGATCGAGCATTCGTACCTGCTGGGATCGAACCTGAGGTCCTTTCCGTGGCAGTCACGAACGTTGCCCACTAGGCCACCCGCGGCCCACACGCTGGTGATTACTGAGGAGCAGCAGTCTTAAATAGCTGCCCAAATCCTGTGGTGATTCACGTGACCACGTATTTTGTATACACGCTCCGTAAGTGAGGTTTACGTAGATCTGCATAAAAGTTTCTAATTCATTGGTCGGTGTGTATATAACTGTGAGGATGTAAAAAAAAAGAAACACGTTACTTTTGCTGTGCCATGATTGCACTCCCTATTTTGCTATCGAATCATTCAAAGTATCAAAGTAGCGTTTTATGTGAAATATTGCACTCATTGTCATTGGTCAAAGTATATGAATTGTTCTGGAAAGGCGCAGTGTAAAAAGGAATGGCGATATTTTATTATTTTGACCTGGGCGGCGCAGTTTCATTCTACAAAATCCATTAATACAAATTTAAATTAATATTTTATTTTTACTTTTTATAGGCTAAATGACGATTCCGTAGAAATCTCAGTGACGGCAAATGTTACCACTGTATTTCCCGTATGCGAGCTCGTCCCATGGGCCGTTCGTAGAAGAAGCATTGTATGTATAGCAACGATGTTCCACTAAAATTCATCAATTCACTTATTGCCCAATGTGTAAAATACATGTTGATATGTGTTCTGTAAAGACGCTGCTACAAAGAAATGAATGGTTTCATTTCTTTTGTAGCAGCGTCTTCCTTCTTGACCTTGATTTCGGGAGCGAGGAGTGGTACACGCAAAATTGGGAACTACTTGAGAGAGTAAATTCGCTTATCTGGTGCGATGTTATAAGCTTCTGTTCAGAGAATATATTTTTTTTTTTTTTTTTGATTGGAGGTTTAACGACCACCGTGAGCAACTCAATGGGCTATAAGCAGTCGCCCGTCCCTAATTTAGGGTCACTGGTTCCAGGGAAAGGAGAGAGCCAGTGCCGTAAGACAAACACAACATCCATGCCTGACCGGGATTCGAACCCGGACCCCTTACGGACGAATGATCAGAGGCCAGCGCCTTAGACCATTGCGCCACCGGGGCGGCGTTCAGAGAATTGAGATCGTTCTGTGTAGAAATCTGAGTTCAAGACTTTCTTGAAACGCTTTTTTTTAGTGTGAGTTTTATCGTACACTTTTTTTTCGCGTTAAGGGGTTAACGCCTACTATAAGCCACTCATAGGGAATTAGCATTCTTCTGTTTATAATTTAAGGCTACTTGTTCTTCGTAAGGGACATGGCCAACGACATCAGATAAAAGCACCACCGGTGCCTCAACCGGGGATCGACCTCGGAACCATGTTGGACGAATGGTCAGAATCAGAAGGCAGTTCCTGAGCTGAGATTACTCTGATACTCGAGTATCATCATACACTTCATTTACTATCCTCTCATCCTCTCGTGACTGCGTTCGTTTTAAGGTAACTCCCTGTCTCCCAGAGTAGTGACCAGTATATTATTGGCTTTGGTAGTGACTGTCATTTAAATGTGGGTGGAAATGGTCTCGGTCATTTGACTTCGTTTGTGTTGTCAGATTGGTTTTGGTTTCGAGTTGGAAGGTGTGATGTAGGTCCGTTGTTTACACTCTCTGGAATATAATATTTATTTGATGGATTAAGTGTTCCGTTGAGTGGTTTGTATATTCGTTGATTGGAAACAATCATGTCGGCTATCATGAATAGCGACGCAACTGGCAGTCGTACTTTACTAATGTTGAGTTTACCAACGCCACAACGACAGTTTCCGGTCGAGCTACTGTTCATGAGTGGTGTTCATCGCTTTGTTGGAAAACAAGTTACTCGTCTGTATTCAGCAGTTGCAGATGATAGTCTACATTCCGTGAAATGTTTGCTGGCTAAAGGTTTGGATGTAAACGTACAAGTTTGCGGTTTCACCCCATTGTATTTTGCCATTAACAACCGAAATTTGGAGATGGTAAATCTTCTGATAACGAAGGGCGCTAATGTCAATCACAAAACGGAGGTAGGTTTTACGCCTTTGAGTTTTGCAGCTCATCTGGGATGCATAGAAACAGTCTGCACTTTAATTTTTAGTGGTGCTGATATCTCGCATAGAGTTGCCGATCGATCAACAATTTTACATTTTGCGGTGCTTAGTGGCAATGTGGATGTGGTAAATGTTCTAATAAAAAAATCGGCTGACGTTAATGCTAAGAATGAAGATCAAATGACACCTTTACATTTTGCATGCGTAGAAGGACACTTCGATGTAGCAAAGGCATTAATTACCAGTGGAGCCGAAGTAGAATGTTTGTCAGCAACCCTACCTGTATATGGCCGCAACAAGCGGTCACTGAAGGGCTTAAGGGCTTTACATTTGGCAGTACATTATAATCATGCAGATATTGTTATACTTCTTCTCGCAGCTGGGGCAAAGGTCAATGCAAAAGGATTGGGTATGATGACATCTCTGCACATAGCAGCATACTTGGGTTTTGGAAAGATAGTGGACATATTGCTGAAAGCCCGTGCTGATGTTAATGCTAAGGATAGTAAGAGAACAACACCTTTGCACTTGGCTGTGGAGAGTAATGAGCCAAAAATTGTGGACTTGTTACTGAGTGTGGAAGGGATTGATATTGATGCCCGAATAATTCAGAATACCACAGCTTTGTTTGAGGCTTCACAATGTGGTTATCTGGAAATTGTAAAGCTACTTATAAAAAAGAGACCTGATATTAATGCCAAGTGTACAGATGGTCTTACACCTCTGCTTACCGCAGTTGATCAAGAGCATGTAGAAGTAAGCAACTTCTTGATTCAGAATGGAGCAGATATTTTTGAGACGGATAAACATGGTATGACTGCTTTGCATTATGCAGCATGTAGAGGTTCGTTAGAAACAGCAAAAGCATTACTTGCAAAAGGAGCAAATTTGCATGCCAAGACTCATGATGGTAGAAGTGCCTTGCATTTAGCTGTGCACCATAAGCAGATAGAAATGGTTGATTTTTTGATTAAAAGTAATGCAGATGTTAATGATACAGCCAGTGATAATGCTACTCCCTTGCATGGTGCTGCATATTTTGGTTATGTAGATGCAGCAAATTCTTTACTTAATAATGGCACAGACGTAAATGCTAAAGCGGACAGAAACTTGACACCTTTGCATTTTGCGGTGAAACACGGTCACTTAGAGATGACAAGGTTACTCTTGGAGAAAGGAGCTGATGTTGATGCTACAGAATGTGAAGATATGTCAGCTTTACATATAGCTGCAGTGAAAGATGATGATAAACTAGCTGGAATTTTATTGGAGCACGGTGCAGATGCACGAAAAAACGGTTTCTGTCCTTTGTACTGTGCATTAGTGACTCGCAGTCTTAAGGTTCTCAAAAGCCTAATCCTAAATGGAACTGATGTAAATTTGCCATTCGAGGATGGTTTGACCCCTTTACATGTAGGAGGAATTGTATCTGGTTGTGTAGAAGTAGCTAAATGTTTGATATCAAGTGGGGCTTATTTTGATGCCAAATCTAATCCAAGTAATGCATCGGCGTATTTAACCATGAAGCGTGCAGAACATGATGGTATCCCGAATTCAGAGGTGGCTGAATTTCTGGAATTAACTGAAAAGTTATTTAAAGCTGTGAAAAGTAATTCTAGTGTTGAAATTGAGAAGTGCCTTAGAAGAGGAGCATTTGTTGATAGTAGGAGCATACGTTTTGGAACGCCTCTGATTTATGCATCGTGGAAAGGATATGTTGACATCGTTGATATTCTCATAAAGAACGGTGCGGATGTAAACCTCACTGATGACAATAACTCGTCTGCACTCCATTATTCTGCAAAGTTTAATAATCTGGAAGTTGTATATTCTTTACTAAGACATGGTGCAATTTTTAATGTTTGTAGTACTAAAGGTAATAAAACACCATTGGACTTTGCCAGAGATGCAGAAAATGATGACATTATTCACCTTTTGCAGCAGACCAGTAGATTGTTTGATGAGGCAGTAAATGGCAATAATCAAATAATTAAAGACCTGAGAGAAATGAGAGAGGAAAATAAGATGAAATTTTTGGCAGTTTTAAATGCTCGTAATCGTCGGCAACAAACTCTGATTCAAGTTTGTCTTATTCACAATAATAAATGTGTTGGACGATCTTTATGCTTGTTACTAAGCAGTGTGAAAATATCTGACGAAAAACCTGTGAAATCTGCATCAATTACAAACAATTGAACTATTTACAGTAGCTAAATCGCTCACTAAGAAACATTTTCTTACACCATAAATCATGGACCCTGACAAATGGCCACAATTGCTAGATGACTACTTAATGCTCTCACAGGGCAGGAAGGGCTTCAAGTGTTATTCACAAGCCATTTATGTTATGCTGATTTTCAGCAAGTATTTTGTCCTTTGGTTGCAGTGTTTTTTTAAAAAATTAGCTGAAGTGATTATCTAGAGTGACTGGGACTTGAGCCATCTTGGGTGAATGATCAGACATTTAGTAAAAACAATACACTGGAGCTTTTGGGCACAGGGTCATTTTGAACAAATGTAAGGCGTGGTATTAATAGTAAAAGAACAGTTTAAACAACAACAGCAATCCATTACGATTGTAATATCAAGTTATATTCTGAGGGAACTTCAGATTGAACTTCTCAAGTAGTTCCATGTATCAATGTGCTTTGTTTAACATGACTTCTCCCCCTCATCATTATGGGGCAGAGCCCCACTGCTATGTTTTATGTATAATATTTGAATAATAATAAGGATTTCCTTTCGTATTCAGCCCCCAAAAATTTCTAAAATGGATTATGGCACCATGTCAGGCTCACTCCTATCTGGTTTCATGCAGTATGTGGTAGTTCCAGTTCATTTTGTAGTGGGAAACCTTAAATTATTATTTTTTTTTGTGTGTGCTTACTTTCTCCATAACTTTTGTTGTAAGATGTGGAATTGGAACTGGTTTTTTGAAGAATTTTGTTAAAAAACCTGTTCCAAACTTTCTCGCTCCCCATCTTAAGATGATGTTCTGAGGGCCATTTGCAGTATGATTTATAAAAAAGAAAAATATATGATGATTTGTGTTGTATTTCATATTATGTTTATAATTGTATATGATTTATATTGTTTATAATTATATATATTTATATTGTAAATATTTATATTATGATTTGTATTATTTTAAAGTAGGGGAATCAAAAAATTCATTCGGTAGAGTTGAATGTTTGTTTTTCCGCTATGCAAATCTACAGTTTTTTTATTTAGAACCACCAAATTTGGTATACTATCTCGTGGTACTCCAACTTAGACTATAGACAGTTTTTGGAAGGGGTTGAAGCTTGGGGTAAAGGAGTCTCCATGCAAAATTTTTGTAAAAAGTTCCATTTTTACTTTTTTTTTATATCTAGAATTCAAATTTATTGTTTGTTTGTTTGTCTGCTATGCAAAATCTACAGTTTTCAATTTAGAACTATCAAATTTGGTATACTGTTTCATGGTACTCTAACTTAGACCATAGATGGTTTATGGAAGGGGTCAGAGCCCGGGGTCAAGGGGCCGTCATACAAAATTTTCAGAAAAAGTTCCACTTTTTACTTCTTTATTTTGAATTGTTATACTATCTTCATGGTACTCTAACTTAGACAATAGACGGTTTTTGAAAGGAGTAGGAGCCTGGAGTTAAGGGGCCACCATGCAAAATTTTCGTAAAAAGTTCTGTTTTTTACTTTTTTATCTTGAATTCAAATTTATTGTTTGTTTGTTTGCCTACTATACAAATCTACAGTTTTCAATATATAATAGAACCACCAAATTTGGTGTACTGTCTCATGGTACTCTAACTTAGATCGTAGACAGTTTATGGAAGGGATCAGAGCCTGAGGTCAAGGGTCTCCCTATACAAAATTTTCATAAAAAGTTCCACTTTTTACTTCTTTATTTTGAATTGTTATACTATATACTCTAACTTAGACCATAGACGGTTTTTGAAACTAGTAGGAGCCTGGGATCAAGAGGCCACCATACAAAATGTTCATTAAAAGTTCCATTTTTTACTTATTTATTTTGAATTCAAATTTAATACTTTTTGTTGTGATAAGTGCAAGAATTGATTTTTTGGTGATAAGTGCTTTACAATGAAGAATTGCAACACAATTCAGTGTCGGAATTGAAGGTAAGTAAACAACAAAAATCGGATGGAAAAACTAAAAATATCGTGTGCCTAAAACTGCACACAGAGTAAAATTCAAATTCAATGAAGAAATAAAATACAGTATTAGGTACGGTTCATGCCATAAAAAATTAATCGCTTTCATGTGATTTGTACAAATAGATAGTGAATTATCATCAAATTCTCCTGAGCGATGCCAGGCAATTCAGCTAGTTGTAGAATATTTATTCTGACGGAATTGTCGTCTTTCCTCAGAATACTGCTTTGAGGTCTTGATTCACATCATCAGAAGCTTCTTTCTTGGCAAGTAATTAATCGATTTGATTTATTCTGCTAGGTAGACAGCTTCACATTCATGAACGAAACTTGGTCAGCCTTCTGATTATCAGTGCATCAAATAGTTCCCTTAATGGGTTAGTTAGATTTGTTTTCATTTAAATAATTATGTTATTTATTTTCAACATTTCATTTTTTTAAAACATTTTTCTTTAGAAAATTGCATTAGCATTTCAATTAAAAAAAATTTGCACGAAATGTACGGAAATTATTGGTGCATCAAGTACTGACTTTAATGAGGCAGAGAAACTAATAATAAATAAGTATATCAGGCCTGTTTGTCATCCAGGCATAGCCCGGAATGAATTGAGTTTTTGTAATATTCTAAACCCTGAAATCCGAGTTTTCAAGTTTTGTGTAGGGAATTTGGTAATCCACGATCATGTCTTTTTTGAAAATGGTATGAAGTGGTTATTTATTAAAAGTGACTTTTAAAATTCAAGACTCTTGTGCATGCTGAAAAGGCCACTTTTAGCATTTTGGCAACTAGTTGTATCTATATGAAATAATTTTGTTGCATAAGATTCAATGAATCCAAAGTGGCCGCCCCGGTGGCGCAGTGGTCTAAGCGATGGCCTCTGATCATTCGTCCGAAAGGAGTCTGGGTTCGAATCCCGATGAGGCATGGATGTTGTGTTTGTCTTACGGCACTGGCTCTTTCCCTTCCCTGGAACCAGTGGCCCTAAATTAGGGGCGGGCGACTGCTTATAGCCCATTGAGTTGCTCACGGTGGTCGTTTAACCTCCAATTAAAAAAAAAAAAAAAAAAAAAAAAAAGAATCCAATGTGTTAATTGCAAAATTGATAAAAAAAACACTAGGGTGTTATGGCAGCAGGCTTTAAGCTGGAATAAAAATAGCAACATTTCTCACAATAAAATATTTATTATACATCGACTATAGTTTCGCAGAGCGTTTGGCTTGGCATTATCACAGGACAAATGAAGCGTAAACATTCAAATCAATGTGACATCAGAGTTCTGAGTCAAGCTTCCAAAGCTGAACTGATTTCCATAGTTTGCTTAAATGTTCTGAATTGCAAAATTAAACTTCAAACATGCAATTTTTGAAGTCTAATTTTACGATTTTTGAATGATCTCTAAAGATTGCATGTAAAATTCAAAAATGCAATGTTTGAAAGATTTTTAAGATGATGGGGAAAAGGGGAATGGTACAAAAAGGTGCAAAGTTGAATATCACAGGCACTAAGTTAATTGTTGTGTTGCTAGTTAATATATGTGTGCAATATATAAACAGTGTGTACCTGTATTGTACAATACATGTGCAGAAATTACTTTCCTGCCCATGTAGTAAGAGCTGGATGCCCAGGAAAATTTATCTTTTAAGATAACAAATCAGAACTCTCATTTTTTTTAAGTTAAAAAAAATATAAACTTTATTTTACATGCTTTGCATTTCTGTTTTAAGGGTCTGTATTCAAAACTCTCAATGCACGAAACAGTATATCTGAAGTTCTAAGATGATGCTGAAATTGGTATGAACTGGTGTGATGATGAAATTGATATTTGAGAAATTTAGTGATTCTACTATGTTTTTTTCATTGAAGTTTTCACCCTTTGTCACTAAACATGGGAGCCTTCCCGGTTCCCTGGCTTATGACCGTTTGTCCGAGAAAAGTCCGGGTTCGAATCCCGGTCAGGCATGGGTGTTGTGTTTGTCTTACAGCACTGGCTCTCTCCCTTTCCTGGAACCAGTTACCTTAAATTAGGGATGGGCGACTGCTTATAGCCCACTGAGTTGCTCTTGGTGGTCGTTAAACCTCCAATGAAAAAAACCAAACAAACATGGGAGGTTAGTTCCATCAGAGGCATGCATCTTGTCGCTGACTATAAACCTCATTTGGAGTAAAACTACATATGGTTCCGATTTCTGGGCCAAGAGCATAATATAAATAAATAATTGATATTCTTCTGTGCTTGGAACTCCATAACAATAATACAACTTCCAGTGATTAGCAGTGAAATGAAACGTGACGTGTGACAGCTGTCCTTTTCCTTGTAGTAGGAAATCCTATTCCAAACTTCATTTTTAACTCTAGTTGCCTTGACTGAGCAACTAAATTTTTTTATTTACTGGCCAAGGCGTATAATTTACATACCCTAGGCATCTTAGGCATGGTATTTTTCAAGCCTCCCCTGTTATATATTGTTGAACATTTCATTTCTATATAACAAATATAAGTTTTTCTTTACAAAATTGCTACTTAGCATTTGAATTAAAACAAAAATTCACAGAACATGTATGACACTACTTGGTGTGCTGATAATCAGAAGGCTACCCCCAAAACTTTTCCATCAGAATAAATATTTAGGAGTAGGGAGACAATTCACATTCATTAATTGCCTTTTAAGAGTTAGCAAAAAATTTCTATAGTTCCATTTTAAGACTGTTCCGTAACAATCATAACGAAATTTTATTCATGCAGTGTTGCCATCTTCATCTGTTTTAGAACTATATGATGGCTGAATATGGAAGGTCAACCAAAAATAATTTAGGTGCTGTAGTAACATGGATTTATTTTATATGATAGAAAATGCAGAATAATGAAAAATTGTTTTTCTTCATCTAGGAATTGTAATTCAGTTTTTTTGTATGGTTTTTAATGAGAAGTTATTGGGTGGAATTATGTATTTGTAAATATGGAATTGGTCAATTAGATTTAATTTGCAATTTTCCCACAGCTTTAAAATATTTAATTTGTTATTTTTGTTGTTACTTAGATTATCATTAAAGGAAGCTGAAGCAAAATCTGAGAATCCATACTTCTATGTTGGAACATTTGCCCAGGGGTGCAAAATATGTCCGAATGTGCGAACAAGGAACAAGGTTCGGGGGAAATTAAGGCAGCTCTGGGGAAAATTTTGTCCTGGTGTAAAATAATGATAGTAATAATAAAACGAAAAATTGACTTATTAACAACGAATATAGCATGAAAAATAGGAGTAATTTACTTCACGGTAATCAGGTAATCATTTTGAAAAATGTGTCGTTATGAGTACAAGAGGTCATGAGGGCTGTGACGTACTGCGAACTGTCGCTGCCAAATGATTCACCGAGCCTAAACGGCTTTACTAATGCCAAGGCGGAGACAGTGTGGCATTAGTAACAAGTACGATGGAAACACCAGTCACACTAATAAACGTTTCCGAAACTAATGGGCCACCCCGGTGGCACAGTGGTCTAAGCGATGACTTCTGATCATTCTTCCGAGATGGGTCAGGGTTCGAATCCTGGTGAGGCATGGATGTTGTGTTTGACTCATGGCGCTGGTTCTCGCCCTTTTTTGGAACCAGTGGCCCTAAATTAGGGACGGGCAACGGCTTATAGCCCACTGAGTTGCTCTAGGTGATCGTTAAACTTACAATAGAAAAAAAACAAAATAATGGCAGCGAATGTGTCATAGGTGCCGATTTGAAAAATTATTGGGAGTTCTGGATATTTTAAAGTGAATGAATGACCCATACATTTTGCAAAGGATTTAAGTCAAATATAAATTTCATTCGGTAAAATTATCTGGCACAATTAGATACCTGGAATGCTAGAATGAAATAAATTATAGTTAATTACAGAATTTTTTAGCTGTTTATTTTTCAGCCTCTCTGCCCCGGGTTACTTCCTGATTCACCTATTCTTCATATGTCGAAAGTTAATGGGTTCTGCCATTTTAGGCGAAGAAAGAATTCTTGATTCGCCTATTCCTGTCTCACCTAAAACTTTCACCTGCTAGAGGTGAAGTTTTAGGCGAGACAGGAATAGGCGAATCAAGAATATTTTTTCAACTTTGATGAACAAAAGAAGCTTTTTTTCAACTTTTGTTCATCTGTAAGGAGAATCACGACAAGTTTTTTGGCATGTTTTTTTTCACCCCATTTCCATTGATGATTCAAGTTTTATCAAATGACGATATGAAGTTTTAGCACCTCTGTCTATTCTTCATTGATATATTTACATGATATATTGATTGCACAAATGTGTGAACCTACCGTCTAACTACAGTAAGTACAAACGCCCACCCTCTGCTTTTTTTCAACTTAGCTAGAACTTGATATATTGAGGTGTGGAGGTTACAAAAGAGTAGTATGGCCACATTATCTAATGCTGAACGCTGGAAACAGAAAAATTAGAGATAAAAAAGCCAATCGTTGGTTGATTTTCACTGTTTTTTATATCTCCGAATAATAAGATGTTCTTGTTACTCCTATCTTGTCCTTCTTTAATGGCAAAGCTAGTTTCTTTGCCCCGTTATGGTGGGTGTGCCTAGGCATCATACAGTGACGTCAGAACTATTATTTTTTCAGTGGCTGTAAGATATCAGGATACGCATTTTTTGGTCTGATCATAAAATCTATTGTAGTGCTGGAAAACAGGACGCAATGACGCCATTTGAACATGCTGTATATAAAAATATTATGTTAATAAAGTCAAAATTGATATAAAGCATGAATTTCGTATCTATACGAAAAAGGTTTTTTGATATAAACATTGATAAATGTGAACTTTAGTGTCCTAAATTATTTGGCTAAAAATTTCAAAAAAATTAGATATACATATTTAAAAGAATGCAATTTAATAGCAAATGGTGCAAAAAATTTTATCTTTAAAATGCGTTTTAAAGATTTTTTCCGTAAAACTTGACTCCAAGTACGATGCTGTCAATAACGCTGTTTTGCGTTTTGCTCTGGCAGTCAATTCATGGGCGGAAGACTACAACAGGAACCAGCTACGTTCTTGCCAGGTAAGCGTTCCATTTTGTAGTGCTACACTACAGAAAGTAGCTCATCATTTCTGTCCGAGTTTTTCACCTCACGATCTGAGAACTGTCAATACCAGAACCAAAACTTTCTCCCTTTCCGACTTGCCATCTAACTTCCACGCCCTCCGGCAAGAAAAAGCGCCAGATGAGCAAACAGTCACCAAGAATGGTTTCACCCAAGTGATAGTGAATGACGAGTCATGCCGCATGTGTCTCTTTTAAAAAGACATGTTCTTTCCAGTAACTTCTAAGATAAGGTTTCCAACGTTTAGTGCGCTTTTAATTTATGTTATATGTACCTACCAATATGGTTTCATGAAAAAGTTAGTCATTAATATTTTGCATCAATTGTTAAGTGTTAATGTATTATTGTGGTTTAATTTGAAAGAAATATTATTTTGATTTTGAGTAATTTTCTTTTTCACTCCCTGTGCATGCATTTCTTTTTTATGATTTGTGTATCAGTTGCAACTTGCATTATTTAAAATTTAAATATTTCCAAGTTATTTAATGGTTTCTTTCAGAATGTCTTCATGTGAACAATGGACGATAAAAAGAGAAAGAAATGCAGCCATGAGTATAGGAAACAGAAAAAGCAGACAACTACAAGAGTCAGTAAAAGAGTGCTAAAAAATTACCCAATTCTACCCCGAAACCAAAATCTACAAGTCATACCATACCGGTCATGCAGAGAGTTTAACCTCACATGAAGTTTCACTTCCAGTATCAGATTAAGCGGATTATTTTTACATTGAAACACAATCCACTAGCCAAGAAAACTTCTCTGAATCAACATCTGTTGATCGACCTCTCGTTCTAGAAAGTGCAGTAACAAATGAAGTTAGAGAAGGCTCAATCAATCCAAATGCAGAGTCAACGGACCATTTTAGAAAACCTGGCCAGGATGAATTGCTTGCGTATTTGGCTTACCATCCTGTTCAGCCTTGTGAGAAGGATATGCCTTTCCATGATAGAAATCCGTTGTTTAATATAGAAAGAAGTGACAAACAAATTTTCAAAAAACAGTGGTTGACTTTTAATGAGAAGACCCAGCAGTCGTTTTGTTTTTTGTGTATCACATTTAGCGATAGTAAATCTGTTTTCTGCCCCAGCTTCGACTGTAGGCATGTTCACCAAAGAGTAGAGGAACACGAAACATCCAAAAGTCACATGGAATTCGCACAGTCATTTATGGCAGTGAAACTCCAGAAAACTGTTCACAATTTATTGTTAAATAACCAGCTTGAGAAAAGAAAACAGCAAGTACAAGAAAGTAAACAGATAATTGAAATAGTAGTATATGTGATTAAGTTAATGGGCAAACAAGGGCTTCCTTACCGAGGCTCCTTAGAATCTGCATACACACTTGATAATGAAAATATAAATCACGGAACTTTTCTTGAGTTAATTCTTTTATTAAATAAATATGTTCTAACACTTGAAAATCAGCTCAACAACATTATTGAACAGAGTGTAAATATTCAGGCACAGCAAGAGAAAAGAGAGAAAATGAGAAAGCAGTAGGAAGAGGCACTTCGGTGACATTCTTGGGTAAGAACACTGTAATAAAAATTATCAACACTATCTTAGATGAGATGAAAAGACATATTGCTAAGGAAATGAGGAAGGCTGTTAATTTTTCAGTTATGATGGTCACTATGATAGATATTTGTGGTTTTTCAACATCTGGACAGGATTTATTGAATACCTTGAAAGATGGGTTGGGTGAACTTCAAATTCCTATAGAGTACTACTGTGTGGCAAATTCCTTTAATGGTGCCACAAACATAAGTGGGAAATACAATGGATTAGCAGCTAAGCTATCAGCAGAAGTTTCTGATGATATTCACACTTGATGTTAAGCTCATGTGCTTAACTTAGTACTATCTGATAATGCCCAGTGCCTTCCAAGTACTATATCTTTTTTTAATTTACTTCAAGAGGCACAAGTATTTTTGAAGAAATAATTAAAACTGCAACTGCAACTGTTCCTGGAACAAAAGCTTTATATTAACTGAGAAGCTATTGGAATTACAAAATGGCGACGCAGAAGTGACGCTACAGTAAAAATCCTTGGAAGGATTGATGACTGGGTTGAAGTTCAACTATCCGAAACTCAATTCAAACTACTTAAAGTTGTGTATTTAGAATTGGGTGTCACATTGTTCAAAATTTCTAATTCCGAAGATTTTAATCCCAAAGTCAGAAATTATGCATCGGACATTTTAAGAGAAGTTTTTATCATTTGAAACAATTTTGGCAGTGATAATGTTTCTCCAGATTTTCAAAGTAACAACTCCTCTATCAGAATACTTACAGACAAAGAACCTTGATTATGTTCAAGCATGGAGGTTAATAGAGTGTTCTTTGTCAAAGTTAAAATGTGTTCAAGAACCATTTGCCACCACTTTGAATGCTGCAAATTATACATTTGTAACAAAAATGTCTAGTATGCTAGAAGAAAGGGCCAAGATTGATAGCTCTCTTGAAAACATCGTAATAGAAACTGAACTAAGGAAGAAAGGAGTAAAAACCATAAAAAAAAATGACAGGAGAGGCTGCAAGACATGAAAATGTTGTTTCAACTTCTGAAGATATTTTTTTACATTTCAGTGTTATGTATTAGGCAGGACAAATAATGGACAACAGATTTATCCACCATATGTCGTTGTACTTGGATCTTTCATGGTTTGATCCCAAATGGTTTGCCGAGTACGAATCACTACCACTGAATACCTGAGACAGAATCTGTGAAATTATTCCTTCAGTTGATTAGGGGAAGCTAAAAGAAGAATTACTCTCATTTGCAGGGATGTGGTCTCAGATTAGTAATCGATCTACTGTTCAAGATTATGCTGGGATATATGAGTTGGAAAAAAGTTTGAGTAAGACTGATATTGGTGAAGAAGAGTAGGGGGATGAATCTGTTAAATATACTGATGTGAAGGAGTGTAACTCTTGTATTAAGTGCATTTTTAAAGTGTTGATAGAGTATAATATGTATTCTCTCCAATATGCAGACTTATTTAAAGTTTACAAACACTTGCTTACAATACCTCTTACTCAAGTCTCATGCGAGAGAGTGTTTTTGAAACTTAAAATAATTAAAACTCGTCTTCGGGCACGATTAACTAATGAACATTTAGAAGCTTTTGTCATGATGGCCACTGAGAAGGATGTTCTTAACTCAGTCGATAGTGAAGTTATCATAAACAGGTTGTGTGAAGGCAGCTCTGAAATGAGGCCCATAGTCTAGCAGTAGTATTCTGTCAGTCATCTTTGTGTCTTTCTCAGCCATCATTGTGTACCATTTGTGTTTTATAATGTACCTGCAAATTATATGCATGAAAACAATGAATTTCACTCAATTCTGTTCATTTTTAAGCGTCTGATGGGGGCTTTAGGACTCCCCATGGGTGCGGCAGTGTGGCTAAAGCCAAAATGGGTGGGTCTGGGTTGGTTGGTTTGAGAGGGGTCTGGTGCCCTCTGGATAGTTGGTCCACCGCCCTCCAAGGTGACCCAGGCCGGCCCTGTCTGTTTACTTTCTATTTCATATCAGGGAATCATATATGAAAGAATGATGTAATTCTCAGCATGTGTTTTGAAAAACTCAGACAGAAACGAACTATTTTCTGTAACATAGCACTACAATATGTAACTCTTCCCTCACAAGAACATAACCGGTCCCTCTTGTTGTCTTCCGCCAGTGAATTGGTTTCTGGAGCGAGATACAGGATGACCTTCATTTCAGTGGAGCCAAGCTTGACTCTGCCATGGAGTTTTATAGTAGAGATGAGTTCAGGCTCTATTTTAGGAGCCAAAGGCCTAAAGCCCAGGCCTGGCCCACTTTCTTTGATTACATGTGTTTGCTGAGCCCGGACCCGGATTCTTCGAAAATTTTGCTTATCAAGGCTTGCATTTATGCATTATACACAGACCAAAGATATGGCCCAAGCAAGGGTTAGTTTAAAATTCATTAGTTTAAAAAGTTTAGTGATGCCCCTGCACTCAAATGGTTACAGAAAGGGGCATCTGCTCCATCTGCCCCTGTGGTCCTGATGCCACAGGCCTCATATAAACAAATTGCATCAATACGTGGAACTGCTTGAAGAGCTGATAATCGACAGTCCACGATGTATTCCATGGCAAATCTACAACAATGGAGGGGGGAGAACATTTGCTACTATCTCTGGTTGGTAAACTGGCAGGCCTACATGAGAAATGGATATGTGTCAAATTTTAACTCTTCATTCAGATATATGGTATGTTCAGAGAAATGCTCACACAAAAATATAAATTTCTTGCATTTTTGACTACACAAAAATGACCTTTGGAAAGCTGATTTGGGGGTGTTTAAAAATATTTTTTTTGTGATGACCCTTCATTTGTTATACAACACGAGCAGGTTTTGTCAAAAAATATTTTTCAGTTTCCAATTCTGAACTTGGACTTTAATTCAAGAATGATCCTAGTTTTTTATTGGCTTTCACTCTTTTAAATGAATCATGTTTTTAACTGAGGGTTTCCAAATGGTTCAGAAAACTGAATATTCTGCAGAGCATTTCCAAAATTTGCACCTGCTTCAGTTGAAAAAGTAAAGCTTTATCAGCTGCATTTCTCTTTTACTTTCAAGTCAACGCTAGATGTGAGATGACATACACGAACATACTGGTAAGTGTAATGTAGTGCTTAAAAATAAAATTCTATGCATAGCTGCAGTCCTCTGTGACAGTTTTCAAACACATTTGGCAAGATATGGCTTCCTGTGGAGATTGTATGCTGAACAAACATCAAGGTTACTATTTTATTTAAATTTGAAATGTAATTGTAACGTAATATATACTACATAATATATGTAGAAGTATCTACTGTTACACACGTTATTGGTCTACTCTGGAAATACAGAACGTTTGTAAAGAAATAGGTGAGTCGAAAGAATTTTATTTGTATTTTTAACAATATTGTAGCCTAAAACGTCCTTATCCGATGGCCACATAGTTAATAATATAATGTGTGTAACAGTAGATACTTCACATGTATTATGTAGTATATATATTAAAGATATTGTAACACATAAATTAGTTCAATAGCAATTATAGTATTTTGAACTCTTGGAATGTAATTGTAACGTTTTGACATTTTTGAAGCATTTAACCTAAATTTAAAAAAATTTAATAACTAAGAAGAAAAAAAAAATGTGTCTGTGGCTCACTCACCCAGTTTTACTGCAAGTTGGCATTGAAAATGAATGCCATCTCAGTATGCATTAAAAGGTTAAGTTTAAAATATTTGCAGAAGTTTGAAAATGCAATCTAAAAACATTAAGAGTTGAACACCATTCTAGGTTTTAATTTTGTTAACAAGTAAACAAAATACATATTGGCTCTTCCACTGAGCATATCACACTTGTGATATATGTGTTTTAAATCCCAGATAAAAAAAAATCATTGCTGCTCCTCATCTTGAATTTAAACGTAGCATTGTTGGGTTATGTGTCTCGTCCTAGCCCCCTTTTTTTTATTTTAATTTTTGTAATTACTATTTGATTGGCTTTGCTGCGAAACAATAGCCATGAAGTTTGTGTTGACTGTTTCCACAACAGCAGATGCTAAGCCTAGAGAGGGGGCTGTACAGAAGATAGAACAGCAGTGTGTGGTCAGCAGTATTGTGCTTTTGTAAAGCATAGTGTGGCTTTGCGGGAACATTGTTATCCAGATACTGGACGTACATGTCAGCGCAAAGTAAAAGTTTAAATGAACTTCTGATATGGCTTTTCTTCTAGGAATTTTTTATTTTAAATTGCAAATTTTCAGAAAAAAAAAATTAAGGAATAGAAACTGCAAAAAATCAGAATTCCATTGTTAATGACTGCAGAGGTTTGTTCCTGCCTAACGTCTGCCAAGATTTGGTGAAAAATAACCATAACTGTCGGGATTAACCGCAATAGTGACGGAGAAAGAGGGACAGCAAGGGACTTTCTAATGGAGAAGAGTTTCTCTGAAAATTTGCGATTTAAAATTAATATTTTCTAGAGAAAAAATCCCACATTAGAAGTTCAAGTGTTTAAAAATTTAATAAACTAAGAAGCCAGTTTTCAACATGAGCTTTATTCACAGAAGTAAAAGCTTTTTGAAATGTCTGCAAAATTAATTTTTCTGAGGTATCAATGCAGGAAATATCTAAAATCTCCAAAATAAAAAAAATAAAAATATCAAAATGTAGCAGTAAATGTCTTCAAAAATTTGACTTCTAAAACAATAATGCTCATTACCAAAGCAAGGTTTTTAAGTTGCAGAAATTTGAAAGATGTGAATCTGTTTATTGGTGTAAATATGGCATGGTGTTTTAGTCAGATAATATCCAAAAACTTGAAAAATTTTGTCATCACAGAGAAGGAATAGAACTTGCTTCTCCCGGATAGCACCGGAGTATGCTAACCGCTACATCACCCAGAACGACCAATCTTCAAATTTCCAATTAATTTTTTTGGGTATTATCTGACTTAATATCCATGTCATATTTACACCAATAAATGGATTCACACCTTCCAAATTTGTGTTGTACAATGATGTAATCCAATATTTTATTCATTGTAGAAATATGTTGGAAGCATGTTTCATGCCATTTGAATACTATGTGATTGCTAACAGTGTGATATATACAGAGTTATGAATTGGAAATTATTTTATTAGTATGTTATAAATTTTCTAGTCATTTCAATCCCTTGTAAATTTTACATATTTTTATACTTGTTTAATAACTGTTTTCTTTTAGTGTGATGGTGTTGGTGTTCTGTCATGTTAGCATCAGGTGTTGGTCACAGATGTGTTTCATTTACTTTTTGTTGACATGTTATGATTACCTGTCTGTGGAATTCTTTATTGCCCTACACCCATGCTTTTCTCAGTATGCATGTTGGATTGCTTTCTACATAATGATAGCCATTTGCTGCCATTACATAGAAAACATTGGAAATGGCTTGTTGTCAAAAAGTTCACAAAAAGTGGATACTTTTAGTGACATTATTACTGAATGGTAACTTCTTGTGCTTCATTCAAATAGTTTCTCAAGCTTTATTAAAACAGTACAATATATGAAAAGACCCTAATTTTCCAGATGGAGAGCTATTAAATTATTCTAAGTTTAAGATCATCATATAGTGTGGAAAAAATATTCTTCTCATAATATGTGGAAAATATGTCATGATTGTTTATACACAGTAATCGGACATATCTGAATTGACTGTATTTATTGTTCTTCACATAATATCAATCACATCAGAAAACTTTAAAATTTCATCGCTTTATTAAAAAGCGATGAAATTTTCCCGATCCAGGGCAATGAAATTTTCAGGTTTTCTGATGTGATCTACGTTTTTTTTTTTTTTTTTTTTTTTGGAAAACTTGAAAATTTCTTTGCTTTATTAAAAAGCGATGAAATTTTCCCACTCCAGGGCGATGAAATTTTAAAGTTTTCTGATGTGATCGATATTACATGAAGAAACAGTCAATTCAGAGATGTCTGATTGCTGTGTTAATTATCAAGATCATCATTATTGTCTCCCAACTGTTTATCAATCGATATTGTGTTCAGTCATGTTTTTTATATTGGTCACATGAAAAGTAATAATAATAATAAACCTTTTCCACTTTTTTTTTCATTGCAATATATTTTGTTTTTACAACAGTTTTCTCAATTCTTTGGAGGTCTGCCACTTGATCTGTGTACTCATACTGCATAATTTAATATCTGTTTAAGTGACCTTTCCCATTTAGCATATGTGCAAGCTGGCAAGTATGTCCTTATTAACTGATTTTTCCTTCCAATGAAAAAATACCTAGCTGAGTTGTAATATCTGCTGCATTATTAAATTCCATTTGCATTGAATTCACCTATTTTCACCAAGATTATCTGTCTGATTTCTGTGGCTTCTGTGTTTCACAGATACAAAACTTGATATCATAAAATAAGGCAGGTCTAAATATTTCACTATTTACAAGTTTAGTTCTCTGGCCAACTTTTCTTAGTGAAAATATTACTGTCATGCTAAAAAGATACTTTCTTTGTTTGCACAATTAGTTGTCTGTTTTGTACCAAACTTTCAAGACACAACCACGTCCAAATAAGTATAATCCAAGTATTATCTAGCATCTTCCTATGTATCTCATAATTAATGATTTTAGAATTTGACACAGAATTGTTTATGTAAATAAATGGGCGATTCATAAGTCCAGAACCACCCAAATATTTTTTAGATATTTAACAGCACATGAAAGGTAACTATGCGCAATGTACATTGTACCAAGTATTGCACCTCTGACACATGTTATCACACCCATCTGCCATATTGGATTCAACTTCAGTTTTTCAAAGTCATGTGACCACACAGATTTATGTAAAGTTTCCTCAAAAAAACATTGGTACCCTTACTCTTTACCTATCTTTATTAGTTTTCGAGTTATTGCATGTGTTACATGTTCACATGAGGTGCATACCGAATGACAAAAAATTCTGTCCTTCTCCAGCTACATGTGCAAACGTCGTTCCCATTCCATACGAACACGGTTCAGCATGGCTGGTGTAATGCTGTTGCATGCATCAGTAATGCGCGCCTTCAACTGTTGTAAATGTTGCAGATCTCTGACATTGATTGCATACACCATACCTTTGGCATACCCCCACAGAAAGAAGTTCAGTAGACTTAAATCGGGTGAGTATGTCTGCCACTCAACAGGCCCATGCTGCCCAGTTCAACAATTAGGGAATTGCTCATCCAGATGCACATGAATAGCTGTATCATAATGAGGAGGAGCACCATCCTGTTGGAAGAAGCAGGAGAAATCATCTTCATCTAACAATATTGGGAGGATTGACTCTTGCAGTATGTGGAGGTACCTATCGCCAGTCAAATTGCTGTCAATAAACAGTGGACTGACAATACTTTTTGCAAACCTTGCATCTTAGATGGATTCATCCAATATGGATTGGTGTCCAACCAGTACCTGGTATTATGTCAATTAACCTCACCATTGAGGTAGAAATTGGCCTATTCACTGAAGAGAATCTTGGATGCAAATGTTGGTCAGACTGAAGTTGTTGCAGTGCCCACTCGCAAAATTGAAGGTGACAATCAGGGTCATCCTTACTCAGATGGTGTAACAGTTGCAGTTTATAAGGATGCCATTTGTTTTTCAAAAGGACACGCACAATGGAGCTTCTTTGACTGGGGCCACATCGTCTGCTAAACGTCGCATGTTCTGTGGGCTTTTGGCTAGCGCCGCCAAAATCATGGCTGTTGACTCCTCATTTGTTGTTGTTTTGGCCCAGTTGCTTTTTGGTTTCTCACACACATAGTGTGTTTGCCTAAATTTCTGGATTAGCTTTACCATTGCACTGCACATGATTGGCCATCTTTCTGGGTGTCTGTTGTTGAAGTCAGCTGCAACCTCCCTTGAACTCTATTTACAACAATGCAGGATTATGTGAATATGCTCCTCATTGGTCAATTCCATCACATTTCACTGGAAAACAAAGTCAAAATATTCATGCGTAACATTCAAGAAAAACACCAAATATCAATTACAGGGATCGCATTCCTCCTAAAATTCCTAAAATTCCTAATATTTTGTGACCCTCCTTAAATTCCTAAAATTAGACCTAAAATTTGCTATTCATCCTAAAATTTTCGTAAGCTTATTTTTATTAAAAACACAACCGTTATTAACGCCAATAAATTTACCATTACGGTAAGGTAAAAAGACCTGTTATTGTAGAAACACAGCCTATATGCTGTGCTGCTGAAGGGAGGGGAAAATGACGCCATCGAGATGCACTTGCTTCGGGGCGGGCGTTCCATTTTTTTGCCTTCGAACAGTTTTCGAGAGTAACAAGAGATCTAAGGGAAAAGGGGAGGGGTCATTTTCACCCCTGGTTTGCGCTTTGCAGACGAACTCCGTGGCACGCAGAAGATCGTACTTTATTTTTGTACATGCCTTGTGGAACCTCCTCTTTCTGCTGATGTTTTGTTATTGTAAACCGCAGGTGGGTGGAAGCAAAGAGGAAACATGTGGTCTCCTTCCGTAACCTCCGGTAATGACGATGGGATGGTAGCTGAGTATTATCTTGGCAGGCAGTAGAGCACGTGATCATTGACCTTCGATCATGCGTCGGCGACAGCGACCTTCGATGCGCAATATATCTCGGCTCCGACTCGCTTTGACTGAACTTGCGTGAGATGCGTATGATAGTTTCTGGTTTTACGTCTTTTATGGTGTTCTCTGTGCTGTGGGCAGGTTCAGTTCTCTAGTGGTGACCTGTTTTTTTTTTTTTTTTTTTTCATATCTTCTGACATCCTCGCAGCCAAATTTCGGGAAGTTGTCTGGTTTTGCAATATTGGAACGTGTTTTTGTACTTCCCTTTCATTTTCTGGTTAGTAATACAAGTGTTTAAGATGCCTAAATCCAAAACGAAATTTCAAGATGCGTGGCTCGCCAAAGAATTGGACGGAGTGAAGTTGAAAGAATGGTGTTCTGCAACTGAAACAATATTTTCTGCTAAGTGTATATTGTGTTCAGAAATTTTCAACATTTCTAATAGTGGCTTTTCACAAGTAAAAGCGCATCATAAAGGAAAAAAACATTTGCAGAAATTTCAAAGTAAATTTCAAAATAAGTCCATCCTGAAAGCCTTTGGAGGACGGGATCTTCAGCCCAAAACAAATATTAGTGAAGTACTGAGTCATGATTTACAGTCGGCTAAAGCCGAAGCATTATGGGCCATGAAAGTTGCTAAGGACAATATGTCTTTTGTTTCATGCACTGAAACAGTTGAACTTTTCAAAGAAATGTTTCCTGATTCTGCTATTGCAGCCAAAATGCAACTTAAAGAAAAAAAGTTGCTTATGTGATATCACATGGATTGTCAAAATATTTTGAAGAGGATTTGAAAAAAGACATTGCATCTAGTAGCCCAGGAAAGGTTACTATAGCATTTGATGAAACTACAAATACACAAGTGAAACGGCAGTTGGATGTGTATCTCAGATACTGGTCTTCAGAAATAAATTCAGTTTCTTGCCGATACCTAACAAGCATTTTTCTGGGTCATGCAACAGCAGATATTTTGCTAAAAGAAATTCTTGATGTGTTATCATCCTTCAATATTTCATTGAACAGAATTATTTGTGTATCCATGGACAGCCCAAATGTAAATAAGTGCTTTTTACGCAAATTCAATGAAGTTGTAAAACAAGAAACAGGCCAGAAATCTTTGGAACTAGGTTTTTGCAACCTGCATGTTGTTAGTAATGCATTTAAAATTTTTTTGACAAGCTTAAATATAGATTTTGACGAATTTGCTACTGATATGCATTACTTTTTAAAGAGTAGTGCTGCAAGACGAGAGGATTATAAATCTGTCGAGGATATAACATTGGTCACTGCCAAATTTCTTTTGCGTCATGTCAGCAACAGATGGTTAACCGTTGGTTCTGTAGCCCAGAGGCTCTTGGATCAATGGCTAAATATTACAGAATATTTTTTAAACTTCTTGCCATCTCAAAAAATATTTGAAAAACAACTGCGCAATTCGGCAAGGTATAAAAGAATTCACTGTTTCCTGAAAAATGAGCTTACTTCCTTGCTATTTAGCATTAATTTCATTTTCACACCAAAATTTTGAAAAGTTTTCATTATGTTATCAGAGTGAAGAACCAAAAATACACCAGTTATATTCTGATTTAAATACTTTAATGAGGAATGTTATGGCTCAGTTTATCCAAGATGATGTTATAGCAGGGAAATTTGGAGAAGACCTAAAGAATGTAGATTTTGAAAACAAAAATTCATGGAAAAAACTAGGGGAGTTAGAAGTTGGTATGAAGACAAAAATCTTCTCAGGAATGTTCAGGAGACCAGGCAGAAATTATTTCTCTTAGATGTAAGATCATCACTAATTGCAACCACAAAATATTTAAAGTCAAATTTGCCATTCTGCAATCAAAAGCTAAGAGACATAGAAGTTTTAAAGGTAAAAGAACCAAAGAAAGAGTCAACTCAACTTTCAGTCACTGAAGGACTTTGGAAATAACCAGAATTTCAAGTGTTTTGCATCTTTCTGAGGAACAAATTGATAGAGTAAGAGAAGAGTGGAAACTTTTAAATTGCGATAAGCCAACTCTAGATGAACTAGTGAAATTTTCAGAGGAAGGGCATATTCCAGTGCGGATTGATCATTACTGGCGTAATATATTTAGTATTAAAGACTCTAGCGGAAAAGAAAAATACTCAAATCTTGCTAAACTCATAAAGTCAATTTTAGTTTTACCTCATGGTAATGCTGATGCAGAAAGGGGATTTTCGGTTAACACTGCTCTGTTAAGGAAGGACAAGGCTAACTTAAAAGACTCAACTATAACATCATTAAGAATAGTTAAAGGGGCCATTAAACACTATGGATGTGTAAGTAAAGTTCCCATAACAAGAAATTTGTTAAATAGTGTTCGTGATTCACATAAATTTTATAAAGAGTATGTTGATAAGCTGAAGGAAGAAGAATCAAAAAAGGTAAAAGAAAGGAAGCAGAAAGAGAGGGAAAATAAGGAAAAGCAGCTAGAGAAAAAAAGAAAAGCTGAGTTTGATGACAAAATAAAAGAAAATGATGCAGAAATAAATAGACTTAAAAACGATAAAGAAGCCTCCCTAGCAATAATTCAAGAGGGAACAGAAAGAATGAGAAAAGCTGTAGAAAAACAAAATACTGTTGAAATAGCAGTTGCCTCTAACTTGATCATACAAGGTTCAGCTGAAATAAAGAAAACTGAAAGTAAATTAGTTGTGGTAGAAGCAGAAAAAGATAGGCTAATCAGGAAAAGGTTAAAACAATAATATGAAAAAAGTAATTCAGTGAACAATTGTACATAGTTCTTGGTTTTCAATTACCTTTTTAGGATATTATAATTTAATGTGAAACCTGAAAACTTTACTGTGAAAATCGTGAATTGCTTCTGGTTCAACAGCATATTAATGTTCAAAGTGAAACTTGAATGTGGTAAATATACTTGAATATGATAATAACACGTGAAAAGATAAGAACTGAACATTAGAAGTAAATCATACTTAAACTTTAGACATTAGACGTTATGCAAAAAATTTGGGTGTTAACTTCGACCATATATACTAATGGACTGCACATTGGCAATAGCTGCATCAAAGCCGCCATGGCTCAAACATTGGGCACGTCATCATCAGACTCCAAATTTCGTGTAAAAAAATGCTGTTATGATTACTAATTTACGCTGCAGAACTTCAGTGTTTTCGGTGTATTATGTGAATGCGCTCATATATAATGAAAACTCTTCAGGAAAGTTTACTTATGAGCTATATACATGCATGATCGGGTTGTTTACATTTTGTGATTTATAATGTGATGAACATTTGCGAAGAATTTGGAACATGCATTCCATTTTTTTTTCTTAAGTTACTATATTTTTATATCAATAGCTGCAAGTTTCTGGTTAAGTAATTGAACTTTATTGACTTAGGTATTTAATTCGTTTCTTACCCATGAAAAATCATAGAACTTTCTTTACTATATCGCTCAGAGCAACCATAAGCACAGCAGGTGTAACCCATCTTTTTGACTGTTGTCATGTGATTTTATGTTGGAGCCAGAAATTTTGATGTCATGCGCAGTCTATCAGTATATATGGTTGAAGGGTGTGAAGCAAACTCTTTACAATGTATACAAAGTTGTTTTACTAGATGTATACAAATATACATATAGTTTTTATTGAAATACACTCCTAAAATTTTCCTAAAATTTTTCTAAAAATTCCTAAAATTCCTAAAATTCCTACCTAAAATTTTCCAGAAGTATGCTATGATCCCTGCAATTAGTAACATGCAATTACTTGAAAACTAATAAAGATATATAAAAAATAATGGTACTACTGTTTTTCTGAGGAAATTTTACATGAATTTGAATGGCCACATGACTCTATTGCCATTTGAAAAAGTGAAGTTGAATCCAGTATGGCGGATTGTTGGGGTAACGTGTCAGAGGTGCAATACTTGGTCCAATGTATATTTATATTGCATATGGTTACTTTCACATGGTTACTTACATATTTGGGTGGTTCTAGACTTATGAATCACCCTGTATTACAGCTGGGTAGGATGGGCCATGGTGGCTGGCATGTGCCTTTGTCAGATGTGAGATTGTTACCAAAGAAAGCTTTCTCCACCTGACAGGACAGTCTCCTTCATTCATTTTACCTCATGGTCCTGATGTCCAAGATATTGAAGCTGGTACTGTTCTAACTCAAGTGAATTGTGTTACTTCAACAAGATGTGCTTACACATTAAGTAAAAGTCATCCTTCAAGATCTTCAATTCTTTTGTCATGAAAACTTGACAAACTAGTGAAGTGAATTCTGTGTTTCTTTGAACAAAAACAAGACTTCTTGTAAATATTTTTACCTGCCTTTCCAGGCTGTTCTTTAAAAGTGCCAGAAAAGTGTATAAAAACACTTTCTCTTATGTTCAAGAAAATATTTTACACTTTGGAATTAATAGTTGAGTTTGGTAAGCAAAAATCAATTTTTAAGATTACAAAAAGAATGATTAATCACTGTTATTTTCATTAGTTTGAGATGGAATTCGTGTAAGGTACAACATTCAATTCTGTAATTTTTTTTTCACCAGTAAGCACAAGTAAAATCAGTAAAAGTTAACACTAGTTTTAATGTAGTTACAATTCTGCCCAGAAATCAAATGTTGAATATTCAATTCTTGGTGCATACTATATCACTAAAATATAATGTAAAATGCTTTAAATTTCACTAAATTATGGGATTTACTCAGGAATAAAGGATATTACTGACGGATTTTCGGGTAGCACCTCTAGCCTTCCTCATGACTACAACTATAGTAGGTGTTGCCATTCGTGAGCTAAATTCCAACCTTTCAAATCATTTAATGTTGTACCTCTTCTTCTCTCTCATTTCTCCTTCTCTCTTTCATTAAATGATTTGAAAGGTTAGAATTTAGCTCACGAATGGCAACACCTGCTATAGTTGTAGTCCTGAGGAAGGGTAGGGGTGCTACCCGAAAATTCAACTGTAAGTAATATCCTCTATTCCTGAATAAATCCCATAATTTAGTGAAATTTATATTATATCAAGTCTAGGAATAGCCATGACATCAATTATTACCAAGTAAAATGCTTGTTTAAAAAAACTTTGGAGAATGATCCCACTTTAATCCCATTTTAAAGTTTTGCAGACAAACTTATGAAATGTCTCAACCGGACATATACTGTTTAAAAAAAAAAAAAAAAAAAAAAATGTTCTTTTTAGAATTACAAAAATTGGTCAAACAATTTTTTTTCTTCAAATTTAGAATGGGCTGTATATCCAATCAAAGCTTTTTAAAGAGCTTTAAAATGATCCCTAAATGATGTCCCTGTGACTAGAGGTTACAAATTTATAGGCATTTTTAACGTTATTCTTTTTCAGTTAGAACCATTTCGATACATCGAGAGATACGTGCGTATTTATAGGCATTTTTGTATAACAAAGTGCACCTAAATTTTGCATTTTTTGAAATTTTCAAAAATTTGCCTAAAAAACACTACTGCTTCAAAAAAATTAAAAAAAAAACTTGGATTTTCCATGTGTTCTTTAGGTGATTACCAATATATGAAAAATCAAGCAAATCTGGAACATTAAGTTTTAGACCCCTGGCTGATTTGACATTGCATTTCATCCCATGTTAGCTGTCTCCCATTTGTTGTACATTGTGCCATTGCAGTTAATGTTATGATGTTATCGATGTTCTATTTTGCAATTGTCTATATTTGTGAAAAAATAAACATTAAAAGTACTTTATGTCGTTCCCTTGATTGCAATCATAACTTATTTCAATAATAGTGAAGAAAAGTTGCAATGGATTCAGCTTGAAGTGATGTCATTAACACCTTATTACTGTCATCAGTTCAATACTTGTGCTAGATCAATTGCTTTGGGTTTTTCTTAAGTAGTTTATGCAAAAACTTGGGACCTTAACCTTATACTCTCTGCAACTGTTCAGAATGTGTTTTCATGAAAATAATGTAGTGTTAAATTATATAAAATCATTAAAATTCTAAAAAAGAGTTAAAACATCTGGGTTGGGTGGTTAAAACCTGGAGTTTACCCCATTTTTTTGTTTTAATTCTTTAAAATTTCAGTGGTTTTTAAAAGAGTTTTAAAATAATAACTATTTTTTAATATAAAAATTAAAACATGCTTTTTCTTAATTTTTTTTATTGGAGGTTTAACGACCACTGTGAGCATATAGTTTAACCCATTTTATAATTAAAGTAGATGATTTAATTATGAAAAGGGCTGAAACCCCTGTTTTTGTTGAGACAAATTTTGAATAGTCACCTAGATCAATAAGTTTTAGTGCAAGAACTACTAAAAATATTCTGTAAATTTCACATCATGAATGATTTTTCTTTTTTTTTTTTTTTTTTTTTGTAGTCTAGGAACATTTTCTACATCAGTGGTTCTGGTAGATTAATTTTATTGCTGAAAAAAAAGGTAACCTCAAAATGGAGTTATTTACTACTATGTTTTATACAAGTGAGCACCTTTTCAAGAGTAGAAAGTTCTAGATTTAGCAGCTTATAACAGAATAAGGTCTATCATTTGGCAGTAAAAAGCGACCACAAAAACTGACCATTTGCTACTTGAAATGGCTTGGAGAGGATTCCCTTGCTACTGTTCAAAAATGTATTGCAGAAAGATAATGACACCTGATTGGATAAATCTTATTATGTTGTGAGCTTACCTGTGTAGCCACAATGACTAACCCAGTTGGATGTTGTACTGCTGCTAAAAATTGGCTGTTCACTGTACACTCAGTAGACAAAGTGTTAAGAGCTATAAGAAGTAAGGGGCAGTTGACATGACATCCCCTGCAGCAGGAGCAGCTAAAAAAAGTGCTTTGGGTAGGGGGTGTGGGGCTGCAGCCCCCTACCCAAAGCATTTTTTTTTTCATGCCGTACCAAGAGAGAGAAGTTTTGTGAACACCGCTGTAAATTTTTCCAGCATAACGCCACGCCTGAAGTTTTCTGAACTCAACTGGAAGTTTTTTCTGCATAATACCTCTGGGAGCGGAAGGAACGTTGGCGGACTGCACTGCTTGAGGCTCTGATGGCTATTGAAACCAACTCATGTGGGAAACTCGGCCTATTCCCACATCAGTTCGTTTCCTTTGAATAAACCTTCCCTGGGGACTGCATTGATGGCAGCTCTTGCTAGCAGGGTTGCTCATGAATGCAGTCTCTGCCGCCCCGGTGGCGCAGTGGTCTAAGGCGCTGGCCTCTGATCATTCGTCCGTAAGGGGTCCGGGTTCGAATCCCGGTGAGGCATGGATGTTGTGTTTGTCTAACGGCACTGGCTCTCTCCCTTCCCTGGAACCAGTGACCCTAAATTAGGGACGGGCGACTGCTTATAGCCCATTGAGTTGCTCACGGTGGTCGTTAAACCTCCAATCAAAAAAAAAAAAAAAATGCAGTCTCTCGTTGGATGGGAATGCATCACCAGGCCTGCGTGTTGTTGATTAATACGGTTCTTGTGCTTACGAATAAGAAATAAAATAGGGAATGAATTTAAAATAATGACGAATGTTGAAATAAAGTATTACTCAACCTGTTTTTTTGTTTTTTTTCTTCCAATTTGTGGTTTGTTCCTGCTTTTATTCAATGTAATAATTCTAACAACAATGTTACTCCCATTGAACTGGAGATTATTTGTGTTTGCTAATAACAAATACTTAGTTGCCGGGACTTTTGCAAAAAAGTTTTACTTATTTTTTCTCTTCTGGTCAAAATGGGCATGCGCACAAATTGCGATTAAAAATAAAGTTCAGTTTTGGATAAATTGAAAAAAAAAAAAAAGAGAGAATTTCTGCATCGAAATACTTGCACAAAATTGATTTCTTCACTTACCAAGCACAGCAAAATTTTCGCTTTTAAACTCATGTACATTTTTAAATTTTTATTCACCAAAATCATTGAAGTCACTCCACTGGGTGCATTTTATTTTTCTGCTGCATCCCCTCTCACTCCCAAAAATACGCTGCGCATCATTTCAATTGAGGTAGTGCATTATACTTAATTACTTTGAAAAGAACATTTAATCAGATATCATTGTTTGGAAAATTTACAAAGTTGGTAAATTTTGTACGTAAATAATATAATTAACCCGTTTAAGTACAACAAATACGCGTTCACTGCTATCATTACAAAATGGTATTGTTAAAAAAAAAATTTCAATTTTTTCACGTCTTCATTCTGCTGTCTTTGAAGTTCCGATTTCCTGTGAGTAAATTTGCATCGTTCTCAGTATCTTAGAAGTTGCTTCTGACATGCATAATGAATTCAGAAAGGGATTTGAAAAGTGTTGTTCCTTGTATTAAATTCCATTGTACATCTTGTTACAATTTGCTTGTACTGTTTATTCGTTGTAACAGTTTATCCCATATAACTGTTAATAAAGCTATGAGGATGTAGCACGTGACGTCATCGAGAAGTTTCAGTGAAGTGGCAACAGTCCCTGCAAGTTGCTGAAGGACAAGAATAGGTGGCTATCCTGCACTTAATGTATAAAGTGCAATCATTAGCGGTCAGTGTTTATAAAAATTTGAAGCCGAAATACGGTGTTTATAAAAATTTGAATAGAAATTGCGGTAATAGAGGAAATCGAGACCGCAAGTCTTTTTCAGGCTACTAGTTGCTGTCTGTAAAGGCAGTACCGAAAAAATTCGCTTATATGCCAAATGGAGGGAGATCGCTTCCCAGAGCTTAGAAAACATTATTTTTAAAGAGTTAAGGCTCTTCAAAGGCAGAAAACCTCTTAAATGTTATTTTTATCTAGAAATAAGTGATTTCTGGTAAAGCAGAGAATCCATCTTTTACTTGTTCAAACGCTATTGGAGTGCACTTATTGGGCCAGGCGTTTTATTCGTTGATTCAAAGTTTTCAAGTTGAATTTAAAAGGTGTTGGCTGTTTTTTTGCGTAGGTTTTATTACTACTGACTATTTTCTTATAGAACATCTTTTAGAGTTTGTCTCTTAGTCAAAATATTTCTTAAATAAACGTTTCGGTCCCCAATCGGAACTTCTGTGTTCCTGGTTTTTTCTTTTTTCTCCAGGGACTTCTTTTCAGAAGGTTCCTATTTGATCTAGGGGGTGTTGAAACTTTTTATAAGGCTAAAAGTTAATTTGTTAGCAAACCTGACTTTTAGTCAGATTCAAATCTCTGGCTCTTCTGTATTTTTTAGATCTCGATCACACCGTTAACCTGACTCACTTTTTTTTTTTTTTGCGAGTTTTCGCCTTTTCACTTTTAAAGTTATTTGGCTGTCGGTGTTGGAGTTTTTTAGTTTACTACTTTGTTTTATATGATACCTCACCCCCCCCCCCAAACTACCGTTGATTTTTTTTTAGTACACCTGGATTTTTATCTGGAGCTGAAGCCCATTTTTGCAGAAAAATGCAAATAATGGCTAAAATTATTGTCCAAATAAAATCCTTTTTGGTGTATAGGTCTGTGTTATGCTGCTAAATTTTTTACGGATACATAGATTATAGGGAACAAATCCCAGCAAAATTATTTTATTTTTTCACCACAATTTTACGTAAAAAAAAAAAAAAAAAAAAAAGGAAGATTTTGCTCATTTTTCTTAGGCTCGGAATCGCTTCCCAGAGCTTAGAAAGACACTTTTTGTTGAAGAGTTACTCTCAAAAAGGCATAGAACCTTTCAAGGGTAAGTAGTGTCCAAAATCGGCGAAGAAAGAAAACCTATCTTTTTTTTTTTTACTCAGATCTCCGCACCTGGGAGGAAAGAAAACCCTTACTTATTAAGGCAGCGTACCTATTTTCTCCATAAATTACTGATTACTCACGAATTTTTTTGTTTGGAGGTTTAACGACCACCGTGAGCAACTCAGTGGGCTATAAGCAGTCGCCCGTCCCTAATTTAGGGTCACTGGTTCCAGGGAAGGGAAAGAACCAGTACCGTAAGACAAACACAACATCCATTCCTCACCGGAATTCAAACCTGGACCCCTTTCGGACGAATGATCAGAGGCCATCATCTTAGACCACTGCTCCACCGGGGCAGCCTCACAAATTTGTGATCGTACTAATTAACCCTGTAAAAGAATAATGACGACGAGAAATTGTTATATGCCTCGAACTGTTCTGCAGTAAAGGTGCTTCGACCAAAGACGAAGTAATAGAAAATATTTACTATTTGCACTTTCGGAAAACTTTTCGCATCACCTTCGAAGATACTTACATTCAGCACATAAGTATCGTTTCCTTCAATCTCTTTAATATTTTCCAAATACCGCATTTTGTACTCGGAAGTTAAAGTTTCAAAGTAAGAAGCCATCATTTCAACGAGGCTGGTTATCCTTCAGTTACGTTACTAAGGCTCGTTGCCATGCTGAGAGGCACGTGTCTGCTACATCCTCATGGTTAAGGTGAACAGATATTGGAACACTGATTTGAGGACAAAAAGGCGTGGCGTCCCCAAATTGGCAATTCATTTGGGGACATATACGTACTCAAAATAAATATGCAAATATTTTTGTCACAAAACTGCATTGCTTCAATAAGTGGGATATTACATATGAAAATCTGGGATATATCTTGTAGAATGTTGCAGGGGCTACTCCTGCTATGGGCTGTGGGGCTGCAGCTCCCCACCTCACCCCCTACCCAAAGCAGTTTTATTTTCTAGCCGTACCGAGAAAGAGAAATTTTCTGAACTCGACTGGAAGTTTTCCCTGCATAACACCACTGGGAGCGCAAGGAACGTTGGCGGACTGTGCCAGACTGCATTGCTTGCAGCCCTGATGGGTGTTGAAACCAACTTAGCCGCCCCAGTGGCGCAGTGGTCTAAGGGATGGCCTCTGATCATTCGTCTGAAGGGGTCCGGGTTCGAATCCCGGTGAGGCATGGATGTTGTGTTTGTCTTACGGCACTGACTCTCTTCCTTCCCTGGAACCAGTGACCCTAAATTAGGGACGGGCGACTGCTTATAGCCCATTGAGTTGCTCACGGTGGTCGTTAAACCTCCAACTAAAAAAAAAAAACTTCCCTTGGGACTGCATTGATGGCAGTCTCGCTAGCACGGGTTGCTCACGAATGCAGTCTCTCGTTGGTGGAAATGCATCGAAGGGCCTATGTGCTTTGTTGATTAATACGGTTCTTGTGCTTCTGAATAAGAAATAAAATAAGGGAATGAATTAAAATAATGAATGTTGAAGTAAAATATTAAATAAGGTATGTTTGAATGTATACTTAACCTGTTTTTTTTTCCTTCCAATTTTTGGTTTGTTTCTGCTTTTATTCAACGTAATAATTCTAACACCATCGAAATGTAAAATATTTGTGTTTGCTAATGACAAATACTCAGTCGCCGGGACTTTTTCAAAAAAGTATTACTTATATTTTCTCTTCTGGTCAAAATGGGCATGTGAACAAATTGCGATTAAGAATAGAATTCAGTATTGGATAAATTGAAAAAAAAAAAAAAAAAAAAGAGAGAGAGAGAGGGAGATTAATTTCTGCAGCGAAATACTTGCACAAAATTGATTTCTTCACTTACCAAGCACAACGAAATTTTCGCTTTTAAACTCACGTAAATTTTTATTCACCAAAAATCATTGACTTCACTCCACTGAATACAATTTTTTTTTCTGCTGCATCCCCCCTCCCTCCCCAAAATAAGCTGCGCATTTCAATTGAGGTAGTGCATTATACGTAATTACTTTAAAAAGAACATTTAATCAGATATCATTGTTTAGAAAATTTACGAAGTTGGTAAATTTTGGAAAACAAATTTTTCTACACTAAATTTTATCGTGATTTCAAAATTAAAACTGGACTGAATATGTTTCCAATCCGTTTTTATTAAAGAGAATGCCGGTGTGTGAGTATCGCAATAACAACTCATTGCGAAATTCTGGCAGACTCTTCAAAATTCTACAAAACGTTTTTCATCGCCGTCCAAGTTGCAGTGGTTGGTATCAAGTTGAAGTTTCAAAGGGAGTGTATCAAAAGGAAAAATATTTATTGCCATATTTCTAGGGGTCACAATGAGACACTTGAGAATGCGTACATGACCTTGAGTGTGTGTGTCTCCGCTGCCACTGCCACACACATTCAATTTTTTTAATTTTTTGTCCTTATATCATCATCATCAGCATCATTGTAAACCATTATCAATCCACTGCTGGACGAAGGTCTCCCCAAGTTTCCTCCACAACGGTCTGTCTTGTGCCAGCCTCCTCCATGTCACTCCCGCATACTTTCGAATTTCATCCACCCATCTCCCATGTGGTCTTCTGGGTCTTTTCCTGTCCCTTGGAATCCAATCTAAAATTTCGGCTGTCCATCGATGGTCTGTTCTTCTGGCAGTATGTCCAGCCCATTGCCATTTCAGGGATTTAACTCTGATCATGATGTCTTCCACTCTTGTCATTTTTCGGATCCACGAGTTCCTCTTATCTCTCCTGGTTACACCAAGCTTGCACCCTCTCCATGCTGTTTGAGTTGTCTGCAGCCTTTGTATGTCTTTTTTAGTTAAGGTCCACGTCTCTGCACCATACGTAAGCACTGGAAGGATGCATTGATCAAACACTTTTCTTTTAAGACATAATGGCATATTGCTCTTGAAAATTATGCTGTTTCTTCCAAAAGCTCTTCAGGCAAGTTTTGTACGCCGATTAATTTCTTCATCATTGTGACCCTCATTTGATATCTGCTGTCCAAGATAAACGTACGTGTCTGTTATCTCCAGCTTTTCTCCATCAATCGATAAATCTTCATTTCTTGTAAAAGCATTGAACATCACTTTTGTCTTCTGAAAGTTCATTTTTAATCCCACTTCTTTACTCTTGTCAGCAAGTTCCTGGATCATACTCTGCAGCTCTGATGAGGTAGTTGCAAAAATGACTACTTCATCAGCAAAACGAAGGTGGGTTAGATAATCTCCATTAATCTTTATCCCCTTGTTTTTCCAGCTCAGCAACTGAAAGACACCATCCAATATGGCATTAAAGAGCTTCGGAGATATAGTGTCACATTGTCTCACTCCCTTTCCAATGTTTGTGTGTGTTGTATTTTCAAACAGCCGAATCTTTGCACTTGCATTTTCATAGATGTTATTAATAATAATGTATGCATCTTCAATACCGCAGGATTTCAGAGTCATTGTAACTGCTGATGGTTTCACCGAATCAAAGGCTTTTTCATAATCGATAAAAGCCATGCACAATGGAAGTTCATATTCCCTCGCTCTTTCAATTAGTTCTCTCAGTACGTGGATATGATCTATTGTGCTGTAGCCACTCCTGAATCCAGCTTGTTCTCTCGGTTAAGCCATGTCTAGTGTTACCTTGAAACGGTGTGAAAGAACTTTAGTGAAGATTTTATAAACCACTGATAGGAGGCTGATGGGTCTGTAGTTCCTGAGATATGCAATGTCACCTTTTTTATGTAGCAGGATCATTATAGCGTTGTTCCAATCCTGAGGAATCTTCCCTTCATTAGGGCATCGAGTGAAAATTTGGGCGAGTACTGTTTCGATTTCTCCACTTGCTTCTTGGATGATGTCTACAGTAATTCCATCTCCTGCAGCTTTTCCCCGCTTCATGTTCTTGATTGCTTGTGCAACTTCTGATGGGAGTACTGGAAGAACTCTGGTACTGGTACCTTTCATGATGTCTGGAGTACATGTATCATCCCTTTCATATAACTTGGAGTAGAAATCTTTCACTCTTGTCATAATTTCGCCTCTATTTCTTGTTACAGAACCATCTTCTTTTCTCAGTGCCATAATCTGTTTTCTTCCCTTACTGAGATGTCCCGTTTGCTATCTTTAGGCTTTGGTTGTTTTCAGTTGCTTTTCTCACTAGTTCACAGTTGAATTTCCTTACGTCTTCAGTGATACTTTTTCGTACTGTCTTGCATAGCTCTATGTATTCCACTTTGGAAGTCACATCTTCTTTAGTTGTCCTCATCTCTCTTCTTTTTTGCATCAACATTTTGGTTTTTCCTGATAATTTGTTCACATGAAACTTGTTCTTAGACCCAGTTAATTTTGTTGCTGTTTCCATAAGAGCTTTGGTTACTTTTCTGTTAACTTCAGAAATATCCACTTCTTCCGATGTTAGGCCTTCTAAAGCAGAGAATCTGTTCTTCAGTTCCAAGTTGAAGGTATTGTGGTGTTTTTTAAGGTTGGTTATGTCAATAGATTTTGTTTGTCTTAGCTTGCCATGTTCGATTTTAGTGTTGAGGTGCATCTTACATCTCACCAATCTATGGTCACTACCTGTGTTGAACTTGTTTAGCACACTGCAGTCTTCTATGACGGATTTTTTGTTACACGTAATAAAATCAATTTCACTTGTCCCGTTTGGATGTCTCCATGTCCATTTCCTGTGCGGCTTTTTCTTGAAAAAGGAATTCAAGATGAAAAACCCTTCTGCCTCTGCAAACTCAACGAGAGTATTTCCACGCTGGTTTCTGTTGCCGTGACTGAATTTACCTACTGAAGTTTCATTCTGTTGCCGTTGCCCTATTTTTGGCATTGAAATATCCCATAATTATCTTCAAGTGCTGCTTACCTTTATTATTTAGATGACGAATTTCCTCATAAAATTCTTAAATTTCTTCTTCAGGATGACTTGCGGTGGGTGCATAAGTTTGAATAATCTGAGCCTGGTATCTTCTCGAGAGTTGGATAACGAGTCGTGCAGCTCTGTCAGAGGAACTTTCAACTTTTCCAGCTTTATTCTTCAGTTTCTTGTTTATTATAAATCCAACACCACTAGTTATGACAGTATCTGTCCCACGATAGTAGGAGAGCTGTCAACTTTTCAGTTGAATGAGATCTCCTTTTCTCCTTCCTCACTTAGCCGGATGATGTCCTACTTGATCCTTTGTAGTTCCTCTTCCAATTCAAGAAGCCTTGAATCAGAAGATAGGGAGCGTCCATTATACGTAGCCAAAGTCAGCATCAGATGGCAGCCTAGTCCGGTCCTCCGGCGATTCTTAGCACCCTCTGCCTTCATGTCGCACTGGCCGCTGCCTTGGCCAAGTACATTCCAGCTGCCGGAAGCTGAGGGCCAAGATTTAAGTTGTGGAGTCATTTTGGAGGGGTTTGGCCATAACTCACCACGCTGGCCAAGCGGTTTGGTGAGTGTAGGATAGCATTTCCTCTAATCCCGATGGTATAGTTATACCCCTATTGGCGGTCGTCGGAGCCCCTTTAGTGGGAACAGGATGCACCACGAGAAGCCGGAGTTAACATTTGTCAAGGTGAGGCTGTGATGTTACGCATCACCTGACCTTATATATAATATATATACATGCGTATATATATACGTATATGCATGTATATAAAATTTGCAACCACTATCAATCCACTGCTGGATGAGAGTCTCCAAGTTTCTTCTTCCACAACAGTCTGACTTGAGCTTTATTCTTTCATGCTTTCGAATTTCACGCACGCATCTCCCTCGTGTCATTTTCTGGGTATTGTTTTTTCCCTTGCTATCCAGTTCAATATTTCAACTCTCCGTCAGTGGCTCTTTCTTCTAGCAATATATCCATCTCATTGCAGTTTCAGGAATTCTGATCCTAATGTCTTCCACTCTTGTCATTTTCCCGATCCACTTGTTTACACTGCTGGCCACCCAAAATGCAACACCAAGAAGGACACGAAATAGCAAAGCCAGATTTACTGGACACATAACAACAGATACAAAGATGAAACGATTGAGCTTACAGGCCCGTGCGATTTGCGGAACACGCAAACATCAATAGTTCATGTGGTCCCTACGGCTGGCAATTCAGGTCCATCGAACGAAAGAGGCTTTGGATGTGGGCTTGGGGTATGTCGGTCCAGGCTACTTCCACACGTTGCCACAGTTCATAAGGCTGCCATGTTGCCACAGTTCATCAAGGCCATGTACGTCGCGGGTGGTGCTTGCCGGGCCACTGGGTTGCCGATCAGCGAGCAGACGTGTTCGATGGGCGACATATCGGGAGAACAGGCGGCCCACTGCAGCAGTGACACCTGGTGGGTCGTGAAGAATTATTGCACGATGCGTGCCACGTGCGGGCGCGCATTATCCTGTTGAAACATGGCCGATGGCAAGTCCTGCAGGTAAGGGAGGACTACAGGCTCCAAAACGTCGGAGACGAAGCGATGGCTGTTGAGTGTACCGGCGATGCGTACGAGAGGGGTGCGGGTGTCATAACCAATTGCGCCCCAAACCATTACGCCTCGCGACAGCCCGATATGGCGATGCATAATGCAGGCGTCATACAGTCTCTCGCCGCGGTGCCGCCACACGCGGATCCGACCATCGTGGTGTTGCAGGCAGAAGCGGGATTAGTCGGAGAAGACAATGTCGTACCATTCCGTAGTCCAGGTGCGGCGTTCAACGGCCCACTGCCGCCGAACTCGCCGGTGGTGTAACGTCAATGGTAATCGGAGCAATGGGCGCGGTGCGATAAGTCCCGGCTCCTGCAAACGACGTCGAACGGTACGTGTTGATACAGGTTGTTGCGCAACACACCCTAATTCCTGCGCTAACGTTCGTGATGTGGCGATGCGAGCCGTCAATGCCCGCCGCACAACATGCCGGTCCTCTCGATCGGCGGTGTGCCGCGGCTGCGGCTATCACTCACGTCGGTCCGTCCGTTCCTCCTGCATCCACCGAATCCATACTCGCCTCACTATGGCTGGATGTCGTCCCACACGGGCACCGATGTCTCGGTACAATAAACCGCTGTCGCGATAAGCCACTATTCGTCCTCTGTCGAACTCCGAAACGTGCTGGAAGGACTGCCGTATTCTGCGATGAGGCATCAGGAAACTTCCAACGCACAGGTCCGGCAGCACACACACTTGCACTACTTACACCCCGCCGTCTGTGCAGCCTTCTTATTGTGCTTCTCTGTGGCGTGCCGGGTGCACATGATTTCCATATGCCCTACAATGCTAATCGTTTGCAAGTCCTCTCGCGGGCGACGCATGCTGCGAATTTCAAGCCATTCGGATGCTTCCTTCTTGGTGTCGCATTTTGGGTGGCCAGCAGTGTATTTGTATCTTTCCTGGTAACATCAAACATGCATCTGTACATGCTTCTTTCAGTTGTCTGCAACATCTGTATGTCTATTTTAGTTCAGGTCCATGTCTGTGCTCCATGCGTAAAAACTGGAAGGATGCACTGATTAATCAGTTTCTTTAAGAAATAATGCATCTGACCAAGTTTTATAGTTCGATTATTTTGTTCGTAAATGTGGAAATGTGACCATCTCTTAATATCTGTTGCGTAATTTAGGTATCGGTACGTCTACATTTTCCCTATTCCCTATCAATCACTAAATATAAAATCTATATATTCATTTCTTGTAAAAAAACACACTTTCGATATATATATATATATATATATATATATATATATATATATATATATGTGGGATGTAAAGATCAGGTGATGCGTAACATCATAGCCTCTCCTTGACAAATGTCAACCCCGCCTTCTCGTGGTGCATCCTGTTCCCACTAAAGGGGCTCTGACGACCGCCCATAGCGGTATAACTATACCATCGGGATTAGAGGAAATTCTATCCCACACTCACCAACCCGCTTGGCCAGCGTGGTGAGTTATGGGCCAAACCCTCCAAAATGATTCCACAACTTAAATCTTGGCCCTCAGTCTCCGGCAGCTGGAATGTACCTGGCCAAGGCAGCGGCCAGTGCGACATGAAGGCAGAGGGTGCTAAGAATCCCCGGAGAACCGGACTAGGCTGCCATCTGATGCTGACCTTGGCTACTTGCCTAATGGACGCTCCCTATCTTCTGATTCAAGGCTTCTTTGAATTGGAAGAGGAACTACAAAGGATCAAGTGGGACATCGTGGGGCTAAGTGAGGTAAGGAGAAAAGGAGAAGATCTCATCGAACTGAAAAGTGGACATCTCTTCTACTATCGTGGGACAGATACTGGCAGAACTAGTGGTGTTGGATTTATAATAAACAAGAAACTGAAGGATAAAGTTGTAGAAGCTTGAAAGTTCCTCTGACAGAGCTGCACGCCGACTTGTTATCCAACTCTCGAAAAGATACCAGGCTCAGATTATTCAAACTTATGCACCCACCACAAGTCATCCTGAAGAAGAAATTGAAGAATTTTACTGAGGAAATTTGTCATCTAAATAATAAAGGTAAGCAGCACTTGAAAATAATTATGGGAGATTTCAATGCAAAAATAGGGCAACAGCAACAGAATGAAACTTCAGTAGGTAAATTCGGTCATGGCAACAGAAACCTAGTGTGGAAATACTCTCGTTGAGTTTGCAGAGGCAGAAGGGTTTTTCATCTTGAACTCCTTCTTCAAGAAAAAGCCACACAGGAAATGGACATGGAGACATCCAAATGGGACGACAAGTGAAATTGATTTTATTATGTGTAACAAAAATTCGTCATAGAAGACTGCAGTGTGCTAAACAAGTTCAACACAGGTAGTGACCATAGATTGGTGAGATGTAAGATGCACCTCAACACTAAACTTGAACGTGGCAAGCTCATAAGACAAACAAAATCTATTGACATAACCAACCTTAAAAACACCATAATACCTTCAAGTTAGAACTGAAGAACAGGTTCTCTGCTTTAGAAGGCCTAACATCGGAAGAAGTGGACATCTCTGAAGTTAACAGAAAAGTAACCAAAGCTCTTATGGAAACAGCAACAAAATTAGCTAAGGTCTAAGAACAAGTTGCATGTGAACAAATTATCAGGAAAACCAAAATGTTGATGCAAAAAAGAAGAGAGATGAGGACAACTAAAGATGTGACTTCCAAAGTGGAATATATAGAGCTATGCAAGACAGTGAAAAAAGTATCACTGAAGACGTAAGGAAATTCAACTGTGAACTAGTGAGGAAAGCAATGAAAACAACCAAAGCCTAAAGATAGCAAAGGGACATCTCAGTAAGGGAAGAAAACAGATTATGGCACTGAGAAAAGAAGATGGTTCTGTAACAAGAAATAGAGGAGAAATTTTGACAAGAGTGAAAGATTTCTACTCCAAATTATATGAAAGGGATGATATATGCACTCCAGACATCATGAAAGATACCAGTACCAGAGTTCCTCCAGTCCTTCCAGCAGAAGTTGCACATGCAATCAAGAACATGAAGAGAGGAAAAGCTCCAGGAGAAGATGGAATTACTGTAGACATCATACAAGAAGCAAGTGGAGAAATCGAAACAGTACTCGCCCAAATTTTCACTCGATGCCTTAATGAAGGAAAGATTCCTGAGGATTGGAACACCGCTACAATGATCCTGCTACATAAGAAAGGTGACATTGAGGATCTCGGAAACTACAGACCTATCAGCCTCCTATCAGTAGTTTATAAAATCTTCACTAAAGTTCTTTCACACCGCTTGAAGGTAACACTGGACATGGCTCAACCGAGAGAACAAGCTGGATTCAGAGTGGCTACAGTACAATAGGATCATATCCACGTGCTGAGAGAACTAATTGAAAGAGCGAGGGAATATGAACTTCCATTGTGCATGGCTTTATCGATTATGAAAAAGCCTTTGATTCGGTGAAAACCATCAGCAGTTACAATGGCTCTGAAAAACCTGCGGTATTGAAGATGCATACATTAATATTATTAATAACATCTATGAAAATGCAAGTGCAAAGATTAGGCTGTTTGAAAATAATGGCAACACACGTAAAAATTGGAAAGGGATTGAGACAAGGTGACACCATATCTCCGAAGCTCTTCAATGCCACATTGGAGGGTGTTTTTCAGTCGCTGAGCTGGGAAAACAAGGGGATAAAGATTAATGGAGATTATCTAACCCACCTTCGTTTTGCTGATGACGTAGTCATTTTTGCAACTACCCCATCAGAGCTGCAGAAGTATGATCCAGGAACTTGCGGACAAGAGTAAAGAAGTGGGATTAAAAATGAACTTTCAGAAGACAAAAGTGATGTTCAATGCTTTTAGAAGAAATGAAGATTTATCGATTGATGGAAAAAAGCTGGAGATAACAGACACGTTCGTTTATCTTGGACAGCAGATATCAAGTGAGGGTCACATTGATGAAGAAATTAATCGGCGTACAAACTTGCCTGGAGAGCTTTTGGAAGAAACAGCATAATTTTCAAGAGCAATATGCCATTATGTCTTAAAAGAAAAGTGTTTGATCAATGCATCCTTCCAGTGCTTACGTATGGTGCAGAGACGTGGACCTTAACTAAAAGAGACATACAAAGGCTCCAGACAACTCAAAGAAGCATGGAGAGGTGCATGCTTGGGGTAACCAGGAGAGATAAGAAGAGGAACTCGTGGATCCGAAAAATGACAAGAGTGGAAGACATCATGATCAGAGTTAAATCCCTGAAATGGCAATGGGCTGGACATACTGCCAGAAGGACAGATCATCGATGGACAGCCGAAATTTTAGATTGGATTCCAAGGGACAAGAAAAGACCCAGAAGAAGACCACATGGGAGATGGGTGGATGAAATCTGAAAGTATGCAGGGGTGACATGGAGGAGACTGGCACAAGACAGACCGTTGTGGAGGAAACTTGGGGAGACCCTTCGTCCAGCAGTGGATTGATAATGGTTGACAATGATGATGATGATGATATATATATATGGATGTAAGGTCAGGTGATGCGTAACATCACAGCCTCTTGACAAATGTCAACCCCGCCTTCTCGTGGTGCATCCTGTTCCCACTAAAGGGGCTCTGACGACCGCCATTAGCGGTATAACTATACCATCGGGATCAGAGGAAATTCCTATCCCACACTCACCAACCCGCTTGGCCAGCGTGGTGAGTTATGGCCAAACCCCTCCAAAATGACTCCACAACTTAAATCTTGGCCCTCAGTCTCCGGCAGCTGGAATGTACTCCTGGCCAAGGCAGCGGCCAGTGCGACATGAAAGCAGAGGGTGCTAAGAATCCCCGGAGGACCGGACTAGGCTGCCATCTGATGCTGACCTTGGCAACGTACAATGGACGCTCCTATCTTCTGATTCAAGGCTTCTTGAATTGGAAGAGGAACTACAAAGGATCAAGTGGGACATCGTGGGGCTAAGTGAGGTAAGGAGAAAAGGAGAAGATCTCATCGAACTGAAAAGTGGACATCTCTTCTACTATCGTGGGACAAATACTGGCAGAACTAGTGGTGTTGGATTTATAATAAACAAGAAACTGAAGGATAAAGTTGTAGAAGTTGAAAGTTCCTCTGACAGAGCTGCACGGCTTGTTATCCAACTCTCGAGAAGATACCAGGCTCAGATTATTCAAACTTATGCACCCACCACAAGTCATCCTGAAGAAGAAATTGAAGAATTTTATGAGGAAATTTGTCATCTAAATAATAAAGGTAAGCAGCACTTGAAAATAATTATGGGAGATTTCAATGCAAAAATAGGGCAACGGCAACAGAATGAAACTTCAGTAGGTAAATTCGGTCACGGCAACAGAAACCAGCGTGGAAATACTCTCGTTGAGTTTGCAGAGGCAGAAGGGTTTTTCATCTGAACTCCTCTTCAAGAAAAAGCCACACAGGAAATGGACATGGAGACATCCAAATGGGACGACAAGTGAAATTGATTTTATTATGTGTAACAAAAAATTCGTCATAGAAGACTGCAGTGTGCTAAATAAGTTCAACACAGGTAGTGACCATAGATTGGTGAGATGTAAGATGCACCTCAACACTAAACTTGAACGTGGCAAGCTCATAAGACAAACAAAATCTATTGACATAACCAACCTTAAAAAACACCATAATACCTTTCAAGTTGGAACTGAAGAACAGGTTCTCTGCTTTAGAAGGCCTAACATCGGAAGAAGTGGACATCTCTGAAGTTAACAGAAAAGTAACCAAAGGCTCTTATGGAAACAGCAACAAAATTAGCTGGGTCTAAGAACAAGTTGCATGTAAATAAATTATCAGGAAAAACGAAAATGTTGATGCAAAAAAAGAAGAGAGATGAGGACAACTAAAGAAGATGTGACTTCTAAAGTGGAATATATAGAGCTATGCAAGACAGTACGAAAAAGTATCACTGAAGACGTAAGAAAATTCAACTGTGAACTAGTGAGGAAAAAAGCAATTGAAAACTTCAACCAAAGCCTAAAGATAGCAAAGGACATCTCAGTAAGGGAAGAAAACAGATTATGGCACTGAGAAAAGAAGATGGTTCTGTAACAAGAAATAGAGGCAGAAATTTTGACAAGAGTGCAAAGATTTCTACTCCAAATTATATGAAAGGGATGATACATGCACTCAGATATCATCATGAAAGATACCAGTACCAGAGTTCCTCCAGTCCTTCCAGCAGAAGTTGCACATGCAATCAAGAACATGAAGCGGGGAAAAGCTCCAGGAGAAGATGGAATTACTGTAGACATCATACAAGAAGCAAGTGGAGAAAATCGAAACAGTACTCCAGCCCAAATTTTCACTCGATGCCTTAATGAAGGAAAGATTCCTGAGGATTGGAACACCGCTACAATGATCCTGCTACATAAGAAAGGTGACATTGAGGATCTTGAAACTACAGACCTATCAGCCTCCTATCAGTAGTTTATAAAATCTTCACTAAAGTTCTTTCACACCGCTTGAAGGTAACACTGGACATGGCTCAACCGAGAGAACAAGCTGGATTCAGGAGTGGCTACAGCACAATAGATCATATCCATGTGCTGAGAGAACTAATTGAAAGAGCGAGGGAATATGAACTTCCATTGTGCATGGCTTTTATCGATTATGAAAAAGCCTTTGATTCGGTGAAACCATCAGCAGTTACAATGGCTCTGAAAACCTGCGGTATTGAAGATGCATACATTAATATTATTAATAACATCTATGAAAATGCAAGTGCAAAGATTAGGCTGTTTGAAAATACAACACACATAAAAATTGGAAAGGGAGTGAGACAAGGTGACACCATATCTCCGAAGCTCTTTAATGCCACATTGGAGGGTGTTTTTCAGTCACTGAGCTGGGAAAACAAGGGGATAAAGATTAATGGAGATTATCTAACCCACCTTCGTTTTGCTGATGACGTAGTCATTTTTGCAACTAGCCCATCAGAGCTGCAGAGTATGATCCAGGAACTTGCTGACAAGAGTAAAGAAGTGGGATTAAAAATGAACTTTCAGAAGACAAAAGTGATGTTCAATGCTTTTACAAGAAATGAAGATTTATCGATTGATGGAGAAAAGCTGGAGATAACAGACACGTACGTTTATCTTGGACAACAGATATCAAGTGAGGGTCACATTGATGAAGAAATTAATCGGGCGTACAAAACTTGCCTGGAGAGCTTTTGGAAGAAACAGCATAATTTTCAAGAGCAATATGCCATTATGTCTTAAAAGAAAAGTATTTGATCAATGCATCCTTCCAGTGCTTACGTATGGTGCAGAGACGTGGACCTTAACTAAGAGAGACATACATTGGCTGCAGACAACTCAAAGAAGCATGGAGAGGTGCATACTTGGTGTAACCAGGAGAGATAAGAAGAGGAACTCGTGGATCCGAAAAATGACAAGAGTGGAAGACATCATGATCAGAGTTAAATCCCTGAAATGGCAATGGGCTGGACATACTGCCAAGAAGGACAGATCATCGATGGACAGCCGAAATTTTAGATTGGATTCCAAGGGACAGGAAAAGACCCAGAAGAAGACCACGTGGGAGATGGGTGGATGAAATTCGAAAGTATGCAGGGGTGACATGGAGGAGACTGGCACAAGACAGACCGTTGTGGAGGAAACTGGGGAGACCTTCGTCCAGCAGTGGATTGATAATGGTTGACAATGATGATGATGATGATGAGACATATATATGAGCCGCCACTGGAATGTTGGTAATTTGTGTTGACACAGTAGAATTATGATGGCAAGAACACATTAGCAAAAGTGAAATGCTTTACCGTTTATATGTGCCGAATTAAAATCAAGCTGCACACCAAACTAATTGCATGGCGAATTTTTCATTTCGCCAAAGCTTTTGGAGAAACGTAGATCAAGTACAGTCGAAATTTGACAGCGCCAGTAGTTCAGTGTCCTAGTGTTGGCCACTGACCATTCGTATTAAAGTGGAAACGGGTTCGAGTCCCGACTGAGTCATGGATGGTGTTGTTGTCTTACAGCACTTGCCGCTCTCTCCCTTCCCTAGAACGAATGTCTCCAAATTAGAGTCAGGTGACTGCTTATAGTCCTTAGAGTTGCTCGCAGTGGTCTTTAAACTCGGAAAGAGAAAGAAAAAAAAAGGTCAAAATTTGTTTTCACAAGAAGTTGGTAGGAAAATTAGTAAAACAACGAAAACTACTTTTAAGAACATTTTCCATTAGAAATCTAACGAGCTAATGAGGAAGTGTAAATTCGAGGACATTTGAGGACAAACATCAAAATGTAAAGACAATTTTCATCCCCAAAGGCATTAGATGTTTTTGGGACAGTAAACTAAATTCGATGACTGTCCTCCAAGAATTCAGGACTTCTGGTCAGCTCAATTACCGGCGAACTGGTGTTGTGATTGCCAAATATCACGTTTTTTTTTTTTTTTTTTTTTTTTTTTTTTGATTGGAGGTTTAACGACCACCGTGAGCAACTCAATGGGCTATAAGCAGTCGCCCGTCCCTAATTTAGGGTCACTGGTTCCAGGAAGGGAGAGAGCCAGTGCCGTAAGACAAACACAACATCCATGCCTCACCGGGATTCGAACCCGACCCTTACCGGACGAATGATCAGAGGCCAGCGCCTTAGACCACTGCGCCACCGAGGCGGCATCACGTTTTCAGAATATTATGTTTTATTTACGTAAAGCATTATTTTTCACACGTTTGCTATTATAAATAGTTCTTTTTGTAATTTTGCAAGAACTGGAATCTACGAAATTTGTTCGAGAACGCAAATTCGTACAGCTACTTTTAGAAAAAAAACCTGTTAAAAAACCATAAAACAAAATAAATAAATAACGTTTTGTAAACATTGTTATAAATACAAGCAATGTAAAATAACAAAGAATAACCAGGTCTCAGTGACTCCAGGCCCACACTGAGCTCGAGTGGGTTCAGAAAAATATTAGGCTAAAAAACAGAAACCTAGTTTATACTAAGGATTAAAATTTGTCATCAGATAAGATGCTGTTGAATTATATTTCATTAGAAATATATCACAAGTCCCATCTAGGACATAGCTAGAATTAAATACACTCAGGGTTGCACTGAAAAATGTAAGGGTATATATACTCTATTACAACCTTTGCTCCCTCCTCACAGCTGGATAGGAGCCATTGATATATGTAAAATATAGACCAGGAATTGATAGTAACTATTAATTTATAATAACCCTATTAATCTAATAATAAATGTTTCTTTCTATAAACTGTTTTTCAAAGGGCAGCTCATATAACAATGGCTATCAAGGTAACGATCAGAACGCGAAATATTTTTCTCCCACTGAGACAGTAAAGCACATCAACAGGTGCCTTAAATAACGATGCTTTGGCGGCATTTCTGTAACAACTTTGACAATTTGACACAAAGCATTTTCTGGAAAATGTTGATCGCATTTTTAACTGAGTAATAAGCTCTCTACTGTTCTGGAAAATTATCTTTTAAACGTTTATATATATATAAAAAATTAACGAATTCTAGTCCACCTTAACACAAATAAACAACAGCACAGCAATGCACGACAAGAAAAGTGCCGCCCAGTTATAGCGTCTAGAAGGGAAAGTGTGCCGAGCGCCTAGCGTACGTAATGATTATTGGCGTGGATACCGAAATTTGTCCCCTTCGTAGATGGCGCTTCGATCGCCTTCCCTTCCCTCTTTCTTACTGTGATGGGAGCGGGAAACTAAATTCGTGTTGCTTACTGTGAAAAGAACGGTAATTTAGACGAAAACGTGTTAAGTGTTTTAGGTTTTAGAAGGAATGTGGATTACCTAAATATTGTAACATATATAAGTTTATACTTAGCTCATTATGCGGAAGAGAAATAACCATAGTTTCTAAAGTGCCAGGTTGCAATACTCAGTACAAAAACAGTAAGCCGTCACTCTTTGGAATACCCAAAAATGATAAACTTTTACAGCAGTGGCAAAGATTGATTCCCTGGTGCAGATGTGCAGATAAAAACTTACGACAAATTTAGTGCTGTATGTGAACTGCACTTTGAGAGATTTGTGTTCGAAATTTTTGTGCATAAAATAAATGAGGAGACTGTGTTAATACCCAGAGATCGGCCCATCTTGACACCAGATGCAATTCCAACAATATTTCCAAACCTTCCCCATTATTTGTCAAAAACTCTGGCAAAATACAGGAAAGTTAGGGAAAACCGATGATAAGCCTGATGGTAATTTAAATAGCTTGGAATTCACTTCCCAAAGAGTTACACGGAACTGCCTTCTGAATATCACAGCCTTCAGTATTTTGGGGTAAGCAAATTCCTGCAAATAATTCAAAGTGCATAATTTTCCATGTTCATTCATTCAAATGTGAATTGTCAAATTCATTGACAACAGAAAAACTGGTTGTTGTTACCAAAAAGTTAACCAGAGGTTACCTGCCAAAGTGTATTTACGTGGAATAAAAAAATTAACTCAGTTTCTAATATTACTTCTAAAGATGAATCAAAATCCATTATTCGAGACACTGATAGGCTAACAGTATGTCATGGCACAGGCTCCATTTCAGAATTTGAAAATAACATGAAGTACCTTGAAAGTGGAGTTATTTTTTTAGAATAATTTGTACAGCAAAAATTGTGTAACGAAAGGAACAACAAAGACTTGCCTCAGATGTAAGTATCTGCAGGGCTTACTTTTGCACAAAATAGCTTATCATAGAAGAAAGGCTACATTTAAAAATAAGTATCAAAATACAGTTCGGAAAATCAACAGGCTGAAGAAACTAGTTATTTCGCTCTCTAATTAAACTTAAAAAAAAAAAAAATAAAAAAAAAAAGGAATTTTACAGAACTTTCCATTAATGAAAAAATAGCAGAATTACGCATTAAGCAGCAGCAAATGGTTATTCATTGTTATAAGGCAGCAAAAAGAAATCTGCAAGAGGTATGTCATATACCAAAGAATGGTTACTTGAATGCTTACTAATGCACATAAAAAGTCCAAAATTGTACGAGCACATACAATGGAAACACAAAATCATGATCCTACCTAATAGAACAACTATTAGAAAGTATATTTCAAATTACAACAGCAGTTTTGGATTCAATGCACTGACGTTTGAAACTATTTCAAAGAAAACAAGTGAAATGGAGCCTTTTGCAAGACATGGTGGTATATTAATAGATGAAGTGAAGCTTACAGAAAAACTGCATGCAAAATCATCTGGTGAAATATTAGGGTTTGTTCATATTGGGCCATACACTTCAAAAACTGTTAAGTATACCCCATGTAATCACGGACTGGTAATGGTGTTTCAGCCATTAAATGGAGATTGGACCCAAATAATTGGTGTTTTTGCCACAAGTAACAATATAAGTGGAACTTTGCTAGCAAAATTAATTATTAAAGCTGTTATTCTCACTGAAAATGTACAGGTCTGTTTGTTAATTTCATTACGTGTGATGGGGCTTCTTGGACCAGGAATATGTGGAAGACATTTGGTATATCAGCAGACTGTTCTGGAACTAAATACAGCATTATGCATCCTACAGATTGTTCTAGTTTACATTTCATATCAGATTTTCGCCAGTCAAAGCGAGCCTTGCTTCATCGTAGCTCAGCTATTTAGAGTCAGGTCGATGCTTAGCAAATTCCCAGTTATACAGGTAAACACTGGGGAAGAAATATTTCTTCTTATTATACGTGGGAAATATATCTCTATAAGCAATCTGAAATCGCATATTTACTGTTACGTAACTGAAATCAAACGATCGTCCATGGAATGGAAACATGTCACCTCCCTAACAAGGAAGACGTGAAAAGTCCAACTGTCTCTGTTCAAGTGGAGTGGTCATGATGACTGTGAATCTGTTGTTTACACAGAATTTCTGTCAAAAGAGACAACCATCAAGTGACTCATATTGCCAAACACCATTAAATTTGCGAAATTCAATTAAGGACAGATGCCGGGGTAAGTTGAGCGAAGGTGTCACACTGATGTCCAAGAACATTACACAGCACGGAAAACTAAGGGAATTGCTGCATTAATTCAAGTCGGAATTGTGGCAGCATCCACCTTATAGCCCCAACTTATCCCCATGCGGCTACCATTTGTTCAGTAAAATGAAACAGGAGCTTAGTGGACAATGATTCCCAACGGATGAGGCTGTGAAAAGTGCGGTCCTTAACTAGTTGCACCAAACTGGACTTTTCTTGTACAGGTATGGGAAAGTTAATCGCACGTTCCGATAAATGTTTACAGTCCTTAGGCGACTATGTCGAAAAATGAATTAATGTTGTAAACCAACATACATCCCCTGAGTATATCCTTGATTTTTTTATTCAACAGTGTAACTAACTTTTTGATCCACCCTCATATTATTAAAGCACTTTTTGCTACAATTCAGAAATTAATTTTTTAGTTTGTTTTAAAAATTAGCATAAATACTACATTTGGATAAAGTATCAACTTACCTATTGACTATGAATTTGTCTTGTATCTTCAAGCGGAACAAAGTAAAAATACTATTAAAAATAAACAAATGGGTCCATTCTTTTACATAAATGTACCTCAAATGTCTGTTTCAAATAGTTTGAAAGAAGGAAGTCATCACAAGCTAAACAGTATTCAGCTTCAGATTGTTACCCAAACTTCCTTTATGTGATAGCATCTGCAACAAAGTTATAGATACACACAACAAAATAAAAAAAGAATTCTTGCTAAACAATGGCAGAAATTAAGACATCTGTTTCAAATAGTTTGAATCATCACAAGTTACATCAAAATTATCTCAGCTTTAGATCCTCCTTGTAGTGTGTGTTACCATCTGAATATTTTATGTATGAGTTATGTCAATTATTTTCTTTACCTAAAATCTACTCTTGTAATGTTCATACCTGTGATCTACTTTTTTATAAAACATATTTGATATCACTTTAGATTAGACAACATTTTAACAGTATAAATAAATATTTCCCACACATTTCTAAAGGAATTAAGCAGAATTTGTTAGTAGTTTTTCATAACACTAGGGAATTTATACATTTTACTAACATTCTTTACTAGAAGCCAAATTTGCTCATTATAGTAAAATTAAATTTTTACTTTCAATATACCTACTATAAATGTCAAGCTAAGCACTAGTACACACACACACCAGTGCTGAGACGGGCCGAGCCCGAACCGGGCGCTGGCTGTGTAATACTTACTGGAGTTCGGGCTTGGAGAGAGGGGAAGAATTTTCTTCCTTTTTTCTTTTAATGTGATTTTATATAATTTAGCACACGAGACTTTTTACACTTTCTAGTTGTGAAAGAGAATTCTTCAGCAACTGGGTCAAATGGGGAGTAGGAATTCTGCAGGGCTATCCATTCCGGGCTTGGATAACAAAATACCATAGGCCATGAATTACAGGATTTCTGCCAAGGATAAGTTTTAAGAAGCATAGATAGTAGATAGCAGAAAGCTGACGGAATTTTGCTCCCTACCTCAAAGGGGCAGCTCCCTGCTAATTCTATTGAGCAACATACGACATAGTTTGTTGTGCCTCCAGATGTCCCCCCCTCCCCCAAAAACATTTCGGGAATAAATGAATGGTTAAAGGTAACTATAGAAATAGATAGACATCCCTTCTCCACTCCGCAGTTGAGAAAGACATCAGTTAATTGCATGGGTAGGAAAGAGTGGAAGTCTGGAAGACTTTTTTCAATGCTTAACAGGTTAATCATAGTTTTGGGCTCGTTCGAGCTGACATACTTCAGGCTCAGGATCTTGAAATTCAGCCCGAACTCAGCTCTGACACACACACACACACACAGTAACACTTCAGTTAATTTCTCACAGGTGTTTTTATCAAAAATTTTATGGCAATGAAGTCATAGTGGTAAGTATGAAAAATAAGAGAAATTTCCTGGAATTTTTTGGTAATTTTTAGTATTGAAACATAAACAAAAATGCTACAATATTACTGCTAACATTTATTAATCTGAAAATAAGTGACATGGAACTCGTACGGGTATGGTGTCGTTGAGGGACTAGCCGGACCCCATGACGCGAAGGAGTACAGCATCATCTTCCACGGAAAGAAAATAGTCCATAGATTTTCAAATGAATTTTGACAGATGAAATCAAACCTGCTAGTAAATGAGGACCTCTGGTCCATTTTGAAGACGGGCAACCACTGCACAAACAGTATTAGTTCCAATTTGAAAAAAAAAAAGACACCACCAAATATTAAATACAAATCTTCAGTACAGAATGCCACCAACTGTAATTGCGCATCACTGTGTGAATATGTGATGAAGCAGAAAAAAGATTGGAAATATGTTACGAGAAGGGTTTTCAACTGAAGTACTGCTTCCTGGTATACAAGTTTCAAATAAAATTAAACTAAATATGACGGATCTTTACTTTCAGTTTCAAAGATAACTTTTCAGAAATGTTATCTTCATTTATTACAGAAGAAAAAATACATTTCAATACTTTAACCAACCTGGCTATACACTTTTGCATATAAAATATTTGATAAGTTTGAACTCTTTTTCCTATCTCAGGACTTACTCTGTGCACACTATGCACTAAGGAGAGGCACACAAAACTAAGCGTTCAGACTTTCAACTTCTTAATTTTCCTTTCACGTGATTTCAAATAATTTCAGTTGTCATGTTTGGCTTTCACTAAGTTGTTCAAGAGTATTTTCCAGCTGAGGAGAGTTATGTTTTCCTATTTAGTTTTCAAGCTACTCATACACAAACATTCCACGGAAAATGAACAAGGAAATCTAAAATCAGAACTTTGTCTGTTTAAATGTATGCAGCAGATTTTGTATAAGACAATTAATATGTGCAAAAGTTGTAAGTCTCCTTGACTTCTATAATTTAACTAGCAGCCACTAACACTGCAACACTGTGGCATGGCAAATTTTGGCAATTCCTGTAAAAAAGAATTACACCTTTTAATACAAGTGAAGAACTAGATATGAAATTTTTAATCGAAAGTAGTTCCTTGCTATGTTTTGTACAGTTAGAATAAAGTTGACCATGCAAGTTTTTCAACATAATCTGTCCACACTGTTCAGACAGCTTTAGTAAATTCAATCAGACAAATGCTATATCACAGTTGCATTAAGTTACGAAATTAAAAATGTACTCTTTAATTCAGAGACACATTACAATGCAACAACAGTTCAAGCATTAATTTCGTAAAGAAAGGGCTAACGATTGTTGGAGATGCAAATGTTATACAAATTACGAAGGCTAATTTCCTGAAAAGTTGCCCTGATTTCTGGTAATATTCAAGCTCTATGTGAATCGGCATTGGCAAAATATATTAATTATTCTATTTGAAATAAGAATTCAACACTACAGAATAACTCACTTCTTTATACTTCACTATTCACGAGACATGAACAGATTTCAACACGTGTGAAACTAAGATCTACTCATTAAACCTATAATTATTACTAAAACTAAATAAAACGTTTACTAAGAATTAACCTTACTCTTAGAAATATAATAATACCTACCTTACAAAACTATACGTGTATCCAAATGGCAATAAACGGAACACTCACTCAATACAAACAAATGTGAACCAACAATGAAACGCAATGGCTGTTCAACCGATTGACTTGGCGACAGCACTAAGTTGTGCACGTGACTATTTCGCACCGTAGCCTGTCTTTTTCGTCAGATTCGACTCAGCTTACCACTAGCCGCTACTGGGTGACATACATTTAAATTTTCCAAACAGCACTTCTTTACTTGGCACATACAAGCCATTTGTTAGCCTTTTGGTAGGCATTCTTCGAGGAGGTAGCATATCAATTTAAATCACGCATAATTATACTTCAATTACATTTGCCGACGCTGCACTCTGCGCCAGACGTAGACATTTCACTGAACCATAAAATGTGTTTCCATAATCACACACTTAAGAAAATCGTACATATCCTAATCCAACCCCTGTTGTTTGGTTCACATTGCACAACTGTACACACAATCTTTGACACAGACGCCGTTCGAAAGCCGCGATGCGGCGTGGGACATATTTCGAACGCAGATTTTGAGTTCGCACGGCTTTACTTCCCCTTTTAGACGCTATAGCCCAGTGGCGTACTGGTCTAAGCGATGGCCTCTGATCATTCGTCCGAACGGGGTCCGGTTTCGAATCCCGGTAAGGCATGGATGTTGTGTTTGTCTTACGGCACTGGCTCTCTCCCTTCCCTGGAACCAGTAACCCTAAATTAGGGGACGGGCGACTGCTATAGCCCATTGAGTTGCTCACGGTGGTCGTTAAACCTCCAATCAAAAAAAAAAAAAAATCCTTATCTGAATGGTTTGTGTGTTTGTCTTACGGCGCTGGCCCTTTTCCTTCCCTGTAACCAGTAACTTCAAATTACTTTCCAAATTAAGAACTTTAGCTCTTAGAGTTGTTCACGACGGTCGTTAAACCTCCAAAGAAACAGATAATTAGTTGACACTTATGTTTAGTTGTTTTTTGTGTGCTGTCTGGTAAGAAGAAGTAGATTCAATTCATTGGTAGAAACAGTCTCGGCCTTGTTTTGTTGATACGTATTGTATGTTTACTTCCTGAGTACCCTCGTGTAGTGAAATTGTTTTGCCTGGATTTTGTTATTGTAATCATACACTGCGGAAAACAATATGTATTTAGCATAGGAGGTTGATATATCTTGATTTGTCGAGTATTATTCTTGGTGTCTCACGAAAGAATCATGTGTACTCAGAGGTCAGTGAAGATATCTGAGGAGGATTTCCTGAATGTGCCTCCTCCAAGTGAGCAGTTTCCACTGGAGCTTTTGCTAGCGGAAGAGGAAGAGCTCATTACTAAAAAACATGGCACGCGTATGCATATGGCAGCAATAAAAGGCAATATGCTTCTCGTAAAGTCCTTGGTGGATGAGGGGTTTGAAGTGGACGCGACTGTTGATGGATATACCCCACTCTTCTTTGCAATTGCAGTCCATAACGCTGAGATGGTGTATCTTCTAATTGCACGCGGGGCAGATGTCAACCATAGGGTCAAGGGAGGATTTACACCCTTAAGTTTTGCGACACATGTAGGGTCCCCGGAGATAGTCGATGCATTAATCTCAAAAGGAGCAGACATCAATTCCAGAACAGATGATCTTGATACACATTTACATTTTGCAGCACAAACTGGCAACCCAAATGTGGTGAAAGTCCTTATCAGGAACTCTTGTAATATTAATGCTAGAAATAAAGATGCAATGACACCTTTACATTTTGCATGCTTACGTGGCCATGTGGAAATGGTGAAGGTTCTGGTTGCAAACGGAGCGCAACTTGATTGTATGTCAGCATGCGACTGTGCTCATGCTGGTGAGCGATGTGATGAAGGTATTACACCTTTACAAGTTTCTGTGATATACAATCATGTCGACATAGTTAAGCTTCTCGTGGAAGCAGGTGCGAATGTTAATGCAAGGGGCATCAACATGATGACACCTCTGCATATTGCAGCAAAGCATGGCTTCTTGGACATATTAGATATTTTACTAAAAGGAAATGCAGATGTCAATGCTTCAAATCCGAAAGGTATTACACCTTTATGCTTTGCAGTGGACACTAATCAAGCAAAGGTGGTTGAAATGCTCTTGAATGCAAAAGGGATTGATGTCGAGGCAAGGACGTCCGAGAACACCACAGCTTTGTACCTGGCATCACACTTTGGATGTTACGAAATTGTGAAGCTACTAGTAAACAAAAAGGCAGACGTTAATGCTAAATGTGTAGCCAAAGAAACACCCTTACATTCAGCAATTGGAAAAAATCATGTTAAAACAAGTATCTTCTTAATTCAGAACGGAGCTGACGTAAATGCAGTGGGGGATAGCATGTCAACGCCACTACATTACACAGCATGTGGAGGTTCTCTGAGAATAGTGAAGGCCTTAATTGCCAAAGGAGCCGACATAAATATTAGGACTCCCGAGGGAAAAACTCTTCTGCATCTAGCTGCTCGTCAAGGCCACTTAAATATAGTTGAATATCTAATTCAAAATAAAATGAATATTAATGATACTGATTATAATTTGCGCACTCCCTTGCATAGTGTGGCATCTTATGGTGGCTTCGAGATGGCAAAATATTTGCTTGACAGAGGGGCAGATGTTAATGCTAAAGCAAATGAAAATAACACTCCCCTGCATTTTGCAGCAAATTACGGGCATGCAGATATGGTCACGTTACTGCTAGAAAGGGGAGCAGATGTTCATGCCACAGAATGTCAGGACTGGACCGCTCTGCACCTTGCTGCCATGCGAGACTTCGATAAGGTTGCGGATGTATTATTAGAGTATGGTGCAGATCTTGAGGCAAAAGAAGATAGAGGAATCACTGCTTTGCTCTGTGCTGCCAGGTGTGGCAGTATTAAGTTCCTTAAAACACTTATCAGACATGGGGCAGACGTTAATGCAGAGTCTCATGATGGTTTGACCCCTTTGCATGCTGCAACGAGTTATGGTCATTTAGATATCATGAAATGTCTAATTTCAAGTGGAGCATATTTTGATGTGAAACTTAACCTGAATGCTGTAGTATCTTTTGCACAGGAATTTGCAAGAAATGGTAATGCAGATTTGAAAGCAGAAGTGAACAAATTTGTAAAATTAAATAACAAGTTATTTAAAGGTGTGAAAAATAATCGCAGTGCTGAAGTAGAAAAGTATCTTAAAGGGGGAGCATTGGTTAACACCAAGAGTGTTCATTTTAAAACACCACTAATTTATGCTTCGTGGAAAGGATATGTTGGTGTTGCTAATGTCCTTCTAAATAATGGGGCAGATGTAAATTTAACTTGTGACAATAACTTGTCCCCACTTCATTATGCTGCCAAATTTAACCATATTGAAATTGTATATTCTTTGCTAAAACGTGGTGCCATTTTTAATATTTCTAGTTCTAAAGTTAGTAAAACGCCATTAGATTTTGCCACAGATGCAGGAAACAAAAACCTTACTCATGTACTTCAGCAAGTTACTAGATTGTTTGAGGAAGCAAAGAGTGGTAGTAATGAGATAATTAAAGAACTAAAAATATTGAGAGAGGAAAAACCAAAAGAATTTTTGGCATTTATGAATGCTCAGAATGAACGACGGCAGACGCTTGTGCAAGTTTGTCTGTTTAATGGTCACAAAAAGATAGGACGATCTTTATGTTTATTGCTGAGCTGCATAAAATTAACATAAAAGTAATGTGTGCATTTCCAGAAAATCTGACATGGGGCAGACGCTAATCCAGAGTCTCATGATGGTTTGAATGCTGGAACGAGTTATGGTCATTTAGATATGAAATGTCTAATTTCAAGTGGAGCATATTTTGATGTGAAACTTAGCCTGAATGCTGTAGTATCTTTTGCACAGGAATTTGCAAGAAATGGTAATGCAGATTTGAAAGCAGAAGTGAACAAATTTGTAAAATTAAACAAGAAGTTATTTAAAGGTGTGAAAAATAATCATAGTGCTGAAGTAGAAAAGTATCTTAAAGGGGGAGCATTGGTTAACACCAGGGCGCGATTTCACCGATTAGCAACTAGCAAATAGCTAGTGAAAAATCAAATTTGCTAGTGAAAAAAAATCGCAGTAGCAAATATTGCTAGTAAGGTAATTTCTTTATTTAAAGTAACCAAAAATCATTATTAATCCACAAAGTTTACATAACAGTTTCTATTATCACTTGTTAAAACAGCGACGATCAGCGATTCCAATTTCCTTTCGACACTTAATACCCATCCTCCCCATATCTTTCATCCCTTCCAGTGGAAACTGTCGTAGAAGCGCATTAAAACTCCTCTCCATCGTGCCCTCATTGGTCTATTACAGAAACTGATGTCGGCAATGGTTGCTGTGGCGACCCAGAGCTCTGGGATGGATCGGTTGTTTGACCACCTGCTCTGCCACCCTTCCTTCTTTTGCCCCACGAACTTTGTTCTCGACTCCTGTCGTACCCTAAGCCCAGCGATCGCCTACTTCCACAAGTCTTGATAGTCGTGCACAGGGCTCGACAAATCCCGGGGGCCAGGTCGCCCAGGCGCCTAAAATTCGGGCCATGGCGCCTAATTTTCGTCTTACTTGAAATTTTGTAATTTGCAGTAAATACTGTAATTTCTATTGTATAATCCATAGATTATCTATTAAAAGTTATAAATTTAGGAGATTGTAAGAATATATATAGGAAAAAAAAAAACAAAAAACGATGCAGCGTTTAATTTTTTAAAAAAAGTCCGCGAGGTAATTGTTAGGAGAGGTGGTGGTGTTGGGAAAGTACCGAAAATGCGGTAACTGAAAAAATGTAAGGTAACAGCGAAATAAAAGACCGCGAGGAGATTGTAAGAATATATGTATATTTATTTGTACTTTAGAAGCATTTTGACAGAAAATATGACGCAAGGAAGGCGTTACTATTCGCGCGTGCGGAAGCCTACGTGGTGTGAGAATCCGCTACTCTCGGGAATCCCGCAAAGCTATTACGTGGCATGTAACCTTTCTGCGTTAGTTAATTTTTTTTTACTTTCGGTATTCAGTTAAAACGTATTCAGAAATAAGACAATGCTATGGACTGTCCGCAATTTCAACGGATTTTTTTTAGTGTAACTAATGAACTTCGGTAATGCTGCAATGCATTACCAAAGCGATTTTAGTTCTTTATTTGCTTAAAAGTAGCACAGAAGTACTTAAAAATGACAGTTACTTTTTCAATAAGACGATCATTCCTTTCTTACATCTTTGGATTTCTGAGGCGGTCCTGTGAATCGCAGTTTTCTGTCGGAAATTACTATTCACGATTAACATGATAGGTGCGGATTATACGACTGTCGATGCCAATTATTACGGAATGTCTAGTTTCTGCAGATTTTGTTGTCTGACTACGGAACTCACGCTCGAAACTACGGATTCTACGAATTTTCATTTTGTTTAAAAACATTTTTTTTATTGGGGGGATCATTTTCCGTCTGGGGACGGTATTTTGTTTCAAAGCTTTCGAAAGCAGTAGTTGAATAGAGTAAAAAGAATTTTCCCTAATCGTAATTTTTTTCTCCCGATTATGCGTTTGTGTCTAGTATTCTTGTTAAATATCATTTTATGGCATATATGTTCGTATTTCAGCTTGAAACTGTAGCAAGAATTTGTGGAAACGGAAGGTTCAGGCTTGAGGTTCTTCCGCGAATTCGAGAAATTCCGTCATTTTCGTTATGATGGCCACTCAGGAGATCGATGCACAAGTAAACAGAATTTGAAGGGGGAGGGGGAGTCGGAGGAGGACGGAATTCTATCTTTACGAAACTTTCGAAAACGGAAAGCCGACGGAGTTCAGATTTTTTACGTAACCATAATTTCTTTTTCTCGCGATGTTACTTCTGTCCAGGATTTTTAAGTATCATTTCACTGCACAAATTTTTGTATTGCAGCTTGAAAATAGGAGAAAAATTTCCAAAACCGGAAGTCGGACGGATTTCTTGTAACACCCCCCCCCCGCGATGTTCCCACTCTCCAACGCTGTTAAATCTTGATAAAGGAAATTCCCGAAAACGGAAGTGACGAAAATTTGTAAAAATTGATGCACGATGTTCAAAAGTATTAATATTCCCAAAGTTACACCATTTATCTAAAATAGTTGAAGCTTTGATATCATACACTCATGGTCCTCAGACTGATGGTTTTTATCAGAGGGCATAAAAAACAAGAAAAGAAAAGTGACAATGAAGAAGTAGGGAGAGAATGATATCAGCAGAAAGAAAAATTAAGCAGTGGTGCTGTGAAGTTGCAGAGTCAATAAAAGACAAACTGACAGTAGTACGCATTCTTGCTGTCTGTTTTGATTTTTCACCAGTTAAAATATTCAGCCCCCCTTTTTTTTGGTTTCATCTCCTTAAACCGCAATTTTAGGGGCAGTATGATCATATGGTAAATGGAGGTTCGTGCATTGCTCGTTCACTTGCTTGGATTTCCTGTCTGTCAAGCATCGTGGAATCCTGAACGCATCTTACCAATTTTTACAGGTGGAAGTTTCGAATCTTGCTGAGGAAAAGACTTTGTGTTTCGCACGTGTTAAGTTTGTTTCATTAGAGTCCTTGTTTGTTGTGACGTTTTGTTGAGGCGCATATTTGTTTTTTACTAAGAGATGGATTATTTCATAAAATAGTCCATGTATGCCATGTAATAATAGTTATTAGTAACAAGGCTGTTGGCAGGTATGGACTGTATTTTTGTTTGTTTTTTAAATATCATGGTCTGCGACATGCTGCTGCAAATTATGTGAAGGAAAAAACTTGCTTTTCTCAGAATTTCACGATCTACAGATCATATGCCGCAGCGGATTATACATGTTTTTTTTTTTTTTTTTTCACAGCCTTTGGATTTTTTTTCACACCTTTGTGGATCACGAACAAAATTTTTTTCTGAATTTTATGGTTTACAGATTATACAAAGAAAAAAATGGCACTTTAAATTAATATGTTCAAAATATGACTTCCGCAAATAGTATTTTAATAAAATCAAAATCTGAAATTTTTTGAGATTGGCTACTGAAAGAATATAAAAAGAAAATTATGAAGCAAATTGGAACTTTATTTTGCAATAAGTGGTTTGGGTAATAAGGGGAAAAAATGACAACAAATATGGTTTACCACTTTTCGTTCCAGCGTCATAACCAAACATGATTTTTGTTCATGTGTTATGGACTTCGTTTCACCTGGCGCCTAAATTTTGGAGCTGGCTCCTAGATCTAGAACATATTTATCGAGCCCTGGTCATGCATACATCAAATACTGCGCTCTAATGATCAGTGATGAATAAGCAAGAATAATTCCACTTATTCGGATGGTAGACAAAACCGAAAGAAGCAAACCAAACTCTTAATGGAAAATAGCCTGCCACCACTGACAAAAGTCTTATCCTTAGTAACTAGCCTTATTGCGTGGCATAGATAGACGCTTTTTACGAAACGTGTTCGTGGAGGAGGTAAACGATTACGGAAGAAACTTTTGCTTCGTCTGACTTCTGGTTTTAGAAATTTTCCTTGTATTTTCAAGCTGAAATACAAATATTTATCCAGTAAAATGCTAATGAGCAATAATTCTTGGCAGAGGCAACATCGTGAGAAAAAAAAAATTATGATTACGGAAAAAATCCGAATTCCGTCGACCTTTCGTTTTCTAGTTTCCTAAAGACGGAATTCCAATAATAACGAAAAAAGCCGGAATTCCTTGAATTCGCGGAAGAATCTCATGCCTGAAGATTACAGAAAAATTTTGCAGCAGCCAACTTCTGTTTTTGCAAATTGTTCTCCACAGTTTCAAGCTAAAATGCAAACATTTATGCAATAAAATGATATTTAACAAGAAAAGCGGACACAAAGACAACATTGAGAGAGAAATTTGCGATTACGGCAAAATTTTCTTACTCCGTTTCACTACTGTGTTCGAAAGTTTTGAAGCATGAAATTTTGTCTCCAGATGGAAAACGACCCCCTCTCCCAAATTTTGATCTTCAGAATGATCTAACTGATTACAAAAAAAAAAAAAAAAAAAGCGGGATTCCGCGAATCCCTGTAAGAATCTCGTGTATATCATAAAAGTAATAGCAAAAGAAAAATTTGAAACAAAATGAAAATTTGTAGAATCCGTAGTTTTGATAGTGAGTTCCGTAGTCAGACAACTAATTCCGTAGAAACTATGGCATTGTGTGGTACTTGGCAGATATGAAGTGTGTAGAAGTTTAGCAGAAATTTGTGCGATACTTTCACTTAGTACTACTGCATGTTGTGAGGTCGGATTCAGTTTTTTAAAAAGAATACAAGGGGATTGGAGGGACAATTTGTCTGTTGAAACTTTAAATGCTCTGATGACAATTGAAATACTGTAGAAGGGCCACAAGAAGAGATTTTTAATCCACGGTCAGCAGTTATAAAGTGGTATGATGACAAAGTCAGACACCCTGAGCGTAAACCATATGGGAGGAAATCTGAATTAGAATGTCAGTGAAATATATTAATGTGGTATGAGAATTTGTTGGAAATTAATAATAAAGATAGTCACTAAACTTATCTAAGATTCTATTCATTATTCAAAAAGGTAAGTCAAAATATTTATACACATATTTAAATTTCTGTGTAACTTTATTAGAAAATAAGTTACGATGTGATTTAGTTTTACTTGCTAGTCATGCAAATGTTTTGCTAGCAAACTATTTGGTCACTAGCAAAATTTGCTAGTGAGCCAAAAAGATGAAATCTTGCCCTGGTTAACACCAAGTGTTCATTTTAAAACACCACTAATTTATGCTTCGTGGAAAGGTTGGTGTATGGTTGGTGTTGTTAATTAATGTCCTTCTGAATAATGGGGCAGATGTAAATTTAACTTGTGACAATAACTTGTCCCCACTTCATTATGCTGCCAAATTTAACCATATTGAAATTGTATATTCTTTGCTAAAACGTGGTGCCATTTTTAATATTTCTTGTTCTAAAGTTAGTAAAATGCCATTAGATTTCGCCACAGATGCAGGAAACAAAAATCTTACTCATGTACTGCAGCAAGTTACTAGATTGTTTGAGGAGGCAAAGAGTAGTAGTAATGAGATAATTAAAGAAGTAAAAATATTGAGAGAGGAAAAACTAAAAGAATTTTTGGCATTTATGAATGCTCAGAATGAACGACGGCAGACGCTCTTGCAAGTTTGTCTGTTTAATGGTCACAAAAGATAGGACAATCTTTATGTTTATTGCTGAGCTGCATAAAATTAACATAAAAGTAATGTGTGCATTTCTAGAAAATCGTGTATTATAAGAATGATTCTTGTAATTTTTTTGTTAAAGTACTTCACACTGTAACAGAAGTTTTGGAAAATTATCAGTTAAAAAATTTTCTGTGATGTGTCCCTCAAGACAAAGATCAGTGTGGTTCACAGCAAGAGCTAAGTTTTTTCTTGATTGAAAGGGTGCCATTTTTAAATACATTTATGTAAAGTGTACCATAACTTTTGCATATATTTAGTTAAACTTTATGTATGTATATTTACACAATACATTTATTATGTTGTAGTGGAGAGGCCAAACTGCTCTCCACCCGAGCATGTAGCCTTTTTGCAATCAAAAAACATTACTACCTTTTGTCACTGAACACTGGTGGCTAGTTTTTCTATGCAGAACTGTCACTATATGTAAATATTGGAGGAAAACAACATGTTCAGGGTTAGCACTAAGAAATTAGCCAGAGTTGAGAAGAGTTTTCTCCGAAAATTTGCAATTAAATTAAAAATTTCGTAGTACGAATTCCCATAATAGATTTTGATTAGTAATCAAAAAAAAAAATAAAAAATAAATAAATAATCAGCTGCATTTTGAAAGTGATAGCCAATATGTGAGGTGTAAAAATTGTACAAAAAGGCATATAAAAAATGCGCGAAATCACTAAAACTTTGGCTAGCATTCTTATTAGCAGTGCCTAAAGTAGCTCTTCTCTGGGATATGCTACTAACACACCTGTTGCATTGCCTCTGTAGAAAATCTAGGCATTTTAACTGGGGAAAGGGAATTTGGGTACTTTTTAACAGGGAAAACTGTTTTTATCGCTTTCTTTTAGGTTGATTCAGTTTTTGGAGTATTTTTTAACAGGAAGAAATATAGGTAAATGTGTAGATTAGTGCTCTAAATTATTTCGTTGGAAAATTATTATTACCTGGAAAAAGTGCGACATACAGATTTTAGAGTATTGAAATTAATGGCAAATGGTGCAAAAATTTCATATTTTAAATGTCTTTTAAAGATTTTTATCATAATATTTATCTGTAAGTGCGATGCTATGAAGAGACGTTGCGATAAGCCTAACGCATTCTACTGCAACAATGTCAAGCTTTGCTCCGTTAAAAAGAAGGTTCGTTGTTGTCAGTGGCGGACTTACAGATTTGGCGCCCAGAGGCACAAATTTTCCAAGCACCCCCTGCGGAGGAGCTCATCACCCGTATATCTGTTCTGGTTCTGATATCGGGACCGGCAGAGTCGTACTCATGGGGGATTCAGCTCCAGGGGATCTAGACCCCCCTTCTCCTAAATGTTCGACTTCATGGTCAAACATATATATTCATATATCGGCTGAGCATATACGTTTTTGTGCAGAACCCCTTGGAACTCCTCGAAATTAAGTTCTGTGTACGCTTGGGGCCCAGTTTTTAGCAGGATGTGGCTGCGCTGCGTCCCCCCATCCCCGCCACTTTCTAGGCAAAAGTTTTTATAGTTTTGTGCTACCAACATGTCCCTGTTCCTAAAATGTACCTTTTTTTCAGCTTGGTTCATAAAAGTCCGTAGTTTTAAAAATGCCCCTTCTTTTCCATGAAATGAAGGTCCTCCAAATTTTTATCAGAATGATCAAATTTTAAATTTTTACATAAAAAAGTTCAGTTAGTTTCAATACCACAATCAACAGAAATATCTACATGCCTGTAGCTATAATATTGTACTATTATAAATTGGTGATTTGTAAAGAAACACCACAAGCAAATATAATTTTTATCAAGAAAAGGAATAAAAATATCCATTTATTGATGTAAAAATATGATTATTAAAGCATAAGCTTTCAACACCAACGGATGTCTTCTTCATACTTATGCGTGGAGATAGGCAAGACAAGAGAACTAAACAACAGAAAAATAAAAAAAACAAAACATGAACAGTATATGAAAACATGCTATGTTGCGTCGCGTGTGTGCGACAACAAGAGATGATCACAAAAACGTACTAAGCGCGAAGAAAAGTGTGCCATATTTGGGGAAGCTCAAGTGAGACGTCATTATTGCAGACCACAGGGTTAGTCAATATCTCGATGGTTTCCCTGAGGGCACTGCCCCTGGTGGTAGTATAAGGAGTCAGTCGCTTGATCTGGTTCCACTTTGGGATGGCGGAATGGGTAATCACTTCCCGGTATAGGGCGGTTGTCAATTTTCTGTGCGAGACGTCCCGCTTGTGTTCGACCTGTCAAAGAGCGTTTTGTCATTCCGATGTAATATTTGGTGGTACCATCCGGGTATTCCAATGGTATGGAATACACTCCCGCATTAGTCAGTGAGGTATGGGTGTTCCTGGATGATAGCAGGTGGCGTGATATCGATCTTGGTGAGCGTATCCCAAAACTAAGCCCGAGTTTCTTTAAGGTGTTCAAGAAGTAGGCTTTTCAGCAGCTTAGTTTTCCTTCCTTTTTGCAATCGCGATTTCCCGATTCTGAGCTCCACTGAGTTTTCCCTTTTTTTGCACTCATCACTCACAGAGATTTCAGCATAGCACCCCACACACACTAAAACAAGATTGTTCAAACTTCCTAGTAAAAATAAAAAAAGTACAACTCACCGCAGAAACTACCACAAACGCTAGGTTACTTACGAGTATGACACTTTGATACACTTATAGCTCTGACCAATTCCAGTTCCCTGAGCTGTGTCATTGTGAAGCACATTTTCATTTGGATGGGGGTTGGGGTTACACGTACACCGTACACGCATGCCCAGCTATTCAGACGAAAGCAATTTAAAAACGTTTGTCTTCGACCACATATGGTATGGTAAATGGGTCTCACATGGTCACACCCATGCCCCCTCCCATGGGACTTCCTGGGAATGAAGTATGTCTTGTCCCTTTCCTTCACTTTCTTTTTTCTTTATTTGTTGTGTCGTGGTCATCATCAGGGGAGGGAGGGACAAGACAGATGTCGCGTGCCCAGTGCCCCTCTCCCTCCCCCTGAATATGTCGCTTTTCTTTTTCTCCTCAACCTGCTCGGGTTTCAGTCGGAATGATCAGGATGAATCATTTCTGGCCATGCCTCCTACGTTGCAGCAGTAGTTACGTCCAAGAATGTGAGCTGGGACTCACTCAGATAAAGAAAACTCCCTCCCCCGTTCCCAAACAGGAGGTTGTGGTGCGGTGGTGCCCCAAAGGCGCTGGTAGTGTTGTTGCTTGACGCACACAAACCCCAAAAATAAAATTTAGGGAACGCTGCTATGTCCGAACATCATTCTGCTTAGCATTGTTTCCAGTCCCACCACAATTTTACACTCTAACTGAAATTTTTGCGCCCGTCATGGAGCTGTGCCCATAGGCACGTGCCTACCGTGCCTAATTGGAAATCTGCCACTGGTTGTTGTACGAAAATGACGGGCAGAAGAGTACAAGAGAAGGCAGTTACGTTGTTGGCACCAGAGCGATAAATCTGGTAGTGATATGCTACAGGAAATAGGTCCAGATTATTCACCCTTTATTTTGTTGTATCCTCTACGTTGTTGGCAGGAAAAACCGGAAAAAACCTCTTTGTGAGATAGAAACTGACCTACGAACAAAGTATTAACAAGAGAACCAAAAGTACAGTGCCCCAACAAATCAGCTACGAACAGAAGCCGTTCAAAGCAGAACCAAAAGTTATAGTTCCCCAGTTTTCTGTACAACATAGAAAGGCATATTCGTACTTTTTATTTGGAATCAAGGAATCGTGCAAAAGAACGAACATTTCTCAACATCTGCTTTAAAAATAATGACAAAACATGACCGAACTATATTCTGTAGCATATGAGTACACATGATGCTTCACTCTCCTGGCAAGAACATACGCAGCTGCACTTGTAGTAATCTACGCGTGAATTACACGACACAGCGAATCTTCCTTTCAACGGAGCAAAGCTTGACATCGTGGCGGTAGTGGTGCGTTAGGCCTACCCCAGCATCTATTCAAAAGAATATCACTTGCAGGTAAATATTACGATAAAAATCTTTAAAAGACGTTTAAAATATGAAATTTCTGCACCATTTGCCATTAATTTCCATACTCTAAAATCTGTACGTCACACTTTTTTCCAGGTACTAAAATTTTTCCGACGAAATCATTTAGGACGCTAATCTACACATTTACCGAAATATATCCATCACTGGTAATAATTGATAACGTGGCTATTCCTAGACTTAATAAACTACAATTATCTCAAATTATGAAGTTTTACTAAGGAATAAAAAGAATATTTACTGTCAAATTTTTGGGTAGTACCTCTACCTTTCCTCATGATTACAGCTATAGTAGGTGTTGCCATTCAAGTGGTAAATTCCAACATTTAATGGAGTACTTTTCTCTATTTCCAGCCCTTCTGCCACTGTTCTTTTTAAGAATGCTGTTGATGTGTCAAAACTTCTAAAGTGTCCCAAAACACTTTATGTCCTGTATTTTGAACATGTCTGTCCAAACCTGTTTTGTTTGTTATATTTTTAATTGCAGGCTTTATGTTCTGCCACTCTGGTTTTAAGATGCCTGCCTGTCTCTCCAACATAGCTTAGACCACACTCTCATTTTATATTGTATACCACACCTTGCTGTAAAATGTTTTTTTCTACAGTTTGCTTTAAATTTGACAGTGTAACTTGTCTAATTCGAACGTTTTTAATTCGTTAAAAAATGTAAAAAAAAACCCCTCTTTTATTTGAACTTTTTTTGTTTAATTCGAAGGAAACCCCATTTTCGTAATCTCGTATTTTCAACAATTACGTTTTAGAATAGGTACATACTGTTCTGGATGAAGTTCCGAGTTCTGGATGAAGCAATAAGTTAAACCTGAAACTATAGCCAACTGCTTTGGAAAAGCAGGCTTCCAGCACCTTGATGATGAATCTCAACTACATCAAAGTAATGATGGCGAGGAGATCATACCCACTGTGGAGTACTGGGAAGATGTAGGCCGCGATGTACCGTATAAAGCTTTTGTGAGAGTTGATGACAATTTAGTTGTTTGCGGTGAGCTCACAGATGACAAGATCTTGGCTGATGTTATGAATAAGAAGACCTGCTGTGTATCTTCAGATGAAAAATTGGAACGGCCAGAATTTCCTGAAGAGCGTCTTCTAAATTCAGTAGAGACCTTGGTTCATCTCCAACAGTTAAGGAAGTTTGTCGAGGGACAGCAGAATGTAAGTGACTCTCTATTTCATTCACTCAATAAACTTAAGGAATTTAGACTTACCCATAACATAAATTCTAAGAAGCAGCACAAAATTTCAAGTTTTTTTTTACAAAAAAATTGTAAATTTACCATACTGTACTTTTTTTGTATGTTATGAATAAATATGTTGTTTTTTACAGTACTTGAATGTGCTCATATTCAAACTTTCCTAATTCAAATTTGTCGATAATTCGAATTATTTTTCTGGTCCCTTCAGCTTTGAATTATCCAAGTTACACTGTCGTTATTAATTTAATTTTGTAATCCTCGAGCCAGTCTGACCAGAAACTTCTCACTAATTCTGAAGTTTTTCAATTTCAAACAGTCCTTTATAGTAAGTAATTTTTCTAGTTAATTGAAACTTAGTTTTCGACTTCTGATTATTTTCTTTTTTTATTAAGGATTTTGGTGACTAGTAAAAAAAGGTAATATTTTCTTCCAAATTTTTTTTTTTTTTGAGAATTTTTTAAAAATTTTGAAGAATTAAGAACATTTATTTTTTCTAAAAATTGGCTGGCCACATTTATTTTTATGTAATTCTGATGATTTGACTTACAGTCTAACATTTATTATTGTTGGTAGTTTTTTAATATAAAAATTTTTCACAATTTTTCCTTTGCTTGCTAATAATGACAAGTTAAAAAAATTGAGCTGACAATCTTTTTGTATTTCTAGGGTGAATTTTAAATTTTCATCTAGAGAGTTGAACTAGTTTAGTATGTCATATGGAAGAGACACATTTATGTTGTCCAAAATGAAAATGATATCATCCACATATCTTGCAAAAAAACAGAAGATTGAAAACATTATTAGTACATTATAGTTGCACATTATGGTTTTAACCGAATCGTGCCATTATACGTGGAATATATATAGTATCTGAAACAGTCATTTGATGTTTCTGAATATTTCTGTTTCACACGTTATGTTCTGTGAAAGTTTGACCCGCTGATACGTAACGTCCGACAGTGAAAATTATTTTGTGTCAATTGACCATTATAGTTAAAAATACGTATTAAGTGTATTAATGTTTATCACTTGAGAACTGCCCCGCTTTCCTTCGTTGTCAGTAGTAGCCACGGTTCATCGTCCTTATCAAAACAAGGTTAGGCTTATCGTGGCTAGGTCTGTTGCACAAGAATACTGTCCCCGATTTATGCTGTCCCTGATTGGGAAAAACAAGGTTAGGCTTATCGTGGCTAGGTCTGTTGCACAAGAATACCGGTACATGCTTAGTTCCGTCGCCTTTCATAAAAACGTTGAGATGAACATTAGGGTGATAGATATTTGAAGGTGGTGAAAGATATATGGAATTTGTACACTGTTGAATGGGTGCAAACGAAATGGAATGACTTGAACACAAAGGATAGCAAACGGGCTTCGAATTTAACATTAAAAGAACGCTTACAGAAGTTAAAAACCTGTATTGAAATATGATGAAATAAAATAGAATGAAGTCATCACAAAAAAATTCATGCGAAAAAATAAAAGATTGGTGGTACCACACCGTCGTCGTCCTATCGCACCGTTGACATTCCCGACGCGTTTCGACACACATATATCGTGGCCATTCTCAAGTTTGTTGGCTCTGCAATGAACTCCAAGGTCTGTCCCATCGTTCCACTATAGCCAACCTTACTTCGTCAGTTATCATTTATGTCACATATATTGTAGGTCCCGCCATCTGGTGTTCGTCTAGTTCTTAATCTATGTTGGTAAATTTTTGATTGCTTAGCATGGATGGATTGATGTTTTTCGTGCTCGATTACATTCTTCCATGTACTGGATAATTCGACGGGAGTATTTGAATTGCAATTATTCTCCCTGGTCTTTTCAATTAAAACAGCCTCAGCTGTGAGGATCTTTCTATGGGTGTTATGGGATGCTAACAATTTTATGTTGTCCCAATCAGGGACAGCATAAATCGGGGACAGTATTCTTGTGCAACAGACCTAGCCACGATAAGCCTAACCTTGTTTTGATAAGGACGATGAACCGGAAGAACTGTGGCTACTACTGACAACGAAGGAAAGCGGGGCAGTTCTCAAGTGGTAAGCATTAATACGCTTAATACGTATTTTTAACTATAATGGTCAATTGACACAAAATAATTTTCACTGTCGGACGTTATGTAACAGCCGGTCAAACTTTCACAGAACATTTCCTTCAGTTTGTATATATGGCATTGCCATTTAAATATCCTAACAGAATGTTTACATAGCAATTCATCATTTTATATTTCGAATCGAAATTTCGGGCCCGGTCAACGAACTTCACTTTCCGCCGCCCCTGAACAGTGCTGAATAGAAGTAGTATACATTCCTTCATTTATGAGTATGTGTATCTTCCATCCATCCAGTTGCAAGATACTGCTACCTGTCAGTCTCTTTCAAGGGGAAAATCGAGTTGACCCCAACTTGACTGGTATTGTTTTGGGGTGCATTTATTCCTTGTGTATCACCCCATAAACACATATAAGTATGAAAGTATCTTCCCTCACATTTTTGTTTGTTAAACTTAATATCGGGAAGCTCCTCAAAAAAAGGGAAATGTCTGATAAATGCAGACTTTCTCAGTCAAATTTGGTAAGAAAAAAAAAAAAAAAAGAACAAGAGTGACCCCTAGTACAGTTAGGTAAAAATTCTGAGATTGCAAGTGGTAGCATTACTGAAATTGTAACTGGCTTAAATAATGATGAAAGAATAAATTCAGAATCAAGATTTTCCATTCATCAGTCTTCCAAGATTGACCTCTTGGATATTGGAAATTTTATAACTAAAATGCCTTCCCCTACAGATGAAGAAAAGTATGCAATTTTAATGAAACTTGGACTCCAGCACAATTTGATTTTCCAGCAACTACACAGTGTGTGAATCATCGCAAGTTTCAGAGGATGTGGTTAGAGAAATTTCCGTGGTTATCATACAGCGCTAAGGACAGTGGTGCTTGGTGCAGTGTGTGTGCTATATTTAATACGACACCTGGTGGCTGCTGTGATCAACCATTAGGAACTTTGAAAACAAAACCACTTACTTGTTAGTAAATACAAAGGTGCAATTGCTGATTGTAGCAAGCATTCAACTTTAAAGTATTATATGAATGAACTGTCAAGTGCAAAAAACTTTTGTAATATATGTGAAGGAAAATGTCAAAATGTGCAAGTACAGTAAGATAACATCATAAAGAAAAGAACTGCAACAAATAGGAAGAAGTGGTTAGTGCCAGTTTAGGAAATAATTTTATTATGTGACAGACAGAACTTACCACTTTGGGCTCACTGCAATGAAGCTTGTACTAAATCAGTAATACATGATAATTGTGACGAATGAGTGAAGAAAACTTCAGAGCATTATTCCATTTTCATGTTGATGCTGGAGATAAAAATTTAGAATGTCACTTGAACATGGCCACCTAAAATACAACTTTCATTAGTTCAGTAACTCAGAAGACAATAATTGATTGTTGTGGGTTGTGAAAAGATAGTTGAAAGAGTTGCAAAGGCCTAGTTTTACTTGGTGCTTCGCAATGAAACAAACAATGCAAGTTGTGATGAACAGTTATCTGCAAGCATTCTTTATTTCGACAATGAAGATTTTACAATTTGGGAAGATTTTATAAAGTTCATCAATACCTACTGACCTTACAGATGAAAATACAGCTAAAACAATCCTAAGTGGATTGGTGGAAATGGCTAAAGTCTGATGTTAATTAAAGAAGACAAAAGGATATGATGGGGATTCCAATATGGTAGGCAAATTCAGAGGTGCCCAAGCTTACAATTTGAAGTTGCAACCTCTTGCTATGTACGTTAACTGTTACAGTCATTGTCTTAATTTAGCACTAGTGAAGGCTTGTACTGTTCAAAATGTTTTAACATGATGGGAATAGTTACCAAAATTATTAACTTAAAAGAACCACTAAAGCGGGTAAATGTTTCTAAAAGTGAAGTAAATAAAAATGTTCCCCATTCAAATATTGATAAAGTTCCCCATTCAAACACTGATCTATAATAATGTTAAACGAGGTGGGTAGAAGGACATGGGGTATTGATTCACTTTGAAAATATACTTCCTGCAATAATTTCATTTCTACAAGAAATTGTGGATAACTGTGATTGTCAAATTTTTGTCAGAGCAAATGGTCTACTGACATTCACATTTTTGTTTCCTTTTATTATCACACTTCAAGCAGTCATTGATGTAATATTGTCAACCTGTCATGACAGCTACAGAGTACTACAATTGATATTTTACTTGCTCAAGACATAAGTGCAATTGTAAAAGTTTTTGAAGCTGAGTAGTGACCACTTCACATAAATCTGCAGGAAGTCAGCTCCAGTTGCTGGAAATTTTAATGTTGAAGTAAACTTGCCACTTATTACTTCATGGCAGATTAACAGAGCAAACGTTTCTTCATCGAATTCCGATCCTGAGTCATACTATTGATAATTTGCTTGCTGAAGACATGATATTTCAGTATACAATCCATTCGTAGATTTTCTTATCTCTGAACTCCGTTTCACCAAAAAACACAAATGTTATTAGCCTGAAAGCAATTATTCCAAAGTTTTGCAATTCTTACATCAAATATTGTGTATCAGATGCAGCAACTGTGTATGCTTCTGATTTGCCTGGAAATTTAGGAGAACTGGGAAAAGAACTCTGCATGTGGATTATTATTTGGAAAAATTGCAAAAACCAGCTCTCTACTACCATAGAGACACTACAACGATCGGCCATGAAATTTTACTGAAACATAAAGTCTTTCTTGAACCTTTGTTACAATTTCAATAACAACTTGCACTCCAGAATGTTCTTTCTTTATGCTGAAGTGAGTTAAAACTTATTTGAGGTCCACAATGTGTGAAGATCAGCTGAGCCACTCTGGCGGCACAGAGGCCTTAGCACTGGTTTCTGACCATTCGTCCAAGATGGGTCTGGGCTCGAATCCCTGTGAGGCATGGATGTTGTGTTTGTTGTACGGCACTGGCTCTCTCCTTTCCCAGAAACCGGTGACCCTAAATTAGGGAAGGGTGACTGCTTATAGTTAACTGAGTTGCTCACGATAGTCGTTAAACCTCCAACCGTAAAAAAACAGAAAAAGATCAACTCAATGGTTTAGCTCAATCGAACATTCAGCAAAATATCCGCACATCGCCTTATGAAATAGCTGAGGGCAGCGGGTGGCTTAGTGGACAGCATTCGTGACTGCCATGGAGATAACCCCAGGTTCGATCCCAGGCAGGTACGAATGCTCGAACCACCAAATACCTATTATCATTACTACATTAGCATCGGATGGGCACGTTAAGACATCAGATCCCGAGTACTGGCCCCCCAGTAACAAATAAGGGCGTCTTCTCCTCCCTCTCTCTACCTCTCTTCCATGTCACTTTCCTATCGGGCACTCTAGCCGAAATCTCCTAGCTTCCTATTTCTAAGGGTTGTTTAAGACCGGGGATCAGACACTCCCTTCCTAAAATCCTCTACATATGATCTGATCTGAAATAGCTGATAAATTTTTGTAGAAGCATTCGTGTTGGCTACAAGTGCTTTAATTAAATGTTAAGGGCACCTTGGAAGGCCTATGTAGGACATGTCAAATTTGTTATTTGAAGATGCCATTATCTCTAAAATTATATTTTTCTTTTTCTCCAGCCTTTGTTTCTTTTAATTAACAACTATTTTTGTGCGAGGAAAAGTAACAGAAATTGGTTAATTTTTTTCTAAAATTTTGGCATTTTATATAACTTTTTTTTTACATTTCTAACAGAAGTTTTGCATAAAAGTATTTCTCAGCTATAATATACTTTGGATTCATGTTTTATGTAAAAAAAAGAAAAAAGAAAAAGATCTGGCTTCTCCTTTGTTTTTCTGAAGGGGTGGAGGTTGCTTGCTTAATGACCGCAGTGAGCTACTTGATAGGCAATAAGCAATTGAACATCTCTAATTTACGGCCACTGGTTCCAGGGAAGGGAAAGAGCCAGTGTCATAAGACAAACACAACATTCATGCCTCACTGGATTTGAACCTGAACTCATCTTGGGTGAATAGTTATAAGCCTGTGCGCCACCAAGGTAGCATTCTGTGTTTTCACATGAAGTGTAGCGTAGTACCTAAAGTGTCTGAAAATGGATTCTGGGGTACTGCAGTTTGAAATTTTAGGATGAGATCCAAAAATATTTTCATTTACAATTATTACCTTATAAAAATTTAAAACATTTCAGCTTTGCATTCTACTAGAGCTTCACCCTCATATTTTTTTATTTTAACTTTTTTCCTTTTTTAAGGTGCATGTTTATGTGTCACAACTTTTTCTTTCATTAATAATACATTAGAATGAAAATTTCCTGATGATTTTTGTTATTAGTAAAAAATGATAAGTAATTAATGAAAAATATTTTTTGTTCTCAATGAATTAGATAACTAAGCCCTTTTTATTCAATGTTATCTAAGTTGCCAATTGAAATAGAGCTTCTATTTAAACTTTAAACTGAAGCTATTAAGTTTATGTATTACTAAAATTTTAAGAGGAACACTTTTTACAGTATATGACATGCAACACAGAGTATGCGTTTTTACTAGGGTGTGTTTTTGCATAAATTTTGAAAATTTGATGATTATAACAGTGATTGTTGTGTGAATCACTCAGATTTTAGAATACATCGACCATGGATTTTAAGCTTTGAAACACAATTTAACTTTTTTTAATCTGTAAATCAAAACTTGGGTTATCATTTCACAGGTGACCTGTATCAGTTGAAATCAGTTATCTAATCATCCAGATAAAATTATTAAGAGTAGTTGAAGGTATTTTAGTAATCAGAAAACTTTATTCTGACAGATATTTTAATGATCAGAAAACCCGATCATTAGCAGAAATAATAAAAAAAAATTTTAAGGGGGAAGCAATGTCAGTGTTGTAAGACTGACATTTGCTTCCCACCTGAAAATTTTCTGGATGTGCCACTGATCTAGTTTCATCAGTTTTAAACTTTTATTGGCAAAGAAAGCTCATAAGCCTTCATTGAGGAGCTAATCTCTGAATCTTAGATAATAGCGCAGCCGCTCTGGTGGTGCAGTGGTCTAAGCGATGCTTTCTGATCATTTGTCTGAAATGGGTCCGGGTTTGGATCCCGGTGAGGCATGGATGTTGTGTTTGTCTTACGTCCCAGGCTCTCTTTCTTCCCTGGAGTCAGTGGTCCTAAATTAGGGACGAGGCGACTGTTTATAGCCGACTGAGTTGCTCACGGTGGTCGTTAAACCTTGATCAAAAAAAAAAAAAAAAAGAAAAAAAAGTGTACCTTGAAGTAACTTCCATATATTGTGCTAAAATCTCATGATTTTATGGGCAGTGAGTATTTCTAGTATTCAGAACTGTTTGGAATTGTTTTCCAAGGCATTAACATGAGCAGTGGCGAAGCATCAATGGAAGCAAGGGAAGCATTGCTTCCCTTTAGTTCATGTGCTTTCTTTTGAGTGAATTAAAAATACGTAGCATTAAAGTAAAATAAAAATATCACATCAACATAATGCAGTGGGCATTTTTTTCAGTATCTTTTATTTTGTAAGAAAGCAAATTCATATTTGTATTTTTACGAAAACAAGAACAAATGTCTCGTACGTAAGTTGCTCGTTGGAAGCAACACAGATAATGCATCCAGCTGAACCTCAGTAACACGGCATGCCCACCCGCAGAGTAGCCAACCACAGCCAGTAATGCTGTGCTAAGCATAGAGCGTGGGGAAGCATTCTTCCAAACGCTTCCATGACGCCAAAGGCAGAACCACACAAGGGAGTTTCGAGGATAAAGCCACTAACTTGAGCATGCGCTCTTTCCAAATGTTCAGTCAGACTCAGCACTCGGAGTCAGAGGATTCCCGTAACAATAGTTTGAAGTTGCAATTTGTCAAAAGTTTTCTGTGTTAGTGTAATTAGTTGATTCAGTTCCATTATTGGCTTATGGTTTGAACTTTCACTAGTTTTATGTCGCACGTTCTTTAGCGGTGACATGTCATTATTTCAGGAATATAAAAGTAAGTGTTACTTTTATTAGTGTAGCTATTTGTTTCTGTGACTCTTCTGAGGATTGTAAGCACCATGGAAGCAATGGACTCTGACACATCTACAGTACACGGCCACGTGAACTCCCAAAACTCCGAAGACTGCATTCTAGAAAAAAATACTTCCTCTGTCTTTTGGATCATTTTCATAATCATATAAAATCACATTTATAAATAAAAAAAAATTCTCTATAAAAATCATATAAAATCACATTTATATAAATGTGATTTTATATGATAATTATATGTGATTTTATATATAAGTCATATAAAATCACATTTTTAAATAAAAAAAATTCTCTCGCTCTCCCTCTCTCTAAGAGCCCGAGCCCGAACCACAGTAAATTTTCTACGGCTTTCAGGCCCGGGCTTAGCCCGTCTCAGCTCTGATAGAAGCAACCCCTAATTGTTTTCGTTGTGTAGGTAGACAAGTTTCTTTCCCTTTCAACATTTTCACTGAAATTTTTTTTTTATAAATCTTTGCATTTGAACTTCGACATAGACATTTCTTTTTGGTGGTACCACGCATGGTCGCATTTGGAGGGTGGTGAAGGTGGTGGTGGTGGTGGTGGCGGGGGTGGGGGTGGGGGTGTCTTACGATGCTTTCTGCCATGCCGTATTGTCAACGTAGCATATAAACTACGGGTCACTTGTTGATTTTAATTATTATAAATTTTCATTCATATCACTTTTGCCATCTATTTATCACATATTAACTGCATTGCTTCCCTTACTTACAAAGGCATGCTTCGCCACTGAACATGAGCCTTTTTAAAATATTGTTTATGCTGGAGAAGTTCTGAGAATATGTTGAAATTATTTGCTCAAAAAACAACATGATCTTAAGAATTTGTATCACATTGTTTGTGGAGAAGCACTATTCAGTTATTGGTATTTGTAGACTTTTTTAGTGCTTTAGACCATAAGCTACAAAAACTTTTGTGTAACAGGAATATTTGTAGAAATTTTTAGTGCTTTAGACCATAATCTACATCTTGGATAATTTCTTGTGTGTTTATTTATTTTAAAAAGGAAAAAAAGAAAAGGAAATATTATCAGTTTCACTTCACTTTTGTCATTCTATTTGCAAATACTTATGCAAGATTGATGTTATCATTGGGGAATATGCTGATAACATTATTTCAAGATTACAAAACTTGAGCAGCAGAAGCAGATTAAGCCGCCCCTGTGGTGCAGTGGTCTAAGCACTTGCTTATGACCAGTCTTCCATGAAGAGTCCGGGCTCGAATCCCAATGAGGTATGGATGTTGTGTTTGTCTTACAGCCAGGGTTTGAAAAACCCAGCCCATGTTTTTCTTTTCGGGTTTATTGTTTTTTCGGGTTTTATCAAGCTAGTTGCAAAAAAAGAAAGAAGCTAGTACTGTTGAAAAAAAAAACAAAGAAGCGACAACCAATGAGTATATTCTATCTTAAAAGCATAAAAGGGCAAAAGGAATCTCTTGATAAAACAGTGGCTATTTTTTTTTTATGCTGCAAAGAATGCAGCAGAATTGGATGAGTTTAATACCATTCAATGCAGCAGAATTGGATGAATTTAAAATTATGATTGAAACAATGAGACTTGGACATCAACCACCCTTAGCAAAAGCCATCAGTGGAAAACGGTGTGATACTGCAGCAGAAGAAACTGAATCTCTGCTGTCAGAAAAATAAAATTAGGCAGTTTGACTCTCACCGTAGATGGTTGGTGCAGTGTGAAGAATGAGCCAGTCTAAGCTATTAGTGTTCATACTGGAACAGAGTTTTTTTTTCTGTATGCTGATGATACTAGATCAGAAAAGAAAACAGCAAAATATTGTGCTTCTAAATTAGAGGCGGCCATAAAGGAGTGTGAAGAAAAATTTGGAAAACCTGTTTTTGCTGTTGTAACTGAGAGCAAAAACAAAATCATAAAAATGTGAAAAATTTTAAATGAAAGATATCCAAATCTCATAACATATGGATGCTCAGCACATCTCTTGAATTTGTTAGAAAAAGATGTTTCCCCAAAGACTGTTTTAAAGCAGATTGTAGCGGTGCAAAAATATGTTCGTAACGTAGGCCTACATCAACCACACAGGTGGTTCAAAGAAAAGTCTGGCTTAATGCCACAACTACCTAACGAAACAAGGTGCAACTTTCATCCTGATTGTGTTAAAACATTTGTGGGCAATTATCACAAATACAGAGAAATATCTTAAGAGCATATTGAGAAATTTGATCAATCTATTTAAAAAATTTCGGATATGAAGCTATGAATCTGGAAAAGCAGTTGGGTCATTCCATGGAGATTTCACCCAGGTGTTGTGCTGCATGATTTTATAAAAATTTGAAACTTTGCTCATTTATTTGTGTAATTGAATAATGGCCGAAAATAATTAAAAAAATTGTTCACTCCCCCCACCTCTATAGGTTGCTTCAAAGATGGCAGCCGTCACAATTTTTAGCATATTGAAGCCTTTTCAATATTTCTGATATCACTTGAACCAATACAGATATTGGAATGATTAAAAAAAGGTTTTGTTAAGCATAAAATGAAGATTCTGTAACACTAAGAAAATGTTCAGAAATCAGTCACATTCCTTACTTAAAAGCCCTTTAAACATTGATGATCAGATGCTGATTTTGTCTTACTTTGTGATTTTTTTATGAAACACAGGAAACATACACAAAGTTGCAATTCATACTGTAGAAACCTTGTTCCTTGAAACACACACACACACAAATCCTGAAATTAGGTACCCCTTCGTTAAGAGTTTGCTATAAGTACAGTGTTCATAAAAAAATCACGAAAAAAAGTTAAGAGTTTGCTATTATACTGCAAGTCCTGTGTTTCATAAAAAAATCACAAAGACAAAATTAGCATACATCAATGTTTAAAGGGCTTTTAATTTAGGAATGTGACTGATTTCTGAATTTTTTTCTTAGTGTTACAGAATCCTCATTTAATGCTTAACAAAACCTTTTATGAATCATTCCAATATCTTTATTGGTCCAGGAGATATCAGAAATATCGGAAAGGCTTCAATATGCAAAAATTGTGACGGCCGCCATCTTCGAAGCAACTGATAGATGGAGGGGGGGGGTGAAAATTATTTAAAAAATATTTTTGGATATTATTCAACCACACAAATAAATGAGCAAAGTTTCAAATTTTTTCAGAACTATGTAGCTACATACTTTTTCAAAATTGGGTCATTCTGTATGGAATGACCTAGTTATCCATTGTTGCTAGCACACTGGACACACTTCAAAGAGAGAGACAACATCTGTTTCAGTTGCTGTTGAAGTATAGCCGGATTTACTACAAGAAGAAATCCTGAAGCCCTACCATCTAGATTTTAAAAAAGGTTTGAACAAGCAATTCTTGCATCACATTTTCTAGCAAACCTCGTGGATCCAAAATACAGAGGTAAAAAACGTAACCAAGAACAGGAGAGTATTGCAAAAGAGTGGATATCCAAATTTCCCCCTGATTACACAGTTGAATAATATGACCACCCCCGAAATCATTGTGTACTCACCCAGGCGTGTCACAGGGTGCATGTGACAAGGTCAACAACACAGAGATATAAGCGGCTGGCCAGGACAGATGAGCCATAGTGCATAACGTGAGCACAATGGGTAGATGTAGTGATTTGATGGATGTTCAAAAAAGAAAGATCATTGGTTACCGCGCCAAGGGTGGAAGCATCTCAGAAACAGCAGACTTTGTGGGCTGTTTGCAAGATGCTGTAGCATGGGTGTACCAAGATTGGACCACCGGCACTCCGAGTACCTCCCGACATCATAACTGTGGAGCCCCAAAGGCCATCAACCCCAGAGGAGAATGTCACCTCCATCAAATTGTAAAGGGCAATCTACACGCAACAGCACAGCAATTGATTACGCAACTGAATGCTGGGGTACACAAGTTCAGGGTACCTAAGTGCGTGTCCCAGATAACAGTAGAGCGAACCCTGTTATGCATGGGTCTCCGGAGCCTACGCTGCGTTAAGGCACCCGTATTATTAACCCAGGGCCATTGGCAATGATGTCTGCAGTTCGCATGGGACTACCGTCATTGGACAGTGGAAAAAAGGTTTCCTTCACTGACGAATATAGGGTTTCTACTCCACAGAAGTGACAGGAGGTGGCAGATACGGCGTCAGACACACGAGAACCAACACTCGGACAAGCTTGTTGGTCAAGTGCAGGTCAGCGGTGGCAGTGTGCATGGCTGGCGGATGTTTTTCTTGTATGCCCTGGAACCGCTGGTACCACTGGATGGGTCCCTGAATGTCAGTGGCTACCTGTCCGTTCTTGCAGACCACATGCATCCCTTCACATTGGACATTTACGTTTACCCTGGTGGTGATGGTATCTAAAGGACAATGCACCCTGTCACATCCCTAAAGCAGTGCATGACTGGTTCCAGGAACACGACAGCAATGTGACCGTTTTCCCTTGGCAGCCGAAATCGCCCGACCTCAACCCCTAGAGCTCTTATGGGACTATTTAGGTCAACAAGTTCAGTGTGCCGACCAACAACCATGTCATCTCCAGGACCTCCATGTTCTGCTGCAGTCCGAATGGGAACATGTGCCTCGAGCAACCTTCCAGGGCCTCAACGAGTCCAAACCACGCCATCTCACCACTGACATCCCATTATTAGGTAGGCCATCATATTATTCTGATACGACCGTGTATTTACCTGGTGTAATGGCTTTCAAAATTAATGACACAGACTGTTACTTAACATCAATGATGAAAGAAAGTGTCATCAGCCAGTTTTCTTCCTTAAAAGGATGGCAAGTCATGGCAAAAAAGTCTGAAAAGGATTCAAATTCAAAATTGCCTGCAGGATTTTGTAACTTTTTTGTATGCCTACATTCAGCACCAGCTTCATTTGCCTCCATTGAGAGAATTTTCTCTATGTTTAACTAGTTTGGAATAAGTTACGAAATAGGCTTGGGATAGAGAAAGCCACAAAACTTGTTCAGTTTATACCTTTTTGGATCAAAATTTCCTGTAGATTGGTAGTTTTGTTCCTGGCTAAAACTCCTGAGATGACATTAATTATTTAAATGTGGCTGTTTTACAGAAAAACTCAGAGGTTTGAAAATATTTGAAAATTGTGTGCGTCCTAAAACTATGATAATTTCAGACTGCTTTTTAGGTTCTAGTAAAACACAAAGCAAAAATACTTTATTATTTGTACCATTGTTTAATTTTTAGGCTATCTTTGTATAAAATAGGCTAGTCAAAAACCATTGCAGTTTACATGCCGCACACAAATAATATCTCAGGCAAATTTTATTTAAAGATAATATTTTAGCTAGAAGCTAAGTATGTTATATTCTGCTTCTCTATTTTATTTCTTCTATAGGATGAATGATAATGTTTATAAAAAGACTTAGGACTAGGTCAACAAAATTTTTGTTTCTTACCTCAGTAAAGGTGGAATATTATTGACTAGAATAATTATGTACATTTTATGAAAATTTATCAGTCAAATGTTATTAATAACATCTGCTGGTCTGATTAATAATAATAATAATAATAATAATAGTTATTATTATTATTAATGAAGCAAACATAAGTCACCATGCTGAACGATGATAGAAATACAGTATAATGGCAATATGAGTTACATAGCTGTCATACAAACTTTCTGATATTACTTGATCCTTGACATACAGCGCCGACTGCTGATGCAGCAACAAAATAGAAACGAGATGTTGGTGTTTTGTCCTGTTTGTATTTTGTCCTGCCGACGTTCTGTCCTGTTGGGGTTTTGGTTGTCGGCATTTTGGGTGTCTGTGTTTTGTCCGACACCGATTTTAAAACAGCAACCACGAAGAAAGGAGCAAGCTCATTACATTGACTGCCAAGACATTATCTCCCCACCTCCGGCTAACAATTCTTTCCTCCCAGTTGTAGTAAATGTCCTCCATGTTAACTGTATAGCCTCTTTCAAGCAAAACAGAAGTGACAATGAGGCTGCCAAAATGTGAATTTTTTTATTTTTTAGAAACATAACTGATACTGGGATCTTCATTTTTTTAATGTGCATACATTTGCCATTTAGAACATATATATATATATCCACGTGCTTTCTTAGGTCTCAGTTCAAGCTCGAGCAAGCTTTTAAACTGGAACTACACAGTGGAAGTACACACTTCGTAACCTTAATCTCATAGTCAGGTTAGACTTGTTCCAAGTATAGAAATGTCCACACATGAATTTTTTTTTTGGGGGGGAAGGGGAAGTAATAACCACTAAGAGCAATTCATTGGACTGTAAGCAGTTATCCTATTAATAGGGCTATAAGCTGGCTTCAGGGAAGGGAAAGAGCTGGTATTGTAAGGGAAACACTTCCCCCATATCTAATCTGGAAATTAAAAGCCAGAGCATCTCCGAAAGCTGTTCAGAAGCCAGTCCTCAGATTGCATGGCCACCAGGATGACTTCCACATGTAGATGTTGGTTAGTGATGATATCCTTAAAAGTATTAAAAACACAAAGTAAATGCAGCTGGAAACTAAAATACAGGTACTAAAAGGACTGTACACCATGTTTGTTCATACTTGGGGAAAGGTTTCTATGTGTAGCTTTTGGTTGAAGGCATCATATTTTACTGGTGTATGCATACTGGCATCTTCAGTCCATGCACTTTCTGTAGGCTCACTCATACTCTCTGAGGTTCCTTGTGTGGCCATCTTTCTCTTTTGCAGAGGCGTAACTAGGCATGTCTGCACCCTGGACAAACCACAAAATATTGTGACCCCATCCCACAGCTGCCTTTCGATCTTACATATACAACACATTTTTATAGGGAATATAAGTTTATATAATATTGCTCGACAAAACACAAAATGAACGTCACATTCTAATGTTATCATTATGAGGTAGCCACAATCAGACCGAACGCAGCGCTTTTCCCATCTGCTTCAGACTTTGGACCTTCAGTACCACATCAAAAGGACCAAATGCAGCTGGAGTCGTGTCTCACAGTCTCAGTAATGATTAAATAGCCTTCAGAGAATCTTCAACAGGGTGTACATCATTCTTCTTTTGCAACGTATTTAAAACCGTGCCCTCGCTTGTGAATGTGAGCAACTAATATCTCCTGAACATTTTGAGAAAGAGATGTGAATTTTACTTTGCCAAATGTACTGATAGAAACTGGAGAAGTATATTATAAGCATATTTTTAAATGGACAAATGACAAGGTATATCCCTGAAAAAACATACCAGAAACTGGTGCAAAAGTTTCAATTCCAAATTTTATCAGATTGTATGTAACCAGCGATTTTTTGCACCCCATTTTGAGCTGCACCCAGGACAGTTGCCCCGTCTACCCTGTCCTAGTTTTGACTCTGCTCCTTTGCATGTGTCTTCACACCATATATCTGTAATACTCTTATCAACAGTTTTGGAAACTGCTTTTCTTAGTTTTTCTCATGTGATTTTCCCATTAAGTTAATAATAATGTATTTTTGTTTTGATTGTAATTTTTATTTTGACTTTTCTCAATAATTTCAGGTTCAGCTATTCTGATTTTGGAATCTGCTGAGTGTTGTATAATACATAATATATATTTGTGAAATCTGGTGTTTGTTATTTTATGTGAGTAATATTTTATTAGACTGGTTTTCTTATTATCATTTCAGTTTTCTATATGTTTGACTTGACCCATTTTTATGTAACTTTTTGTGCTACCAAGGAATACTGATTTTTTGTGACATCGTTTGTGCAAAAGATTGCATAAAAAATGGACAAAATGAACAGTGATGGAATTAAGATTTGCTACTTTATTTAGAATCCATGTCATAAGTGGTAATTAGTCAAAATGAGGAAAAAAAGCAACATTGTTTTAAAATGCAAGAATACACAAAAATATTTATATACTTCAAGTGAAATGTTTTTACATATCTTTTAAAAAATGAGAGATTGTTATTTTTTTTTTTTTTTAACTTTACACAATTTTTCAGTTTGTAAGCATGTTTATTAGAAACTGTTGTCAATTTAAGTGTGCATGACATAATGCAGTCATTTTGTGACGAATCATTTACATGAGGAATGAAAAAATATTTCAGATATTTAATACTGTATTTTGTTATTGTAAATTTTTGGAAGACTTTGTTTTCAAAAATTTGAGATGGAAAACAATGATAAAACTAAATGAACTGAAGTAAAGTGTTGGTTGTTTAAAACTGATAATATTACATAGGACAGAAATGTGACAGACAACCTACAAAATTTAATCTCTTGATGACGTATATCATTAAAAAACATAATTCATTGAATAGATCTATTTTTCATTTAAAAATATGTGTGCTGTGCAGTGTTGATATATGTATAATTCATTGAATAGATCTATTTTTTTTGTCTTCAGCTCTATTGAAGTCATGTTTCTGAAGAATCATAAAAAGACAATTATCTTTTCATGGTTAGAAATCATAGTTGTAAGTCCAAAAATAAACAAAATCTTTCAATTCCTGTTAAAATAATGGAACTTTTTTTCTAGTACTAAAACCTATGCTTTTGTTGGTGAACTTTAACTAGCATGAGGGTATGATTGCTTAAACAGGAGTTAATTTCTGAAGTACTTGGCTGTGGACTAAAAGAGCTTAGAACAAGGTGGATTGTAGTTATGACATAGATGTATATACGAGGATTGTACCGAAAATAATGCAAAAGTGGGAATAACCTTTTTATTAACTGACAGAAATCGTTCAAATTGCACATGTTGGTAGAGAAACTCTTCCTCTATACAAAGGTACTACTCAACATAGTCTCCATCACAAGCGATGCATTTGCACCATCGTTGAACCCACTTCTTCACAGCCACTTTCAGCTCATCTGTGTCATCAAATCATTGTCCCCGGAAACTGTCCTTCATTGGACCGAACAGGTGGAGGTCAGAGGGTGGCTGCCAGATCTGGGCTGCACGGTGGATGGGGGACCATTGACCAGCCTAAGTTTCTGATCACCTGATTTGTTGCCAAAGATGTGTGTGGTCTTGCATTGTCATGGTGAATGTGGATCCTTTTCAGATTCTTGTTCGGTCTCTTCCTCCTTATGGCTTCTCTAAGCTTCTTGAGTGTCTCAGTGTACCTCTCGCTAGTCACGGTACGGCCACGTTCTAGAAAATCAAGGAAAATGACACCTCTGTCATCTCAAAAAACAGTCACCACGACTTTCTGTGCTGATCACTGGCTCTTGCACTTCTTAGGTCTTGGTGAAGAGGTGTGACACCATTCCATGGATTGACTCTTTGTTTCTGGATCATAAAGATACACCCATGTTTCATTCTCTGTCACCAGATCAGAAAAAAAACGTGTCTTCATTAGCTTCAAACACTTCCAGCAGATCAGAGCAGACTTACACCCTTCTCTCCTTCAAATCAGGTATCAACTACCAAGTACCCACTTTGTACACACTTTCCAATAAGCTGAGTCTTCCACCATTGTATGGTATTGTGACCACAGTACAGTTGTGCAACAAGCTCACAGATTGACTCGTCTCTCCACGCAAATCAATTCATCCACTCACTGACAATTCATGTCAGTGATCGCAGATGATGGTCTCCCATTGCATAGTTTGTCTTTAATGCTGGTTTCCCCTACTTTAAAATTCTTCATCCATCTGTGCACATTGCTCTTGTCAATGGTGTTATCTCCGTAAACACACTGTAGCCTTCTGTGGATGTTGAACAGCCTGCAGCCTTCCATCGTCAAGAACTCCATGACGGCGTGTTGCTTCTGCTTGGAATCCATTATTTACCTGCAATGAAGAAAAAGGGTTACTATAGAGGAAGAGTTATTCTACCAACATGTGCAATTCAAACGACCTTTGTCAGTTAATGAAGTTATGCCCACTTTTGCATTATTTTCGGTACAACCCTTGTATGTCTGCACACATAAAATTGTGTGTGTGTGTTACAATCCACCGCTGATGAAGCTCACCACAAGTCTCTTCCACAACTCTCTACCTTGAGCCCCCATAGCAGAAAGTTCCAGATCAGTCTGTGACATATATCATGCTACAATAAATCTGTACGTGGTCACTGAGCAAGATATTAACTGATGTGAAAAACAATAAAAATTTGCACGGGTATAGATTAAAAAAAAAGGAAGAAAGAAAAGAAACTCACCACCTTATATTTTTTACACATGAAAAAACAAAACAAAACAAACCCAGCTTAGCCTTGGTGCTACAGCAATTGCAATAATTAGAATAAAAAATACTCTGCCCTCTGTACCTAGAAGTTTGCCTCCATTTTAAAACACAAAGATGTATGAAATAAAGCTATGTTTAAGAACAATAAAGTACCAAGGGAACTTCGCTAGCAAAAAAAAATTACAGGAGAAATCTTCGCTCCGTCCTACTTCCATTTTTGAAATTTTTCTCTCCATTTTCAATCATAAATACAAACATTTATGTAATTAAATGATGTTTAATGATAATACAATCTAGGGAAAACACTGCAAAAAAGAAAAAAAAGACACTTATGGGAGAAATCTTTGCTGTTGTGAGCTTCCTCTGTTGAACATTTTTGCTTCCATTTGGTCAAGTAATGGGAGAAATCTTTGCTCCGTCCAACTTCGGTTTTCGGAAGATTTTGCAATCTTAAGTACAAATATTTATGTAATAAAATGATGTATTAACAACCATAGGGGGGCAAAGAGGTCATCGCTAAAAAAATAAATGAGATTACTTGGCTCCATCTGACTTCCATTTGTGGAAATTGTTGCCTCCATTTTCAAACTGAAACACAAATGTATGCAGTAAAATGATGTTTAACAACAATACTGGAACATTGCAAGAAAAAAAAGTTACAATTACGGGAGAAATCTTCATTCCATTTTCGAAAGATGGAATTCCGTTCGCAGACGGGAAACTTACATTCACGATCGATAGTGTGTGGAAGAGGATTTAATAGGGACCTGGGAACATCATTTTCATCTGCAGGACCAAAATAAAATCTGTGATGTACGTCTTCCATCGCCGGGATTCTACTACGCTGCCTCCATGCCACTCCAGCATGCTACTGAATTTTATCTACCCATATAACACATGACCTTCTTGGTGTTTTACTGTCCCTTGGTATCCAGTCATGTCTAGCTCACTGCCACTTGAGGGTCTTTACTTGGATAAGGGCTGGCTAGACCATAGGGGCAACCGGAGTGGTTGTTCTGGGCTCCGCAGTTTAGAAAATAATTTTTCTAGAATTCTTTATATTGCTATTTTTTTTTAAGTTTTGGGGTGCGAGGCCCTTAAAAAGATACTTTTATAAGATTTTTTTAGTTTACAATCCCTCCACTTTCAAATGAGTTACCACCCTTGGTCATAAAGACACTGAGATTTGCAGATTTAAATTATTATTATTATTATTATTATTATTATTATTATTATTATTATTGTAACCACCTTAAATTTTTCCTCATTCATGATATAGCTAATTAAATTTCATCATTTTGTGACTCCCTACTATATGTTCAACAATTTGTGTGTAAATCAGATACTTAAATTTAAAAAAATTAAAAGAGTAATATCAAAGTTATTTTGGGGCTATACAATATGTAGGCAATTGTTCAGTGACTTTAAAAACAGTACTGCAATTTTCACACATTAGTGCATATAAAAGGTATAAAAAAACAAGTCACTTATTTGTCAGTTATTCCACCTTGCATCAAAAATCAATCAGTAAAACATGTACCAGGAAAATATATATAAACAAATTCACTTAAGACAGATCCTTATTATTCCTTATGCAAAAATGTTTGCTATGCAAAAATATTTGCTGCACAGATTAGTTAAAGTTATCGTTTTATCATTTTGTGAGGAAGTTTACACAAAAACCACAATGCAACCTAAACTCCCTTCTCCCTGGAAAGAAAATCGTAGATTTTAGCACCTCTGTCTGTCTCTCTCTCTGAACTTTTAACAATTTTGTGGTCTTTTCCTTAGTTTTACAGCTATTTGAGATAATCATTTTTCTTTGGGAGTTTTCATGTGTTTTCATTTATGAGATTCATTTTCTAGGGCCCGCAATGAAATTTTGCTCCGGGTTCCCACATAAGTTCCATCAGGCCCTTACTTGAATCATGTCACCCTGATCAATGCAAGCAGCTCACAAATCCCAAAAACTGTTTTCCCAATCCATGAATTCCTTTTTGTGTCTTTCTTGTTTATACCAAGCATGCATCTCTCAATGCTTTATTGAGTTGTCTGTAGCCTGTGTATGTCTTTTTTTAGTTGAGGTCCATGTCTCTGTTCTATAAGAAAGAACTGGAAAGACGCATTTTCATTAAGCACTTTTCTTGTAAGTTTTGTATTGGTGAATTGCTCATGAAAGTTTTACTATTTCTTCCAGAGCTCCCCAGCTGAGATTTATTTGCCTATTAATTTCTTCTTTGATGTGGTCATTGCTTGATACCTCTTGTTTAAGTTAGATGTAGGTATAACTTATTTTATATATAAATTTGCCTGTCAACCTCTAAATCTTCAATTCTTGTAGAAGCATTTTATATCAATTTTCTTTGGTGTTTCATCTAACTTTAATCCCTCTTCATATGTACCTCTTGTCAGCATCATATTGTCCAGCTCTGAAATGGTACTTGCAAATATGTCTGTCATCAGCAAAAGAAATGTGTGTTAAACAAACCCATGCTTTTCTTCCAAGTTCTATGATTGAAAGACATTCTGCAGTTCACCATTGAAGAGCTTGGAGATATGTTATTGAGGTTGAACAGTAAATATATGGTTTCAGCTTCCATTTAGTTGGAAATCCCTTCTTTCTTTTACCAGAAAACATCACTTATCTGTATCATACTCACTTATCTGTATCTTCACTTTTCAAAGCAGAAGATGCCAATAGCGCAATTATTGCAATTATGAGTCCATTCTTATTTAGCATGGCTTAATTACAAAGATGGAGTAAGAGGCATTTGAAAATTGCAATAAATTGATTGGAAGTAAGTGACAACTGAAATGGAATTGTGGTTAAGTACAGTGTACGCAACATCTCTTTTGAATGGAGGTACATATATTTTCAACACTAACTGGCTGATAATACAGAATGATGAAATAAAGATTCAGCAGTAATGATGAAGTTTAGTTCACAAACACATTTTCTAAAAGTTGGAAAGCTAATTATTTTTTCATTTATTGGCATATTTAAAGGTAATTTACAAGAATAAAAATAACGTTTTACTTGATTGCTGTGACTTTTACAAGCAGTTTGTTAATGTTACGTGTGTGCTGTTTGTGGAACTCACACGTTCTTTGCTGTGCCCCAAGTTTTCAAAGTACTTTCGAAATTCAAAGCATCTCTCTCATTTCAGCCTGTGATACTGAGAAAAAAAAAACAACAGCCTGATAAATGTTAAGCTATTTTACAGATGTCATAATTATCTGGTGTTAACTGTATCATTAGTGTATGAAGTACTATACTTTATTTTTAGATGTACATATATTTAGTTAATGCTTGGTAACTTAAGATGAAATTGAATATACAAGTCACTTGTACAGTACAGTACAGCTCTTTGTATGCAGTGTAAATATAATAAAATTCAGAGTATAATTTTTGCATGATAAAGTTTACTCAGTAGGTTTAGTAACTGTTAAAGAACTCAGGATAATTGTTTGTAGAATTTTTTGTTTAGTTTCATGTCCTTTATTTTTGCCACTGAGTTAAAGTCAAAGTGTATTTTATTACATACTTGGCTTTAACTCAAAGGCAAAAATGCGAGTTTAAAACCCCTCTAGAAGGTTCTAAATTCACTGTTGTGTTAATTGAGCAAGTTTCATCTTCTAAAACAGTGAGATTATTTTTGTAGTTCTCAGTCATAATTTGAAAAGGTTTGCACAGAGTGGAAGTGTACATTATGCTCACTAGCAAGTTTTTTTTTTTTTTTTTTTTGCTCAGAAGGATTATTATATTTGTTATGATTCATACTTGCTAGAGATGCCCTCAAGAAAGTTTTACTTTAGCAAAAATTGTTATGGAATAAGTTTACTGAAATATTTTATAGTAATGCATGTTAGAGAAATCTTATTAGCATGAGATATCTTGATGAAGTTAATGTGGATATGTGATTTTTGTCATTTTAAATGTTTCAGTAAAGTGTTCATTCATAAAGACAAGTATCAATTGGTATGAAATGTTGTGCAAGAAATGTACTTGTGAAAGAACTCATTTTATGTACTCATTAAGTAAAATGATGTATTACTCTATTCTAGATTATTTAATATAACTGAAAATTCTTTAAAAAAAAAGGTGGGATCCACAAAATCTATTGAGTGAACATGCCTGTTTTTAAATTTCTGTCTACCATATCGCTATTTTAAAATACTCATATTTATAAAACCATATGAAAAACAATGTGACCTTTGTTGAAAAATGTTGGCTTCCTCGATGTTCTTTACTGTATATAATGGTGACTGATCACATGAATGTTACCAAATTATGCACATATTATATACTTATCATTTCATGCATATTGAAAGGTTATATAATGCTAATTGCGAAATTATTTTTTGTAGACTTTATAATATAACTTTTATTGGTCTTGGAGTTTTGGTTTAGGGAATGTGACTGTTGTATTTTCTAGATAATTGTAAAAGTGAAATATACTTAAATATTTTAATGTAATAAATTTGTCTTTTTTTTCAATAGAGACTATATGCTTTGCTGTTTCCTAATTAAATGAGAAAAAATAAAAATAATGTATTGGAAGATTATTTCAATTCTGGATATCTGCTTTCTTCTATCATTGTTTTTCTTGAGAGGTGGAAAAAGTGATTTACTAAACTGAAAGTGTAAGAAGTCATTCCAATCTTGCTTGAGCAGTTAACGTTTATACAGGGTGTTTCGAAAATATCTGGCCAAATTGTAAAGGGTGCTAGAGGGGCCCAAAATAAACAATTTTTGTGAAAGAATGTGAGCCGAGATATGCCGTGTTTCAGCGCTGACACCTGAACTAAGATTTGAAATTCAAACTGAAAGACAGATAAATTCAAATGCAACAAACCTTTTAATGAGTCCTGTTTTTGTAGTAGATGCTCAAAAGAGCGACCAAGAACACTTACACAAGCTTCACATCGTCAGCACATGGATTAGCGTCCATTTGCAAAGATTCCAGGTATTTCCCGAACATTTCCTGCAGCAACAGACAGTCTGGCGACAAGATCTTTCTCGGAGTCAATGGGGTTATCGTACATGATGCTCTTCATCTGGCCCCAGAAGAAGAAATCCATACATGACAAATCTGGTGATCGCGGTGGCCAAGGAACATGTCCACCCCAACCAATCCAGTGGTTTCCAAAAGTTGCGTCCAGGTAATTCTTTACAGTGATAAAGTGTGCAGGAGCACCATCATGCTGGAACCAGATCCTTCTTCGAACAGACGGAGAAACAGCGGTGAGAAGTTCCGGCAAGGTCTCTTGCAGGAAGATACGGTACGTGCGGCCGTTCAAGCGACTAGGTATTATGTACGGTCCAATAAAAAGTGCGCACTGTATAACCTTTGAGAAGCTCGTCCGTTTCCGTTCGTAGCTCCATACATCAGATGCATATCTGCGAGCTCTGAATTTGTGTAGCGATGCATGCTGTTTAAAATCCTAGCGGGGAATGACCCCTTACGCCACAGAAACGATGTTATCGGCTGACCTAAACAGCGCCCTCTACCACCTAAATGCGGCATTTCCGGATACACATTCTTTGGCAAAAAATGTTTATTTTGGGCCCCTCTACCACCCTTTACAAGTTGGCCAGATATTTTCGAAACACCCTGTATATTCGAGGGCTATACCGAAATTAATGAGCAGCAATGTTTTAAAAATTGCCTGTTGTAATGATTGAAGAAATAAGTACGGCATTAATCTGTTTTTTTTTACAAAATCTCTGTTTCTTTGGACATACTTTCCCCCATCGTTCTGGCAGTTTAAAGAAATGCTTGCGAAAGAACTCTGTTCCATTTGAGCGAAGACACCGACGTATAGTTTGCTGTGTTGCTACCTTGCTCTGGTGGTGTTGGCGGCGCATCTGGTCTTTAGGAATTCTAAAAGATGATAGTCAGAAGGTGCCAGATCTGGACTGAAAGCAGGGTGGGGTAAAGTTCCCATCCGATTTTCTGTATTTTTCCGCGGTCAAACGAGCAGAGAGGGGCCCACGGTGTACGATAGACAGGTGATTCAACTTTCAGCTAAAATGTGGACTCTTAATGTAATCGGCCACCAGAGGCAGCTTGGGAGATGCGGGCCATCAATTCCAGGAGGTGAGTAAACCGCTGTCTGTATCAGGATGATGTTTAGGTTTGTTGTTGCAATGTGTTTTTTTAACGTGAAAATAGCCGTATTGTACTTCTCAAATATTATTAGTCCTTACACATCAAGTAAGCCAACAGGCCGGCATAAAAATTAAAAAAGAGGACGTATTTTAAAGACAGAATCCCATGTAGAAATGACAAAACTTTAAACAACAACAGTGGATGCTAGGGATGAAGGGAATTTTGTTTATGAATTGATAATACGTTCGTGCTTTATATATATATATATATATACACTATATTGAAAAAAAGTCACCGGACACCTAGAAGAAAAATACAACAAAACATTTATTGACATACATTAGTACGGTGTCTGTCCACCTTTGGCCTTAATACATGCACTGACCCTTCGAGACATGCTTTCGACAAGGTTTTGGAACACAGCGGTAGGTATACGCTTCCATTCAGTACATAATGCTGCTGCTAACTGTTGCTTAGTAGTAGGCCTTCGTTCCAAACTTCTTATACGGTGCTCTATGGGATTAAGATCAGGGCTCTGTGCTGGCCAGTCCACACACGATACGGAATTATCATCAACCCACGCCGTAACAGTCCTTGCTGTATGACTCTGTGCATTATCCTGCTGGTACCAACAAGGCTCGGTTCCATAGTATTGCCACAGAGTTGTTAGGGCATAATTGTCCAGAATATCGAGGTAGACGTGCTGGTTAACAGGTTTGTCTACGATAACCAATGGGCTGGGACCATACCATGAAAAATACCCCAGACGAGTATACTGTCAGCTCCAAACTTGACCGTAGGAACAGTACACTGCGGTAAATAGCGTCCCCCCGGCTGCCGCCATACCCATACACGGCCATCAGACTGATGGATCGTGTATCTGGATTCATCAGTCCATAGGACCTGTTTCCATTGATCTACGGTCCACGATAAATGTTCTTTACACCATGCTAAACGACGAGTAGCATTCCGAGTGGAGATGAAAGGCTTATGAGCAGCCGCACGACCGCGGAATGAAGTTCTCTGCGAATGGTACGTGTACATACCGAGGTTCCAGCATTTTTACTCACTTGTACACTGAGGTCTTGTGCAGTACTCCGTTGATTAACTGTAACGACTCTCCTGAAGCTTCGACGTCCTTTATCACTGATTTGCTTTGGTCTGCCGGTACGTTTTGCCGCTTCAGGCACGCCATGTGTCATCCACTTATTCAGTACATCCAAAACAGTTGACTTGGGTATGTTTAAACGCCTCATGGTTTCTTTTATAGACAAACCACTAATATAACACCCAACAATCTTTCCTTTCTCATAGTCAGTTCTCTCCCGGCGCGAGATTTTCACTCAACCTCACAGTGCGATATGATCGCGGTCAGCAGCCGGCTTGTTTTTATACCGTTTTCAGCTGTACCGCGCATCTTTACAGCGCAGCGGATCCATTCATTTGCCTTTGAAGGGGTGTCCGGTGACTATTGTCAATGTAGTGTATATGTAAATTAACGTCACACCGCAATGTTATCTCTAAATTAATGTCATACCATAGTGTTATCTCTATGCGGGAGGCATAATCAAACTGTGACTGTGTAGCTTTTCGCAACTGCTTTGGAGTTCGGACCTTTCGTACCACATCAAACTGACCGAATTCAGCTGGTACTCGTGGCTCGCAATGGCAATAATAATCGAATAGCTCCCAGAGAATCTTCAACAATGTGAATAGCATCTTTATCTTGCAATGTACGTATAGTCCGTTCAACCAAAGAAGAACCGCGTGCCCCATTGTCGACGAAGGCCGTGGTTCTACTTCAGGTGGACGGACCATATAACCGTTGTTCCTTTATTCCTGAAGTGAGCAGCGACAATCATCTAAACATTTTGGGGAAAAAAATTCGAATTTTAAGTGTACCAGAAACTTGTGTAATAGTTACAATTCCAATATTAATCAGATTGCAAGCAGTGGTTTTTGCGCCTCTCTTGTTGCGCCAGTTTTTGCGCCTCTCTTGTTGCGCCCCGCCCCGTCTTCCAACAAAAGCACCCAATAGCCTCCATAAGCTCTTTGGGTTAAGCCAAGAAGGTTAGAATAATACTTCTGGAAATGCTCTGAGTCCAGGGGTGGCTCCTGCTGCGGGGCTGCAGCCCCCCAACCCCAGATATTACGACGCACATGTTATAATTTTTTCTCTCCTTCCTGCCGTTCAAAGTTCCCTAACGGCCTAACCTTATTTAGTTTCTCTGTACATTGTACAACTGCAAATACGCAATGCGGGGGGGGGGACTGCAAAATTCGCAGTTCTTTATGTAAAGAGCGTGGCGAGGGGCTGAAATTCCCGTATGTAACATCTGTGTGTTTAAACTTACAAGGTGGAGATACAACTTCACCGGGACTGGTATATCTGCAGCCCTCGCTTAGAAATCTCTTTTCATTGGCTGCCGCAAAATTGATTCGGCACAGTTTTTGTCCATTATGGCAGATGAAACCACAGATGTATCGGAAATAACACAAAGATCAATTGTATTCCGATATGAGTAGGGCTGGCAAGGTAATTTACTCGTTACGCATTTTACGTAAATTACGCGTAATATACAAGTAATTTACTTGGCGTAGAAAACCAGTTTTTTACGCAGACGTAAAAAACTAATTTTCTTTCATGTGTGTCTATGCCGCCCGGTGGCGCAGTGGTCTAAGCGATAGCCTCTGATCATTCGTCCGAAAGGGGTCCGGGTTCGAATCCCGGTGAGGCATGGATGTTGTGCTTGTCTTACGGCACTGGCTCTCTCCCTTCCCTGGAACCAGTGACCCTAAATTAGGGACGGGCGACTGCTTATAGCCCATTGAGTTGCTCAAGGTGGTCGTTAAACCTCCAATAATAATAATAATGTGTGTCTATAAATAATATAATATAAAAACCACTTTAATTTTAATAACATTTTAAACTTGAAATTTCTTGTACATTTCACTACGAAACCATTATTCTCTTAAGATTGTTCATACAGCTCAGCCACCTATTAACATATTTCTTTTTAGCAATTATCATGTATCTGTTCTTTCTTGTATATTTAAAAACGGAGAAAATAATCTACCTCTTGCACTAGCATCGATAAAAATCACAATGTATATTGAATAGAATTCAAGATTATGAAGAGGTCGACCGCCGCGATTCATAGTGGTAAGAGTCTTCAATTAGAATGTTGAGCCTCCTTCAACGACTAGTGAGGATGGAAAAAACGGTGTTTATTAGGAACGCTCACAGCTTTGAACTGAAGCCAACACTAAAACCTCCCGTATTTAAATAACAGAAAAAATGTGTAGTTCGCATAGTTATGATTTTACCGCCGAGTCAACGAGAAGTTGCCGACGTTGTTGAACTTCTGCGCCGCCCCGGTGGCGCAGTGGTCTAAGGCGCTGGCCTCTGATCATTCGTCCGTAAGGGGTCCGGGTTCGAATCCCGGTGAGGCATGGATGTTGTGTTTGTCTAACGGCACTGGCTCTCTCCCTTCCCTGGAACCAGTGACCCTAAATTAGGGACGGGCGACTGCTTATAGCCCATTGAGTTGCTCACGGTGGTCGTTAAACCTCCAATCAAAAAAAAAAAAAAAAAAAACTTCTGCCTAGCAGTGAATCCCTGTAGAGACCGGAGCCGCAAGCACGCGCATGGATATCAAAGGCGATCCGCGAGGCAACGTATCATTTTGATTGTTCCTATCGTCTCGTTTCACTTTAAACTACACCGCGGCGCGGCTTCTGACTTCCTTTGCCGAACGTAATATTTTAAAGTGAGCCCCACACCAATTATCATAAAGAAAAGGATTTTCCCGTGTGAATATAAAGGCTAGGAAAAAAATATGACGTGATACTGATGTATATGGGGTATCCTGATAGTATGCCACGTGGACGTGGCAGTTTGCACTGTTCCAAATAAGATCATATAAAAATACCGAAGGGTATGTTGGTTTTTGAAGCATGTCCGTTTTTTGTGGTATTCGTACTAGCAAGTTAATAAACAGCGCAAAGCCATGTTTTTTTTTTAATTTTTTTTTACGTATTTTACGTTTTCTACGTATTTTACACGTTTTTTACGCGTAATTTACGTGTCACATAGAAAACCTTTTTTTAAACGTAATTGCACAACCCTGGATATGAGTTAGAAGATTGCGCTGTCGAGCGTTTCTGGGGCTTTTATAATCCTTTCGGGCAGGATGCTGCTTCCATTTCAGGATGTCTTCTAAAAGTGTTGGAAGAAATAATTCCAAATGAACCTCAGAAATTAATAGCACAGAGCTAGGATGGTGCAGCTGTTATGAGCGGTGCAACTTTAGGTGTCCAGGCCAGGGTGAGACAGATATATCCTAATGCTTTTTATATTCATTGCTATACTCATCAGCTAAATTTAGTAATGGAGAAAGCCGCATCACAAAACACTAAGGCCAGCATTTTTTTTTCAAACTTATCTGGAATATCTACATTTTTTTCACGTTCACCACAAAGATTAGCAACTCTTAACACCGTAGTTGGAAAGAAAATTCCACACTAGGTGACGACCCGTTGGAATTTTAATATTCGTATTGTGAATGCTGTTTTCGAACAACAAGCCAATCTACTGGAATGTTTTTGATCATTCAAGGAAAGTGGTACATCTCCAGCAGTTACATTAAATGCTGCAAGTGGGCTTGAACGGCTATTGAAAGATCCGGAATTTAAATTCTGGTTGACATTTTCTCATAATCTTATGCCTCACGTAGACATATTGTACCACCAATTGCAGAATCGTCAAATGGATGCAGTGAAGACAAAACATTGTGTTTCAGCTTTCATTAACGCTGTGCAGAACATAAGGGCTCATATGCCGACTGACAATACAGACTGTTCTGAGGACGAAACTCCGGATCAGCCTCCCCCTCCAAAAAAGAGATGGGTCGAACAAAAGAAGTATGTGATCTAATTACCACTCAAGCCACTGAACGGTTTCATTTCACAGATCATCTTGAAGCTGCCAAACTTTTTTTACCTGAAAATTTTGCCAGTTATGCTATAAGCAGTTTCCAAACCATGAGACGAACATTGCAGTAAAACGTTTTGGAGTGCTAGAAAAAGAAAAGCTGTTTTCGGAGCTCAGCGTGTTGTATAACCGAAGCGATTTCCACAATATTACAGGTGCGAGTCAGCTGTTACAGTTCATGCTTGAAAATAATTTGGAAGCATCCTTTTCGGAAACAGTGAAACTTCTTTGCATCTTAGTTACTATCCCAATGACCACATCAGAGCCAGAACGTTGTTTCTCGTCCCTCAGGAGAATCAAGAATTTTTTAAGGAACAAACAGTATGGGACAAAATCGACTGACAGCACTTGCAATGTTGTCAATAGAAAAAAACATTATTGCTAGCACCAAGAAATTCAACGAACAAGTTATTGATATGTTTGCTACGGGTATCGTTCACTTGATCGAAAGGTCACTTGACCGAAAATCACTTGATCGAAAGGTACATTTCACCGAAGGGTCACTTGACCGAAAAGTTCATTTCACCGAAAGGTCACTTCACCTAAAAGTTCATTTCATCGAAAGGACATTTGACCGAAAAGTTCATTTCACCGAAGGATTACTTTACCTAAAAGTTCATTATATCGAAAGATCATTTCACCGAATGGTCAGTTTATCGAAAACTCAGAATTTTGTTGTTGGAGATCTGTTGGAGTGTGGTGCGGGTTTTTGAAAAACTGGCCACCTAAACATTATCGGATTATATAAAAAATACACTTTTAATTTCTATGAAACACCTCCTCATGAGTAGGTTTTTCAAAATTTAAGATTAATTACAAAGCCTAGATCTGTGCCTTTTTGTCAAATTTTAATCCCTCGAGCTCATATTCATAAGGGTTACATATCAAATCAAGTAAGTAATCTTCCAGTTTTACTCAACCACAAAACATTCGTAAGCATTACATAAAATGTAAAGTAAAATATGTTGCACTTTTGCTCAAGCCTAAAACATTAATTTTAAGGCCTTATAGGCATCTAGATCTGGGAATTGTTAGCAAATTTTAATCCTCCTTGTTCATAAGGGTTACATAGCAAAACAAATGAATAATGTTGAATTTTTACCCAGACCCAAAACGTTGATTTTAAGGCCTTGGGCCTAGATTTGGGCCCTTTTAGTAAATTTTAAGCTACAGTGCTTATATTCATATGGGTTATATAACAAGTAAAGTTAATAATTTAGTACACAAAGAATTCATTTTAGGCCTTTTTAGCAGATTTTTATCACCCCACGTCATACTCATAAGGTTTGCATATGAAGTCAAGTGAATAATGTTCCACATTTACTAAAATACAAAATTAATTTTAGGTCCCTAGGCCTCAGCTTAAGCCTTTTTAGCAAATGTCAGTCATGAATGTTGATATTAATTACCCACGCACTCGAGTTAGTAATTTTGCACTTTTAGCCATAAGTGCTCATATTAGTTTTCACACGAAGTCAAGTTAATCATTTTGCACTTTTACCCAGGCATAAAACATTTAATTATAAGGCCACAGGCCTGGGCCCTCTTAACATATCTGAAGCTGCCGTGCCGATAGTCATAAGACTTGCATAATAAGTTAAGTTAATAATGTTGCAGATTTATTCATGCAAAAAGAAACCATTTTAGGGCCCTAAAACTTCTGCTGTTTTTAGCAAATTTTAATCGTGCCTGCTCATGTTTCATAAAGGCCGCCCCGGTGGCGCAGTGGTCTAAGGCGTTGGCCTCTGATCATTCGTCCGTAAAGGGTCCGGGTTCGAATCCCGGTCGGGCATGGATGTTGTGTTTGTCTTACGGCACTGGCTCTCTCCCTTCCCTGGAACCAGTGACCCTAAATTAGGACGGGTGACTGCTTATAGCCCATTGAGTTGCTCACGGTGGTGGTTAAACCTCCAATAAAAAAAATGTTTCATAAGGTTTAGATAAAAAGCCAAGTTAATAATGTTGAAAATTTTTTCAGGCAAAAAAAGAATAAATTTTAGGGCCCTGGGCTTTGGCTTAGGCCTTTTTAGCAAATTTTAATCGTGAGTGCTCATATTCATAAGGTTTACACAAAAGTCAAGTTAATAATGTTGGGTATTATTTCAGGCAAAAAAAAAAAAAAAAAGAAGAAAAAAAAATGGCGTTTTTTTTTTTTTTTTTTTTTTATTGAAGGTTTAACGACCACCGTGAGCAACTCAATGGGCTATAAGCAGTCGCCCGTCCCTAATTTAGGGCCACTGGTTCCAGGGAAGGGAGAGAGCCAATGCCGTAAGACAAACACAACATCCATGCCTGACCGGGATTCGAACCCGGACCCCTTACTGACGAATGATCAGAGGCCAGCGCCTTAGACCACTGCGCCACCGGGGCGGCAAAAAAATGGCGTTAGGCTTCGACCTAGGCCTTTTTAGAAAATTGTAATCGTGCGTTCTCATGTTCATAAGGCTTACATAAAAAGTCAAGTTAAAAATGTTTCACATTTATTCACGCAAAAAGAATCAATATTAGGGCCCTAGGCCTCGGCTTACGCCTTTTTAGCAAATTTTATTCGTGCCTGCTCATGTTCATAAGGTTTACATAAAAAGTCAAGTTAATATGTTGCAATTTTTTTTAGGCAAAGAGAATCAATTTTAGGGCCCTAGATTGAAAAATCAATTAAATGGCTCCTTTTGAGCACGCACAATTAAAATTTGTTAAAAAGGCCTAAGCGGAGGCCTAGGGCCCTAAAATTGATTCTTTTTAACTGAATAAATGTGCAACATTATTAATTTTACTTTTTATGTAAACCTTATGATCATGAGCACTGAACATGACTTTTATGTAAACTCATGAGCGTGATTAAAATTTGCTAAAAAGTCCTAAGTCCCTAGGCCTCCCAGGGACTTAAAAATAATTTTATTTTTGTCTTAAAACTAAATATTTGCGTTTTCTGTGACACGCAGAAATCAAAATGCAATTTGAGTGTGATCCCTTAACGTTTCGGAAGGTCTGTCTGCCAAACTTGCACCATGCTTCAATAGATCCTGTCATGAAATCCAACGTTTTCGATAAACTGACCCTTCGGTGAAATGACCTTTCGATGAAATGAACTTTTAGGTAAAGAGACCTTTCGGTGAAATGAACTTTTCGATCAAGTGACCCTTCGGTGAAATGAACGTTTCGATCAAGTGATCTTTCGGCGAAACAATCTTTTCGGTGACGTGATTTTCGGTCAAGTCACCCTTCGGTGAAGTAAATATGTGTACACAACACAGCAATAAATAACCCTTACCAAAGCACGAACAGATGCACAAAAATTTATCTTTGAAAAAGACATCCATAAAATTCGGATGCAGCCTCCCCTCCCCTTTATCAGCTAGGCACGAGCCGCCACTGCCTGAGTCTCATTACCGTTAAACCGCAAAATGTGTGAATTTGATGTTGTTTACATGATCCCCATGTAGTTTCATCTGTGTGTATTTTGAAATTGCGTGGCTTTTGGTTGCAGAAATCGTATTGATATCAAACCGGAATGAATTATACTTCATACACTACTGAAGTTTTCAATTTTAACGTCATGTTTTGTTTTGAATTCGCACTAACGTTCATGTAATTCAATTTAAAATAAAAATAGGAAGGGGCATCCAAATAATTAAGAATTTTATAAATCCAGCAGTTTCTCACACATCGGCAGCAAGTTACGATGCAAAATTCGGAACATTTACGACGAAAGAATGCGATTCGGCCAACACAAAATGCTTTGCAATTGCCTTGAAAACCACCAGCTTTCCTACACTTTACAGCCGTCGATCGCGGTTATAGGCTTCACGCAAAGTAGTACTGCTCCATTAACACGGGCATCTCCAGATATCTTATTCTAACCTCCTTGGGATAAGGTAAGGCTCCAGCAGCTCTTTGCATTAAAGAACCATCTGTAAGGTGGTTCAACCTAAAATCTCTGCCTTATGTTTCCAATGGTAAAACTTCTTTACATATTTTGTACGCAATTAATGTATTCTCAAGTATGAAAATTTGCATACATTTCGATAAAACTAACTTTAAGTTATAGCATAGGATGTTTAATACTTGCTAAAACCTAACCATAAGTAAGCAATCCAACATTTGTTTGTTCACTGACGTCATCAATGTACAGGTCGCACCATCTATTTACAGGTCTGAAGATTATTACTCCAAGAGAAATGATTGATTTTTAATATAATTATGGTTATATTTTAGCAAGCATTAAGTATCCCATGCTATAACTTAAAAGTTAGTTTTATCGAAATGTATGCAAATTTTCATACTTGAGAATACATTAATTTTTTTTTTAATTGGAGGTTTAACGACCACCGTGAGCAACTCAATGGGCTATAAGCAGTCGCCCGTCCCTAATTTAGGGTGTCACTGGTTCCAGGGAAGGGAGAGAGCCAGTGCCGTAAGACAAACACAACATCCATGCCTCACCGGGATTCGAACCCGGACTCCGTTCGGATGAATGATCAGAGGCCATCGCTTAGACCACTGCGCCACCGGGGCGGCGAATACATTAATTTTTTTTTTTTTTTTTTTGATTGGAGGTTTAACGACCACCGTGAGCAACTCAATGGGCTATAAGCAGTCGCCCGTCCCTAATTTAGGGTCACTGGTTCCAGGGAAGGGAGAGAGCCAGTGCCGTAAGACAAACGCAACATCCATGCCTCACCGGGATTCGAACCCGGACCCCTTTCGGACGAATGATCAGAGGCCAACGCCTTAGACCACTGCGCCACCGGGACGGCGAATACATTAATTGCGGAGAAAATATGTAAAGAAGTTTTACCATTGGAAACATAAGGCAGATATTTTAGGTGGGACCACCTTAAGTGACTACAAACCACGTGTTACAAACTAATGTTTGGCGGCCCCTGTGGCGCAGTGGTCTAAGCGATGGCTTCTGATCATTCGTCCGAAAGAGGTCCGGGTCCGAATCTCGGTGAGGCATGGATGTTGTGTTTGTCTTACGGCACTGGCTCTCTCCATTCACTGGAACCAGTGGCCCTAAATTAGGGACGGGCGACTGCTTATAGCCCAATGAGTTGCTCACGGTGGTCGTTAAGGTGGACGTCAAGTAATTTTGCTTCCTGTACTTCCAATGGGCAAACTTCTGTACACATTTTTTTCACAATTAATGCGATCCCCAGGATGAAAATTTGAACGTCGATTAAAATAAATTCATTTTATAACTTGGAATACCCAATATTTTCTAAAACATAACCATAACTAAGCAATCCAATATTTGTTTCTCTACTGACGTCATCAATGTACAAGTCGCGCCATTTTTTTCTGGTCTCAACACCAACAAAGGAAAAGTTATTGATTTTTGATATAATTATGGTTAAGTTTTATTTTGATTGGAGGTTTAACGACCACCGTGAGCAACTCAATGGGCTATAAGCAGTCGCCCGTCCCTAATTTAGGGTCACTGGTTCCAGGGAAGGGAAAGAGCCAGTGCCGTAAGACAAACACAACATCCATGCCTGACCGGGATTCGAACCCGGACCCCTTACGGACGAATGATCAGAGGCCAACGCCTTAGACCACTGCGCCACCGGGGCGGCGGTTAAGTTTTAGAAAATATTAAGTATTCCAAGTTATATATATAAGTTATTATAATCGATGTTCAAATTTTCATGCCGCCCCGGTGGCGCAGTGGTCTAAGCGATGGCCTCTGATCGTTCGTCTGAACGGGGTCCGGGTTCGAATCCCGGTGAGGCATGGATGTTGTGTTTGTCTTACGGCACTGGCTCTTTCCCTTCCCTGGAACCAGTGACCTTAAATTAGGGACGGGCGACTGCCTATAGCCCATTGAGTTGCTCACGGTGGTCGTTAAACCTCCAAGCAAAAAAAAATCATCCTTGGGAACGCATTAATTGCGAAGAAAATGTTTACAAAAGTTTGCCTATTGGAAGTATAGGAAGCAAAATCACTAGACGTCCACCTTAAACCTCCAATAAAAAAACAAAACAAAAAAACAACAACAAAAAGAACTAATGTCTGGGAAGAAATACGATGAACGTAATCGATAAAATGTCACGTGTTATTGGACATGCCCAAGGAGGTTATATTATTGGAGACACCACTGGCTCTGCCGCCATAGGTCACAGCTAATCTGTGGTGTGACGTCACAAGCAGGCAAAAATGAACTAAATTATACCGTTGATGAAACAGTAAGCTTGTGTATCATTGATAAAGATTATTGAATTACTCATTTTATCTGTTTATACGCTTAGAAGTGTTTGTTCCATTGGTTTCCAAGCAGCTTCTCTTCTGCGGCTGCGTCGTGCCTGCTTATGACGTCATTTGCAGCACAGACGGTGACTTATGGCGGCCAATGCTGCGTGGATAGGAATGATGTCTCCAGTAATATAACCTCCTTGGACATCCATAAAATCTGAGCTTCTAAAATATCGATTGAAAAAAATAATAAAATTGCCATTTTTCTCATTTGCAGCGCCAAATTTTGCTCTGGTGTTGATTCTGAATTTTTAGCACGTCTTTTGTAAAAAAAGATCGTGCTTATGTTACCGGTTTGTCCGTCCGCCTGTCCGTCGGTACCCACGATATCTCTGCAACTATTAGTCCGATTTGAAAAATTCTTTTTGCATTGGGAAGCTTGAAATATGCGAATGATGATCCTTTATTTCGTTTTTTTTACGATGTACAATTTCGCCGCTAGGGGGCGTAAATGCAGATGATGTCGAATTCTAAAATGCGTTTTATTCCACATATTTGCTTCTAAACATCCGATTGAAAAAGTTCTTTTATCTTTCGATTCCATTTATGTCGAAGAGTATTTTAGATATAGTTACTTTTTCAAATTACGCAGATTTTCCGCTAGGGGACGTAAAAGTAAATTACATTTTTCCCGATTACTCTTCTTCTAAAACTCCGATTTGAAAATTTTTTTTTCTTCAGCGGATACATCTCCTGATGGAAAATCTTTTGCATATAATTTCAAATTTTTGGTAAGGAATACTTTCGCCACCAGGGGGCTAAGCGTTAATTTTTGCTTCTGATGTATCTCGTTGTGTATTTGTCATAAAATCTGAGCTTTTAAAATATCGATTGAAAAAATTCTTTCGTGGACTGATGCCACTCATATCGATAAACATTTTCGAAATATTTTCTTCTTAAAATATTCAACAGTTTTTCCGCTAGGGGGCGTAGATGTCTATCATATTTTTGTCAATATCTCTACTTCTAGGAGTCCGATTTGAAAAATTCCTTCTTTGTTGGATAGTGTTTCTAGTGTGACATGTTTTTCATATAATTTCAAAATTTTCAAGTAATTCATAGACTTTCCGCTAGGGGGCGTAGAGGTAAATTGTTTTTCCCCCTGTATCTCTGCTTCTAAATTTCCGATTTGAAAACTTCTTTCTGCACCGGATACAGCTCCTGATGGGAAATCGTTTGCACATAATTTCTAATTTTTTGTAAAAAAATGGTTTGGCCACTAGCGGGCGTAAATCTTAATTTCCGCTTCTGATGTATTTTCAGCAAAATATGAGCTTCTAAATTCTTGATTAAAAATATTCGTCGTTTGTAGACAGATAGTACTCATGTCGACAAACCTTTTAGAAACATTTTCTTCTTAAAATAATATATGGTTTCTTCGCCAGAGGGCGTATATGTATATCTTGTTTTTGTCAATATCTCTACTTCTAGGAGTCCGATTTGAAAAATTCCTTCTTTGTTGGATAGTATTTCCAGTGTGGCATGTTTTTCATATAATTTCAAAATTTTCAATTAATTCATAAACTTTTCGCTTGGGGGCGTAATGGTAAATTGCTTTCCCCCTATATCTCTGCTTCTAAATCTCCGATTTGAAAAATTCTTTCTGCACAAGACACAGCTCTTGATGGAAAATCTTTTGCACATAATTTCTAATTAAAAAAATGGTTTGGCCACCAGGTGGAGTAAGTCTCAATTTCCGCTTCTGATGTAATTGCAGCAAAATATGAACTTCTAAAATCTTGATTGGAAAAAGAGTCGTTTATTGACCGATACTACTCATGTCGACAAACCTTTTAGGAACATTTTCTTCTTGAAATAATGCATGGCTTCTACGCCAGGGGGCGTAGATGTATATCTTGTTTTTGTCAATATCTCTACTTCTAGGAGTCCGATTTGAGAAATTCCTTCTTTGTTGGATAGTGTTTCCGATGCGAAATGCTTTCTTATAAATTCAAAATTTTCAAGTAAATCATAGACTTTCCGCTAGCAGGCACAATGTTAAATGGCGTTTTCTGCGTTATTTCCGCTTCTAAAACTCCGATTTGAAAATTCTTCCTGTATCGCATACAAGACCTGATGGAAAATATTTTTCAAATAATTTCTAATGTTTGGTAAAGAATGGTTTGGCCACCAGGGGGCATAAGTGTTAATTTCTGCTTCTGATGTATTTGTAACAAAATCTGGGCTCCTGAAAACTCGACTAAATTTTTTTTTCTTGGACCGATAGTGATCATATGGAAAAAACTTTCGAGAATACTTTCTTCCTAAAATAATGCATGGTTTCCCCACCAGGGGACGTAAAGTCACATCTCATTTTTGTCGATATCTCTGTTTCTAAGGGTCCGATTTGAAAAATTCTTTCTGTGTTGGAGAACGTTTCCGGTGCGAAATGTTTCTCATATAAATTCATGTTTTTCTTAACGCACAAGTCTGCAACCAAAGGGTGTAAGCTCACAATTCCGTTTACAGCAATATCTGAGGGATTGAAAACCCTATTGAAAAACTTCTTTCTTCCGTCAGATACTATTGTTTTCCATACCGGTTCTATTGACTTTGAATAGCTTTGATAAATTTAATTTGCGTAAGAACGGATTCAAAAGACGTGCTTATTACACCCGAAAATTCGGTGTCATCTTTCTTGTTTATTTTATTTTCGAAAATCCTTACCCGTATCTTTGGAAGTGTTTGTTCCAAATTTGGTTGAGTTTATCCCGCTGTTGTCGTTGCAGATGGTTTTGAATAGTGGTAGTTTAATTTCAATCACCCTGTATAATCTGCATTATCTGCATTATTTTTGACGGAAATTTGCATTATTTATCTCAAACTATTATCATTCTCTTGCCAGTAGCATTAACACATTCACTAAAAAAATGATATCTAAATTTCCTCACTGATAAAATTTTTTGGAAATATATAACATATAAAATATTTCGATGAAGTGCAAGAAAACATATCGATCTCTTCCTGAACTTCATCGAATCATGCTTCTCATGTTGCCACTTTAGTGCATGGAAAATTGATCCAAAGACAGTGGATAACGGTTGAAGCATGCAATAACAGAAAAGGATTTGTTAAAAAAAATAAACATAAAACTTTCTTTTTCCAATTGAAATCTAATTTTTTTTTTTTTTGTTCAAGACGTCGGGGCCGCCCCAGTGGTGCAGTGGTCTAAGGCGCTGGCCTATGATCATTCGTCCGTAAGGGGTCCGGGTTCGAATCCCGGTCAGGCATGGATGTTGTGTTTGTCTTACGGCACTGGCTCTCTCCCTTCCCTGGAACCAGTGACCCTAAATTAGGGACGGGCGACTGCTTATAGCCCATTGAGTTGCTCACGGTGGTCGTTAAACCTCCAATCAAAAAAAAAAAAAAAAAAAAGACGTCGGGAAAGAACGAAGTTTAACAAAACAGAAAGTGAAAAATGCGCGTCATCATACTTCATTGGAATTCATGTCTTTAATGAAAAATTCCTGGGAACAAATTCCTTCCTTTGTATCCACGCTGTCATGCATTGGAAACGAAATGAATAAAACATATTAACATGGAACAATCCAAATCGCGGTTGTCCTGGATATGTTGCAATGTTCTCGAAGCAGAAGGCGTTTATCTTTTCCGACGGAGCCGTAGAAATGAGGGTCACACAAGAAGATTTATGTAATACTGTGCTTCGTAAAGTTGGCAGAGACGAGACATAATCAAGCATGCAGTGCATAATCAATATTGCTTAGGTGAATGCAAATTAAGCTTGGAAGATGTTCACGATTCCTTGTCAGAGCGACGATTTAAGTTATTGGAAGCTACAATAATCACTCTTGGTTCCTTTTGTTTCTTATTTTCAGTCTGTTTACATGAAAGGACATACAAACAGATGCTGAGTCATAGATAAGTAGGTTGTCTGGGTGTTTCATTTTCTCTGATCCATCTGATCAAACATCGAAGTCTGAAATCCCGGATGATGGAGTGATACGTGTGTCTGTAGCAAAGAAAGGTTCCTCATGGAGTCTGCTTATTAAATAGCGTTGTCATGCAGGGCACATTGATTAAAGAAATATCAGAGTTGCTTGAGCGTGGGACGAGACTGCCTTAGTTTTCTATAAGTTGGTACAATCAGGCCTGTAGTAGGAAGAAACGCAAAAGTAACGAACATTAAAAAAAATATACACTGACGGAAAAAAAATCCCAACACCACGAAAAAATAGTTGTAGAGGAATGAATTGGCGGCAATTCATTTGTATAGGTAACATATTTAATCGATTAAGGTTTCAAGATCACAGCTTAATGTAAGCGCGAGAAGAGCCATTTTAAATGTGAAATGCTGGTACATTAATAACCGGTGTAACCGCCAGAATGTTGAATGCAAGCACGCAAACGTTCATGCATTGTGTCGTACAGGTGCTGAATGTCAGTATGTGGGATGGAGTTCCATGCCTGTTGCACTTGGTCGGTCAATACAGGGACGGTTAATGCTGGTTGGGGGTGACGCTGGAGTTGTCGTCCAATGATGTCCCATACGTGCTCGATTGGTGAAAGATCTGGTGATCTAGCAGGCCACGGCAACATGTCGACACTCTGTAGAGCATGTCGGGTTACAACAGCGGTATGCGGGCGAGCGTTATCCTGTTGGAAAACACCCCCTGGAATGCTTTTCATGAATGGCAGCACAACAGGTTGAATCACCAGACCGACGTACAACTGTGCCGGTGCGTGGGATAACCACGAGAGTGCTCCTGCTGTCATAGGAAATTGCTCCCCAGACCATAACTCCAGGTGTAGGTCCAGTGTGTCTCAGCCGCAGACAGGTTGGTTGCAGGCGCTCACCTGGCCTCCTTCTAACCAACACACGGCCATCACTGGCACCCAGGCAGAACCGGCTTTCATCAGAAAACACAACAGATCTCCACTCCGTCCCTCCAATGAGCTCTAGCTTGACACCACTGACGTCGCAAACGGCAGTGGTTTGTAGAAGTGGAATGCACGCTAGAGGGCGTCTGGCTCGGATCTGTCCTTCAAGTAACCGATTTGTAAGAGTTCTTTGTGTCACTGTGGTGGCAACTGCAGCTCGAATTGTTGCCGCAGACGCGGTACGATGCGCCACGGCCATACGCCGTACACGGCGGTCTTCCCTCTCAGTAGTGCCACGTGGCCGGCCGGAACCCGGTCTTCTTTAGGCAGTACCTTCCCTTGACCACCGCTGCCAACAATCATGCACAGTGGCTACATTAATGCCAAGTCGTTCTGCAATATTGCTGAAAGAAAATCCACATTCTCGTAGTCCTATTACACGACGTCGTTGAAACTCCGAGAGCTGTTGATAATGGCTTCTTCGTCTTCTTAAAGGCATTCTTGACTAACATCAACACACTACGTCGAATCTCAACGATAACTAACGCTCACGAACGTTACAGCGCGTATTTACAGCAAACCTGCTTTGCATGTTCCGAGGGGCGCTACTAGCGCCACACGTATGCGCCGAGCGCGAAATTTTCATAGACGTCATCTTACAGATGTACTTTCACCGCCTACCAACTGTCGTTTATGTAACACAACCCCTTCTTGGTGTTGGGAATTTTTTTCCGTCAGTGTATATACGAGGCTTGTACAGAAAGTATGCAAAAGTAGGCATAACCTTTTTAGTAACTGACAGAGGTCTTTCAAAATACACATGTTGGTTGAGTAACTCTTCCTCTATAGAAAGGTACTACTCAACATAGTCTCCATCACAAGAGATGCATTTGCGCCATCGTTGAACCTAACTCTCGAATCCTCTTTGAAAATAATTCAGGTGTGGACTGTTGTGCCCACTTCTTCACAGCCACTTTCACCTCGTCTGTGTCGTCAAATCGTTGTCCCCTGCGACTGTTCTTCATTGGACCGAACAGGTGGAAGTCGGAGGGAGCCAGATCTGGGGTGTACGGTGCATGGGGGACCACCGACCAACCTAATTTGCTGATCTCCTGATTTAGTGCCAAAGATGTGTGTGGTCTCGCATTGTCATGGTGAATGTGGATACATTTCAGATTCTTGTTCAAGAAGCTTAGAGATTCCTTATGGCTTCTCTAAGCTTCTTGAGTGTCTCACTGTACCGCTTGCTGGTCACGTTACGGCCACGTTCCAGTAAATCAAGAGAAATGACATCCCTGTCATCCCATAAAACAGTCACCATGACTTTCTGTACCGATCGCTGGCTCTTGAACTTCTTAGGCCTTGGTGAAGAGGTGTGACCCCATTCCATGGATTGATCCTTCGTTTCCGGATTGTAAAGATACGCTTACGTTTCATCCACTCTCACGAGATCGAAAAAAAAAAAAACTCCCCAAAAAACGTGTCTTCATTGGCTTCGAACGCTTCCAGCCAATCAGAGCAGACTTCCACCCTTCTCTCCTTCAAATCAGGTATCAACTTCCGAGGTACCCACTTTGCACACACTTTCCGATACCCTAAGTCTTCCACCATCTTCTGTATGGCATTGTGACCACAGTCCAGTTGTGCAACAAGCTCACGGATTGTGACTCGTCTCTCCACGCGAATCAATTCATCCACCCGTTGAAGATTCGTGTCAGTGGTCGCAGATGATGGTCTCCCACTGCGTAGTTTGTCTTCAATGCTGTTTTCTCCTTCGTTAAACTTCTTCATCAATCTGTACACATTGCTCTTGTCAATGGTGTCATCTCCGTAAATATTCTGTAGCCTTCTGTGGATGTAGGACGGCCTGCAACCTTCCTTTGTCAAGAACTCAATGACGGCACGTTGCTTCTTCTCGGAATTCATTATCTACCTGCAATGAAGAAGAAAGGTTACTATATAGAGGAAGAGTTACTCTACCAACATGTGCAATTTGAACGACCTCTGTTAGTTAATAAAAAAGTTATGTCCACTTTTGCATTACTCTCGGTGCAACCCTCGTATATAATATTGGGTTGGTGCGAATGAAATGTCCGGCAAAGGACCAGCACACGTAGACGGCGAGAACGAAAAAATAGGACAACTACCTAGGCAAAATAATCCCTCTCGGCATCGACACATAGTTGCGCCACCTGTCCGGCAAGGCCATGATCCCGGAACGAAAAAAGTCTTGTGGCTGGGACTCGAAGAAGTCAACTGCAGGTTGAACTTTGTCTGTCGTGAACTGTTTCCCGGACAGAAAGTTATCCTGGCGACGAAACAGATGATAGTCTGTCAGGGACAAGTCCGGGTAATAGGCAAGATGAGGCAGTGCTGCATAACTCAAGGCACTTAGTGCGACATGAAGGCGGACGTTGTCCTGGAGTAAAAGTTGACAAAAGCCGGTTGCTTCTGCAGCACTTTCCGATGCATCTGGTGTAATTCAGCGCAATAACGTTCTGCAGTGATGGTTTGGCCTCTTGCCAAGAAACCCTGATGAATTATCCCAGCTGTGGACCACCAGACAATGAGCATCACCTTCTTGGTGTGTAGAGGTGACTTACGATGCCGTCCAGCAGGCTGTGCTTTGCTTAACCATTACCCAGATCGTTTCCGATTATCATAAAGAACCCACTTCTCGTTGCAGGTGACGTTTCGATGTAGTAGACGTTCCTGTTTATTCCTGGCAAGCAGCGACGGGCAGACATCCAAACGCCTGGTCTTGTTGGCAGTTGTCAACACATGCGGCAGACACTTGTCCAGCTTTTTGACCTTACCCAGCGCATCCAGAAGCCGAACAACTGTAGTGTGGTGGACCCCTACTTCTGCCGCTATCTCACGACACGTTTTCCGGAGGTCCGCTTCAGCCACACTTAACAGAACATCGTCAGAAAGAGTAACAGGTTGGTGACCACGTGCTTCATTTTGCAGGTCCGTATCTTCGCTTGGAACTTCACGAACCATCGCCGAATGGTTCGTTTGTTGGTTGTATTCTTCCCAAAGGCTTTGTTAACGTTTCGAGCGCCAATTCCTGCAGAATGGCCGAGTTTAAATTCATGCAGGAAGATGACTTTCAAATCCGGGGTCTGCATGTTTCCTTTGCAAGCCACGTTACGTCCAAACCAAAGAATATAAACGCTTCGCGTGAAGAAGCTCAACTCTCGTAGAGATAATGTAAAACAGGCGACAGCAGCGCCACCATGTAATGCGGCAGCAGATGCTCTGCGGGAAAGTTAACATTCAGGCGCAAAAAGCGTAGGAGACACGGGACGGGAAGCCTATTTCACGGAAAGGAAGCTAAGCTTTGATCTGCAACTGTTTCCTTCGGTCTCATTGGGTCTACTAAAGCATTTTTTTTTTTTTTGTTCTTTTCTGAGTATCCCTCCTGTCCCTTCTTTTGGTGAAACAAATATATACATTAGCAATTAATATTATTTTAAGGAAATTTTAGCAGTTTTATTCTCACTTTAAGCACCGTAGTAATACCAGGTTGCTTGGCATGAATTTCATATTTACAATATACCTTAAATGTCAAAAATGCTGAGGCTGGTTTCCCAGTAGCAGCCATAATAATAATAAAAAAAAAAAAAAAGCAAAGACAACCGCAGTTTCCCAAAGCTACAATTTTTTTTTCTACCCTTCCGAAGTTTGTAAATTAAACGCACTGCGCTGGAGAAATTTTCTCAACAGATCGGAAAAACATCCGTTTGTATCTGAGTAGGTTCGAACCTGGGCCGACTGGCGTGATAGCTGAGCTCTCTACCGACCGGACTAACTCGCCTCGATTGAGTGCATGCTTGAAGCTGTCTGTTTGGTATGCATTGTGTAATCGAATGCTTCCCTCTTTCATTTTACAATATTACGAGGTATTTTTCATAAAAGTCAGTTTCATATAATTGATAAATTAATTTTTTCAACGTAACGATAGCTTTTTTTCAGCAAACGTTGTTTTAATGGTTTTCCAGGATATTTGTTTCAAACGGTTTCAAATTTGTTCTTGTTATTCATCCACTCCATTCCATGAATTGTTATTCATCGGAATGGATTGGGTGTATTTCATGGCTGTAATATAAACGCAGATCTAGATGAGAACAACAAAACCTTTGAACAAAACGCCAACACAAACAAGCGTTTATATTCTTTGAACACAAACACGCATGCTCAGTCTAACTCAGTCTGCTCGGCATCCTGCGGCATCAGCCTGTAATGTTGGCTTCTGTGTAGTAATTCTTTGCCGCATAATATAGTGGCGCTAGTTACGTCTCGCTGAGCCTTACCTTCTTATCAGTTAGATATTCTTTGTCCAAACAAGCCACGCCTGAAGCTTGTTCTTCACACACGTGCTGGCTATTTATAGTAACTCTGTGACGCAATATCCGCAACACCTGTAGGTGGTTCCATTCCGCTGGGGGGGGGGGGGGCTGTCTCCACTGCTCGTTCGCGCCGGACATTTCATTCGCACAAACCCAATACATTATTTATTCTCAAAGTGATGGAACGAATAACACAACTTGATTAATGTTAAATATGCACTATATAGACAAAAGTCACCTGACACTAGAACCACAAACAAGAAAGATCATTTATCAAAGTAAATTAGTATCCAGTTGGCCAGAATACATGCGTTAAGCCTCTTAAACATAATTTCAACTAAATTCTGAGAAGTATCTGCAGGAATGTTTCTGTCTTTATGATGTCTTCTCCAGTCGAGGCGAAGCACGACGATTTTCCGAAGTCCTGATTCATCCTACAGGTATTCAATGGGGTCCAAATCAAGGCTTTCCAAACATGAAACACAATTTTCCGTAAACCAGTTAAAAACAACACGTGCTGTGTTCAGTGGTGATCCATAAACGGCTCTGGGAGCTGCTTTTGTGGGGCTCACTACAAAAAAAAAAAAAAAAAGAGAACGGGATGTCAGCATCATCTTTTACTGTGTAAATATCTTTTCAGCACAAGTCTGCGAATCATTGCAATTTTTTTATATTGCGGCAATAAATAATTAACAACATTTCACCCAGTTTACTGAACCGCAGATCCCTAGTAAAATCTATATATTCATTCTATAAGGTTTTTTACTGTGAGTCCTATTTTGAGAGAACGGCTGAACGTAAAGATATGGTTGAGGTATCAAAATAGAGGTCTACAATGAATATGCTTTTACTACTAAGCTAATTATCGTGAATATAGCTTTCACTAATATTATAATGTAATGAATTCAGCTTCTTCTAATGGTTGTTGTGTTATTAATTATGAATAAAGTCTCCTGCTAGTAGTGTAGTAATAGTAATGCACAAACTTATAACTGGTAGTAATGTTGTAGTAGTAATTAAGATGAATAAAGTCTTATGCTGGTTGTTACTAATAACACTAAATGAAATAAACTTAACAGCCAGACAGAGGTCTGACAGTACTATGAACTGAGAAAGACGTACTTACTTAAACTCTTTATTATGAACTTCTCGCTCTCACATAAACGAACTCTCTTTATACAGCACCAGCTTTCTGACACATAAAATACAGCTCACTTCGTACAACAACAAACTCTCTCTCTATACAACAACAAACGTCTCTTTCACATAAACCAACGCTCTCTCTATACAACAACAAACGTCTCTTTCACATAAACCAACGCTCTCTCTATACAACAACAAACGTCTCTTTCACATAAACCAACGCTCTCTCTATACAACAACAAACGCTCTCTTTCACATAAACCAACGCTCTCTCTATACAACAACAAACGCTCTCCTTAGGTATCGTTGAACGCGCCTATTTATACTGACTACCACCACGTCATGACTTACACTCATTGCCAGATCTCATTCAGCGGGTGAAATAACATCTCGTTCAGTAAGAAGATAATTTACATAGTAAAATAAAATAACCAGAGATAGTAAAAATCAAAAGAAAAGTGAATATAGAGTATACGTTACAGGTCTTACCATGTAGATGTGTCAGACGAAGAGACAAATGAGATTGGGGCAACGGTTCGGGCGTTGTGGGGCGGCAAATTTCCTATGTAAAGTTTATGGGAAAAGCGTGCGGTTGATTCACGCGCTGTTGAAGGCGGAAGCATGGAGGGACTGAGATAATCCAAAGTCCGAAGTCTTTTCTTCTCTGAGCGAACCGTTGCGCAAAGCAAGGCTAGCAGTCATTCGTATCAAAGTTCTCATCCGAACAGCGAACACTCTCGAAGATCTGATTGCGTTATGCCGTTGGGCTGTGTGCAAGGGCGCCCAGGGGGATGGGTGGGGGGTTTCGACCCCCTAGCCATTGGTGTAGCCAAATTTTTGATAAATTTAAAACACTAAAACACAAGAAACCTTTTTTAAAGCATTTTTAAAAATAATAAGATATTAATGATTGATTGTATCAATTATTTTTGTTGTATTTTAGTATCTTGTACATTTACTAAAATGTTTAACAGCCTTGAAGGAGGTAAGGAATTTTCTTAGCCCCCCCCCCACCTAAAAGTACTCACATGGGCGTCACTGACTGTGTGATGTATATATAATTTAATATTCATTCGATTCAGTTTATTCACGTAGGTAAGACGTTTCCCATTATGTAAAAGATGTAAATAAACATTCCGTTGACCATTGTTAGTGAAAATATTGCGGGCGACTGCTTATATCCCATTGAGTTGCTAACGGTGGTCGTTAAACCTTCAGTCTAAAAAAAAAAAAAAATCACGAACCTGGACTATTGTTTTTACTGAAGTGGTTGAATGAATTTGTCAATCGAATAAAGTTTACATTTCTTGTTTCATATGAGTTTATTCTTTAAAAAACAAAACAAAAAACTAACCGTTGATTCCGACGGGTGAAGAGTATTCGCAAAGCGAATCTCATTTCAACAACATTTCCAAACACAGTTGTAACTGAAGATGAGAGTGAAAGAGTGCGCTATCCAGTTGAATTTTTGCACACGATCGAGATGAGTGGACTTCCGCCTCACATTTTAAGACTGAAAAAGAGTGCAGTCGTGATGCTCATCACGAACCTGGCCGCCCCGGTGGCGCAGTGGTCTAAGGCGCTGGTCTCTGATCATTCGTCCGAAAGGGGTCCGGGTTCGAATCCCGGTGAGGCATGGATGTTGTGTTTGTCTTACGGCACTGGCTCTCTCCCTTCCCTGGAACCAGTGACCCTAAATTAGGGACGGGCGACTGCTTATAGCCCATTGAGTTGCTCACGGTGGTCGTTAAACCTCCAATCCAAAAAAAAAAAAAAAAAAAAAATCCATCACGAACCTGACCGCCCGGTGGCGCAGTGGTCTAAGCGCTGGCGTATGATGCTTCGTTCGTGAAGGGTCCGGGTTCGAATGACGTTGGGGCATGGATGTTGTGTTTGTCTTACGACACTGGCTCTCTCACTTCCTTGGAACCAGTGACCCTAACTTAGGGACGGGCGACTGCTTATAGCCCATTGAGTTGCTCACGGCGGTCGTTAAACTTTAAGTCAAAAAAAAAAAAAAAAAGTCACGAACCTGTACTACTTACTGTCTTTACTGAAGTGGGTGAATGAATTTGTCAATCTAATAAAGTTTACATTTGTTGTTTCATACAAGTTTATTCTTTAAAAAAAAAAAAAAACTAACCATCGATTCCGACCGGTTTCGTCTACTTTAATTTAAAAACAAAATTACTTCCGTTGCTGAGAAGAAATAAACAAAGTACGTTCTCTGAGAGACACCTTTGAAAACTTTATTTCACTATGATTTTTTGTAAGTAATAGCAAGGAACTGTACACCAATAACCCGGATTTCTTGGCGTAGGTTATAAATCAAAGTTCACAAGCTTTCGCACATCAATGAGATGTTTTTTTCAAAGAAGGTAGACAGCAAACTGAATAATAAACGCTTCAACAACTTGAACGCGGTGTCTTGACTTGACAATAAACAAACAGATGCTAAGTAATGATTCATTCGAAGACTCGAGGCTTCATGTTCGTTTAGCACACGGAATCATAGAAGGAAACAAAAGTCGTTCACTATTTGAAGAACTGGTTCCAAACTCGTGGCAGCTTCAACGAGACGCTGTCATTGCATGATTCGCTGTTGGTGATGATCTCTAAAGTTTCACGAATGGCAGTAGATTTTGGGGTGGAGTAGGAAGCTAATTTCTTTACGTCATCCCACATAGCAGTAGCGGACTTGAGCTGGACCTCTCTGGATAGGGTCGTTGTTACTTTACCGTTCTTTATGCTCGTTGATTGTAGTTCCAAATGAACGCTTGGTCATTCCAATGTAGTATCGCTTGGAGCCGTCCGGATATTGTAGAGAGATGGCATAAACACCTGTCTCATTGGGAAGCGGAGACTTGTCAGAGTTTCCATATGCCATGCTTCATTTTCTTGAGCGCGTTCTTGAGCTGATAAGAAACATTTGGTATGTAGGGAATTGGGCCCAGATTGTGTAGTTGCGGCGTAGAAACATTAATGTGACTGGTTCTGAATTTTTCGATATAGCTATGTACTAAGTCCCAGGGTGCATCTTGCCTCAGTGGCCAATTCGTCAACGTTCTTTAATTCACGTTGTCTAGAAAGAACATCGGAAGAGACTGTAAGGGCTCTTCTGATTCGAGAACGGAAGAAAGCTGTCTTGTAACTAGCAGGGCAGAATGAGCTGCGGAGCATCAAGTTGGGGATTGATGTGGGTTTACAGTACACACCTAACTATGGTTTTTTTGCGATAACTGAATTAAGAATCTGCAACAGTTTCTTTTATTTTAGTGAGAACGAAAACCGCAAAAAATAACTCCTTTTTTTAAGACTTACCTATCTTTAATAAATAATTACAAAAAATCTCTTGAACAAATTGAAAATGCCCACTTTTTCAAGAGTTTCAGGGTAAACTGATAAAGTGAGAGAAATGAGATTATGCGAAAATTAATTTTTATTTAATTACTATGAAATGGAAAAAGTATATATTTTCGTTACCTGCAGCGGACTTTTCAGAACTGCAGTTCAAGGGTACGTGTGTAACTGTAAGGCTCAAGAAGTAGTAAGTCAGGTGCAGATCTCGTTCAGAAAAAAAAATAGAAAAAGAATATATGCATATGAAAAGCAGCAACCACAAAAATTTTACCGTAGGTGAACCTTAATGTATTAATGTACACAACGAACTTGGAGTTTCTGTCTCAGACTGTTGATAGCATATTTGGTTAGTTGTATTGATTATTCAACTGCAACTCCAATTGCCAAAAGCAGACTTGGGTAGAAGATATCAACCCAAAGGAAAGGGACATAAACTTAAAAGTCACGAAAGGAGAAGGGGTGTATTAAAAACAGTATTTGTCTCAACAGAACATTCACTATGCAATTTTTTTTTTTTTTGGTTTGTTTTCCTGAAGTCATCGAAGTCGTAAATTTTTTTTTGCCGTTTCAGCGTAACTTTATGTTCTTCAACAAGAATATTAAAGTACTAATATAAATATCATTTGTTTTCTTGTAAGTTAGCATAAAGCTTTCCGGCCCAGAATATGGCACCCTACAGGGAATTCTCCCGGTATCCCGGCCTCCCAGTCCGCTCTTGCAGCTATGGACATGGGCGCCAACTTGTATGGGCCGGTGGGTCTCGAGCCTACCCAATAATTTGCCGTGTTTTATTATGATTACTACTATATTACGTACGACTATACTAGAATATTTTTAGAGAAATTACTTTATAAATTTTTTTAACCTTGTGTTATGTAAAACATAAGTATAGAATGTATGTTTCAAGTAACAAGGCTAAACGAGTGTCAAATATCTATTTTATCCTTTTGGAGTTCAAATATAATTATTTACATATAATTTGCAACACTTAGGCGATTCGAAGCAACATGAACCATTGTCGGTTCTCCTAGTTCGAAACCCAACCTCTTTCTCCGAGTTCTAAGTTTAAAAAAAAAATCTCTTATTTTCACACGTGGTGTTCCTTTTTGTGTATACTGTTGCAGTGTTGTGAGAAATACATGCTTCCTATATCCCTTCTAATCGTTCCCCTGGGCAAGATAGCCGCCAAACAGTCTGACATCTCGTCTGGAAGTGAATGGGGTGGGGGCCTGGGAATAGAAAATTACAGTCCCAATGCCGGCATTCACACGTGGGAATTGAAGAAAACGAAAGGTCATTTGGAAACACTGAATTCTGGTGAGTGCAGGTCCGGACAGTTTGCGGCTCGCGGGTTGTAATGATTTGTATTTTCCAGGTACATAATTTTCGTATATTCACATGGAAAGAATCAGTTGAAGTTAATTTGTGTTTGCGCTAATATTGCATTGGTGTAGTGTGGTTTTCTTAATGTGATTGTCAATCATGTTAAGATTATAAGAAATAAGATTGATCATGGATAAATTTTCAATCAAGTGGCCCCTGCTGGACAATTCAACCCAGAGTTTCGATACTGTAGATTTAATTTCGGTTCGGAAACTACCTATTTCTAATTTATCAAGTTCGTCTTCAAATTATTCCGGAGTTTGTGATTCTGTAATATCAAGTGCATGCAAGAGTGCTGGTTGAACTTTTCAAAACTTATGGCAGGGCAAACGTCCGTGGATTTTTTTCGATGAAAACAAACAGGTGGTATTATGTAAAGTATGCAAGGGAGCTCATGATAAAAATTTATTTAAATTTTTTCCACCAAAGCGGATCCTTGCTTCATTTCTTCTGGCTTTTCCAATTAGAAATATGCTTTAAGGAAATTCTGTTCTCATGAAACCTCCCAGTGTCACAAAGAATCGTGTTCCAAAGCTGCGGCAGCGCAGAGTGGAGTAAATGTTGCATCTAGTTTGAATTTTCGAAGTTGCAAGATCTTCAAAATTCCCGTATCGCTTTATATAAATTATTTTCATCATTGTTATACTTATCAAAGCAGAGACTGACAATCCGGGGACATAAGGACAAAACAAGTGATCTTCACCAGCTTCTGAAACTCCGATGTGAAGATTCTCCAGAACGTAAGCGATATATTGAAAGATAATCCTATAAGTGGGGGTCAAACGACGCGGGAAACGAAATGCTTGAAATCATGGCAATGAAACTGCTTCGTTCGTTGGCTAATGAAATCCAAGAAGCGGGTTACTTTGGCCTTCTTATGGATGAAACAACTAATGTGGCAAAGAAAGAACAAGTGTCAATATGTTTGTGTGTTGTTTCTAAACAAATTGAGACGCAAGAACACTCATCGGGTTCTACGAAACGTCAGCAACAGATGTAATCAGTCTCTTCAATATTGTGAGTGACGTTTTATTAAGACTAGGACTAAATATCCAGAATTGTCGCGGATAGTGCTATGACAGGGCTTCGAATTTAAGCGGGAAATACAAGGGGGTGAAGGCAAGGATTTTACAAGTCAATGAAAAAGCTAGGTATTTGCATTGTTTTATGCACTCATTAAATTTAGTGGCGCAAGACAGCGTGAGACACATTACAACTTGCAGAAATGTGTTAAATATAACTAAAGATTTGATCAACATGATAAGAAAGTCCCCGAAAAGTTTGAATTGGTTTAACGCTATAAGTGACACAAACACATATGATTCAGAACAAAATTTAAGACCCTTTTGTCCAACACGATAAGGAAGTCCCCGAAAAGTTTGAACTGGTTTAACGATATAAGTGACACAAACACATATGATTCAGAACAAAATTTAAAACCTTTTTGTCCAACACGATTCACTGTTAGGGCCCTTAGTTCAAAATCCCTGGTAGACAACTATCAAGATGTCCTTTCGTTTCTTTCAGATTTTTCTGAAAACGATAAAAATGCTGCTATTAGTAAAGCCTCCGGTTACTTATCACTACTAGAGTCATTTGGACATTTTGCTTATTTAAATACGTTGTCACATATTTTAATCCCCCTGGTTTACAACAAATGCAAAACTATAAAGTGTAGACATCGACTTTTATAAAGAAAACTGTCTCATTCAGAATTTGATAAAAACATTTCAAGCCATTCGTGAAACTTTGAAATGTTCTGGGAGAAAGCTACAAGAAGAGCGGAGAGCGTGTGAGCTTGAGTTGTCAGAACCAAAGGTCCCCAAGCAAAGGAAGCTGTCTCGCCGCGTAGACGATCGCAAACACACACGGCATGAATTTACTGATGTTAAAAAGTATTTTGAGTGGATACGAATTTATAGATTGTGTGAATGTATCCCGTAAAAATCAAACGTTTCCAGGAGAGTAAAATTCTGGACACAGTTGAAAATTATGTTATCGGAAAAGTAGACGCTGTCAGGTGTGTTTTCAGGGATGACATTCACGACTATGATATCTTACGGTCGCAGAGGAACATAGTGTGTGACAGTGCTGTAACGTTGTGTACAGAATTAAGAACTTTCGGTGATGTTGTAAAATTTCTGAAGTAGAATGTTATCCGTAACATTGTGTCTGAATTCATGAACTCTGACAATGCCAGCTTCCACAGCTCCAAAAGATCTTTTTCCACTTTGAAAAGACTAAAGTGTTGCGTTCCACAATGTCCCAGAGAAGACTTAATCCCATTGTTGTTTTAAGTGTACATAAGGACAGCGCTGCAAAGTTGGATTTAGAAGATGTTTGCGATAAATTCTTAGGGAGATGTGCAGTCAGGAGAAGCACGTTTGCAACACGCCGTGCTAAATAATTGTGATTGCTGAGTCCGCGCTCTAATTTATTTTAGAAAGACATCATGTTCCCAAGTTTAAAAAATGTGTACATATTTATAAACTTTCAAGAATTTATGTTAATTATGCTAAACAACACCTTTATGGCGATTTAACACTAGAACGCATGACTTCATTTTCAAAAAACTTATTTTCAAAGTATTATTTGGTCATGAAAGAAATACGGGATTGCGCCATATAATACAAATTTTGAAGATGACAATCCGGTTTTTGGCGTAAATGTTGTGACGTACCTGCCAGTAGGACGCACACGACATAAAGGCAGATAGGAATCAGAATAAAACGTCTGCGTAGCTCAGTTGGTAGAGCGACTTGTTCCGGAATAAGCGGCCTCGGGTTCGAATCCCGCGTAGACCAAAAAAAATGACGGAGAAATTTACTTCGTTATAATGTGACAAGGATGGTAAGTCAGATAATATCCGAAAACTTGAAAATTTTCATTTTCCTGGAGCGGGACTCGAACCCGCGTCTCCCAGAATTCTTAACCTCCAGATTCGCTAAACATTAATGCCGGTTGCTTCGACTAGCGAATCCTGTGATGGTTATATTCAAATTGATCAGAAACTTGAAAGTTCTGGGTGGTGTAGTGGTTAGCATACCCGGGCGTTTTCTGGGAGACGCGGGTGCGAGTCCCGCTTCAGGACGATGAAAATTTTAAAGTTTTCAGATGTTATCTGACTTACCATCCTTGTCACATTTACGCCAAAAATCGGATTGTCATCTTCAAAATTTGTATTATTTGGTATTTATATTCTTGTAAGTATTTTTTAAATTATTAGTGTAAATATATTTTTTTATACAAATAATTTTTTTATATCTTTATTTTTCTTTACACGAAAAAGAATTGCAGGGTTAAAGTATGCGATTAAATACTAACTTTATATATTTTAGGTGATTGTTATTACCAACATTTAAGAATCTTTGTGTTAGATCTCCAATTTGTTAATTTTTAGCTTTCTATATTATACACTACCCGTAGTCATATCGATGGTATGAAAGTAAATATCAAGATCTATGTAAAGGAGGGTTTATGAGATTTTTTTATAAAATCATAACTCAAGTCTTTGAGCCCACCCAACACCCAATATTTTTCAAAAGTTGGCGCCTCTGGCTATGGAGGTGAGTGATTCAGAGTTAAGAAGTGAAATGCGTTGTGCGATGAAATTTTGCTATCTTTTGGGTAAAACGGTTCCAGAAACAGCTGATTTAATGAAACAACCTTACAAAGATAAATGTTTGGGTTGAGTCAACGATTTTTCAAAAAAGGGCGTTTGTCGGCAGAACTCGCGCCTAGGCCTGGTCGACCTGAAAGTGTTGTTATGGAGCTTATTGTTAACACTCTTTGGGAAGTCCTACAAGAAGATCGACGAATGACGTGTGAAGACATAGCGGCGTCAACTAATATTTCAAAAACGTCGGCATTCCGCGTTCTACGCGACAAATTACTCCTGCATCGTGTGTGTTCCAGATGGGTACGTCATTCCCTGACGAGAGAACAATTGTTAACCAGAGTTCAGGTGTGTCATGAGTGGAAACAAATGATTGCAAAGGATACAAACTTTCTAAACAGTAATAACTGCCGATGAAACATGGGTCTACTCTCACCCCCCCTCACGAAGCGCGCAACGTGTGTCTGGAGACACACAGGTTCGCCTCTTACGAAAAAAGTCCGCCGAACCAAATCAGCTGGTAAGGTGATAAAGATAATTTTATTTGATCATGAAAGTCACGAAAGAGGAAGGGGGTTATTTAAAAATAGTCTACAGTCTACCAGCATGCCGTTTCTCCACAAGTTACTGTCAATGTGTCAATGCTGAGTATTATATTTCAATTTTGAAGAGCTTACGACGATACATATCGATTAAGCGACCGGAACTGGCGGGCAAGTGGACCCTACACCATGATAACGTCCGCGCACATGTGGCTGCTTGTGTTCAACAGTTTCTCACCAAATACAGTATTGAAATCATGCCATAGCCTGCCTACAGTCCTGACCTCGCCCTTTGCGATTTCTGGTTGTTTCCAACAATGAAGGAGAAGTTCCGTGGAGCAACATTCAACACAGATACTGACGTTATTCAAGTTGTACAGGGGTCGCTAAAGCAGCTTCCACAGAATGCCTTCGCCTCATACTTTGGAAAGCGGACTGAACGATAAGAATAACACATATTTTGCTGTACCTATATTTCTTTATTTTGTGTGATTTTACTTTCAGCTTTTATGGAATGGACGTTGTATAAATATATATATGTATATATGTACTTTCAAAAACATTAATGAACACATCAAAGAATCGAAAATTAAAAACCCAATTACAAAATTGAAAATCAAAAGTCAGAAATCAAATATCTCCATATGTCCGCGAAATGCAGCTTAACACAATAACGATTTAATTACACTGCTGGCCACCCAAAATGCATCACCAAGAAGGAAGCATCCGATTGGCCTCATATTCGCAGCATGCGTAGCCCGCGAGAGGACATGCAAACGATTAGCATTGCAGGACATATGCAAATCATGAGCGCCCGGCACGCCACCGAGAAGCACTATAAGAAGGGTGCACAGAAGGCGGGCTGTAAGTAGTGGAAGTGTGTTGTGCTGCCGGACCTGTACGTGGGAAGCTTCCTGATGCCTCATCGCAGAATACGGCAGTCATTCCAGTACGTTTCGGAGTTCGACAGCGGACGAATAGTGGCTTATCGCGACAGCGGTTTACCGTACCGAGATATAGGCGCCCATGTGGGACGACATCCAGCCACAGTGAGGCGAGTATGGATTCGGTGGGTGCAGGAGGGAAGGACGGACCGACGTGAGCGATTGCCGCAGCCGCAGCACGCCACCAAACGAGAGGACCGGCATGTTGTGCGTCAGGTTGTTGCGCAACACACCCTAATTCCTGCGCTAACGCCACATCACGAACGCTAGCGCAGGAATTAGGGTGTGTTACGCAACAACCTGTTTCACCACGTACCGTTCGACGTCGTCTGCAGGAGCGGGGACTTGTCGCACGGCGCCAATTGCTCCGATTACCATTGACGTTACACCACCGGCGAGTGCGGCGGCAGTGGGCCGTTGAACGCCGCACCTGGACTACGGAATGGCACGACATTGTCTTCTCCGACGAATCCCGCTTCTGCCTGCAACACCACGATGGTCGGATCCGCGTGTGGCGGCACCGCGGCAAGAGACTGTATGACGCCTGCATTATTCATCTCCATACCGGTCCGTCGCCTGGTGTTATGGTTTGGTGCGCAATTGGATATGACACCCGCACCCCTCTGGTACGCATCGCCGGTACACTCAACAGCAACCGCTTCATCTCCGACGTTTTGGAGCCTGTAGTCCTCCCTTACCTGCAGGATCTGCCAGCAGCCACGTTTTAACAGGACAATGCGCGCCTGCACTTGGCACGCATCGTGCAACATTTCTTCACGGCCCACCAGGTGTCACTGCTGCCGTGGCCCGCCTGTTCTCCCGATATGTCGCCCATCGAATACGTCTGGTCGCTGATCGGCTACCGAGTGGCCCGGCAAGCACCACCCACGGCTACGCCTGATGAACTATGGCAACGTGTGGAAGCAGCCTGGACCAACATACCCCAATCCCACATCCAAAGCCTCTTTCGTTCGATGCCACGGCGTGTAGCGGCCGTTATTACCAGCCATGGGGGCCACACGAACTATTGATATCTGCGTGTTCCGCAAGTCGCACGGGCTTGTAAGCTCAATCGTTTCATCTTTGTATCTGTCGTTACGTGTCCAGTAAATCTGGCTTTGCTATCTTGTGTCCTTATTGGTGTTGCATTTTGGGTGGCCAGCAGTGTATATATGGTATATGAATGAAGTGCCAAATAGAAATTCCTTCCAAACTATTGACATTACGTAATGAGAGATACTCATTGAGAACTTTATGAAAATGAACATGAGAACTGAAAAAACAGAAAGAACATTAAGCTAAGAGTAAAATTTGGTAATACAAAAACTCTGAATATGTACCCAAGTAACAATGGAAATGCGTTGACCTATCTCAATAGGCTAATGTGCACTATTCTCATCAGGGAGATACTAGTGCACAGGGTGACCTTTCGAACCGAGCAAAGACCTGTAAATAACTGAAGTCGCTCGAGTATCTCCTAGGTCACCATGCTAATGAAAGAGGTAAAACAAACTTGTAACACGCCACTTCCTACAAGGTAGTCCAGTGGAAGTGCACAATGACTAAACAAGCAATAAAGTTTTGCCAAACTACTATCAGAGATAAAATAACTTATAAAATATTAACTCACCTTTGATAAAGAAAAACCCAGGAATTACAAATCGACTCTGCAAGCATTAACTTACATTCAACAGGAAGACTATAGCACTAAGACAAAACAGGTACCAACACTAAGACCTGAATAGAAACAGTAAAGCTATAGAGTAAGTAGGCGTTGCCATGTCGGTTAGAGAAATCTTCAGCAATTCACGACCCATAGAGTTGTACTTTAGAAGAAGAAAAAAGTTAACATTGTGGGGTCATGTGTTAGTAATGTGTGTCCAATTAAATTTTCTATGAAGCGAAAAAATTGGACAGACATTACTAACACATGACCCCACAAGGTTAACTTTTTCTTCTTCTAAAGTACAACTTGATAGGTCGCGAGTTACTGAAGATTTTCTAACCGACATGGCAACACCTACTCACTCTATAGCTTTACTGTCTCTATTCAGATCTTAGTGTTGGTACCTGTTTTGTCTTAGTGCTATAGTCTTCCTGTTGAATGCAAGTTAATGCTTGCAGAGTCGATTTGTGATCCCTGGGGTTTTCTTTATCGAAGGTGAGTTAATATTTTATAAGTTATTTTTTTTATCTATGATATTAGTTTGGTTAAACATTATTGCTTGTTTAGTCGCTGTGCAATTCCACTGGACTATCTTGTAGGAAGTGGCGTGTTACAAGTTTGTTTTACCTCTTTCATTGGCATGCTGACCTAGGGGATACTCGAGCGACTTTAGTTATTCACAGGTCTTTGCTCGGTTCAAAAGGTCACCCTGTGCACTAGTTTCCCCCTGATGAGAATAGTGCACATCAGCCTATTGGGATAGGTCAATGCACTTCAATTGTTACTTGGGTTCATATTCAGAGTTTCTGTATTACCAAATTTTACTCTTAGCTTAATGTTATTTCTATTTTTTCAGTTCTCTTTTAATTTTCATAAAGTTCTTAATTAGTATGTCTCATTACGGAATGTCAATAGTTTGGAAGGAATTTCAATTTGGCACTTCATTCATATACTATACACTGTATATATACACGTATTTATTTATTTATAATATGTATACTTTTCTTTTTGAGTTAGCATAAGGTTTGCCGGCCCAAATTACGGCGGCCGACCGGGAATTTTCCCGGTATCCAGGCGGCCCAGTAGGCGCCTGACCACGACGCATAATAAACTGATGTAACAGCAAGAAATAGTAAATTGGAAGAGGAACTAATCCAGTTTGATTTTTCCCTGTTTTGTGGTTTATCGACCACCGTGAGCAACTCAATGGGCTATAAGTAGTCGTCCGTCCCTAATTTAGGGCCATTGGTTCCAGGGAAAGGAGGAAGGAAGTACCGTAAGACAAACGCAGCATCCATGCCCCACCGGAATTCGAACCTGGAACCATCTCGGACGAATGATCAAAAGCCAACGCTAATACCACCAGGCTGGCGTGTGAATTTTGCAGCTTTGAGACTTACTTAAGCCTTATGAAAAGACATGGATTTCTACAAAGTGAAGTTGTGTGGTCACTTATGAGGAAATAATTTAAAGTAATTTCTCAGAACTAACATGCTGAAATATCCTTCCAATGAAGTGAAAAAACAACAAACAAATTTCAAGAATTGAGAAAAGGTTCGTGAACCTTTTCACACTCTTAAGTTGACTTGGTGTATGGTCACTGTGAAAACAGCAGCAACGCAATGGAGATATCAGATATTCCTCTGGGAGCCCCTTTTAACTATTTCCCTGTACACGCACATCGGTTGTGTAATAGATAGATCGACAGAATTTCTAGAAAGCATGCGTTATTTCTGGGGAAGTAGAGATAATTTAATTTTTTACCGACAATTCTATGACGTGAGAGGTTATAATCGCTCACTTCATTATTTGGACATCTAAGGCACAATTATCATTTTCTTCAAAATCGTTGATTAATAGTTGTGCTTTTTCTGTTCAGTCCTGGTGATACCGTGATGAGTTATACCAATGAGCCATTACATTATGACCACCTACCTAATAAGCTGTAGGACCCCCTTTAGCCCTCAAAACAGCGGCCACTCGGCGACGCATCGATTCAATGAGGTGGCGATAGGTATCCTGGGGTATCTGGTACCATAATGTCAACAGCAGGTCTTCCAGTTCCCGTACATTTCGGGGTGGTGATGATTTAGCGCGAACCCGCTTTTCCAAGTCGAACAACAAATGTTCGATTGGGTTCATGCCAGGAGAATTTGAAGACCAGGGCATTAACATAAAGTCACCAGCATGTTCCTCGAACCACTCCTTCACGATTCTGGCAGTGGCGCATTATCCTGTTGGTAATGGCTATCACAATCAGGGATCACAATTGCCATGAATGGGTGAACTTTGTCCGCAACGATGTTCAGTTACCTGAAAACTTTCAGGGATTGTGCTATTGGGATAATGAGGCCTTAAGTGTCCCAAGGAAACATCGCCCACAGCATAACACCGCCACCGCCGGCCTGTTTCCGCCCAACAGTGCATCCTGGTGCCATAGCCTCCGTTGGTAATCAGTGTATCCGCACTTGGCCGCCTTCGTGATGCACCAGGAATCTTGATTCGTCAGAAAAGGCCACTTTCTTTCAATCATCCACTCTCCAATCTCGATGATCTTGGGCCAATTTCATGCGTTGTTGGCGATGACGTGCTGTGAGCATGGGGACTCGGCTGGATCTTCAGCTACGCAGGCCCATGCGCAGAAGGCTGCGATGAATTGTGTGCTGTGACACATTGCCCTGATCACCACTGTTATAGCTGCGGGTGATTTATCGCAATGTGGCCGTGCGGTCGCTGTGAACAATGCGCGACAATCTCCGCTCCCCTCTGGCATAAATGAGCTGCGGACGACACACGGCCAAACGACAATTCGTCGTTTGGCCGTCTGCGCACCATTTTTGATCAGGGCCCGACTTAGGCCAGTCGTGGCCCTGTGCACATCCTATGTCTGGGGCCCCCTCGATTAAAATTTTCAGTCAACAGTGGAAAAGAATATTTTCTGGAAAACATTAAAACACATCCCACATGCTTGTCAACTGTATAGCCAATGCGGCTTGTAATAGACAAGCATTCACACCACTTGTACTTCCCTGCACCCGCAGAGCTCACAACTATAACGTTAATTACTCTGGAATTCTATTTTCGTTTCATAGTATCATTTACGAAACAAATAACTATCCTTTCATAGATACAATTTAAAACCTCTAGTTTACCATAAATTTAACGGAAATGATGAACCGATAGTACTTTAAGCTGTAAGAAGTAATCCCTCGCAAAGTGCTACATCAGTTGACCGCACACATTGCGGATAATTAGTCCATGTAAATTATCACAACAGCCTTTTGATAAGGTAGTGTAAATATAATTTCTTTTGTATTTTAATTTATGTAATAATAAACCCTACATAATTATGAATATTGATTCACTAATATTAATAATAAAAATATTTTTAGCAAATTCTACATGTTTTGCTGAAATGCTTTTCGTGTATAACATACCTTATTGCTCCGAATATAAGCTTCACCCGTGATATGAGATCTCAAGGTAAAACAAACCATACCTACATGTTATTATAGGAGCGTAATTATAAGTCACACCCCGTTTTTGAACAAGCCACTAGAAATGTATGGATAAAAATATTTAAAGAGTACCTGATAATTTGTAATTGTTGAGTTGACATAAAAAAAAAATGGCTTTTTTCTAACTTTTGTGGCTGCAAAATCATCAATTATATCGTCAAAACTTAAATCTGCTGTTACATGACTTTCAATGGACAGTATACCAAAAGCATCAATTTACACTTTTTTTAAAACTTGCTCTAAGTCTATGCTTAGTTCTTTTCAGAACCGAAAACGAGAGTTCGCTTGAACAGTGTTTAAAAAATCCTGAGGCATGTGTCAACATTGAGAAAAATATGAACTAAATTCAACTTTCCAGGGCAAATGAGGGAATTTGTGCTCTCAATGAATTTTTTTTTTGTCAGCATTCGAAACTGAAGGAACTATTCAGCAAAGTCTTCTTCAAGTTCATTTGAAAACTGCTTCTGCAACAATTCAGCTGCTTCCATTAGGTCAATCTTGTAGACAAATCCACATCTAGAGTCCAATTCCTCATTTGGCTTCTTTCTGGTTTGCAGCTGTGAAACAAGATTATCACATATTACGTAAAACGTTTGAGTGACGAAGAAATCTCGATTATTAAAAACAACATCTAGAGTTGACGAATCATCTAGAAATCGGCTCTTTGGTATTTTCTTCCTTCTTGGGTATTCACAGTCCATTTCTCTCCCTAGCAACTGGTTGGATTCTTTTTCGAACAGTTCGAAGCTTTTTCTCACAAAGTTCAGGATGAAGTAAATGATTGACTCATATAATGGAAGAACTAATGACAAATTGTCCATAGAAGATTGCAGGGAAGTGCTTGCTCACTTTGTTGATTCATTGCAATGTTGTCCCAGATAATTGTTAACAAAGCAGTCTCTTATTTCATTAATTTGGCATGAAGGGACTTAAAAATATATTTGATTTTCGGAGGTAATTTGGAAGCCCTTCAAATTCTGAGGCACGTGCAGAAATCAGGCCCTGCTTTTAATACGTACTCACTATAGCGGCACGTAAACAACCCACAAGTCGCGCCGTTTCCGAGATCGTAGTTCGGAGGCTCTGTACCATCACATTTTGTCCTTTATCAAACTCCGATCAATCGGCAGTTTTTCCCATTCTGATTCCGAACACTCTTCTAACCGAAAGCCGGTCCTCGGGTTGTATATCTACTGCTCTGTGAACTTCACCTGCGCCACCGTTCGGTCGTCAGGCGTGCTTATTTCTCTAGGCAGGGGATGGTCGTAATGTAATGTCTCATCGGTGTATTTTAATGTGAGTCGGCTCATTTAGCGCTGTTGGAGAACATTATGAAATGAGATTGATGATGCTTCGAGAACACGCCATTACAGAAGACGCAGAGCATAAGTTCGAAAACTCAAGAAGGAAACATTCCTGCGATTGAAAAGACAAACCAACTCAAGAAGAAAACCTACCTGCGACCTAAAAAGATCAAGCAGAAGATCTGATGGATCAACACACAGAATTAGGGAAGTGCAAGAAAATAATAACTAAGTTTGGAAGCTGTAGTTCCTGTCATAACGTATGAAAGAAAAGCTCTTGATACAGAAATAAAGAGAATATCCTATTTCTCTTCCTTGCAGGATTAGATAAACCATATTCGCAACTGATGAATGAGACAACGGCAAACATAAATGACCTTCTAAGAAACATAGGAAGATTAAAAAAAGAATCTAGAGGTTTAGAGATTCTGGGAAATATTGCTCGGAATCTTTTTCTCATTGTAGATGAAAAGGCTTTTACGTGAAATAAGATTTCAGTGGGATAAAGGAGCAATTGCAAATACCGTAACTCTGTGATCTGTTTCACGGAAATCGTACTTCGTTTTAGAAAAGCATGGGTTTAGAGTTCCGTGCATCAACATTGCTGAAAAAACGCATTAAAGGGATTAAACTGTCTCCTGGAATGAAGGCTGTTTCCTCTTTAATGTAGTGCGCATTGTTTTATATTTGATCTTTGGAAAAGTGCTCGTTTTTGTTGCTCAATCAGATCAGTGCGAATTTCCGGAGCTCACGTGATCATAAATGCTATAAAATATTAGGATAGTAGAAAAACATTACAGACAGAGTGGGAGAGAGGGAATGAGGAGAAAAGAGGGGAGCAAGAAAGCGAGAAGAAGACAAGGTGAAGGAAAAAAGAAAGAGAGAGAGAGAGAGAGAGAGAGAGAGAGAGAGAGAGAGAGAGAGAGAGAGAGAGAGAGAGAGAGAGAGAGAGAGAGAGTAAGGAGTAAAGGGAATGTGGAAGGGGAAAGCGGGGAGAGAAGAGAGAGAGGGAGTAAGGAGTGAAGGGAATGTGGAAGGGTGAGACAGGGGAGAGAAGAGAGAGAGGGAGTAAGGAGTGAAGGGAATGTGGAAGGGGATAGCAGGGAGGGAGAGAGAGAGAGTGAGAGTAAGGAGTGAAGGGAATGTGGAAGGGGAAGGCGTGGAGAGAAGAGAGAGAGTGAGTGAGGAGTGAAGGGAATGTGGAAGGGGAAGACAAGGGAGATAAGAGAGAACAGAGAGAGTTGTGACGTACCTGCCAGCGGGACGCACATGACATAAAGGCAGATAGGAATCAGAATACATGTCTGCGTAGCTCAGTTGGTAGAGCTGCTTGTTCCGGAATAAGCGTACTCGGGTTCGAATCCCGGCGTAGACCAAAAATGACGGAGAAATTCACTTCGTTATAATGGCGCCCGAACTACCCGGATGACCCGACCGTTCAAAATCTCGCAATGGTGTGATGTTCTTTCCACACCGCGAGATAGGAAAAATCAGAGAATCCCTTCTCCAGTGCTTCGAAAAATAAATGTGTGTGACGTTGCATTCCACACACCAGATTGACTGGGAGTTCTCAAGTGCACGTTCTACAGTGGTTGTCTGCCTGCAGCGATTCATGGTCACGGCTGATCCGTGGGCCATGCCCCCGGCCCTCTTTCGGGGGGGGGAGAGGTGACGTACCTGCCAGCAGAGACGCACATGACATAAAGGCAGATAGGAATCAGAATACATGTCTGCGTAGCTCAGTTGGTAGAGCTGCTTGTTCCGGAATAAGCGTACTCGGGTTCGAATCCCGGCGTAGACCAAAAATGACGGAGAAATTCACTTCGTTATAGAGTGAGTGAGTGAGTCAGTCAGGAGTGAAGGGAATGTGGAAGGGGAAGACAAGGGAGAGAAGAGAGAGAACATAGAGAGGGAGTGAAGGGAATGTGGAAGGGGAAGACAGGGGAGAGAAGAGAGAGAGAGAGAGAGAGAGAGAGAGAGAGTGAGTGAGTCAGGAGTGAAGGGAATGTGGAAGGGGAAGACAAGGGAGAGAAGAGAGAGAACAGAGAGAGGGAGTAAGGAGTGAAGGGAATGTGGAAGGGGAAGACAGGGAGAGAGAAGATAGAGCTATCAGAGGGAGAAAGAGATGGTAAGGGAAGACAGGAGGGAAGGAAGAGAGAGAGTAAAGGAAGCTAAGAGCGACAGAGAAATAGGGAGAATCGGAAAGAGAAAGAGTGAGTGAGAATGAGCGAAGGGGAAAAGTAAGGAAAGAGAAGGTCAGGAAGAGCGAGTGAGGGTAGTGAAAGAGCGACAAGTGAAATAGGGAGAGAGAGATCAATGAAGAAAGAAATATTCTTCATAATGCATGAGAAATTGATAGAATATTCAAAGCAAGCAGAATATAAGTTCTGAATTTGTTTGTAACTCTTACTGGTCATCCATGTTATACCTCTCAGAAAACTGAAAATTTCATCGCCCTGGAGCGGAAATCGAACCCGCATCTCCCAATTACCGTTCGAGTATGCTAACCGTTACACCACCCAGGACAGTTGCTTGGAACTTCACTGTCCTAAGTGGTGTAACGGATAGCATACTATTAAGCTAACGAACGGTAATTGGGAGACGCGGGTTCGATTCCCGCTCCAGGGCGATGAAATTTTCGGTTTTCTGAGAGGTGTAACATGGATGCCTAGTAGGAGTTACAAGCAAAAAAGAGAGAGAGAGAGAGAGAGGAGAGGGAATGAGAGAAAAAGGTGGGAGGGAATGAGATCGATAAAAATAGAGAGAAGGAAGTGAGGGACGCGAGAACGGAGAGAGAGAGGAAGAGAGAAAAGAGAGGTGAGGTAAGAGCGAGAGCAACAGAGAGTGGTAGGAAGGAGTGAGAGAGGTAGATAGTGAATGTGAGCGTGAAGGAGAGAGGTAGAGATAGGTTGGGAGAGTGGGAAGGGAGGAAGTGAACAGAGAGAGAAAGAGAGAGAGAGAGAGAGAGAGAGAGAGAGAGAGAGAGAGAGAGAGAGAGAGAGAGAGAGAGAGAGAGAGAGAGAGAGAGAGAGAGAGAGAGAGAGAGAGAGAGAGAGCTAAGAAAAGCGTTCGAGAATGTGAAAGCGACAACTGTTACTTAAATGAAAGCATTCTGTTAACTTTGATGTCAATCGAAAGCCTGCTGTATGGTCCAAATATCCTTCCCCTCTTCCAAAATTTATATGAAGAAGACCGAAAGTTCTGCACCAGCGTTGTTTGCTGTGTTTGAAAGATGAGTGCCTGAAGTTTTTTCGATGGAAAATAAACGAACAGAAGAATGCAGGGAAGCATATTAATGACTGATTCTCTGTTGGCTTCGTCAAGGGCAAGCATTAAGAAAATCACTCATTAATCTACTGAGACCAGAGAATTGTGGGTTTCTGCTATTTTTGTTTGCAATAAGGACAGATTAAATTTAGGAATAAAATTGTCAAATTGAAATTGATTTGTAATAAAACCCAACCCAGCAAACTAAAACAAATTGCCCGACCGCACAGCAACCAAGAAAATCAAACTTGAAATAAAAAGAAAAGGAGCCGAGCAAACCCCCCCCCCCCCCCAAAAAAAAAAAACCAGGGAAGAAATTAGTATAAAAATATCAAGAAAAACCTAACCAATGAAAGGTACTGAAAGGAAATCTTTAAGCATGTCACAGAAAAAGTGAAACCTTATCCTGCCAGAAAAATGAAAAGCAAGAAACAGCAGGAAAAAAATAAATAAATAATAAAATAAACAAAAATAAATTAAAACAAAAGCAGCAACATTACAATTTTGAAAAAGAAATAACCCAAGCAACAAACTTAGGAAAACGGAAGCAAAAGTTACTCAAGGAGCAATTTATAGTTGCAAATCCCGAGAGTGAACCCAAATAACCGAGTTGCATGTCTCAGAACGGCAAGGTAAATTCCTAATACCCACAGCAAAAAATTTAAAAAATAAAAATAAAATAAAAGTTTAATACCAAAGTGCAGGTTGCAAGTCACAGAGAAGCACATTATATGCCCAAAACACACAAGGAAACATTATAAAATTAAATTTAGTGCAAATTTGTAATAAACGAAAATTCACTAATTCCGAAAAAATAATGAAAAATAAATAAAAACAGCCTACATACAATTAAAAGATGAGATTACATGTGAGGTGGTGCTTTGCTGTTACAAGTTCAAATATTTACAAAATATTGTATCAATCATTAAGCCCACAGGAAGGCTCAGAACCACTAAAAATGAACTTTTGTAGAACCTACAAAGGGACGCAAAATGCTTACCAAAAGTTTCGCGGGAAACTTTAAGCATATATATAATTGTGCAATATTATATCCCTTTCTTGGTTGGCGGTTAAGTTTCATTCCACTTGTAGCTATACGTCGTACTTTGCCATTAGGGCTATTTCGTCAATGTTGAATTCTCATAGAATTGCCGAAGAAATCTCCAAGCTAGGTCAGGTTCGTATAATATAAAGAGGCTTTAAAAATTCAAAGTTAAAATCACTATATACATTAGAATAACAATAACAACGTTTCGCGCAATGAAATGTTTATTATACATCGACTATAGTTTCGCAGAGCTTTTGGCTCGGCTTCCCCAGGAGGAATGGGGAAACCGAGCCAAAAGCTCTGCGAAACTATAGTCGATGTATAGTAAACATTTTATTAGGCGAAACGTTGTTATTATTATTCTATCGTAACACCGCAAGCTCAGTAGTCATGAATCATATACTATATACATTATATACACCACCTCATACCGTACGCTGTCCTTATCGCCGGACGCGCGTTTCGCCTAGGCTAATTCCTGGCGTTTTCAACGGAGACTTCACACTCTCTGTCGAAGTCTGCTATCTGAAAGTCTCGTGTCTTGCTGTTTACCAAAAAACAAACAAACAAACAAAAAAAGAACGTGCTGATCTTTGCTTATACAAGGTGTGAGCGATAAGTATCTAGACTGGATTTACTGAAAAACAAGAAAGATGACACCGAATTTTCGGTTGTAATGAGCTCGTCTTTTGAATCATTTCCGACGCGAATTAAATTTATCAAAGTTATTCAAAACCAATGGAACTGGTTAGAAAAAAAAAGCAAACCGAAGCGGATTTCTACAATCGATAAAACATCCAGAAATAGTAACAGCTACTTTCACCAGCGGCTAAAAACTATGCTACGGAAATTAACAAATAGGGCACAAAATGTTTCTCATAGAAGAAGGTATCGGTGACAAAGAGATTTTCAAATCGAACAATTCAAAGACGAAATATAGAAGGAAACTTAATATAACTGTACATCTTCTAGCGGAAGAATTTTGCATAGTGAAAAAGTTGAAAACAGGCGAAAAATATTCTTCATGTGAAAAGCTATGCTAAGGCAAAAGAACTATTCACAATAAGTCTCCCGAGATAGCGAGAAAAAGGTTTTGACCTATACACCTCCTAGCGGGAAATTTGTGCATTCTTCAGCTAGAACTCTACGTCTTGTAGCGGAAGAATTTTGCATAATGGAAAAGTTGAAAATCGGCGAAAAATAATCTTTAAGGAAAGAGCTATTTCAAAGGTAAAATAACTTTTCAAACACGTCTCCCGGAAGTAGAGATAGCTAGCAGAAGGTTTCAACCTTTACCCCTAGCGGGAAATCTGTACATTATTGAAAGAGGATAATGCTTCCCATCTTTTCTAGAAGCGGAGATATAGCAGCAAACAGCAGTACAAAAACACCACCTAGAGGCAGAACTGTGAACTATAAAACTCGTCAAATACAAACCTAAAGTGTTCCATGTGGTAAATGGCATCCGGTGTTGAAATAATTTTTTAAATCGCTGATGTAGAAGCAAAGAGTTGATAAAAACAGGTTAAACATGTGCGTCCACTAGCTGCGAAATTGTGCATTATTTTGGGAAGAAAATATGTACAAAGAGGTTTCATAGTTAGTAGTACCTGACCATCAAAGAATTGTTTTCATTCGAGTTTTTAGTCTTGCAGATAGTGCTGTAAACGAAAACGAGAACTTAAGCTAACTAGAGGCACACTTATGCATTAATAATATCTTTCTTTGTTGGCGAGTGTTTCCGGTGTGAAATGCTATTTTTTATTATATAATAAATTTCAATTATTACATAATTAAAATTATTATTTCACACCAGAAACGCAATTTTTCATATCGGACGCTTAGATGCAGATATATCGAGAAAAATAAGACATGCGTCTACGCCACTCTAGCGTGAAAACTATGAACTATTTCAAGAAGAAAGTATTCCGAAAAGGTTTTCCGAGGTGAGCGGTATATATGGTTCCACGAAAGAATTTTTTCAGTCCAGTTTTCAGAAGCTCAGATTGTGCTGGAAATACATCAGAAGCAGAAATAAACATTTACGCCCCTGGTGGCCAAACCATTCTGTACCAAAAATTAGGAATTATATGTAAAAAAATCCGATCAGGAGCTGTATCCGATTAAGAGAAAAAATTTTCAAATCGGAATTTTAGAAGCAGTGATATCGGGGAAAACGCAATTTACGTTTACGCCCCCTTGCGGAAAAACTTTTTCATTACGTGAAAACAAAACTGCACCTAAAATAGTTTCCGATGTGAGTGGCATCGGAAGGAGAAAAATTTTATATTTAGAAGCAAATATATATATATAAACACTATCTACCAACAAGTAATTGGACACCCCTGCAATCGACGATATCTGCGGTCCTGATACACGTCACGGCCGCCGCCGTTAAATATCGTGTGGGAAACAACAACGCAACCAGTCTCATGCAAGATGCCATACAGTTCGGAGCTCTCTGATTTCGAGAAAGGTGTAATCGTCTTGTATCACAGAAATGGCCGATCCATACGTGACATATCCAGCGAGTTGAAGTACCCAAAATCGACAGTGGCCTACCTGATTGGCAAGTGGAAGATGAGAGGTGACTGTCGGAATGTGCCCCGATCCGGCAGACCCACAAAACAGGAGTTAGAGACCGACGGGTGCTGGCCAGAGAAATTCGGAAGACCCGCACCAAATCGATGGGCCACATCCGTGAGGAATTTCAACAGGCATCCGGGAGTGTTCTTTCGATGAATACCATCCGTAAGGAAGCAGCCCATCTGCTCGGTTATCATGGACGTGCTGCCGCCCACAAGTCTTTGATCAACAAGTCCAATAGCGCTGCTCGGCTAACGTATTGCAAAGAACGTCGACAGTGGACCGTTGAACAGTGGAAACAGGTTCTCTGGAGCGACGAATCAAGGTTCACCCTCTACCGTTCGGATGGCAGGGTCTGGGTTTGGCGTCTGCCTGGAGAACGCCTCCTGCCGGAATGTATTGTGCCAACTGTGAAGTTCGACGGAGGTGGAATTATGCTATGGGGGTGTTTCTCCTGGTATGGCACGTGACCCTTGGTCGCAATTCCTGGTAGACTCAAGGCCGAGACCTACTGCACCATTTTGGATGACCATGTGCTTCCTACGTTGTGGCAGTTTTACGGGGTGGACCCATGTTATTTTCAGGATGACAATGCCACCTGTCATGTTGCGAGGACCACCATGGCTTGGTATGGTGACAATGGGGTTAATCGAATGGACTGGCCTACGCAGAGCCCGGACCTTAGCACTATCGAGCACCTCTGGGACGAGTTGGAGCGTCGACTTAAGGGGTGCCCCCACCGTCCGAAATCGGTGAAGGAGCTGACCTGTCTTCTCCAAGCCGATTGGTAGAAAATACCGCTAGCCGTCGCACAACGCCTGGTTGAGAGTATGCCCCGGAGGGTCGCAGCTGTAATCGCCGCTTGTGGAGGCTCCACCAACTACTGAAGGTGAATAAACTTCGTTTTCCTTTGCTATCACAGGTGTCCAATTACTTGTCGGTAGATAGTGTGTATATATATATATATATATATATATATATATATCTAAAGAAGGCCTAACATCGGAAGAAGTGGATATTTCGGAAGTTAACAGAAAAGTAACCAAAGCTCTTATGGAAACAGCAACAAAATTAGCTGGGTCTAAGAACAAGTTGCATGTAAACAAATTATCAGGAAAACCAAAATGTTGATGCAAAAAAAGAAGAGAGATGAGGACAACTAAAGGAGATGTGACTTCCAAAGTGGAATATATAGAGCTATGCAAGACAGCACGAAAAAGTATCACTGAAGACGTAAGGAAATTCAACTGTGAGCTAGTGAGGAAAGCAATTGAAAACAACCAAAGCCTAAAGAAAGCAAAGGGACATCTCAGTAAGGGAAGAAAACAGATTATGGCTCTGAGAAAAGAAGATGGTTCTATAACAAGAAATAGAGGCGAAATTTTGACAAGAGTGAAAGATTTCTACTCCAAATTATATGAAAGGGATGATACATGTACTCCAGACATCATGAAAGGTACCAGAGTTCTTCCAGTCCTCCCAGCAGAAGTTGCACATGCAATCAAGAACATGAAGCGGGGGAAAGCTTCAGGAGAAGATGGAATTACTATAGACATCATACAAGAAGCAAGTGGAGAAATTGAAACAGTACTCGCCCAAATTTTCACTCGATGCCTTAATGAAGGGAAGATTCCTGAGAATTGGAACAATGCTACAATGATCCTGCTACATAAAAAAGGTGACATTGAGGATCTCAGGAACTACAGACCTATCAGACTCCTATCAGTGGTTTATAAAATCTTCACTAAAGTTCTTTCACACCGCTTGAAGGTAACACTGGACATGGCTCAACCGAGAGAACAAGCTGGATTCAGGAGTGGCTACAGCACAATAGATCATATCCACGTACTGAGAGAACTAATTGAAAGAGCGAGGGAATATGAACTTCCATTGTGCATGGCTTTTATCGATTATGAAAAAGCCTTTGATTCGGTGAAACCATCAGCAGTTACCACGGCTCTGAAATCCTGCGGTATTGAAGATGCATACATTAATATTATTAATAACATCTATGAAAATGCAAGTGCAAAGATTCGGCTGTTTGAAAATACAACACACATAAAAATTGGAAAGGGAGTGAGACAAGGTGACACCATATCTCCGAAGCTCTTTAATGCCACATTGGAAAATGTCTTTCAATCACTGAACTGGGAAAACAAAGGGATAAAGATTAATGGAGATTATCTAACCCACCTTCGTTTTGCTGATGACGTAGTCATTTTTGCAACTACCCCATAAGAGCTGCAGAGTATGATCCAGGAACTTGCTGACAAGAGTAAAGAAGTGGGATTAAAAATGAACTTTCAGAACACAAAAGTGATGTTCAATGCTTTTACAAGAAATGAAGATTTATCGATTGATGGAGAAAACTGGAGATAACAGATACGTATGTTTATCTTGGACAGCAGATATCAAGTGAGGGTCACATTGATGAAGAAATTAATCGGCGTACAAAACTTGCCTGGAGAGCTTTTGGAAGAAACAGCATAATTTTCAAGAGCAATATGCCATTATGTCTTAAAAGAAAAGTGTTTGATCAATGCATCCTTCCAGTGCTTACGTATGGTGCAGAGACGTGGACCTTAACTAAAAGAGACATACAAAGGCTGCAGACAACTCAAAGTAGCATGGAGAGGTGCATGCTTGGTATAACCAGGAGAGATAAGAAGAGGAACTCGTGGATCAGAAAAATGACGAGAGTGGAAGACATCATGATCGGAGTTAAATCCCTGAAATGGCAATGGGCTGGACATACTGCCAGAAGGACAGACCATAGATGGACAGCCGAAATTTTAGATTGGATTCCAAGGGACAGGAAAAGACCCAGAAAAAGACCACATGGAAGATGGGTGGATGAAATTCGTAAATATGCGGGAGTGACATGGAGGAGACTGGCACAAGACAGACCGTTGTGGAGGAAACTTGGGAGACCTTCGTCCAGCAGTGGATTGATAATGGTTGACAATGATGATGATGATGATATATATATGGTAACCAACTCGCGGCTATCTTATTTCAGCTTTGTTTTGGGAGCTTCATCTTGCCGCAGGTCTGCGACTCCTTTATTGAGTTAGTTCTTGAAAACATTAGAGCGTAGAGTAATTCCAGTATTTCTGCTGTACGATTTTGGAGACTTTTCTTTTGGTCAAGAACTCAGAGTGAAATTCCACTTTCTCCTGTATCTCCTTCTGTAGACTGGTTTTGCAGTTCTTCAATCAGTCAGCAATAAATCGTGTGCAAGCTGCTCAGCTGAGTATACGACGTATAAGGGCTTCCGGGATTTCCTTATTGCCTCTACTGCTTTTGTTGATGTGACCACTTGTCCTTTCATGTCATCCTTATATAACGCTTGGCCATTGAGAGACGTGTTTGGGTTCGTGTAGGACACATCTCTATACAGACAGCTCTGTTTTGCAAATCTATACAGAACGGAATGCAGCTAGGAAATTAGTCTTGGAAGAATATCCGATCCCATCTCAGTGGCGTGATGTGGCATGCTCAAGGTCTGTGCAACAACTGTGACTAGTACATATGAAATTAAATGACGTTGGGGAGCATTTTCTGGAGTGTCTGACACCAATTCTTAAACAGACGTTAGAAGTCAGTGTAACGTACCACAGAGGTGAAAACATGTATCAAGACGACAAATCTGCAGCGATGAGACATTCTGTCCGCGTAGCTCAGTTGGGAGAGCGACTTACTCCGGAGTGAGGGGGACACGGATTCGATGCCGTCGTGAACAAACTTGTGTTTTCGCATAGGATGCTGGGAAATTTTGGCCAGGGAAAAGACACATGAAAGTGAGGTATAGATAGCAAAGCGTTTGTTGTCTGTTCTCCGTTAACATGTCACGGCGGAAGAGACACAACTGTTGACCACCGTCTCCCGTCGAAGGAGGGGGGGGCAACGAAGTTCCAGGCGTATGCAGAGTGACTCAGACGTATGCAACGCAATGTAATAAAATGGAATTTAAGATAAAATAATCAAGTCCGCAACTATGTCTTGTAGGGTTTCCACCCAATAAAGATTTAAACGCAACTACCTTGGTCCCATGGGCTATACGCCGAACACTAGAAGTGAGGGTCTAGATGTCCTGGTAGAAAACTGAGTAGACAGGGAGAAATGGTTAAGAGGGCCTGAAAGGGAGGGAGAACTGACATCGTGGAAGAATGTCAGACGATACCAGAGTACAGTGTACGCTTCGAGAAGGAAGAAACAGATGAATATACTTTTAAAGGGGGTACAGTACTCCTGGACTACGGCCTTAACACACCCTCCGAAGCACGGCTGGTCTTTAGTGGCTGTAGATGTCTGTCTAGGATCAAACCCTCGATAAAAGGAACGGCAGCCCATTGCTCTTACCACTGGGATATCACTCTCCCCTAAAGTAGAGAAACGAATAATTTCCTATATATATACCTCACCACCAGGCACCACGGTTTGCCTTTGACCGAGGCGATTTCACGCTGGCAGGTTGAAGATGTGATGCCACGAGTGCTTTCATCTCAATGGTTGCCAGGAGTTGCGTTAGTGGTCAGTCTTATTCCCTGGCTAATACCTATTTCCATGTTCCTAACCTACTCGTACGATAAGGTGACCAACCTTTGAGAACGAAATTGAGGACAAAATGACACGTTTTCCTTAATTTTAAAGCGAAATTGAGGACAACTTCGTTTCAAAATCAGGACATAATTGAAAACAACATCGGACACTAATATGGCAAAGCCGAAAATTAGCAAAGAATAGTATGACCTGTATCATAATCGTCCAATTTTATGGAAAACCATACGATGAATCTGAAGGATGATTTTCCTGTGAAATACGTAAGAATAAAATAGTAATAAAACACTATCATGCAAAATATTACTTCTAATAAAATTTGAAACGTTACTCACAGGGGGGGGAAGTACATGCAAACAAAGCTACATTTTGATTTTGTACTAAAATTTCATAAATTCTGTACAAGGAAAAATATCGGAAGCCAGGAAATTTCTGTACACTGAATGGACAGAAATCATGTGATACCTGCATGAGAAACCATATTCCAAGTCCAATAACTTCTGCTTTTTTTTTTTTTTGATTAGAGGTTTAACGACCACCGTGAGTAACTCAATGGGCTATAAGCAGTCGCCCGTCCCTAATTTAGGGGCATTGGTTCCAGGAAAGGGAGGGAGCCAGTGCCGTAAGACAAACACAACATCCATGCCTCACCGGGATTCGAACCCGGACCCCTTTCGGACGAATCATAAGAAGCCATGGCTTAGACCACTGTGCCAAGTGAAGTTATTGGACCACTGGCTCCAATAACTTCACTTGAAGAAACAGTGTAATGAAAAAATGTACTGAACAAAAATTGCAGATCTCTCAGTGGAATCTATCAAATGCAACCAAATCTTTGTTCGATGCTGACGTTGGTGATGATGATGTTCCGCTTCTCTGAGAATCTAGAACTCTTGAATTTTTTTAAGTCATTATTTTAATTTTGAAAGGAAATTTCAAAAATTGAGGACAAAAAAAAAAAAAAAAAAAAAAAAAAAAAGAAAGAAAAGGAAATTGAGGACCTTTGACGTCGTCAGTCAATTTTTACGGAATTGACGACCAAGCATCGAAACTGAGAACTGTCCCTAGAAAATGGGGACGTCTGGTCACCTTATTTTACGAAAAAACTTCTGGAACACTCTCGCAAAATGTGATGGAATGCTAGAAAGTTCCGAAAAATTCGACCACCTTCTGGACTTACATCTTTTTTCGGCTTACGCACACTTTGTAGCGCTACATGAGCACGTCTAAAGACGAATTTCATGGTACCAAGATTAAAAATGAACAAAAAAGAAGACACCGAATTTTCGGTTGTAATGAGCACGTCGTTTGAATCCGTTCTGCCGCGAATTAAATTTATCGCAGTTATTCTAAGTCAATGGAACTGGTTAGAAAAACAATTAACCGGTCTTAACAATCGACAAAACATCCAGAAAAAGAAACATCTACTTAGTTCCACCAGCGGCAAACAAGCATGTTACGAAGATTAACAAATGCCGCGCAAAAAAGTTTCTTTTTCTGGATGTTTTATCGATTGTTGAAACCGGTTAATTGTTTTTCTAACCGGTTCCATTGACTTAATAGCTTCTATATTCAAAGTCCATGGAAGGTATCAGAGACAAAAAACATGACTAACAGTCAATGGAAGGTATCAGAGACAAATAAAAAATTTCAAATCGAACAGCTAAAAGAAAAAAACATACGAGAGAAAGAAACATGGTGTAACCCTACGCCTTTTAGCGGAATAATTTTTGCATAATGGAAAAGTTGAAAATAGGCGAAAAATATTCTACATACAAAAAGATATGCTAAGGAAAAAGAACGTTTCAAATACTTCTCCCGGAAGCAGAAATAGCAAGAAAATGGTTTCGACCTTTACGCCTCCTAGCGGGAAATCTGTGCATTATTTAAAGATGATAATGCTCCACATCTCAGGTGTAGCGAATGGCATACCGTAAAGAATAAAATTCTCAATAGTGTTTTTAGAAGCAACGATACAGCTGCAAATTGAAGTACACAAACACCATCTACTGGCAGAACTGTGAACTACAGAATTCCTCATATATCAGCCTAAAGTGTTCTATAAGGTAAATGGCATCGGGTGTTGAAGGAATTGTAGAAGTAGAGACATTGAGAAAAACAGATTCAGCATTTGTGCCCCCTAGCGCCGAAATCGTGCGTTATTTTGGGAAGAAATACGCACACAGAGTTTGCATCAGACCGAAGAAAGAAGTTTTTCAGCCGGGATTTTAATCCCGCAGATATCGCTGTAAACGAAAACGTGAAATTACGCCCTCTGGTGGCAGACTTGTGCGTTAAGAAAAATTTGAAATTATACGAGAAACATTTCGCAGCGGAAGCACTCCGCGACAAAGAAAGAATTTTTCAAATCGGACTCTTAGAATCAGAGATATTGACAAAAATAAGATATGCATCTACGCCCCTGGCGGAAAAGTAATTCATTATTTTAAGAAGAATGTATTCTCAAAAGGTATTCCGATGTGAGTAGTACGGTCCACTGAAGAATTTTTTCAGCCGAGTTTTCAGGAGTTCCGATTTTGCTGCCAAATACTAGTACATCAGAAGCAGAAATAAACACTTACGCCCCTGGTGGCTAAACCATTCTTTGCCAAATATTAGAAATTATATGCAAAGCATTCTCCACGAGAAACTATCGGAGTTTTAGAAGCAGAGATATCGGGGAAACGCATTAACCTTTACGCCCCCTAGCGGAAAGTCTTTGAATTACTTGAAAATTTTGAAATTATATGATAAACATTCCTCAGTGGAAACTCTATACAACAAAGAAGAAATTTTTCGAATCGGTCTCTTTGAAGCAGAAATATCGACAAAAATAACATATACATTTACGCCCCCTTGCGGAGAAAGTATGAATTATTTTAAGAAGAAAATATTCCGAAAAGGTTTATCGACGTGAGTGGTATCGGTCCACGAACGAATTCTTTTGATCGAAATTTTAGAAGCCCAGATTTTGCTGCAAATGCAAAAGAAGCAGAAATTAATATTTACGCCCCTTGGTGGCCAAACCGTTTTTTTTTTACCAAAAATTAGAACTTACATGCAAAATATTTCCCATCAGGAGTTGTATGTGCTGTAGAAAGAATTTTTCAAATAGGAGGTTTAGAAGCAGAGACATCGGGGAAAACTCTGTTTACTTTTACGCCCCCTAGCGGAAAATCTATGCGTAACTTCAAAAAGTGACTATACCTAAAATAGTCTCCGACATAAATGGAATCGAAAGGTAAAATGATTTGTTTTCCAATCGGACGTTTAGAAGCAAGTATATGGAATAAAATGTATTTCGAATTTGATATGAACTGCGTTTATGCCCTCTAGCGGCAAAATTGTGCATCGTGAAAAAAAGAAGGAAAACGAAATAAAGGATCATCATTCACGCATTTCAAGCTTCCTAATGCAAAAAGAGTTTTTGAAATCGGACTATTAGTTGCACAGATATGGTATCCACAGGCGGACGGACAAACCGATAACTTAAGCATGATCTTTTTTACAAAAGACTTGCTAAAAATTTATTTAATTTGAAAAGATAACTCTTTCCGTTACAAAAACTCGCAGTCTCGCGTTCCTTTATATGTGTTCATGTGTAATGGTTATTCCCCCAGTTTGGGAGTGAATGTTGAAAAGCTACCACATTCATGTAGTGACCATTAGGTGTCGACATTACTGGTATTCATAGAAAATGGTAAAGCCACTATGTTTCTGTAGTTACTACTTGTCTGTAGTGCTCAGTAATGATGGATCACAACGAATAATCGTTTTACTAGTTTCTCTTTATAACAGGCATGGCGCAGTTTAACGCGGTGTGTGCAGTGTGGGAGGCTGACGTTTCTGACGGGGGTCCGAATCCCGCTCCTGCCGGCCATCTAGTCTGAGGTTTTAGGGCCGCGGGTGGCCTAGTGGTCAACGTTCGTGACTGCCACGGAGAAGCTTTCGGGTTCGATCCCAGCCAGGTACAAACGCTCGAACCACTAAATATCCGCCGTGCGTAGGATGGGCACGTTAAGCCGTCGGGCCCCTGGTACTGGCCCCCGGTAATAAATAAGGGCGTCTTCCTCCTCCTTTCTACCTCGCTTCCGTGTCACTTTCCTATCAGGCACTCTGGCCTAAATCTCCTAGCTTCCTATTTCTGAGGGTTGTTTAAGACGTGGGGTCAGACACTCGTTTCCTAAAATCTTCTACATATGATCTGATCTAGTCTGAGGTTTTTCCTGCGTTTTCCTCAGACTCCCCGTGGTTGGGGACGCGAATGCTTAGATGGTTCCCTATGAAGTCGGCCCCGGACGCACTTTTACCCTGATCGCCGTAGTGTGAAGAGAAAGGTAACGGATGTATCGTTAAAAAAATTATCATTATTATTATTATTAGGAGACAGTATTAAAGAGATTCAGTTTCGTAATTTGTTGACCATTCCCACGGCCATATAGGTGTGGGGAGATGTACTGAGACCAACCAGGAGTAACGAATTTCAAGAAACACTCAAATAAGTGAGTGGCAAAAAGTTCAGCTACAAAACAATTTAATACATCTAAACAATGACATTTGAAAAACAAAGAAACAAAATATATATGCATACACAATATCAAGAGAAAACACGTTGTGGTTAAAATAAAAATGAAAGTTGCCAAAACCGCCGAAAAATCTCGGGCACGGAAAATACGTAGATGTGATTACATCTGTGTCCCAGTACAGACTGCTCGCAACATTTTGCAAGCTATCCAATTAAACGCGTCGACTGCACCCAAATGGCGCAACCTGATTGGCCGATTAGCACATTCCTTCTAGAAAGATCACAAGGTTAGGTATGTGACGTAGTACAGAGGTGAAATCATGTGTCAAGACCACAAATCTGCAGCGAGAGGTTCTGTCTGCGTAGCTCAGTTGGGAGAGCGAGTTACTCCGGAATCGATGCTCGTCACATACAAATTTGTGTTTTCAAAGGTACTTATAAAAAAAAAAAGATACAAGAAAAAGTATATCCGTTAGCTGAAAACCTGAATTTTGAGCTTCACCACTTCAGTAAAATGAAACTCATGTCTCAAAATACATATGGATCAAATATTTTGAATTTTTATGCACATTTTCATGTGCAACTAACGAATTTGTTCGATACCCCTTTCCTGTCTCTGATGTCGCAGTTTAGAATTGTTATGAGTTACAAGAATTCTTGTGATCGAAAAACAAGTAATAATGCACTAAAACTTTCCTGGTGATTCGAGTTTCAATTACAATTACGTTTTCTAACAGTTGAACACCAGAAATTTAGGTAAACTGATTATTTTTGCAAAGACACGCGTGTGGAATTTCAACGTACGTGTACGTACCTCTAGCATTTCAAATGCGTGTTTCGGAATTCCATTTAATATTCTTGCTGAAAGTGAGGAGACAAGTTAAATTACTTTCAAATTTTCAAATTTAGTCCTTTAAGTTCAATCTACCTATGTTTTTTATGCGTTTGAGTTATCTCATGGGAATTTGTGTGTAGTTTCAAAGTTATTTACACATGTGTCGCCATTTTCTGTTATTACTCTACACATGGAGTTAGGGTGGGTTCAATCGACGATAGCTAAAAGTTCACATGCTCTCTTGTTCGAGGAAATACTGCCTAATCAACATAAACATATACTTTTTTGTGTTACCAAACATTTTTTTGCTTTAAAAATATGTTTGACGTTATGGACTGGATAATATCCAGGACGTGGAAACCCACCACTTTAAATTTCTAGGATTGTCTAGCATGGAAGTCACATTGAGGGTGATGATCCCTACTACCCACCAACCTTCGGGTTGAGAAGAGAAGGAAGAGGGACCCCGGAACCCACCACTTTAATTTCCCAGGTTTGTCTAGCATGGAAGTCACATTGAGGGCAATGATCCATGCTACCCACCAAACTTCGGGTTGAGGAGAAAAAAAGGAGAGTTTCTCTTCGATGATTTTTAAAATGTTAAAAACCAAATTACTTTTAACTATATGAATATTTCAGTGTACACCTGTATATTATAGCTGCAAATTGATCGAAACTTCAGATGCTTCATCAACTTTGATGATGTAACTGTTCAAACAGAACAACTGCACATACTACTCTTGCCTCTAAATCAGACGATATGAAGCGTTGAAACGCAAAGATAAATAATGGCCAGGAAAGAGATAATTATGAAAATAATGATGGTTTTGAAAAATTATTTTCCCTGATACGTGTAACTGATTATTATTATGATCGACCATTTGTATACATAATGAGAAACAGAATTCCTCTGCTAAGTTTGCAGACTAGCATGGAACACTCCGTTGGCGCCAATGGAAACATCAGATTAAAAAAATATTGCTTTCTTGTTCTTCGAATTTTTCCAGGAATAAAACATGTACCTGATGTGAGACATGATCTGATTTTCCTGATTAAAAAAGACAAATGACTGCAGAAAAAAATAATGAAACTCTCGATTCAAATTTGATAGCATAGCCAGCAATCCCTCCATCTTCTATTGATATTTGCACAGAACTGCAAAAAAAGAAATACATTTATATATAGATCGCATTTAAATTCATATGAATCCTCTTCTCAGCAAGAGGAGAGAGAGAGAGAGAGAGAGAGAGAGAGAGAGAGAGATAGATAGATAGAGAGAGAGATTTTCCTTTGAGAAGGTAACATTAGTGTTATAAATATTTACACCAGAGATAAAAAAAAATCTTTTATCTTATAACGGTGTATCAAGATAAAAAGAAATCAAAGAATATCAGCTTCTCAGCTTCTTAAGAACGAACACTGAACTGAATGAAGAATTTTCTCAAGAAATGCCGAAGGGCAAGTTACCTTTTTCTCTTTAAATTCTGATGTTTTAGAATTCTCACCTCTATTCATTTGGCTGCACTTTTAGAATATATCCTGCACAAGAGCGTGTTATTTATTACCCATACCTTCCACCAGAGGCGCATGCATGGAGAGGGTACGTCGGGTCCGGGCCGACCTTCCCTCTAAGAATGCCTTTTCCCTTCATTCATTAGATGATGGAAACAAATGATGTCTTGTAAATTAACAAATTCTGATTATGGCTGAATTAAAACACAAAACAAAACAAAACAAAACAGTAACCTTTCTGCACGTGGATTTACAATTTTGATATTTTTTGTTACGATCAGTTATTTTTCTGCAAGTGTTAGGCTCTGGTTTTTGTGGTGATCGTTAGTTTTCTCTACGTCATAATGAATAACAAATCTATCTTACTTTTCAGAAAAACAGTAAGTTTCTTTAACCACAGTTGATTTAAGCCAACATTAATTCCAAAATACATTCATATACACGGTCGAGTCACATTATTGGGACCACCAACTAATACCCAGAGTAACTGCCGTGTGCAGCGGAGACAGCAGTTACTCAGTAAGGTGCTGGAAGGTATTCACAGGTATGTGGAGCCATGCTGACTGCAGTGCATCTCACAGCTGCTGGAGGGTGCATAGTGGAGGATCCATAGAGCGATCCTCCACTATGCACCCTCAATCGAGGTGGTCCTACAGATGCTCAATTGGGTTTGTGTCTGGGGAATTAGGGGGCCAGAGAAGTACTTTGAAGTCTTCATCGTGCTCTTCCAACCACTCTCGGACATTTCTAGCTGTGTGACATGTCGCATTGTCGTGATGAAAAATCCTACCTGCCCCAGGGAAGACAGATGCTCAATTGGGTTTGTGTCTGGGGAATTAGGGGGCCAGAGAAGTACTTTGAAGTCTTCATCGTGCTCTTCCAACCACTCTCGGACATTTCTAGCTGTGTGACATGTCGCATTGTCGTGATGAAAAATCCTACCTGCCCCAGGGAAGACAATCAGCATGCATGGGTGTATGTGGTCTGCAAAGACGGAGTCATAAGGAATTCGGTCCATAGTGCCTTCCACAGGTATGAGTGAATCCAAAGAATGGCACGAAAACATTCCCCAGATCATAATGCTGCCCCCACCAGCTTGTGTTCTTCCAGCAGTGATTGAAGAGTGTTTGTTCTCCGATGTTTCTCGCCTTATACGCCAACGTCTATCCGTTCGATGAAGCAGAAAACGTGACTCATTGGAGAAGGCAATCCTTTGCCAATCAGCGGAGGTCCAATTCCGATACTGCCGTTCAAATGTAAGCCTTTTCTGCCGATGCACCTTCGTTAGCATAGGTGCAATGACCATCCGTCTGCATCGGAGCCCCATACGCAGCAGGGTTTGCTCAACTGTCGTTTTAGACACACTTCCGGAAGCCCCATAGGCGCCGCCTGTAGGGGGCAAGCTGAAACTTGCCCCCTAATAAATGCCCACCCAATATTTTTCGTCCTGTTTAATTAAATAATCGCTTTGGCCTCATAAAGTGGACCAAGATCCCCCTTATGAAGCCAAAGCGATTTATTTCCTAAAAATTTATAAATAACAAAATAAGTAAACTTTTTCCCCATACAAAGCATTGCTTATTTGATAAGAAACTTGATTGTCAGCACCGTATTTTGTTCGACATGTTTCTCGTGATGTTTAAAACAATTGTGAAAAATAAAGTAAATAAAAATACAGAAACGTATAATCTCTAGCGCCTTTATGTATCTATTTATTTTTTGCGCTGCTCGTTCTTTGTTTGAATAACAGCTCTACTTTTTCATGTTTTTGATAAACGTTTGGAAACAAAATCTCTCGGGATATTTTTAAAAATCGCAGACTAAATTTCATTTTTTAAAATATTAATATTCAGCAAAAGAATATTTTTATTTCTTTGTTCATTTGTTGATGAGCAATTACAATTGCGTTTCAAAATATACGCCTAATCTTGTAGTCCATCGTTTTGCTCCCCCCGCCCCTTTTAATTTTAATTTTTCTCCTGAGAACGGAACAGACGTGCTCCTCCCACGTCCGATCTTTTCACGCCTGCCCCCTTAATATTTTGGTGAAGTCGGCGCCCCTGGGTAGCCCCCTGGTTCATTCGGCCAGTGAGTTGCTCCACTGTTGTGTGTCGATCGGCTCTCACGCACCTCCGAAGCCGACGTTCACTTCTCACATCAATGGCACGTGGTGCTCCACAGTTTCCAGTCGCTTATTCGTAATGGTGCTATTTCTTCAATCACGATACACTCTAACCACAGCAGCACGAGAAAAGTTCACAAACTGCGCTGTTTCAGAAATACTACCATCCTTGACCGGAAAGCCGATAATCATTCCATTTTGCAAATCTGATAAATCGCTCCTTTTATCCATGACAGCAACGAGTGATATGTTTTCAGATCGCCTACAGCACAGCTTATATACCATCCAATCCAGCGCCTTCTTTCATTGGCTACGCGCTGTTGACGTCAAAAGTACGAGGTGGTCACAATAATGTGTCTCAACTATGTACATACACCGATGAGCCAAAACATTATGACCACCTGCCTAATATGATGCTGGCACTCAACATGCCGCCAAAATAGATCTTACCGGGCGAAGCTACAAGATTTTTAAAGCTGTCTTGTGGTATCTTGTACCAACACGTTCCCAGCAAACCATTTAACTCTTGTAAGTTACGTCGTTAAGTCTCCGCAGATCGGATTTGTTGTTTCAATGCAAACCATAGATGCTCAATTGGATTGATGTCTGGGAAATTTGGAGGTCGGGGTAATACTTGGAAGTCGTCCTCATGTTTCGGGAACCATTCTCGAATAATCCGGGTAGTGTGGCATGGCGCATTTTTCTTTCGAAAGAAGGCACTACTAGAGAGGAATACCGTTGCCATCAAAGGATGTGCCTGGTCTGCAATGGTATTTAGGTAGGTGGTAGACATCCCAGTTTCTTGCACATGAATGAATGGACCCCAGAGATCCCCAGCAGAACATTGACCAAAGCATTACACTTCCTCCACCTGCTTGTCTTCGTTCCACGGTGCATCCTAGTTCCCACACTTCCCCACGGCAAACGAAGCACACGTACACAGCTGTTCACATGATGCAACAGGAAAAGAGATTTACCGGGCCAATGATTGGATGAAGGTACCAGAGGACCTTTGCCCAATCATTCAAGGTCAAGTTCTGTTGCTAGCTTGCCGCTTGGTGGAGCTCTCGACGTTGAACCTAGGTTAGCATGGGCACTCGGAGCAGCCTGCGGCTACGCAACTCCATTTTCAACGGGGTTCGATGTACTGTGTCATGTGACACATTACTCTCGACACCAGCATTCAAATTACTTGTGAGCTGTGCCACAGTATCATTTCTGTTGGGTCCTACCATACGGGAAGGCCTTCGTTCACCTCTAGAATCGATAAGCCGTAGTCGGCCCACACCTTGCCCTCAGTTCGTGGTCTTTCCCTCCTATAGAACCACTTTTCGAAGGTACTAACCACGGCTGACCGTGAGAACCCCACAAACAAACCTTGCCATCCCCGAATTGCTCTGACCCAGTCGTCTGGCCATTGCAATTTGGCCTTTACCAAACTCGCTTAAGTCTGCTACCTTTACCATCTAAAAAACAAGAAAAACGACACCGAATTTTCGGGTGTAATAAGCACGTCTTTTGAATCCGTTCTGACGCAAATTAAATTTATCCAAGCTATTCAAAGTCAATGGAACCGGTATGGAAAACAATAGTATCTGACGGAAGAAAGAAGTCTTTCAATCGGGTTTTTAATCCCTCAGATATTGCTGTAAACGGAATTGTGAGCTTAGCCTTTTGCTTGCAGACTTGTGCGTTAAGAAAAACACGGATTGATATGAGAAACATTTCGAACCGGAAACGTTCTCCAACATAGGAAGAATTTTTCAAATCGGACTCTTAGAAACAGAGACATCGACAAAAATAAGATGTGACTTTACGTCCCCTGGTGGGAAAACCATGCATTATTTTAGGAAGAAAGTATTCTCAAAAGGTTTTTCCATATGAGCACTATTGGTCCAAGAAATAAAAAATTAGTCGAGTTTTCAGCTACCCAGATTTTGCTACAAATACATCAGAAGCAGAAATTAACACTTATGCCCCCTGGTGGCCAAACCATTCTTTACCAAACATTCGAAATTATGTGAAAAATATTTTCCATCAGGTTTTGTATGCGATACAGGAAGAATTTTTCAAATCGGAGTTTTAGAAGCACAAATAACGCAGAAAACGCAATTTACCTTTGTGACCCCTAGCGGAAAATCTATGATTTACTTCAAAATTTTGAATTTATAGGAAAAACATTTCGCATCGGAAACACTATCCAACAAAGAAGGAATTTTTCAAAGCGGACTCCTAGAAGAAGAGATATTGACAAAAATAAGATATACATCTACGCCCCCTGGCGTAGAAGCCATGGATTATTTCAAGAAGAAAATGTTCCTAAAAGGTTTGTCGACATGAGTAGTATCGGTGAACAAACCACTGTTTTTTAAATCGAGGTTTTAGAAGCTCCTATTTTGCTGCAAATATATCAGAAGAAGAAATTGAGACTTACGCCACCTGGTGGCCAAACCATTTTTCACAAAAATTAGAAAATATGTGCAAAGGATTTCCCATCAAGAGCTGTATCCGGTGCAGAAATAATTTTTCAAATCGGAGATTTAGAAGCAGAGATATAAGTGGGAAAGCAATTTAACATTACGCCCCCTAGCGGAAAGTCTTTGAATAACTTGAAAATTTTGAAATTATATGAAAATCATGTCACACTGGAAACACTATCCAAAAAAGAAGGAATTTTTCAAATCGGACTTCTAGAAGAAGAGATATTGACATAAATAAGGTATACATCTACGCTCCCTGGCGTAGAAACCATGCATTATTTTACAAAGAAAATGTTTCTGAAAGGTTTGTCGACATGAGTACTATCTGTCTGCAAACGACGAATTTTTTCAATCAAGAATTTAGAAGCTCATATTTTGCTGCAAATACATCAGAAGCGGAAATTAAGATTTACGCCCCCTGGTGGCCAAACCATTTTTTTTTACAGAAATTAGAAATTATGTGCAAACAATTTCCCACCAGGAGCTGTATCCGGTGCAGAAATAATTTTTCAAATGGGAGATTTAGAAGCAGAGATATAGGGGGAAACACAATTTACCTCTACGCCCCCTAGCGGAAAGTCTTTGAATTACTTGAAAATTTTGAAATTATATGAAAAATATGTCACACTGGAAACACTATCTAACAAAGAAGGAATTTTTCAAATAGGACTCCTAGAAATAGAGATATTGACAAAAATAAGATATACATCTACGCCCCCTGGTGGAGAAACTGTGGAATATTTTAAGAAGAAAATATTCCGAAAATGTTTATCGATGTGAATGGCATCAGTCCACGAAAGAATTTTTTCAATCGATATTTTAGAAGCTCAGATTTTATAGCAAATATATCAGAATAAAAAATTAACACTTACGCCCTCTGGTAGCTAAAGTATTCTTTACAAAAAAATTGAAATTATATGAAAAATATGTCACACTGGAAACACTATCCAACAAAGAAAGAATTTTTCAAAAAGGATTCCTAGAAGTAGAGCTGTTGACAAAAATAAGATATACATCTACGCCCCTGGCGGAGAAACTGTGGAATATTTTAAGAAAAAAATATTCCGAAAATGTTTATCGATGTGAGTGGCATCAGTCCACGAAAGATTTTTTTCAATGGAATATTTAGAAGCTCAGATTTTATAGCAAATACATCAGAATCAAAAATGAACACTTACGCCCTCTGCTGGCTAAAGTATTCTTCACCAAATACACTGACGGAAAAAAAAATCCCAACACCACAAAAAAATAGTTGTAGAGGAATGAAATGGCGGCAATACATTTGTATAGGTAATATATTTAATCGATTAAGGTTTCAAGATCACAGCTTAATGTAAGCGCGAGAAGAACCATTTTAAATGTGAAATGCTGGTACATTAATAACCGGTGTAACCGCCAGAATGTTGAATGCAAGCATGCAAACGTTCACGCATTGTGTCGTACAGGTGCTGGATGTCAGTATGTGGGATGGAGTTCCATGCCTGTTGCACTTGGTCGGTCAATACAGGGACAGTTAGTGCTGGTTGGGGGTGACGCTGGAGTTGTCGTCCAATGATGTCCCATACGTGCTCGATTGGAGAAAGATCTGGTGATCTAGCAGGCCACGGCAACATGTCGACACTCTGTAGAGCATGTTGGGTTACAGCAGCGATATGCGATCGAGCGTTATCCTGTTGGACCCCCTGGAATGCTGTTCATGAATGGCAGCACAACAGGTTGAATCACCAGACCGACGTACAACTGTGCCGTCAGGGTGCGTGGGATAACCACGAGAGTGCTCCTGCTGTCATAAGAAATTGCTCCCCAGACCATAACTCCAGGTGTAGGTCCAGTGTGTCTCGGCCGCAGACAAATTGGTTGCAGGCGCTCACCTGGCCTCCTTCTAACCAACACACGGCCTTCACTGGCACCCAGGCAGAACCGGCTTTCATCAGAAAACACAACAGATCTCCACTCCGTCCTCTAATGAGCTCTAGCTTGACACCACTGACGTCGCAAACGGCAGTGCGTTGGAGTAAGTGGAATGCACGCCCCAGGGCGTCTGGCTCGGAGCTGTCCTTCAAGTAACAGATTTGTAACAGTTCGTTGTGTCACTGTGGTGGCAACTGCAGCTCGAATTGCTTCCGCAGACGCAGTACGATGCGGCACGGCCATACGCCGTACACGGCGGTCTTCCCTCTCAGTAGTGCCACGTTGCAGGCCGGAACCCGGTCTTCTTGAGGCAGTACCTTCCCTTGATCACCGCTGCCAACAATCATGCACAGTGGCAACATTCCTGCCAAGTCGTTCTGCAATATTGCGGAAAGAAAATCCACCTTCTCGTAGCCCTATCACACGACCTCGTTCAAACTCCGTGAGCTGTTGATAATGGCTTCTTCGTCTTCTTAAAGGCATTATTGACTAACATCAACACCCTACGTCGAATCTCAACGATAACTAAGGCTCACGAACGTTACAGCGCGTATTTACAGCAAACCTGCTTTGCATGTTCCGAGGGGCGCTACTAGCGCCACACGTATGCGCCGAGCGCGAAATTTGCATAGGCGTCATCTTACAGATGTACTCTCACCGCCTACCAACTGTCGTTTATCTAACACAACCCCTTCTTGGTGTTGGGATTTTTTTTCCGTCAGTGTATTTGAAATTATATGCAAAAGATTTTCCATCAGGAGATGTATCCGCTGAACAAAAAGTTTTTCAAATCAGAGTTTTAGAAGAAGAGTTATCGGGAAGAATATAATTTACTTTTACGCCCCCTAGCGGAAAATCTAGGCGTAATTTGAAAAAGTAATTATATCTAAAATACTCTTCGACATAAATAGAATCGAAAGATAAAGGAATTTTTTCAATCGGATGTTTAGAAGCAAATATGTGGAATAAAACGTATTTTTGAATTTGACATCATCTGTATTTACGCCCCTAGCGGCTAAATTGTACATCGTAAAAAAAACAAAAACGAAATAAAGGATCATCATTCGCATATTTCAAGCTTCCCAATGCAAAAATAATTTTTCAAATCGGACTACTAGTTGCAGAGATATCGAGGGTACAGACGAACGGACGGACAAACCGGTAACATAAGCACGATCTTTTTTTACAAAAGACGTGCTAACAAGAACAACAGATTAACGGGTGTTATTTATGACCTTCGCATCGGCCATCGTTTGTCTTTAGTTGCTTTTTACAGAAAGACATGGAGGTCATAACGTTTTGGCTCTTTGATGCACACTATATTGACAATTGTCCCCGGACACTTATTCAAAAGCAAACGAACGGATCAGCTGCGTTGTTAAGAGGCGCGGTACAGCTGCAAACAGCAAAAAAAAAAAAAAAAAAAAAAGACAAGACTGCAGCGAACCGCGATTATATCGCACTGTGAGGTTAAGTGAAAATGTCTCGGCGGGAGAGAACTGTGTGAAAGGAAAGATTGTTGGGTGTTATATTAGTGTCTTGTCCATAAGAGAAACCGAGAGCCGTTTAAACATACCCAAATCAGCTGTTTTGGATGTACTGAATAAGTGGACGACACATGGCGTGCCTGAAGCAGCAAAACGTACCGGCAGACCAATGAAAATCAGTGATAGAGTACGTCGAAGCCTCAGGAGAGTCGTTACAGTTAATCGACGGAGTACTTACTGCACAAGACCTCAGTGTACAGGGGAGTAAAAATGCTGGAACCTCGGTATGTGCACGTGCCATTCGCCGAGAACTTCATTCCATGGGTTAGCGTGGTCGTGCAGCTGGTCATAAGAATTTCATCTCCACTCGGAATGCTACTCGTCGTTTAGCACGGTGCAAATGACATTTATCGTGGACCGTAGATCATTGGAAACAAGTTCTATGGACTGATGAATCCAGATACACGATCATCAGTCTGATGGCCGTGTGTGGGTATGGCGGCAGCCGGGGGAACGCTATTTTCCAGAGGGTACTGTTCTTACGGACAAGTTTGAAGCTGGCAGTGTACTCGTGTGGGGGTCTTTTTCGTGGAATGGTCCCTGCCCATTGGTTATCGTGGACAAGCCTGTTAACCAGCACGTCTACTTCGATATTCTGGACAATTAAGCCCTAACAACTCTGTGGCAATATTATAGAACCGATCCTTGTTGGTACCAGCAGGATAATGCACCGAGTCATACAGCAAGGACTCTTACTGCGTGGTTTGACAATAATTCCGTATCGTGTGTGGACAGGCCAGCACAAAGCCCTGATCTTAATCCCATAGAACACCTATGGGATGAATTACAGCGCCGCATAAGAAGTTTGGAACCAAGGCCTACTACTAAGCAACAATTAGCGGCAGCATTATGTACTGAACGGAAGCGCATACATATAGCTGTGTTCCAAAACCTTGTCGAAGGCATGTCTCGAAGGGTCAGTGCGTGCATTAAGGCCCGACCGTCACCGTACTAATGTATGTCAATAAATGCTATGTTGTGTTTCTCTTCTAAGTGTCCGGTGACTTTTATCAGTATAGTGTGCATGAGTTACCGGCAAAATCCGAAATTAGGTATTGTACAGAATGCCTAGGAAATCTGCAGAATGCCGAAAATGGGACGTCAAAGTATGAAACGCTTATAACATTTCACACACTTCCTAGGCATTCTACGCAATGGCAAATGGTATATCGGCAAAGTATAAAATACTCCTATCAGTGACTTTTCTTTTTTTCACGCGGCGGGCACGTGTCTTTCAATGGTCGCAAAACTGAATCTAAGTTGAATCTGGAAATACAGGCAAAAAAATATGAAATGGACTATGAAAAAAATAAAAAAAAATAAAATTATCCTGCGTCTTTGGGGGCCGCTGTCCGAGTTCCTATTCCTAACGTCAATAAGGGACGGGATGACTCACGCAGTCTATTGACAATTATTATGAGTATCACAGAAGACGGGTATTACCGACTTAGAACTACTCGAGGAATTTTGAACCAATTCCATGCCAGGTCACATTTGACTTTATGTCAAATGTGATCACACAGAAAGTGGTCAAGGATTCGTGGATTCGTGGGGTGTATGTACAAGACCAAGTGCCAAAACACACTGACGGGATAAAAAATCCCAACACCAAGAAGAGGTTGTGTTAGATAAACGACAGTTGGTAGGCGGTGAGAGTACATCTGTAAGATGACGTCTATGCAAATTTCGCGCTCGGCGCATACGTGTGGCGCTAGTAGCGCCCCTCGGAACATGCAAAGCAGGTTTGCTTGAACATGCAAAGCAGGTTTGAACATGCAAAGCAGGTTCGTGAGTGTTAGTTATCGTTGAGATTCGACGTAGTGTGTTGAGGTTAGTCAAGAATGCCTTTAAGAAGACGAAGAAGCCATTATCAACAGCTCACCGAGTTTGAACGAGGTCGTGTAATAGGGCTACGAGAATGTGGATTTTCTTTCCGCAATATTGCAGAACGACTTGGCAGGAATGTTGCCACTGTGCATGATTGTTGGCAGCGGTGGTCAAGGGAAGGTACTGCCTCAAGAAGACCGGGTTCCGGCCGGCCACGTGGCACTACTGAGAGGGAAGGCCGCCGTGTACGGCGTATGGCGGTGGCGCATCGTACTGCGTCTGCGGAAGCAATTCGAGCTGCAGTTGCCACCACAGTGACACAACGAACTGTTACAAATCTGTTACTTGAAGGACAGCTCCGAGCCAGACGCCATGGGGCGTGCATTCCACTTACTCCAAACCACTGCCGTTTGCGACGTCAGTGGTGTCAAGCTAGAGTTCATTGGAGGACGGAGTGGAGATCTGTGGTGTTTTCTGATGAAAGCCGGTTCTGCCTGGGTGCCAGTGATGGCCGTGTGTTGGTTAGAAGGAGGCCAGGTGAGCGCCTGCAACCAACCTGTCTGCGGCCGAGACACACTGGACCTACACCTGGAGTTATGGTCTGGGGAACAATTTCCTATGACAGCAGGAGCACTCTCGTGGTTATCCCACGCACCCTGACGGCACAGTTGTACGTCGGTCTGGTGATTCAAAATGTTGTGCTGCCATTCATGAACAGCATTCCAGGGGTGTTTTCCAACAGGATAACGCTCGCCCGCATACCGCTGTTGTAACCCAACATGCTATACAGAGTGTCGACATGTTGCCGTGGCCTGCTAGATCACCAGATCTTTCTCCAATCGAGCACGTATTGGACATCATTGGACGACAACTCCAGCGTCACCCCCAACCAGCATTAACCGTCCCTGTATTGACCGACCAAGTGCAACAGGCATGGAACTCCATCCCACAAACTGACATCCAGCACCTGTACGACACAATGTATGAACGTTTGCATGCTTGCATTCAACATTCTGGCGGTTACACCGGTTATTAATGTACCAGCATTTAACATTTAAAATGGCTCTTCTCACGCTTACATTAAGCTGTGATCTTGAAACCTTAATCGATTAAATATATTACCTATACAAATGTATTGCCGCCATTTCATTCCTCTGCAACTATTTTTTCGTGGTGTTGGGATTTTTTTCCCGTCAGTGTATGAAGTTGTGTGAAAAAGACAATTGAATGTAATTCCGAAAGCCATTCTAACCTTCCTTACTGCAACAAGTAGGTCAGTACTAGTCTTTTTCTTTCATTAAGAAAGCCCTATACTTTACTTTTTGTTTCTTCCGTGATTTTTTTTATTGGAGGTTTAACGACCACCGTGAGCAACTCAATGGGCTATATGCAGTCACCCGTCCGTAATTTAGGGCCACTGGTTCCAGGAAAAGGAGAGAGCCAGTGCCGTAAGACAAACGCAAAATCCATTCCTCAGCGGGATTCGAACCCGGACCCCTTTCGGACGAATGATCAGAAGTCGTCGCTTAGACCACTGCGCCACCTTGATTTTCACATACGTCTTTTCAATAAAGGCCTTTTCATGATTCTCTTTTCATACTTTGCCTAAAACAGTCCTTGTCGTTTTATAAAATGCCTAGGAAAAGTATATACAATATTAAAAAAAACATAAATAATTTATGCTTTGCCAAAAAAAGTCGCGTATTCTATAGATTTTTTAGGCATTCTGTATAATGCCATTTTTTCACACTTTGCCGGTAACATACAGTATATATAGCTGACGTTATGCAAATGTAGCGCTGTGGGCGGCCCTGTAAACGGAAACGACATGACGTATGCAGTGATCCGACAATATAAGCAGTGATGCGACGGGAATCAGTAAGAGTCGGACGCAGTATGGGTAAGACGAAGAATCTAAGCGCATTTGATCGTGGGAAAATTGTCGGGGCCCGACGAATGGGTCACTCCATCTCGGAAGTCGTACAGGCACTGGGATTTTCACGAGATACTGTGTCACGGGTGCACCGTGAATACATCGAATCCAGTAAAACCATCCCTGCAAGGGCCAACTGCCGTGGACAATAGCGTGTGGATGAGCGGGGTCATCGTCGGCTAGCTCGCATTGTAACAGCGGATAGACGGGCCAGATTGCAAGAAATCACTCGGCAATTTAACGCTGGTGCACAAAAACGCGTAAGCAGCCACAACATCCAGAACCATCTCCTCGCTATGGGGCACAGAAGCCATCGTCCCACGAAGGTAGCGCTGCTGACCGCTCATCACAGGGTGCAAAGATTAGCATGGGCGCGGGAACATCGCCACTGGACCCTAGACATTTGGAAAAATGTTGCCTGGACTGATGAGTCGAGATTCACGTTGGTACATGCGGATGGCAGGATACGAGTACGGCGCAAACCATATGAAGCGATGGATCCTCCTTGCCAGCAGGGTACTGTTCAAGCTGGATGGGGTGGCATTCTCGTCTGGGGACTGTTTACGTGGACTGAAATGGGACCCCTGGTACGTGTGACATCCTCCCTCACAGGTCAACGCTACCGGGATATCCTGAACGACCATTTGCTCCCGTTTGTGCGTCTTCAACATCCCACTGGGGACCTCATCCTGCAACAAGACAATGCACCGTGCCATCGCTCCCGAATTGTATCCGAATGGTTGGATGAACACTCCACCGACGTAACCTCGCTTTCTTGGCCAGCTAGGTCACCTGACCTCAATCCCATCGAGCACATCTGGGATGGCATCGAGAGAGATGTTCGAGGGTCTGACCCCCCTCCATCATATCTTCGTGAACTGTGGGAGCTTGTTTAGGGGTCGTGATTCCGTATGGCTTCCCAACGCTTCCGGTGTCTTGTCGAGTCCATGCCGAGACGAATCGCCGCCGTCATCAGGGCGAAAGGTGGTGCTACACGTTACTAGACAGGTATCTATAATTAAATTGCTCTTCAGTGTAGTATGCACAGCAGAGCGTCGAAAATCCGAACTAATTGGAATCACTGGTAGTTCGGATTTTCAATGTGTTCGGATTATGGAACATGTAGAAAAACACAAATACGCTAACATTTCTACATTATATTATCCAAATACATGCATCAAAAGTAAGCAACTGTATACAAAAAAAAAATTTACGTAAGACAAATATTTTTTTTTGTTATTATGCAATACGAAACAAGTTTGCCATTTTTACTACTGCTGTGAAATTTTTAAACAAAAGTACAAATTCCAAACCTTACCAGTGATTACAAGCTAATTCCAATTGCCAAGGGGTGTACTTTATGCTGAGTGCAGGGGGAATAACTTTCTTCCCCCCTCACAGTGAACAATGGGTGATACTGCCGTGGTAATGGGTCGTAAAATCTTAGCCCCGCAGGGAACAAGTGGCTGGGGAAGTTTTCGCCTTTTGTCTCCGCGTATCAGAAGTCACCTCCACCTTCGAAACTCCGCCCACCCCAAAATTAGGCGATTCCATTATCATCAAGTGCCAAGTTGAAATGAACGTACTATACTTAACTTTTCCCCATCACCACACACACACACACTCACACACACACACAAATAATAAAATGTGAAGGCAGCTGCACACAAAAAAAAAAAAAAAAAATATAATAATAAAAAAAAGTGTGAAGTGGTTCGGATTTTCGACGCTCTACTGTACTGTATAAAATCTTATCGAACATAAAGGCTGCAAATAAAGAACTTACTGTAACAAGAACAAATCAACAATCCTGGCAATCTTGTAGATTGAAACCAAATTTTACTAGCTGATCTGTCTTGCAACACTGCTTAATACTACTGATTTTTTTGTACTGTCCTGCATTTTTTTCTACTGTACCATTTCCCTCGCGAAATTTTTTTTATCAGAGTTTCATAAGGAAAACCTTACCGACAAAGAATTGCAAAAGCTGGACAGAAACGCATTTATGAGAAAAAGATCAGTTATTAAACCGAAAGAAAGTGCTTGTTGTCGGAGGTATTGGAGTACTATCCTTTGTCAGTACATGGATTTATTGGAGTTTACAGTTTTCATGATTTTTCTTTCTTTGGGATTAACGACCACCATGAGAAACTGTAAAGGTAGCAGTCTCCCTCCCTTAAATTAGGGCATCTGGTTCCAGAAAAGGGAGAGAGCCAGAGCCATGGGATGAACACACTACCCATGCCTCATCCGGGACTCGAACCCAGACCAAACTCGGACGACCGGTTAGAAAGCAGCGCTTCTGCACTAGGCAACTGGGAAGGCTTGTGAACGTTGCGTTTTCCGGAAAATAAATAGTTTACGGTTGAATGCTGGGCGTTTTCTCTTGGTTTGAAGAATTTTGAAAAGATTGTCCAGGGTTGCGTGCTTACCTTATTTACCTTTGGTATGCAGAATTATATAATCATTATAGCTCGTGATCGATTGCTTGCTTGGCTTATCCCCTTTTGATATGCAGACTTCTAGAAAATTGACCCATGGCTATTGGCTAGGACTCTTTTCTATCGATATTGTGACGTCCCTACTCCGCAGGACGCGCATGAGATAAAGGCAGATAGCAGTGGAGCAAATGTCTGCGTAGCTCAGTTGAGAGAGCGACTTACTCCGGAGTGAGGGGACACGGTTTCGATGCCTCGCACGGACAAACTTGTACGTTATAATACGTAGAATCTTGGAAAAATGGTCCGTGGTCGATTGCTCGAATTCTTTTCTCTCGGAATTTTTCGTCTTGAGAAAAAAAAACTGCACAAGATCGAAGGTGTGGCTTTTTTTCAAACGGTACACGAAACCTTAAAAAAAAATCGTCATGGTTTACTCTTTCGGTATTCAGAATTTCACAAAAAAAAAAAAAAAAAAAAAAAAAAAAAGCAAGATCCAAGGCCGACACTGCTTTATTTTCTCTCGGTATACAAAATTTAAAAATCCAGGAATGAATATTTGGCTTTCTTTCCCTCGGTATGCGGAGTCTTTGGGAAATGGTGTACAGTCGATGACTTGGTTTGTTTTCCAGTTGTATGCAGAATCTTGGAAGGAAAACTGTCTGTGGTCTATTGGTATGTCTTGTTTTCCTTCCAATACCCAGAATCTGTTTTTTTTAAAGCAAAAAAGAAAAAAAAATTAGGTCGGTGGTCGATTACTAGGCTTTTTTGTTCTCTGTACGCACAATTCTTAAAACACTTGTCCAACGTCATTCTTTTGACTGCTTCCTTCTCGGAATGCAAAATCTTTTTCTTTCTTTTTTTTTTTAACGAAAAAAACAAACAAACAAACGGCTCATTATCGATTGCTCAGCCTCTTTCCTATCGGCATGCAAAATCTTTGAAAACTGGTCCAATGTTTTCCTGGCTTTTTTCTGACAGAGAAAAAAAAATAAATAAATAAAGAGATTTCAGAGTCGAAGGCTTAGCTTCCTTTCCCTCGATATGAATATATTTTCGGGTGGGGACTAACGACCACCGTGAGCAACAACAGTCAGTCGCCCGTCCCTAATTGGGACCGAATTATGACGGACTTTTTTTTTATCTCCAAATTTAGAGCCACTGGTTCCAGGAAAGAGAGAGAGAGAGATCCAGTGCCGTTAGCCAAACGCAACATCCATGCTTCACCGGGATTTGATCCCGAACCCCTCACGGACAATTGGTCAGACGCCAGCACTTAGACCACTGAGCCACAAGGGCGACACCGAGTCTTAAACAAAACAAAACAAAAGAAGCAGTCCATGCTCGATTTCTTCGCTTCTTCTCTCTCGGTAAGAAGAATCTTGGAAAGAGAAGAATCTGAGGATCGATTTGACTTCTTTTCCCTTGGCGTCAAACTTTTCACATAATAAAAAAAAAAAAATAAAAATAAAAAAAGAAAAAGAAAAGAAAAGAAAATAATTCATGGTCCGTTGTTTGGCATATTTTCAGTCGGTATGCCGAAAATTTGAAAAAAGGCCAATAGTCGTTTGGGCTTGGTAGGCAGAATCTTGAAGAAAAAGTCTGGGCTTGATTGTATAGCCCATTTTCCTCTGCATGGAGAATTTTAGGGGAAAAAAAAATAATCTGCTGACTATTGTTTGGTTTCCTTTCTCTTTGGTATCCACACAACGATAGAGCCACCCCAGTGGCGCAGGCTTTTGACCATTCGTTCGAGATGGGTCCGGGTTCGAATCCCGTGAGGCATGCCTGTTGTGTTTGTCTCACAGCACTGACTCTCTCCCTTCCCTGGAACCAGTGGCCCTAAATTTGGAACGGGTGACTGCTCAATGTGGTCGTTAAACCTATACCCAAATGCATTGATAAAAGCCTAATAAGCCGCCCCGGTGGCGCAGTGGTCTAAGCGATGGCATCTGATCATTCGTCCGAAAGGGGTCCGGGTTCGAATCCCGGTGAGGCATGGATGTTGTGCTTGTCTTACGGCACTGGCTCTCTCCCTTCCCTGGAACCAGTGACCCTAAATTAGGGACGGGAGACTGCTTATAGCCCATTGAGTTGCTCACGGTGGTCGTTAAACCTCCAATCAAAAAAAAAAAAAAAGCCTAATAAGCAATCCTGAACTACTTTTGCTGAAGAAAATCACGCACATCGTGGTCAGATGTGAGTGATCAAAGACTAAGAGCGCTTCATCCTATATTTAAATTCTATTTTATTTTAAGGCAGGAATTATACCAGCGCTAGTTTGTTAAGCGTGTTTATGTATTTCTGATGTTTTAAGTATTTTTAAACGAAGTATGTATCCGAGTTCTTTTACATACGTGTTAAGGCATTTCTACATATGCGTATTTGTCACTAGCGCGCATATTATGACACATGTTGCAAACGCAGTCGAATGTGAAACTCCAAGTCTCACCCCTTTATCAACGTATGGTCGTCCGATTTAAAGAGATGTGCAAGTACTGAATATGACCTCTGAACTTGATCACACGAACTGGAAAATAACTTCCTCTGAGAGTTAATTGGCGTGGGTGTCGCATTTATTCAGTCAGATAACCTTTTGTCATCCATTGCCAAGTTCGCTGCGGAAATGTCTTGAAAGAAAGAAGGGGAATTGAGTTCTACGCAACATGTGCATTCGTGCATTTAATTTAAATTTTTCTCGTAAGGAAAGTTGAGATTAAGGTTGAGGTTTCCACTCTATTTAGCTTGCGAGTTAAAAAAAGTTTCGAGTGATGTGATGAGTTTTTTAAATCGTCCATTTTGACTCGGCTGAGCAATTACGGCTGACTATCAGTTTAGTCGAAGTTCCAGGAACAGTTAAGCACAGAAGTTAAACGACATCGAACGTTATATTTGTTGCGTCGTGTTGATATTCTTGGTCGATGTCCTTAGACGTTTTTCGTGAGAAGTACAGCTATATGATTGGCGTTATTCATAATGCAAATGATTGTATGATGCAGGGGTGGGGAGCCTGCGGCCTTCTGGTCCATTAAGTGCTGCGTTTTGAGTGACTCCAAATTTTGCAGAAAATAATCCTTTTATTTTCATTAATATGTTTTTGTTCGTCTTTAATTATTTTTATTTTAATCTTAAAATCACCGCATTTAAATTACCAAAGAGTAAAAGAAGATTCAACGAAATAATGCTGATGGCCACAATTAAAACATTAGTAAGTCATAAGTGCCATTTTGACACCTGCTACGCTCATGATTTCGTTCTATGGCTTCTAAAGAACTACAGATGGAATTGATTGAGCTCTCAGAAGATGACATTTTGAAGTCCTTATTTGACGCTAAGAAAGATCCAGTTGAAATATGGAAAAATCGAATAGAATACTCATGCCTTCGGCAACATGCACGAAAAAGGCTTTCTTGCTTTTCAACCACTTATTGCTCCAAATCTACATTCTTGTACCTATCCCAAATCAAGATGCGCTTAAGGCTCTACGAGACCCGCCATCTTGTATTGCTGCCTTCTCTTATTAACCAACGGGCAAGCGTATTTCACAAATTACTCGGGCAATTTTGCACATTTTGGAACACCGTTTGTGGCTAACGCAAGATATATGATAAGTAAAGAGTTCCCTGGTTTCAGATTTTCATTTTGGACCCTTTAAGTATTTTTTAGTAATTAATAAAACTATGGTAGACGCCTTGGTACGACTTTCGCTGCAGATAAAAAATGAAGGGAAAGGTCAATAAAAATTCTGAAACCAGGGAACTCTTTATTTTTCATATATCTTGCGTTAGTCACAAACGGTTTTCCAAAATGTGCAAAATTGCCCGAGCAATTTGTGAAATACGCTTGCCCGTTGGTTAATAAGAGAAGGCAGCAATACAAGATGTCGGGTCTCGCAGAGCCTTAAGGTCACAAGTGACGGATACCCATCTAGAGCATCGGATATGACGCACAGGGATTGCCACGTGACTGTTTCTTTTTAGGTACTCTATAATGTTTTAAGGTTTAACATTTTGTGTTTTGCAGATTGTTGAAACAACTTTAATACTAAATACTTAACTCTAAAACTTAGATGACAACTCTCACACTGATTGATATAGCAAAAAATGGAACTTACAGTAAATGGAACTAGTTATTCATATTTCCCCCTTAAACAAATAAAACAGTATTTGTTAAAGACCGCCTAATTTGTACGTTGATAATGTGATTCGATCTCGTATAAGCTGAATCATATTATTAACGTCGGTGACATTTTCCCAGCGTATCCTCAAGATAACATGACGTCCTTCTTCAAGCAGCGTATCGTCTTACATTTACACGCCAGCACTTCTGTAGAGTTGGCGTGGCTTTTTGTTTACCTCTGACTCACTGTCAGCCGTTGCCAAACGGTACTGACGAATTCGGAGGATTTGGAGTGCTGTTTGAAAGAACTGTAACCGAGAAGTAACGTACGTAAGAACAGAAACTCAAACAGGAAAGCAAAATCAGAGATATGAATCTAAATTATAGTAGTGTTTTTTGAGAGTTTGTAGATATAACGTACTACATCGTGGTTGCGGTGTAGGACCATAGCTAGCAGGGTGCTAGACAGAGCTCAGCTACTACCGTCGCTAGTTGAAGGCCCGACCATGGGAACCTGTTTTTCATGCGATGTCACGGTCCATCGTCAGCCTTTAGTCGTCTGTAAACACGTGTACGTGTTGTCTTTGATATTGTGCTCTCCACGTGTTGTGTTATTATATGTTCTTTTAGGGCAATACTAAAATGTTTTTAGATATTAAATCACGCCATATAGATGGTACAATACATTATGGATACCAGATGTGCTATGGATACCTAAAAACACTCCAAGGTAAATAGATTAAACACATATATGTTGATTTCCATTCTTAGCGGAATCTTTCTATTATGTTGTCGGAAAAGTCATGACGTATTTTGGCACCCGATGGAGGTTGGGAGGTTTTGGAAGTACTAGAGGCATGCGCAGCTTTGTTATCGCTATGGCATTCGACAGGTGCCAGTTCTAGCTGCAGTCTAAAAGGGATAGTGAGCGATTTGGTTGATTTGCGGAGATTTGACATCAAGTTGAAGATGGAAGACCAAACTGTGCATTTTCGCCATATTTTACTGTTTTACTTCCATAAACGGAAGAACGCGTGTCAAGCTTATGAAAAATTGCGTAAAGTGTACGGTGATAATGCTCTACAAGAACGTCAGTGCCAGCGGTGGTTCGCAAAATTCCGTGCTGGTGATTTTGACCTCAACGATGCTCCTCGGTCCGGGAGGCCAACCGTGGTTGATAACGACCAAATTAAGGCATTGATCGAGTAAAACCCACGTTACACGACACGAGAGATTGCAGACATATTGCACATCCATCATTCAAACGTTCACGACCACCTGAAGAAGCTGGGATACGTAAGCAAGCTCGATGTGTATGTTCCTCATGAACTCAAAGAAGCTGAATTGACGGCGCTATAGACATCTGCGATATGCTCATTAAACGGGAGGAAAATGATCCTTTTTTTTAAGCAACTGATAACTGGGTTCGAAAAGTGGATTGTGTGCAACAATGTGCTGCGCAAACGGTCTTGGTCCAAACGTGCTGCTTTGCCTCAAACAACATCCAAAGCAGACATTCATCAGCGGAAGTTTCTGGTCTCAGTGTGGTGGGATTTTACAGGTGTCGTGTTTTTCGAGCTCCTACCACTGAACCAAACAATCAATTCGAATGTGTACTGTCGGCAATCGGACAGTTTGAACGAATCCATCATCCAGAAACGTCCAGAGCTCGTTTATCGTAAATGTGTTGTGTTCCATCACGACAACGCAAGACCAGACATAAGTTTGATCACCCGCCAAAAATTATTGGAGCTTGGGTGGGATGTGTTGCCACACCCAGCATACTCGCCTGACCTTGCACTGTCAGACTTCCACTTGTTTCGATCTCTTCAACAGTCCTTGCGTGGTATAACGTTCATTTCAGATGAGGCTGAAAATCAGCACCTTGTACAGGTTTTCGCCACGAAAGACAGGTCCTTCTATGAACGAGGCATTCTGCAGCTCACTGAAAGATGGCAAAAGGATATCGAAAAAAACGGGCATTATGTCATTGATTGATCTTTGTTCTTTCTATCAATAAATGGACTTTGCAAAACATGGGTAAAATACGTCATGACTTTTCCGACAACCCAATAGTTCGTGTCAATGATTTAAATGCCAGTTCCAATGAATTGCTTAAGAACCTTCTAGAAATTCAGTATCGAAATATTTCTAGAAAATGCGAGTTTGCTATTGTTTTTTATCTTCATCGATTCATATTTCTGATGGTTTTCACGAAATAGCTAAATTTAATTGTAGGAAACATCCAATTGTGTATAAAGTTGTTTCTTGAGATGAATGCAGACTTTTTTTGTATTTAATTTGTAGAATGTTCGTACTTCATTTATTGCAGTAATCTCATGATGTTTATTCAGTTTCGTAGATTCGTAAATAACAGACGAATAAAGATGTACAGACGTGGACAGCGTGCAAAAGTGATTACGCTCTTAAACATGAAAGCATGGAGAAATCGGGCGAAAATCACAAGTAATATCAAATAGTTTTGTCCAATAATTCCCCCTCAGAATTTAAGATATAGCAGCAAAAAATACAGAAATATTGATAAGGAAAAGCTTCAGAGTTTATTTTCTGTCCATATCTTAGGAATAAATAACATCGAGTAATTGCTGTTATAAAGCATAAGATACCTTTATTATTATTATGATCTGTTTTTTGTAATGATAGATTTATTTCAGAGAAGCAATATTGTTAGAAGATAAACTAATAACAATTATACTTAAATTTTTCTTTCGGTATTTCTGTAAGTTAGAGTTTTTGCCATGGGAACTAAATAATATTATTTCTTGTACTTTGGAACTTCCAAATCAATTCCATTGACGTAGCTTTTTGGTTCACTTACAACTAACAGACTTCAAACAAACCCTTTATCTGTAAATTTCATATTGCTTAGTTCAGGCAAGTCCCATGTTTGGTGCGGTTTATTGAAGTCCATCGTATTTTTCTGTAATGATTTATTATCATCTCATCCTTCATAAATCCAGTTTGGGAAACGCGATATCCTCATAAAAATACCTGTAAGACTTGTTCTCTTAATCCATAATATAGCACAAATTCATTACATATTTATTAATTTTTTCCTAACTAAACAAGTCTTTGTTATCTTCGCAGTCCGAAAACGACGACGGTTTCATGTCGAAGCCCTTTTTCTGTTAGTAAAAGTTATTAAATATATAATTAAAAAAGCTGCTTTGTTTTATCTCTCTATTCTAAAAAAAGTAACTGTCGCCGCTGTTTCAGAAATTTCGCAGCACTCTTGCTTTCCTAGCTCGCAGCTCAAAACGTATTGAACACAAAAATATGAAATTTACATCGTTTGTGGAGAATTGTTTGGAGAACACGCTGAAATAAATCGTTTTTCGATTCTGGCGATACATCAAGAGTTCTAGTATTTCAAAGTTAAGGTACGCAAAAAAGGGCTATCAGGTCGCGTTCCGGACACACCAACAGCAACAGAACCACGAAACTTTGTAGGCACGTTATAGTGTCATGACCGAATTTTTGCTCCTCGTCGCCAATTTTTTGAATTTTGATTTAAATTACGAGAAATTAAATTTTTAAATTTCACAAAATTCTCCATTTTGCGGTGGGATCCATTAAAAAATGACGTATATAGGGCAAACTATAAATCATAACGCATTGCAATTTTTACAGCATAAACTTACAACTATCATCCCCTTTTTACAAAAAAAAAATTGAAAGAAAAAGTCATTTTCTGATTTTTAAGTATTTTTTAAAGACGCAAAGGAAAGAAACGAACGGCTTGTCTGTCTTCACGATAACCACAGAGGAACGTTCTGGTCCCGTGACCTGCTGCCATGGTGACGCAGAGAATTTTTTATGCATATGTTTTGTTTGTAAAGCTATCTCAGTTGTTTAACGGTTTAGCATAACGGTTTATGGTTTACGGAGCCAAAGGGAATATGAAGTTTCTGGTGTAGTCTGGGCGGGCAGAACAGGAGATGTTCAAATGTAGTTGGTATTTGTGGTACGTTTTATAGAGAAACCGACAGTGTTTGCGATATAGCACAACTATAGGGGGCGCTGATTTATGTGACTTGTCATGACCAGTTGTTGATGTTTTAGGCCAGGGAAGAGAGAAATGCCATTTTCTGTGTTTATTTTTTTCCCATTTTGGGGAAACGTAAAATTTTAAAGGACATTTTCAAAAAGTAAACAAAGTATAGAAATAAAGAGTGACGGAGGTGGAGGCGTAGTTCGACAGACGGTTAAATCCTTGTTCGTCATTTGGTACGTGACTAGGAGATGCTAAGCTGCTGCTTGAAAGCTTCCAGGTGGTGTCTACAAAGAAGTGCGGTCCTGCTGGGAATATTCTAACTAAATGTATACCTCTGATAGTTGGAAAATAGTGCTAAGGGGAAATCCTTGGAGTGCGCGCGAGGGAAAGAGCTTTCAGCATCTTCTCTTTCATTGTTTTTCGTTGATTAGGAAAAAACAATGACCGAGAAGAAGCTGATGCTTGTGCAGAAAAGAATGTTTTCGGCGGGATACTGGTGCTCTTGATTTTTGAGACGGAAATAGGTATGGCTATTTACCACGGTAAGAAGTGACTACCTCCGAGTACCAGCGAAGCAGAATACGCGATCAAAGATGGAGAAAGAAGTGAAACCGAAGAAGAGGAGTAGAAAAAGTTGAAGTATGACATCAGTAAATCCCCGATGCCATTGCGTGGATCCACGGAAAAGAAACGAGAACAGTAAACGCTAGTTGGTAGTTATTTTGACTCCAGCTATAAGGAACGCCCATCAAGCAAATTTAAAGAATGTGATTGATTTTTATATTTCAAGAGAGTTCTGTTTCCTTTCTCTCCCTTTTTATTTCATAATTTGTATTTTATCTAATTTTTTTCCTTTTTGGCAGAATTATTCGCTAATAAAGTAAATTAACGAAAGGAGATTAAAAACAAAGCAAAACTTGCAACTGTATTCGTGGGAAAAAGCAGTTCGTAATTGAACAGAGACCCTCCCCTCCTCCCAGATGACCCTTCAATCCCCCGCCAGATTACTCTTCCGCCCTCCCAGTTCTGGGATCTAGCTACGGCCCTGTTAGCAAGTTCAATTATTTACATAACCCAATTGTCGACTCATACCAAACAATCTGCATGGCGCTTCAGGCAGTGCTTCCTAGTGTGGCATTTTATACTTCGAGAAGCGTCCCTAGCTAGTTCAGAAAGTAACGAGACTGACGTCATAGAGCCAAAACAAGCCCACGCAGAAAAATGCAGCTGCATGTGACGGGACACCTGCAAGGTCAGTCACGTGACGACGCGTAGTTACAGCGCTCCGCTAGTTTATTCTTTTAGTAGAATGCGTAGAGTTCAGACGTGCTTCTGTAAACCAGCATGGTTTTAAAACTAGACCAAAGAGAAGCTATAAAAATGTGCGTGCATTTGAGTAAAACTGCCACAGAAACGCACGAAATGATTGAAACATCCTATACGCAAGGAAGATGCTCTGTCCCATTCAAGAGTTTTTGAGCGGCGAAAGAAATTTGTGAATGGTGAAGAGTGTCTGGAAGATGCGTCACGCTCCGGTAGGCCTTCGACATCGACTACGGAGGTTAATATTAATACTAGAGTGGCGACGAATCCTAAATTTCCTTGAATCCGAATCCTAAAACGTTCTTAAATCCCTCGAATCTCCCGAATCTCGAATCTCTCGAATCCTTCATAAAAGAATAGTTATATATATATATAAAACAAACAAAAACAAAACAGGGAATGAAAAGTCTTGTACTTAAAATTAAAAGTTTTTGATTGAAGAAAATCTGATTTTAATGAAAAAGAAATGAAAGAATACAACTTTCAAAAAATATACCCAAAGTTATTAAGGAGATACAAATGAAATTTGTAATTTGCATTTATTATAGCTCTTGAGACTTGAGGTTCATTTCCATTCTCCGAACATAATTTGACAAAAAATATTTGAGTAAAAATTCACATTTTTGACATTTTTTATTTACATGCACAAAATAAATCGCTCCTAAGTATGCGTAAATGCTGTGGTTAGCGATATAGACTACGTAGGAATAAAAACAATAAAGCGTGAGAAACGCTGAGATTGATAAAAAAATTACAGACCGGATAACGCCGAGCGTATACTGAAAGCATGTGCAAGTGGGACGCTGCGGTGAGTTGAGTAGAACTAGACAGAGTAACTTGAGTCATGTGCGCGACGCGGCTCAAGTTCACACTTCCCCCTCCGTTCTCACGCTCGTTACCACGGTAACGGCTGCCGGGAAAGAGATAAAATATGGCTAAGTCACTTTTCCCACTATACTTGAGGTATGGTGGCTAAGGCATTGTTCGATGGGAGACGTCAGTCACTTCGGCGGTTGCTCTCTGTTATTGGCTGAACAATTCGTTCACTGTTTGTTGCATCCGGTTTGGAAGTAACGAGTTATTTCAAATAGCTGTGTACACACTGTAGACGATCTTCTTCGATTGTTTTCTAATGTCAGAACTCGTCATGCTGAAAAAATTCGAACAAATATCGCTCTAGAACAAGTACCAAACGCCAAGTTTTTTAGGTTAAGATTCGAATGACGAGAAAAGCGCGAAGATTCGAGTTTTTGAATCTTTTTCAAGATTCGCGGGATTCGAGGATTCGAATGTCCCGTCCCTAGTCAATACCATCGAGGCACTCCTTGCCGAAGACCGCCGATTGACTGTTGAGGAGGTGGCTAATGTCATGCAGATGTCCGTTGATGACACTGTGAGAAACCGGCTGGGTACCGATTAGTCGCTGTAAAGTGGATTTTCCACTTGCTCACGGATGAACACGAGGCAATGAACCCCCCTCCCCGCCCATTTCGATCTGTAGCGTTCTTTACTATGTGAAATGTGTATGTATGGCTTACTGATATATCTCAAAGCATCTCTCTAATATATTTATATAAATGGCTTACTAAACACTACATACGGGGGGGGGCATAACAAAAATTCTACACACTGTCCATTTTTGAGAAAATTGTGAAGTAACGGAGAAAACTTACCCTATTGCCGTTCAATGTACTCCCCTCCGCTGCTAATGACAGCTTGCTAGCTGTGAGGTAGGTTGTGGATGCCCCGTAGTACGCCATCTTTGTTCAGCTGTCGTATTACTCGGGTCACATCCAATGACAGTTCGTCCAGCGATTCGTAGCGGATGCCACGGAGCCAATTTTTTTAACTTTGGGAAAAGGTCAAAGCCGAGTGGACTGAGGTCAGGGCTGTATGGTGGATGGGGATAGAGTTTCCCAGCTATATTTCGACAAAAGTCTCCCGTACCGACGCTGCATCATGACACGATGCGTTGTCATGCAGCAATATCGCTCTCACTTTCGACAAGTTGGGGCGATTCTGACGAATATTCGGTCTCAACTTTGTCCTCAGAAAGAAATTGTGCTTCGGTCAAGAGTTCCTTCCCCACAAACTTCTCGTAAGGCAGTGTGGATCTATGTAGGAGTTTTTCCCCGCAGAGTTTCTATTTTCACGTACGAACGCTGGTCTAACGCTGTGACTCGACCTGAGGAGCTGCACGCTTCCATTTTCAAACCCTCCCACGTCCACACAACAAATGATAGCGCGTCGTTCTGACACCACTGCGTTGGTAAGAGTCTGACCTTGACATGACGCAATCATTTTCCCGATTGCAACATCCGCTTCCGTTTTAGATTAACGTGTGCAGAACTTTTGTTATGACACTCGTACAACAAGTTCTCCTCAATTACTTCACTTAAAGTGAAACAGGAGCCACTCCAATAAAGTCCAAGAAATATTTATTTACAGTGCTTCTTCGTTATTCTATCAACACCTCATAAATACTGGTTATGCAGAACGTCAACATTCCGACATACTTGAACTAATCACAATGGTAGTAATACTTCGCAACTAATTAACAAATCTTATTAAACAGAACACTTTAATTCCAAACGTTAAATATATAACACAACTCAACACCAGTGGCGTAACCAGCACAACCCCAAAGCACAGTAACTTTTCCAGGATTTCGAACAAGAGGGAGGATGCATTTTTCGCGGTGTGTGTGTGTGTGTGGTGGTTGGGGAGGGTTAGGAAGTCAGAGAGAGTGTCTGCAAAAAGTAATGGTGGTACCTATAGCCCTGTAGTTTTCATTTCCCAAGTAATAGATTCACCAATACGTGTAATTGCTTTGTCCGAAACTAAAATAAATCACTTGAAGAAATCACCCACTTACACATGGCAGATCTGCGGTTGCTGTGAATAAATGTTGACGCCTGTCGTGCATGTTAATCCTAGGTATCTGACTTTTCCCACATCCTCCACGGGGAACGCCACTGTGGCCTCGCGCTTTTTCTCAGCAGCGCAGAGAGAGGGTGATTGGAGAGCGATCGTATTATTTACAACCCATTGCAGAACAATTGCATTACAACCCGAAGTCAAAGAGCCGAACACTTTCAATCTGTAGGACATTCAGTGTTTCAAAAGTGAAATTAGGCATTTATTTTGGCAAAGCAAAATATATCTTAAAGCAAAAAAATATGAATCTTTTGGTTAATTATTGTGCGTGTTCAATTTTTTCATAAAACCACAACTGGGAGCTGCAGTACGTCCCTTCGTTACCTGTGCCTTCCGCAGCTGCGGGGGCTGCAGGGGCTGCGGGATTGGTAGTTACGCCACTGCTGAACACGCAGCCTTCAAATGGACACAACTTCAAGTAAACAGCGCCGCTTCCACGATTATAACATCACACCACCACACCACACTTGTTGGCTGCCGCTTCAACATTATATCCTCTAGTTCTTACCTGCCACATACATATGTCATGCTCTCTGACCTCAAAAGTGTTGCCAACCTCATTCCACGCGAAAGAGAAGATGTAACGTTAAGGTTTGAAAAGGCTAAAATAGAATTAACTAAAATTTACTTAGAGAAAGCAACTAAAAATGAAAGTTAATTTACTGTGTACGTCACTAATCCAGGAACAAAACAACAGAACATCCAATGGAAACACCTACAGAGTTCCCGATTTAAGAAAGCAAAGTTTCAAGCAAGTGCAGGGAAAATTATGCACCTGGTTTTCTTCGATAAAAAGGAAATTGTGTATGACCGTGTTGTTCCACAAGGAAGAACATTTACCAGTGTTTGTTATTCTGAAGTTCTCAAAGGTCCTCTAAAGAGAAAATTCCTCAAAACGCCTAGAATTTGCACAAACCAGTTAGATTTTGCTGCAAGATAATGCCCTTGCATATCGAGTTTTGGTTATCTAAGATCTATACTTCGATTCACCATAAGATGACACTGTAGGGGAAGGTTCGTTAAGCCTATCGCCGCTACTAAAAGTAGTTCCCAACATTTCCCATGAAAACCAATGCATTTATTGCCCAGAATCATACTTTATATTGTCCTAGCTGTTTACTTATAAGTACATATAGTTATTTTAGACAAATCTAGAAATGATCTATTTTAAAAAATTAAGTTTTAGAATTAGACCAACACTCGCATACGCAAATATGCAGTGTTTGGGGAGATAAGGATGCCAGTGAGTTGATGGGGGAAGTGCTTGAAAGCTGCTAACAGCAGGACACAGTGGGGCCTACGCACTCACTGAGCCGCCGTTCCCGAAGGCTCAGTGAGTGCGTAGGCTCTTGTACCTTTAACTGCAGTGTCATCTTAGGGTGAATCGAAGTATAGGAATCGAAACCATGGCGCACCCTTCGTGTGCACCGGATAGAGCTCCGTGTGACTTCCACCTATTCCCCAAGGAGGTTAGAATAAGATATCTGGAGATGCCCTTGTTAATGAAGCAGTACCACTTTGCGTGAAGCCCATACCCGCCAGCGACGGCCGTCAAAGTGTGGGAAAGCTGATGGTTTTCAAGGCAATTGCAATGCATTTTGTGTTGGCCGAATCGCCTTCTTTCGTCGCAAATGTTTCTAATTTTACATCGTAACTTGTTGCCGATGTCTGAGAAAATGCTGAATTTATAAAATTCTTAATTATTTTGAGGCTCGTTTTCATTTTTATTTTAAATTGAAACACACGAACATCAGTACGAATTCTAAACAAAACATAACGTTAAAATTGTGAACTTGCCTTATGTAAGAAGTATAATTCATTCCAGTTTGATATTAACACGATTTCCGCAACCCAAAACCACGCAATTCCAAAATGCCGCCCCGGTGACGCAGTGCTCTAAGTGATGGCTTCTGATACCTCATCCGAGATGGGTCCGGGTTCGAATCCGTTGAGGCATGGATGTTGTGTTTGTCTTACGGCACTGGCTCTCTCTCTCCCTTCCCTGGAACCAATGGCAGTAAATCAGGGACGGGTGACTGCTTATAACCCATTGAATTGCTCACGGTGGTCGTTAAACCCGCAATAAAAAAAAAGAATTCCAAAATACAAACAGTTGAAATTACATAGGTATCATGTAAAAAACGGCAAATTCCAACACCTTGCAGTTTCACGGTTAAGAGATTCAGGGCATCTTCAGAAGTATTATTCTAACCTCCTTGCTATTCCCTGAAGACCAGATCGGTGGTGCAGTGGTCTAAGCGAAGGCTTCTGACCATTCGTCCGTGAAGGGTCTGGGTTTGAATCCCGGTGAGGCATGGATGTTGTATTTGTCTTACGGCACTGTCTCTCTCCCTTCCCTGGAACCAGTGGCTCTAAGTTAGGGACGGGCATTTATTGCCCAGAATCATACTTTGCATTGTCCTACTGTTTATTTATAAGTACATAAATGCCCGTCCCTAATTTAGGGCCACTGGTTCCAGGAAGCAACTCAATGGCCCGTTCCTAATTTAGGGCCGTGAGCAACTCAATGGCTATAGCCCAGTTGCTCACGGTGGTCGTTAAACCTTCAATCAAATCAAAATTAAAAATTCCCTGAAGTGGAAAATACCGAACTTCGTGGGCGTCGATTTGCGTCAAATACTGAACTGAACAATGCTGTGATGGGTATTCTGAACAACATGGCGAGGAAGGGCTTAGAACACACTTTTCGGAAATGGATAGAAAGGTAGGACCTGTGCATTCAGGTAGAGGGAGAATACTTCGAAAGTATATACTGTAAGTCTAAGTATGTTTACTGCATTACACTTCTGCCCCATGTAAAATCAGACTCATTACTTTTTCAACGACCCTTGTATACTAAAAAATCGGAAACAATAACACTAACAGTACTGGCCAAATACCAAAGTTTCATTTGATACTTAAATATTATTAAACCAAATTTGAAATCTGGTTTTCCTTCAGTGTTCTGCGAGAAGCGAGTAAAACATTAAGCATATTATTTCGAACATTAAGCTTACTATTTCGAACATTAAGCTTACTATTTCGAACTTCACGTGAAATTCGAAATAGTAAGCTTAACAATACATTAAGCTTACTATTTCGAACTTCACGTAAACAGTCTAACCAACGAAGGTTAAAAGCTAAGAGAACCTGCATAACCCTTCGCTATCCCTACTTCGTTCTCCTATCCTAACACCGTACGAACACGGAGCAGCTACAGTGTCGATCGATAGCACGGCGTTTGCTGACGTCACAAATCGGTGTTTGGGCCTTCTATCTCGGTGGCCACGGTTGAAGTAAATGAGTATTTATTTGATTCTTTTGAAATGTTTACAATGGATGGTCAAAAAGTAATATGTAATGCTTTCTTGGAGGTGCAACTGTTATACTGTGGTTTACTGATTAGGTATAAATTTGTTATGTATTTGCTACTGTCCAGGGTTCCGACTCAGTTATAATATACCTTTTTATAACTGGGAAACCTCCCTGTCTAAGAAACACTTCTGGTGGGATGGGAGCATAAGCAACTAAATTTTTTATAGAGCAAAAACAAATATAAACTTGCAGCTTTTTATGCTATTTTTCCTAGCTGCATTCAGTTAACATACCAAGTGTTTCTTAGGATAGAAAAAAAAGGCAACTCCACTATGGCACCATGCCTTGACGTGGCAGTGGAGCTTTTAAGCTAAATAGTATCAAAGGTCTTTTTACTTTACAAAGAGATTGAAGTGCCTCAAAAATTTTGCCCTCTGTGTTGTGCAAAGTCACTGTTTTTTCTTTTTTTTTTTGGATTGAAGATTTAACGACCACCGTGAGTAACTCAATCGGCTATAAGCAGTCGCCCGTCCCTAATTTAGGGTCACTGGTTCCAGGGAAGGGAGAGAGCCAGTGCCGTAAGACCAACACACCATCCATGCCTGACCGGGATTCGAACCCGGACCCTTGACGGTGAATGATCTTTTTTTTTTTTTTTTTGATTGGAGGTTTAACGACCACCGTGAGCAACTCAATGGGCTATAAGCAGTCGCCCGTCCCTAATTTAGGGTCACTGGTTCCAGGGAAGGGAGAGAGCCAGTCCCGTAAGACAAACACAACATCCATGCCTTACCGGGAGTCGAACCCGGACCCCTTACGGACGAATGATCAGAGGCCAGCGCCTGAGACCACTGCGCCACCGGGGCGGCTGAATGATCTTAAGCCAGCGCTTAGACCACTGCACCACCGGGGTGGCGTCACTTTTGTCGACTTCCAACATTAAATTTAGATTGTTTAGATACGCGGGCAATGCTTTCGCGTACGTGGGTGAGCGTATCGTATCCCACCGTGTACACACAAGTGACCCTCGCTCCGGGTCGGCAGGAATGTGCTCTCACAATGCATTGCGCGCATTCTGTTTTGTCCCCCAGCCGCTGCTTCAATTTGGCGCTGCAAGCGGAGAGCTCGAGGCTCTCGTCTTTAACGTTAAGTTCCCTCGCTTACTTTAATTGTACTCGCTTCGGTTCTGCTTCTGCGTCATTGTGCACGATTGCGCGAGACGGATTAGTTCGTTTCCTATGTCGGCTGTCTTAAATTCAACGTCACGAAGTTTCAGTTAATTGTCGTAATAGAACGTGATGACTCAGGTTCCAGAATGAAATTTAACAGATTTAACAGACCGTTAACAGCCGCTTCGTGACATTACAGAATAGGTCGTCGGAAAATTTGCGCAGTTTTAAATTTCGGAATTCCTCCCAAAGACAGAAATGGCAAAACAATCCAAAAAGGCAGAGCTGAGTTTTCCGGTCGCTCAAATACATCGTCACCTCTCCCAGGGGAAGAGGAAAGTAGCTGCAACGGCACCTGTCTTCTTAGCTGGAGTCTTGGAGTACCTCGCCGCCGAAATATTGGAAGTATCTGGGAATGCTGCTCGCAGCGCTGGCAGGCGGAATATTGAATCTGATGATGTGATAACGGCCATCGCAAAAGACAGAGATCTCAAGAAGCTCTTCAAAGACACCATCGCCGCCGCACAGAAGAAGAAGAAATAATTGCCCGTTGTAACGCACCCGAAGATGATTAGAGTAAAGGATCAAGAAAAGGAGGCATTCCGATGTTTCCACTAAAAACTTTCAGGACATTATTTATGCCAATTATGTTATTACGGACTGCAACAGTAGAACTTTCATGAAATTCTAAGTTACTTAAGTTCTGAATGACTCAGGTGGATTTCAATCGAAATTTAACTGTTCTTCGAAATATGACTTTTGTAGATCTTTATTCAGAAATCGTTGAACCTTATAAATCAGGATGAAAGCCAGAAAATAAAATATGTAAGAATGAATATTTTTCTGAATATTCTGCTTTTCTTAACACTTGATAAGGACGTAGGTGGAGCCTTGGTTTTGAAGCATTGCTGGTAATAAACGTAAGTATTTGGTGGGGAAACTATTCCATTTTACAAAGTAAATAACCCACAATTATGTTTATCATGAAAATTATATCTATTGTGCGACTTACAGATGCCCTTTTCCCCGTAATGTTTTGAACAAAATGGTTATTTTATTATCATTGATTTACTATTTTTTTTCCAGTTTAAATTTTGGAACTGAACTACTAAGAAATGGCAGCTCTATCAACAAAAATTATTTTGGCCATTTACCCCACCTGGAAGTATTTAATACCAGAATTTTTAGATTTTGAGGTTTAAATGATAGGAGCATTTTACAATATAACTTTTTCCGAAACAAAAAAAATGTATTTGAAATACTGAGATATATCATTCTTAATCTTTCGGTAGTCTTATACAATTTAGAAACAGAAGATTTTGAAAATATTACGGAAGAAATTCCGTGGCGTTACGTGTCTCTTTCCGCCGCAGTTTTCTGCAGGGCTGTTTATGTTTTAGACCACGGCTTTCAGTGTGCCACAACGCGATGTAAATAGTTCCGCAATGAAATGCAAAAGAGGGGCGGATTTGTTCAAGAGTTAATATCTTTGTCAATATTTGTTTCCGTAGAAATTAAACAGTATATAACGCATCAATGGTAGCAACTAACGAAAGAAAGGTGGAATTAGCTTCGCATTAAAAAAAAAAAAGGTCCGTGCAAAAAGAAAAGAAGTCCGTAGGACTATTAGTCGATAAATTTTCTTCATAAAATACATTTATGATTCTTTCATGATGTCCTAAATTATTTCTTCGGAAATGTTGAAGGATTTCGAAAAAGTGAGACGTACAGATTTTGAAGTAAGCCATTTTATGGCAAATGGTGAAAAAACGTCATCTTCATAGTGCATTTTAAAGATTTTTACCGAATATTTACATGTAAGTACGACGCTGTAAACAGAAGCTGCGGCAGGCCTAACACAACGCTGAGGCGACGACGTCGAGCTTTGCTCCGCTGAAACGATGGTCTCGTTCCGGCGGCCATTTTGCTGGCGGAAGAGTACAACAGAAAGGGGGAACATGCTTGTCAGGAAAGCGTTCAATTTTGTAGTGCTACGCTACAGAAAAAAGCTCATAATTTCTGTCTCAATTTTTAACATCATATCTGACTATTTCTTGGTTTCTTCGCGAATGATTCTTCGATGCGCAATGTATGAGGTCACTTCTTCGTCGTTTTTTTTTTGTAATCCAATTTGAATGGGTAATTCGTCAGTTTACCTCGTACCTAGGTTTTTTACACTTTTCCCACGCTATATTGAATATTAGGCCCTGCAGAACATGAAAGTGAAGTGGGGCTGAGACATATTTTTTTTTACGGATTTTTAAAGTTTGGACTACTTTTTGCTCCGCGTAGTGCTTTCCATCGCAAGTGATTCGGCATTTCCGTGCAAGAGGTTTTAGAGCTTCCGAGCAGTTCTCGGCGCTTTATTGTAACATTGGAATAGTGCTTTGTTTGACGCTGTGCATTCCAATTGTAAAAGAGTTTGTCTTTATTTTTTAGCATGGAAAAAAGACATCTGCATATGAGAAAAAATGCAATTGCTTTTGCCCAGCGGCATTGTCTACAAAACCTACGTTGGAGGTAAACCTATAGTACGAAAATGCCGAATCACTTGCGATGGAAAACACTACGCGGAGCAAAAAGTAGTCCATACTTTAAACATCCGTATAAAAAAAATATTCCTTAGCCCCTCATAAGGACTTCATTTTCATGTTCTACAGGGCCTAATATTCAATATACCGTGGAAAAAGTCTACAAAACCTAGGCCCGAGGTAAACTGAAGAATTACCTTTGAATGTACTACGAACCACGTCGTCAATAGAGAAGCAAAACGTTACCTTTCCGATGCCATGTAACTTCCGTTGGAGAGAACGCAACATGTACTTTAACACTTTTCTAGAAGAAAGAAAGGCATCTGCATACTTCCTGTTTCGTATCAGGGAATCATATGCGTAAGGTCGAAGCAATTGTCACCATGTGTTTTGACAAACTGCGACAGAAATAAAGAACTATGTTCTGTTAGGTAGCACTACAAATTGGAACGCTTTCCTGGCAAGATCGTTCCCCGTTCCTCTTGTATTCTTCCGCCAGCAAAATGGCAGCCAGAACGATACCTGCGCTTCAGCGGAGCGAAGTTTGAGGTGGTCGCTGCGGCGTTGTGTTAGGCATGCCGCAACGCTGTTCACGTTGTCACAGTTACATGTAAATATTACGGTAAAAATCTTTAAAATGCACTATACAGATGACATTTTTTCACCATTCGCCATGAAATTACATACTTTAAAATCTGTACGTCTCGCTTTTTCGAAATCCTTTAACATTTCCGACGAAATAATTTAGAACCGTAAACTACACATTTACCAAAAAAGTCATTAAAGCATCTTATTATAGTGAAATTCTAAACAAAACACCGCATGAAATTAACACGAACTGCCGTTTAATGTTGGCGATAAGCATGCAGGTTCTGTGTAAACAAAGCGGAACGATACACGCAAAGTTGGGAACTTCTTGAAAAGTGTTCTGATACGGAAGTTCATCCTTGTTCTCAAACACGTGGAGCTATGTATATCGCGTAGTTTAACATGTGGAGCTACCTCATCAAACAAAGACCTTCGCTCTTTCCACGTTTATAAGTGAGTCACGGAAAAATTCTTATTGGCCGCCACCGGAAGTCTAACCCAGGGTCTTCCAGTTACGCGCCTGATATGCTTCCGCTACACCACAGCGGCCTCGAATTCCTCCGTACTCACACACACTAACTGCCAAGCCAATTTGGCAGGTTGCTTCTTGGAACCAAAGAATATCTAAACTGATAAGAAGGTAAGGCTCAGCGAGACGTAACTAGCGCCACTATATTATGTGGCAAAGAATCATTACACGGAAGCCAACATTACAGGCTGATGCCGCAGCTTTGGTTGGCTTTGGCCGCAGGATGCCGGAGCAGACTGAGTTGGACTGAGCATGCGTGTTTGTGTTCAAAGAATATAAACGTTTGTTTGTGTTGGCGTTTTGTTCAAAGGTTTCTGCGTTTATAGCTATCAGTCGTTTCAGCAAATAATACATATTTGGTTTCAGTGATCTGCAATTGTACCGTCTGTATCAAGCAAGCATGTCTTTGATGGAAGAAAATGATAAATCTACCAGGTGAGTAATTACGGGGTTTTTTTTCATTCTGCTTTAAGTGTTATTAAAGGAATCTTTTGAGCCTTACAAGATTCTTGTTCCATTATATGCATGTTTACATGAAGAAGAGGTTAAATAATTTTCCTCGCCTTTACCTACAATCATTCTCAATATTCTGTTTTGTAAGTATTCACAGATGATTAAGGTTACAAGCTACATGTGAATCTCACATATTCTCCTACCTAATGTTTACGTTTTGTGGGAACCCACCCACCATTCCATTGTTTTGCTACTGAGAATTACACGCAAACAATTTTTAATACGAAGTACCACGAATCCCATGGAAATTCAAAACCAGCCTCAGCATTTTTGACATTTAAGGTATATTGTAAATGTGAAATTCATGCAAAGCAACCTGGTATTACTACGGTGCTTAAAGTGAGAATAAAACTGCTAAAATTTCCTTAAAATAATATTAATTGCTAATATATATATATTTGTTTCACCAAAAGAAGGGACAGGAGGGATACTCAGAAAAGAACAAAAAAGAAAATGCTTTAATAGACCCAATGAGACCGAAGGAAACAGTCGCAGATCAAAGCTTAGCTTCCTTTCCGTGAAATAGGCTTCCCGTCCCGTGTCCCCTACGCTTTTTGCGCCTGAATGTTAACTTTCCCGCAGAGCATCTACGGCCGCATTACATGGTGGCGCTGCTGTCGCCTGTTTTACATTATCTCTACGAGAGTTGAGCTTCTTCACGCGAAGCGTTTATATTCTTTGTTGGAACCCCGCACAATGCTGGGGATTCATCTTGTATTCATTTTGGAGCCAGGTATATCGCGTAGCGCACAAGGAGAGTATCTCGCATTACATTCTTAGTATTTTACTGCCGTTTCAGTGAAATATATATTTATTCTTAAAAAAATCGTCTTCCTTTTGAATTTCAGAGTATATCGCGTAGTAACACACAAAGAGCCGTGGTCTATAACGTAAACGACCCCGCCGGCAACCGCAGCGGAAATTTACCTATGGATTTCATTGTTTTTGCTGGTTTTAGGTTTCCCTATGTTGGTAACTTTGGTAAATTAGTTTTGTAACCATGGGAAAAAGGAATAAATTTTTCTCAGCTGAATCCAATACCGGGGAAGCGGAAATGGGAGTACATTGATGACGGAGGGAATAAAAACAGCAGCAGCAGCAACAGCAACAGCAACAAAAAAAGGGGGATCAATTAGAAACAGTTACATGCCCTTTGCCTGCCCAATTACCCAGAAAAATTAATCTTTGCCAAACCATTTCACAAAAAATGAAAAAATAGCAGCTATGTGAATATTTCAGGGGAATAAAAAATCCGATTTTCTCACTCTGTAAATATTTACGGGTGTTCTTTCCAATAGCGCCAGCGCTTGCCTGCTTCCGTAGCGGTTGCGTTCCATGGCGCTAAATTCCAGTGTTTACATTCTCTGTCGATGACGATGCTGAGAAAAAACGATAGTCTTGATCAATTTGAGTCTAGACCAAGGAGGTTAGAATATGATATCTGGAGAGGCCCTTGTTAGCGGAGCATTACCACTTTGCGTGAAGCCTATAACCGCCAGAGACAGCCGTCAAAGTGTGGGAAAGCTGATGGTTTTCAAGGTTAGTGGAATGCATTTTGTTTTGGTCCAATCGCCTTCTTTCGTCGCAAATGTTTCCAATTTCGCATCGTAACTTGCTGCCAATGCGTGAGAAAATGCTGAATTTATAAAGTTCTAGATCATTTTGAGGCTCATTCGCATTTTTATTTTGAATTGAAATACAGGAACGCTAGTGCGAATTCTAAACAAAATATAACGTTAAAATTGAAAACTTCACTCGTATAAGAAGTATGATTCATTCCAGTTTTATATTAACACGGTTTCTGCAACCCCAAACCACACTATTTCGAAATACACACAGTTGAAATTACATAGGTATCATGTAAACAACGTCAAATTCCCACAGTTTGCGGCTTCACGGTTAAGAGACTCAGAGCATCTCCAGAAGTATTATTCTAACTAACCCCTTGGTCTAGACCCACATATGATTAGAGGAAAGATCTAGCCAAATGACAAACTGTAACGTCTCATTATTTCAGTGTTTACGCACAAGTGTCTCACCAGGAGACTCTCATTACCCGCACAACTCACGGCGGCCTAGATGAATTTTGCATTGCTGTTGTGTGTTCTTAAGTGTGAATATAGAATATTGCGATGAATATTTGTGAAGAATTTAAAACATGGAGATTCATTTTTTAACACGAATGACTATATTATTTCTTTAATGGGCATATGTTTTCTAGATTGGGAATTGAACCTCAATATTGATTATTTCTTCCCGTATTTGATAATCTTTACTGCAAATAGGAGAAACTCAGGTGACATGGTGGCCCATACTAACCGTAATAAAAATCTACTGGAGATTGGAATGACGTCATTACCATACAGGCATAGAATCAGCTTAATAATTTAATTCGTTTTTTTATTGAAGCTTTAACGACCACCGTGAGCAACTCAATGGGCACAAGCAGTCGCTAATTTAGGACCACTGGCTCCAGGGAAGGGAGAGAGCTAGTGCCGTAAGATAAACACAACATCCATGCCTCACCGGGATTCGAACCCGGACACCTCGGACGAATGGTCAGGAGCCAGAGCTTAGACCACGGTGCCACTGGGGCGGTAATTTAATTCGTTTCTCACTAGTTACAAGTTGTAGAACTTTCTTTTAACATTTTTCACTAAGATTACGTGACATTTCCCTTCCTGATGTTGGAACCAGTAATTGTGACGTCATTCTCAGTCTGCCTGTATGTAAGGTCGAAGTCTCGAACACAGACAGTGCCACCCTGATTGGCAACAGGTCGTGTTTTCCCGACGAGTCACGATTCATCTTGATGCACCATTACTGTCGCATACGTGTTCGAAGACATCATAATTAACAGCATCTTGAAGCGTACATTTTACAACATCATACCGGCTCATCGCCAAGCGTAACGGTTTGGTGCGCCAATGGGTTCAATTCGCGAGCTCATCTTATAAGAATGAAGGAACTCTCAACAGCCAGCGATACATCAGGGATGTATTAGAGGCAGTGGTGATACCCTTCCTTCAGAGTTGTCTAGGCGCTATATTTCATCAGGACAATGCTCGGCCACGTGTGGCCCGGAATGTCCAAGACCTCTTCTATTAACGACAGATACAGCTTCCTCTTTGGCCTGCACGTTCACCGGATATGTCCCCGATCGAACATTTTTTTTTGTTTTTGATTGGAGGATTAACGACCCCCGTGAGTAACTCACTGGGTTTTAAGCAGTCGCCCGTCCCTGATTTAGGGTCACTGGTTCCAGGGAGAGAGAGAGAGGGCCAGTGCCGTAAGACAAACACAACATCCATGCCTCACCGGGATTCGAACCCGGACCCCTTTCGGACGAATGATCAGAGGCCATCGCTCAGACCACTGCACCACCGGGGCGGCCCGATCGAACATGTTGGGACATAGTAGCTAAACGACTTGCCCGTCAAGTGCCTCCGCCTGTCATTAATAAATGAACTCTGGTCTCGCGTAGAAGCAGCCTTCCCCAGGACGATGTCAAAAACCTTTTCCATTCAGCGCCACGCCGCATAGAAGATGTTCTTGTTGCTCGAGATGACTTCACGAGATACTGAGTTTTGAAGCGAAAAAATCTTCTATAGTTCTACAAATGTAATCAGTTATCTCCTGTGACATAAGGAATCTGTGATATAAATTTCACTTGAATACCGCCATTATTTCTTGGTGTTTCAGTTTTCACAAACGGTAGAATATTTTCATTTGAAAAACTAAAAACGTACTAAGCGGGAGGTTTTTCTTAATTCATCAAACTCTAATTTCCACCCATATCTACACGTTTTAAAGAAGGAAAGTTCTGCTAATATTTACACATTTTTCTTCGAATATCGCTACCAAAATGGCAAAATACCAATTAATAATTTTTTTTTATCCACGTTTTACGGAGCGCTGAAAAAAAGTGTCACGACTAGACACAAGCCGTTTCACGTATTACATAAAGGTTCTAAAACGGCTAAATTGCCTGCAAATGAAAAAAGGAAAAAGAAAAGGAAAAAAAAAAAAAAATCACAGGTTTAGATTCTGCAAGCAGTTGAAATACTGGATCAGTATCACGTTTTGGGTGCTTGTGAAGTTATTTTAATTCATAGATATAGGAAGTTCTTTTTTCTTTATAACTTCCGTTTTAAGCGGTCACGGAAAACATCTGCCTTTTTTTTTTAAATTTCCGATTCCATTCGTCAAAGAAAGTAGGTCATGCTCTTACGTCAGAAACAAGAAGTTTCTGAATTCATTAACATCTAGAATATAATTCTTTTTTTTCCTCCTTTTTCTTTAATGACAGAAGAACTCGCTGATGCTTTGCGCGTCATGGGGAGGTTTTAAAGAGCTAGCGCGTACAACGAATCTACGAAGTTATGTTATTTTTTTTATCCACATTTAAACCTTCCTGTTTCAGCAACATCTGATATATCAGCAGCATACACATTGAATGAGCTAGAACTTTTTGGATTGTGAAAAAAATGAAATGGTTGGTTAGATTTGCTCGCGGTTGAGAGAAAGATTTCTCACAAAACAAAAAAAAGGTTTTCTGAAACTACTGGTGGAGGCATTTCATTTAAATTTTCATTCTCTTTTTTTATCCCTAGTAAAGTCAAATTCAAACCAATTCTGAAGGCAGGAACTTTCAAAAATGAATTTCCCTGACGCAAACATTTTTGTTTTGTCTTGAAAAAAAAACTCCAGTTAATTTTTTGTATTTTTCTCCCAGAAACGTGGACTTATAGCAATGAGAGTTTAAATGCTTAAATTCGGGAACTTTCGCGTTAAGACAAGAAAATCGGAAAAAATTCCGTTTACTGGTGCTCAAATTCACCAAAAAGTTGAAACTTAATCTTAAAAAATCTATTTATTTAAAAAAAATACAAGTAGGCTCAGTTTTGATTGAGCTGTCAGTTTGGAAAGTAGGACTACGACTTGCAAATCAGAGAGTTGAAATGAGCTAGTTGAGTATGGTTTCAAAGCGTTTATTTAATTTGTTATAGCCAACACAGGTCTATGATATGAAAAGTTGCTTATATAATTTTTACAAATAATGCTGGATACATTGCGAACTTAAGCAAATCGATAAACGAATTACCCAACGTGGTGTTCTTCAGTTTCTTACATTCCTCATCACTTGCTCTTGCATCTCGGTTTGAATTTCTCCTCTTTAGCGTTCGCGCTCATATTGCAAATTCCGCGGCATTGTCGAAAATGTTAACACGTTCACACGAATACAATTTTTAGAAATTTTAGTTTAAACCACTGCGATATGTTCGTTATATATTTGAATAGATCTCGCCGAGAGCTTTAAAACGAAACCACGCACAGTCGATTTGCACTCACGGTTGTCAAGATAAACCGCGATATTGTCAATAGTGTTCACCCGTTCACAAGAAAACAATTTTTAAAATGTTCAGTTCAAACCACTGCGAAATGTTCTTCATATACACTATCTACCAACAAGTAATTGGAAACCTGTGATAGCAAAGGAAAACGAAGTTTATTCACCTTCAATAGTTGGTGGAGCCTCCACGAGCGGCGATTACAGCTGCGACCCTCCGGGGCATAGTCTCAACCAGGCGTTGTACGACGGCTAGCGGTATTTTCTTCCACTCGGCTTGGAGAAGACAGGTCAGTTCCTTCACCGATTTCGGACGGTGGGGGCACCCCTTAAGTCGACGCTCCAACTCGTCCCAGAGGTGCTCAATAGTGCTAAGGTCCGGGCTCTGCGCAGGCCAGTCCATTCGATTAACCCCATTGTCACCATACCAAGCCATGGTGGACCTTGCAACATGACAAGTGGCATTGTCATCCTGAAAGTAACATGGGTCCACCCCGAAAAACTGCCACAACGTAGGAAGCGCATGGTCATCCAAAATGGTGCAGTAGGTCTCGGCATTGAGTCTACCAGGAATTGCGACCAATGGCCTCGTGCCATACCAGGAGAAACACCCCCATAGTATAATTCCACCACCGCCGAACTTCACAGTCGGCACAATACATTCCGGCAGGAGGCGTTCTCCAGGCAGACGCCAAACCCAGACCCTGCCATCCGAACGGTAGAGGGTGAACCTTGATTCGTTGCTCCAGAGAACCTGTTTACACTGTTCAACGGTCCACTGTCGACGTTCTTTGCACCACGTTAGCCGAGCAGCGCTATTGGACTTGGTGATCAAAGGCTTGTGGGCGTCAGCACGTCCATGATAACTGAGCAGATGGGCTTCCTTACGGTCGGTATTCATTGAAAGAACACTCCCGGATGCCTGTTGAAACTCCTCGCGGATGTGGCCCATCGATTTGGTGCGGTTCTTCCAAATTTCTGTGGCCAGCACCCGTCGGTCTTTAACTCCCATTTGTGGGTCTGCCGGGTCGGGGCACATTCCGACAGTCACCTCTCATCTTCCACTTGCCAATCACGTAGGCCCCTGTCGATTTTGGGTACTTCAACTCGTTGGATATGTCACGTACGGATCGGCCATTTCTGTTTCACCCGACGATTACACCTTTCTCGAAATCAGAGAGCTCCAAACTTCGTGGCACCTTGCATGCGACTGGTTGCGTTGTTATTTCCCACACGATATTTAACTGCGGCGACCGTGACGTGTATCAGGACCGCAGATATCGTCGATTGCAGGGGTGTCCAATTACTTGTTGGTAGATAGTGTTTGAATAGATCTCGTTGAGAGCATTAAAACGATACCACGCACTGTCGTGCTGCGCTCACAGTTGCCGAGATAGACTGAGTCATTGTCAAAAATGTTTACCCATTCACACGAAAACAATTTTTATAAATGTTAGTTTAAACCACTGCAATATGTTCTTTATATACATATCTGAATAGATCTCGTCCATAGCTTTAAAAGGATACAACGATACCACGCACAGTCGTTTTGTACTCACGGTTGTTCAGATAAACCGCGATATTGTCAAAAGGGTTCACCGGTTCACAAGAAAATAATTTTTAAAATGTTAAGTTCAAACAACTACGAAATGTTCTTCATATATTTGAATAGATTTCGTCGAGAGCTTTAAAACTGTACCACGCGCAGTCGTGTTGCGCTCACGGTTGCCGAGATAAACTGAGTCAAACGCGGCGGCACACTCAGAAATATTGCATCACCTTTCCCTCGAACAGGGAGCGAAATGATTCGCGCGCAAGATGTGTTGCGCAGTACGCGAATTGGACTCCATGCTGTTTACGAATATGCTAACACGATTAGCGTGCGGCACGTATTTTTAACGCTATAGTGATTTCAGTTGGGACCTATTTTGGTCCCAGCCGGTTGGCCGTAAGTCGCTCCATACTATCCGAGGAGTTAGACGTAGTATTGCGCCAAAAAAATAAAATAAAATAAATAAAGGTACTGACCTTAAAATCAGAAAATTTATGCACCTGGAATCTTATGTTTGCGAAAAGAAACGTTAGAATATGACTATCTGAAAATACTTTTTTTTTTTTTTTTTTTTGAAATTTCTCGTACGATGATCGTTTTGCACCTAGGCGATTGGAAAGCCGAATTTTCAGAGTACGTCAACCATGATGTGTCAGGTTTGCTGCTCCTGTCGCTGTCCATGTAATTGATGAACCTCTATTGGCCAAAGGTTTCCAGAGTCGCTGCCAGGTGTTCCTGCAAAAACGCTTGTTAAGTTGCTGTGTGCGTATTTTGGTAAAAATGACAAGCGTGACTCAGAAGTGCATCTGCCATTGAAAACAAAGCAGAAGTATTCCCGAAAAAGGCCTTTCTTAAATTTCTCTTTTGGCTTCTTATTATACTGAAGAGAAAAGAAAGGTCACAAAAAGACCAAATTTTGGGCTAAACAGGGAAATTAGGATGCTTAAGGAACTAGGGAATAATACATTGGAGGCCAAAGAGAGAAAATTAGGGGTTGCCCATATGTGTGACGTGAAGGCACCCTCCCAGCCACTGCAGATCTGGTGATTGGACGAGACATGTTTTGAAGTTAGCAGCGAAGCGTGGCCGGCAGAGATAAAGAAATAAAGCATGTTAGAAGATACAAGGTTTAGGTGTTCAGAATAATGGGAATACTGCAGGGGAAGCTGTTTGGGAGCTTTAAACTCGCAGGTTTTAAATGGTTGCGGTTCCTTTCTTAAGATGTGAGTGGAAGTAGCAACCGCTTTTTTTCTGTTCTGTATACACATGCTACCCAAAATTCAAGGATGACAAATGTTTCTGGTTAAATAGAGTTTCTGGAATAAGTATAATATAAGTCAATTGACCATTAACATACTTAATATGCAGGAGTTTAACAAAATAAGGGAAGCACCGACTGCGACTGGAGTACACGCATTGCGCCGTATGTAAATCCCAAAGACGACGTCACACGCGATGTGAATTATACAGAGGGGTGCAGTATGATGTCGGCTATCCCGTACCAGTGCCACAGTCGCAGGTGAAAGAGCTGTTGTTGAGCAATTCTCGACAATATCAGATCTCAGTGACCTCAGAAAGGGTGTGATAGTTTGTGCGCTTGTTGCAGAAGCTTCAGTAACTAGAACGGCAGAAATAGTAGGAGTAACACGAGGAAGTGTATCGAAGATTATAGTTACCAATCAAAAATGACACGACGTTGCCTTCAAACGTGCAAATTGTGGACACTATACGAAGATGCCAGATAGGGACTAGCGAACGTTGGCATGGATTGTACAACGGAAACACAAGACCACGGACAACAAATAGCAGGCGAGTTGACCACCAGTAGGAATGATCTCGTTTACGTCATAACATAAAACGAGATCATTTCTACCAGTGACGCGGTGGGAAAGTCGCAGGAAGCGATATCTGGCAAATAGGGTGGCCGATATACTTGCCTACCGCAAATTTAAGTAGTATGATCAGTTATACTTGATCATTCTTGGGGTGATGATCATATCATACTTGATACTTATTATATACTTCAAGTATATATAAGTATATACTTATATATAATATATATATATACTTATATACTGTATATTATACTTATATATTGTATATAATATATATATATATATTCTTCATTCAATAGTTATGTGATTTTATATATATTCATTTATATATGTGTTTATATGTCTATATATTATATACTTATTATATACTTCAAGTATATAGAAGTATTATATTATATACTTACAGTGGTTGCCCAAATTAATTGAAACACCTAGCTGAAAACAGTGATTTGGTATGTGCTGCTTTTTGAGTAAAACGAACATGTAGCTACAATTTTTTTTAAAAAAGTGTTGCTTATAGTCTCAAGGGTCTGTGTGATTGCATTGTAAATCGGTGTTTGCATAATTTTGTTCCAGGTGAAGACACAATGAGTGACTTGTCGGAGTACCAAAGAGGGCAGATTGTAGGACCCCGTCAGGTTGGGGCGTCGGTAACCACAGTGGTACAGGTATTGGGGGTAACGAGAGGTACCGTGTCGAAGGTCATGACAGCATACAAAGTTCACGGCACAACATCATCTGCGAGACACAACTGTGGAGGGAAAACCAAACTCACTGCGAGAGACAGGAGGACATTAAAGAGGACTGTGACCGTAAGGAGGAAGACCACGGCGACGAAAGTGACTGCTGATGTTAATGCACATCTCCAAAACCCAGTGTCGACCCATACCGTACGAAGGGAATTGCATAAGCACAATATTTACGACAGATCTGCGATTGCAAAACCCCTGGTGTCACAGGTGAATATAGAACGGAGACTACAGTGGTGCCAGGAACATAAAACGTGGACCACGGATCAATGGAAACATGTCTTGTTTTCCGATGAATCACGTTTCTCACTATTCCCCACCGCAGGACGGGTCAACGTGTGGAGAACCCCCGCAGAAGCCTACAACCCAGACTGTCTCCTTCCTACAGTGAAGCATGAGGGCGTTTTTGTAATGGTTTGGGCCATGATCTCCTGGTTTGCAGCAGGTCCCATTATCACCTTACACGGGCGGATCACTAGCGGTGACTATGTCACTCTTTTGGCCGACGATGTGCATTCAATGGCGCAGACATTGTTTCCGTCAAGGGATTGCACCTTTCAAGATGATAATGCCCCGATTCACAGAAGTCGAACTGTTCATTCATGGTTTGAGGAACATGAGGGTGAAGTTTCACACCTTCCCTGGTTTGCACAATCACCGGACTTAAACATCATTGAGTCCCTGTGGTCTGTGTTAGAAAACAGAGTGCGATCCTGTTATCCTTTTCCGGCGTCTCTCAGGGAATTGGAGCAGTTTCTGCAAGAAGAATGGTACAACACACTACTTACCACCATTCTGGACTTGTATGCATCCATTCCAGGGAGGATTCAAGCAGTTGTAAATGCCAAGGGTGCTCCCACACCATATTTGGTGCGTAAAACCTATTGTTTCAAGGTGTTTTCATTATTTTGGACAGCCCCTGTATATATACTTATATATAATATATATAAGTATATATATTACGTACTTCAAGTATATATAAGTATTATATTTAATATTATATACTATATATCATACACTTCAAGTATGATCAAGTATATATCATACTTTATTATAATTGATCATACTTGGGTGAAATTTAGGTGTTATGATCAATTACACTGGATCATAATAGGGTGCCGATATACTTGCGTACCGCAAATCTGGTAGTATGATCAATTTATACTTGATCATTCCTACCAGTGGCGCATAACAGTGTTTAGCATCCTAGTTTTTAACAAAACAGTAGGATGCTAAACACTGGAAACGTATCATCTGGTCTGATGAATTGTGCTGCACATTGTTTTCCTACCATTTTCAGAATGTATGTCCACCCTAGGTGTTTAGTTCCAACTGTGATGCATGAAAGTAGATCCTTGACGGTGTGGGGTGCCTTATTATGGCATTCCTAAGGGCCATTGGTTATTATGCAGGACCATGTCACATCTGCAATTCTTTCGGGCAGGCCCGGGGATGCAGTGGCCTAAGCGCTGGCTTCTGACCATTCGTCCGAGAAGGATCCGGGTTCGAATCTCGGTGAGGCATGGATGCTGTGTTTATCTTATGGCACTGGCTCTCTCTCTTCCCTGGAGTCAGTGTTCCTAAATTAGGGACGAGCGACTGCTTATAGCCTATTGAGGTGCTCACGGTGGTCGTTAAATCTCTAATAATAAAAAAAAGATTTTCAAGCAAAAGTTTAAATGTTGCGTCACTACACAACTCCGAAAAGCATGTGACCAAACGGCAATTCGAAATCTGCAACGAAACCCAAATCATTTTCTTATATTTTCGCGTGCCTAATTCCCCGTTCTTGAAGGGCACAAATTCACTATTGAGTAACATTTCGAATTATTGAATACTTCGTTCTTGTTTACTTCAACAAATTTTCTGACATTTTCGACTTTTGTTCATCAGGACATCGGTGCTAACAAACTAGAAAAATATTAGGAGCAATCCTCTTGTTCTTCTTCTTAGCCTATTGGTACTCACTGCAGGGTATAGGCCTCCCCAGTCTTTTCTAAATTCCTCGATCCTTAGCCTAAGTCCACCATTCATCACCTCTAAATTTCTGAAGGTCAACTCTCCATCTCATTCTCTGGCGCCCTCTTCGTCTCCTTCCATGTCTGGGTTGCCATTCTGTTATTAAGCGTACAAATCTTTCAGTCTTCCAACATGTCCAGCCCATCTCCACTTTTATTATTTTCATAACATCTATTATTCCTGTTCCTTCTCTTATAAGTACATTTCTAACTCTGTCTCTTCTTGTTATTCTCAACATTCTTCTCTCTAACGTTCTTACCGATACTCTTATTTTTTCACATTGTCGTTCTGTGATACTCCACGTTTCACTACCATAAGTATGTACGAAGTTAATACATGCATTGAAAATTTTTCCTTTTAAACACAATGGAAGATCGCCGGTTAAATAGTCCTTAAGTCTCCAAAAGGCTCTACTATCTTGGATAATTCTTCTATTGACTTCCCTTTCTTGTCTGTTTTTTAAAACTGATTACTTGACCTAAATAAATGTATTCATCTACTTCTTCGATTTCTTTTCCTTCTATCAAAATCTTTTCTGTATTGTTCACATTTAGTTTTTGCTGTGTTTCTTGTCAGACCTTTCTTTAAGACTTTCCATCCGTAAACAATTTCAATTTCACACGATTTCATGTGAATGTCGTGAGTACAGGTTTTTATAGTCGAGAGATAAAAATTTGACCTTTTTGAGCAATATTTAAATCGCGAACAAATTTGTATAAAAGCTTTTCAATCAAATGTGTGTAAGAATCGTTAAAATTCTCCCAAACAAATATCGCAGTATGTAGTCGGTTTTCAGTGTCCGATGCATTTTCTGCTCTTTTCCATTATAGCTTTTCGTGTAATTGTGAAGAATTATTTCTTACGGGATTAGCTTCCCATTGTTATAGATGATATTTTCCCATACAATTAATTTGCAGTATATTGCTCTGACACGACGAACTACTACCGAAAGTTTTGCCGTTAAAGCCGATTAGCTCCCTCTGGCTTTTGCTCAATTCTGCCTCCTAGAGTCACCTCACTACGGGTCGCATACATGAGCGTCACAGATCATGCCGTTTCCATAGAAACGGAGGTTCGCTTGTTTACGACGTTGGATCGGGGCTTTCGGTGAGAGCTCCTCATTTCGCAAGGATTTCCATTTCACATTCAATTTGGGAGAGATGAGACCTTACCGTGACGTCACGACGAAATGATTCCCGTTCATATCCCAATTCACTGTACGCCGTATTACCCGTCATATGACATTCCATTCGCAGGAACTTCAGTTGCGTTTCGAAATGCGATCGAATTCCATACCTTGTGACATATAGTGATTGACCGACTGACATGCGACTTGAAAGGCACTTGTCTGGATTCGGATCTCTGCTCGTTAACTAACTTGGTTGGCGCCAGAGATCAGCTAATCAATAACTACTGTAGTTTAAATCAAGTCAGTGACGTTATGTGATGCACATAGGACAATCGTTAAGGAACATTAATTTATAGGGCAACTATAACCGGTATTAGACGATAATTCCCGAATAAGCTTCGAGCACTTTTCGCAAAATATTAAAATCTATGACTCGGTCGTCTAGTGGTCAAGGTGCGAGTTTATGACTTTGAGTAGTGTATTTTTCTTTGTATAATCCGCAGACAGTGAAATTTAGAAAAGAAAACAAAATCCTTCGTATAACCCGCTGCGGCACATGTTTCGCAGGCTGTGAAATTCAGGAAAGAAATCGTCCCATAATCTGAAAAACGCGATGCTCATCCCGAACCGTAATGTTTTACAGAAAAGACGCGATTCACGGGATCACCCAGCAGTCCAACGAAATTGGAATCAAAGAGTTCTTATTAAAAAAATGCCATTTTAAAACATTTTTCTGTTACTTTTAAGTAAATAAAGAACAAAAATTCTCATTATTTTCAGCAGCACCGAAGTTAGACAGGACTGTTCCGTAGTTAGATTCTGTAGTATGCAGTTCCGTAATCAGATTCTGTAGTATGCAGTTCCGTAACTGGATTTCGTAACATGCAGTTCCGTAACTGGATTTCGTAGCATGCGGTTCCGTATTAGACCTAACAGTTCTGTAGTTAGATTCCGTAGTATGCAGTTTCGTAATCAGATTCCGTGATATGCAGTTCCGTAATCGGATTCCGTGGAATGCAGTTCCGCAGTTGGATTCCGTAGTATGTAGTTCCGTATCAGATCTGACAATTCCAAAGTTAGATTTCGTAGTATGTAGTTCTGTAGTTAGACTCCGTAGCATGCAGTTCCATATCATACCATCCGTAGTTAGATTCCGTAGTATGCAGTTCCATATCATACTATCCGTAGTTAGATTCCGTAGCATGCAGTTCCATATCACACCATCCGTAGTTAGATTCCGTAGCATGCAGTTCCATATCATACTATCCGTAGTTAGATTCCGTAGCATGCAGTTCTGCATCAGATCTGACAGTTTCGCAGTGAGATTCCGTTGTATGCAATTCCGTTGTTAGATTGCGTAGTATGCAGTTCTGTAGCAGAGCTGACAGTTCCGTAGTGAGATTCCGTAGCCTGCAGTTCCGTATTACACCTGACAGTTCCGTATTACACCTGACAGTTCCGTATTAGACTTGACAGTTCCGTAGTTAGATTCCGTAGCATGCAATTCCGTGTTAGACCTGATAGTTCTGTAGTTAGATTCCGTAGCAGGCAGTTCTGTATTAGACCTCACAGCGTGGTAGCTAGATTCCGTAGTATGCAATTCCGTATCAGCCCTGACAGTTATGTAGTAAGATTTCGTAGCATGCAGTTCTGTATTAGACCTGACAGTTCCGTATTAGACTTGACAGTTCCGTAGTTAGATTCCGTTGTATGCAGTTCCGTGATTAGATTCCGTAGCATGCAGCTTGATAGTTAGATTCCGTAGCATGCAGTTTCGTATTAGACCTGACAGTTCCGTAGTGAGATTCCGTAACATGCAGTTCCGTATTAGACTTGACAGTTCCGTAGTTAGATTCCGTAGTATGCTATTCCGTATTAAACCTCACAGCTCGGTAGCTAACTTCCGTAGTTAGATTCCGTAGCATACAGTTCCGTATCAGTCATGACAGTTTCGTAGTAAGATTCCTTATTATATACAGTTCCGTAGTTACCACTCCAGTGGCGCAGTAGTCCAAACGCTGGCTTCTGACCTTTCGTTGGAGATGGGTTCGGGTTCGAATCCCGATGGGGCATGGATGTTGTGTTTGTCTTACGGCACTGGCTCTCTCCCTTCCCTGGAGCCAGTGGCCCTAAATTAGGGACGTGCGACTGCTAATAGCCTATCGAATTCTCACAGTGGTCGTTATCCCCCCCCCCCAAAAAAAAATTATGTAGTTAGACCTGCGGCATCTAGAACGTTCGTGACGCTGAGTTTTCCACGGCAAGTGATCGGCCGCGAGAGCAAATAGGATTGTCTTAGTTGCATCGAGTTTTCTCTGAAAATGCTCGTCAGTAAAGACAAAAAAAAAAAAAAACATCTTTCCAACTGTTTGCGGACCTCCACCGTTGCCTTTTTTTGTAATTTTCGAAATATACAATCTGTCCTGACAATTACGACGTGGATTTTTAAAAATCGAAATGCTGCAAAACGCTATTGTTTTTTTTAAAGCTGCGGTGTATCTGCACCGGCGTATAATCAGCGGAACCTGAATTTAAAACTAAAACTTTTTTGAATAGATAATCTGCGGGTTACATGTCGAAAAATATAGTACTTTTAGGTTGGGGTTCGAATCCTTGGGCAAAACATGAATGAGTTTTTCCTTTCGACACTGTTCTCCCTCTGCTTTTCCTGGAACCATGGGGCATAGAAATTTATGTAGAGGATTTTAGGAAGAGAGTGTCTGACCCCAGGTCTTAAACAACCCTTAGAAATACACTGCTGGCCACCCAAAATGCAACACCAAGAAGGAAGCATCCGATTAGCCTGAAATTCGCAACATGCGTCGCCGGCGAGAGGACATGCAAACGATTAACATTACAGGGCATATGCAAAGCATGTACGCCCGGCACGCCACCGAGAAGCACTATAAGAAGGGTGCACAGAAGGCGGGGTGTAAGGGGTGTAAGTGTGTTGTGCTGTCGGACCTGTGCGGGGAAGCTTCCTGATGCCTCTTCGCAGAATACGGCAGTCATTCCAGCAAGTTTCGGAGTTAGACAGAGGAAGAATAGTGGCTTATCGCGACAGCGGTTTATCGTACCGAGACATCGGCGCCCGAGTATGGATTCGGTGGGTGCAGGAGGGACGGACGGACCGTCGTGAGCGATTACCGCAGCCGCGGCACACCACCGAACGAGAGCACCGGCATGTTGTGCGGCGGTCATTGACGGCACGCACCGCCACATCACGAACGTTAGCGCAGGAATTAGGGTGTGTTACGCAACAACCTGTGTTAGCACGTACCGTTCGACGTCGTCTGCAGGAGCGGGGACTTGTCGCACGGCGCCCATTGCTCCGATTACCATTGACGTTCTACCACCGGAGAGTGCGGCGGCAGTGGGCCGTTGAACGCCACATCTGGACTGCGGAATGGCACGATATTGTCTTCTCCGACGAATCCCGCTTCTGCCTGCAACACCACGATGGTCGGATCCGCGTGTGGCAGCACCGCGGAGAGAGACTGTATGACGCCTGAATTATGCATCGCCATACCAGTCTGTCACCTGGCGTTATGGTTTGGGGCGCAATTGGATATGACACCCGCACCCCTCTGGTACGCATCGCCGGTACACTCAACAGCCACCGCTACATCTCCGACGTTTTGGGGCCTGTAGTCCTCCTTTACCTGCAAGACCTGCCAGCGACCACGTTTCAACAGAACAATGCGTGCCCGCATGTGGCACGCATCGTGCAACAATTCTTCATGGCCCACCAGGTGTCACTGCTGCCGTGGCTCGCCTGTTCTGCCGATATGTCACCCATCGAACACGTCTGGTCGCTGATCGGCAACCGAGTGGCCCGGCAAGCACCACCCGCGGCTACGCCTGATGAACTGTGGCAACGTGTGGAAGCAACCTGGACCGACATACCCCAAGCCCACATCCAAAGCCTCTTTCGTTTGATGCCGCGGCGTGTAGCGGCCGTTATTGCCAGCCATGGGGGCCACACGAACTATTGATGTCTGCGTGTTCCGCAAGTCGCACGGGCCTGTAAGCTCAATCGTTTCATCTTTGTATCTGTTGTTACGTGTCCAGTAAATCTGGCTTTGCTATCTCGTGTCCTTCTTGGTGTTGCATTTTGGGTGGCCAGCAGTGTAGAAAGTTAGGAGATTTGGGCTATAGAGTGCCCGGCAGACAAGTCACACGGAAGGGAAGTAGAAAGGAGGAGGAAGACGCCTTTATTTGTAACTCCGGGCCAGTACCCTGGGTCAGACGGCTTAACGTGCCCATCCGACGCAGGAAGGATATTTAGTGGTTCTCGCGTTCGTACCTGCCTGGAATCGATCCTGAGACTTTTCCTGACCACTAGGCCATCCGCGGCCCATCATGGGCCCTAAATAAGGGAGGGGGATTCTTATAGCCTGGGATGTTCACGGGAGCCATTAGACAACGAAACAAATCCCAATAGCGGTCAAATGATGTAAATACCTCAATCACTTCTGCTAAGGACTCATGTTTTGCTGGAGGTCGTCCTTGCTGTACAAGCCAGAGAATGACCGTTACCTGGCCATAATGGCAAAGCGGAGTCGGAAAAGTGCTGAAGTGCCATTTGGCTAACCGTTTTCAAGCCAGCACAAGTGTGCGAATTTCGCACCAAACCATTTCAAGCCCCAAACCATCTCTACCATCATTCACTGCGCATCGTACAGCTCGCTATCAGTGGTGGGTGTCTCATGTTGACTGGTCTTCAGATCAGTGGGTTAATGCAATGTTCACAGATGAAAGCCTCTTTCATTCTTTCGTCGGATTCTAAGCGGTAAATGACCTTGAGGGATCTTACAAATGCGTACTATGCTAGAAACACCATGGAACGGCACATGTATGGAGGTCGCAGGGTCATAGTGCGTGCGGGTATCATGGCCAATGAAAATCCTTAACTGCAGGTGATGGATCGAGGAACAATCATCGGCAGAGGTACTGAATTGATGTGATACTTCGCCACGTTCGTCTGTTCGGCGGTGCAGCAGATTTCATTTATGTGGATAATAACACCCGTCTTCAAGCACATCAGCTGTGGATGGAGTTATTGGCTAGTGAGAATACCCGTGGGATAGAGTGGTTAGCACGATACTCTGATCTCGATCCAATTTGACGTGCATGGGACACTTTGGGGAGACGTGTTGCGCAAAAAGCAGTTCCCATCAGTAACTAACTCACCACTTCTCAGGGCTCCCCAGCCGGAATGAGGCAGTTTACTCCCAAGAACTCCTTAACCACTTGGTGCAAGCATGACAGATTGGTGCTAAACATGCATTGCGATGCAGAGTGGGCATATCCCTGCTGAGGACTTCTTGTGGTCTGTTTATGCAGCGCTGATAGGAGTGTCACTGGACGACTGGTGAGCCTGTTCCTCTTTCGTCCTGGTAAACAAATCGCCTGACAACATCGTTTCCATAGAAGTCCATTATAAACACCCCTCTGTTCCCAACCTGATGACTCGCAGTTCATTCTGCCCTGATTCTAACAAGACAGCTTTCTTCCGTTCTCGAATTAGAAGAGCCTTCGATGTCTTCTCTGATGTTCACTCCAGACGATGCGAATTAAAAGACATAATGCAATTGGCCACTGACGCAGGATGCACCTCGAACCAGATACAAAATTTCATCGAAAAATCCAGATCCAGCCGGTTTAATCCTCACGTGCAGCAACTAAGCTACCTGGGCTCTATTCCTTACATACAAAGTGTTTCCTATCAACTCAAGAACACGCTCAGGAGGATGAACTTTGGTGTCGGTGTAAGGTCTCCGTTATCTTTATCAAACAGAAGTCATCGCTCTTTCCACGTTTGGAAGTGAGTCACGGAAAAATTCTCATTAGCCGCAACCGGGAATCGAACCCAGGGTCTTCCAGTTACTCGCCGAACATGCGACCACTGCTCCACAGGGACCTGGAATTCCTCCGGACTCGCTTCTAAACGTGGAAAGTGCGATGACTTCTGTTTGATGTTCCTAATCCACGTCAATTGTCTGTATTATTCATTCGCCTCCTAGTTATTTGTTCAATTGCTGCTTACCATCTTTGGTGAATCCCCAGCATTGTGTAGGGCTCCAAGAAGCCATCTGCCATGTGGCTTGGCAGTTAGTCGTATGTGAGTCTGGAGGAATTCGAGGTCGCTGTGGTGCAGTGGTAGCATGTCCGGCGCGTAACTTGAAGACCCTGGGTTCGATTCCCGGTGGCGGCCGATGAGAATTTTTCCGTGACTCACTTCTAAACATGGAAAGAGCGATGACTTCTGTTTGATTTTCCTAATCCACGTCAGTTGTCTGTATTAATCTTTATTAGAGGCGGAGCTAGGATCTCTTTCAACAGAGACAAATCAGAGTTTGGCGCCCCCCTTCCTTTACTCTTCCTCCATCAGCAACGTATTAACTAAAATTTATTTTTAAATTTTTGAGATTGCATCTGCTAGCATTTCGTAAAATTTTACACGAGCACCTAATTTGCGGTTTTGTTTTTTCGAGATTCAAATGAATAAAAATCGTTTATTAATATCGTAGCAATCATGGGTTTTTGTGATATTGAGCACAAACGACTTATTAATAAATTATCAGTTTATTCTAATTTTTTTTTTGCTTGGATATTAAATGACCACCGTAAGCAACTCAATGGGCTATATAAGCAGTCACCCGTCCTTAATTTAGGACAACTGGTTCCAGGGAAGGGAGGGAGGCAGTGCCGTAAGACAAGCACAGCATTCATGCATCACCGGAACTCGAACCCTGACCCATGAGAACGAATGATCATAAGCTAGCGCTTAGACCACTGCGCAACCGAGGAGGCCAGTTTATTCAAAAATCACTCATTTCTTTGAATGAATCTTAACAGTTAATAATATCAAATGTTCTTTTACAGTAAAAACAGTAATTAATTTAATATTTTAGTCTTAACCAATTAATAAGTTTCCCGTGTTTAAAAACGGATCAACCACACTGTTCTATAACTTTGTTTTTGAATAAATAGCTGTAACATTAATACACTGTTTACTAAAATAACACTTAATTCAATATGCAAACCATTTTTTATTCAATACACAAACCTTTGAGTGTTACGTTTTAAACATTTGTATGGCATAAACATTTAAACATTCGAATACAGCTGTGCATTACAATTTAAGATGAAGCCCAGTTTTTTAAACTTCGCGGAAAATTTCCAGAGATAGGCATGTCTACAGCTTGACTTTTCTGGCAGAAAAAGCCTTTATGATATCATCATAAAAAAGTTTGGATGCAAACTCATGTTCTATGGGGATCACACTTAAATTTGTCAATCTCTGTTGGCCAGCTGTGCTCCGCAGATACACTGACGGAAAGTGAAAAAAAGAACACCAAGAAAGAATTGGCGGACGATCATGAAATTTACATATGTTAATGGGGTCGAGTTTACGTAGGTGTGATGTTAATTTCGGGACCAACCAGTGAGCACTTACGCAACAGCACGGCATAATATGCAAATTATCGTCGGTGGTATTTAAGGAGTACGGCGAAGTGAATGTAATCAGTCGTCGACGTACGGACACGTGCGAAGACCCTGAAGAAGCTGCAATACCTGGACATGAAAGACGTGTACGATTTCAGCAGTTATCGTCCTGAGCGAGGTCGTCTAGTCGGACTCCGCGAGGCCGGGTGGTCGTATCGTCGTATTGCGGAGCGAATTGGACGGGAAGTATCGGTGGTGGTACGATGGTGGCGTAGATGGTCCGAGGAACATTCCCACACGAGAAGACGTGGAACCGGAAGTCACAGACGGACTGATGAGCGGACCGATCGACGCATAAGAAGAGCGGCGTTGTCAAGCAGAACATCCACTGCGACGCAAATCCGAGCTGCCGTTGCACCTGAGGTGACTGTGCGAACAATCCGCAACCGTCTACTGGATGCAGGACTACGTGCACGTGTGCGTCTGGCATGTGTACCTCTGAATCCAGCCCACCGTCAGGAAAGGCTGCAGTGGTGTCGCCAACGTCTGCATTGGAGAACGCAATGGCAATCTGTCGTGCTCAGCGATGAAAGCAGATTATGCTTGGGAGCCTCCGATGGCCGTATGCGTGTTCGCAGACGCACAGGGGAGCGTCTCCACCCTTCTTGCATCCGCCAGCGACACACAGGGCCTACACCTGGTCTCCTGGTGTGGGGAGCGATCAGCTATCACTCCCGTACACAACTAGTGTATGTACCGGGTACGTTAAACAGCACCTCCTACATCAACATTCAGCCCGTTATTGTGCCATTTGTAAGGTCGGTCCATCGTGGTGTTTTCCAGCAAGATAACGCACGCTCACACACGACACGTGCAACGCAATATGCACATCAGGGTGTGAGACAACTTCCATGGCCTGCACGTTCACCGGATTTGTCCCGCTTTGAGCACGTGTGGGATTTTATAGGACAACGACTTATCCGGTCTCCACGGCCAGCCACGACCATCCCGATTTTCGCGTCCAGGTTGAGGATGCTTGGAACTCAATACCCCAAACTTACATCCAACATCTGTACGACAGACTCCATGCCAGAATTGCGCAGTGTGACGCAGTTCATGGCGGTTCAACCTCGTACTAACCATGTTACATGGAAATGTTATTTTTCAGTTTACCAGCAAATACAGCTGTATTTTGCCTTAATGTTTTGAACACGTTATCCTATGTATTCCGTTATTATGCTGTATAAATTTCGTTGGTATCAGACGTCTCCTTCTTGGTGTTCTTTTTTCACTTTCCGCCAGTGTATGTTTTGATAAGCTTCAGCTTACTAAAACTTCTTTCATTGGAACACCTTCTAGCTTTGTGGATCACCTTGTCTTAGATCGGGATTCAAGGGACATTTTAACACGTTTCTATAATATTTCCCACCTAGCTGTTGAAGGCACAAAAATAAATAGAAAACAGTGGAGAACTCGAAAGTAAGCATCTGCGTCTGGATTTACACTAGCAGCTTGAACTCCCACTTGATTAAGAGAGTGATCTGCGCATGGCAAGAAAAATGCATGATTACATTGTGGAAGGATGCGTGCTTGAACCCCCTTTCACCTTCATTCCATGTGAGCTATATTGTCATACAACTGTCCCCTGCAGTTTGCAAGAACTAAACCATCGTTTTGCAATTTTCTGACTATTGCTTCAGCAAAAGTTTCACCTGTTTTTCCAGTCACTAAAAAACTCAATGAAACTCTCTGTTACCTAACGACATTCTTTCCCCATCTTCACATAACTTATTACTACGTTCAAAAAGTTCTAGAACTTTTTATATTAGAAAAGAATGAGTACATGCAATACCTGTTTATGCGGTGTTTCCTTCGAAGTAGTTACCCTGTGCAACTATGCAATTTTGCTAGCGGTCATACAAAGGCTTAAATGCAGATTGCAAGCCTTCTTTTGCTAAATCCTTCAGTGCCTCCATCTCAGCTCGTCGCACTTCTTCGGAACTTGAGAAGCGTCGCTCCTTAAGCAAATTCGTCATCCGGGGAAAAAGGAAAAAGTCACACGGGCGAGATTAGGGGAATAATCTGGTTGTGGAAGAACGGGAATGGGATGTTTGGACAGGTAATCGGACACCAGGAGGGATCTGTGAACCGGCGCATTATCGTGATAGAGTACCCACAAGTTGGTCTTCCAGAGATCGGGCCGCTGGCATCTCACTGATTCTCGGAGACGTTTCAGGACGTTGATGTACTCTTCTTTAGTGACTGCACGACCATGGTGAAGAAATTCCTTGTGTACGACCCCCTTGCAATCGAAGAAAACTGTTAACAAGAACTTTTCTTTGGAGCGGTCAGCCTTGAACGTTTTTTGTCGTTGTGACGACGGCGATTTACACACTTTTGATTGTCGGTTGGGCTGAGGGTTGTACAGAAAACACCAAGTCCCATCTCCAGTGATCAATCGATTCAAGAGATCGGGATCTGAATCCACTGCATCGATGTATTCCCCGCAAACTTGCATGCGCTCATCTGTTTTTTCTTGTGTCAGGTTTTTGGGAACAATTTGTTGGCACACGTGATGCATGCCCAGTTTTTCTGTTAAAATGGCATGGCAACTTCCAACTGAGATGCTGGCAACTTCTGCAATCGCTGCAACAGTTTTTCGACGGTCATTTTTCACAATTTCTTTGACAATGGCGATTTGTTCATCCGTTGTGGATTTTGGAGGTCGTCCTGACCTCTCATCATCCTCGATACCCTGTCGCCCGTTTACGAATCGTCGATGCCACTCATAAACTCTAGTTCGACTCACTGCACTCTCACCGTACGCTGACTTAACCATTTGAAAAGTCTCAGGGAAAGATTTTCCGAGCAGAACACAAAATTTTACACTTGAACACTGTTCAAAATTCGACATCGTTGTCCTTGCGACGGAGAGTCTCGAATCCCTGTAATCACGAACTACGCACATACGCTGTATGTGTTGGATCTGGATCAAACTGGTTCTGGCTGGTCGGTAACATGATGCTCTTCGCCTGCTCAGCGGGGAATGACGTAATTCACTGACATTTGGCAAATGTTAAAAAAGTTCCGGAACTTTTTGAACGTACTAGTATTACGTGAGATATTTGATCTGTATGAGTATGACTAACGACGGGTGTCGGATGCCATCTAGAATTTTGTTTCTCGGATATCATTCAGAATTTGTTGCCTAATCTTACCAGCAATGATTTCCAAGAGCTTTACCTATTTTTTAAACGATTTGCACGGCTAGAAACTATTGCAGATCGATATCAAATTGGATCCGGACTGGAAAATGTTTTCTTTGGGGGAGGGAGGTTAACGACCGCCGTGAGCAACACAATGGGCTTTAATCAGTCGTCCGTCTTTAATTTAGTGTCCCCAGTTCCAGGGAAGGGAGAGAAACAGTACCATACGACAAACACAGCATCCATGCCTCACTGGGATTCGAACCCGGACCCATCTAGGACAGTCAGAATCCAAGGCTTAAGTCTCAACGGAGAGGCGAAAAATGTTTTCCGACCGAATCGTTCTTTCGACTTTTCTTTCTTTTTCGGTTCACTGATTGATGACTTTGTATACCTGTAAAGAAAATATATGTTTGAAGATATGGAGACATTTTTCAAAGTAGCGGACAAAACTTACCTACACCCGCGTGATTGGTTCTTCGAAAAAGTCGATTCTCTCCAGGAAAAATTATTTTTCTGAAAAGAAGCGGCACTTAAAATTATATTTTTAAGTCGATTTCTTTCAGGAAGAACCGTTTGTATAAACCACTCACTGTCCTAACCCCGATTTCTTTCTTTTTTTTTTTTTTTTTTTGGCAAACGAATGGTTTTGCAAACGACTCCTCACTACGACAAATGTGGATACTTACTTGGAAGTACCTATGCCACGCAGAATACAAACATTCCTACCGTATTATTGCTGCGCAACTTCTCGTTCTATAAATACACAAACAAATTCATTCTCCCTTTTTTCGAAAAGGAATTCACTGTTCTTTTGTAGAAAAATATTTTTTTATGCAGAATTGCAAGTTGACAGGCAAATAATTGTAAACATTTTCCCCTTCGTGTTCTTCGTTTTCTCCTTTTTTCTTTCACTTCTTAACCTTGATGTTGAGTGAATGCGATTAATACAAATAAAAATTTCTAACACTAGCAGTCATGCCTGCTCTCCGGACGGTGACTCTATAAAAAAAATCTGAACATAAAATTAAAGAAAGGGAAAAGTAATTAAGAGAAAAAAAAGTAATTTAAAATCCGTAACTGTTTTGTGATTTAGAACAGCCTCGTGACGTCAATGCATACGGTTTGATGTAAAACGGAGCAGGCTTTAGCGCCCCTTAATTTTAAATCAAAATTTAAAATTTTCAAAGCATTTAGGTGATTCTGACTAAATTATCTTTAAACCTATCAGCATCTTGAAACAGTAAGGCTAAGCCACCCTTTGGAATTTTTTGATTTTCAGACGTTTTTTCTAGGTGTAGAAGTGGTAGAAAAAGTCAACCAGAGCAAAAGCAAAAAGAGTTTAAAGCGCTGTTTTTTTTTTGTTTTTTTTTTTGGTTTCGATCCGAAATTTAAGACTTACCAACATGACAATTATTAGATCTCCAGGTTATTTAGAAGGGGTCTAACAATTCGCGAAAAGTTCAAGCAGACAATGTTCCAAAGCCGCAATTTTTTTTTATTTTTTTTTCGGACTTTGCAAGGTATCCGGACTTAAAGACCTCTCAGCATGCCAATTTTCAGATCTCTAGGTCATTTGGAAGTGGTCAAACGATTTGCGAAAAATTCAAGCAGACAATGTTCCAAAGCTGCCATTTTGATTTTTGTTTTGTTTTGTTTTGTTTTCGTACTTTTCTAGTATACGGTCCTTAAGACCTATCAGCATGCCAATTTTCAGATCTCTAGGTCATTTAGAAGTAGTCGAACAATGCGCGGATGAACACACTTGCATTTTCCCTCTTTGATTTTTACACTCGCGGAAAGTGAAAAAAGAACACCAAGAAGGAGACGTCTGATACCAACGAAATTTATACAGCATAATAACGGAATACAGAGGATAACGTGATCAAAACATTATGGCAAAATACAGCTGTATTTGCTGGTAAACTGAAAAATAACATTTCCATGTAACATGGTTAGTACGAGGTTGAACCGCCATGAACTGCGTCACACTGTGCAATTCTGGCATGGAGTCTGTCGTACAGATGTTGGATGTAAGTTTGGGGTATTGAGTTCCAAGCATCCTCAACCTGGACGCGTAAATCGGGGACGGTCGTGGCTGGCCGTGGAGAACGGATAAGTCGTTGTCCCATAAAATCCCACACGTGCTCAATGGGGGACAAATCCGGTGAACGTGCAGGCCATGGAAGTTGTCTCACACCCTGAAGTGCATATTGAGTTGCACGTGCCGTGTGTACGCGTGCGTTATCTTGCTCGAAAACACCACGATGGACCGACCTTACAAATGGCACAACAACGGGCTGAATGATGTTGTTGATGTAGGAGGTGCTGTTTAACGTACCTGGTACGAACACTAGTTGTGTACGAGAGCAATAACTGATCGTTCCCCACACCAGGAGATCAGATATAGGCCCTGTGTGTCGCTGGGGGATGCAAGAAGGGTGAAGACGCTCTCCTGTGCGTCTGCGAACACGCATACGGCCATCGGAGGCCCCCAAGCAGAATATGCTTTCATCGCTAAACACGACAGATCGCCGTTGCGTTCTCCAGTGCAGACGTTGGCACCACCACTACAGCCGTTCCTGACGGTGGGCTGGAGTCAGAGGTACACATGCCTAAGGCACACGTGCACGTAGTCCTGCATCCAGTAGACGGTTGCGGATTGTTCGCACAGTCACTTCAGGTGCAATGGCAGCTCGGATTTGCGTCGCAGTGGATGTTCTGCTTGACGCCGCCGCTCTTCTTATGCGTCGATCGGTCCGCTCATCAGTCCGTCTGTGACTTCCGGTTCCACGTCTTCTCGTGTGGGAATGTTCCTCGGACCATCTACGCCACCATCGTACCACCACCGATACTTCCCGTCCAATTCGCTCCGCAATGCGACGATGCGACCACCCGGCCTCGCGGAGTCCGACTAGAGGACCTCGCTCAAAGTCCGATAACTGCTGAAATCGTACACGTCTTCCATGTCCAGGCATTGCAGCTTCTTCAGGGTCTTCGCGCGTGTCCGTACGTCGGCGACTGATTACATTCACTTCGCCGCACTCCTTAAATAACACCGACGATAATTTTCATATTATGCCGGGCTGTGGCGTAAGCGCTCACCGGTTGGTCCCGAAATTAACATCACACCTACGTAAACTCGACCCCATTAACATATGCAAATTTCACGATCGTCCGCCAATTCCTTCTTGGTGTTCTTTTTTCACTTTCCGGCAGTGTATATACGAGGCGAAAGCCTATATTTGCATAGGTATTCACGTATGCCGGCGGAAAACGCCGAACTTTAAAAGCGTCGCTACGTTATTAAGAATTGCGTCATTACCAGTTTGTAGCCTGTCTTTTCACCCACTGAGAAGAGAGTGCTAAAAATAGCTGGTCACCATGGCAGCAGGTCACGGGACCAGAACTTTCCTGTGTTTTAACGCTGAAGATAGAGTAGGCCGCTCGTCCTTTTCATTTGCGTCTTTAAAAAATGCTTAAAAATCAGAAAATGACTTATTTTGTAAAAGAGGGATGAGAGTTGTGAGTTTATGCTGTAAAAATTGCAATGCGTTATGATTTGAAATTTGCCATATATCCGTTTTTTAAAATGGATCCCATCGCGAAATAGAGAATTTTGTGAAATTTAAGTTTAATTTCTCGTAAACTAAATCGAAATTTAAAAAAAGGCGACGATGTGCAAAAATTCGGTCATGGCACTATATGCCTACAAAGTTTCGTGGTTCTGTTGCTGTTAGTGTGTCCGGAACGCGAACTGATAGAACTTTTTTGTTTACCTTAACTTTGAAATACAATAGCTCTTGAAGTATCGCCAGAATCTATTTTGTTCACTTCAGCGTGTTCTCCGAACAGTTCTCTACAAACGATGTACATTTCATATTTTTGTGTTCAATACTTTTTGCGATGCGAGCTAGGAAAGCGCGAGTGTCGCAAAATTTCTAAAACAGCAGCTGCGGCGGTGGCGGCGGCGGTTACTTTTTTTAGAATAGAGAGATGTATTATGTCGGTGTAACGCCGCATGCTTTACGTACACTAGCATGATACCTGCGCTTTTGGCATAGTTTACATTAACATTGCGTTGTTTTCACGTGATATCTACAACCGCATCTGAATGTGTAATCGAAACCCACTCGTATGAATTCTCAGCTGCCAATTCTGTAAAGCGAGCAAAAATAAAATTAAGATACAAAGTTTCAATCTTCCCATATTCAACCATTTTACCAGAAAAGTATGTATTAATAGTAGGCTCGCGTAGAAGAAGTTCTATGTTCTCCTGAACTATTCTGTAACATTTTTACTCAACTATTTGAACTTATTCTCAATAATTTATCCAACTGTGGATTGAAAATGCTTAATGATGATATAGCTAAATTATTTTATCACTTTTCTGGTGACTATTAGTTGTTCGTGACCTATCAGTAATGCACACCGCTAAAAGAAATATGTATATCTACGATGTGGGAGATCAAAAATTGTCGAGATTGCGTGCATAACTGTTAAATGGAGCGGTGGAGCAAACTGCCTTTTGGTAGGATGTGACCTTGGAATGACCTGTACCGTAAACATACACCTGACGAGAGAATGCTGTCGGTGCAGAGCCTTTTGTGCTGTGGCCAGTTGTTTGGAGTTTAGTCTGATTGGCGTGTTGCATTAACAATGTCTGGCGAGCTTTCTTGGGTCTTCGTGAGCTGGGGCTCTTCCACTGTGAGGACTGAGCCTTTGTTTCTGGGTCATATCCATAAACCCATATTTCGTCGCCGGTAATAGTCTTTTTCATAAAGTTGTTGTCATTCTAACAAGTCAATGGCTGCAGAAAGTCGCGTTTCCTTTTGCTCACCTGAGAGTACTTTTGGAACTAATTTTCCAGACACACGTCTCATCCCCAAGTCTTCAGTGAATAGTACCTGTACTGATCCAAAACTAAGTCTTCATCAAGTTCTCTGATGGTAATTTTGTGCTTTTCCCTCACAGGTGAACGAATTTCATGGACGTTTCTTTCATCCCTGCTTGTTGAAAGCTTTCCACAACGGTTATCACTTTGGACACTTTCACGGCCGTTTTCGAAATGTTTGTACCAGTCGTCCTCGCGTGGATGACTCATGCAGTCCTCACCATACACTCTCAGTAACTCGTCATAAGTTTCTTTGCAAGAACCCCCAAGTTCCTGACAGAATTTGACGCAAATGCGTTGGTCAACTTTCTCGGACATCGTTAAAGCGACATCCCGATGCGACTCAACTCCGAACAACGTGCCACGGCACAAAAGGCGCTGCGCAGACGGCGTTCTTTCGGCAGGCGCATGTGCGATAAGTTCCAAGGTTACAGCCAAGGAGCATTCTGCTCCACCGCTCCACTTAAGGCTGTCTTTGAATGAGTGTAAGAGAAGTTCTATCCTATATCTGCAATGCAAATTCTTTTGTACACATCTTCTCGAAGACTATTACTTTGTAGTGCTTGAAATTTTGAGCACAAATAATACGTGCCAACAGTTATTTTTCCGAAAAAAGTGTTAGAATTTTTTTTTTCCAATTTGTCTGAATCGAAAGTATTCTAATTTGGGCGCTAGATGGCGCGATAAGTTATCTTAGCAGTGCTTTTGTCTGGAAGAAACGAAATCTCTTTTTTCTGTTTGATTTTTTGTAATTATCTAGGCCAAATAGAGATAATTAAATGGGGCCAAAAGTGAGACTGGAACCTTGTCTCACATAAATCATAAATCTTTCTGCACGTTCATTTTTTGAAGAGAAAATGTGTACAGTAGCAGAGATCCCCTGAATTTGAGCTATAAAAACTCCACCTACCTACTAAACTCCACCCCCAAATAAGGTCATAGGTTAAAACTCAACAGCGCGTATTTTGTCTTTTCATTGTGGGGCCAACGAGAGAGCGCTTACATTCTCAAAATGGCGAGGTCTGCAGTGATTCGCTGACACAAACTTCTGAGACAGTCCCTCAGGACGTAAAAGCTATGCCCAATGAGTTATTTTTAGGCCATCTATAGCAGGAGATGAACCCTAACACTCATTCAAAGACAGCCTTAACAGTTATGAACCCAGTCTCGGTACTTTTTGATCACCCGTTGCATATAACTTTCCTCGTTCTCTGATTTGACAGACTTGCAGTGAATTCCAAAAACAATAAACTCTTGGGAATTCCAAACGTGCAGTTCAGAAAGTATAACAAGAGATAACTAAAAATTTGCACAAGAGACTAAACGGAAAGTTATACACTGAGTGGCCACTTTATTATGACCACCCCCTCAGTACTTCGTTGGGCCACCTTTTTGCCTTTAATACTGCGTCGATTCTTCGCGGCATGGACTCCACGAGATGTTGATAGGTGGTTTGTGGAATCTGAGACCATGCTTGATGAATAGCACTTTCCAGGAGTGTGAGATTGCAGTGTTGTGGATCCAGCTGTCTGATTGCTCGTTCAACTTTACCCCACAAATTCTCAATGGGGTTGAGATCTGGAGATTGTGGGGGACACCTAAGCAAAGTAAACTCACCGGCATGTTCCTGAAACCAATCCTGTACAATACGAGCACTATGGCAGGACGCATTATCTTGTAAGTCATACAAGCTGTATACGTACGAATAAAACTTATCCCCGCTGATACCACAGACTAGTTTAAAAAACTTTATTCACAAGTAAAAGCAAAGTTAAAAGCGAGATCTTTCGGGATCCCTAGATCCCATCTTCAGGCTTAAGGCCATAAAGAATAACAAGTGGCACACTTATATACAATCAGGTTTGACCCATGATGCAACGCAATGGGCGTTGACTTCGGTCAACATAGCAAATCAAAACGATCAAGAGTTCGAAGATGTGAAAAGTTATACAATATTGTCCATAGTGGTGCTCGGCATATCGATGGGGATTAGTTTTTTCCATATGTGAGGAATGAATGACGGAAGTTCTGAGTTACAGCATAAAGACTCATATAAATGGATATATAGGCTCTCGGAGAGGAAAACATTTCCCCTTTTTACTTTAGAGTTCAAAACCACGGCGTTCTTCCAGTCAGGTATTTTCCCCTCTTGGTCCACAGTGTCAGTTAATGCTGTGTTGGTGGAACCTGACCTCAAGTAATATTGGTGTTCCGATAATGGTACTTTTAAGGTCCTGAGTGTCGAACCTATATAATATTTCACATCCTCTGGATTATTAGGGTTGACTAAAGGTATGCGGTATACACCGGGCCTAGATAGATCGTGAATCACGTCACGATCAGTTCTGATGATCGAAAAGATGTTACGAGTCGAGACTCCAAAACCAAGACCATATTTCTTGCAGGTCTTTCTAAGTATTGTCACAAGTGGTTGAGAAAACTCAGTCTTGCCAATATACCGTAAGGTTGTTTTTGGGGTAGTTAGGGTAGTGGATCGAGTTCGTTGAACTATATTCATGAAGCGTCTAAAGTACGAATCCAGGTACCCAAAAGATCGGACCAGGGTCCGAATGTATTTAAGTTCATTGTCCAGGGCCCCGGGTGACGACGAATGAGAATAAGCTCGTTTAATATGGAAATAAAAGGAGGTAGATTTATGGCAAATAGGGTTAAAGGACGAAGACGGAATCATACAGGGAACAGCGGTTGGTTTACGAAACACGGAAAAACTGAAAAGATTGGTATTTAAGTCTCGATTGAGTAGTATGTCTAAAAAGAGGAGCTTGCCCTCAATTTCCAGTCCCAAAGTAAACTTAATCGTGGGGAACTGTGAGGAGAATCACACGGTAAAATCCACAGTTTTTCCGTGTATCGTAAACCAACCGCTGTTCCCTGTATGATTCCGTCTTCGTCCTTTAACCTTATTTGCCATAAATCTACCTCCTTTTATTTCCATATTAAACGAACTTATTCTCATTCGTCGTCACCCGGGGCCCTGGACAATGAACTTAAATACATTCGGACCATGGCCCAATCTTTTGGGTACCCGGATTCGTACTTTGGACGCTTCGTGAATATAGTTCAACGAACTCTATCCACTACCCTAACTACCCCAAAAACAACCTTACGGTATATTGGCAAGACTGAGTTTTCTGAACCACTTGTGACAATCCTTAGAAAGACCTGCAAGAAATATGGTCTTGGTTTTGGAGTCTCGACTCGTAACATCTTTTCGATCATCAGAACTGATCGTGACGTGATTCACGATCTATCTAGACTCGGTGTATACCGCATACCTTTAGTCAACCCTAATAATCCAGAGGATGTGAAATATTATATAGGTTCGACACTCAGGACCTTAAAAGTACCATTATCGGAACACCAATATTACTTGAGGTCAGGTTCCACCAACACAGCACTAACTGATACTGTGGACCAAGAGGGAAAAATACCCGACTGGAAGAACGCCGTGGTTTTGAACTCTAAAGTAACAAGGGTAAATGTTTTCCTCTCCGAGAGCCTATATATCCATTCATATGGGCCTTTATGCTACAACTCAAAACTTCCGTCATTCATTCCTCATATATGGAAAAAACTAATCTCCATCGATATGCCGAGCACCACTATGGACAATATTGTATAACTTTTCACATCTTCGAACTCTTGATCGTTTTGATTTGCTATGTTGACCGAAGTCAACGCCCATTGCTTTGCATCATGGATCAAACCTTTGGCGGCAACCGCGTGCAGCCATGGCTCATTTGCTTAAAACTGTCAGGTGGTCATAATAAAGTGGCCACTCAGTGTATAAGTAATACATCACACATAACATAATCACCACTTGCCTAATAACGTGTTAGCACGCTTTTCGATGCTATAGCCACCAACTCCTGGCACTTACACAGCAGGATGTGTTCTCCAGAGTCTACGGTCTATAGGGTCCAGGGTCTGTGTTCTTGCAGGGTCTATCAGCTGGACAGAATGACGTTCCAGAGTTCGACGATGGAAATACGAAATCGTAAATCGCTAAATTTTTGAATCCCATTGATCATTTGTGACATTCAGTGGACCAGCCAATGCTACGTTCCATTGAATGTCACAGATGATCAATGGGATTCAAGAATTTAGTGCCCAGAAGAGCAAACGAAATGCTCTGACGTGATCCTCAAATCGTTTCTGCGCAATGCAGGCTTTCTGAACAATAACAGCAGTGTTCCTCTCACTTTAACCGTAAGGTGCGCACGTTTGAAATGTTGTAGAAAGCATCACAACTGAAGTCCCACTGACTAGGACGAGTTCTCTTCCCCGGTGAATCTCAATTTTGCTTGGTAAGAGATTCTAGGCGTCTGGAAAGAGCCGCAAAGACAAGAAATATCCCCAGCAACATCCTAGAAAGACACAGATTTAAAGGTGGAGGAATCTTGGTTTGGGGAGGCATAAGGTTAAATGGCCTTACAGACTTACATGTCGTTCAGGGAGGTTCACTAATTCCTCAGAAATATAGAGACGGGGTCCTAGACCAATATGTGAAACGTTTTAGAGAAGCTGTCGGTGAAGAATTCCTCCTAATGGACGATAATGCACGATCCCATCGAACGAAAATCTCTACTTGGAAAGTGAGGATATCCAGAGAATGGATTTGCCTGCTTACTTTCCGATTTTAAATCCGATTGAATATGTGGGACGCTTTAGGACGTATGATTTTGGAACTTCTGCAACCTCCTAGGACCCTCTAGGAGCTAGTAAGTGCACTTAAGGAGCAATGGAACTTGCTTCCGCAAAATCTCATCGATAATCTCATAAACAGAATAAACAGCCGTTGCAAATGATGCGTTTCTGTCAGGAGTAATCACACTCCTTATTGAATTATTCCTTTCAGTTCCTCAATTCGTTTGTTTCAGTTATGTCATGTTTCATTATTTTGTTCTTTTTGTCTTTTTGTTCTTTTATGACCCAAAGAGTGTTATATTCAAAATCGGTACTGATTCTTTTTGCATTTTATGACAAAACTAGCCTGCAGCCAGTCCTAGGACGGCTGCTTTTAAGCTTTAAATAAATATTCATATACATATAGGAGATGTTGCTCGACTTAGGACCGGGTGAAATTTTTAATTAAAGCAGATTAAAAACATATCAAATAGATGCCGTATTTCTGTAAGTCTGGGTATTTATATTTATAATGACGCTGATTCTTTTTTATAGAATTACTCTGCAATGCGAAGAAAGTGAGATAAAACAAGACATAACACCTACGTAACAGAACAAAGGTCGCAGACAGTTTTTCCAGCACGTGCGTGTTGCCAGAGATGAAGTCGTTTGTCTTACTAACTTTATTTTATTTTCCGGTATTTCTCCTTGATTTTACGTATCGTGCGATAGCGGTGAGCTTAGTTCCGATTTCGGCCACCGGATAAAAGCAGATGGCGCTGCAAGTACTGAATGACGTCAGAGCGTTAGGGACCGACGTAGCCTATTATATAGGTTTTATAAAGATTTTGTGCACATTTCATGTCTTTATCTGGACAACAACGAGAGTTATGGCGATTTTTGATAACTTCCCGTTAAATTTTCACTCCGGTGTATTAAAGTAACGAGTTGTATTATGAGGTTTTCGTAACTCTCTTCATCGACGGGCATTAAATGAGAAAAAATTACCTATTCGTGTTAATAATATAAGTGATAAATAATTATAATTTAAAGATTATAACTATTTTTCACCTTGTTTCCTTTTGTTCTCAAACTGCAGGAAAAACAAAAACTTTTCATTTCAGTTTTTGAATTTTTTTACATGGCGGAAAAGATGTACGTAAGCATTCTCTCTGGAAAACAAAACACCGAGAATAATGCACAAATGTTAACAGCTGAGTTTACGAATTCTCCACCAAAATGAAACGTTATGCTGACTCACCTCCTTGATGAGCGATTCAGGAATACGTGAAATATGATTATATTAACATCCTCCAGACACCGAAAACAGATTGCGCGGTAAGCCGTTTTACGGGAACATCGATCAACTGAGTCCAGTCAAGTCACCAGGGAATCGAATAGCCATCTTAACTTAACCTTATCTTCGCCGCTGCCCACAGTCAGATGCCATCGAGTGGATATTTGAATGGCGCCTTACGGACGCTGCCAACCCTGAACACGTTGAACTCTCAGAGAGAAGACCAAGCTATGTATTTATGTATTTAATTTATATTTTGGCTTGGTTTGAAAAATGAAAAATGAATCTCTAGTGGAATAAATGCCACAGCTATTTAAAGAATTATAGCACCTATATCTTTCTTCAGCATACGCAATCAAAATCCTCATCTGTTCTCTATCCGCTGCTGAATGAAGGTCGCCGAAGTGTCTTCAACTGTTCACTGTCTTGAATAATTTTCTTCCGCGTAATTCCGATATGCTTTCGACTTTCATTCACACATCTTCCACGTGATCTTCTTCTGGGTCTTTTTCTTGTCCCTTGATATACAGTTTAGTATTTTAGTTGTCCAATGATGGTCAGTTCTTCTAGCAATATGTCCTGCCCATTGTCACTTGATGTCCTTACTTTGATCATGTTGGCATCCAGTAGTACATTTTTTACGCTTTCCAACCGTACGTTGAAGAAACGTATATGCTCCAGCTTTGTCCGTCTCTCTGTATGTCTGTCTGTCGGCACGATAACTCGGGTAAAAATTGTACGATTTCGATGAAATTTTAGTATGTGGTAGGAGATAACCTGGGGACGAACCCTATTGAAAATGTACGAAATGGGGTAAAAGCTCAGGACATAGGAGCGGAATCCATTCCATCGCCCTTATGCGTCATAACTTGACTAAAAATGCTTCTATTGCGGCAAAGCTTTAATACGTTGTTCCGGAGGTACACTGAACCAATTCTGTTTAATATCATCGAAATGGGGTCAAAGGTCAGGGCACATGAACGAGATTTATTCATCAGCCATTATCCTCATAACTTGAGTAATAACTTGAGTAATGATTTCTGGTATGTTGGAAAGCGTATCATAATCAATGCATTGCATGGTTTTACTAACTTGTCCTTCTGTGCATTAAGTATGCGTCTCTCCACGCTTCTTTGAGTTCTCTGCACTCTCTGTACGTTTTTTTACATCGGTCTTTCCATAAAAACAGAGAGTAAAATCACCCAAAATGAAGAAATATAGGTACAGCAAAATATATGTTATTCTTTCTCAAAGTATTTTTCATCGGACGATATGAAACGGTCCCATCGTTCAGTCCACTTTTCAAAGCATGTGGCGAAAGCATTTTGTGGAAGCTGCTTTAGCAACCCTTGTACATCTTGAATAACGTCAGCATCTGTGTTGAATTTTGCGCCACGGGAGAACTTCGCCTTCATTGCTGGAAACAACCAGAAATCACAAGGGACTGGACTGTAGGCATGCTGTCGCATGATTTCAATAATGCATTTCCTAAGAAACTGTTTAACACAAGCAGCCACATGTGGACGGGCGTTATCATGGTGTAGGGTCCACTTGCTCACCAGTTCCGGTAGATTAATCGATATGTGTCGTCACAGACGCTTCAAGACTAAAATGTAATGTTCAGTATTGACATTAATACTCAGCTTTGACTTTATGGTCAAAGAAAATTATCATCATCACCTTCCCCGCTGATTTGGTTTGTCGGACTTTTTTCCGAGGAGGCGAGCCTGTGTGTTTCCAGACACTCATTGCGCCCTTCGTGAGGGGGTTGAAATAGTGGACCCATGTTTCATCGTCAGTTATTACTGTGTTTAGAAAGTTTGGATCCTTTGCAATGATTTGTTTCCACTCATGACACACCTGAACTCTGGTTAACAATTGTTCTCTCGTCAGGGAATGACGTACCCATCTGGAATACACACGATGCAGCAGTAATTTGTCGCGTAGAATGCGGAATGCCGACGTTTTTGAAATATTAGTTGACGCCGCTACGTCTTAACACGTCATTCGTCGATCTTCTTGCAGTATTGTCCAAACAGTATTAACAATACACCAAACCTAGGAGCGAGTTCTGCCGACAAGTGCCTTTTTTTTAAATCATGGTGCCATCTAAAAATCGTTGACTCACCCAAACATTTAGCTTTGTAAGCTTGTTTCGTTAAATCAACTGTTTCTAAAGCCATTTTCCCCAAACGGCTCCAGAAACCTATTTCTATTTCTATTTCTGGATGTTTTATCGATTGTAGAAATCTAGTTGATTTTTTTACTGGTTCCATTCACTTTGAATAACTTCGATTAATTTTATTCGCATGGGAAAGGATTCAAAATGCGTTCTGATTACAATCGAAAATTCGGTGCCATCTTTCTTGCTTTTTAATGTTGTAATATTCGTGAAACATACTTTCACAATTGGACATCACAAACAAAAAGAAATACTCAATTATTAAACATTTCTCTTCATATCGTATTCCCCCTCCCCCCGTCATTATTTACGGGCTTTCACATTGTAAAATAATTTCTTCTAGAGCTATTCTCACTTCGATTCGCCGTAAAACTGAAATATCCGAAACGCTGCTTCAAATCCGTGAGAAACAAAAGTTTTTTGCTTTCTTTCTTTTAAAGAAGCTTCACCAACGTGGAAGTAGGCCTACATCTTGCTGTGGCAAAGCCTTTTACTAAATGTCTTAACGAACACTTGGCTGTTTACTGATATTAGTCGCATTTCCTTCGTATCTGAGGGAATGCAAACTGGCCCGCTCAAAGAGACATCAGATGCGTAAACGCAGGTGCTCGCAAACGTTTCATCATATGACTTCAGAAGATGGCGGATCAACAACCACGTATGTGGGGGAAATGGATTTCATTGAGCAGGTGTGTTTGCACGTTGTTTGTTATTTGAAGAGCAAGTGCAAAGTAAAATGCTAATGGCCTGCATATTTCGTCATATTTAGTGTTCCTCCGGAAAGATACTTATATGACTAATTACAACAACCTATTTCATGTTTTTGTACTAGTTTTTTTCCTCCTCTTTGATTCCACAGCTAAAGAATGGATGCAATGGAATAAAAGCATAACTACAAGTACATTATCTTTTATACACTGCTGTCCAAAACTTAAGTACGGGGTATGTTTTGACCAGTCAAAACCGGAAAAAGCGGCTTTGAAACTGATTTCGATGGTAACAGCAACAGTAAAATAAAACGCACGATATCTGACATCTTGAACAGTATGTAATACAGATAGAAACAGAACAAAATGTTCAAAATATGTAGTATAACTATTCTCAAAATAATGTAACTACAGTAGTGATCCGAATTTTTTGGCGTAGAATAGAAATCAAAGTTTCCAAGCTTTCGCACATCAACTAGATGTTTTTCTCAAGGAAGGTAAACAGCAAATTGCAAACTGAATAATAGAACACTTCAACAATTTGAATGCGGTGACTTGACTAGACAATAAATGAATAGATGCGAATGTAATTATTCATTCACAGAAACTAGGCGTCACGTTGGTTGGGCACTCGGTACCATGGGAGAAAACGCAGTATTATTTGACGAACTGGTTCCAAACTCCTGGCAATTCTAGAGAGACGTTATCATTGCAAGCCTCACTGTTGGTAATGATTTCTAAGGTTTCGCGAATGGCAGCAGATTTAGGCGTGAAGTAGGAAGCTAATTTCTTTATATTACCCCACGTAGGAACAGCGGACTTGAACTTGACTTCTCTGGACAGGGCAGTGAATACTTTTCCGCTCCTTGGGTCTCTTTTATGTTCGTTGGGTCAAATTCTAAACGAACGCTTGGTCATTCTGATGAACCTAGTATCGCTTGGAGCCATCCGTACTTTGCATAAACACCTGCCTCGTTGAGAAGAGGGGGCTTGTCAATATTTCGCTTAAGCATGGTATATAAAGACAGAGGTGGTACTAAGGGGGAGAAGCGGGGGCACGTGCCCCGGGCGCCGGTGATAGGGGTGCGCCGAGCCGGGTGGAATGGAGAGACGGGACACAGCCGCTCATAAATCCCTTACGTGTTTTTGAAATACATTTTAAATTCCATAATGAATTTTTTTAATCAAAAGCGAGTAATGGCTCGAGCGCAGTAGTCGTAAACTTTGGTAATATATACAACCTTCGCAACTGTATGAGTAAGATCGCTGAGTTTATTCGTACATTAGGTTGTTCAGTTTATGATGCTGTAATTCTCATACTCCTCTCTGTGGACGGGACAGTTCCAAGACGATTGTTCTGTCAGTGACGTCACGCGTGCCTCCCTCATTGTTCCATAATTCTCGACCATTACCTACTGGCTGCCACCGTAGGTGAAGATAAGTACTGCCATGTATGCTGCTGTTTTTGGTAGTTGATGTCCTCTTGTACATGGCACAGCAAAGAAGTGCACTATGTGGATCAGACGAAGGAAGATTTCTACTAAGAAGTCTTCGAAGTAGAAATTTTGTACACCATTGAACTTGTTTCTTACTACCATCTTCCACTTAAGGACCATTTGGAGCGCCACAAAAGAGGCCAAGTTAGTTATTTCTTTCAGAACGAAATGAACAAAACAGTGCTAAGAAATTATTTGTAGGTGCGGAAGCACAGAATCGAAAAATAATAAAACACATTTAATTCAGCAAAGCAGAAACTAGATTTTACTTTTACCGATGAGCTATTACATTATCACCACCTATCTAATAAGCTGTAGGACCCCCTTTTAGCCCCCAAAACAGCGGCCGCTCGGTGAGGCATCGATTCGATGAGGTGGCGATAGGTATTCTGGGGTATCTGGTACCATAATGTAAACAGCACGTCATCCAGTTCCCGTACCTTTTTGGGGTGGTGCTGATTTAGCGCGAACTCGGTTTTCCAAGTCGAACGACAAATGTTCGATTGGGTTCATGTCAAGTGAATTTGAATTTAACAGAAAGTCACCAGCATGTTCCTCGAACACCTCCTTGACGATTCTGGAGGTGTGGCATGGCGAATTATCCTGTTGGTAATGGCCATCACCAGCAGGGAACGCAGTTGCCATGAATGGGTGAATTGGGTCCGCAACGATGTTCACAATCCCTGACAGCTATCAGGGATTGTGCTATTGGGATAATGGGGCCTAAAGCGTCCCACGAAAGCATATCCCACCGCATTACACCGCCGCCATTGACCTGTTTTCGCCCAATAATGCATCCAGGTGCCATAGCCTATACGTTGGTAATGGGCGTATCCGCGCTCGGCCGTCTAAGTGATGCACCAGGAATCTTGATTCATCAGACCAGGCCACTTTCTTCCAATCATCCACGGTCCAATGTCGATGATCTTGGGTCCATTTCATGCGTTGTTGGCGATGATGTGCAGTGAGCATGGGGATCCGACTGGGCCTCTGGCTACGCAGGCCCACGTGCAGAAAGCTGCGATTAACTGTGTGCTGTGATTCATTGCCCTGATCGTCACTATTGCAGCTGCCGGTGATTTGTTGCACTCTGGGCCTACGGTCGTTGTGAACAATGCGCGGGAGTCTCCTCTCCCCTCTGGCATTAATGGGCTGCCGACGACGGTTTGTCCTTTGGCCATCTGTGCACCACTTTTGATACGTGCTCACCAGGGCCTGACTTAGGTCAGTCGAGGCCCTGTGCACATATTATGTCTGGGGCCCCCTCGATTAAAATTTTCAGTCAAACAGTCTAAAAAAATATTTATTGCTAAATATTTTTTTGCAAGCAGTTTTTCTAGCTGTAAAAACATTAAAACACATCCCACATGCTAGTCAATTTTGTAGCCAATGGGCGTGTAATAGACGAGCATTAACACCTTTTGTACTTCCCTTTACTCGCAGAGCTTACAGACATTAATTACTCTGGATTTTTTTTATAATGTTATTTACGGAAACAAAAAACTATCCTCCCAGATATAATTTAAAACACCTAGTTTACCATAGCATTATCGATAATTTAAAACACCTAGTTTACCATAAAACTATCTATAATTTAAAGCACCTAGTTTATCATAACATTATCTATAATTTAAAACACCTCGTTTACCATAACAGTATCTATAATTTAAAACACCTAGTTTATCATAACAGTATCTATAATTTAAAACACCTAGTTTACCATAACAGTATCTATAATTTAAAACACCTAGTTTATCATAACATTATCTATAATTTAAAACACCTCGTTTACCATAACATTATCTATAATTTAAAACACCTAGTTTATCATAACAGTATCTATAATTTAAAACACCTAGTTTATCATAACAGTATCTATAATTTAAAACACCCAGTTTATCATAACAGTATCTATAATTTAAAACACCTAGTTTGCCATAACATTATCTATAATTTAAAACACCTAGTTTATCATAACATTATCTATAATTTAAAACACCTAGTTTATCATAACATTATCTAAAATTTAAAACACCTAGTTTATCATAACAGTATCTATAATTTAAAACACCTAGTTTACCATAACAGTATCTATAATTTAAAACACCTAGTTTACCATAACATTATCTATAATTTAAAGCACCTAGTTTATCATAACATTATCTATAATTTAAAACACCTCGTTTACCATAACAGTATCTATAATTTAAAATCCCTAGTTTCACATAATTTATCACACACATTGTGGGATAAATTATTCCAACACTCCATATAAATTATTACAACAGACTTTAAATGAAGTAGTGTCAATTGAACTTTTTCGTATTTTTATTTATGTAAAAATAAACCCTACATAATTATGAATATTGATTCACAATTTTTTCCTCACAAGACTAATATTAATAATAAAAATATTTGTTAGCAAATTCTACATATTTGCTGAAATGCTTTTCATGTACAATATACTGTATTGCTCCGAATATAGGTTGTTCCCTTTGCATTTTAATTATTAAAAATAAGGGTGAGATTAAGATGTTACACTGGCCGATCACAGCTTGGTTTCCAAAATCTCATCCTAAATTTTGAAAGCGAATCGTATAATAATTTCGTGCTATAACGGAAAATATATTTTGGCTCTGAAAATTTATACTACTATTAAGGTAGTTTGGAGGCCCATTCAAATTCTGAGGCCCTGTGCACGTGTAGAAATCAGGCCCTGGTGCTCACTACAGCGGCACGTGAACGACCCACAAGCCGCGCTGTTTCCGAGATCGTCGTTCCGATGCACCGTGCCATCACAATTTGTCTTTTATTAAACTCCGATAAATCGGCAGCTTTTCACATTCTGACTCCGAGCACTCTGCGAACCGAAAGCCGGTCCTCGTGTTGTATGGTCTGTGAACTTCACCTACGCCACCGTTTGGTATCCAGGCGCGCTCATTTCTTTAGACTGGGTGTGTTCATAATGTAATGGCTGATCGATGTGTACAGTTACTTCTATTAATATCTACTGTCCAAGGATGGAAACTGAGTAAACAAAATCGCCACAGGTCCGGGGAAGAAGAAGAAGTGAAAACCTATGTTTAAACCGAATCCGTAATCAATTCTGTCAGCAGCAAACCCTCCAATAATAAGCAGCACACAGGCTTCAACAATAATTTTTCAAAGAGTGACGCAGTGTTTTTCTGCTTAGTAGTTTGTTAGCTCATGTGAAATAATTTGAAACTTCCTGCAAAAACTTGAATCTGTCATGTTCTTCCTCCAGGATGTCAAAGCAGAACCCAATTTCCGTTCTTTCGCTTCTACGTTAATGTCATCTTCTTCATGAGTTGCATCACTATTACTTCACGTTACTTTATGAAACGACTGCATCTGTTCCATCACTTAGTATGCGATTCGCCGAAACATTAACATTTGTGTTGAAATCCAAAATATCTATATTCTGCAGCAATTAGTATTTCCTCTGTATCCCCTTGAAAACGAAGTACGGAAATGTCATTCGACAGTTTTGGGGAATATTTTGCATATTTACACAATGCGGCAATTAAGTAATGAGTTTGATTCAAAACAAATCCTGGTAAAACACAAAGGTAGCGAAAGCATGATTTTTTGATAAGTCATTTATTAGCTCTGCGTTTGCAAGAAGCGTTTGTGTGAAAATTGCGCAAATGCTTATTTACGCTGTGCATGACGTCATTCGATGGAATAACATTGTTAAAGCTCGAGCACAGAGCAAATATCCGATTCTACAAAATTTGAAGATGACAATCCGTTTTTTGATGAAAATATGACATGGATGGTAACTCAGATAATATCCGAAAACTTCAAAATTTCACCGTCCTGTAGCGGGAACCGAAACCGCGTCTCCCAGATGGCGCCCGGGTATGCTAACCACTACACCACCCAGAACGACCAAGTCTCAAGTTTCCAATTAATTTGAATGTAACCATTACAGGATTCGCTAGTCGAAGCAACTGGCATTCATGTTCAGCGAATCCGGAGGTTAAGGATCCTATCCCATGATTGCCCGGAGGAGAAGATAAACCATGAATGAAATACGGGATTATTTGACTTACCACCCTTGTCATACATATTTACACCAAAAACGGATTGCCATCTTCAAAATTTGTATTGTAAGGTGCCCGTATTCAATTCATGATATCCGATTCTGTTTGAAAATCGGTAAAATTGCATGAGAGACAGTTGAATTGTTACGTGATGTGTATGGGGCTGATTGCCCATTTCGTGCACAAATTTTCTGATGGTACGCACCTTTCAAGGATGGGCAGGAAGATTTGGAAAATGACGAAGGGCCCGGACGCCCGATTTCAGTGCGCATGTCCGAACTCATTGAGAAAGTTCTCGAAACGATTAAAGGTTATCGTTGTGTGACCTTGAGGATGCTCAAATGGGAGCTTGGTGTTAATAAGGAGACGATTCGTCAAATTTGAGTGCAATATTTGGGAGGGAGTTTGTGCTCGTTTTGTTTCGCATGCTTTGTCAGACAAGCAGAGACATGCACGGTCGGAATGCGTAAAAGACATCTTAGAGACTGCAGAAACAACACAAAATTTTCTCCAAAGTATTGTGGTAGGTCACAAAACATGTATTGTTTTGTCATGATCCTGAAACAAAGCATCAGACTGCTGAGCAGAAGTCGTCACAGTCATCTAAAGGAAAGAGGATCCGGTTACAAAAATTCAAAATCAAGACAATGCTTCCGTGCTTTTAACTACAGAAAGGGAATTCTGCATCAGGAGTTCATTCCTGAAGGTATAATTGTCGGATTGTTCCTCTCAGGCCTGAGTGCAAAACGTGCAATGGTTTCTTCTTTACGATAACGCACCCACACACAGAGCAGTCAGTGTACAGCAGTTTCTGGCACTGAAACAAGTGTGTGTACTCAGCCATCCTCCTTATGTTACAGATTTGTCACCGTGTGACTACTTTCTATTGCCTAAATTGAACCTGCCTTTAAAAGGAAACGTTTTTCAAGACACTGAAGACACACAAAGAACTGCGGCATCAGCTCTTCACTCCATACTAAAATATATCCTCGGAAAGTCCTTCCTTTCGTTGGCTGATCGTGCCACTTTTTGTATTAGCACAGGAGGAATGTACTTCGAATAAATATGAAGACATACAAAGAACTGTAACATCATCTCTTCACTCCATACCAAAAGATGACGTATGCAAGTCCTTCCTTTCGTTGGCTGATCGTGTTACTTCTTGTACTAAAGCAGGAGGAATGTGCTTCGAATAAATATGAAGACATACAAAGAGCTCTGACATCAGCTCTTCACTCCATACCAAAAGATGACCTCTACAAGTTCTTCCTTTCGTTCGCTGATCGTGCCACTTCTTGTATTAATACAGGAGGAATGTACTTGGAATACATATTAAGACATACAAAGAACTGTGACATCAGCTTTTTACTCCATATTAAAAGATGACCCCTGCAAGACCTTCCTTTCGTTCACTTATTGTATTAACACAGGAGGAATGTACTTCGAATAAATATGAAGACATACTAAGAACTGTGACATCATCTCTTCACTCCATACCAAAAGATGATCGTTGCAAGTCCTTCCCTTCGCTGGCAGATCGTGCTACTTCTTGTATTAACACAAGAGGAATGTATTTGGAATAAATATTAAGACATACAAAGAACTGTGACATCAGCTCTTCACTGCAAACCATAAGATGACCTCTGCAAGTCTTTATTTTGTTGGATGATCCTGCCACTTTTTGGATTAAAACAGGAGGAATGTACTTCGAATAAATATGAAGACATACAAAGATCTGGGACATCAGTTCTTCACTCCATACCATACCAAAGGATGACCTCCGCAAGTCCTTCCTTTCGTCGGCTCATCAAGGGAGTATACAACTTTGCAGGGGTGCAGAGAATAACTCGGAAGATATACAGAAGGTGAGTCAGTCGCATAATGTAGTAGAACAGAGCAAGTTTGTGCCACGTCATTTCCGAAATATGGCACGGGAGGGCGTTCGACATCAAACGCTTGCGAAATGGCGACTTATGAAGGTGCAGAGCGAGAACGATGTGTGTTTGGGTTGTTCAAAGGAATTTTCCCACGCAATACGGCAAAGGACCTCCGAGTAGGCGTACGATCTGCGTATGGCGCAATAATTTTGTGGAAACAAGCTGTTCTATTCGTCATTCAATGTCAAGCAGTTAGCCACGTGTCGCTTGCGCTGTTGTGGGCAACGTGCATGAGAGCTTCGTTAGAAGTCCTCGAAAGTCAAGGAGACGTGCGTCTCAGGAAACTGGCATTCCGCAAGTGACTTTTTGTCATTCCGCAACTGACATTCCGCAAGTGACTCCGCGACATCGTCTGCATTTCAAGCCCTACATATTTACCACCGTGCACCAGCTGAAGACAGACGACGGTAAAATACGCAAAAATTTCTGTGCGGAAAGGATGAGTTGGATAGAAAACAATGAGGACTTTCTGAAGACGATCGTTTTCAGTGACGAGTGCACTTTTCATGTAAGTGGTCAAGTCAACACCCATAACTGCAGAATTTGGGGAAGCGAACATTCACACGCGGCCATAGAACATGTTTGTGACAGCCAAAGCTAATGTGTTTTACGTAATGAGGATGAAGAAAGTGTATCGACCTTTCTTTTTTGCTGTGTCCACCGTTACTAGAATTGTGTATCTCGACATGGTGCAACAATACCTCATCTCACAATTAGAAGACGATGACCCCGACGGAAGTTTACACATCCAGCAAGATGGAGCACCTCCGCATCACCTAAACGACGTAAGATTGTACCTGAACACACTCATTTTCCAATTAGGTGAATTGATAGAGATACGACGGTAGCATGGACACCTCATTCCCCTGAATATATACCGTTAGATTTCTTCTTGTGGGGCCCTGCTAAAGATCATGTCTATGTACCACCGCTACCAACCAATATCGATGAGCAGCGTACAAGAATTACTGAACCTATTGCGGGAAGCTGACTACAGGTGGGACGTCTGTAGAATTACTGGAGGCAGGCACATCAACATTTGTGACTTTATGTTGGAACTTCAAATGTTACTGTACATTTGCACAGTAAGACTAATTGTTCATCTGTTGCTATTGCCTTTCTATTGTCTTGCAAAGTTGGATACCGCCTTTCAAAACACCCTTTATATTCACGTAAGTTTTCCTGTTTTTCCAATAAAAAATCAGTCTCAATACTTAATTACCGCACTCTATAGAGTCAAAAAATAAATAAATACAGGTAGGCTCAGTTCTGATTGAGCTGTCAGTTTTGGAAAGTAGGACTACGACTTGCAAATCGGAGAGTTGAAATGAGCTAGTCGAGTATGGTTTCAAAGCATTTATTTAATTTTTATAGCCAACACAGGTCTACGAATTTTTCAGTTGCTATTCGTTGTTTATAAAAATAACGTGGACAGAGCGATGACATCGTATATTTACATTATCTCCACGTATTTGAAATATATTCACCATTTCTATCGTCCTTTGGAATTTATCAGCTGTAATTAAACAGCTTGCTTTGCTGAATGCCACTAGATGGCGACACATCAGTTGCTGAGTCCATCAATATGGATTTGTGTAGTCAGATGCTGACTGATGGGCCGCGGGTGGCCTAGTGGACAACGTTCGTGACTGCCACGGAAAGGACCTCAGGTTCGATCCCAGGCAGGTACGAACGCTCGATCCACTAAATATCCGCCGTGCGTCGGATTGACACGTTAAGCCGTCGGGCCCCGGGCACTGGCCCCCGGTAATAAATAAGGGCGTCTTCCTCCCCTTTCTACTTCGCTTCCGTGTCACTTTCCTATCGGGCACTCTAGCCCAAATCTCCTAGCTTCCTATTTCTAAGGGTTGTTTAAAACCTGGGGTCAGACACTCCCTTCCTAAAATCTTCTACTTATGATCCTTTAAATTTTTTTTTTTTTAAAAAGATGCTGACTGATTAACTATGAATAGCACTGTGAATTGTTGACACCGTAGCGTAAAGCGAACGCACTCAGCTAATTATTGAGAGATCTGGGGTTGGATCCCAGCGGTGTCGGATGAACAGTTTTTCAGTTGCTATTCGTTGTTTGTAAAAATAACGTGAACAGAGCGATGACATCGTATATTTATTTATATTTACAGGTCTACGATATGAAAAGCAGCTTACATGATTTTTACAAATAATTGCTGGATACATTGCGAACACAAACTAGATCGATACATGAATTACCCAACGTCTTTTTGGGCTTCTTCTTTCCTCACCACCTGCTCTTGCCTCTCGTTTTGATTTTCTCCACTTTTGCTTGCGTTCATTCTGCGAATTCCGCGTTATTGTCGAAAATGTTAACACGTTCACACGAAAACAATTTTTAAAAACTTCAGTTTAAACGGCGACGATATGTTCTTTATATATTTGAATAGATTTCACCGAGAGCTTTAAAACAATACCAGACACAGTCGTTTTGCGATCACGGTTGTCCAGATAAACCGTGAAAATTTGAAAACTGTTCACCGGTTCACAAACAATTTTTTGAATGTTCAGTTCAAACCACTGCGAAATGTTCTTCGTATTTTGAATAGATCTCGTCGAGAGCTTTAAAACGATACCACGCACAGTCGTGTTGCGCTCACGGTTTCCAAAATAGTCTGAGTCAAACGCGGCGATACACCCAGAAATATTGCATCATCTCTCCCACGCACAGGGAGCGTCGCGTGCACGATGTATTGCGCAGTACTCGAATTGGACTCCATGCTGTTTACGAATATGCTAACACGATTAGTGTGCGGCACGTATTTTTAACGCTATAATCATTTCAATTGGGACATATTTTTGTCACAATCGGTCCGCCCTAAGTTGTCCTATACTATCCGCGGAGCTAGACGTAGTTCTACGTCAAAAAAAGAAAAAAGAAAAAAAAAAAGGCATTCATCATTCATTAATAAAACCTGATGTGAATTGAAACGACATCGAGTTGCAGTTTCTTTGGCATGTTGACTAAGCGTTGGCTTCTGATCTTTCGTCTAAGGGGATCCGGGTATGAACCCCGGATGAGGTTTGTGTGGTGGTGTCTTACGGCGCTTGTTCTCACCTTTTCCTGCATCCATCGGTTCCACATTAGGGACGGGCACAGCTCAGCACCCTTAGTGTAGTCCATCGTGGACGTGAAATACAGAAAAAAACAAAACCGTGTGGTATATCACGCCCGTTTCGAATTATGGGAGCTCGCACTAGCTTCCAACATTTTTTTTTGTATTTGTGACGTTACAATTAGCAGGAAACGTTTTTCAAAAACCAATAGTCTGAATTGCCAGTACCAGTGAAGCATCACTGCGGCTTTTGTTAAACAAACTACAAAGGGCATCCTGAAAGTAACGCCTCGTTCCTCATAAGATTTTTATTTGTAGCAGCAAAAATGTGAAACTTGGTGACAAAATACTTGGACATATTCTTAACAATGCTAGCCTATTCAAAGTATTGTCCATCACTTTCTATACACTTCCGCCATCTTTGAACCCATTGGTAAAATCCATTTTGGAAAAAAATCCTGAGGCTGTCGTTTCACCCATAAGTTCACAGCCAGTTTAACGTCTGTCATATCGTCGAAACGTTCCCCACGAAGGTTGTTTTTCAAAGCGGCAAACAGAAAAATGTCCGAGGGAGCCAAATCAGGACTGTAGGGGGTTGGGGCATCACCGTCCACCCCATTTTGACTATAGCCTGTGAAGTCTCCATTGAGGTGTGGGGACGTGCATTATCATGGTGTAAAACAACACTATGAAGTGGAATGTCACGTCTTTTCCTTCTGATACCTTCCTTTAGTTTCTTCAATGTCTGCACATAGTGAGCATTGTTTATTCCTTCACCCTGTTCAAAGAAATCAGTCAAAATGACACCACGTATGTCCCAGAAAATTGTCACCATCACTTTCCCTGCGGAACGAGTTGTTGTCACCTTTTTCTGTCGAGGTGAAGATGTGCGGTGCCATTCCATTGACGCACGCTTTGTTTCTTTTAACCTTTTTCTGTCGAGGTGAAGATGTGCGGTGCCATTCCATTGACGCACGTTTTGTTTCTTTTCACCTTTTTCTGTCGAGGTGAAGATGTGCGGTGCCATTCTATTGACGCACGTTTTGTTTCTTTTCACCTTTTTCTGTCGAGGTGAAGATGTGTGGTGCCATTCCATTGACGCACGTTTTGTTTCTTTTCACTTTTTTCTGTCGAGATGAAGATGTGCGGTGCCATTCCATTGACGCACGTTTTGTTTCTTTTCACCTTTTTCTGTCGAGGTGAAGATGTGTGGTGCCATTCCATTGACGCACGTTTTGTTTCTTTTCACCTTTTTCTGTCGAGGTGAAGATGTGCGGTGCCATTCTATTGACGCACGTTTTGTTTCTTTTCACCTTTTTCTGTCGAGGTGAAGATGTGCGGTACCATTCCATTGACGCACGTTTTGTTTCTTTTCACCTTTTTCTGTCGAGGTGAAGATGTGTGGTGCCATTCCATTGACGCACGTTTTGTTTCTTTTCACCTTTTTCTGTCGAGGTGAAGATGTGCGGTGCCATTCTATTGACGCACGTTTTGTTTCTTTTCACCTTTTTCTGTCGAGGTGAAGATGTGCGGTGCCATTCCATTGACGCACGTCTTGTTTCTGGGTCATGAAAGAACACCCAAGTTTCATCCCCCGTCACAACATTAGAGAAAGACACCTCACCCTTCCTCTCATAACACTCCAAGGGGTTGGGGCATTTTCTCACCATTTTCTCACATTGTTAACGTTAGGTTTCTTGAGATCCACTTTGAACAAATTTTTCTGTAGCCCATATCCTTAATTAATGTTTCCACAGCACTATGACCACAATGAATTGCATCACTCAACTCGATGGTGACACGACGATCAGCTGTGAGGTGAAGATGTTTCACTAGTTGCCTGTTGGCATCTGTCACTGCCGTTGCGGGTCTTCCACTCCGTTGTTTGCCCGACACTAAACTTTCTTCCTCTCGAAACCTCTTCATCCGTCTTCGGACATTTTTAATATCGACTGTGGCAGCTCTATACACCGTCAGGAGTCTTCTGGGAATTCTGGGGCTTCACAACCCTCTTTTTCCACGAATTCAAATATGGCTCACTGCTTTTCTCTGTGATTCATGATCTTTGTTTCCGATTCTGAAAACAAATTATATTTATTCCCACATTGGGAACATATCATACTATATGTCAGTGCAGTTTCATTAAAATCACTTCAAAATTTATTAAGGAGACATTACTTTCAGAATGCCCCTTGTAAGTATGCTATTTTCGCATATTTCCACATTTGGTTGGCTACTGAACTCATGAACTTAAGGATCGCAAAATTCCACCTGATAGATTGGATGAAAATGCTGTTATCACATCAAAAGCGCAAATGTGCAGCTGAAAGCGTTTTTGAATAATTTTAAGTAAAAATGTTTTAGGTTTCAACAGTAATAATATTAAATGCGGGGACATGTGCGTAGCTTTCCCCTTCTACATCCCTGAGAGCATTTGTAATACTGTTCGCACTTTGAATAAGGAACAAAATATACTCAAAATCTACTAAACACATAAATCTAATGTTAGAATTCGAAACGTATATTTATGAGCTTTCGGTTCCTTTTCTTTACTTCTCTGTTTTATCTTTTTCTTTCTCGGAAGACCGACGATGTAAAGCATCCAGTGGAGAATTGATCTCTCTCTTTTATTTTTCTTTCTCTGGGGTTCCAGCACAATAAGTTTTCGATCTGAAATTCCCTTGGTATTTCTTAGTACCCCTTTTTCCTTGAAAAATTTGAAAGGGCTCTTCAATTTTCATGTTCTTCTTAGGAGTGAGAAGCTCCTTTTCTGTTATAGAATAAGACATCTGAGGAATAGCTGAAGGACAAAGGCATTCTAGACCGAACACATTCAAATTTCTTAGTAATAAAGAAGTACCATTCTATAATAACTGAATTCTTAAATTGTAACCCTTTGTATGTCTATTACTTTTTGTAGGTTCCTCTTTTTTACTACTACGTAAGTTCTTATCTTCATAGCTCTTTGTAACATCTACATCTTCGCAGTCCTTGCATAACCTTTAAAGTTTTGCATCTGTAGAAGTATTTGTGATCTTCACAAAATTTTAATATTCATCTTCTCAAATCATTTTGAAAAACATTCGTCAATTTTTTACTTGCAGAACACTTATTTACGTCCTTATTTTTAGATTAAAAAAAAAAATTAAAATTCACCTTGATCACTCTGTGAGCTTTTTGTCCTATCAGCTTTGCAAGATTCGCATATCATAACTGTGCTTTCCCTAACCATTTACCAGTTCCTCATTTTCAAAACTTTTCATTAGTTCCTCATCTTCAAAACGCTTTGTAATTTCCTCCTCCTCCTCCTCATCATTCTGTAAGTTTGCCATTGGCTTAGCTTTTCGGTGTTCTCCGCGTTCTTTAACACTACGCTGTATGTTTTATTAACATCGACTATAGTTTCGCAGAGCGTCTGGCTCGGCATCATCAGGACGAATGGATAATTTATTCTAAATGAACATCACAAGTGTGTAGTCTTGAATTATATATACTACGCTGTACTTCAAGCAAAAGTTCTTTTCATTCATTTCTATAATTCAGCTCCTTTTTTTCATTCTATTTCAGCTCTTTTGATGCTTGTAAATCTTCCGAGCATCCCAACCGCTGCGACCAACTGTCAGAATCGTAGTCTCACGATCGTTGTTGTATTTTTCTGTTTATGTATTTGGTGTGGTATAGTGGGAGGTATTGTATGGTGAATGTTATTGCATTTTATTTCACTGTGATACTCTTACCATCCAGGTGCACTTACGTTTTCTCGCTGCCACCAGTCTAGATTGGTGTAAGGTCTACACGCCTTATGTAGATCCACTTTATTAGAGAGAGAGGCGTGGTTGAAGACTTCCAAGTTGGTGTTGAAATGAGTTGAAGATATTTAACAAATAACAACGAACATTATTATCCCCCCACTTAGGGTAGGATGAAGGTTGGTTTTACACCTTGCAATAGAGCATACAGTGGATACTCGTCAGAGCTTGATGTGACAATAGAACTTGAGCTGAACAGATAGAAACATACAGTAGATACTCGTCAGAGCTCGAGGTGACAATAGAGCTTGAGCTGAACAGATAGAAACATACAGTAGATACTCGTCAAAGTTTGAGGTGACAATAGAGCTTGAGCTGAACAGATAGAAACATACAGTAGATACTCGTCAGAGTGTAACGTATACTCTAGATTCAGTTTCTTTTTGATTTTACTATCTCTTGTTATTTTATTTTCCTATGCAAATTATCTTCTCACTTAACGAGATGCTGTTTCTCCCGCTGAATTATATGTGGCAATGAGTGTAAGTCATGACGTGGTGGTATGCAGTATGAATAGGCGCGCTCAAGTATACCAAAGAGCTTCGTTTTATATGTGATAGGTTCTTCCTGATTATTGATATGCGATTTACCTACTTTTCTACGATATTACGATAGTACGAAAGTTCGGGCTATCAGTAGTTGTGTTATTTTGGAGTGTGTATTTGAGTAATACCAGGAGCTCCCCAATATAAGGTAAGGTTAAAAGTGAGTACGTTTTCTTAGTTCATTTTATTGTCAGACGTCTGGCCGTTAAGTCTACTTCATTGAGTGTTTACGTTAAGTTCAGGGTATATTGTGTTTACCGCTCTAATAAGGAGCCTTCAAGGTACTAATGTACTAAAACCGAAGTTATATTACTGATATTCAAGATAATGAGGAACGCTGAGTAAAAAATAAATTCCATATTCTTGGAATTTATTGCACGTGCGTGTCTTACCTAAACAAACTCTAGCACTTTGAAGATTAAGCACACTTTAGCTACGTCAAGTAACCTGTCAATAACCTTAACGTGTCTTAACGTAAGCTTTCCTGCACTACACGTCCAGCCGGAGAATTTTATTCATTATAAGAGCTTGAGGTGACAATAGAGCTTGAGCTGAACAGATAGAAACATACAGTAGATACTCGTCAGAGCTTGAGGTGACAATAGAGCTTGAGCTGAACAGATAGAAACATACAGTAGATACTCGTCAGAGCTTGAGGTGACAATAGAACTTGAGCTGAACAGATAGAAACACACAGTAGATACTCGTCAGAGCTTGAGGTGACAATAGAGCTTGAGCTGAACAGATAGAAACATACAGTAGATACTCGTCAGAGCTTGAGGTGACAATAGAGCTTGAGCTGAACAGATAGAAATATGGTGCTTCTTTGTTAGTACCTTTCAGTTTTACAAGAGTTCAGTGATATTAAATTCAGTTCTTGTTTGAGTTCATAAGGTAAGCAGTATTCAGTACACAAGGTAACAATAATAACGTTCCATCTCATACAGACAATTATGCAGCACTTCTGACATTAGATTCTCCGATCTCAGGTATCATGGATCTAGACCGCAGCCTGATTACTTGAAACAATATATATATATTTATGACCAACAGCAGTTAGCCTACCCTTAGCTAACTCGATCGCAGCCGAGCGCTTTTCTTAAGTCAAAATCATCCCACGCGGTGATCTGACGTTTTACTCCTGTGGAAGCCAAGGTTTTTAGATATATCTCGTGTGGAAGCTATACAAGAAGAGCGCCAGCCAAAAAATTACCTTCCCGAGTCCTCCCTCCTTTTATGAGGCCCAGCGAGTGCTCAGCCAATCACGACGATGCATTCGACCCCTCTTGCTAAGCATCCTTTACGCTCCGCGTCCTAAGTTCTCCCGGTTACATCCGCCAGTTGGCCCCTCCCTCGCTATTTGCTTTGCTCTCTCAAAGACTTTCACGCTCAAAGTTCTGAGAATTCATGAACTCGTCCTGACCTTGTGAACTGGTCACCAAGATGGCCGTCCTCTCCCTTCCTTGCTTTTCACTTCAAAATGGCGTCTCATTGCCCGTTTCTGATTTTTCCCACATTTACTTTTTTTAACATTGAGCAGTTCCCATATTCCTGTGCACCGCTGGCATTTTCCAATTCTTTTTTTCTGACAATTTTCACATCATCACAGTAGTCAATGTAGTTTTTAGTCTATGTAGTCTATGTTTTAGTAGGGTAGTCTATGTATATATTCTATGTTTTAGTAGGGTAGTCTATGTATATATTCTATGTTTTAGTAGGGTAGTCTATGTAAATAGCCTATGTTTTAGTAGGGCAGTCTAGTACATAGTCCATGTAGTTTTAGTCTATGTCTATGTAGTTTTATTTTAGTCTATGTAGTTTTAGTTTATGTTTTTGCAGTCTATGTAGTTTTAGTTTATGTTTTTGTAGTCTATGTAGTTTTAGTTTATGTAGTTTTTGTCTATGTTTTAGTCTATGTATTCAACGTAGTTTTAGTCTATGTAGTCTATGCTTTAGTAGGGTAATCTATATAAATAGTCTATGTTTTAGTAGGGTAGTCTATGTCGACCTCGGTCATCAATGACGTGTGGTCGGCGACCGCTTGCTCTCTGGGAGCTGGTACGTCCGTCGATGATATGCTCGCGGTAGACCCTTGGTACGGTTCCCGTCGAGAACCCGAGTGTTCTTACCATTTGGACGATAGAATGACCCATCTGTCTTGCGCGACAATGCATCCATAATCAAAGACGCTCAGATCACCACGTTTACCCATGTTCCTTGATTGAGATACGCTGTTGGGAAGCGCTGCTGTACGCCTATTTATTGCCCGCGTTCGGTTTGGTATGTTCCACTCTGCGTGGGGGGATGCCCATGTAAACTGCCGATTCCCAAAACTGATTATTCAGCTCTGGAGGACGGGGTGGGTGGGGGTGGGGGGGGGGTTATAGAGGTCGGCTCGGACCTTAATTTCGAAAACCTGACCTGGCCCGACCCGACCCAAGCTGTTTCAGATTTTCATCAAGTGTTTTGCATCACTTATCGCAAATAATACAAAACTTCGTCAAAACAAGGATTTTGAACCCGTGGACCACGAGACGTTTTTCACAAAGAAAATCCTGAAATGGCAACAACACACACACACACACACACACACACACACACACACACAAAAAAAAAAAGAGGAAAGGTAAGGAAAAGGAAGAAAGAAATACATTTTCGAAATGGAAAAACGAATGCCAATGCACCTTGGATACATGGACATTGAATTCCTAAATCTGCCATGAGTTATGGTGCGATAAATTTATAATTGTAAATTTTAAAAACTGCAGGGTGTCCCACTCGCTACAGAACCCGGCATTTCTTTAATAATATTAACATCAATGAAGATATTGCAACGGAATTTGAAGTGGACTTACCTCATTTCGTGCGAAATGTGATGACATCACAACATGTGCTGGAAGTGGCCACCATTTGCGTCCATACAGCATTGAACCCGGCGCTGTACGCCAGCCAGCCGGACGCGCCTGTCTACTGCTTTGTTATGCTATTTCGCTGAGCGTGTCTACACAATACGGTTGTTGATAGTGAGTGCTCGTGCTCGTGGCTGTTCGCGTACGTGTGAAAATGTATCGGTATACTCTTCAGGAGCGAGTGTTTATTGAAGTCACACAATCAGCAGAATGGAGACATCTACGCCCCGCAAGATGTCGTCGGCAACAATCCAAAGTAAAGTAAATGATGATTTTTGCCTACGATGCTCAAGGTGTTGTGGTCTCTGATAGAGTGCCGGTTAAGGTCAACGCCCAATATTATCGTGTCTTTCTGAGGACAAAGTTGAGACTGAAAATTCTTCAATATCGCCCAACGTGTTGGCAGCGGGAGAGATCTTGCTGCATGACAACGCATTGTGTTATGGTGCAGCGTCGGTATGCAGGCTTTTATCGAAACATGGCTGGGAAAATTTATCCCACCCCCATACAGCCCTTATCTCGGTTCACTCGACTTTTATCTTTTTCCAAAATTAAAAAATCGACTATGTGGCATCCGCTACGAATCGCTGGACGAACTGTCATTGGACGTGACCCGAGTAATACAACAGCCGAACAAAGATGGCGTACTACGGAACATCCAGGACCTACCTCACTACTGGCAAGCTGTCATTAGCAGCGGAGGGTAAGGCAATAAGAAAAGTTTTCTCTGTTACTTCACACTTTTTTCAAAAATGGACAGTGTGCAGAACTTTTGTTAGGACCCCCGTTTCATGAAAACCGCATCGTTTCTTTTTCCGAAAGTTAAGTTTTAGAAATTCAAACCCTCTCTGAAATAATCAGTATTCATAATAAGCACATGCCTTTTTACTCTTTTTCATGTGGTCCACGAGTCCTGTTATGTTTCGTCATGTTGTCCGCAATTCAGAAAAGTTCGAAGACTCTCTGTGGTAGAGAAACAAAGGTGCTTTCTGAATTGAACTGCACAGAATATAACATAGAAAGTCATGCCATTTATAGTAGGAATTCCTCCCAGAAATGAGGTTCAGATTTGACTACGTAATTATGTTACACATATAAAGGGTTTTTCTTTTCTGCACTTAAGTATAGTACACCAGGTAACACTCGATCCCCAAATATGTAAATATATACTTTGAACTTCCTTATATCCGTTATAGCAAAGAATGGCGCCAGAAGCTTGTTCTGGTTTTAGTTTCGTGTAGCTGAAAACTCTCTTGACGCAAACATTTCTTTTCCACTTCTGTACTTAAGTTTTAACAAGATAGCCATCGATCTCCAAATATGTGGATAAATACTTAGAAGTTTCTCATCTCCGTTGTTGCAATGAATGGCACCAGAAGCTAGTTTTGGTTTTGGTTTCGTGTAGCTGAAAACTCCCTTCAACCATTTCTTTGCCTCTTCAACACTTAAGTACAAACAATGTAGTTCTCGATTCCCAAATATGTGAACAGATATTTAGAAGTTTCTCATCTCCGTTGTTGCAATGAATGGCGCCAGAAGCTCGTTTTGGTTATGTGTAGCTGAAAACTGTGTTCATTCTCGGAGAAAAAAAAGCCACGTGTTTTAGTCGCTAAAGCCAACGAAGTGAAAACGGAATTTGATTTTGACCTTTAAAGAAATAAACCGTCCCATTTCAGACTCATTTTACAGCCCGGCTTGTTGGTTTCAGTTGTAATTAACCCACCCAGAGGCGGATGTGGTCTTTCTTTTCACTCGGTGAACTTCACCATCTGATTATTTAGCAAGTCAGTCTTTGTTTTGTGAGATGTCCCACTTCAGCCTCTCATCTTACAGCCCTGACTTGTCGGTTTAAGGTGTAATTAATCAATACACCCGGTGGCAGATTCGTTTCACTCGGTGAACTTTGCCATCTATTTATTTAACAAGTCAGTTTTAGTTTTGTGAGCAGAGATGGAAACGGGTCTTGGGTCACCGGGTCGACAATTTATTGCAGGACAAATGTGTCGGGTCAAGGTGTTCCTGAGCCGATTTCGACCCTGTTTCATTTCCGTTTTATTTTTGAATAGAAAAAAATATTTCAGAGAACCCTTCAGAGCTGCAGAGTATGATCCAGGAACTTGCTGACAAGAGTAAAGAAATTGGATTAAAAATAAACTTTCAGAAGACAAAACTGAAGTACAATGCTTTTACAAGGAATGAAGATTTATCGATTGATGGGGAAAAGCTGGAGATAACCAATTCCTACATTTACCTTGGGCAGCAGATATCAAGCGAGGGTCACATTGATAAAGAAATTAATTGGGGTATAAAACTCGGTTGGAGAACTTTTGGAAGAAACAGTACAATTAAGTGCAACATGTCATTATGTCTTAAAAGAAAAGTGTTTAATCAATGCATCCTTCCAGTGCTTACGTACGGAGCAGAGACGTAGATCTTAACTAAGAAAGACATACAAAGACTGCAGACAACTGAAGTCATAATATTTTATTATGCTAATGAGCCAAAATATACATAAAGCATTGGCAGCTTAAAAGATTAAATAAATGGTAGTACATGAAGACATGAAAAGATAAAACCTTGATTTATATAAGCTGAGGAATTAGGTCTGTTTAAACATTAATCTGCTGCTAAAATAAAGATAAACATTTTGCACAGCTATGAACGAATGGTTTTCTAAACACGTGTCAGGAGCGCGAAAGTAGGTCAAGCACTTAAGCCACTTAAACAAAAAGAAGAAACCATCGAGTGCTGAAAAGTCATCCATACACATGTGCAAACCGTGCTAGCAGTAGAACACAGGAAAATCTCATTGCACAATTGTTGTGACGAGAATCGGGCAGTTCTGACAACTGAAAGAGGTATGGAGAGGTGTATGCTTGGTGTAACCAAGGAAAATAAAAAGAAGAACTCGTGTATAAGGAAACTGACAAGAGTGGAAGATATCATGATGAGAGTGAAATCCTTGAAATGGCAATGGGCTGGAGATATTGCCTGGAGAACGGACCACCGATGAGCAACTGAAATTTTAGAATGGATTCCAATGACAGGGAAAGACCAAGAAGAAGACCACGTGGGAGATGGGTGGATGGAGGAGACTGGCCCAAGACACTCCGCTGTTGAACAAACTTGGGGAGACCTTCATCCAGCCGTGGATAGATAATGATTGACAATGATGGTGATGAAGATATATTCGAATTTATAGCTCAAAGCAAATTTGTCCGAGTCAGGTCCGGGTCGGGTCCAATTATGTGACGGTTGAGTCCAGGTCGGATCCAATTATGTGACGGTTGAGTCCAGGTCGGGTCCAATTATGTGACGGTCGAGTCCAGGTCGGGTCCAATTATGTGACGGTCGAGTCCAGGTCGGGTCCAATTATGTGACGGTCGAGTCCAGGTCGGGTCCAATTATGTGACGGTCGAGTCCAGGTCGGGTCCAATTATGTGACGGTCGAGTCCAGGTCGGGTCCAATTATGTGACGGTCGAGTCCAGGTCGGGTCCAATTATGTGACGGTCGAGTCCAGGTCGGGTCCAATTATATGACGGTCGAGTCCAGGTCGGGTCCAATTATGTGACGGTCGAGTCCAGGTCGAGTCCGGTTCCAAAGTTTTTGACCCGTTTCCAACTCTGTAAGACGAAAAGATATTTTTTTAATCAAGGAGAAAAACACTAATGCCTCCAGGTCAGGCCCAACACAGCCTGAGAGTCAGGTCCGTGCAGAACTCGAGGGGAGATATGGACATGAAAAAGTTCCACAGTATATATAACTTAGGTAGCTTTTTAGGGTCCTGCTTGTTAAAATAGTTTGAAAATATCTGATTTAATCTGTTTCCTCTATCAAACATGTTTCTTAGATGCACAGACTCATTCTTCTGATATAATTCCAATGTGATAACACTAGAAACCACAAATAAGGACTTGTCTACACAGTGAACACAATCAAATATCAGAAATGGACTGCCCAGTATAAATGTCCTCCGCCTGGTTCACTCACGTGCGTCGCCGGCTTTTAACGCACAGATGTTTAAGGATGCTGTTTCCCAGGGACGAAAAATCAAAAAATAAAAACTTGAGCTGAAATCTCGACAGCTGAGCAGAGGAACTTGCGGACCACTAGTTTTAAAATATTTTTTGACGTAGAACTACGTCTAACTCCGCGGATAGTATGGGGCGACTTACGGCTGACCGCTTGTTACAAAAATAGGTCCCGATTGAAATCATTATAGCGTTAAAAATACGTGCGGCACACTAATCGTGTTAGCATATTTGTAAACAGCATGGAGTCGAATTCGCGTAATGCGCAATACATAGAGCGCGCAACGCCCTCCTCGCTCCCTGTGTGCGGGGGAGATGATGCAATATTTCTGGGTGTGTCGCCGCGTTTGACTCAATCTATCTCGGCGACCGTGAGCGCAACACGACTGTGCGTCGTACCAGTTTTAAAACTCTCCACGAGATCTATTCAAAAATACGAAGAACATTTCACAGTGGTTTGAACCGAACATTTTCAAAATTGCTTTCTTGTGAACCGATTAACACTTTTGAAAATATCGCGGTTTATCTGGACAACCGCGAGCGCAAAACGACTGTGCGTGGTATCGTTTTAAAGCTCTCGACGAGATCTATTCAAATATAAGAAGAACATTTCGCAGTGGTTTGAACTGAACATTTAAAAAATTGTTTTCATGTGAACCGGTGAATACTTTTGACAATATCGCGGTTTATCCGGACAACAAGGAGCGCAATACGACAGTGCATTGTATCTTTTTAAAACTGTCGACGAGATCTATTCAAATATATAAAGAATATATCACAGTGGTTTAAACTAAAATTTTTAAAAATTGTTTTCGTGAGCGGGTTAAAATTTTCGACAATGCCGCGGAATTTGCAGAATGAACTCAAGCAAAAGTGGAGGAAATCAAAGCGAGAGGCAAGAGCAAGTGATAAGGAATGTAAGAAGTCCAAGAAGACAGATTATCACGTTGGGTAATTCATGCATCGGTGTGCGTTGTGTTCGCAATGTATCCAACATTATTTGTAAAAATTATGTAAGCTACTTCTCATATCATAGACCTGTGCTGGCTATAACAAATTAAAGAAAGGCTTTGAAACCGTACTCGACTAGCTCATTTAAACTCTACGACCTGCAAGTTGTAGTCCTACGTTCCGAACTGACGGCCCAATCAGAACTGAGCTTACCTGTATTTTTTTACACGATAAAATCAATAAAACTTGCGTGATGCCTAAAATCCATTCCTTTTCATTAAAATATTAAGAGTAAACATTTCTGATACTTTGAGAAAGTTTACGGAATATTTTCTTTTTCAAAATATGAAAGTAAAAAATTTAGTTGAGAGTAAGTTTTTTTTTTTTGAAACAATAGCACCGAGCGAAATGCAAATGTATTCCATTTCGACGATGACTCCATTTTCTTCCACAAAGCGTACTTGATCGCTTTTTTTTCTCATTCTTTAAACGCACTTTTGAAATAATCTACAAAGAAAAAAGCCTAGCTGTAAATTGCATATAAGGATCTTTAGTAAAAATGCCTGAGGAAAAATGGCGCTGCAATATATCCCGCTTACATAGTTGCTGTTGAAAGAACAAAAACTTTACTTTCTCGTTTCAATGTTTTCTTTTCGCATAAAATTGCTTTGCGGTAAAAAGAAAAGAACAATTACGGTGGATAATTTTTCAATAACGTGTGATCAGGATAACGCTTTGTCATTTCACGAGGGGGAAAAAAAGGAGAGCAGAATGTTAAAGCCATGCCTTTTTGTTGTTGACCATGATGATTCAAACTACGGGACTTTTTAGAATCATCCATGGGAAAGGATGTCTCGTTGTTTTTTAAAGACCTCGTGTAAAATATTCAATTCATCCTTGACATTATTTATGAATGTACTGTAATATGATTACTTTCATTCATGTGAGTGGTAAAAAGAGCGACCTACCTCGCTCCAGGTCGCTGAGCCCTCACGAAGCGCTTCGTACCGAACTGAAAAAGTCAAGAGAGACGATCAAAAAAGTAAAAAAAACATTAATGGCGTGTGGGATTCACTAAGTGTCGCGTGGTAATTTATTATTTTGCTCGAACACGTTCGAAGCGATTTCCGTTTTTCTTCTTGAATTACAAAGCCATCTGAAAAAGTCGATACAGTAAGACTTAGCAACGTAATAATAAAACAAGTTAGTAAAATCATGCAATGCATTGATTATGATACGCTTTCCAACATACCAGAAATTATTACTCAAGTTATGAGGATTAATGGCTGTGGAATAAATCTTGCTCCTGTGTCCTGACCTTTGACCCCATTTCGATGATATTCAACAGAACCGGTTCAGTACACCTCAAGAATAACATACTAAAGTTTTGTCGCAATAGAAGCAGTTTTACACAAGTTATGAGAATAATGGCTGTGGAATAAATCTTGTTTTTGTGCAATGACCTTTGACCCCATTTCGTTGATATTCAACAGAACCGGTTCACTATACCTCCGGAACAACATGATAACGTTTTGTCGCAATCGAAACATTTTTTGGTAAGTTATGATGCACAAGGGCAATGGAATGGATCCCACTCCAGTGTCCTGACCTTTGACCCCATTTCGCCCATTTTCAATAGAGTTCGTCCCCAAGTGATTCCTTACCAAATACCAAAATGTCATCGAAATCAAACCATATTTACGCATGTTATGACGCATAAAGGCAATGGAATGGATCCTGCTTTTATGCCCTGACCTTTGACCCCATTTCGCCCATTTTCAATAGGGTTCGTCCCCAGTGGTTCCCTACCACATACTAAAATTTCATCGAAATCGAACCATATTTACGCATGTTATGACGCATAAAGGCAATGAAATGGATTCCGCTTTTATATCCTGAGCTTTGACCCCATTCCGCCCATTTTCAATAGGTTTCGTTACCAGGTGGTTCCTTACCACATACCAAAATTTCATCGAAATCAAGCCATTTTTACGCAAGTTATGACGCATAAGGGCAATGGAATAAATCCCGCTCTTATGCCCTGCCTGACCTTTGACCCCATTTCGCCAATTTTCAATAGGGTTCGTGCCCAGTGGTTCCCTATTACATACTAAAATTTCATCGAAATCGAACCATATTTACGCATGTTATGACGCATAAAGGCAATGAAATGGATCCCGCTTTTATGTCCTGACCTTTGACCCCATTTCATTTATTTTCAATAGGGATCGTCCCCAGGTGGTTCTCTACTACATACTAAAATTCCATCGAAATCGAACCATTTTTACGCAAGTTATGACGCATGAGAGCAATGGAATGGATCCCGCTCCTATGTCCTGACCTTTGACCCTGTTTCTCCCGTTTTTAATAGGGTTCGTCCCCAGGTGGTCCCCTATCACATACTAAAATTTCGTCGAAATCGAACCATTTTCACGTGAGTTATCGTTCGGACGGACGGACGGACGGACAAAGCTGGAGCATATACGCTTCTTCAACCTACGGTTGGAAAGCGTAAAAAATAAAATGTAACACTTCAGGGCGACCTGCAACTTATACTCTAATATACGTATTTTTTCTTTTTCGTTGCTGTCTCTTTGTAAATTTGGTTCATTCTCTTTCAAGCATTTTCTACACTTAACGTTTACATTTTCTCTCTCCCCCGAATGTTTTCGTCAACGAGCATTGAGTTCAGACGTAGTGTGACGTACGTAAGAAACTAACAAAAGAAGCCTTTCAACTGTGACTCTCCAAAATTGAAGAAACTTGGCCAGAAGATAGTACTAAGGGCAAAAGCCAATGGGTGTATTTCCGTTTTGGCCCAAATGAACTGTCAAAGGTGAACGAGTGGTCTGAAAATGAACTTAGAGCACAAGTGGGAAAAATCATCTAACATGTGTTGTGGTGCGTGATATGTAATCTGAAATATCAGCTATGTCCCTATGATTCAAGACAAGCTCATATACTAGGGGTGTTCAAATGAAAAGGTACGAAACGTCATAAGAACGTAACCGTTAACATATTTGCCTATGCCGCTGTGGGAGAACGTAGCGAAGAGCGCCGTCCAATTGACGCGGCAGTGCGTGTGAGGACAGGATGGCGTTCACATTGTAAAATTCGACGATTGAGGAGCAGCGAGGCGTTATCCGATTTCTGACAGCGGAAGGTGTTAAACCGACCGCTATTCATCACGGAGGGTGTGGTTCTGCTCCATGATAACGCACGTCCACACGTCTCCAGGGTCACACACGCGGAACTGGCCAAGTTCCAGTGGGAGCAGCTTGACCATCCGCCCTACAGCCCGGACATGTCGCCCTGCGATTTTCCATGTGTTTGGTCCCCTGAAAAAACATCTGAAAGGGAAGCGCTTCCACTCGGACGACGAACTCAAGGACGCTGTGCAGGACTGGGTCTCGTCACGGCCACAGGAATTCTGGGAACAAGGAATCCTTCGGCTCGTTAATCAATGGGATCGTTGTGCTACGGCCTATGGTGTATACTTTGAATAGAGTCTTCATTTATACCCACAGTGTCGTTTCGTACCTTTTCATTTGAACACTCCTTGTAATACAAAAAGCAACGAAAACCTTTATTACAAGTGTAAATGAACATTTGTGGCATTGAACACATGACCGAAGCAAAGTAATTTGGAACAATGAGAACAACGCAATATCCCAAAGCTATCACAGTACTGAAAATTGTCATTGATATCTGAAAAACAAATACGTTGAACATTATCAAAAGAAGCGTCATCACTTTCACAGTACCCAATTTTTATCCACGGATATAAAAAAAATTTTGAATTTTTCCGACTGCCATTTATTTTTCATTGATACGTTCGATGATCTTCTCCACTTGTGCTCTAAGGAAATTTTCAGACCACTCGTTCACCTTTGTCAGTTCATTTGGGCCAAAACAGAAATACACCCATTGGGTTTTGCTCTTAGTATTATCTCCTGGCCTCGTTTCTTCAATTTTGGAGAGTGACAGTTGAAAGGCTTCCTTTGTAAGATAAGAATGATGTTTTGTGATGTTTCAAGTGAGAGCTGTCTTGCTTTAGGCTGTCTTTCGTAGAGCTGACCTCCGTTAATCTGATTTTCGGTAGGTTAATTTGTACATACATATAATTAAGCTGTTCTCTGAGATTCAGAGGTTAACTCCTCAAAGAAGGACCATCTGCCAAGTAAACATTTAACTGATAGAACTAGAAATTACTTACTGTTGGTGTATCAAATGTCTCCATTTACAACAATCTCGGCACACAGCTCAAGTTTCATTAACATCAATCACACGCTGCACGCAAGATCTTTCGTACTTCATACTTATTCCTTTTCTCATGCAGACATACGTTAAATCTGGTCCTCCCATGATTTCCTTGGCCTTCCTATACCTTTCTTTCCTGCCACCTGGGCTGAAACAATTCTCTTAGTCAGAACCTCATCACTCATTCTTTCAACATGGCCAAACCATCTAAGAATATTAGTCTACTCCTTACTAACAACACTTTGCCTCACATAACACATCTGCAACACATTTTCATTCCTCACATGATCAGAGCGTGTCTTACCACAACCCCCGTAAGTAACGCATCTCCCCAGTATACAAACGACTCCCGTGTCTTTCCTGCAGTACCCAGGTTTCACTGCTGTACATCAGAGCAGGGACAATTACACTTTGACATACAGCCATTCGGGACTCCCTTGGGAACCCATAATTCCTGTGAAATCTTCCTAAGACAGCTATGATTTTCAATGAAGTATTCACTCGCCTACTACGTAGTTTCGCCCCCGCCACATCTAACTCGTTCTGTCTGTCAAACATACTTCCTAAATATAGAAACTCATCCTCCTGGTCGATCTCTGTGCCATTAAGACTTATCTTACATTCAGTACTAACAGCTCCTGGCTCAAAAACCATAAGGGTTTTCCCCTTATTTATACTCAGTTTGAACCATACAAACTTCGTGCATCCGGGATAACATACTGTGCAACTCACTTATGCTGTCTGCCAAAAGGACTATGTCATCAGTATGGAACAATCTGCACACACGTATATTACCAAGACATAAACCGGTATTTCCCATCTTGGCATCACGCATCCATGAATCCACAAATATATTAAACAGCCATGGTGACATTTCACAACCTTATCTGACCAGTTCCAATAGAAAACCATTTCGATGCAACACCATTCACTTTTACACATGCTCTACTGTCAGTATACATGGCTTTCACACTATATTAAGCAGATTCCCAGTAATACTATTCAGTACTTTACACAGAAATATCTCATTTACTCTATCATAAGCTTTCTCTAAATCTATGAAGGCAGCAAAAACCTTCTTACCAACAGACAGATACTTTTCGACCATCGTGCGTAATGCAAAAATTTTGTTAGTGCAGCCCTTACCAGGTATAAAACCACTTTGTACATCCCACACTTTCTCTGATGTAAGACCTTGTATCTTATCAATAACAACCTTACCAAACACTTTACCTGGCACACTAAGTAAGCTGATACCACGATAGTACTTGCATTCAGTCTGATCAACTTTTTCCTTTATGCAAAGGAACAATGATAGCATCCCTCCAACTCTGAGGGACCATTCCTAATTCCCAGCACAAATGGCAAATTTCAGTTAACCAGTCAATCACAGAGTCACCACCATATTTTAACATCTAAGCAGTTATGCCATCTACTCCCTGAGCCTTACCATTTTGAAGAGGTTTTAGAGCTTTACGCACCTCTTCTCTTGATTTGTGTTAGGATATACCAAGGAGGTTATATTACTGGAGACACCACTGGCTCTGCCGCCATAGGTCACAGCTAATCTGTGGTGTGACGTCACGAGCAGGCAAAAATGAACTAAATTATACCGTTGATGAAACAGTAAGCTTGTGTATCATTGATAAAGTTTATTGAATTACTCATTTTATCTGTTTATACGCTTAGAAGCTTTTGCTCCATTGGTTTCCAAGCAGCTTCTCTTCTGCGGCTGCGTCGTGCCTGGTCATGACGTCATTTGCAGCACAGACGGTGACTTATGGCGGCCAATGCTGCGTGGATAGGAGTGGTGTCTCCAGTAATACACTGCTGGGCAATTGCTAAGGACGGATCATAAACGGCTATATAGCGCATAAAAAAGTAAGTGTGGTTGAATGCCAAGTGAAATAAAATAATGTCAGAATGACAGGACATTACAAGAAAGACAATTTATTGTGCTCTGAAATCCAGAAGGCTTTGGAACGTGTTCAAGGGAAAAACAGGCCATTTCGTGCAGAATACGTAAACGTGAAAAAAATGCAATTACCGTCCGCAGGCGTTCCGGCGTAAGATGTCAATACGGGATATGGCCACCATGGAGGGCGATGCAAGATTCCACACGTCGTGTCATGCTTTGCACAACAATATCAAGCAGCTGTTGGGGTAATTTATCCCATTCCTCTGTCAGTGCACGGATGAGGGTGTCCTTGTTTATTGAAATGCATTGGCGACCAGCAAGACTCCTCCCCAAAGCATTCCACACATTTTCAATGGGATTCAGATCTGGAGAACGTGCTGGCCATACGAGGCGTTGGATATCCTCGCTCTCAAGACACTCCGGGACAGCGACTGTTCGATGACATGTTGCGTTGTCGTCCATGAAAATGAATCTATCACTGACAGCACCACGGAACATGCAAACATGAGGTAGCAGAACATCATTAATGTATCGTTGGCCAGTCATAGTCCCAGTTGGAAGCACATAGAGGGACGTACGGCCATTGATCATGATGCCAGCCCATACCATGACACTACATGTCGGATATCGGTCCCTTTCCTGTATGTTTGCTGGACAATATGCAGTACCACTATCACGCCAGATCAGTTGTCGTCAACAATCAGACGATAGACTGTATCTACTCTCATCTGAAAAGACGACAGCAGTCCAGTCGTTATCAGTCCAATTGCGATGTTGATGGCACCATTGCAAACGGGCGCTACGGTGACGTCTGGACAATGGGATGCACACAACAGGACGGCGGGCGTATAGTCCTCCTTCATGCAAACGTCTGGCGACAGGTTTTCGGGAGATCCGCTTGCCAGTAGCAGCCATAAACTGATTTGCTACCTCACTAGTTGTGCTGCGCCGGTGTCTTTTTGTTGATAGCACTATGTACCGATCTTCTGCAGGTGTCGTACTGCGAACACGAGCTCCCCCGTGACGTTTGCTACACTCTCCATTTGTTTGAAATGATTTCCAAAGCCTTGAAACAACACTGTGGCTGACGTCGAACTCCCTGGCAACATCTGTTATTTTTCGCCCTTCTTCAATCTTGCCAATAATACGGCCACGCGTAAAATCGTCTAGGTGATGTCGGGAAGACATACTGAAAATTGCAAGTTCGTCAATTGATTCTTTCCCTTTCAACTTTGCGTTTGAACAACAACGGTCAATACGCGTCAAATCCTTTATATCTCTTATCAGCGCTATGACGTCACGAACAAGTTCGGCAATCCAAAATTTGCATACGCACAACACGTCTTACTGTATCCCGCACTTAATGCTAATTTCCACATTTTCCTGCCTTCCATTTTATGGTTGCTATCGTTGCTATTGTCATCCGTCCTTAGCAATTGTCCGGCAGTGTATAACCTCCTTGGGATATACAGTATTTCATTTAAGGAGTTCCATTAAGGTCTTGGCCGTCTAGTGAGTTTGCTTCCTATACTTCCAATGGAAAAAAAATTGATCCTACTTCAGCGAAGAAAGATTTCCCATACATCAAAATAGCCTCACTGATAAAAAACCCATCATAACTAAGATTGTACAATTGGCGTTTCTGGCAAAACACGTCCCTGGACTACATTAAAAATCAATAACTTTACTTCGATGTAGTTAAGATACTTGCTTACAGGTGGCGACACTTTTCCTTACCACTACATCGGAGTAAAGTCATTGATTATTAGTATAGTTCAGGAAAGCTTTTTTGCCAGAAATATCGATTGTGTAATCTTAGCTAGGATGTTTTTTTTTTTATCAGCTGACCAATTTTGATTTATGGGCAATCTTTCTTTGCTAAGGAAATATGGTCGAAATTTTTTCCATTGGAAGTACAGGGAGCTAAATCACTAAACGACCGCATTAATCTAATTTTGTATTGACTAACTCGTTAAATTAAAGTTCCAGTTCTTGTTAATATTGTTATGAGATATTTGATGTTATATGCTCAACGTCTGAGCTGATTCTAGAGTGATTGTTAAAAGGTACTTCATTACTATGGGAATGATACGATGAATTGTGTTAAGTAGTGCCTAGACGTCCCAGTGGCGCAGTGGTCTAAGTGCTGGCTCATCTCCAGTCGTCCGAGAAGGGCCCGGTTTCGAATCCCGGTGAGGCATGGACGTTGTGTTTGTCTTACGGCACTGGCTCTCTCCCTTCCCTGGAACCAGTGATCCTAAATTAGGGACGGGCGACTGTTTATAGCCCATTGAGTTGCACACGGTGGTCGTTAAACCTGAGTCAAAGAAGTGAATCCGCGCGCGTTTGTTTTCGCAGCGAAAGCATCGACATATTTTAATACCGTTGATAATTGGCTTTTTATTTGTGTATATTTAATTCAGTTTTATTTGTGTATTCTCTGGCCTTCCCCGCTAGCCTCGAATATACGCCTCTGTGGTCCGCAGTTTCATCTGTATCCGTCATTTGGGGCCTTAAGGGCTTCTTCGTTTGGATTAGGTAGGAGAATGTAGATTCGCAGCAATAAGTGTTTGAAAAGCCAGAAAGCATTTTTCATGCATGTTGCCGAAGGCATGGGTACTCTATTCCATTTTTCATATTTCAGTTGGATCTTTCTTAGCGACAAATAAGAACTTTAAAATGTTATCTTCTGAGAGCTCAATCAGTTCTGTCTGTAGTTCTTTAGGAGACACGGAGACATCAACTAGGAGAGGTTGAAATGCTAATTTGAGCGTGATGTCATGATTCTCAAAGTCAGTGAATCTTACATTGTGTTTTCCAATTAATACACTGAAGAGCAATTGAATTAGAGACAGCTGGCGTTATGCAAATGTGGCGCTGTGGGCGGCCCTGTAAACGGAAACGACATGACTCATGCAGCGATCTGACAATATGAGCAGTGATGCGACGGGAATCAGTAAGAGTCGGACGCAGTATGGGTAAGAAGAAGGATCTAAGCGCATTTGATCGTGGGCAAATTGTCGGGGCCCGACGAATGGGTCACTCCATCTCGGAAGTCGTGCAGGTACTGGGGTTTTCACGAGCCACTGTGTCACGGGTGCACCGTTAGTACATCGAATCCTGTAAAACCATTCCTGCAAGGGCCAATTGCCGTGGACAACAGCGTGTGGATGAGCGGGGTCATCGTCGGCTAGCTCGCATTGTAACAGCGGATAGACGGGCCACAGTGCAAGAAATCACTCAGCAATTTAACGCTGGTGCATAAAAACGCGTAAGCAGCCACACCATCCAGAACCATCTGCTCGCTATGGGGTACAGAAGTCATCGTCCCAAGAGGGTACCGCTGCTGACCGCACATCACAGGGTGCAAAGATTAGCATGGGCGCGGGAACATCGCCATTGGACCCTAGGCATGTAGAAAAATGTTGCCTGGACTGATGAGTCGAGATTCCCGTTGTTACATGCGGATGGCATTCTCGTCTGGGGACTGTTTACGTGGTCTAAAATTGGACCCCTGGTACGGGTAACATCGTCCCTCACAGGTAAACGTTATCGGTATATCCTGGACGACCATTTGCTCCCGTTTGTGCGTCTTCAACATCCTACTGGAGACCTCATCCTGCAACAAGACAATGCAGCTACCGAATTGTATCCGAATGGTTGGATTACCACTCCACCGACGTGACCTCGCTTCCTTGGCCAGCTAGGTCACCTGACATCAATCCCATCGAGCACATCTGGGATGCCATCGAGAGAGATGTTCGAGGCTCTGACCCCCGTCCATCAAATGTTCTGGAACTGTGGGAGCTTGTTCAGGGGTCGCGGATCCGTATGGCTTCTCAACGCTTCCGGTGTCTTGTCGCGTCTATGCCGAGACGAATCGCCGCCGTCATCAGGCCGAAAGGTGATGCTACACGCTACTAGACAGGTATCTCTAATTCAATTGCTCTTCAGTGTAAGTCTATAATAGCTACGTATTCTTCAAATGATTCGTATGAATCCTCCTGCTCATCAATGACCTTTGCTAACTGAGGAAAATATTCATCCGAAATTTCTTTTTGGAAAAGAGTTTTGAAAAAATCATAGCTTTTTCCGAAATGCTTGAATTTTTTGCATGTATCATATTTAGACTTACTTTTACCTTGCAAAGAAATATCCGCCTCCCCGGTGGCGCAGTGGTCTAAGCGATGGCCTCTGATCATTCGTCCGAAAGGGGTTCTGGTTCGGATCCCGGTGTGGCATGGATGTTGTGTTTGTCTTGCGGCACTGGCTCTCTCCCTTCCCTGGAACCAGTGACCCTAAATTAGGGACGGGCGACTGCTTATAGCCCATTGAGTTGCTCACGGTGGTCGTTAAACCTCCAATCAAAAAAAAAAAAAAAAAAAAGAAAAGAAATATCCAAGTCATTTTGTTTTGATATGATATCTTATATCATATCAAAACAAAAGCCTTTCTATAGAAATCTTCTTTTAATAATGTACATTGCTGGTTCTTTTCTTAATAAAATTTCTATCTATCCTCGCAAAGATAATATTTTCTCTAACACGTGTAATGCGATAGCCAACGCACTTTAGAATGACACTGTAAATCCACACTTTGGTATTTTAAATATGGTCATTTTAAGATTAAGATAAAAAAAAATTAGAAGACGAACAAAAACATATTAAATTAAAGGATTTATTCTTCAAAATTTGGAATCACTCAAAAGGCCGCACTCAATGGCCTAGAAGGCCGCAGGTTGCCCACCACTGGCGTAGACCATCACGCAGAATGACAAGTAAGCATTGAGTACCTTAAAATGAGGAACAAGAAAAATCAAAATGTGCGGTACATTAGAAAGAAACGACCGAGAAGTACTGAAGGGAAGGGTACAACGACGATTTAAGCCATACAGGCGGTAAATACAACAAGTTAATAAAATCATGCAATGCATTGATTATGACACGCTTTCCAAAATACCAGAAATCATTACTTAAGTTATGAGGATAATAGCTGTGGAATAAATCCCGCTCCTATGTCCTAACCTTTCACCCCATTTTGATGATATTAAACAAAATCGGTTTAGTACATCTCCGGAACATCATGAGGACGTTTTGTCGCAATCGACGCATTTTTGCGTAAGTTATGACGCATAAGGGCGATGGAATGGATTCCGCTCCTATGTCCTAACCTTTGACCCCATTTCGTCCATTTTCAATAGGGTTCCTTCCCAGGTTGTCCTCTACTACATACTAAAACTTCATCGAAATAGAACCATTTTTACGCGAGTTATCGTGCTGACGGACAGACAGACAGACATGCAGACAGACGAACAAACATGGAGCATATACGCTTCTTCAACTTACGGTTGGAAAGCGTAAAAAAGAACACCGTAAAGGCAGTGATTTTTACGCTTTCAACCTATGGCATTAAGGCAGTAAACCCAAACTCAGAATCACACCAAAAGGAGTAACCCTAGAGCCAGGGGTACTCTGCTGAGAGTCAAAATGAGCGAAACAGAAACTGAAGGAAAGAGAGCAGAAAACACCATCGCCAGAACAAAATGGCATGTAAAGAACAACGGAGAGAAAAGCAAATACACTCAAAATGCGGTTCGCAAGAAGGAAGCTGAAATAATACAAACAAGGGAGAAGGGAACTAACACGAAAAAGAACGAAGCCAGAAGCTGAGATATAACAAGGGAGAACAGGAAGAGGGAACAAAAAGATATCACAGAAAATGGGAAGGAACAGCAAAAGCTGTCCGAAGACACAACTGCACCCAAAGGAGCAGCCCTGGAGTCAGGGCAGGCTGACGGTCAATACAAAGAGCAAAACCATATACAGAAGGAGCGGAGAAGCAAGCAGCAATGAAGAGAGGGAAAGCTGAAGTGTAGGGAATACAAAGAAAAACACGGAAAGGGGAAGTCGAAGGGAGTGGAAACTCCCAAAGAATCGATCGGGCAGCTAAGAGTCAATGGAGGCAGGTAAAACCAATCAAAGTATGCGAGTCATAAAAGTAAATACAGCGTGAGTCAAAAGTCGCAGGACACCCTTGCATTTCAGAAACGGGTGGAAAAATGAAAAATGTGAATACCCCAGCAAAGAATCGCCGAAGGAGCCTATCTTTTAGGCTATTTTCGGACCATGGCCGCCATCTTGAAATCCGCCAAATTGGATCAATGTCAAATTTTTCAATTGGTAACAGGGTTATGTTGCATATCAAACAAGATTAGAATTTTGTCAGAAATTGATTGCCGTCATCAGATTTGATATGTGTTGTGGTTCACAAGTTATAAACACAGAAAGCTAAAATAACCATTGTTTGTTGCAGGTAACCGAAGATGACACTGACGAAAGAGGAGATAATTGAGCTGATGCTAATGTTTGGGGAACGCAGTTGCCGTATCATAGCCGCAGACTTCAACAACCGACACCCACAAAGACCACCAATTTCACACAGAAATACAACACTACGGAGAAACTGTTCGTCAATGGCTAGATGTTCAATTTCTAGGTAATTGGATTGGCCGGCGTAGTCTCGTGGAATGGCCACCCAGATCGCCCGATCTTACATCTTTCGATTTTTATCTGTGGGGTCATCTGAAACACCTGGTGTACGCTGAAAAAATCTGCGACAAACACCACCTTCAGCAACTCATCCTGGAAGCCTGTAACCGCATTTCTCCCGATATTCTCATGCGGATGCATAACGACTGGACCAAGCGCCGTCAGCTCTGTGTTCAGCAACAGGGACAACACGTTGGACACGTCATATAGCTACGCATCACAGGGCACTATAGAGGCTGTTATTTCAAATTTCTGTGTCGACAACATGTGAACCACAACATATACACTGTATTGACAGCAGTCACCGGACACCTAGAAGAGAAACACAGCATAGAATTTACTGAAATATATTAGTACGATGTCGGTCCACCTTTGGCCTTAATGCATGCATTGACCCTTCGAGACAGGCTTTCGACAAGGTTTTAGAACACAGCGATAGGTATGCGCTTCCATTCAGTGCATAATGCTGCTGCTAACTGTTGCTTTGTAGTAGGCCTTGGTTTCAAACTTCTTAAGCGGCGCTCTATTTCATCCCATAGGTGCTCTGTGGGATTAAGATCAGGGCTCTGTGCTGGCCAGTCCACACATGATACGGAATTATCGTCAAACCACGCCGTAACAGTCGTTGCTTTATAGCTTGGCGCATTATTCTGCTGGTACCAACAAGGCTCGGTTCCATAGTATTGCCACAGAGTTGGTAGGGCATAAATGTACATAATATTGAGGTAGACGTGCTGGTTAACAGGTTTGTCCAAGATTACCAATGGACGGAGACCATACCACGAAAAACACCCCTATACGAGTACACTGCCAGCTCCAAACTTTACCGTAGGAACAGTACACCGTGGTAAATAACGTTCCCCCGGCTGTCGCCATACCCACACACGTCCATCAGACTGATGGATCGTGTATTTGGATTCACCAGTGCATAGGATCCGTTTCAATTGATCTACGGTCCATGATAAATGTTCTTTACACCATGCTAAACTTCGATTAGCATTCCGGCTTATGAGCAGCCGCTCGATAACGATAACCCATGAAATGATGTTTTCTGCGAATGGTACGTGTACATACAGAGGTTCCAGCATTTTACTCACCTGTACACTGGGGTCTTGTGCAGTATTCCGTCGATTAGCTGTAACGATTGTCCTGAGGCTTCGACGTCCTCTATCCCTGATTTTGTTTGGTCTGCCGGTACGTTTTGCTGCTTCAGGCACTCCACGTGCCTTCCACTTATTCAGTACATCCAAAACAGTTGATTTGGGTATGTTTAAACACCTCTCGGTGTATCTTATGAACAACCCACTAATATAACACTCAACAATCTTTCCAAGTCAGTTTTCTCCCGCCGCGAAATTTTCACCCAACCTCACAGTGCGATATGATCGCAGTCAGCTGCAGCCTAGTTTTTATACAGTTTACAGCTGCACAGCGCCTCTTAACAACGCAGCGGATCCGTTCATTTTCCTTTGAACGGGTGTCTGGTGATTTTTGTCAGTATAGTATATGTCAAATCGGATTACGACAATCAATTTCTGAGAAAATTCTAATCTTGTTTGATATGCAACATGACCCCCTTAACATTTGAGAAATTTCACCTTGATCCAATATGGCGGATTTCAAGATGGCGTAATGTTCCGGAAATAGCCTAAAAGATAGGCCCCATCACCGATTATTTGCTGGGGTATTTTCATATACTTAACCCCCTCCTCGGTTCTGAAATACAAGGGTGTCTTGCGACTTTTGACTCACCCTGAATTTACTAAACTATGGCGGCGGCAATAGTAAGTATTTTTACTGTTTAGTGTTTCAAAGCAATATTTGTTATTATTATTATTATTATCCAGATTTAGACGAACGTAAGAAACGACACTGGCACCGATGAAATGTGATGTAGCTAAGGAAGACCGCATGCGAAAGCTAAAATATGACCTCAAGATAGAAAGAAAAGTTGAATTGCAAGTGTTTTAGTGAGGGAGGATTGGTAAGTTTTGGTCTAGGATATCAACAGGTTACACCCCTCGTGTCATACATCATTTTAGAACTCTCGTCAATAGTAGGTAATTGGCTTCAAACACCTCCAGAAGATCAGAGCAGACGTATCTTTACGATACAGAAACGAAGAATCAATCCATGGAAAAGCGTCACACCTCTTACACCAAGGACTTGCGGGAGGGGGGGGATTTCACCACGACGCATACTTTATTACTGTAGGGAAAGCTGAATAGCAGCAAAATGCATTTTTTGTAATGGCTTGTATCATATTTTGCAAGAGGTTCTCCTAATTTGCACAGATTGCAATGACATATTGTTACTTTTATGTAAAACGTGATGAAATAATGTTCGGAGATAGTTTAGTAAAATATATCTTTGAGGAACAGTGAATTTAACTATTGTTGCGTCACTTCATGGGAGCATGATCAGATTTCAGCAATGGTTTTGTCTGCTTCCGTTGTACATTTTATTTATCGTTACATCGAGATTTTTTACTTGGGATTTACTCTACGACTGTCGGAACAGCATAAAAGTTAAAAAATATTATTTATACGATAGTTGTACCGAAAGTAATGGAAAAGTGCGCAAAACGTTTTTATTAACTGACAGAGATCGTTCAAATTGCGCATGTTGGTAGAGTAACTCTTCCTCTATAGTAACCCTTCTTTTTCATTGCAGGTAAATAATTGATTCTAAGCAGAAGCAATGTGCCGTTATTGAGTTCTCGACGAAGGAAGGGTGCAGGCTCTCCGACATCCACAGAAGGCTACAGAATGTTTACGGAGATGACACCATGGACAAGAGCAATGTGTACAGATGGATGAAGAAGTTAAAGAAGGGAAAACCAGCATTGAAGACAAACCACACAGTGGGAGACCATCATCTGCCACCACTGACACGAATCGTCAGCTGGTGGATGAATTAATTCTCGCAGAGAGACGAGTCACAATCCGTGAGCTTGTTGCACAACTGGACTGTGGTCACAATGCCACACAGAAGATGGTGGAAGACTTAGAGTATCGGAAAGTGTGTGCAAAATGGGTACCACGGCAGTTGACACCCGATTTGAAAGAGAGAAGGGTGGAAGACTGCTCTGATCTTCTGGAAGTGTTTGAAGCCAATGAAAACACTTTTTTTATCGATCTGATGACAGGGGTGTCATTCTCCTTGATTTTCTGGAACGTGGCTGTACAGTGACCAGCGAGCGGCACATTGAGACACTCAAGAAGCTTAGAGAAACCATGAGGAGGCTTCTCTAAGCTTCTTGAGTGTCTCAATGTGGCAATGCAAGACCACACACATCTTTGGCAACAAATCAGGCGATCAGCAAATTAAGCTGGTCGAGGGTCCCCCATCCACCGTGAAGCCCAGATCTGGTGCCCTCCGACTTCCACCTGTTTGTTCCAATGAAGGACAGTCTCCGGGTACAAAGATTTGATGACACATAGGAGGTGAAAGTGGCTGTGAAGAAGTGGGTACAACAGTCCACATGTGAAAATTTTCAAAGATGATTCGAGTGTTGGGTTCAGCGATGGCGGAAATGCATGCGTTGTGATGGAGATTATGTTGAGTAGTACTTTTGCATAGATAAAGAGTTACTCTACTAACATGTGCAATTTGAATGACATCTGTCAGTTAATAGAAAAGTTATGCCGACTTTTGCATTACTTTCGGTACAACCCTTGTATTTCCATTTTCTTACTACTAAGAAGCTCACTCCTTCTGCTTTATTTAATAAAATTAATGGGGTGTGTTTTAAGACCTTAGAGGTCAAATGAGTGACCTTGAAAACTAAATTGTTTGTAATATGGTTGTGTAATGTCTCAAAAGGCAGCTCATGTAATAAGCTTCCAAATGGGACCAATATGAACTCTGTTGATTAGATAGGTCTTTAGTTATTGTCATTTGTGATAGCCATGGTAAACACAAAAATGCGTTTTTTTGCAAATTTTAAAGTCTTTGAACTATAACATTATTGTGTATAGGAAGCTGAAAGTTTGCACTAATATTAATTAGTTTCTCTATTAAGCCTGCAAGTTCACCACATTTCGTGAAAATAAAAAGGATTCACTTTTAATGAAAGGCAAGACGTATCCATACTTTCATTGCTAGTAAAGAGAAATCTCTTAAGTCGACGTGTTGGCTTCTGATCATTTGTCTAGATTTCGTCAGTCCCAAATTTAGGGTGACTGGTCCCAGGGAAGGGAGAAAGCCAATGTCGTAAGACAAACACAACATCCCTCACCGGGATTCGAATCCAGAACTATTTCGGACAAATGATCAGAATCTAGCGCTTAGTCCACTGCGCCATCGGAGCAGCGGGTGAGGCATGGATGTTGTGTTCGTCTTACGGTACTGATTCTCTTCCTTCCCTGGAAGCAGTGGCCCTAAATTAGGGACAGGTGACAGCTCATAGCCCATCGACTTGCTGCTCACAGTGGTTGTTACACCCTTAATCTAAAAAGAAGCCTCTTAACTAAAAAAGAAGTCTCTTAATCAAAAAGAAGTCTCTTAAGTAACACAATCTGAAATGCCACTACAAAATGCGATACGATATTAGTCAAATGCGATACGATATCAAATGTCAAATGCGATACGATATTAGTCTAATTACTTCCTGAATGTAATAAACTACTGTTTGTGAAAATTGCAGCACCATGAAGGAATGATGACATTCACGTGAAACTCACAAGATATGTAGAGCAGAGTAGGACATGCAAATGATTAGCAGTGCAGAGAAATTGCGCTTGTCTGGGCCCCGCAGCGCCCTCTGGATAGTTGAGTGAGGGGGCATAAAAAGAGGGCTGTTTTTTTTTTTTTTTTGATTGGAGGTTTAACGACCACCGTGAGCAACTCAATGGGCTATAAGCAGTCGCCCGTCCCTAATTTAGTGTCACTGGTTCCAGGGAAGGGAAAGAGCCAGTGCCGTAAGACAAACACAACATCCATGCCTGACCGGGATTCGAACCCGGACCCCTTACGGACGAATGATCAGAGGCCAACGCCTTAGACCACTGCGCCACCGGGGCGGCAAAAAAAAAAAAAAAAAAAAAAAAAAGAGGGCTGTTTATGATACACACCATTAGTGCATCGCGAACAGCGAGTTGTAAAAGGATCTCCAGGATTCAATAATGCCTTAGCGACGAGAAGGGCACAATATCACCATACACAAGAGTTTGAACGGGACGAATGATTGGTCTGCGTGAAGGTGCATTTTCGTAACACGACATTGCAGCTCAGAAGTGGACATAACCCCACGATAGCGCGTGTGGCGGCAGTGGACCGAGGAGAACCAGGTGCATCGATAATCCGGCAGTGGACCGAGAAATGTGACGACACCTCATCCGCATGGCAGTGGCGAACCGTTCCGCATCTTCGCAAGTGCTATAGCAACAGTAGAGCACTGTAACAGGTGTGGCATTGTCTGCCTCCACAGTTCAACGCCGTCTACTGCACATAAGACTAGTTGCACGCAACCCTTTGCTGCGGATTCCTTTGAGCCTAAACCATGGCCGGTCTGGAATGGGGTTTTCAATACAGAGAGTGGCCTGCTGATTGGAACATACCGTGTTTTCGGACGAGTCCCGATTCAATGAGACTACCATGATGGCCGCATACGCATTAGACGGTATTGTGGTGAGCGTCTTCTTCCGGCATGCATTGTGGAGTTTCATACGGGCAGAACGATGGTATGGGGAGCCATTGGGTGCCATTCGCGATACCAGCTGCTACGACTTGAGGGCAATCTCAACAGCGACCACTACATCAAGGAAGCTGTACAGACAGAAGTCATACCCTACCTTTAGAGCACTCCTGGCGCTATATTCCAGCAGGACAATGCCCGATCATATGTTGCCAGGAATATTCAAGGCCTCTTCGCAGCATAGCAGATACCGCTTCTTTCCTGGCCTACACAATCGCCAGACATGTCGCCTATTGAACATGTCTGGGATATGCTCACTCGGCAACTGGCCCATCAAAGTCCTTCAGCGGTCAGTACCAATGATCTGTGGAGTCGCATACATACCGTCTGGCAATTTCTCGGTCCACTGCAGGATTGTCGATACACCATCCAACGCCTTTCGATATAATGCCACGCTCCCGTGTAGAAGCTCTTAATGCAGTTCGCTGAGGCTTCACAAGATACTGATTTTTGCAGGTAAAAAATGTTGTATTGTTCTGAGAATTAAATAACTCATGTATAATTATACCAATAATGTGTGACATAAATTTCATTCGAATCGCATGGTTCCTGCTTGCTGTTGCAATTTTCACAAACAATAACGTACAAGTTATTTATGGCTCCATTGGGAAATATTTTACTTCACGTGGCAGTGCAATGAATAAAAAGAATTAGTCCAAATGTTTTGTGCTCTTTTATCAAGCTAAATAATTTAGCATGTAGGAGATATTTAAATGGAACGTGAAATAGTTTCACAAGTTTGGATTACTGCAAAAATCATGACTAATGCGAAGTTGCATTTTATCGCACGTAGCGAGCAAAAATTACGTCGCGGCTTTATTACCTCGGAACTCCTGTGGTGGTCGAGAAAATAGCATGTGGGAAAAGAGGAGGCCTTGTTAACAAATGGAATGAGAGGAAACAGACGACATTTAAAATAAAAGGTAATCCTCACCGAGTCCGATAATTGCGGCGGGAATTTCAGCTAAGTATCTGATGAAGTCTTGGTGATTCTGAACGATTCAATGACACCAAAAGTTTTAAAAACAAGGAACATCTTTCAAATATCAGTCGATATGTGTGTGCTCGAAGTTTTATTTCTGTGGTCCCCGCTCTCACAGCTTTTAATTAAAATTAGTTATGCTTCAAAAGGAAATAAAAGCAATAGAATATCCTCTGATAAACTCCGCAACGCGTCTTTAATATCGAACTTCACCGCAGAGATAATTTTGCCTCACCCCCGTAATTTCGTTTAGAAGAATCACCCCCCCCCAGTTGCACATTGCGTTAAAGCACAAAAAGAGTCCGTTCTTTGAGAACAGACACTCTTCTGATTACTAATTAGGTTTTCGTTCAAAAGAACTCCACTCATGTAAAGAGCTGTTCATTCCATTTATTTTAAATTTCCGATTTCTTTTAATTTATCAGGAACAATTATTCAGTTCTTAAAACTGGGAAAAGTTTGATGAAAAGAATTGAGCCCACATTAAGCGTAAGCCTTGTTGGGAATCGAATTCAAACTTCATTACTTTGTTAAATAAAGTTCTTTCAGCGTGACGGAAGTAAACTGAAGAGCTCAATGAGATGTGCTTGAAATTTAAACGAATTTTTCCTTTACGCAACTGCAAAAGTTGCACGGTATTAAAAATTCAGAACAGATTTTTTTAAACGGCACATGATAAAACTGAAATAAAAGATCATTATTTTCTCCTCTTCCTTTGTTGTCTGTTATTAAAGTGCTGGACTGCTGAAAATATCGATTCCAGACTCGAATCTTCTGTGATTTAACTCGAGCTCTTCCTGGGCAACTGAAAATCATAGAGCGTCATTCGACACAGAATATTCGATATACTTTCATGCAGAATTAGGTGTTTTGTAATGTTCGTGTATACGTAGTGCGATCAAAAAGTTCCGAGACTAGAGACGTAGCGCGCCAACAGATGGCAGTACGCGGATGCGCAAGCAGCGGTCGAGAGCAGTGACCTTCATGAGCCATTGTGCCGAGTGGTCTCGTTATGTGAACATCGAGAGCTGTGCTACACGGTATTTGGTGACCACGTGCAGAACACAGCTGCGATTTCTGTACGGACTACAAACTAGATCAGCGATTGAACGTCAAATTTTGCGTCAAACTCGGTAAATCGGGAACCGGAACGCATGAAATGTTGCGGCAGGCTTATGGCGATGAAGCAATGATTCGCCCGAGGTGTTTTGAGTGGCACTCGCGCTTCAAGAGTGGCAGAACGTCACTGGAAGACGACGAGAGGTCAGGGCGACCGTCCACGAGCAAAACCCCCGAAAATTTGGACAACTTTAGGGAACTGGTGCATGAGGATCGTCGGAGAACCATTCAAGACATTGCTACCATCGTCAATGTGTCATACGGAGCAGTGCAAGGAATTCTGACGTCGGTTTTGAACATGCACCGCATTGCTGCAAAGTTTTTGCCAAAGGTTCTGAACCCCGAACAGAAGGCGCTCCGTGTCGAACTCTGCCAAGATCTTCGTCAGCAGGTGGTGAATGAACCAACGTTCCTGTCGCGGGCCATCACTGGGGACGAGACTATGGTCTACGGTTACGATCCAGAGACCAAACAACAGTCGTCGCAGTGGAAGAGCCCGGCATCTCCACGATCGAAGGCCCGACAGGCCCGGATCGCGACCAAAAGCAGGCTGATCGTGTTCTTCGACATTCGTGGGGTTGCGCACCGGGAATTTGTCCGCCAGGGCCAGACGGACACCGCCCTTTTTTACTGCAATGTTCTGCGGCGTCTTAGGGAGGACATTTGTTGCAAACGACCTGAAATGTGGCGCAAGGGCGATTACCTGCTCCATCTCGACAATGCAGCAGCTCACAGAGCGTTCGCAACACGACAGTTTTGCAGCCGCAAGAGCATGACTACTCTTCCTCACCCGCCTCACTCGCCGGATTTGGCCCCCTGCGAATTCTTTCTGTTCCCGAAGATGAAGCTGAAACTCAAGGGTCGCCGTTTTGCACCGTGGACGAGATCCATCGCGAATCTCAGACGGTGCCAGACACGATTCGCGAACAGGACTTCCAGGGAGCGTTCCAACAGTGGCAAAAACGCCGACAGCGGTGTATCGCTGCCCAAGGAGAGTACTTTGAGGGAGATCATAGCCACACTTAAGTAAGTTTTTTGTTTTATATAGGCCTAGTCTCGGAACTTTTTGATCGGACCTCTACTGAACACTACGTACAACCAATTCTTCTTAAATACTTCACTGAAAGTGAAACATGAGTCACCCAAGAAACTTCAAGAAAAAGTTACCATTCAGCCAAAACTCCGTTGGCACTTCAACAGTGCAGAACTACAACTTATTTTTCAACAGTATTAGTAACTTAATCCAACTAATGTGAGTTAATAAGCAGGGAACTTAGTTAAGGAAAACACCAGCACCAAAAATATAACACGCAGCATTAAATAGATCAAACTTCAATTACAACAACGCGGTTTCTAAGATTTGTAGTATTATAACATCCACCATCTCCCTTTATTAATTTTGTTTTATTTGAAGCGAAGTAGGAATTTTTTCATTAATTCCAGATGATGTGTTGAACAAACATCACACATTTTTCGAAGCACCCAACGGCCAGTACATCCTATATTACTTTCGGGTGAAAACACCAATGTTTCCGTGACGAACATCGAAACCGCGTCCCCTCGCTACGGAGTAAGTTGCTCTCCCAACTAAGCTACACGGACAGAATATATCGCTGCAGATTTGTCGACTTGACACGTGCTTTGCCTCTGTAATACGTCACAGTTTTATCTCTTATTATGCTTTCCTCCTGTTTCCGAAGGAATTGCTGAAAGCATAACTTTTAGCACTGTAATGCTATCTCATATTTGGGTTCCAGAACGCTCTGTCGGGTCCAACTTCTTCGCAGGAGGAGGGTTGTAACTTATATTCTAATTTAAGTTTCCTTTTTGGTCCGTGTTATTTTATGAAAATTTTGGTTCATTCTCTTCAAGCAGTTCCTTATCTTAACGCAACAGTTTGTCTCTTGCAGAATTTTGGTTGGGCAGCCTGACGCTAGATCAAAGGGTGAATGAAATATGTGATCTAGACTGATAAATGTGACTTACAATTGTATCAGCGCTATTAGAAGTCAGCTAGAGGGTGAGATCGTTGTAATTGCTTCGAAGAGAAAGCTTAGATCAACTTGATGTTATGAGATTTGCGTTCGAACTTATATAAAATTTGATTAATTCTTTCACGTTGAATGTTACGCTTCGTTGATTTTGACGCCTTAAGATGTTTTCTCGTTAATTTGACGTGGATATTATTTGGCGTTGCGAGTATTGAATTATTCAGCTGTTGAAGCAATGATTGATGAAGTTCGAATGAAATGATTTCGATAAAGGATATTGTGCTGGCAGATGTGCTTAAAGTGATCAAATAAACAGTTAATTGTAATAAGACGTTATTTTTATCTCGCCTTTAAAGCCGTTAAGTGCCGTGTGTGTTAATTAAACTATCCTCAGCGAAACTTAACTTTACCAACATTTCAGCTCAAAGAATATTTATATCGAAGTAATGCTAGTGCTTCGGTATCACATAGACAACTCACTGATATCTGCAGCCCATTACGCTGAAAACATTACAGAGAGATTTATGTAGAAGATTTTAGGAAGGAAATGTCTGACGAAGCTAGGAGATTTAGGCTAGAGTGCCTGACAGGAAAGCCACACGGAAGCGAGGTAGAAAGGGGAAGGAAGACGCTTTTATTTATATGGGGGGGGGGGGTTACCGGGCCCGACAACTTAACGTGCCCATCCGACGCACGGCGTCTATTTAGTGGTTCGAGCGTGCGTACCTGCCCGGAATCGAACCTGAGGTTCCTCCATGGCGGTCACGAACGTTGATCACTAGACGACCCGCTGGCCGGAGGCCCTAGAATTTGCCCCAGAGATTGTTTATGGCAGCTGTGACGTCATACGCAGAGCGGCAGAAGCTCAAAGGTGATAGGACGTACCTTATTCTTTCAAAATACCTTGCTATCGATCACCATAAGTAATTATTTGGTTGGGCTACAAGCAATCGCCCGTCCCTAATTTATAATCAGTTCACTGGTTCTAATCTTGGGAGACAGCCAACGCCATCAGACAAATACACCACCCATATCTCATCTTGGACTAAAACTCTAATCCATTCCGGACGACAAGACAAAACAATCGCCTCAAACAACTAGGTCACCGGGGTTGCGAGTCCGACTTCAAAATAGCGTGTCACATATCTGAAGAGCACGGTTATCAGTACATTCCCCATACGAATCATAACTGTCACGATATCTCACTTTCATACCTATTCTTATACAGACATAGTACCTTGCTGACGAAAAACAAAAATATTATAATATTCCAGTTATGGTTATCAAATTTACCAGCCGCCCCGGTAGCGCAGTGGTCTAAGCAATTGCTTGCCGCCCCGGTGGCGCAGTGGTCTAAGCGATGGCCTCTGATCATTCGTCCGAACGGGGTCCGGGTTCGAATCCCGGTGAGGCATGGATGTTGTGTTTGTCTTACGGTACTGGCTCTCTCCCTTCCCTGGAACTAGTGACCCTAAATTATGGACGGGTGACTGCTTATAGCACATTGAGTTGCTCACGGTGGTTGTTAAACCTTCAATCAAAAAAAAAAAAAGCGATTGCTTATGACTCTTCGTCCGGAAGGGGTCTGGGTTTGAATCTCGGTGAGGCATGGATGTTGTGTTCGTGTTACGGCACTGACTCTCTTCTTTCCTGGAACCAGTGGCCCTAAATTAGGGATGGGCGACTGCTTATAGCCCATTGAGTTGCTCACGGTGGGTTAGTCGTGTTTTTCTGTGCTCCTCAAGTTTTCGTCGGTGTGTGTTATTTTTCTTCGTTGTCAGTGTTCTATTTCGTGTGTGTGTTGTGTGTGAAGGTCCCGTGTTTCTTTTTATATGCCTGCCGAGCTGGTAAGTGCTTATTTTGATTAGTTATCCTTATTTTTCTGCCTTGGCCAAGCTGGCTAAGGGCTAAGCTTCTCCTCGCCATTGCAAATGGCGGCTTCCGGGGAGAATGACGTCCTAACCCTTGCTACCGGAAATGATGATCTCCCGATAACAGCTTCTCTAAATACTACTACCAATGACGTGTCTATCTCGATAAACCACTCCTATTTGCAGCCTTCTGTTGCTGCCTTACCATCGGATATCGCCTCTTCTTCCAAGTCTCCCAGCGGTGATACGATGTCCTCTCTGAAAGCTAATGATGACGCCATGGATGTTTCGCACTCCATGCCGGAATCATCTCCAAAGCAACGTACATCTACCCTCTCATATGCTGACGTAACCGCATCTAAGTCGGGACCTTCCCAGTCTTCTTTTTCTCCTGGACAATATGTGATGACGCATAATGCCGAAGTCATTGAGGTTGTCCTTAAAGAAGATACCCCTTCTGGGCTGAAATTCCTTCAAACTATGGAGAATGGTGTTGTGTTTCCGAGCCTGAGAAATACAAAACTCACTGCATATACTGCTGCTCTTCGAGAGATTGTTCCTGCATCAGCCATAACTCATGTGGGCAGGAAGCCTTACAAAGTAGTTGTTTACTTCTCTACTCCTGCCCATTCCCTACATGTACTGACCAAGGGCATCTCAATTGGTGATCGTCACATCCATGCCGAACCTGTTTCACAGAGTTCCGTTGTTGTAAGTTTCTCACCAGTTCCACCTGAAGTTTCAGATGATCTCTTGATTGCCGCTCTTCTTCCTTATGGCCGGATCATTGGAGGTGTAACTACCTACTCTTCGTTTACAGAGGTGCCAGAAGACAGATACCTACTCGGGTTTCGCCGCAATGTTCGTGTGGTCTTCCCTTCAGAGGAGCACATGCTGCGTATTCCACCCACTTTACGTGTACGCTGCTACACGCACATTAGAGAGATATTCATCACAGTAGGCTCCGTCTGTCCGAATTGTAAAGGCACGGGACATCCCCGCGCTCTATGCCCTCATAATGCGAACACTCTTTCCAAGTCAACAGCACGACCTTCTTCCTCTTTGTCACGTCAATCGGCTTCCTCTTCTGGTGCTAAAGACCAGCAACAGCAGACTTCCTCAAAAAGTAGTGATGCAGCAGTTGGTCAACCGACGTCTACAAAAAGTAGTGAGACAACCGTTGGTCGACCAACGTCTACCATAAGTAGTGAGACAGCCGTTGGTCAACCGACGTCTACCATAAGTAGTGAGACAGCCGTTGGTGGGCCGACGTCTACCAGATGTAGTGAGACAGCCGTTGGTCGGCCAACATCTACCAGAAGTAGTGAGACAGCCGTTGGTCAACCGACGTCTACGGGTAAACCCTCGACCTCGGGTGATGCATTGGCGCCCCCATCATCTCTTCAGTCGAAAGAGGCATCAATTGTTAATCCCAAGTCTCCTATAGAGATGGTTGATGACTATTCTGGTCATACTGCTACACCGACCGTTGAGGTTGTTTCTTCAGCTCCTTTTAAATTGCCGGAAGTTCCAATTCCGGTTACAGCACAAAGTCGTGGACGGGCAAAGCGACGTAGAACTTCACGCGCTCAGAATAAGAAGTTTAGAATGACAACCACCCTTAGGGCAGGACGTGATCCTTCTAGTAGTCAGATGCTCACGTCTGAAGGCTCTATGGAATCTGATACAGATGATGGAACAATTATTCCGATCTCCTGTGAAAACTTTTTACATATTCTAGAGGCATCCTCTCTTCCACAGACACCTGTGTCTGGAGAGAAGGTGTATGCGTTCCTAATAAGTCCCCGTAGAGACAAGCTGTCTCGCAATTTTTTGGAAGGTTACTCCCACTGTCTGTCTGACACCATGAATCAAATGTTGGCGATACATTCTCATTTACGCACCGTTCCGGGCAGAGATCTGGGTGGTCCCTACTGGGCAAAGAAGTTCCGTAGCCGTCTGGCCAAGTTACAGAACGCAGCCGACAACATCCTCCAACCATCATCAGACTATTCTGTTCAAGACAGTCTCACTGAATAGTAGGGGTATGTGTACCCCTTTGGCCAATGCTTTAGCATATGAAGACGTCCACCACCTCAAAGCAGATCTCCTACTTTTGCAAGAGACAAATTGTCTCTCCACTTCACCCTTCCATCGCTGGAGGAGATGGGACTATCAATTTCATCACGCATATAGGCTCTCTCTTCGTGGAGGTTTAGCGATTGGTGTACATAATAGATTTCGTCAAGCACTCTCCTCTGTTAAAGTTCATAACCTGTGCCGAGATTTATTGCAGCGACTCACTTTCGTCCTAGATGGACAACGATATTTAGTTTTCAACATATATATTCCATGTTCATCTACACATCTAACGTTGTTATTTTCGTCGCTCCGCACTGCACTTCAGTCAGCATTACAATCAGATCATGTGCTCATTGGAGGAGACTTTAACTGTACACTTCAACCAGAGCTCGATCGCGCTCCTTCGAGGATTGAACATCGTTCACGTCTTGTGGAGCAATTGCGATCATTAGTGTCTGATTTTGATTTACATGACGTGTTCCGACGATTGCATCCGACATCCATTTCACATACCTGGAGAGCTGCATCTGCATCCTCCTCTCTTTCTGCCAGGCTGGATCGATTTTGCGCTTCTGCTCCGTTATTGCCCATTACAACGGATTGTATGCACTCTCCTACAGCTTCATCGGATCATTGTGCCATCACTATCTCCTGTAACTCTTCATCTCGTCTGCATGTTAGGTCTCGGTCATGGACACTAGACACTTCTCTCCTAGCTGATGAGAATATATGCACCGAGATCAGAGATCTTCTTGATCATATGCGAGAGGGCCTGTCCACTGCACCTTGTGCCATCAATTACTGGCTCGAGGTAAAATCTTACCTAATTTATCTTCTTAGACGTCATTCCTTCTCCGAAGGCACGAAGCGCTCCATGGAAGAGCAAAATCTCCGAAACATCCTGTTACAGCTTGGTGCGAGTCATCCCATGTATACAGCTTACCAAGCGGATCTTAGAGCACTTCTTGAGCCTCGTGCACGTCAGGTAATTCTTCGTCTCCGTCTACAACATCTATCACCAGAGGACTGTTCCTTTGAGTTTCTATCCGCGTTAGAAGAAAAACGCCGCTCGTCGCATCAGCTTCGACTACTTCGGCGGCCTGATGGTGAAATCATCTCTGATCCGGATGCAGTTTGCTCTCAGGTTCGTCGGTATTTTACTATCAAATACAGTGAAACTCCTCAGCCTTCTGTTTCTGCTTCTGCTACTTTACTCTCTGCTCTTCCCCAAGTTCCTTCCAATCTCTCTGATTCCCTTTTACAACCTATTTCGCAGACTGAACTTCGGACCATTCTAGTCTCTCTAAATTCCCGTGCTGTCCCAGGTCCAGATGGCCTTCCGCTCCTTTTCTACCGTACTTTTCTCCCTTCGTTGCTTCCATTTCTTCTCGCCGCTTTCAATGTTGCTCTTTCTTCCTCTTTTCTTCCGAGGGGTTTCACAGAGGCTCATATGGTGTTATTTCCCAAGAAAGGCGATCTGCTTGACTTGGGAAACTGGCGTCCTATCTCGCTACTAAACATTGACTATAAACTCTTCACTAAACTCCTTTCCAGTCGACTCAACCAAGTTCTTCCATTTCTTCTTTCTCCCGACCAGACCTACACGGTTCCTGGTCGGTCCATCACTTCTAATCTCAATCTCCTTCGAGATCTCCTACATCTGGCTCGTACTAACTCTGAACCACTTGCCCTCTTTAATCTTGACCAAAGAGCAGCTTTCGACAATATCTCACATTCGTATCTTTCTGCTGTTCTTATTGCTTTCGGCTTTCCTTTTGCCTTTGTTACCTCTATTCTTGCCCTTTATCAGGACGCTGCTTTCCATGTCAAGACGGCCGCCTTCTTGACTGCACCTATTCCTTTTCGGCGAGGCATTCGGCAGGGTTGCCCACTTTCTGGGCAGCTCTTTGCCATTGCTTTTGAGCCGTTTCTTCGGTCTGTCCATCGAGCCTTTATAGATGCACTGCCACCGCCTACTGCAAGTACTAGGCACTTTTCTGTGACATACTCTGCATATGCCGATGACGCGACCTTTTGTGTAAGGACAGACGCTCAATTCGACATCTTGCTCCAGATTTACGATCAATATTCTTCATGTTCAGCGGCATCACTTAATACATCCAAGAGTGCAGGCCTATGGAGCGGAGCGTGGGCCTCTAGGACTGACACCCCGTGGGGCGCCTCATGGACTGCTTCATCCCAAAAATTCCTTGGCGTCCATCTCGGAGTCCGTCTTTCTGCTCAAAATGAAACATGGAATGCTCTCAGAACACGCCTTACTCGAACTGCTGCATTCTGGCGAGGTTCCCAGTTTTGTACTTCTTACTTCTCAAGAGCTAGAATAGCTCAGACTTATATTCTTTCACCATGCTTATATTCATGGTCAGCAGAACGTATGCCCATTTATCACCTCAATGAAATCACTCGAATCATCTCAACGATAATATGGAACAGGTACCATTGGATCCAGGTCTCCACTCTCTGTCGTCGAGTCACTGATGGAGGTATTTCACTGCTGGAAGTTCGCACCTACTATAAAGCACATAAAGTGGTTTCTTTCCTGCGGCTACTAAGTGCACCAGAGTCGCCAGTGACGCTCGTTAGAGATGTCATGATATCACCTAGGAATCCCCGAATCACTTTCATCACGTATCTTCTAATGGATCAATCTCTTTTTTTCATTCTAAACTTTCCCCTTTCTACAAAGAGGTCCTTTCCTTTCTCCGTTCTCTACCCCTCTTCCGTGCTCCACCGGCTTCCACCACTGAACTATTAGCTGAGCCCCTGTTCTTTTCTTCCATCCTTCATCCCCCTAATGCTCCCTACTTTACTGACCTTTCCTGGCTCCCCGCCGGAATAGTATCTGTTCAGGATCTAATTTCTCCAGATCTTTCTTGGAAACCCTTCTCTGATCTGTCCCCCCACATCTCCCCTACCTCTTCCTCTCTTTCGCTGTATGATTCCTTCCGTTCTTCAATCATTACCCTCTTCCCTAACCTTGCCTCTCAAGCTGGGTTAACTCTTGTTCCCTCTGCCTCTCTTCTTCTTCCCTTTTTCCTTTCCGTTCGGGGCTCATCGCTTCCTCTCTCCAGTTTTTCTGTCTCGTCTCTTTACCGTTGTCTCATTGATCCACTGTATGCTACACCATTGATGATTCCAGATGTTCCGAATGTCACCCTTTCACAAGTGTGGTCCATGTCTAATTCGCCACTATCTATTCCAGCAGAAAGAAACATCCAATGGTTGTTTCTTCATCGGCGGTTACCAGTTCCTACCAAATTATTCAGGATGACGCTTGTTGATTCGCCTAACTGCATGTTTTGCTCTACGATTGCGGATGTAGATCATGTGTATCAACATTGCACAGTGCTTCTTCCCTTGCTACATCTGACCTTCACTACTGCACAGTGCCTTAGTACTAATGATCTCTCCTTCTCAGCCTATAGCACGCTACTCAGCTCAAGTACTCCGCCTATTCCTATATCAGAGTCATGTGCTTATGTATTCATATTAGCAAAACATGTGATTTTTTGCTACTATCAACAGCTACGTTCTACCCCTATACAGCCTACCATCTTTCAGGCGGGAGCTGCGATGTGCAGTCAGTTCCGGAACAGAATGATTTCACGCTTGAGGCTTGCTTTCACTGTTGCTAAGGCTGCGAATCGAATCCCACACTTTATGTCAGTGTGGTCACCTTTTCGTCAATGGTTTTCTGGTCCATCAGAAGACCTTAGACTTTTGTTCTGACGTCTGTGAAATTGTTTGGACTAATTGAAATATAGTTTTGTGATTATCGTGTTCTTAGGTGCCCTTGTCATAATCGCTTCTTAATGTTACTGCACGTTTGCATGTTTCTCACCAACAAGGTCCTGTAGGTGAGTTTCTTGTTATACCACAGGCACTTAAAACAAGTTTAAAGTTTTTTTTTTTCGGCACTTTCCTTATGTCTGCCGGGCTTTATAATATATGGTTTTTGCTCACGGTGCTAAGCAACTGTTTGATAGTGTTTAAATTGTCTTATTGATTTTGCACAGTGTGGTTTCTGATCATGTTGCATGTACATAAAGGGATATGATCAGTCGATTACACCATGTTCTGCAAGGTTTAGCACTTTTGTAGTGCAGGGGGTAATTGTTCATCATTCGGTTATTTGTACTGTACCTGAAGTATAGTTGCTATGCCAAAAGCTCAGTTTTGTATATACTAATGTACTTTCCTAATTGCACTGTAAAATTTATGTTTGGCACATTTCGCATGTTGGGTCACGATTACATGTCTTAAGTTTTATGCTCATGGTGCGGAGCAAACGCTTTGATAGTATTTCAATTATATGTTAATGTTACACAGTGTGGTTTTTCTCATGTCACATGTGCCTAATAGGAAATAATCAGTCTATTAGATAATGTTCTGCGCTGTATTGCATATTTGCTGTACAAAGAGTCAGTTTCATATTTTCATTATTTGTATTGTACTCGAAGTATAAATTTTCTGTAAAACGCAAGTTCTGTTTGTACTAATATACTTTACTCTTTGCACTGTGAAATTTACAGTTGTACCATGGAATTGTAATTCCTTATTAGTGTCTTCCCTATGCTGTTGCATCTTGTGTACATATGTTGTTGTTCATCACAAGTTAATCTATAGCACTGTGATTGAGGCACTTGTTTAAGCCTAAGTAATAGTTCTTTTTGTAATTTGACAGCGTTTCACAAGAGAGATATTGCATTCAATTTGTATAGAGTTCACACCATCATTGTGGATAGATCATTTATTCGCTTATCTTTCAGATACTGAAAAGTATAAACCTTCTGCTCTTTTCTTCTCTTTTCTTCTTTTTTTCAAGATTGCTCAAAATATACATGTTTGTTTTTGCACTGTAAAATTTATAGTTATACCTTGTACTGGTGTTCACCTATTAGAGATGGCACTCTGCTGATGCACATTGCGAACATATGTTGTACATAGAGTAAGTCAACCCATCAGTCCAGTATTGTCAGTGTTATGAATTTGCTTACATTGTATATAGTGCATCCACATAATGTAAATATCTCATTGTCATTGTAAATAGGTCATCCACTTGTTTATCTTTTGGTAACTGTTAAGCACAGGCCATCTGTATCTTCCTGTCCATGTTTGCTCCAAATAAAATATTGTTGAAGCTCACGGTGGTCGTTTAACCTTCAATAAAAAAAAATACCAAACTGTTCCATTTCTCGACACTGGAAGTGTGGCGGTGCCTTACGCCAGATTTATTACAGACTCCCGATTTTAGACGCCAAAACTGCCAGAGTCACTTCCGAAGATATCAAAAGTATTACGGAGTTCCAATCTTGAGCATCACAACTGCTACCTGTTTCCACTTCAGTAGATAAGCATTGTTGTTGTTTCTCATTTCTAAACATTATAACGTTTTACCTTGGAACACGAGGACAACTGAAGTGCCGAGACTCTAGACAACGTGAGAGCCTGAATTATTATGGTGTCTAACCATACCTCGTTTCAAAGTGGCCTCATATATTCTGGAAGGGACCACGGTGCTCCTCCTCCAGGAACATCTGGACGCGATGAGAAGTGTTGCCGATGGTGTGATTGAACACCGCGCAATCAGTTTGTCTGATTTCATTTGCAACGGATTCTTCCAGTGCTTAAATGTGAAGTTATCTCTAAAAAACGCTCGCTCCTTGAGATCACTCCACACACACACACACACACACACACACACACACACACACACACACACACAAAAGAATCACAAGGTCCTAAAGTCAATGAACTGTGGTACCCACAGATTCTTAAAAATCCCTCTACTCAAGAGAAAACTTTAAATCATCGTCATGGATTTCCTTGACGTGTGGAGTTTCACTATTTGGAGAAAGGTAACCTAAATTCAGTTCCACACTATGTCAATAGGCGTACATGAATGGCACGTAAGTGCACACACCGGCCGCTGAATTAAAACCTTTTTACGGAGATGTCTGAAAACTTCACTAACTCAGTGTATATGCAAAATATGTGGTCACGTGCTTCACCACGTGATCTAGGAAACTATTTAAGACTGCTGCTCGTCAGTAATCGTCATCATGGCATAGTAGACAACGTCGTGACTGCTACGGAGAGGTCTTAGATTCAATTCCAGCCAGCTACGAACGCTCGAACCACTAAATATCCGCCGTCCGTCGGACTGGTACGTTAAGCGGTCGGACCTCGGGTACTGGCATCCGGGTTATAAATCAGGTCGTCCTTCCTCCCCCTTTCTACCTCGCCGCCGTGTGACTTTCCTGTCGGGCACTCAAGTCCAAATCTCCTAGCTTCCGACTTCTGAGGGTTGTTTAAGACCTTGGGTCAGACACTCCCTTCCTAAATTCCTTTACATCTGATCTGATAATCTTCAGTAGGGTTGAACACTTTGAGAAAAACAAAGCATCTTTCGGAGTTCGATAAAGGGCTTATTGTAAGTGCCAGTCTGGCTGGACTATTTAAGACTGCTGCTCGCCAGTAATCGTCAGTAGTGTTGATTACAATGGGAAAAACAAAGCACCTTTCGAAGTTCGATAAAGAGCTTATTGTGAATGCCAGTCTGGCTGGACTATTTAAGACTGCTGCTCGTCAGTAGTTTTAGTAGTGTTAATCAAAATGGGAAAAACAAAGGATCTTTCGGAGTTCGATAAATGCCTTATTGTGGGTGCCCAATGGCTGGAACGACAATTTTGAAAACAGACTAGTAACTCAATGTGGAAACAATTTTGAAAACAGACTGGTAACTCAATATGGAAACGATTTTGAAAACAGACTGGTAACTCAATGTGGAAACAATTTTGAAAACAGACTGGTAACTCAATATGGAAACAATTTTGCAAAAAGACTGGTAACTCAATATGGAAACAATTTTGAAAACAGACTGGTAACTCAATGTGGAAACGATTTTGAAAAGAGACTGGTAACTCAATGTGGAAACAATTTTGAAAACAGACTGGTAATTCAATGTGGAAACAATTTTGAAAACAGGCTGGTAACTCAATGTGGAAACAATTTTGAAAACAGACTGGTAACTCAATGTGGAAACAATTTTGAAAACAGACTGGTAACTCAATGTGGAAACAATTTTGAAAACAGACTGGTAACTCAATATGGAAACGATTTTGAAAACAGACTGGTAACTCAATATGGAAACAATTTTGAAAACAGACTGGTAACTCAATATGGAAACAATTTTGAAAACAGACTGGTAACTCAATATGGAAACAATTTTGAAAACAGACTGGTAACTCAATATGGAAACAATTTTGAAAACAGACTGGTAACTCAATATGGAAACAATTTTGAAAACAGACTGGTAACTCAATATGGAAACGATTTTGAAAACAGACTGGTAACTCAATATGGAAACAATTTTGAAAACAGACTGGTAACTCAATATGGAAACAATTTTGAAAACAGACTGGTAACTCAATATGGAAACAATTTTGAAAACAGACTGGTAACTCAATATGGAAACAATTTTGAAAACAGACTGGTAACTCAATATGGAAACAATTTTGAAAACAGACTGGTAACTCAATATGGAAACAATTTTGAAAACAGACTGGTAACTCAATATGGAAACAATTTTGAAAACAGACTGGTTTCTTATTGTGGGTGACATGCTGCTGGAGCGACGATTTTGGAAACAGACTGCATGGTTTCTAAAAAGATGAGATATCCCCGGTCTTTAATGAATGGGAAAGATCCCCACATTGCTTGTCTAAGAGTCGTAACTATGGCGCGACGAATATCTGTCAGGAACGAGATCTTCGTCGTCTGAGAAAGCTTGTACGGAGAGACAGGACTTCCTGTGTGCAGAAATTGACCGAAGCATTCAATGAATGCTCTTCATTTTAGCGCACTATGCGCAGGGAATGGAGGAGGATCAGTATTGGCAGTCGCATGTTTATAAGGAAACCACTCATTTCTGCGAAGAACCAAAAAGTTCGTCTGCAATGGTGTCAAGAACACCGTGACTGGACACCGAAAGACTGCAAAAAAGTCATGTGGTTCGATGAGGCTTGGTGCACCTTGTTCTGAACCCAGTGGCGTACCGGTAAAGCTCGAGGCCCGCGCGCAAAAAACAAATGATTTCGAGGCACTTTTGCCAAAATCCATTAGCTTTTAATTACTCAAAAATTTAACTTCCATTATTATTTATTAACTAGGCTTTACAGGTATTTTAATAAATCGAATTCTTTGGAACCTACGACTATTTTTCGTAAAATAAAAATTATTTCACTTTATTGCGTGAAACACAAATGTGTACGTTATAATTAAAACGATTGCCCTGGTTACCGATACAAATTACTACAAAATACCTAGGTCAAAGTTAAATACAGGGTGATTCATAAAGAAGTATACAGTTTCAACGCACTATAAAACAAGAACAATGTAAGATATTTTATTTTGCCCGTAACAGAATTGTAGGGGAATGTTTCAAGTTTTTTTAGAGACAGTCACAGATGTTCTGTGTGCACCCTTTAGTCACACGACACACACCGAGTCGGTAATCCATTTCCGCCCAAACGCGAGCTAAGATATCTGAATCAAGTGCAGTGATAGTGGCTGTGACCTACGGTTCACAGCCACTATTACAATAGTTTCATCGGTGATAGCTAAGTGATCGGCAAAATCGTCATTTTCAAAACGGTGCTGCATTTCGGCACAAAATTCAAAGCGCTTTGTCTTGTCAAGGTCAGTGAGATTTTGCAACATCTACACTTTGTATTTAATCATTTTCAGCTTCTTTCTCAAAATTCCTTAGACAGTGGGCTGTGAAATCTGCACTTCACGGCTCACCCTCCACGTTGATTTTCCCGGGCTCCGTTGAATGGCGGTGCAAACACTGTCGACGACTTCTCCCGATACACGCGGTCGTCCAGGACTTTTAAGTTTGCACAAACAGCCCGTAGTTTCAATTTTTTTTATGCCAACAGTAGATAGATTTTCTGGTTGGAGGTTCTTTTCCGAATCGTGATCGAAAATGCCGTTGCAGAACATTTACGGATTCCGTTTTGCTCAATTCAAGAACACAAAACGCCTTCTCCACTGCAGACGCTGCCTTTTTGACTGACTAGTCGCGTGACACGCGCGCTATCGCGTACGTCCCTTCCCTCAGTAGCGGGACACAAACTTTATGAGTACATCTACCTAACGGTTCGCAGTTGTGGTCTGTGTCTTCAACTGTTACTGTTTTACAGCATCTCGAAGTTGTATACTTCTTTATGAATCAGGGTGTATATCATGCAAAATTTATTATTTTAAAGAGCTAAGGCCTCCTTTTTAAAATGCCTCATGATTGCACACACAAAACATATAACTGCCGTGTGATAGTGTCTAATGGCTTTTCCGATTTATACGAAATGTCATAATATAAGTAAGCAACTAACTAAGTAACGATTGAAAACTGTAGCACAAAAAACGTACGTAAAACTATTTAAATATTAAATTATTATGGAATATAAAAACACAATTAACATAATGCCACAATGTCTTGCACACAGTAAAAAAAATCTTTCGATTCTGTTATAAAAAAAAAAAAAAAATGGCACACGTCTCTGATTTTCCGTTCCCGTGAAGAACACCTTTTAGTTCATTACATTCGGAAAGATGCATAGTTATGTGCAAGCAACTGTATTACATAACACTTTATCCTCATTGGTGTAAATATTCCGCTCATGGAACTGGTATTTTTTTCACATTCTCTTGTTAATATAACTGCGTAGAAACTATTGCAAGGGCTGTGAACTTTGAGGCCCCTTGTAACAGCAAGGGCTTTTCCAAGGGGCCTCAAGTTCTTTTGAATAGCTGCTTTCCCGCCTTCCAGTTTTTAGGAACTAAAGCAACGAAAATTATTTCTAAAGATTTTACGTATTTACTGAGAAAAAAAATGCTTTTCTTCTTAATACTTAATTCAAAGCTGCCTTAATTCTTGGCTATTTCTTTAACTAGTTTCATACGAACTTTCGGCAACAAAAGTTTTTTTAAGTATTTTGCTCCCGCTAGAGGCCCTTTTAATTATGAGGCCCCCCGCACTGCGAGTGTTGCGGGGATTCGCCCCTGTCTGCTCCAACGGTAGGCAAAAAGTTTGGCAAGAGTCCCATGAAGCAATGGACCATGCTTGTCTTGTAAACAAAACTCAAGGTTTTGGAGGTGGTGTAATGGTGTGGGGCACGTTCTGTTGGTACGGAAAGGGTCCCATTATACACTGGCGGAAAGTGAAAAAAGAACACCAAGAAGGAATTGGCGGACGATCATGAAATTTACATATCTTAATGGGGTCGAGTTTACGTAGGTGTGATGTTAATTTCGGGACCAACCGGTGAGCGCTTACGCCACAGCACGGCATATGCAAAATAACCTTCGGTGGTATTTAAGGAGTACGGCGAAGTGAATGTAATCAGTCGTCGGCGTACGGACACGTGCGAAGACCCTGTAGAAGCTGCAATGCCTGGACATGGAAGACGTGTACGATTTCAGCAGTTATCGGACTTTGAGCGAGATCGTCTAGTCGGACTCCGCGAGGCCGGGTGGTCGTATCGTCGTATTGCGGAGCGAATTGATCGGGAAGTATCGGTGGTGGTACGATGGTGGCGTAGATGGTCCGAGGAACATTCCCACACGAGAACATTTGGAACCAGGTGTCACAGACGGACTGATGAGGGGACCGATCGACGCATAAGAAGAGCGGCGTTGTCAAGCAGAACATCCACTGCGACGAAAATCCGAGCTGCCGTTGCACCTGAGGTGACTGTGCGAACAATCCGCAACCGTCTACTGGATGCAGGACTACGTGCACGTGTGCCTCTGGCATGTGTACCTCTGAATCCAGCCCACCGTCAGGAACGGCTGCAGTAGTGTCGCCAACGGCTGCACTGGAGAACGCAATGGCGATCTGTCGTGTTCAGCGATGAAAGCAGATTATGCTTGGGAGCCTCCGATGGCCGTATGCGTATTCGCAGACACACAGAGGAGCGTCTCCACCCATCTTGCATCCACCAGCGACACACAGGGCCTACACCTGGTCTCTTGGTGTGGGAAGCGATTAGCTATCGCTCCCGCACACAACTAGTGTTTGTACCTGGTACGTTAAACAGCACCTCCTACATCAACAACAACATTCAGCCCGTTGTTGTGCCATTTGTAAGGTCGGTCCATCGTGGTGTTTTCCAGCAAGATAACGCACGCCCACACACGTTACGTGCAACGCAACATGCACTTCAGGGTGTGAGACAACTTCCATGGCCTGCACGTTCACCGGATTTGTCCCCCATTGAGCACGTGTGGGATTTTATGGGACAACGACTTGTCCGGTCTCCACGGCCAGCCACGACCATCCCCGATTTACGCGTCCAGGTTGAGGATGCTTGGAACTCAATACCCCAAACTTACATCCAACATCTGTACGACAGACTCCATGCCAGAATTGCACAGGGTGACATAGTTCATGGCGGTTCAACCTCGTACTAACCATGTTACATGGAAATGTTATTTTTCAGTTTACCAGCAAATACAGCTGTATTTTGCCATAATGTTTTGATCACGTTATCTCTGTATTCCGTTATTATGCTGTATAAATTTCGTTGGTATCAGACGTCGTCTCCTTCTTGGTGTTCTTTTTTCACTTTCCGCCAGTGTACTGCTGGTAGGTTGGGTGTCCTCCAAGAATTATCTGATCGTTATTGCCGATCAAACCCATCCTGAAATGTTGACTTTTTATCCAGCAGGTGACGGCTATTTCATGGACGACAAGCCCACTGTCCACCTCGCAAGATGTGCTCAGCATTAGTTCAGAGAGCGAATTCCACCGTCTTCTCTAGCCACTACAAAGCCCGGGTTCGATTACCATTGAGAATGTATCGGATATGTTAGAAAAACAGATCCCGGAACAAAGTTCTCTTCTGTCAAATCTGGGCCAGTTAAAGTACTATGTGGTAAAGGTATGATGTAGATGTTGATGCACTCAAACACATTGTAGAATCTATGCCAAACCGCATACGTGATGCAATTCGGGCTAAAAGAGGTCTAACGCTGTATGGAATAAAAGTTTCTGATTCAATAGACGGTATATATAGAAACTTGATATTTTACAAAGAGAAAATAAAGCGCTGCTAAAGAAGCATCGATGAATACTTCATATCCATGCATTACGTTATTCACATAGAACGACAGCAAAAAACAATTATTCTTTGGGGTTAAAGGCTCCATAAAAGAGAGAGAAACAGGACCGGTGAAGAGCAAATACAACACTTGATCTCCTTCGAGAGGCTAGTAGCGCAGAAGGCCGATGTCTTAATCCTTTGGCCATTGGTTCGTTTGATGGTTGGGGAATTTTAATGGCGCAAGGGCCATGGTTGGCTAAAGAGCGCCAGACACAAGACCATAAAATAAATAAATAAATAAATAAAATAAAAACTGGCCATTGGGCCAATTTTTAACGTATATCGCAACGTATATTCTATTTTAATTTTCCTTTTGAGTTTCTTTTCTATGTAAATTTGAGTTCGTTCTCTTAGATATTTTCAAACCTAAACGTGAAGTCTTTTCCCTCAAACGAGAAGGACGTTGGCAACAATCTGAGGTTGGAACGAGAGTGACGTATGTATGTGATAAAAACGTTAGGTAAAAATACGAGGCAGCGGTTGCTTTTTTTTTAAATTTTTTATTGGAGGTTTAACAACCACTGTGAGTAACTTAATGGGCTATAAGCAATCGCCCGTCCCAAATTTAAGGTCACTGTTTCCAGGAAAGGGAGAGAGTCAGTGCCGTAAGACAAACACAACATCCATGCCTGGACCCCTTTCGGACGAATGATCAGAGGCTATCGCTTAGACCACTGCGCCACCGGGACGGCGCAGCGGTTGCTTTGTATGTGGAGATGATCGATCGTTGCTGAGTTTGATTGTACGACAGCTGATTAAGGTAGGTGAAGTTGTGTATGTACCTCGCCGTGCTATGTTTTGGATTTCGTCTAAAGTTGCAGGACGAATAAAAACTCTACGCAAGTGATCTGACGTTCTGTATATGTTTCGTCTAAAGCTGCTGGACCAATAAAAAGTCTACGCAAGTGATCTGACGTTCTGTATATGTTTGATCTGACGTTCTGTACATGTTTCGTCTAAAGCAGCTGGACCAATAAAAAGTCTACGGAAGAGATCTGACGTTCTGTATATGTTTGATCTGACGTTCTGTATGTGTTTGATCTGACGTTCTGTATATGTTTCGTCTAAAGTTGCTGGGATACCCCGGTGGCTCTGTGGTCTAAGCGATGGCCTCTGACGGGCGACTGCTTATAGCCCATTGAGTTGCTCACGGTGGTCGTTAAACCTCCAATAAAAAAAGTTGCTGGACCAATGAAAAGTCTACGTAAGTGATCTGACGTTCTGTATATGCTTCGTCTGTTCAGCTGGACTTTTGGAACTTTAACATAACGAATCTTACATAATGTAAAAAGACTTACGTTATACACTACAACGTAAAGGAAATTTTTGTTTGCAAAGAAATTCCCTTAAAACGCGCTTATTTTTCTCATTTCAGCGATGTGAGTGTGAACTTGTTTACAGAAAAATGACAGTTTTGTTCAGACATACGCATTATACAGCGTTTGTTAAGATAAGCGTTCCTTCTGTTCGTGTCTCCTCATTTCTACAACATTCGTTTGATGGAGTTTTGGGCGATCATCCAGAGCAGACACTTTTCCCGGCTTTCTCTACGGAAAAGCGGCATTACTATTTTGCGAAGCAGAACATATCAGGACGCCGCCCTCGAAATTCGGTGCATTGAGCATTATTACCAGAAATAAATTATTTCTTAGCGAGTGTTGTTGAAATATTCAGGCACTTTCTAACAGCCGGTGTCTTGTCGAAGATCACGTGATTTATCGGAAGACTGGAAACACAAAAAAGCTTCGGATCGTTTTTTATTGCAGACGAGCATGCTTGGAATTCCGCATTGAGCCAAAAGAAAAGACACTGCTGAAGCAGACTGAAAAGGTAAATCAAAAGGACCCTGCAATTGTTTTTCTCACCTTTTTTGACATATAGTTAAGAAATGTTTAGAGTATGCAAATGAAACAAGAAGGCGTTTTGAAGTATTTTTTTCCTGGAAGCACTGAATTTCCCGTTAAAGGATACAAGTGCAACGAAGTGATCTTCGTTGCTCTTGTTAGGGGAGCAACGGAATGCTAAAGATCATCACGCACCTGCAACTTTGAATGCGAGAATTTACATTAACGACGGTCGGTCATTAACAAGCAATAGATAATTTATGACTATTGGTTTAATCGCAAGCATAAATAAATGAATCTAAATGCTTATTTTTAAGACAAATAAATAATTTTAAAATACCAAAATTTAAAGGTGAACATTACTGCAGCGTTCGGGCGCCCACAAGTGAATATTACTGGAAATACTACTGCAAACATCCACCGTGACATAGAGCAGAAACTACCTCAGATTTAGAGTAAGAATGTTTTACAATAAAGTACAAGGCGACCTTCTTAAATATGGCACATTTTTAAGTCGTTCAGTTTACGTCACCCAGTAATATGGGTACAATTTTCCTTTGTATCTGAGTGGTTCGTGTTGCATAATAGCTCGCAGTAAGAACTTTGATACGTCGAATCTCGTAACTCTTGGTTTTCCCTCAGTTCACACGCCATATGGGGAGGTGGTCTAAGCGATGGACTCTGATCATTCGTCCGAAAGGGGTCTGGGTTCGAATCCCGGTGAGGCATGGATGTTGTGTCTTACGGCACTGGCTCTCTCCCTTCCCTGGAACCAGTGGCCCTAAATTAGGAACGGGTGACTGCTTATAGCCCTTTGAGTTGCTCACGGTGGTCGTTAAACCTCCAATAAAAAATAAATAAATATGGGGAGCTGCAATGAAAGTTCTTTCGTCTTGTCGGATAACTTTAACTATTGTTTAATCGTTTGATAATTTAACTATTGTCTAGTTGCTTTTGTTGATCTCCCATGACACGAAGTTCGCTATCGTGTTTCATTCTTGCAATCTTTTCCTTTGTAATTCCCAGGGCAGCGCAAGCAAAAAGGAAAAAGTGAAGTGCAGCGTAAACGTACACTATCTACCAACAAGTAATTGGACACCCCTGCAGTCGACGATATCTGCGGTCCTGATACACGTCACGGCCGCCACCGTTAAATATCGTGTGGGAAACAGCAACGCAACCAGTCGCATGCAAGATGCCACGCAGTTCGGAGCTCTCTGATTTCAAGAAAGGTGTAATCGTCGGGTATCACAGAAATGGCCGATCCATACGTGACATATCCAGCGAGTTGAAGTACCCAAAATCGACAGTGGCCTACGTCATTGGCAAGTGGAAGATGAGAGGTGACTGTCAGAATGTGCCCCGACTCGGCAGACCCACAAAACTGGGAGTTGGGTGCTGGCCAGAGAAATTCGGAAGAACTGCACCAAATCGATGGGCCACATCCGCGAGGAGTTTCAACAGGCATCCGGGAGTGTTCTTTCGATGAATACCATCCGTAAGGAAGCCCATCTGCTCGGTTATCATGGACGTGCTGCCGCCCACAAGCCTTTGATCACCAAGTCCAATAGCACTGCTCGGCTAACGTGGTGCAAAGAACGTCGACAGTGGACCGTTGAACACTGAAAACAAGTTCTCTGGAGCGACGAATCAAGGTTCCCCCTGTACCGTTCGGATGGCAAGGTCTGGGTTTGGCGTCTGCCTGGAGAACGCCTCCTGCCAGAATGTATTGTGCCAACTGTGAAGTTCGGCGGCGGTGGAATTATGCTATGGTGGTGTTTCTCCTGGTATGGCACAGGACCCTTGGTCGCAATTCCTGGTAGACTCAACGACGAGTCCTACTGCACCATTTTGGATGACCATGAGCTTCCTACGTTGCGGCAGTTTTACTGGGTGGACCCATGCTACTTTCAGGATGACAATGCCACCTGTCATGTTGCGAGATCCACTATGGCTTGGTATGGTAACAATGCGGTTAATCGAATGGACTGGCCTACGCAGAGCCCGGACCTTAACCCTATCGATCACCTCTGGGACGAGTTGGAGCGTCGACTTAAGGGGTACCCCCACCTTCCGAAATCGGTGAAGGAACTGACCTGTCTTCTCCAAGCTGAGTGGAAGAAAATACCGCTAGCCGTCTTACAACGTCTGGTTGAGAGTATGCCCCGGAGGGTCGCAGCTGTAATCGCCGCTCGTGGAGGCTCCGCCAACTATTGAAGGTGAATAAACTTCGTTTTCGTTTGCTATCACAGATGTCCAATTACTTGTTGGTAGATAGTATAGTAGATGCCAGTATAATAATTTTTTGTTTCAAAAATTAGGTTTGAAATGGCATACGTGGGCGCATGTGCGTGGAAAAAATACGTGTAGAGGCGCGAAACTATGGCTGAGCTGATTCTTGGGTCGGTGTGTCTGTAAGAAAGAGAGTTGGAAAGATGTGAAGCTAAGTAACGTTAATGAATTATAAGAACAGTGCAGAACCTCAGCCTTCTTTACTGGAGCGGAAGACTGTGTGTCTGAGATAATAAAAGGATGTCTCGCAGAAATCATATGGATGACTTCACCTCAGGCCAATCTATCGGCAGTCTTGAAGAGGCCGGACTGTGACCGATGTCGCGAGGGAATTTACCAGTACAGTAGAACAGAGGATACTGTTGCGGTTTTTTTCAGCTTTCTGGGGACACAGAACTTCTGCCAGATGTTTAGTTGGAGGTCGTCCCCTTTGCACGAGCCGGATAGATCACTGCTACCTGGCCACAATGACAAAACCGAGTCTGAAAAGTACTGATGGACAATTTGTTAATATTTTTCAAGCAAGACAGGAGTGCAAATTTAAAGACTTGTTAAGTCGCCTAAATTCAGAAGGACTATATAACGTCTTTACTAGAGCGGGAGACTGTAAATCTCTACGTTGTGTATTGGTATCGAAGGCGCATCGCACAGCACACCAGCTGTGGCGCACGTATCCCCATACTGACTACTAGTCTGCATATCAGTGGACCGAGGCAGAGGCGTAACTAGGGTGAGGTAGGGGCTTTTGCCCAGGGCACATCTCCACAGAGGGCGCAAAAATTATTGCTCACAATATGATTAAAGCTGGAACTGAAACTTTTTAACCTGTTTTTAATAGTTTTTTAGCGTCATACTTCGTCATTTTTCCCATTTACAGAATTTGCATTAAATGTTTCGGTTACCATGGCCGCCTAAAATTCGCATTTCTTCTTCAAGATGTTCAGGGAATGTTACTTGTTCACATTCAGTTATGAAGTCGCGGTTGTGTAGACCGTCCAACTAAAGAAGAACCACGATTTTTATCGACAATAATGGGGCCTGCTGGTTTTCTTTAGTTGGGAGGACTGTACGTACTTTGCAAGATAAGTGTCTGTCACGAAGTTGAAGATTCTCTAGGGGACGTAGTGGTATAATCGCTGTCTTCTGACCACTCGTCTAAGATGGGTCCGTGTTCAAATCCCGTGAGGTATGGATGTTGTGTTTGTACTACGGCACTGGCTTCTAAGCATTCTTCCGAGATGGGTCCAGGTTCGAATCCCGTGAGGTATGGATGTCGTGTTTCTGTTACGGCACTAACTCTTTCCCTACCCTTGAGTCAGTGACCCTAAATTAGGGAAGAGCTACAGCTTATAGCCCAGCTAGTTGCTCAGGGTGGACGCTAAACCCACAAACAATTCTCTGGGGACTATTATATCATTATTATGACTGCGAGTCACAACTACCAGCTGCATTCGGTTAGGGTGATGTGGTACCAAAGATCCGAACTCCAAACAGTTGGCAAAAGCTGTACAAACAGTTGCAGTTTGATATGATATTCATCTTGTTTTGTCGTGCAGTGTATATATATAGACGAGTATATACATAACTTGTTATCCAACTCTCGAAAAGATACCAGGCTTAGATTATTCAAACTTATGCACCCACCACAAGTCATCCTGAAGAAGAAATTGAAGAATTTTATGAGGAAATTTGTCATCTAAATAATAAAGGTAAGCAGCACTTGAAAATAATTATGGGAGATTTCAATGCAAAAATAGGGCAACGGCAACAGAATGAAACTTCAGTAGGTAAATTCGGTCATGGTAACAGAAACCAGCGTGGAAATACTCTCGTTGAGTTTGCAGAGGCAGAAGGGTTTTTCATCTTGAACTCCTTCTTCAAGAAAAAGCCACACAGGAAATGGACATGGAGACATCCAAATGGGACGACAAGTGAAATTGATTTTATTATGTGTAACAAAAAATTCGTCATAGAAGACTGCAGTGTGCTAAACAAGTTCAACACAGGTAGTGACCATAGATTGGTGAGATGTAAGATGCACCTCAACACTAAACTTGAACGTGGCAAGCTCATAAGACAAACAAAATCTATTGACATAACCAACCTTAAAAAACACCATAATACCTTCAAGTTAGAACTGAAGAACAGGTTCTCTGCTTTAGAAGGCCTAACATCGGAAGAAGTGGACATCTCTGAAGTTAACAGAAAAGTAACCAAAGCTCTTATGGAAACAGCAACAAAATTAGCTGGGTCTAAGAACAAGTTGCATTTGAACAAATTATCAGGAAAAACCAAAATGTTGATGCAAAAAAGAAGAGAGATGAGGACAACTAAAGAAGATGTGACTTCCAAAGTGGAATATATAGAGCTATGCAAGACAGTAAGAAAAAGTATCACTGAAGACGTAAGGAAATTCAACTGTGAACTAGTGAGGAAAGCAATTGAAAACAACCAAAGCCTAAAGATAGCAAAGGGACATCTCAGTAAGGGAAGAAAACAGATTATGGCACTGAGAAAAGAAGATGGTTCTGTAACAAGAAATAGAGGCGAAATTTTGACAAGAGTGAAAGATTTCTACTCCAAATTATATGAAAGGGATGATATATGCACTCCAGACATCATGAAAGATACCAGTACCAGAGTTCCTCCAGTCCTTCCAGCAGAAGTTGCACATGCAATCAAGAACATGAAGCGAGGAAAAGCTCCAGGAGAAGATGGAATTACTGTAGACATCATACAAGAAGCAAGTGGAGAAATCGAAACAGTACTCGCCCAAATTTTCACTCGATGCCTTAATGAAGGAAAGATTCCTGAGGATTGGAACACCGCTACAATGATCCTGCTACATAAGAAAGGTGACATTGAGGATCTCGGAAACTACAGACCTATCAGCCTCCTATCAGTAGTTTATAAAATCTTCACTAAAGTTCTTTCACACCGCTTGAAGGTAGCACTAGACATGGCTCAACCGAGAGAACAAGCTGGATTCAGGAGTGGCTACAGCACAATAGATCATATCCACGTGCTGAGAGAACTAATTGAAAGAGCGAGGGAATATGAACTTCCATTGTGCATGGCTTTTATCGATTATGAAAAAGCCTTTGATTCGGTGAAACCATCAGCAGTTACAATGGCTCTGAAAACCTGCGGTATTGAAGATGCATACATTAATATTATTAATAACATCTATGAAAATGCAAGTGCAAAGATTAGGCTGTTTGAAAATACAACACACGTAAAAATTGGAAAGGGAGTGAGACAAGGTGACACCATATCTCCGAAGCTCTTTAATGCCACATTGGAGGGTGTTTTTCAGTCGCTGAGCTGGGAAAACAAGGGGATAAAGATTAATGGAGATTATCTAACCCACCTTCGTTTTGCTGATGACGTAGTCATTTTTGCAACTACCCCATCAGAGCTGCAGAGTATGATCCAGGAACTTGCTGACAAGAGTAAAGAAGTGGGATTAAAAATGAACTTTCAGAAGACAAAAGTGATGTTCAATGCTTTTACAAGAAATGAAGATTTATCGATTGATGGAGAAAAGCTGGAGATAACAGACACGTACGTTTATCTTGGACAGCAGATATCAAGTGAGGGTCACGTTGATGAAGAAATTAATCGGCGTACAAAACTTGCCTGGAGAGCTTTTGGAAGAAACAGCATAATTTTCAAGAGCAATATGCCATTATGTCTTAAAAGAAAAGTGTTTGATCAATGCATCCTTCCAGTGCTTACGTATGGTGCAGAGACGTGGACCTTAACTAAAAGAGACATACAAAGGCTGCAGACAACTCAAAGAAGCATGAAGAGGTGCATGCTTGGTGTAACCAGGAGAGATAAGAAGAGGAACTCGTGGATGCGAAAAATGACAGGAGTGGAAGACATCATGATCAGAGTTAAATCCCTGAAATGGCAATGGGCTGGACATACTGCCAGAAGGACAGATCATCGATGGACAGCCGAAATTTTAGATTGGATTCCAAGGGACAGGAAAAGACCCAGAAGAAGACCACATAGGAGATGGGTGGATGAAATTCGAAAGTATGCAGGGGTGACATGGAGGAGACTGGCACAAGACAGACCGTTGTGGAGGAAACTTGGGGAGACCTTCGTCCAGCAGTGGATTGATAATGGTTGACAATGATGATGATGATGATATACATAACTGGGATGTAAGGTCAGATGATGCGTAACACCACAGCCTCTCCTTGACAAATGTCAACCCCGCCTTCTCGTGGTGCATCCTGTTCCCACTAAAGGGGCTCTGACGACCGCCAATAGCGGTATAACTATATCATCGGGATTTGAGGAAATGCTATCCCACACTCACCAACCCGCTTGGCCAGCGTGGTGAGTTATGGCCAAACCCCTCCAAAATGACTCCACAACTTAAATCTTGGCCCTCAGTCTCCGGTACCTGGAATGTACCTGGTCAAGGCAGCGGCCAGTGCGACATGAAGGCAGAGGGTGCTAAGAATCCCCGGAGGACCGGACTAAGCTGCCATCTGATGCTGACCTTGGCTACGTATAATGGACGCTCCCTATTTTCTGATTCAAGGCTTCTTGAATTGGAAGAGGAACTACAAAAGATCAAGTGGGACATCGTCGGGCTAAGTGAGTTAAGGAGAAAAGGAGAAGATCTCATTGAACTGAAAAGTGGACATCTCTTCTACTATCGTGGGACAGATACTGGCAGAACTAGTGGTGTTGGATTTATGTTAAACAAGAAATTGAAGGATAAAGTTGTAGAAGTTGAAAGTTCCTCTGACAGAGTTGCACGACTCGTTATCCAACTCTCGAGAAGATACCAGGCTCAGATAATTCAAACTTATGCACCCACCACAAGACATCCTGAAGAAGAAATTGAAGAATTATATGAGGAAATTCGTCATCTAAATAATAAAGGTAAGCAACATTTGAAGATAATTATCGGAAATTTCAATGCAAAAGTAGGGCAACGGCAACAGAATGAAACTTCAGTAGGTAAATTCGGTCACGGCAACAGAAACCAGCGTGGAAATACTCTCATCATTGAACGTGATACATTTGGCTATCGGGGCGTCAAGTGTGGGTCAGTATTACGGTCAACGAAAGCACCAAACTGTAGGTGACAAATCAAGCAAAATTCATTAGGCAGCTGTACTGCAACGATGAGATTCTTTGTCACGGTTTTTCTGTTCCGTGGTAGTGTGGGCGTAGACTTCAGTTTTGTGGACGATAACGACATCCCTAATAGTACAACAGCAGTGGATGAAACATTGCCTAGGAAGGATATCCGTAGGACGGAGTAGCGAGCACCCTCCCTTATCTCAACGCAATCGAACGTGTACGGGACGCTTTGAGGAGACGTGCTGCTGTGCAAAGGAATCCCTCCGCAGAAACCATTCCGGCACTTATCAGGTCTCTCCAGCAGGAGTTTGATAATTTATCCCAAGAGCACCTAAGCCACTTGATGCAAAGCATGATACACCAGTGCTAAACTTACATTGCATTGCGGGTGGAGAAATCTCCTACTGGGGACTTCGCACTGTAGTTTGTTTATGCAGCGCTGATATAACAGTGTCACTGTATGACACGCGAGCCCGTATCTCCTTGGTAACATTTTATTCCATTTCGATGTCTGTTACATATTATTCATGAATTTGGATGATGTGCATTTCATTTTACTGTTGATAAATACTATCGATACCATTTATGATCATTACTATCGAAACTATTTATAGCACTAAAAACACTTTTTTCCGTTTTTGACAGGTCCAGCATGTATCGAACGCTATGGAGAAAACGTTCCTCATCGTTAAGTTTCAGAATTTTCTTCGTCAAAATGTTCCTCGTTTTTGAGTTTTAGAATTTTCTTCGTACTTAAGTGTTAGAATTTTCTTCGTTAAACTGTTCCTCGTCTTTAAATATTAGGATTTTCTTCGTCAAAATCTTCCCGTCCTTAAGTTTCAGAATTTGTTTGGCCTAAAGTATTAGAATTTTTTGTGAAAATGTTTCTCGTCTTTAAGTTTTAGAATTTTCTTCGTCCTTAATTTTTAGAATTTTCTTTGACCTAAAGTGTTAGAATTTTTTTGTACTAAAGTGTTAAAAAATTTTTTTTTGTGAAAATGTTTCTCGTCTTTAAGTTTTAAAATTTTCTTTGTCCTGAAGTGTTAGAATTTTTTTTGTGAAATGTTTCTCGTCCTTAAGTTTTAGAATTTTCTTTGACCTAAAGTGTTAGAAGTCTTTTTGTCCTAAACTGTTAGATTTTTTTTTTGTGAAAATGTTTCTCGTCCTTAAGTTTTGGAATTTTCTTTGACCTAAAGTGTTAGAATTTTTTTTGTCCTAAAGTGTTAGAATTTTTTTTGTGAAAATGTTTCTCGTCTTTAAGTTTGAGAATTTTTTTGGCCTAAAGTGTTAGAATTTTTTTGTGAAAATTTTTCTCATCTTTAAGTTTTTGAATTTTCATCCTCCTTAAGTTTTAGAATTTTCTTTGACCTAAAGTGTTAGAATTTTTTTTTTTGTGAAAATGTTTCTCGTCTTTGACTGGCACAATACAGACCGTTGTGGAAGAAGCTTGGAGAGACCTTCGTCCAGCAGTGGATTGATAATGGTTGACAATGATGATGATGATGATGATGATGATGATATATATATATATATATATATATCTAAACGGTATTCCAGTTCCAACCATGTTCGTTCGAGAATGTCCGTTTTAACTTTCTGCAGTGCGTATGTAATCCTCCTCTTTAGGTCAGCAATGACTGCAACAGGAGTGCTGTAAACCTAACCTTTGATGGATCCCCATAAAATAAAGTCACAGGGTGTTAAGTTCGGCGAACTTGGAAGCCATGCAGTTGGACCACCACGCCCAATCCATCGAATGGGAAATTTTGTAGACAGAGACCTCCTCACAATCAAAGCCCAATGAGGTGGCGCCTCATCTTGTTGGAAAATGACCGGAGTTGCAAGTTTACCCAACTGGGGATACACAAACTGTTCAGTCATGTCCAGGTAATTATTTTTCTCGCTTCCTGAAAGTAAAAGGGTTCAATAACACGGTCGAACATTACGCCACACCAAACATTCGCTTTTGAGCTAGCATGTTCATGTTCCATTGTGCAATACGGGTGTTCAGTTCCCCAAATTCTCCCGTTCTGTCTACTAACCTTTCCAGAAACATGAAAGCGCATTCATCCGAGAAACATATTTGTTTCAGGAAAGATTCAGCACTTGCAATGTTCTCCAACATCTCTTCAGCAAACTGTTTACGTTTTACATAAACATCTGGGGTTATGTGATGGGTTATCTGCAGTTTATATGGGTGCATTTAGAATCTCTGACGTAACGCCTTGTGCACTGACGACTTGGCCGCCCCGGTGGCGCAGTGGTCTAAGGCGCTGGCCTCTGATCATTCGTCCGTAAGGGGTCCGGGTTCGAATCCCGGTGAGGCATGGATGTTGTGTTTGTCTTACGGCACTGGCTCTCTCCCTTCCCTGGAACCAGTGACCCTAAATTAGGGACGGGCGACTGCTTATAGCCCATTGAGTTGCTCACGGTGGTCGTTAAACCTCAAAAAAAAAACAAAAAAAAAACTGACGACTTGGGGATGGCCAGCTGTCCTGCTGTTTGTCTGATTGATTTTCGAGGGCTACGAGTGAATGTTCGTCTCACAACTTCCTCCCTTTCTGGAACCAGCGATGGTCGTGCAGGGCTTTTCTTTGTAAAGACGCCACCAGTTTCGTTGAATGACTTGTACCACTTGCTGATGATGTTACGTGTGGGAGGTTTGCTCCCATATTTCGTTCTCAAATTCCGCTGAACCTTCGTTTCGCATCGGGTTTCAATAAACCACCCCACAATCTGTGCTTTCGTCGCAGGATCCATTGGGTACACAGAAAACTTGAGGGTATTCCTTAACACCTGCAACAAACAGAATGATGATATTAGTTTTGTATCTAAAGTTATCATCATTCAAAATTGGTTACACCTTTTTGGGACATCCTGTAGTGTGAGGGTGTATCTGTTAAATGATCATGATCACATGTAGAGGATTTTAGGAAGCTAGGAGATTTGGGCTAGAGTGCCCGATAGGAAAGTGACGCGGAAGCGAAGTAGAAAGGAGGAGGAAGACGCCCTTATTTATTACCGGGGGCCAGCACCCGGGGTCCGACAGCTTAACGTGCCCATCCGACGCACGGCGGATATTTAGTGGATCGAGCGTTCGTACCTGCCTGGGATCGAACCTGAGGTCCTTTCCGTGGCAGTCACGAACGTTGCCCACTAGGCCACCCGCGGCCCATATCTGTTAAAGTGGCGTCGTGCTGTATTTTATCTGCAAGGTTTGACAACTTTGTTCGATATCGACACAAGGCACTGAAAAATTCAGTGGAAGCAGATTTGAGGTAAAAAGAAAGTAAAATTAGAAGTAATCAGTTGGAAATGGAATGCACAACTTCGGAAGTTATTGTATTAAAATTACGTGGCTGCGGATAATTCAAGTGTAGAAAATTTCCTTTAGTTCTAAACGTGTAAGGCTGAGATAATGCTTACTTTCCGTGCCTCGGCATTGTTAAAACAGAACACTGTTGTTTTGCTCGCTCGATAAACCTAAATTTCGTGTTACGTGCATGAATGCTTCAATGGAAAGTATCTCCCCTTAGTTTTATTTTTCAGTCTTCATCAGTGTTGTTCGCAAACTTTGAATGGATTTATACCATCCATTTTGAGGGAGATAAATCTAAAAGACGTTACGCAAAAGCAACACCTGGAGGGAAATTGAATATTAGCAACTCCCGCCCTTTTTTGCTTTGATGGATGACATGAGTAGCGCATTTTAGGGATATTATTTGTTTTAAGGGCTCTGACCCCTCACGTGACATCGTATGGTTTCGGACCCCTGCTAACATTTAAGCGGCATACTTAACCTCTCTAGAAACAAGGATGGAAAACCAAGGCCGTCAAAAAAATAAAAAATAAAAGGTCATGTGATTAGAGGGATGAGTTCCCTCCTTTTGTGACGTCACTAAACACGACAGCAACGCATGGGTGGCTAACAGGGGGGGTCACAGAGGTCACTTGAACCCCTGTAGAATTATTTTCTCTTTATTTTATTTTATTTTATTTTATTTATTACTTTTTTTACACTCCCAGAACTGGACCACAAGGAAAGATGGAGTTTGGGGCGTTTAATTTAATATCTCAATTTTATTGGAAATTTGGAATTGGAAAACGATAACATGAAAGCGAAAAACCAAGCAAACCGTAAGATAGTACGCCCAAACAAGTTCCGCTCAGGTTGGTGTGTGCTGAACTCAAAAGGCTTGGTGTGGCTCTGCTCCATACTGTTCATTATTTTGAAAACAGTTGCCAATGTACATGATAATACATGACTATTACTAACACACACTTTCTTAAAGAGCAGCATCAATTAATAATAATAATAATAGTAGTAGTAGTGTTCTAGTGTAGTAAGTAAGTGGTAGTAATAGTATTAATCTTTCATTTTCACGAATTACTGTTTTCTACGTATTAGCCAAACCTTAATTAATTACACTTGATCTCCCTTGAAAAATTTCCTGCAGGCGCTCATGCAGCGACGTCAGGCAGTGTAAGAATGAGTGACGTCACAAAAGGAGGGAACTCGTCTTTCTCTTTCTAGTGTCATGGCCAAGGATAAAACCACCATACTTGAACGATGTCTCGTATTATCCCCTGAGGGTGATTGTTCAGAACACCCCAAAAGTCACAGTGCTATAGGACACACCATTTCCCGCAATTTGCTTTTTTACTTTTTCTTAGGTGACCATTAATTAAAAGTATTTTGTGAAAAGATTTTTTTTTACGGGGGACTGATCATTACCTTTCCTTTTTTTCAATGAAAGGAAAAATTAAGCATTTAGAAACAGCAGCGCTGTTTTCAAACCACCGCTAAAAATACAGGAAAACAATGACACCGGATTTTGAATGTAATATGCACGTTTTCTGAACCCCTCCCGATTCGAAACCCTGTTTTCAAACTTATTCAGAGTCAATGGAACCGGCTAAAAATAAAAAAAAAATCAACCCGATTTCTACAATGGATAAGACATCCAGAAATAGAAACAGCTACTCATCCCCACCAGCGGCTAAAAAGTATTTTACCAAAATTAAGAAATGGTACACAAAAAGTTCCTCATAACAGAAAAGTATCAGAGGCAAAGATGTTTTCAAATCGAACAATTAAGGCTGTCTTTGAATGCGTGTTAGGGTTTATCTTCTGCGATAGATGGCGCAAAAATCACTCCTTAAGTGTGGCTTTTACGTCTTGGGTGACTGTCCCAGAAGTTGGCGTCAGTGAATCACTGGAGACCTCACCATATTCAGAATGGAAGCGGTCTCTTGTTGGCTCCACGAAGAAAAGACAAAATACGCGCTGTAACGTTTTAACCAGTGATGCTATTTGGGGATTGGAGCTCAGTAAGTAGGTGAAGCTCAGTAAGTAGGCGGAGTTTCTGTAGCTCAAGTTCAGGGTTTTTCTGCTAATGTGCACATTTTCTCTTCAAAAAATGAACGTACTGTAGGATTTAAGATGATCTATAGAAGACAAGATTCCAATCTCACTTTTGCACTTATTGATTGATTTCTATTTGGATCAGATAATAAAAAAAAATCATGCAGAAATAAGAGATTTCATTGCTTCCAGACAGAAACACAACTATGCTAACTTATCGCGCCATCTAGCGCCAAATTGGAACACTTTCGAGTCAGACAAATTGAATTTTAAAAAATATTCTAACAAATTTTTCGGAGTAATAACTGCGGCCTATATTACATATGGGTTGTTTTTATTTGTGCTCAAAATTTCAAACACTACAAAGTAATAGCCTTCGAGAAAATGTGAACAAAATAATTTGCATTGCAGATATAGGGTAGAAAATGAACCCTATTGCAGATATAGGGTAGAAGATGAACCCTAACACTCATTCAAAGGCAGCCTTAAAAGAAGAGATATTGAAGAAAACATGATATAACTCTACGACTCCTAGCGGAAGAATTTCGCATAGCGGAAAGGTTGAAAATATGTGAAAAGTATTCTTCGTGGCAAAAGCTATGCTAAGGAAAAATAATTTTTCAAATTAGTCTCCCGAAAGCATAGATGGCGAGAAAAAGGTTTTGACATTTACACTTCTAGCGGGAAAGTTGTGCATTACTTAAAGAGTATAATGATCACCATCTTTATTGTAGCAAATGGAATAAAGTAAAAATAGAATATTTTCAACAGGGTTTTGGAGCGGATATACAGCTGCGAACACAAACACACCTGGCCACAGAATAGTGAGCTACAAAATCTCCCCAAGCCTAAAGTGTTCTACAAAGCAAACGTTATCCGGTGTTAAAATAATTTTTTAAATCGGACATTTTTTTATTGGAAGTTTAACAACCACCGTGAGCAACTCAATGAGCTATAAGTAGTCGCCCGTCCCTAATTTAGGGTCACTGGTTCCAGGGAAGGGAGAGAGCCAGTGCCGTAAGGCAAACACATCATCCATGCCTCACGGGATTCGAACCCGAACCTCTTTGGGCGAATGGTCAGAGGCCATCGCTTAGACCCCAGCGCCACCGCGGCGGCTCTGACATTAAGAAGCAGAGATATCCATAAAAACAAATTAAACATCTGCACCCCCTAGAGAGGAAATTGTTTGTTAATTTGGGAAAGAAGTACGAACAAAACGTTTTCATAGTTAGTAGTATCTGACCATAAAGGAATTTTTTCAGTCGGTATCTTAGTCCCGCAGATATTGCTACAAACATGCTGTAAACGGAAACGTGAATTACTACCCTCTAGTGGCACATTTGTGCAGTAAGAAAAATTTGAAATTATATGTAGAACATTTCGCTCCGAAAACACTCTCCGATAAAGAAACAATTTTTCAAATCGGACTTATCGAAGAAGAGATAATGACAAAAATACAATATACATCTACCCCCCACCGGGGGGAAGAGGTTGATGTATATTGTACTATATCAGGCGGAAGATATTCTCAAAAGGTGTTCGTAAAAAAATATTTCTCAAAAAGTGTTTTATCAGATCACGAAAGAATCTTTTTAGTCGAATTTTCAAAAGTGCGGATTTGCTGCAAATACCTAAGAAACAGAAATAAACACTTACGCTTCATGGCGGCCAAACTATTCTCTACAAAATGTTGGAAATTATGTGGAGATCATTTCTCACGAACAGCTGTATCTGATGCAGAAAAGGGTTTTAAAATCGGCCATTTAGAAGTGGAGATATCGAAGAAATCGTAATTTATCTCTACGCCCCCGAGCGGAAAATATGTACATCATTTGTAAAAGAAACTGAGCCCAGAATAGTTTTCGATAAAAATGGCATCAAAAAGAAGAAATAAATTCTTTTAATTGGTTATTTAAAAGGAAATATGTGGAATGAAATACATTTTCAATTCCATAGCATTAGCCTTTACGCCCTCTAGCGGCGGAGTTATGAATTAGAAAGATCCGGAAAGCAAGGATAATCATTCTACATTTCAAGCTTTTCAGTGCGAAAATAATTTTTCAAATCGGACCAGTAGCTGTAGAGATATGGTGTCCGTAGACGGACAAAGTGATGCTACAAGCACGTACGTTTTTTACGAAAGACGGGCTAAAAACTTTCGACACCCCTAAAAAATGCGTATTTTTCTAGAAACGGTAAGTTAAACTGTATCATCACAATCAACAATTTTTAATTAACTGCTGGATGAAAAGTCTCCTTAACTCTGTTTCATATTTCAGCACGTCACTTCAGCCTTTGAAATATATGAGTACATAGCATTTATGCAAGTCTGATTATAAAGACTCGCCGATACACAATAAACCTCAGTTGGCTGGCTTAAAATAATTAATCATTGATACATACACTGAAGTGCAAGTCATGGGATTGCAGTACAAATTTTTAACTGGTCCTGCTGTCGTATAAAGGCTTCGACGCACCCCAAGATTTTATCAGTTGCGAGGTGTAATCTCCTGAGTTAGGTTGAACAACCGCCAGAAGGATTATGGCAACGCTACGTGAATTATCGGAATTTGAGCGAGGCATGGTAGTGGGAGACAGATGGATGGGACATTCAATTTCTGAAGTTGTGCGAACATTCAACATTCCTCGTTCCACGGTGTCACATGTGCACTGAGAATACCTCATGGAAGGCATTACCACCCACCGTGGTCAGGGCAGTGGCCGACCACTGGAGCTGAATGATCGTCTCCACCGGTGTCTGACCAGGATTGTCCATGCTAACAAACAATCGATACTGGATCATATAACATCCACATTCAATGCAGGAGGTACCAGAGACATGTCCATCAGGTCAGTGCAGCGTAATTTAGCGTCTATGGGGTATGGGAGCAGAAGACCCACCAGAGTGCCTTTGTTAACACCAGTGGCGCACCCAGGAATTCCTGTTGGAGGGGGCTATATATATATCACTCATCATTGTCAACCATTATCAATCAACTGCTGGATGAAGGTCTCACCAAGTTTCTTCCACAACGGTCTGTCTTGTGCCAGTCTCTTCCATGATACTCCCGCATACTTTCGAATTGCATCCACCCATCTCCCATTTGGTCTTCTTCTGGGTCTTTTCCTGTCCCTTGGAATCTAGTCTAAAATTTCGTCTGTCCATCGATGGTCTGTCTTTCTGGCAATATGTCCAGCCCATTGCCATTTCAGGGATTTTACTCTGATCATGATGTCTTCCACTCTTGTCACTTTTCTGATCCCCGAATTCCTCTTCTTATCTCTCCTACTTGCACCAAGCATGTACCTCTTCACGCTTCTTTTAGTTGTCTGCAGTCTTTGTATGTCTTTTTTAGTTAAGGTCCACGTCTCTGCACCATACGTAAGCACTGGATGGATGCATTGATCAAACCCTTTTCTTTTAAGACATAACGGCATATTGCTCTTGAAAATTACACTGTTTTTTCTAAAAGCTTTCCAGGCAAGTTTTATACGCCGATTAAGTTTCTTCAATGTGACCTTCACTTGATATCTGCTGTCCAAGATAAATGTAGGTATTGGCAATCTCCAGCTTTTCTCCATCAATCGACAAATCTTCATTTCTTGTAAAAGCATTGTATATCACTTTTGTCTTCTGAAAGTTCATTTTTAATCCCACTTCTTCACTCTTGTCAGCAAGTTCCTGGATCTTACTCTGCAGCTCTGATTGGGTAGTTGCAGAAATGACTACGTCACCAGCAGATCTTCAGGTTGTTTTGCAACTTTCGTTTTAAATTGTAAAGTTTTTCTTATGTTTTCGGCTTTGCTCTTTAGTATATATATCATCATCATCATCATTGTCAACCATTATCAATCCACTGCTGGACGAAGGTCTCCCCAAGTTTCCTCCACAACGGTCTGTCTTGTGCCAGTCTCCTCCATGTCACCCCTGCATACTTTCGAATTTCATCCACCCATCTCCCATGTGGTCTTCTTCTGGGTCTTTTCCTGTCCCTTGGAATCCAATCTAAAATTTCGGCTGTCCATCGATGATCTGTCCTTCTGGCAGTATGTCCAGCCCATTGCCATTTCAGGGATTTAACTCTGATCATGATGTCTTCCACTCTTGTCATTTTTCGGATCCACGAGTTCCTCTTCTTATCTCTCCTGGTTACACCAAGTATGCACCTCTCCATGCTGCTTTGAGTTGTCTGCAGCCTTTGTATGTCTCTTTTAGTTAAGGTCCACGTCTCTGCACCATACGTAAGCACTGGAAGGATGCATTGATCAAAAACTTTTCTTTTAAGACATAATGGCATATTGCTCTTGAAAATTATGCTGTTTCTTCCAAAAGCTCTCCAGGCAAGTTTTGTACGCCGATTAATTTCTTCATCAATGTGACCCTCACTAGATATCTGCTGTCCAAGATAAACGTACGTGTCTGTTATCTCCAGCTTTTCTCCATCAATCGATAAGTCTTCATTTCTTGTAAAAGCATTGAACATCACTTTTGTGTTCTGAAAGTTCATTTTTAATCCCACTTCTTTACTCTTGTCAGCAAGTTCCTGGATCATACTCTGCAGCTCTGATGGGGTAGTTGCAAAAATGACTACGTCATCAGCAAAACGAAGGTGGGTTAGATAATCTCCATTAATCTTTATCCCCTTGTTTTCCCAGCTCAGCGACTGAAAAACACCCTCCAATGTGGCATTAAAGAGCTTCGGAGATATGGTGTCACCTTGTCTCACTTAGTATATATATATATATATATATATATATACACTGAAGAGCAATTGAATTAGAGATACCTGTCTAGTAACGTGTAGCAGCACCTTTCGTCCTGATGACGACGGCGATTCGTCTCGGCATGGACTCGACAAGACACCGGAAGCGTTGGGAAGCCATACGGATCCACAACCCCTGAACAAGTTCCAACAGTTCACGAAGATTTGATGGAGGGGAGTGAGAGCCTCGAACATCTCTCTCCATGGCATCCCAGATGTGCTCCATGGGATTGAAGTCAGGTGACTTAGCTGGCCAAGGAAGCGAGGTCCCGTCGGTGGAGTGTTCATCCAACCATTCGGATACAATTCGGGAGCGATGGCACGGTGCATTGCCTTGTTGCAGAATGAGGTCTCCAGTGGAATGTTGAAGACGCACAAACGGGAGCAAATGGTCGTCCAGGATATCCCGGTGACGTTGACCTGTGAGGGACGATGTCACACGTACCAGGGATCCAATTTCAGTCCACGTAAACAGTCCCCAGACGAGAATGCCACCCCCACCAGCTTGAAGAGTATCCTGCTGGCAAGAAGGATCCATCGCTTCATGTGATTTGCGCCGTACTCGTATCCTGCCATCCGCATGTACCAACGTGAATCTCGACTCATCAGTCCATGCAACATTTTCCCACATGTCTAGGGTCCAGTGGCAGTGATCTCGCGCCCATGATAATCTTTGCACCCTGTGATGTGCGGTCAGCAGCGGTACCCTCGTGGGACGATGGCTTCTGTACCCCATAGCGAGGAGATGGTTCTGGATGGTGTGGCTGCTTACACGTTTTGTGCACCAGCGTTAAATTGCCGAGTGATTTCTTGCACTGTGGCTCGTCTATCCGCTGTTACAATGTGAGATAGCCGACGATGACTCCGCTCATCCACACGCTGTTGTCCACGGCAGTTGGCCCTTGCAGGGATGGTTATACCAGATTCGATGTACTCACGGTGCACCCGTGACACAGTGGCTCGTGAAAATCTCTGTGCCTGCACGACTTCCGAGATGGGGTGACCCATTAATCGGGCACCGACAATTTGCCCACGATCAAATGCGCTTAGGTCCTTCGTCTTAGCCATACTGCGTCCGACGCTTACTGATTCCCGTCGTATCACTCCTTATATTGTCGGATCGGTGCATACGTCATGTCGTTTCCGTTTACAGGGCCACCCACAGCACCACATTTGCATAACGCCAGCTGTCTCTAATTCAATTGCTCTTCAGTGTATATGACGCATGTATATAGTTTATATAAGGTTGTGACGTAAGTCGTTCTTAATCTCTTTGGGGCTTCGGGAAGAAAACACTTTGTTATTTTTTGAACATGTAAAATAATGTTTTTGAAAGTTTAATTTGTGACGAACATAGCTCTTAATCTTCTTGGAGAGGAATTAAGCCCCCCAAAGCCCCCTCAGTGGGTGCGCCAATGGTTAACACCACGACATCGGATACAGCACTTCACCTGGACTCGTGAACAGGGTAACTGCATCCTGGAAGACTGGCAACATGTGGTGAGGTCCGATGAGTCACGCTACCAGTTGTTACCAGCTGATGGTAGGGTTCGGGTGTGGCACAGACCCCACGAGGCCATGGACCCAAGCTGTCAACAAGGCACTGTGCAAGCTGGTGGTGGCTCCATACATGTATGGGGTGTCTTTACGTGGCATTGTTTGGTCCCTCTTGTCCTTGTAAACACGTCACTAACGGGTATTCGCTTTGTTGTTCTGCTGTGTGACCATTTGCAGTCCTTCATGGACTTCATGTACCCCAACAACGATGGGATTTACCAGGCGGATGATTCAACATGGCATCGGGCCCAAGTTGTTCAAAATTGGTTCGAGGAGCATTCTGGATAGTTCCGACGGATGGCGTGGACACAACGCTCGCCCGACATGAAACCAATATAGCATTTATGAGACGCGGTGGAAACGTGCATTCACACCTAAGATCTTGCACCTACAAATACCAGGGAACTGTGGGTGGCTGTTCAGACGGCATGGCTCAACATTTCTCCAGAAGTCTTCCGGCACTTGTGGAATCGATGCCACGTCCAGTTGCTGCACTTCGTTGGGCTAGAGGAGGTCCTACACAATACTAGGTACGTATCCCATGACCTTTGGCACTTCACTGTAAATGCATTCACTAACTGTACATGCGAAATTTGACTGTTCACCTCAGTTAAATGGAATGCATATGGTGAGTTACAACATTATTCGAAACGCAAAAAGTTAAATCATGCATATCGCACATGGTGATTTAGAATTATGCTGAGAAATAATAAACAAAAGCACAGGAAAATTAATTGGCAAAAAGATTTCGATTTTTTGAAAATTCTTGGTCCGAATATCTAATGAACAGAAAAACAAGATGTAACACAAATGTCTATCTTTGAATGGCGAAACTGTTTCTTCTAAGTATTATAAAAATGCGTCCGTATATTGAAAGTTATCACATTTTCTCATGTTATCTTGCATGAACTTATTTTTTATGAGGAAACTGAACAAGTCTTTCCTAAAATGGGGAAACAAATGAGAAAACAATCACTAAGTCTAAAAAATTATATTTCGGAATGGTAGTAAATACCATGTACTGTGTGCTAGATAGTGTGGGTGTCAGAGCAAATTACGTAACTCGATTGGGCCATAAATAAAAATTAGTAACAAATTTCCAGGCTCGGGATTTTTTAATTAAATTAACCCATCTGAATAGATGGAATCTAACTATCTTTTCGTAAGATTTTATCCAGACGCGATATTTAACAAGTTAGTAAAATCATGAAATGCATTGATTATTATACACTTTCCAACATACCAGAGATCATTACTCAAATTATTACTCAAGTTATGAGGATAATGGCTGTAGAATAAATCTCGGTCCTATGCCCTGACCTTTGATACCCTTTCAATGATATTCAACAGAATTGGTTTAGTATACCTCCGGAACAACATAGTAAAGTTTTATCGCAATCGAAGTATTTTTAGTGAAATTATGAGGATAATGGCTGTGGAATAAATCTCGCTCCTGTGTCCTGACCTTTGACCCCATTCCGATTATATTCAACAGAACCGGTTCAGAATACCTTCGGAATAACATGATAAAGTTTTGTCGCAATCGAAGCAGTTTTAGGTAAGTTATGACGCATAAGGACGATAGAATGTATTCCGCTCCTATGTCCTAACCTTTGACCCCATTTCGTCCATTTTCAATAGGGTTCGTCTCCAGGTGTTCCCTTACCACATACTAACATTTCATCGAAATAGAACCATTTTTACGCGAGTTATCGTGCCGACGGGCAGACGGACAGAGCTGGAGCATATACGCTTTTTCAACCTACGGTTGGAAAGCGTAAAAAAGCATTAAGTTGGTTTCCTCGAAAAGCGGGCAATTAAACTCCATGAAAATAGTGCTGATTCTTCAGTCATTCGAAGTTTGTGATTTAAAATTTTAGAAAAAAATTTAATGGAAAATTTCAAAAAGTCTTGCAGTACCAGGAAGGGTCAGGGCTACAAGTTTACAGTGTGTGTGTGTGTGTGTGTGTGTGTGTGTGTGCGGTTTCTACAAAGCCTCTCTCTCTCCCTTTTTTAGACCAGAGATGAGCTACGCACTTTCTAAGATGAGCTCCCAGATCCGCAGCTGCTGAGCCCTCAACAATTTTTGTTCTCTGGCGTTCCTGTGCCCTCAATATTACAAAGCAGTTTCGGTAGCCGATTGGTCAGAGGTGCGCGCATCAGGGCACTCATCCGAGTTGGATGTCCGTTTCGAGTTCACGATGCCGTTCCTGTCCCTTCTGTTGAGCCCATAGGCCAATTCGTTTTTATTTTTTTCGGGGGTTAAACGACCACCGTGAGCATTTAGGGTCACTGGTTCCAAGGAAGGGAGAGAACCAGTACCGTAAGACAAACACAACATCCATGCCTCACCGGGATTCGAACCCGGACTCATCTCGGACGCATGGTCAGGATCCAGCATTTAGACCACTACGTTCGTGGTTCCAACGCTTAAACCATTGCTCACGGCGTTCGTTAAGCCTCGAAACAAACAAGCAAACAAACAAACAAAAAATGAGCCGTGAATTGACTTTTAAATTATCCGCAAAAATTAATTTCTATGCGGTATTGTGCTTGTGCTAATGAATTCTAAAATTACCTGTGTCCGCACAAAATAATTTGACATCTGTGTGGTACATGTTTCTGTATTAAATACAGAAGAAGAGAAGTTTTGACACGTTCATAACTCTGATATTTCCTGAATTCCCACAGCAATATAGCAGATGTCATGTCGACCTCCCGTTCCCTTTGTCTTAGTCTACGATAAATGACACGAGTTTGTCTGAATTCCCGATGGAAATTTGCCTTCCGACGATTTGTTTCGCGGAAGTATGACACACTTTTCCATTGTGTGACACATCATTTTCCTCTTTCATCCCCAGACAAACGTGGTAGATAGTGTTTGCAAACCATGTGTTTCGGAGTAGAAAAAGGTTCCCCCCGAAAATGTTTTAACGTAGCTTCGTCAACAACATGTACTCTCGACGGCGGCAAGATCAGGTGGAAAAAAAAAAAAAAAACGACAGGCAGCGAGAGGGCGAGCCTGTCGAGTTCCCTGCCTCCTAGCGTCCTCCCTCGAACGCAAGAAATTCACCCCACCCACGCCGCCCGGGTCGATAGACGTCACGTGACACTAGTAGCCTCGCTCACACGATGCTCTGAAAGCGAAGTCCCGTTATCACACAGCCACGCGTGCACACGCCAAGGAGCGAAACGGACGATGTGGAAAAACATAGTGGCGTGTACTCGGAGACTGCCTGCCATTTCATACACAACCAGAATTTCCCCACAAATCAACCGAAACAGCTGAATAGCAACACAGGCTTTCATAATCCAAGGATGCTTCGGCACTCATTTTGGAGGCCGTGGATTGCAGAGAAATGGGGAAGAACATCATGTAACACGGCATTTCCATTTCGACAACACGAGTCTTCCTCAATTTCGTCTACATTGGAATTCCCAGCAAAGTAAGTACATTTATTTGGCACTTTATTTAAATACAAGAGCACGTGTACGTGGGTTAATCGCTTCAATCAAGAAATTGTTTGCATTTCGTTGTTTAGTAAAACACGAGAAGACAATGAAGCACTAAATTTATTTAGCGCCGCAATCTGGACGAAAGGACCAACAAGTAATAATGCGATTACAAGTGATGCATTGAAACAAATATAAACATATATCTACAGTAAATGTTCCAGATTCAGATTATTATTTCACAAACATAGTTTCCAGAAGGACTCAACTTGGATTATTGCTTATATAGAAAAATCCGCTCTTCCCAATTTACCGAATTAAAACTAAAATTTATCGAATTAAACTTGAGAAATAGAACTAAAACTAAAGAACGCAAAAGGAAAATACAGACCTAGCGTAACTGTTGAAAAGAGAATTGAGTGAATAGCTGATAAAAACACTGTTCAGGGACGATATTTGGGGATGGAGCGGGGACGTACAAATGGAAGGAGATCTCATGAATAAATCAGTTCGGTAATCTACTTCCTCGATAGCTTATAAAACGGCATGTTATTATTTCCAGATTAAGGTTTCTGTAACCCCACTTGGATGCGGTGAAGTGGGGAGGGAAGACACATCATCAGTCTGATCTCAGACTTGCAATCTACACTCTTGAAAACCTATTAATCGTCCTTCCTGACAGTTTAACCTCAACCTCCCCCTCCCGAAACCCTTATGCATGGATGGTGACTTTTATTGGGAGCGATTTGAAAAAAAAAAAAAAAAAAAAGGGGGATACGATTGTGGCTCTAATCTGTGTTCGAAATCGGAATCATGTCTTTCAAAAAGCAGAATTTTATTGCGAAATATTTTCTTTTATTTTTTTTTTAACCAGTCCTTCCATTTGAAAGGCCAACGCATATTCTGTTTAGACCCTGCAAAATGCAGGGGGATGAAAAAGAATAGAAATTTACAAAGAACGTTTCTGAAGCTTTCACGTGCATGATCAATTCTCTACACGAATTATTCCAATGTCTGTACGTTTACAAAAGACAAAAGCACAAAACTCTGAATTTAGCGAAAATAATCAATCAAAGGAACTCTGAATTTAGCGAAAATAATCAATCAAAGGAACTCTGAATGAATTGAGTATAGGATACAATCAATTAAGGTTTTGGTGTCAAAACTATTTTCATATGATGACTTCATTATATCAAAGAGCGTTTTCGACATTTATCCAGGGGAGTTTTCATGGAGGTTCATATAATAATTATTTCTATATATAGTAGATCCTATTTGATTGGAACACATCGGGGCCAGAACACTTTGGCCCAATTAAGAGGCTGCCCCAAATTATGGGAAGCTTTATCCTAAAGAGCTAGTTTGGGATCCCAAATAAACGGCTGCCCTAATTAACCGATGAACCGATTAACCGGAATCTTCTGTATATACATGTATCATCATCTTCATCACCATCAACACCATAATTATCACCATCATCATACTCTTCATCATCATAATCACATTGTCAACCATTATCTATCCACTGCTGAATGAATATTTCCCCAAGTTTCTTATACAAAGGTCTGCTTTGAGGCAGTCCCCTTCATGTCGCTCCGACATGCTTTCGAATTTCATCCATCTATCTCCCACGTGGTTTTCTTCCGGGTCTTTTTCTGTCCCTTGGTATCCAGTCCAGTATTTCAGTTATCCAACTGTGGTCAGTTCTTCAAGAATTATAATATATCCAGCTCATACGCTACTTGAGACTCTTTACTTAGATCATGATGTCATTCACAACCAAGAAAGAAAGAAACTTCGTGTAACCAAGAAATTTACAACCAAGAAAGAAACTTCGTGTAACCAAGAAATTTACAACCAAGAAAGAAACTTCGTGTAACCAAGAAAGATAAGAATGAGTTCCTCTTCTTTTCTTTCTTGGTCACACGAAGCATGCAACTCTCTAAGCTGATTTCAGTTGTCTGCAACCTTTGTATACGAGGTAGATAACAAAAGTTCTGCACACGTTAATCTAAAACGGAAGCAGATGATGCAATCGAAAAAAATGATTGCGTCATGTCAAGGTCAGACTCTCAGCAACGCAGTGGTGTCAGAACGACGCGCTATCATTTGCTGGGTGGACGTGGGAGAATTTGGAAATGGAAGCGGCGTGCAGCTCCTCAGGTCGAGTCACCGCGTTAGATCAGCGCTCGTACCTGAAAATAGAAACTTTGCGGGGAAAAAACTCCAACACAGATCCACACTGCCTTGAAAGAAGTTTGTGGGGAAGGAACTCTTGATCGAAGCACAATTTCTTGCTGTGCATCGCGCTTTCGGGAGGGCCGGAGCAGCATCGAAGATGATCCCCGCTCAGGACAAACTTTCCCTACACTAACACCTCAACCACCTGCCTGAGCAGTTGATATCTGACAGAATGGCTCTATGATCTTATGTTACTAACGCCAAATTTGGATCCTGACAGCCGTACGATGCTCACGGATTCCTGATTCTTCCCTCCAGGTGACTTTTTCTCACTCCTTGGGGTCTACTATCGATACTTCTCCGCCTACTACAGGCGCTCTGTGTGTGTGTGTGTGTGTGTGTGTGTGTGTGTGTGTGTGTGTGTGTGTGTGTGTTCTGCACTGACAACATCTGAACTCGACGTGGTCAACGGCTTTTGTTGCCCATTTGTTGCATGGGTAAATATCTGGTAATTTTGGAGATGACCCTCAGCACCTCACAGTTAAATTCTGCAGTGTCCGCTAGCACAGTTCTTGCCTGATCAACGGTATCCCAAAGATGTTCGATGGAGTTTAAATCTTGATTTCTAGGTGGCGATTGAAGCTTTTTGAATTTAGTACAATTTTCTTGTGTATCCATATAAGTGGGACCTATGGAATGGGCAATTATATTACTGGAATATGTCATTGCTACTGGGATGTATGCCGAACATACATGGGTGTAAATGGTCGGCTAGGATATCTACATATATTTATGTATCATCAACTTGTTTTTGATACCATCATACACTGAAGAGCAATTGAATTAGAGACAGCTGGCGTTATGCAAATGTGGCGCTGTAGGCGGCCCTGTAAACGGAAACGACATGACGTATGCAGCGAACCGACAATATAAGGAGTGATGTGACAGGAATCAGTAAGAGTCGGACGCAGTATGGATAAGACGAAGGATCTAAGCGCATTTGATCGTGGGAAAATTGTCGGGGGCCGACGAATGGGTCACTCCATCTCGGAATTCGTGCAGGCACTGAGATTTTCACGAACCACTGTGTCACGGGTGTATGCAGCGATCCGACAATATAAGGAGTGATGTGACGGGAATCAGTAAGAGTCGGACGCAGTATGGATAAGACGAAGGATCTAAGCGCATTTGATCGTGGGAAAATTGTCGGGGCCCGATGAATGGGTCACTCCATCTCGGAAGTCGTCCAAGCACTGGGATTTCCTCGAACCACTGTGTCACGGGTGCACCGTGAGTACATCGAATCTGGTAAAACCATCCCTGCAAGGGCCAACTGCCGTGGACAACAGCGTGTGGATGAGCTGGGTCATCGTCGGCTAGCTCGCATTGTAACAGCGGATAGACGGGCCACAGTGCAAGAAATTGCTCGGCAATTGAAAGCTGGTGCACAAAAACGTGTAAGCAGCCACACCATCCAGAACCATCTCGTCGCTATAGGGTACAGAAGCCATCGTCCCACGAGGGTACCGCTGCTGACCGCACATCACAGGGTGCAAAGATTTGCATGGGTGCTGGCACATCATCACTGGACCCTAGACATGTGAAAAAATGTTGCCTGGACTGATGAGTCGAGATTCACGTTGGTACATGCGGATGGCAGGATACTAGTACGGCGCAAACCACATAAAGCGATGGATCCTTCTTGCCAGCAGGATACTCTTCAAGCTGGTGGGGTGGCATTCTCGTCTGGGGACTGTTTACATGGACTGAAATGGGACCCCTGGTACGTGTGACATCGTCCCTCACAGGTCAACGTTACCGGGACATCCTGGAAGACCATTTGCTCCCGTTTGCCTGTTTGTGCGTCTTCAACATCCCACTGGGGACCTCATCCTGCAACAAGACAATGCACCGTGCCATCGCTCCCGAATTATATCTGAATGGTTGGATGAACACTCTACCGACGTGACCACGCTTCCTTGACCAGCTAGGTTACCTGACCTTAATCCCATCGAACACATCTGGGATGCCATCGAGAGAGATGTTCGAGGCTCTGGGCCCCCTCCATCAAATCTTCGTGAACTGTGGGAGCTTGTTCAGATGTCGTGGATCCGTATGGCTTCCCAACGCTTCCGGTGTCTTGTCGAGTCCATGCCGAGACGAATCGCAGCCGTCATCAGAGAGAAATGTGGTGCTACACGTTACTAGACAGATATCTCTAATTTAATTGCTCTTCAGTGTATGATGGCCCGTTCCAAGTCGCTCAGATCACTAGCTTTGGCCCATTCCGATCTGCGACAGAACGTAAACTGGTACTCAACGAGCTGGTATGCTTGATACATACCGCACAGGGAGATATTAATCAGTTCCATGTAGACACTGAACGATCATTGGGTATATACACGGTCGACTCACATTATTGTGACCACCAGCTAATATCCAGAGTAACCGCCGTGTGAAGCGCGGGCAGCAGCTAGACGGATTGGGAGTGACTCAGTAAGGTACTGGAAGGTGTTGACAAGTATGTGGAGCCAGCCATGTGGATCTGACAGCTGCTGGAGGGTGCGTGGTGGAGGATCCATAGAGCGAACAACACGATCGAGGTGGTCACACAGATGATCAATTGGGTTTCACTCCGGGGAATTAGGAGGCCAGGGGAAAACTTTGAAGTCTTCATCGAGCTCTTCGAACCACTCTCGGGCATTTCTAGCTGTGTGACACGTCGCATTGTCGTTCTGGAAGGTCCCATCCGCCCCAGGGAAGACAATTAGCATGCATGGGTGTATGTGGTCTGCAAGGATGGATTCATAACATAGGTACGAGTGGACCCAGAGGATGGATTCTTCCACAGGTACGAGTGGACCCAGAGAATGCCACGAAAACATTTTACAGACCATAACGCTACTCCCACAAGCTTGTGTTCTTCCAGCAATGGTTGAAGAGTGTTTGTTCTCCGATGTTTCTGGCCTTATACGCCAACGTCCATTCGATGAAGCAGAAAACGTGCATCATCGGAGAAGGCAGTACTTTGCCAATCAGCGAAGGTCCAATTCCGATACTGGCCTGCAAATGCAAGCCTTTTCTGCCGATACACCTTCGTTAGCACAGGTGCAGTGACCATGCGTTTGTATCGGAGCCCCATACGCAGCAGGTTTCGCTGAACTGTCGTTTTAGACACACTTCCGGTAGACCCCTGGTTCATTAGGCCAGTGAATTGCTCCACTGTAGCTTGTCGATCGGCCCTCACGCAGCTTCCAAGCCGACGTTCACCTCTCATATCAATGGTACGTTGTGCTCCGCACTTTCCACGTCGCTTATTCGCAATGGTGCTTATTCACAGTTCACTAACTGCGCTGTTTCAGAAATATTACTACCCTTGACCCGAAAGCCGAAACTCATCCCTTTTTGCAAATCTGATAAATCTCACCTTTTACCCATCACAGCGACGAGAGATATATTTTCAGAATGACTACAGCACACTTATATACTCTCTAAACCAGCTCATGACACATGCCTTCTTTCATAGGCTACGCTCTGTTGACGTCAAGAGTAGGTGGTGGTCACAATAATGTGACTCGACTGTGTAGAACCACCTTTGAACTTCTACATGGTCTTTCCTTAGCATGCAAGCTTCAATTTAAGAGTCTGTGTAACCAGTCTGTCTGTTTTCTGCCATAATTTTCACGTGTCCGAGGCAACTTTATCTCCATGATTTAATTTCACCTGTTAATGATGAGGGACTGATGACTATGATAAATTTTCATATTTTATCTTCGTCACCGGTTTTGTTGTATCTTTAGATGCCTAATATTGTTGTAGATGTATCCTTCCTCGTTACATTTCTGCACACTTCCTCTTTCCATGGCACTCTTTTCTGCTTAAATTTCGCCTGTTAGAGAAGCGCAGAAAAGTTTGGTCACCATTTGGTTCAGGTTCATCGGTGGATTAAATGGTTGCTATACGAGAGTGTAACATAAAGTGAGAAACCCTGCTGAATACGTAACAAACGACTATATTGGAATTGCAAATATGTTAGTGTTATTTAAATACTTTTCCGAATGTGTAATCAATTTGTATATTCCCGGATGCTAAAAAGTCTGTGATGTTTCCCAACAAGTCAGAACCGCTTTCAGATGCTCTTTCAAATTACCTAACAAATGATTGTTGGAAGGGGACAAATCAAGGCTGTAGGGTGGATGCTACCGTATTTCCCATTTGAATTTATTCAGCAACTTCTGGGTTGAGGCTGCTTTGTATGGCGTGGCGTTGTCTTTCATGAGAATGATGATGGCATTCAACTTTCCGCACCTTTTTTTCTTTTATGACCCTTCTCAGATTTTTCAACATTTCACACTATGACTCCAGGTTTGTTGTCGACCCTTTCGGCATGAAATCAGTGTACATAACCCCATTCACCGTCAAAAAACGCAGTTATTATAGCGTTTCGGCAGATGGTTACAATTTGCAAATTTTTGCAATCAATGAGGAGGCCTGCTTCAATTCTATCGACGATTCCTTGTTTTCTGGAGTGAAGTAGTATACCTATGTTTCGTCACCTCTGACGATTTGCAGCAACAGGTTATTTATTACCCTCTGCAGAACAGCATGTCAGACAATTGCGTTGGTCTGTTAGGTAGTGTGAAACCATTCTCGCGTTCAATTTTCAGAATACTGGAATTTATTGGATGATGGAAAGTACGGTGCCATAGGAACATTTGCAACGCACTTGATATTTTCTTCATTTTAACCCTTTAAGTGGTCGATGTTCCTGAACAAAATGGTGCCCAGATTTTTCTGCGTTCCTCAAACGAAACTGTTAACATAGCTTCCTGGTTTTGCGAAAGCTTTGGTAAAACAATTCCTTCCCACTTCCCATAAACCTGTTCTTGGTGATAAGCGCTCCCGTTTGTATTCGCGGCGAAGCTAACAGTATTATGGAGTTGAAGATACAGTGTGTGTACTTCGATACTCGCTGCAAAGCTAACTTGATTATAGAGCTGAAGGTACAGAGTGTGTGCTACTATACTCGCGGTAAAGCTAACTTAATTATGGAGCTGAAGGTACAGAATGTGTACTTTTATACTCGCGGTAAATCTAACAGGCTTATGGAGTTGAAGGTACAGAGTGTGTACGTCTATACTGCGCAGGAAAGCTAACCTAATTATGGAGTTGAAGGTATAGAGTGTGTGCTTCTATACTCGCGGCAAAACGAACAGGATTATGGAAAAGTATAAAGCGTCTACTTCTATACTCTGGGAAAAGCTAACCTGACTATGGAGTTGAAGGTACAGAGTGTGTACTTCTATACTTGCGGCAAAGCTAACCTGATTGCCGTTTTGAAGGTACAGGGTGTGCGCTTCTATACTCGCGGCAAAGCTAACCTGACTATGGAGTTGAAGGTACAGAGTGTGCACTTATATACCAGCGGCAAAGCTAACCTGATTATGGAGTTGAAGGTACAGAGTGTGTACTACTATACTGGCGACAAAGTAAACGTGATTGTGGAGTTGAAGGTATAGAGTGTGTACTTCTACACTAACAGCAAAGCTAACCTTATTGGGGAGCTGAAGGTACAGAGTGTGTACTCCTATACTCGTGGTAAAGCTAACCTAATTATGGAGTAGAAGGCACAGATTGTGTACTTATGTGTGGCAAAGCTAACCTGACAATGGAGTTGTAGGTACAGAGTGTGTACTTCTATACTCGCGGCAAAGCTAAACTGATTGTGGATTTGAAGGTACTGAGTGTGTACTCCTATACTGGCGGCAAAGTAAAAGTAAACCTGATTATGGAGTTGAAGGTACAGAGTATGTACTCTATACTTGCGGCAAAGGTAACCTGATTGCCGATCTGAAGGTACAGAGCGTGCACTTCTATACTCGCGGCAAAGTTAACCTGACTATGGAGTTGAAGGTACATAGTGTGTACTTATATACCCGCGGCAAAGCTGACCTGATTGTGGAGTTGAAGATACAGAGTGTGTACTTCTATTCTCGTGGCAAAGCTAAACTAATTATGGAGTTGAAGGTATAGAGTGTGTACTTCTATACTCGCGGCAAAGCTAACCTGATTGTGGAGTTTAAGGTACAGAGTGTGTACTTCTATACTTTTGGTAAAGCTATAGAAGTACACACTCTGTACCTTCAACAGTAGAGAGTAAATTTACTCTCTACCTTCAGCTACACAATCGTAATTATGGAACTGAAGGCACAGAGTGTGTACTTGTGTGTGGCAGAGCTAACCTGACAATGGAGTTGAAGGTAGAGAATGTGTACTTCTACACTTGCGGCAAAACTAACCCAATTATGGAGTTGAAGGTACAGAGTGTGTACTTCTACACTCGCGGCAAAGCGAAGCTAACTATGGAGTCGAAGGCACAGAGTGTATAATTCCACTACATAACATAGTTCCAGTCTAAAAGATCGTATTAGAGCTTGAACTGGGACTAAAAAGTACATAGTTGTTCTATTTTTGTGCAAGGTACGTAAAAAAATGAGGATCTTAGTCACATTTCTAAAAATACCGGTATTTGCGTTTTGGAGACGTCAGTGTCACTCGTGTCTGTCGGGCATGTGCGTTAGAGAGGCTATAGCCGTGGATATTTACTCGTGGTGGGCGATAAGCGGACAGTGAGTGTTCAGAGCGGGGGTAAGCCTTCTCCTTTCCTTCTGGGGGAAATCGCTGATAGGATAATGAGCGCAAAGTTTGCTTTTATTGAATCCTGCCATGGTGGCGTACTGCATCTTATTTGGAGCAGTACACACGCTATGGTTTCTCAGTACAGCGCAGAAATACTGAGAAACCAAGATATCTTTTCGGCGAATCGGTCTTTTCAGCTTTCACTCCATAATAACTTTAACTTTACCCTGAGTATAATCCTATATTTTTTTTATTCCATAGTCCAAGGCATGATGGGAAAAGATTATTCCCCACGGCACGCACATCATGCCACTGGGTAGAAACAAGTGATTCACACATTTCCCTCCTTTTCTGGATGCTTCGCCATTGTTGTAGACCCCTCACCAGGTAGAAAGAATTAGTGTCAATCATCCTTCTAAAATACTAGTTTGAATAAAAAAAAACTAAGCGGAAAACAACCTTTCTGATGAATACATTCACTCGTGCCGGCCATCTTCGACCTACTTCTTAGACAATGAATCTATTCGTTCGAACTGATTTCTGTTCTATTTTCCCGAGTTAATTCGCCCACCCGGTTATATGGTTAATCGGGCGTTTACCGGGGTCATAAAAAAAGTGCTGCACACTGTCCATTTTTGAGAAAAGTGTGGAGTAAAGGAAAAACTTACCTCATTGCCGTTTAATTTACTTCCATCCGCTGCTAAAGACAGCTTGCCAGCAGTGAGGTAGATCCTGGATGCCCCGTAGTGCGTCATCTTCGTTCAGCTGTCATATTACTCAAATCACTTCCAATGACAGTTCATCCAGCAATTCGTAGCGAATGCCAGGGAGACAATTTTTTAACTTTGGGAAAAGATCAAAGTCGGGTGGACTGAGATCAGGGCTGTATGGTGGGTTGGATAAAGTTCCCCAACCATATTTAGACAGATGTCTCCGTACCGACGCTGCACCATGACACGATGCGTTATCGTGCAGCAAGATCACCCCCGCTTCCAACAAGTCGTGACGAATTTTCGGTCTCAAGTTTGTTCTCAGAAAGAAACTGCGCTTCGGTCAAGAGTTCCTTCCCCACAAACTTCTTCTTAGCCAGTGTGGTCCCGTGTCTGAGTTTTCCCCCGCAGAGTTTCTATTTCCATGTACGAGTTCCGTTCTAACGCTCTGACTCGACCTAAGGAGCTGCACGCTTCCATTTCCAAACTCTACCACGTCCAAACCGCAAATGATAGCGCGTCATTCTGACCCCACTGCGTTGCTGAGAGTCTGGCCCTGACATGACGCAATCATTATCCCGATTGCATCATCCGCTTCCGTTTTAGATTAACGTGTGCAGAACTTTTTTATGACCCTCGTATTCCGGATATCGCCTTACTGTGCAAAAACTTGAACCGGAGTAATAAACGTGGATGGCCTTCCTCTAGAATAATCGTCTGCTGAATCTGTACGACTCTTTTTAAACTGCTGGCACCACTTAACTATAGCCTTATACGACTAATATTTTTTGATGGATTTCGTTACAAATCTGCTGTTTCGCCCATAAAAAACAAATTGTTCTATGGATTTTTAATTAGGGGAAGCAATCGAGTTGATAGCCATCATTCAAGAACAATAATTTGAACACTCGCGTGTTGCAACTGCTCTGGTCTGGGTGGTTATACTACATCACAGTTTCCCCCATAATTTGAACACTCGCCTGTAGCAACTGCTCTGGTCTGGGTGGTTGTACTACATCACAGTTTCCCCCATAATTTGAACACTCGCCTGTAGCAACTGCTCTGGTCTGGGTGGTTGTACTACATCACAGTTTCCCCCATAATTTGAACACTCGCCTGTAGCAACTGCTCTGGTCTGGGTGGTTGTACTACATCACAGTTTCCCCCATAATTTGAACACTCGCGTGTTGCAACTGCTCTGGTCTGGGTGGTTGTACATACTTTCCCCCATAATTTGAACACTCGCCTGTAGCAACTGCTCTGGTCTGGGTGGTTGTACTACATCACAGTTTCCCCCATAATTTGAACACTCGCGTGTTGCAACTGCTCTGGTCTGGGTGGTGGTACATACTTTCCCCCATAATTTGAACACTCGCGTGTTGCAACTGCTCTGGTCTGGGTGGTTGTACTACATCATACTTTCCCCCATAATTTGAACACTCTCGTGGTGCAACTGCTCTGCTCTGGTGGCTGTACCACAGCTTACTTTCCCCCATAATTAGAACACACGTGTGTCGCAACTGCTCTGGCCTGGGTGGTTGTACTACATCATACTTTCCCCCATAATTTGAACACTCGCGTGTTGCAACTGCTCTGGTCTGGTGGTTGTACTGCATTATACTTTCCCCCAAGCACATGTTTTTCCTTACTACCACGACAGGTAGAAATAAGTATAACTTTCACCAAGGAGCCATTACATTGCGAACACAGCCACCCTAGAGGAATGAGCGCTCCTGGAGACCGAACGGTGGCGCAGGTGAATTTCAAAGAGCAGTATACATACAACCCGGGAACCGGCTTTCGGTTAGTAGAATGTTCTGAGTCAGATTAGGAAAAGCTTTCGATTTATCAGAGTTTGATAAAGGACTAATTGCGATGGCACGGCTCCTCCAAACTAAGATCTCGGACACGGCGCGACTTGTGGGTTGTTCAAGTGCCGTTGTAGTGGGTACGTATCAGAAGTGGCGCACAGATAGCCAAACGACGAACCGTCGTCCAGCCATGAGTCATCCGCAGAACATTGATGCCACAGGGGAGCCGAGACTGTACCGCACTGTTCACAGCAACAGCAGGGCCACAGTGCGACAAATCCCCCGCACCTGCAACAGTGGTGATCAGGAAAATGCGTCACAATACACAGTTCATCGCAGCCTTCGGTGCATGGGCCTGCGTAGCCGAAGACTCAGACGGGTTCCCATGCTCACTGCACGTCATCGCCAACAAGAAATGAAATGGGCCCAAGATCATCCAGATTGAACCGTAGATGATTGGAAGAAAGTTGCCTGGCCTGACGAGTCAAGTTTTCTGGTGCATCACTTAGACTTCCGAGGGCGGATACGCCGATTACCAACGGAAGCTATGGCACCTGGATGCACTGTTGGGCGGAAACAGGCCGGCGGCAGCGGTGTTATGCTGTGGGCGATGTTTTCTTGGGACACTTTAGACCCCATTATCCTAATAGCACAATCCCCGACAGCTGTAAGGCATCTGGACATAGTTGCGGACCAAGTTCACCCATTCATGTTGGAAACTGTGTTCCCTGCTGGTGATGGCCTTACCAACAGGATAATAGGGCATGCCACACTGCCAGAATCGTCAAGCACTGTTTCGAGGGACATGCTGGAGACTTTTTGTTAATGCCTTGGCCTCCAAATTCACCTTACATGAACTCAATCGAACAGTTGTGGTTTGAAAAGCGGGTTCGTGCTAAATCACCACCACCCCGAAATGTATGGGAACTGTAGGATCTGCTGTTGATATTACACTGCCGGACAATTGCTAAGGACGGATGACAATAGCAACGATAGCAACCATAAAATGGAAAGCAGGAAAATTTGGAAATTAGCATAAGTGCGGGATACAGTAAGACGTGTTGTGCGTATGCAAATTTTGGATTGCCGAACTTGTTCGCGACGTCATAACTCTGATAAGAGATATAAAGGATTTGACGCGTATTGACCGTTGTTGTTCAAACGCAAAGTTGAAAGGGAAAGAATCAATTGTCGAACTTGCAAGTTTTAGTATGTCTTCCCGACATCATCTAGATGATTTCACGCGTGGCCGTACATGTAACCAGATACCGCAGGATATCTATCGTCACCTCATCGAATCGATGCCTCGCCGAGTGGCCGCTGTTTTGAGGGCTAAAGGGGGTCCTACAGCTTATTAGGTAGGTGGTCATAATGTAATGGATCATCGGTATACTTTATGTAACACCTACGTATAATAGTTTTTCGCGTCATCGTAATTCTTAAAGAAATTTAAATGGTGAAAGTTCTGTTAATTTATCCCATTAAGAATTCTGAATTTAACAATTACAAACCATATACGTAGATCAATGCAATGTGTTTGACACCACTGGTGGAGGATAGTACCTCACGGTTAGATAAACCTGTAACTTAAAAATTGTCGAAAGTAATTCAGAGAAGAAGGATTATTTACCCCGAGAGAAATCGTCAGTTTGAAGAGCGAATTTCCTATTAGAAGCAAGGCACATACACTGTCACAACGCTGAACAAATATTCAGCTTAAGAACAGACAAAGAATCCTTTTTTTGTCAAAGGATTACTTGAGAGGGCAACAGACTACCTTCTCTTTCTTTGGCTTACGTGAATTAAACATTTTCTTATGCATAGTCGTCTGTTTCTGGGTTTTTAAATGTTGAAAAAATGTTAGATCAAAATGCAACCACCGAATGCTCCTCTCCCGAAGTATTCTGTACCCTCGTAAATAAAACATAAGGATTCCTTTTTTTTATCTTGATAAGTAAATCACGTAATTTTTTATTTTTACAGATCAACGACATCACTTTTCGTTTTTTATGTGACGGTTCCTTACGATACACATAATGTTACCGTTTACGTTCCCTCATCTTGATGAGCTTTGAAATCCTTTTTTTTTTGATTGGGGGTTTAACGATCACCGTGAGCAACTCAATGGGCTATAAGCAGTTTCGCGACCCTAACTAAGGGCCTCTGGTTCCAGGGAAGGGAGAGAGCCAGGGCCGTAAGACAAACACAAAATCCATGCCACACGGGATTCGAACCCGGACTCAGCTCGGACGAATGATCGTAAGCCAGAGTTCAGACCACAGCGCCACCGGGGTGGATTTTGAAATTAATCAAGTTCATCTTGAAGGAGAAGGGGAGAGGGATGTTCAATGGTTTGTAAGTTCTTTGAATTTTCCAAGTTTCTCGAGCAAGTTTTCTTGGGGGAAAGTACAGCAGTGCGTCCGTTAGTTCGATTGCACGATAAGAGGCTGTCTAAATCGTGTAAGCGAACGGAGGGCGTCAGCTATAAGTCTATTTTGAGAAACTTTTTTTTTTTTTAGCATCTAACATTGCTAATCACGAGAATCGTGACTAATGCACTTACGAATATATACAATCTACAGCTTCCCCCCCACCCCCCACCCCAACAACAACAGGAGTGAAAGCATGTTCTGTATGACATCAATCGTAAATTCGCTTTCGTGTTGGAGTTAAATGTGAAACTGTCCACGCATTTCCTACTTTACACGATAAACAGTCTCGCCGTAGACGTCTGCGAGGCAACGCAAACATACACCGATGATCCATTCCATTACCTGTGCACCACTTTTGATACGTCTCCAGGGCGGGCTTATTTCTGTAGGCTGGGGGTGGAATGAGCTACAGAAATTAGCCCGCCTGGAGACCGAACGATGGCGAAGGTGAAGTTCACAGAGCAGTATATATACAACCCCAGGACCGGCTTTCGGTTAGTAGAGTGTTTTGAGTCAGAATGAGAAAAGCTGCCAATTTATCGGATTTTGAGGAACTACGATCTCGGAAACGGCGCGGCATGTGGGTTGTTTACGTGCTGCTGTAGTGAGTACGTATCAAAAGTGGTGCACAGGTATCCAAACGACGATCCGTCTTGCAGCTGTGTGTTGTCCGTAGCCCAATGATGCCAGAGGGAGCGCAGACTGTTCGCGCAATGTTTACAGCGTCCGCAGGTCCACAGTGCGACAAATCATCCGCAACTACAACTGTGGTTGTAACGTACCAGGAGATGTGACGTACCTGCCAGCAGGACGCACATGACATAAAGGCAGATAGGAATCAGAATACATGTCTGCGTAGCTCAGTTGGTAGAGCGACTTGTTCCGGAATAAGCGTACTCGGGTTCGAATCCCGGCGTAGACCAAAAATGACGGAGAAATTTACTTCGTTATAATGGCGCCCGAACTATCCGGATGACCCGACCGTTCAAAATCTCGCATTGGTGTGATGTTATTTCCACACCGCGAGATAGGAAAAATATGAGCAGCAATTCAAAAGAAAAATAAGGGGGAGATGATGTAACGTACCAGGAGATGTGACGTACCTGCCAGCAGGACGCACATGACATAAAGGCAGATAGGAATCAGAATACATGTCTGCGTAGCTCAGTTGGTAGAGCGACTTGTTCCGGAATAAGCGTACTCGGGTTCGAATCCCGGCGTAGACCAAAAATGACGGAGAAATTTACTTCGTTATATGGTGATCAGAGCAATGTGCCACAACACACAGTTCATCGCAGTCTCCCTCCTGCGCATGGGCCTGCGTAGCCGAACACCCAGCCTGGTCCCCATGCTCACTGCACGTCATCTCTAACAACGCATGAAATGGGCCCAATATCATCGATATTGGATCGTGGATGATTTTAAAGAAAGTGGCATGGTCTGACGAGTCAAGATTCCTGGTGCATCACGCAGACGCTCGAGCGCGGATACGCTGATTACCAACGGAGGCTATGGCACCTGGATGTACTATTGGGCGGAAACAGGTAGGCGGCGGCGGTGTTATGCTGTGGGCGATATTTTCTTGGGACACTTTAGACCCCATTATTCCAATAGCACAATCCCTGACAGCTGTCAGGTATCTGAACATCGTTGCGGACCAATTTAACCCATTCATGGCAACTGTGTTCCCTAAAGACAGTCACTGGTAATTCTAAATATTATTACTATCACGCTGAAGTATAAGTACACTAGCATCAAACCGTCTTTGCATGATTTATTTGTATCAGTATTTTCTGAAGATGGACCCATTGTGCATCAGAAAGATCTTAAAATATATTCACTTCTAATTTGTCGTTGTTTTCTTGACTTTGGGATATTTATCGCAAGTTTAAATCGTGCAAAGACGGTTCGACGCTAGTGTTCTTTAACTGTATCCCCTTTTGGTGATACCCATTGCCAACAGAATAATGAGCCATGCCACGCTGCCAGAATCGTCAAGGAGTGGTTCGAGGAACATGCTGGTAAATGCTCTAGCCTCCAAATTCACCTGACATGAACCCAATCGGATATTTGTGGTTCGACTTGGAAAAGTGGTTTCGCGCTAAATCCCCACCACCCCAAAATGTACGGGAACTGGAGGATCTGCTGTTGACATTATGGTACCAGATACCGCAGGATACATATCGTCACCTCATAGAATCGATGCCTCACCGTGTGGCCGCTATTTTGCAGGCCAAAGGGGGTCCTACAGCTTACTAGGTAGGTGCTCATAATGTAATGACTCATCGGCATTTCATTCATGCGACACCCGGGATTCGAACCCGAACGCATTATGTCAGAAGCGAGCGCTTAGACCACTGCGCCACTGAGGAATGGATTCAAATATATCGTGAGAAGTTCTTTGAGGAATACTGGACCGTTCCTCATGGAGTAAAGGCTGAAGCTCCTTGAGTGACGGTAGTGGAGAGAATCTGCTTCTCAGTCTCCTCTCCAATTCTGCTCACAGGAGCTCAACAATGTTTAAAGCTTGTGATTATGTTCTTTTATATGGTGCCTTCAAGTCTGGTCCTCAAAAGTAGAGATCCCGATGCGCTTTGTTTCCCACCACAGGGTCATGTGATCAAGCAACACCGCTGGAACAATTTCCCGGTTATGTTTTTCCCCAGGGAATTTTTTTTTTTTGCTACTTTTGTACCAGCGATATTCCTTTGTGTATCATATGGGTGCGATTTTCGACCTTACTTCTCATGGCTTGTAAATGATAAATCGTAAAGCGACGGAAGGCAATTAACCGAGATTCAGTGCATTTATTTTGGTTTTGTAAGCCACTTGGCCATTACTTGTATATTTTTGTTGTTTTTGTTTATATAGAATGATTTATAGAAATAGTAATCAATCATGCAAAGTTTGGCTATTCAATTTTTTGTGAACGTTTTTTGGGTGCTGTTTTTTATTTCTAGTCCGGACTATTGCTGTTCACGGATTTCGGATTTTTGGACATCCGGGTATTTTTGGGTACGAAAACCGAATTTTTAGCATGTCAATAGTTCGAACTCCGGATATCCGGATTTCGAACTTCGGGTATTCGGATATTCGGACACTCAGACTTAGAATACTGAATATTCAGACATCTCAACAACATAGATCTATCTGGCCATAATAGCCTCAGGTTGTTGAAACCTTAACGCAGCAGTTTGTGAACGTGCGTTTTTTTTTTTTTTTTGTCGTACGATGTCCGTTTGATTAGACAAAGTAATCTTTCGTGACATTTATATTGTACTAAATGAAGGGATAATAAAATAAATTTGCAGTGTTTTATCCTGTAACAAACTCATGCGGCAATCGGGATTTCAGATTTATGATATTTAAATCCGGATTTCAAAATATCGGGTTTTTGACAGCACTAGCCTGATATCCGAATATCCAGATTTTGAAATTCGGATTTATGATATTTCGGATATTTTGAAATCCGAAATCCGGATTTCAAAATATCCGGTTTTTGACAGCACTAGCCTAATATCTGAATATCCGGATTTTGAAATTCGGATTTCATGGGGCAATCCGGATTTCGGTTTTATGATATTTCGATATTCTGAAATCCGAAATCCGGATTTCAAAATATCCAGTTTTTGACAGCACTAGCCTGATATCCGAATATCCGGATTTTGAAATTCGGATTTCGGATTTCATGCGGAAATCCAGATTTCGGATTTATGATATTTCGGATAATTTGAAATTCGAAATCCGGATTTCAAAATATCCGGTTTTTGACAGCACTAGTCAGGACTGGTGTATTTCTCTCCAGTCCTTTAATACATGGTCTGTGATCTATTGACCTATACAAACAAAAACATGTTTTGTTTTCTTTTATTGGTTTACATTTTCTCACGTATAACGAAGTAAATTTCTCCGTCATTTTTATCCGCGCCAGGATTCGAACCCGGGTCCCCTCATTCCGGAATAAGTTACTCTACCAATTGAGCTACGCGGACGTTTTATTCTGATTCCTATCTGACTTTATGTCGTGTGCGTCCTTCGGGCAGGTACGTCACATCTCCTGGTACGTTACATCATCTCCCCCTTAACTTTTTTTTTTTTTTTCGAAGTGCTGGAGAAAGGATTCTCTTATTTTTCCTATCTCGCGGTGTGGAAATAACATCACACCAATGCGAGATTTTGAACGGTCGGGTCATCTGGATAGTTCGGGCGCCATTATAACGAAGTAAATTTCTCCGTCATTTCTTTCCTCGCCAGGATTCGAACCCGGGTCCCCTCATTCCGGAATAAGTTACTCTACCAATTGAGCTACGCGGACGTTTTATTCTGATTCCTATCTGCCTTTATGTCGTGTGCGTCCTTCGGGCAGGTACGTCACATCTCCTGGTACGTTACACACGTTCTTTGCGTGGTGCTGTATGTTTTCTTTTGGTCATGGTAATATGTGACTTCCCTGTTCACTCAACTAAATCACTCATTGACTTTCGAGTATGCAATTTTTTTTCTTTAGAGTTCAGAAATCTTGTAGATGTCTAAGGCAAGGTGGAGACGTTTTTCCCTAATTCAGGGTCAATGATTCGAGAGGACTACAATTCTCTAACAGTGAAAGAAAACAGCACCTATAATTATAAAATCAGAAGTTAGAAGTTTACGAAATGAATTGGTTGAGAATCAATATCGTAAATTCGTGAGGTAGTTTTACGAAAAGAAATACTTTTTCAATTCCGTAGGATTTGTAGTGAGAAATATAATATACAGACATGAAGCGTTAAATTCTGCTCTTGGTAAAGGAGAACGCTGTTTAAAATAAACTGGTGTCCAATATTAAAGTGACAATAAAAATTCGAGAATATATTCAAAACGAGACGACCTATTGAAAAATTTTTTCAGATGCATGTGAAAAAGGAAACGTTAAGTCGACGTACCTAAGCAGCATTGTGCTAGCTATGGAAATATGCAACAAGAAAGATGACACCGAATTTTCGGGTGTAATGAGCACGTCTTTTGAATCCCTTCTGACGCAAATTAAATTTATCAAAGATATTCAAAATCATGAAACGGTATGGAAAACAATAGTATCTGACCGAAGAAAGAAGTTTTTCAATCGGGTTTTTAATCCAGCAGATGCTGCTGTAAACGGAATCATGAACTTACGCCCTCTGGTTGCAGATTTATGAGTTAAGAAACATTTGAATTTATATGAGAAACATTTCGCAGAGGAAACGCTCTCCAACAAAGAAAGAATTTTCCAAATCGGACCCTTAGAAGCAGAGATATGGACAAATATAAGATATGCATCTACGCCCCTAGCGGGAAAACCATGTATTATTTTAGGAAGAAAGTATTCTCAAAAGGTTTTTCAATGTGAGCGGTATCAGTCCAAGAAAAGAAATTTTTAGTCGAGTTTTCAGAAGCTCAGATTTTGCTGCAAATACACCAGAAGCAGAAATTAACACTTATGCCTTCTGGTGGCAAAGAGTTTCTAAAAAATTAGGTGCTTAAAGAATGAATGGTGATCAAACCATTCTTTATCGAATATTAGAAATTGGATGAAAAACATTTTCCATCAGGAGCTGTATGAGATACAGAAAGAATTTTTCAAATCGGAGTTTTAGAAGCAGAGATATCGGGGAAAACGCAATTTACCATTGCGCCTCCTAGCGGAAAGTCTATGATTTACTTGAAATTTTTGAATTTATATGAAAAACATTTCGCATCGGAAACACTATCCAACAAAGAAGGAATTTTTCAAATCGGACTCCCAGAGGTAGAGATATTGACATAAGTAAGATATACATTTAAGCCCCTTGGCATAGAAACCATGCATTATTTTAAGAACAAAATATTTCTAAAAAGTTTGTCGACGTGAGTAGTATCGGTCTAGAAACAAATTTTTTTCAATCGAGATTTTAGACACACAGATTTTGCTGCGAATACATCAGAAGCGGAAATTAAGACTTACGCCCCCTGGTGGCAAAACCATTTTTTACCAAAAATTAGAAATCATATGCAAAGGATTTCCCATCAGGAGCTGTATCCGGTGCAAAATTTTTTTTTCAAATCAGAGTTCCAGTAGAAGAGATATCAGGGAAAACGTAATTTACCTTTAGGCCCCATAACGGAAAGTCTATGAATTACTTGAAAATTTTGAAATTATGTGGAAAACATGTTACACCAGAAACTCTATCCAATAAAAAAATAATTTTTTTCATATCGGACCATTAGAAGCAGAGATATTGACAAAAATAAGATATACATGTACGTCCCCAGGCGGAGAAACCATGCAATATTTTAAGAAGAAAATATTTCGAAAAGGTTTGTCGACGAGTAGTATCGGCCCAACAACGAATTTTTTAATCGAGATTTTAGAAGCTCCGATTTTATGGCAAATACATCAGAAGCAAAAATTAACACTTATGCCCCCTGGTGGCCAAAGTATTCTTTACCAAAAATTAGAAATTACATGCAAAATATTTTTCATCAGGAGCTGTAACTGCTGAAGAAAAAAGTTTTCAAATCAGAGTTTTAGAAGAAGAGATATCAGAAAAAACGTACTGTATGTTTACGTCCCCTAGCGGAAAATGTATATGTAACTTGGAAAATTAACTATACCTAAAATACTCTTCGACATAAATAGAATCGAAAGATGAAAGAATTTTTCAATCGGATGCTTAGAAGCAAATATATGGAATAAAATGTATTTTGAAATCGATATCATCCGCATTTACGCTTTCTAGCGGCGAAACTGTACATCATAAAAAAAGAAAAAGAAAAACGAGATGAAGGATCAACATTCGCACATTTCAAGCTTCGCAATAAACGAATTTTTCAAATTGTACTAATAGTTGCAGAGATATGGTGTCTACAGGCGGACGGACGGACAGACGGACAAACTGATAATATAAGCACGATCGTTTTTTTACAAAAGATGTGCTAATAAAAATCCTTATTTCCATAGCTAGCTAGCTAGCTATGGAAATAAGCTAGCTCAATGTTACTTCGGTACAGGCGTAGGAATTATGCAAATACGACCTGTTATATTTTCTATGGAAATATGCAAATGACGACCATTCATCATCGAATTGCCAAGCACGGGACCTTGATAAACGTTTTTCTGAGTGGGATGCGGAAATTGAAGCTTGAGTTGGACTGTTAATGAAAGAATGGCTCCGCATCATTGCTTAGAAGACTCTTTACGGTGGAGAGCGATAGGTAGATTGGAAGCAAGGCAACCTCAAGTTGAGGTAGCAAGATGGTGGAATTGTCCAGGCAAGTGGTCTCCAATATCTGGAACAGTTCCAGGAAACCGGAACAATAACCGGAAGAACGGGGCAAGAAAGTCCACGAGCCACAAACAAGTCAAGACGAGAGGTATTTGTCTCTAACAGCTCGTCGACTACAGCCAGGCAACTCTCGCAGGAGCTTTCGTCTGATACAGGAACCGCGATATCGAGGCCAAATGGTTTACAACAGACTCCGCGAGAGAAGTCTGTATGCAATAAGGCCAATGGTCTATACTTCACTTGCCGCATCGCACAGGAAGGTCGGCCTGAATTGCACCCGACAACATCACCCCAGGACTCCCTGATTAATAGGCCTGTGTTCTCCTTAGTGACGAGTGGCGGTACAACCTAAACACGGATTCTCCACGTGTGTACATTTAGGAAGAGGCGAGAAGCCGAAATCTTCCCTCCAACATTAGGAAAATTGACCACTACAGTAGTGAAGGATTCCTGGTTTGGGTTGGAATAATGTTGGATGGAAGCGCTGTTGAAAACACAAAATTTGTCCGTGACGCGATCGAACCCATCACTCCGGAGTAAGTTGCTCTCCCAACTAAGCTACACGGACAGAATGCACCGCTGCAGATTTGTCGTCTTGACACGTGATTCACTTCTGTAGTACTTCACATCATCTCCCTCTTAATTTTTTTTTCTTTTGTAAGCGAAGAACGAACTTTCACTAATTCTAGACGACGTGTGGAACAAACATCACACATATTTCGAAGAACCCAACTGTCACTACATCCATTTTTACGTTCGAGCGCCAATGTGAAAACAGGAGTTTTTAAGTGACGATGATAGTGACTGCGCCCCCTCACTCCGGAGTAAGTTGCTCTCCCAACTGAGCTGTACAGATAGAATGTATCGTTACAGATTTGTCGTCTAGACACGTGCTTTACCTCTGTAGTACGTCACAGCACGCGCAGTTGCACGTATTTCACACGAGGCAGTCTGACTGCTGCACGCTACACTGATGACATTCTAGAGTCCTATGTATGTGTTTTCAGGGAAGCTGTTGCCCCCCCCGTTCTTTTTTATTGACGATAACGCCCATTCCCATAGGTCTCGGCAAGTCGAAGAATACCCGGAGAATGAGGATATTCACAGGATGGAGTGGCCCCCCTAGATCTCTGGACCTGAACTCGATAGAGCATATCTGGGATGCAGGACCGGATTGAACTTTCGCGGGACCTGGGGCAAAATTTCATAGCGGGGTCCCGGAGCAAAATTTTATTGCGGGCAATGGAAAATAAACCTCTTAGTTTAATGAAATCGTTACTTGAAAAACAAAAATACACGAAAGCTCTCATAAAGAAAAAAGATTATCTCAAATTACTGTGAGTTTAAGAAAAAGACCGTTATATAGATTGAAAATTCAGAGAGAGAGAGAGAGAGAGGGAGATAGATAGAGAGAGAGAGAGAGAGAGAGAGAGAGAGAGACAGATAGAGAGAGAGAGAGAGAGAGAGAGAGAGAGAGAGAGAGAGAGAGGGAGAGAGAGAGAGACAGACAGAGCGGCAGACAGTACAAGACAGAGAGAGGCAGACAAGCGAACAGTAGAGAGAGAGAAAGAAAGAGGGAGAGAGAGAGAGACAGACAGAGCGGCAGACAGACAAACAGAGAGAGAGGCAGACAAGCGAGACAGAGACAGAGAGGAGACAAAGAGACAGAGAGGGAGATAGTAAAAGACAGACAGACAGACAGACAGAGAGAGGGAGAGACATACAGATAGACAATTACAGAGAGAGAGACAAACAGACATACACAGACAGACAGACACAACAGTGAGAGAACAGAGAGTTAGGCAGACACAGACAGAGATACAGACAGAGAGATAGACAGACACAGAGAGACAGACAGACAGAGAGATAGACAGACACAGAAAGAGACAGACAGAGCGACAGAGAGATAGACAGACACAGAGAGACAGACAGACAGAGAGATAGACAGACACAGAAAGAGACAGACAGAGCGACAGAGAGATAGACAGAATGAGAGACAGACGGACAGATAAACAGACACAAACAGAGGGACAGACACAAAGAGAGACATACAGACACAGGGAGATAGACAGACACAGAGAGAGACAGACATACAGACACAGAGAGATAGACCGACCGACAGACAGACAGACAGAGAGAAAGACACAGAGAGGGAGAGAGTAACAGTGCTAAAATCTTCGCTTTTCTTTCTGGGGAGAAGAAGGTGGTTTAGGTCGCATTGTGACTTTTATAAAAACTTGCCGACAAAATGATAAAAAAGTAATTTTACCAAATCTGAGTAGCGAATATTTTCCCATAGCAAACATTTTTGCATATTGAATAATAAAGATCCCTTCTAAATAAATTCGTTTATATATATATAATGTTTCCTGGTACATGTTTTAGTGATTGAGTTTTGATACAAGGTGGAATAACTGACAAATTGATGACCTTTTTTTACCTTTTAAATGCGTTCCTGTAGAAAGAATTGCTTTTCATTTTTTAAAATTTAAAGATCTGGTTTACGCACAAATGGTTGAGCATATAGACGGGAGTTATAAAATGTGATGATATTTAATTTCTTATTTCGTGAAAGTGGAAAAGTTTAAGGTCTAAAAAAGTTGGGGAGGATTATAAACTGAAAAAAACATTATAAAAATATATTTTTACGGGCCTCGCCCCCCAAAGCTTTAAAAAAATAGCAATAAATATGGGAAATTCTAGCAAGAATAATTCTGTTTTTGTTTTCTAAACTGCGGAACCCGCGAAGTCGCGGGGACCGGGGCTACCACCCCTGTTGCTCCTATGGTCCAGCCGCCCACGCTGGGATGTCCTGGGAAGAGTAAGCCGTCAACCCACTCTCAGAACCATCCCGAAACTTGGGCGCGCTTTGGCGGAGAAATGGCACTTATTTCCCCAAACTCTCATTCACAGCCTTGTTAAGCAGCAGTCCTTGTTTCTCTCTGGGGACAACGATACAGCTCACATAACGAGAACGAGCTGTATCACACTCATATTCTGTCTCGTTCATTTCGTCGACAACTCATTTCGTCGACACTCACTTCGTCGACACTCACTTCGTCGACATTATATACAGTATGCAATCAGTCGATTCCTCAAATTTTTCGTAAAATCTACAGTTTTAAATTTAGAACCACCAAATTTATTATACTATCTCATTGTACTCTTACACCAACTTAGAATATAGACGGAAGGAGTCGGGGCCCGGGGTGAAAGGGGGCCCTATACAACATTTTCGTAATATCTACAGCTTTCAATTTAGAACCACCGAATTTGTTTTACTATTTCATGGTACTCTAACTTAGCTCGCAGATAAGGTATTGGAGTGCAGAATTGTGTTATAGTTCTTTAGTAAAAAATGGAAATTTTTGAGAAAATTTTACGCCGGGCCCCGACCCCTTACAAAAACCGTGTGCGGTCTAAGTTAGAGTACCATGAGATAGTATACCAAATTTGGTAGTTCTAAATTGAAAACTGTAGATTTTCCGAAAATGTTGTATGGGACCCCATTGACCCCGACCTCTTCCGTCTATGGTCTAAGTTGGTGTAAGAGTACAATGAGATAGTATACCAAATTTGGTAGTTCTAAATTGAAAACTGTAGATTTTACGAAAATGTTGTATGGGGCCTCCTTGAATCTGGGCCCCGACCCTTTCCAAAAACCGTGTACGGTGTAAGTTAGAGTATCATGTTTGGTGGCTCTAAATTTAAAACTGTAGATTTTACGAAAATTTTGCATGGGGCCCTCTTACCCCGGGCCCAACCTCTTCCAAAAACCGTCTACGATCTAAGTTACAGTACCATGAGTTAGTACACCAAATTTGATGGTTCTGAACTTTTTTTCGTTTTTTTTTTGGAATCGATTGTTTGCATATATTGTATAGTATCGACGAATTGAGCGTCGACGAAATGTACCTGTCGACGAAATGAACCAGACCCCTCATTTTCGTCCCTGCGAAATGCGCCCCACTTGCTGCATCACTTTTGGACTGCCATGCTGTCATGCCTATGTTTTATCCTCATACGATGATGGCATTCCTTTTCTATTATGTATTGCTGCGTTATAGATATACGTATGTCCGTACCAACTCTCATTAAGATATGCACTTTTGCCGCCCCGGTGGCGCAGTGGTTTAAGCGCTGACTTATGACCATTCGTCCGAGAAGGGTCCGGGTTCGAATCCGCCCGGTGAGGCATGTTGTGTTTGTCTTACGGTACTGGCTCTCTCCCTTCTGTCGCGTACTAGGTAAAAACATGTGTCAAGATGACAAATCTGCAGCGAGATGTTCTGTCCGAGTAGCTCAGTTGGGAGAGCGACTAACTCTGGAGTGAGGAGACACGGAATCGATGCTCAGTCCCGGACAAACTTGTGTTTTCACACTGGCTCCCGATTGTGGAAAATAGATCCACTGACCGTTGGGTTCTTTGAAAATGTAGGATGTTTGTTCCACACATTGTTTGGAATTAATGAAAAAATTCCTACTTCGCTTCAAAGACAAAAAAAAAAAAAAAAAATTTAGAGGGAGATGATGTGACGTACTACAGAGGTGAAAACATGAGTCAAAGTGACAATTCTGCAGCTGGACATTCTGTCTGCGTAACTCAGTTGGGAGAGCGACTTACTCCGGAGTGAGGGGACACGCATGACAGTCGCGGTCAAACTTGTGTTTTCACAGTTCGCTAGAGACAGTGGCCCTAGATTAGGGGCGGGCATCTCCTTATAGCCCATTGTGTTGCTCACGGCGGTCGTTAAATCTGTAATCAAAAAGAAAAAAAGAAGTATGGATTTTGCGTTATTCCTGCTTTTGTCTTTGTCACGTTAATTTTGGACACCAGTGTAAGTGTTCAAATTACCTTTCAATTCGATTTTCTGTTTTTTACCGAAAAACCTTTTCCCTTAACCTTGTCTTTGTTGAAAACCTCATTTTTTTTTCAAATTGACGTGGAAAAGCTATTGATCAGAATCATCGCATTCCCCGGCTTCTGTAAACTGCTCAATTCCGTACTAACAACGGGGCAAGGTTGGCGAAAAATTCATTCGAGTTTAATGGATTCTAAATACGGATAATGGGAGAAATTATTCTGCGATTACCTTTAAGTGCTTGAACAAAATCAGCGTATCCATTTACCGCTGAAATTTTGACATCATGCCAGTAAAGATGAAATGGGTAAAAACAAAATAACGCATTTGGATAGATTGACTTACGCTAATTTTTATCTCTGATTTATTTTACAAAAAACTGAGCAAAACGAAAGAAATATGCGCTGCTTCTTTTTTTTTTTTTGGCTGTGGATTTTTTTGTAATCATATATCGATGCAATTAATATATTGCATTTGAAGCAGCCGTAAAGCTGATTATACAATTTTTTCATATGTCTGAGAGCACTGTATAATTCCTTCGAGCTCAATATACCACAATTTTACTGTTCGGTTTCCGTGTTTAGTTTTATTCTTATTTGTTAAACCAAAAATTTCCTTACTACGATTTCATATTTCTTGTTTTAAATTTTACTGTAAAATCTCTGGATAGCTGATACTGTGGCTTCAACATTTGTCCGCTACAGATGATGTTGAGTCATTTTTAGAACGACTTTCCAGCAACATAACTAATATTTAAAATAAAATAATTTCTTTCTTAAATATTCTATCTGATAGCCCTTTCTCTGGAATGAATCTACATCTAGATTTCCAAGATAACTAGGTATTTCTTAAAATTGGAAATGGTATTTTATTTCTCTCCTCTACAACTGTTTCCCATAGTCCAATGATTGTTTTAGGTCTGCGTTTAGAAAGCACTCTTTTTAATAGTCGGAATGAAAATAGTCCATCAGTGACACATCAGGGGACTTCGAAGGAATATTAGCAAAAGGCATACATTTGATACCAGTCTCGTTTTTCAGTTTTTCAAGAAACAGTGGTAGATTTGGATATACACTGAAGAGCAATTAAATTAGAGACAGGTGGCGTTATGCAAATGTGGCGCTGTGGGCAGCCGTGTAAACGGAAACGACATGACGTATGCAGCGATCCGACAATATAAGGAGTGATGCGACGGGAATCAGTAAGAGTCGGACGCAGTATGGGTAAGAAGAAGGATCTAAGCGCATTTTATCGTGGGCAAATTGTCGGGGCCCGACGAATGGGTCACTCCATCTCGGAAGTCGTGCAGGCAATGGGATTTTCACGAGCCACTGTGTCACGAGTGCACCGTGAGTACATCGAATCCGGTAAAACCATCCCTGCAGGGGCCAACTGCCGTGGACAACAGCGTGTGGATGAGCGGGGTCATCGTCGGCTAGCTCGCATTGTAACAGCGGATAGACGGGCCACAGTGCAAGAAATCACTCGGCAATTTAACGCTGGTGCACAAAAACGTGTAAGCAGCCACACCATCCAGAACCATCTCCTCGCTATGGGGTACAGAAGCCATCGTCTCACGAGGGTACCGCTGTTGACCGCACATCACAGGGTGCAAAGATCAGCATGGGCGCGGGAACATCGCCATTGGACCCTAGACATGTGGAAAAATATTGCCTGTGCTGACGAGTCGAGATTCACGTTGGTGCATGCGGATGGCAGGATACGAGTACGGCACAAACCACATGAAGCGATGGATTCTCCTTGCCAGCAGGATATTTTTCAAGCTGGTGTGGGTGGCATTCTCATCTGGGGACTGTTTACGTGGACTGAAATGGGATCCCTGGTACGTGTGACATCGTCCCTCACAGGTCAACGTTACCGGGATATCCTGGACGACCATTTTCTCCCGTTTGTGCGTCTTCAACATCCCACTGGGGACCTCATCCTGCAACAAGACAATGCACCATGCCATCGCTCCCGAATCGTATCCGAATGATTGGGTGAATACTCCACCGACGTGACCTCGCTTCCTTGGCCAGCTAGGTCACCTGACCTAAATCCCATCGAGCACATCTGGGATGTCATCGAGAGAGATGTTCGAAGCTCTGACCTCCCTCCATCAAATCTTCGTGATCTGTGGGAGCTTGTTCAAGGGTCGTGGATCCGTATGGCTTCCCAACGCTTCCGGTGTCTTGTCGAGTCCATGCCGAGACGAATCGCCGCCGTCATGCTCTTCAGTGTATATAATATATGACTGGAAGCCTTATACTGATGGGGTTCTATTCTTTGAAGGCTCTGTGGATAAAGGAATGGCGTTTCCTCTTTAAATACAGGAGTTACAACATTATTTTGGTAATATGTAGAATTGATTTCAACATTCTTTTCAACTTTTCTTAATTTTATATTTCCCCTTGTACGAGAAGCCAGCAATAATCATGGTTCCTTTACTGAAACTTTCTTTGGAATCTAGCAACCAAATTTGTTTCTTTTTCTGCTCTTTTGCCATAGTAAATCAACATTTGTTTATGTTACAGTCGTTTTGATCCTTGCTTCATCAAAAATCACAATAAATTTCCACCTGTCTTCTGCTTAGAGATTTTCACCAAGAAGTCTACACCGTGTTCTGCGCTCAGACACGTGCCTAGGTAAAAGTCGGTGAATTTTTTTTTCAGATTCAAATCTTTGTTTACTACCTTGCTTACAGTTGATACATAGATTTTAAAAGACTTAGCGATTGCTCTTCGGATCGGTGGATTTTTCTTTAAGACCAGAGACCTTATTTTTGAAATAGTCGTAAAAGTGCGTACGTTCTTTGGATATTCTTTTGGTGTTCTTTTTCCTGTTATATGCAATATTTGACGATTTCTTACTCCATTATTAATAACATTGCTTATTTTACATTTAGTAATGCTACTTTCATGATTTTCACAGCGTTTCTTAATTACAGAATACCACTATTTCTCTTCGTAAAGAGCAAAAACGTAAGTTTCTATCCACAGCTCTTTTACATGCGCCATTTTCTTAGCAAATGATACTTAACTGCAGCAGATGTTTCTTTCTTGTTCATCTAACACGCTGTTGCCAGTTTCAATTGCTTGAACTTCTTTTATTTTCTGTAATTTCTTATCTAAAACGTTCTAAAAATGTGTGAATATCCCTTGCATTAGGGAGGTTGGCTTTTGAGCTACATTAGACTAATAATGCAAAAAACATCATATTAAATACGTACCTATAACACATTATTGAATTATTGTTTCTTAATTAAATGTTTTATTTTTTTATTATTATTTTAAGTGAAAAACAATAAAATACGTACAGTACATGTACAGTATTTTCATTTTAAAATAAAATACATACAGTGTACGTATTTCATGTATGTTTAAATGTATTTAAGTTACAATAAAATATATTACACCATGAATTTTAAAACGCATGCGCTTACAGGTCGTTATGTAATTAGATCATTCATTCAGTTTTCGCTGCAAAAATATGATAAAAGCGTTTTTCTTTTTCTATTTTGAAAATTCACAGCATGCTTTCCCAAACGTTTTTTTTTAATTCTTCAACAGTGCAAATCGTCAATGTTACATTTGCTTTAAAAAACTTTTGTAACTCTTCACTATATTATTTTACAAAGTCTTTGAAAAAATCGCGCACCACCTCTACAACTGCAGCAGGTGTTTCCTCAATCAAATGAATTTTTTTCTGATGTTTTCACGAACCTCTTCGATCGTAGTGAAATGTTTTGAATTTCCTTCACTGTTTAGGTGCGTAATTAGTTTGATAATGGCGTTAAAAAATTCTTTCTCCTGGATTGACAACGAATACCCCCATTTGATTTAAAAGAAGCTGCTTTTCCCATATCCAAGAAAAGATCGGCCATATTAAAACCAAGGACCAGTAGTTTTTTTAATGGGGATCTGGAAAACAAAAATGACTCTATTTCCTTCCAAAGGGTCTAATCACAATCTCCAAGGTAAAAATTTCCCGGTTTTACCCTCAAACGTTTATATTTTAAATTGTCCTAAGACCAAGATACGAACACTCTGTTATTGAAGGGATCTGATATTTGGAGGTAAATATCTATATTTACCTTCCGCCATATATACTTCCGTACTGGATATCACAAAACTGTCTGCTAAATGGAAGTTTCCACTATTCGGGAGTGTCAGTTAAGGAGTATTTACTGCATTAATAACTAATATGACACACTCAATGGATAAAACATTAGAGATACCTACCTAATAGCGTGTTGGTCCTTCTCTAGCTCGAATAACAACAGCCTGTACACGCCAAGGCATCAACTACACCAAAATGCCGGATGGTTTCCAGAGGTAATGCTAGCCATGCTTGCTGCAGCATTGTCCAGAAATCCTCCATATATTGTCCAGAAATCCATCCATATGATGTCAAAAGCTGACAGAAAAACACACATAGCACCGTGGATTGTTGGCCACCGTAGTGTAAGGCTAACGCGCTCGGCTAGGTATAGAGAGATCTGGGATTCAGATCCCAGCGGTGACCGAAGGACAATTTTTCGGCTGGTATGTGTTGATAAAACGTAGAAAGAGCGATGTCTTTATTCACTGACGCCACGTATTGGGAGGAGTTTCACACTAAGAGACCTAATGTGACCCATGAGGGGGCTCCCCAAACCATCACAGAGCCACAACCGCCTTGAACAGAGCCGACCTGGCATGACGAAGCCATGGTCTCATGCTGTCGACGCTACACCCGCACCTTCCCGTCAGCTCGGTACGGCTAAAGACGGGATTCATCTGATCTCACAACGCGGCGTCACTCTACAAAGGTTCTAGTTTTGATGTTTTCTGAACCAGGTGAGACGTAATGTAGCTCAGGGTATGGAAATTGCGCTGTACCATCTGCTCGTTGTCACTTCTTGGGCCTCCGACATTTAACGTGAATGCAATTTACACCGCCGTTGCCAATAGGTCGGCCTGTACGAGCCTGGATAGTCTACGTTGACCCCGGTCATCAATGGCGTGTGACCTGCCACTGCTTGCTCTTTGGGCACTGGTACGTTCGTCGATGGCACACCCTCGATAGGTTGCTCTCGGGAATCCTGGGATTCTTACCACTTGAGCGATAGAATGACCCATCTGTCCTGCGCCTGCTCTTCGTCAACGATCAAAGTCGCTCAGATCACAACGTTTACCCATGTTCGTCGATTGCGATACACTGTTTGGGAAAACCATGCTGTTTGCTAGCGTTCGGCTTGGGTCTGTTCCACTCTGCGCGGGGGATGTCCATGTCGACTGACCATCACCTGCATCTTTAATGCCTTTTTTTTTTTTTTTTTGATTGGAGGTTTAACGACCACCGTGAGCAACTCAATGGGCTATAAGCAGTCGCCCGTCCCTAATTTAGGGTCACTGGTTCCAGGGAAGGGAGAGAGCCAGTGCCGTAAGACAAACACAACATCCATGCCTCACCGGGATTCGAACCCGGACCCCGTTCGGACGAATGATCAGAGGCCATCGCTTAAATCACTGCGCCACCGGGGCGGCCTTTAATGCTTTGTCTACTGAGTGTAGCACACAGGTGCTTTACGTTTTGCATTTAATCATTTGCCATGGGTTTTACAAAATACTCTTTGTGGCCTGGTATTTCGATGGGGGCCTTTGAAATTAGATTTGAGTAGCCCTCGGTGGCCCAGGGGTCTTAGATACTGGCTTCTGGACATTCGTCCGAAATGGTCCTGGGTTCGAGTCGCAGATGAAGCTGGCGGCTCTAAATTTGGGACAGGTTACTTTCTATCTCCATCCGAGTTGCTCACGGTGGTCGCGGTCGGTAACCTCTCCCTCTCGTCACCGAAAAATAGTTAGATTTATCTTACCCAAAACAAATTTTACAAAGCTGAGAAATAAGGTATACAGACCACTGATACACCTACGCCAATGAGCCATTACATTGTGACCACCCTCAGCCTAGAGAAATGAGCTCGCCTAGAGACCGAACGGTGGCGCAGGTGAAGTTCACAGAGTAGTATATATGCAACCTGAGGACTGGTTTTCGGTTAGTAGAGTGTTCGGAGTCAGATTGGAAAAAGATGCCGATTTATCGGAGTTTGATTAAGGACAAATGATGGCACGACGCCTCGGAATTACGATCTCGGAAACGGCGTGGCTTGTTCATATGCTGCTGTAGTGAGTACGTATCAAAAGTAGTGCACAGATGGCCAAACGACCAGCCGTGTGTATCGTCCGCACTTCATTGATGCAAGAAAGGAGCGGAGACTATCGCGCATTGTTCACAGCGACAGCAGGGTAACAGTGCGACAATTCACCAGCAGCTACAAAGGTGGGAATCAGGGCAATGTGTCACGGCACACGGTTTATCGCAACTTTCTGCACATGGGCCTGCGTAGCCCATAACCCAGCCGAGTCCCTAAGCTCACTGCACGTCATTGCCAACAACGCATGAAATGGGCCCCAGCATCATCGAGATTGGACCATGGGTGATTGGAAGAAAGTGGCCTGGCCTGACGAATCAAGATTCCTGGTGCATCACCTAGACGCCCGAGTACGGATACGCCGATTACCAACGTAGGCTATGGCACCTGGGTGCACTGTTGGGCGGAAACAGCCCGGCGGCGGCGGTGTTATGCTGTGGGCGATGTTTTCTTGGGACACTTTAGGCCCCATTATCCCAATAGCACAATCCCTGACAGTTGTGAGGTATCTGAACATCGTTGAGGACCAAGTACGGTCATTCATGGCAACAGTATTCCTTGCTGGTGATGGCCATTACCAACAAGATAATGCGCCATGACACACTGCCGGAATCGTCAAAAAGTGGTTCGAGGAACATGCTGGTGACTTTCTGTTAATGCCCTGGCCTCCAAGTTCACCTGACATGAACCCAATCGAACATTTGTGCTTTGACTTCGAAAAGCGAGTTCGCGTTAAATCACCACCACCCCGAAATATACGGGAACTGGAGGACCTGTTGTTGACATTATGGTATCAGATACCCCAGGATAACTATCGCCACCTCACTGAATCGATGCCTCGACGAGTGGCAGCTGTTTTGCGGGCTAAAGGGGGTCGTACAGCTTATTAGGTAGGTGGTTATAATGTAATGGTCCATCCGTGTACACCCAGAGCAGCATGAAGCACACAGAACTGAAATCGTTCGCAAGATGCCAAAATTCACAACGTGAAAAGTCAAAAATAAGACGATCTCATTTAAAATGGATGAAGAAATAAGTGAATACCGGTAGAGTTTTCGTGTAGATACAGATTTGACTTGGGTACGATTATTAATTCATGAGAACCTTATTTAAAGACCATTATTTAATTCTGATGAAGTACATTCTCAGCATTATCATCATTCCCCGTACATCCATTATCGGAAACAACGACTTTGATCGGAAACATGACAGCCCATATCCTCTGAAAAGGTGTAGACGCGTTCAAAATACGTAATGCACTCCATATATAAAATTTTACAGACCTCCGTTTAAGCGAAGTGCTGTTAATTATTGTTACATAATTAAATGCGACAGGTCTAATCACCTTGTCGTATCTGGAAGAGCTTTTCAGTTCCGAAATTACGATTTAGATTAGGGAGAGAAAATGGAATCGAAATTCGATAAAGCAGGGCAGAGCGTCTATGTTTCGCCAAACAAAAAACGCGTGGTTAACTATTTGCATAATGTGTTCTGAAATGTTACGAATAAATAAATAGCTTTGTGAAAACGGAAATGTGATGAGAGATATCGCAGAAATAATTCACACCGTACAAAAATAGTAAACGGATATTTAAAAGGAAAGCGATTTCAACAAAGGTAAAACGCTGGTATGATTTGGCGCGTTATATTAAATAGCTAACTAATGGAACTCGTGTGCGATTTCTGCTTATTTCTGAACGGGTCTACATACAGAGTGTATAGTAAATCCGCACAACAGCCGCTTCACAGCCAAAAGCAGGCTGATAACAAAAGCAGACTGATAACGCTTCACGGCCAAAAGCAGGCTGATAACAAAAGCAGGCTGATAACGCTTCACGGCCAAAAGCAGGCTGATAACAAAAGCAGACTGATAACGCTTCACAGCCAAAAGCAGGCTGATAACGCTTCACAGCCAAAAGCAGGCTGATAACGCTTCACAGCCAAAAGCTGGCTGATAACGCTTCACAGCCAAAAGCAGGCTGATAACAAAAGCAGACTGATAACGCTTCACAGCCAAAGGCAGGCTGATAACGCTTCACAGCCAAAAGCAGGCTGATAGCGAATAGAAACCAATGGAATTGATGTAAGCGCTAGATGACTGATCTCATGAGATTAACCTCAGCACCCTAAGCGGCGAATTCCTGAACTTAGACCCACGAACTCCAAAAAATTGATTAAGCAAAAATGTCAATTGTTAAGTCGGAGAAAGAAAAGAAAGAAGGCATAAGAAGGTAAAAGTATCGCAGGACAGTTTTAAGTGGTGTAACATTACTTGCGAACGGTGGCTGATAACCATGTGGAGCCATCGAGATTGGTGTAACGGCCAGAGAAACAATCTCATTACTCGACATCAGCGCGTGTAGCGGCGAAAAATGTTTATTAAATAAGTGTGCTGATATTTTCTGTGAAGGACGCTAGTTCGCCTGTATAAAGCCTTTGTAGATTTTGAATACATTGATGTCTACGTTAGAGGTTTGCACGGGCCTTGTCTGATGAGCCCGGCCATGCTGAAGCCCGTGCGTTTAAGGCCCGGCCCGTGATGTGCCATTTTGTATTACTTTGCGTTTCCATTATGTTTTATTAAATTACCAGGATTAAAGAATTAAAGAATCAAATGAGATATTATTGAAAATATTAAGTTGAATGTAAGCCTAAAAATATTCAATAAACTTTGGCATTTATTGAAGAATATAACCTTTAGAGAGAGAGAGAGAGTAGGCGTGTTCAAAATCTCCCTTTTTCTGAACTAGCAAGCAGTAACACTACGTAAGTCATGAAAGAAATACGGGAGTACACCATATAATACAAATTTTGAAGATGACAATCCGATTTTTGGTGTAAATGTGACAAGCATGGTAAGTCAGATAATATCCGAAAACTTGAAAAATTCATCGTCCTGGAGCGATACTCGAATCCGCGTCTCCCAGATAGCGTCCGGGTATGCTAACCACTACACCACCCAGAACGACCAAGTCTCAAGTTTCCGATCAATTTGAATATAACCATCACAGGATTCGGTAGTCGAAGCAACCGGCATTGATGTTTAGCGAATCTGGAGGTTAAGAATCCTGCCCCATGATTGCCCGGAGGAGCAGATAAATCATGAAAAATCGGATTTTCATCTTCAAAATTTGTATTGTATGGTGTAAATCCCGTATTTCTTTCATGATTTGTCTGCTCCTGCAGGCAATCACGGGATAGTATTCTTAACCTCCAGATTCGCTAAACATGAATGCCGGTTACTTCGCTTAGCGAATCCTGTGATGGTTATATTCAAATTAATCGGAAACTTGAGACTTGGTCGTTCTGGGTTGTGTAGTGGTTAGCATATCCGGGCGCTATCTAGGAGACGCGGGTTCGAGTCCCGCTCCAGGACAATGAAAGTTTCAAGTTTTCGGATATTATCTGACTTACCATTTTTGTCACATTTACACCAAAAATCGGTTTGTCATCTTCAAAATTTGTACTACGTAAGTCAATCCCTATTCAGATTAGGGATAGGAGAAACAATTGATGTCGTCTTACTCTCTCTCTCTCTCTCTCTCTCACACGCATAAATCACTACAGACAACCCCGGTCCCCCACTCACCAAAACAAACACATAACTACTGTATTTCGGGGTTCGAATCGCTTTGTTGTGAACAAGCTACAAACTGGTTCCACCATCTTAATACCTACAGGTGGTAAAAACACTGTGAGTGCCTCTCCTCGCCTCTGTGATTAGGCCCTGGACTATGTCGTGGAAGTAAGTAAAGCCAACAAAGCAGTTAAATAGACGCGGAAATCGGGAAACACGTCTTTTTTCTTTCTTTACCATTGCGATAAAAAGCGTGGGTCGACTTGGTGCGGCCCAGCCGTAAGTGTCTGGAAAAATTCCCAGCCCGGCCTGTTGCTTTCTTCTCTAAACTAAAAATAAAAGCCCCACCTGAGCCGGGCTCGGCTTGGCGGGTCAGTATACGTGTTTACTTCTTCATAAACCTTTGCTTGATTGTGAAAGTCTAACATTTGCTTGCAGTCTTCATATACTCTACGAGATCAGAAATCATGGGACTCCTGGCTCTTGAGTAATGAGCCGCTTTCAACACTCTCGCTAGTGAACGAACCCACCACTTGGCATGTATATTGGTAGGAGGGCATCACTACATTTGCGTAGACGGTAATTCGATCTCAGTTTGGGTAAACGTCGTGAGTTAACTGAGTTTGAAAAAAGGGTGATAGTGAGTGCCCCACGCATAAGTCACTCTATCTCGGGGATGGCACAGGAATTACAGTATTCAGGTTCGTGACAATCAAGAGTGTATTGGGAATACACCATTTCCACAATAACATCGCATCGTAGACTGTGGGCGGAGAAAAGCGGTGGACGAACGCGACCGGAGACGTCTGCGTAATATACACAGTCGAGTCACATTATTGTGACCACTTCCTACTTTTGATATCAACAGCGCCTAGCCAATGAAAGAAGCACGTGTCGTGAGCTGGCTTGGAGGGTACATGACGTGTGCTGTAGGCATTCTGAAAACATATCAAGGGATGATTATCAGCTTTCGGGCCAAGGATGGCAGTATTTCTGAAACAGCGCAGTTTGTGAACTGTTCGCCTGCCGCTGTGATTAAAGTGTATCGTGATTGGAGAAATGGCACCATTGAGAATAAGAGACGTGGAAACTGCGGAGAACCACGTGCCGTTGATGTGAGAAGTGAACGTCGGCTTCGAAGGTGCGCGAGGCCCGATCGGCACGCTACAGTGGAGCAATTCACTGGCCGTATGAACCAAGGGGCTACCGGATGTGTCTAAAGCAACAGTCCAGCGAACCCTGCTGCATATGGGGCTCCGATACAAACGGATGGTCACTGCACCTATGCTAACGAAGGTGCATCGGCAGAAAAGGCTTACTCCGATTCAACCCTTATTATATAAACCTGTGGTACGTAGACGATGTTATAATCTTCTGGTCCTCAGCTTTAGAAGACTTAAATGTTTTTGCTGAAAACATGCCATCAAAACTTCCTTCAATAAAATTTACGCTCGAACTGGAAGAAAATCAGTCCCAGCCTTTCCTGGATTTTCAGTTACACCGAGATCCAACTACCAACGCTATCTCCTACTCTGTCTCCAGGAAACCTGGTTCAAACACCACTCTGATCTCATTTCACTCATTTCACCCAAGGCGCCAAAAAATATCATCTCTGCATTTCTTAATACACACAACTGACGTGGATTAGGAACATCAAACAGAAATCAGTGCTCTTTCCACTTTTATAAGTGAATCACGGAAAAATTATCATCGGCCGCCCCTGGGAATCGAACCCAGAGTCCTCCAGTTACGCCCAGGACATGCTACCACTGCACCACAGCAGCCTAGAATTCTCCAGACTCACATACAACTAACTGCCAACCCACATGGCAGGTTGCTTCTTGGAGCCCCGCAGGATGCTGGAGATTCACCAAAAATGGTAAGCAGTAACTGAACAAATAACTAGGAGGCGAATGAATAATTCGATTCCCGGTGGCGGCCGATGATAATTTTTTCGTGACTCACTTATAAACGCGGAAAGAGCGCCGATTTCTTTTTGATGTTCCTAATCCACGTCATTAATTATTCATTCGCCTCCTAGTTATTTGTTCAGTTACTGCTTACCATCTTAGGTGAATCCCCAGCATTGTGCGGGGTTCCAAGAAGCAACCTGCCATGTGGTTTGGCAGTTAGTCGTATGTGAGTCTGGAGAATTCTAGGCCGCTGTGGTGCAGTGGTAGCATGTCCGGAGCGTAACTGGAAGACCTTGGGTTCGATTCCCAGTGGCGGCCGATGAGAATTTTTCCGTCATTCACTTATAAACGTGGGAAGAGCGCTGATTTCTGTGTGATCTGCACTTCTTAATAAGGCGGGCCATAACTCATTCGTCGAACATTACCTTCCGTAACATGGAGTTCGAAAATATTAGGGGGCTGGCTACAGAATAGGGATACCCAGAACAAATTTTTCAAAAACTGCTACGACGCATTTCCTCGACTCCATCCTGAACTTTAACCAGAGCTACCCAACCTGTTAAATATTCTGGTTCTGTACCTTTCCTGCCTAGTGTCACCAACCATTTAAAAACAATTCCGAATCAAGACAAATAATATAATGACAACCATAAAGAATGACAGAGATACAGTGGAACTAGTAAAACGACATGGCATTTATGCCATACCTCTTAAGGCCTCGTGTGAAGGGGATCAAAACAGGTTATTCGTCGGTTCGACCACTCGCCCTTTGAACTGTAGAGCCTCAACTTCAACAGCTCTTTTCCGACTCCACTTGGAAGGCAGGCATACCCCAATATGGGAAGACATAACCATATTGAACACTCCGAGGTCACGTTCAACTATTCTCTTTGCAGAGAGTTTGGTGATTTATAAATACAGTCACCTTTGCTGTAACGAAGAATATCCACACACCATCCCGTTGCCATGGAAACAAATAATGGATCGTGGGAAACACCCAGACAATCCAAGGACGAATTCGACTAATTGTTTCGGCGCATGCGTCAACCATATCTCGGAACTGCGACCTAGGGAATGCTCTGATGGTACATAACCAACATCGAACCACTTGTAATTGGTGCATTGTCAAACATCTGAGGATGAGCTTAAAGTAAGCTCGCAAGGTCTCATGCGTGTATTTTAACTTGTACGTATGGTTTTTAATCTGTATATATGCTTTTGAACGTAAAGTTGTATAAAAATTGTGCGTGAGACGGCATTGCTTCATTTAATTTCGTATAATTCAGCTCTAAGTTAACCAGATGTTTCCGGAACATGAAGTAGCGTTTAAGAGCATTCCATGCTTCATTTCCTTGTTACAGCAAGATCACGAAAAAGTCACTGATAATAAATCCTAGTTAAAACCGTGACGGCTACCAACTTCTGTTGTTTAGCTTAAATTTTAGCTATCTTTTAACTACAGTATTAGAAAAATTACATCAGATGCTGTTTTTCTTCGTTCTTACTTTTTAAGAGATTTTTCGATGTAGTAGTCTGTCATGTGGACAGAGGCAAGATAAAGGAAGCAGTTTCATTTCCGAGAGTGTTCCATCCGGAAGGGGATCTTACCAATTTTCTTTGTCTATCCCTTCCTGGCAGCTAGTTTCTTAAAGGTTTTATGAGATTTCTTGAGTTTATTTTTCTTGCATCAGTTTCACTATAAATAATCAAATTTTAATTCAATTTTACCCGAGTTCACATTCACGAAGCACACCATGCAGCCACAGAAGTTAAAACTTCGCTTTTGTGTGTTGCATAACTTTCGAGAACAGTTTAAAAATAGAAATTTTCTTGTTACTTACATTCATCCGTATTCAATTTACGCTGCAGTTATCCAGAAGTGCATCGCAGCACCGTGGGAGTTCGTACAAGGAAAGTGCGCAATGACTTCTTAATCAGCAAACTTTCTATTCAGCAAACGGACATTGTATAATATTATTAAATCAAAAAATAATACATTGCCCGTTTGCTGATTTCGAAGTTATTCAAAAATAATGATTTCAGTTTACGGATTCTCAACCAAAGTACCATAAGTGATCTTGCCTACGTCATTCCGGACTTTTTTCTGCTGACATACACCGAGAACCAAACATTATGACTAGTGAGTCCCAATGCAAATCGAAGCAACAGTAGGTAAACGACGGAGCGTATGAAGGTCACGAAATGGTACAAAAAATACCTGATACTGAGCTCTGTTAATCAGGGTTATTATATTAATTCATACACTTGACGTGGGTCAGGAACACCAAACAGAAGTCATCGCTCTTTCCACGTTAAGAAGTGCGTGACGTCATCGATCACTTACATGTGATTAACTGCCATGTGATTTCGCAGTTAATCACATGTGAGTCTGGAGAATCCGAGGTCGCTGTGGTGCAGTGGTAGCATGTCCGGCGCGTAACCGCAATACCCTGGGTTCAATTCCCGGTGGCGGCCGATGAGAATTTTTGCGTGACTCACTTATAAACGTGGAAAGAACGATGACTTCTGTTTGGTGTTCAGGGCTATTATACTTGTTTAATACAAAGTTTGATATTTGCGCTCACGTCTTTTCCAAAAGAAAGACAGACAAACAGACAGAGAGTTATCCTTGAAAGGTTTTACAAGAAATTTCGGAAAAAATGCCATTTATAAATGTTTTACCAAAATATTAGAAACACTCCAAAAATTGTGTAAACTATTTCAAACTGTTCTGTAGATAAGAAAACAATTATAAAATTGAGTAATAAAAATTTCCCTTAAGGTTTCCTTTGAATGAGTGTTAGTGTTCATCTTCTGCGATAGATGGCACAAAAAATCACTCCTTGGACGTGGATTTTACGCCTCGAGTGACTGCACCAGAAGTTGGCGTCAGCGAATCACTTAAGATCTCACCATATTCAGAATGGCAGAGGTTCCCTCATTGGCTCACAAAATACGCGCTGTTACGTTTTAACCAATGAGGTTACTTTGGTGGCGGAACCCAGTAAGTAGGCGGAGTTTCTATAGCTCAAATTCAGGGATTCTCTGCTAATGTACACATTTTATCCTCAAAAAATGAACGCGCAGTAGGATTTAAGATGATCTATAGAAGACAAGATTCCAATCTCACTTTTGCCTCTATTAATTGATTTCTATTTGGCTCAGATAATTAAAAACATCAGGCAGAAATAAGAGATTTCGTTGCTTCCAGACAGAAACACTACAATGCTAACTTATAGCGCCATCTTGCGCCAAATTAGAATGTTTTCGAGTAAGATAAATTGAATTTAAAAAACACTTCTGACAATTTTTTCGGAATAATAGCTGTGGCGTGTATTAGTTATGGGTTGTTTTTATTTGTGCTCAAAATTTCAAACACTACAAAGTCTTCGAGAAAATGTGTACAAAAGAATTTACATTGCAATATAGGGTAGAAGATGAACCCTAACACTAATTCAAAGACAGATTTAACTGAGAAACACACTACACAATCTTTTTAAAATTTCTGATACTTTGCAGGAATATTATGATCTCAAAAGATTTGTTCCATTTTCCCGAATGTTCTTTTTTCATTGGGTGGTGAGTTAACTACCACCATGAGTAACTCTTAGGTTTGTAGACAGTAACTCCCTCCCCCTGGATTTGTTGCCACTGATTCCAGAAAGAGGATGCAATCAGGATTTTAGGACAAAACATACAACCCCTGGAGCATTCGAGCCCGGACCCCGATCGGAGGACTAGCGAGAAGCCAGCACCTCTGAACACGAAGCCACTGGGGTGACTTTGTGATTTTTCGAAAGCCTCGTGAAATATTCAAAATACCAGTGAAAATTCTTGAAGTATTCTAAAAGAGTTTTAAGTTAAAGATACATTTCTACGACAGATATATGCAACCATATCTTTTTTTTTGTTCGAGTTGTAAAACGAGAGTTAGATAAATTCTAAACTGAACATACACTACGTTATCAAAAGCATTCGGATGCTACCAAACAATTCCATAAATGTAAAGAACAGTGGCGCAGGAATGTGCGCTGCTCTGAGTGGGGAGGTACGTACATTATTTTAACAAAAGTCAGCGGGCATCGCTTTAAAAGCAAATGAACGGATCCGCTGCGTTGTAAAGATGCGCAGTACAGCTACAAACAGTATCAAAACAAGTCGGCAGCTGAGCACGATCATATCGCACTGTGAGATTGAGTGAAAATGTCGCGGCGGGAGAGAACAAACTTTGAGAAAGGAAATATTGTTGGGTGTTATATTAGTGGGTTATCCATAAGAGAAACTGAGAGGAGTTTAAACATACCCAAGTCAAATCTTTTGGATGTACTGAATAAGTGGAAGACACATGGCGTGCGTTCAGCAGCAAAACGTACCGGCAGACCAAAGAAAATCAGTGACAGAGGACGTCGAAGCCTCAGGAGAGTCGTTACAGCTAATTGACGGAGTACTGCACAAGACCTCAGTATACAGGTGAGTAAAAATGCTGGAACCTCGGTATGTACTCTTACCATTCGCAGGTAATTTCATTCCATGGGTTACCGTGGTCGTGTGGCTGCTCATAAGCCTTTCATCTCCTCTCGGAATGCTACTCGTCGTTTAGCATAGTGTAAAGAACATTTATCGTGGACCGTAGATCAATGAAAACGGGTCCTGAATCCAGATACACGATCCATTAGACTGATGGCTGTGTGTGGATATGGCGGCAGCCGGGGGAACGCTATCTATCATAGTGCACTATACCTACGGTCATGTTTGGAGCTGGACGTGTACTCTAGTGGGGGTGTTTTTCGTGGTATGGTCTCGGACCATTGGCTATCGTGGACAAACCTGTTAACCAGCACGTCTACCTCGATATTCTGGACAATTATACCTTACCAACTCTGTGGCAATACTACGGATCCGAGCCTTGCTGGTACCAGCAGGATAATCAGTCGTCGGCGTACATACACGTGTGAAGACCCTGAAAAAGCTGCAATGCCTGGACATGGAAGACGTGTACGATTTCAGCAGTTATCGGACTTTGAGCGAGGTCATCTAGTCGGACTCCGAGAGGCCGGGTGGTCGTATCGTCGTATTGCGGAGCGAATTGGACGGGAGGTATCGGTGGTGGTTCGATGGTGGCGTAGATGATCCGAGGAACATTCCCACACGAGAAGACGTGGAACCGGGGGTCACAGACGGACTGATGAGCGGACCGATCGACGCATAAGAAGAGCGGCTTGTCAAGCAGAACATCCACTGCGACGCAAATCCGAGCTGCCGTTGCAGCTGAGGTGACTGTGAGAACAATCCGCAACCGTTTACTGGATGTACTGGATGCAGGACTACGTGCACGTGTGCGTCTGGCATGTGTACCTCTGAATCCAGCCCACCGTCAGGAACGGCTGCAGTGGTGTCGCCAACGTCTGCACTGGAGAACGCAATGGCAATCTGTCGTGTTCAGCGATGAAAGCAGATTCTGCTTGGGAGCCTCCGATGGCCGTATGCGTGTTCGCAGACGCACAGGGGAGCGTCTCCACCCTTCTTGCATCCGCCAGCGACACACAGGGCCTACATCTGGTCTCCTGGTGTGGGGAGCGATCAGCTATCACTCCCGTACACGACTAGTGTTTGTACCGGGTACGTTAAACAGCACCTCCTACATCAACGACATCATTCAGCCCGTTGTTGTGCCATTTGTAAGGTCGGTCCATCGTGGTGTTTTCCAGCAAGATGACGCACGCCCACACACGACACGTGCAACGCAACATGCACTTCAGGGTGTGAGACAACTTCCATGGCCTGCACGTTCACCGGATTTGTCCCCCATTGAGCACGTGTGGGATTTTATGGGACAACGACTTATCCGGTCTCCACGGCCAGCCACGACTATCCCCGATTTACGCGTCCAGGTTGAGGATACTTAGAACTCAATACCCCAAACTTACATCCAACATCTGTACGACGGACTGCATGCTAGAATTGCAGTGTCACGCAGTTCATGGCGGTTCAACCTCGTACTAACCATGTTACATGGAAATGTTATTTTTCAGTTTACCAGCAAATACAGCTGTATTTTGCCATAATGTTTTGATCACGTTATCCTCTGTATTCCGTTATGATGCTGTATAAATTTCGTTGGTATCAGATGTCTCCTTCTAGGTGTTCTTTTTTCACTTTCCGCCAGTGTATATACAACTCGAGGACCGGCTTTCGGTTAGAAGAGTGTTCGGAGTCAGAATGGGAAAAGTTTCCGATTCATCGGAGTTTGGTGAAGGACAAATTATGATGGCACGGCGCCTTCGAACTGCGATCTCGGAAATGTCGCGGCTATTGGGTTGTTCACGTGCCACTGCAGTGAGTACGTATCAAAAGTGGTGTAAAGATAGCCAAACGACGAACCGTCGTCCAGCCGTGTGCAGTCCGCAGCTCAGTGGTGACAGAGGGGAGCGGAGACTGTCGCGCATTGTTCACAGCGACCGTAGGGCCATAGTGCGACAAATCACTCTCATGTACAACAGCGGCGATCATGGCAATGACTCACAGCACACAGTTCATCGCAGCCTTCTCTGCATGGGCCTGCGTAGCCGAATACCCAACCGGGTACCCATGCTCACTGCGCGCCGTCGCCAACAACACATGAAATGGGCCCAAGATAATCGAGATTGTACCGTAGATGACTGGAAGACAGTGACCTGGTCTGAAGAATCAGGATTCCTGGTGCATCACGTAGGTGGCCGAGCGCGGGTATGCCGATTAACAACGGAGGCTGTGGCACCTATATGCACTGTTGGGCGGAAACAGGCCAGCGGCCGCGGTGCTATGCTGTGCGCGATGAGACATTTTTGGCCCCATTATTCCAATAGCGCAATCCCTGACAGCCGTCAGGTATCTGAACATCGTTGCAGACCAAGTTCACCCATTCATGGCAACTGTGTTCGCTGCTGGTGATGGCCATTACCAAGACTATAATGCGCCATGCCGCACTGCCAGATTCGTCAAGGAGTGGTTCCAGGAATATGCTGGTGACTTTATGTTAATGCCCTGGCCTCCAAATTCACCCGATATGAACCCAATCGAACATTTGTGGTTCGACTTGGAAAAGCGGGTTCGCGCTGAATCACCACCACCCAGAAATGTACGGGAACTGGAGGATCTGCTGTTGATATTATGGTACCAGATACCCCAGGATACCTATCGCCACCTCATCGAAGTCTCACCGAGTGGACGCTGTTTTGCGGGCTAGAGGGAGTCCTACAGCTTTTGAGGTAGGTGGCCGTAATGTAATGGCTCATCGGGTAAAAATGCGCAGTCTCATCTGTAAATTTAACGCTTTACGTTTACAAGGTGATTTCCGGCCATTGTTTAACAATAACAGGGAGTAAAAGCATTTCATTTATATATATATTGATAATGTTGCCTAAATTATTAATACTGTATATTCAATTATCAGATGTTTACGGCTGTATCATTATGTACCTTACTCTTAACGGTTCCATCGGAAGACTATGTCAACATTATTGGAAGTAGTTTGTCACGCTACTATTACGACACCTCATTGGCAAAAGAACAATGTGGATATTAATGTGGATATTTGCGTTAAAACTGTTGCGTGAGTACGTGATAAACGATTCTGTGGAAAATCAATCTCGCACTTTCATCATTGCTCGAATGCCTCTTTGTATTATTTGTCAATGAGGCAATAACAGTCAGTTGCTATTTAAACTGCTGACTGTGTTGGTTTCAGAAAGACCAAAACGAGCACGATTGAAACGCTGTGTTTAAATAACTCCACGTTGTGTAACACATACGTTTCCCCTATTTCGAAATCGAATTTACCGAAATGAATTCTGACACGCGCATTATTTTGACCTCCAAAAATTATGTTCAAATATAATCATAATTATTACGAACAGTATTAATTAAAATAAAGGACGGAATGCGGCAAGGGACAAAGCTAAAAATTATTAAAAAACACCTAGAATCCACTTTTTAGTTTTAAAGTTCTTTTTGTCTTTCCAGTGGTAATATTTATCTGAAGTTAGCGGAAAAAAACTATATATTGAACTTCACAAGCGAAATTTCCTAGAAATTTTATTCTTGTCTTTTCCTCTTGAAATAACTGAAGGCGAAAAGTTACACGAATGAATATACACTATGTTGATGAAAGTCACCGGACACCTACGAGATAAACACAACATAGCATTTATTGATATATATTAGTACGGTGTCGGTCCACCTTTGGCCTTAATGCATCCATTGACCCTTCTTCGAGATATGCTTTCGACAAGGTTTTGGAACACAGCGATAGGTATGCGCTTCCATTCAGTACATAATACTGCCGCTCACTGTTGCTTAGTAGTAGGCCTTGGTTCTAAACTTCTTATGCGGCACTCTAATTCATCCCAAAGGTGTTCTACGAGATTAAGATCACAGCTCAGTGTTGGCCAGTTCACACACGATACGGAATTATCGTTAGACCACGCCGTAACAGTCCTTGCTTTATGGCTCGGTGTATTATCCTGCTGGTACCAACAAGGCTCGGTTCCATAGTATTACCACAGGTTTAGTAGGGTATAATTGTCCAGAATATCGAGGTAGACGTGCTGGTTAACAGGTTTGTGCACGATAACCAATGGGCCGGCACCATACCACAAAAACACCCCCACACGAGCACACTGCCAGCTCCAAACTTGAGCGTAGGAACAGTACACTATGGCGAATAACGTCCGCCATACCCACACACTGCCATCCGACTGATGGATCGTGTATCTGGATTCATCAGTCCATAAAACCCGTTTCCATTGATCTAATGTCCACGATAAATGTTCTTTACACCAGGCTAAACGAGGAGTAGCATTCCGAGTGGAGATAAAAGGCTTATGAGCAGCCGCCTGACCACGGTAACCCATGGAATGAAGTTCTCTGCGAACGGTACGTTTACATACCGAGGTTCCAGCATTTTTACTCACCTGTAGACTAAGGTCTTGTGCAGTACTCCGTCGATTAGCTGTAACGACTTTCCTGAGGCTTCGACTTCCTCTATAACTGATTTTCTTTGGTCTGCTGGTACGTTTTGGTGCTTCAGGCACGCCATGTGTGTTCCACTTATTCAGTACATCAAAAACAGTTGACTTGGGTATGTTTAAACGCCTCTCGATTTCTTTTATGGACAACTCACTAATATAACACCCAACAATCTTTCCTTTCTCAAAGTCTGTTATCTCTCGTTGTGACATTTTCACTCACCCTCACAGTGCGCTATGATTGCGATCAGCTGCAGGCTTATTTTTGTACCGTTTGCAGCTGTACCGCGCATCTGAACAAGGCAGCAAATCCGTTCGTTTGCTTTTGAAGGGGTGTCCGGTGACTTTTGTCAATATATTGTATATATAAAATCGGTTAGAGCTGCTATCTTCAGGGTAACATCAACCCACAACAAAGTTACTTTTCTGAGTGATTGAAAGACCAGGGGTAGCTAAGGCCCACTCACTATGCTCCCGAAGTCATATATAAATACCAAAGAACGACCAGAATAAGAAGCCACCTGCCCTTTAAAGTAAAAGTCCTTATCAATATAATCAAAAACCATATTAAACCTCATTATAGCAAACCTAATATCTGTAAATATACAAATAAACCAAGTGTCTTGCTTTCCTGTCGGTCAAAAAACATACAACAGGCAATACAAACCTTACCCTGAAACTAAAAACGTTTTTACAAGGTCAGCAAATCGCTTAGACGAAACAGTTCAAACCAAAAGGACGAACGACATACACTGAAGAGCAATTGAATCAGAGATACCTGTCTAGTAACGTGTAGCACCACCTTTTGCCCTGATAACGGCGGCGATTCGTCTCGGCATGGACTCGACAAGACACCGGAAGTGTTGAAAAGCCACACGGATCCACGGCCCCTGAACAAGCTCCCACAGTTCCCGAAGATTTGATGGAGGGGGTCAGAGCCTCGAACATCTCTCTCGATAGAATCCCAGATGTGCTCGATGGGATTGAAGTCAGGTGACCTAGCTGGCCAAGGAAGCGAGGTCACGTCGGTGGAGTGTTCATCCAACCATTCGGATACAATTCGGGAGCGATGGCACGGTGCATTGTCTTGTTGCAGAATGAAGTCCCCAGAGGGATGTTTAAGACGCACAAACGAGAGCAAAAGGTCGTCCAGGATATCCCGGTAACGTTGACCTGTGAGGGACGATGTCACACGTACCAGGGGTCACATTTCAGTCCACGTAAACTGTCCCCAGACGAGAATGCCACCCCCACCAGCTTGAAGAGTACCCTGCTGGCAAGAAGGATCCATCGCTTCATGTGGTTTGCGCCGTACTCGTATCCTGCCATCCGCATGTACCAATGTGAATCTCGACTCATCAGTCCAGGCAACATTTTCCCACATGTCTAGGGTCCAGTGGCGATGTTCCCGCGCCCATGCTAATCTTTGCACCCTGTGATGTGCGGTCAGCAGCGGTACCCTCGTGGGACGATGGCTTCTGTACCACATAGCGAGGAGATGGTTCTGGATGGTGTGGCTGCTTACACGCTTTTGTGCACCAGCGTTAAATTGCCGAGTGATTTCTTGAACTGTGGCCCGTCTATCCGCTGTTACAATGCGAGCTAGCCGACGATGACCCCGCTCATCCACACGCTGTTGTCCACGGCAGTTGGCCCTTGCAGGGATGGTTTTACCGGATTCGATGTACTCACGGTGCACCCGTGACACAGTGGCTCGTGAAAATCCCAGTGCCTGCACGACTTCCGAGATGGAGTGACCCATTCGTCGCGCCCCGACCATTTTCCTGCGATCAAATGCGCTTATATCCTTCGTCTTACCTATACTGCGTCCGACTCTTACTGATTCCCGTCGCGTCACTCCTTATATTGTCGGATCGCTGCATACGTCATGTCGTTTCCGTTCACAGGGCCGCACACAGCGCCACATTTGCATAACGCCAGCTGTCTCTAATTCAATTGCTCTTCAGTGTATATAGAGATAAAGGAATCAAAGTGGAGATTGGCTGGACATGTTGGGAGACTGAAAGATGAAAGATGGACAAGATTAATAATAGAATGGAAACCGAAAGATGGATGGAGACGAAGAGGGCGCCGGAGAATAAGATGGAGAAATGAGCTTCAGGTATTTAGAGGTGCTAAATGGTGGACTGAAGCTAAGGATCGAGGAAGTTGGAAAAGACTGGAGGAGGCCTATACCCTTCAGTGGGTGTCAGCAGGCTAAGAAGAAAAAGGAGAAGATAGACAGATAAATACATGCATACATAGACACTACTTCTTGTAAAAATTGCAACCCATAAAGGACTGTTGGTATTAGCTTGAAAATTACAGGATATGTACAACAGGTTGGGACATGCAAACGATTAAAATGCCAGTTAACATGCGCAAACGGTTTCGGGGCAGCACCTTCTGAACTGTCCAATCTTTGGTATAAAGCGGTGGCTCAAGCAAAATGTTCTAATCAGTGAAGAGCGGACATTGAGCGGAAAGGGTGTTTCTTGTGTCTCACTATGCCCCGTCGCGGAAGAAGGTCGCATTATGAACACCTGACGGACTTTCAGCGAGGAAGGATTCTTGGGTATAAAGAGTTGGCTCAAACGAGATGTTGCAATAACTGAAGAGCTGATATTGAGTCGAAAGGGTGTTTCTTGTGTCTCACTATGCCGCGTCTCCGAAGAAGGTTGCAATATGAACACCTGACGGACTTTGAGCGAGGAAGGATTCTTGGGTATAAAGAGCTGGCTCAAACGAGATGTTGCAATAACTGAAGAGCTGATATTGAGTCGAAAGGGTGTTTCTTGTGTTTCATTATGCCCCGTCGCCGAATAAGGTTGCATTATGAACACCTGACGGACTTTGAGCTAGGAAGGATTCTGGGGTATAAAGAGCTGGCTCAAACGAGATGTTGCAATCAGTGAAGAGCCGACATTGAGTCGAAAGGGTGTTTCTTGTGTCTCACTATGCCCCGTCGCCGAAGAAGGTCACATTATAAACACCTGGCGGACTTTGAGCGAGGAAGGACTGTTGGGATCAGAGAAACTGTATTTTCCTATCGGGAAATTGCCACCAGTACGGAACAAAACACCAGTAGTGTAATGCAAACATGACGACAGTGGACAACAGTGATGCGAACATGACGTCAGTGGACAACAGGGATGCGAACATGAAGTCAGCGGCTCGGGCGAACAGAAATCCGGGAATGGACTGCAAAATCGTACGACTGACACCTCTACCGTATGGCCGGGACCGTTTGAACAGCGACATCCACGGTGCTAGTGTAGCAGTGGAGCACCGTCACATGTTAGGCTTTGTTCTCAGCACGGTTCGACGTCGTCTGCTTAATAGAGGACTGCTCACTAGCAGACCATTACTGCCTATTCCTTTGAACCTCAACTACAGGTGCCTCAGGTTGCAATGGGGTCTCGAACACAGGCACTGAAGCGCTGATTGGCAACGGGTCGTGTTTTCCAACGAGTCACGATTCCACCTTATGCACCATAATGGTCGCATACGTGTTCGAAGACATCGTCGTGAACGGCACCTTGCAGCGTCATATCGGAGTAACGCCAAGTGTCATGGTTTGGGGAGCCATTGGATTCAGTTCGTCATCTCGCCTGATACGAATTGAAGGAACTCTCAACAGCCAGTGATTCATCGGGGATGTTTTAAAGACAGAGGTGATACCCTTCCTTTAAAGTTATCCTGGTTCACTTCTAGTAGGACAATGCTCGGCCACAGTTGACTTGAAACGTCCAGAACCTCTTTCATGCACGGTAGATACCGCTTCTTCCCTGGCCTGCACGTTCGCCGGATATGCCCCCCATCGAATATGTCTGGGACATGGTGACTAAGCGACTGGCCCGTGACGTGCCTCCGCCATTCACCACAAATGAATTCTGGTCTCGCATAGAAGCAATCTGGCACGCTATTCCCCAGGACGATATGAAAAACCTCTTCCATTTTTTTTTTTGATTGGAGGTTTAACGACCACAGTGAGCAACTCAGTGGGCTATAAGCAGTCGCTCGTCCCTTACTTAGGACCACTGACTGCAGGGAAGGGAGTGAGCCAGTACCGTAAGACAAACACAACCTCCATGCCTCACCGGGATCCGAACTCGAACCCACCTTGGACGAATAGTCATAAACCATCGCCTGCGCCACGGTAGCTCCTCCATTCAATTCCCCGCCATGTAGAGGCTATTATTGTTTCTCGAAGTGTCTTTACACGATACCGAGTTTTGAAGTGAAAAGAATCTTGTATAGCACTACAAATGTAATCAATTATCTGCTAAAACATGAGGAATTTCTGATATAAATTTCATTTAAATTGCACGATTTTTCGTGGTGTTGCAATTTTCACGAACAGTAATGTATAAATATTCACACATATCTCGTTCTATTTTAATTTGAGTGAGCTGTTTCATATTTCTTCCTATACAGCAAAATTGATTGTACAATAGTTGAAAAGTTGTACAATATGATTAATAATAATAATTTTAATAACCTTAGAATTTCTAATAAATTCCTTACAAATAATTGTGATAACCTCTTTAAAAAATTGTAATAAATTCTAAAGCAAAATTTATTGCGTTTTTTAACTGGAGAAGCAGTTTCAGAGAAGAATAAGAAAAGGATTTTAGAAAATTCAAATTGTTCTTTTAATGAAAGCAGTGCATATTGAATGGATGCCGATAGTTAAAAATAATAACAATTACATACCTAATACTCGTATTTGAAGGAAAAAAGTCTCATTGGCATGTGTGAAAGGCAAATTTGCCGGCGACGGTGCTCGAACCCGCATCCTTCTTCTTCGGAGCCGAATGCTTTCCCAATTAAGCTACACAGATAAGTGCTTACCACTGCTACTTGCCGTCTTGACATGTACGTCACACATAGCTTTTTTGTTTTTTTAAGGGGGCAGACAGCAAGGTATAAAAACCTGAACCATGATTACGGCACAGGTATATCACATACATCTCTGTGCCCCTTTCATAGCTGCAAACGCATGTTGCATGTCGTTCGAAATGGGCCATATTAAGAGTCGCCAATTATTATCCATTTGTTTGCTGCATGTATTAATTTTTTTCTTGTGATTTTTGTGGATTTTGTGATATGTAGTGTGATAATAAGTCAATCTTAGGTTTTTAGAAATGAGTAAAAAGGCAGAGATCCCTGTTGGAGCTCGCCAGGAGGCCGTGAACATGATGGAATCCGGAATGCGCGTCACCGACATTGCGAGAGCCCTGAAGATCCGACACCAGTCCATTTCAACTATCCTGCAACGTTACAAGAAGACTGGGACCACCGAGAACAGTCCGCGATGTGGTAGGCGTCGTTCCACTACGTTGCGTCAGGACAGACTCATCCTCCGTCGATCTCGTGCTGATCCCACCTTGACTGCTGTGGACATCGCTACCGAATTCCGCGACAGTGATGACCTGAACGTCAACCGAATGACCATCTCCCGTCGTCTCATTGCTGGTGGATTGAATGGAAGACGGCCCCGCCAAGTAACCACTCATCGGAGTCAAGAATCGGCGTTCGCGCGCCGTCATCGACACTGGACCGCGGCGGACTGGAGTAAGATGCTTTTCACCGACGAGAACAAGTTCAACTTGTTCGGAAGTGATGGCATCCGATACGCACGACGTCCGTGTGGCCAGAGATTCAACCCCAATTCATTCAGCCGACTGTCAAGCACGGAGGAGGATCGCTCATGGTTTACGGCGCCTTCTCTCGCAATGGAATGGGCCCCATCATCAAGATTGACGGAATAATGCCCGGCCAGAGCTACACGAACATTCTCATCAAAGATGTCTTCCCATGGGCAAACCAGAACATGCCACCCGGATGGATCATGCAGCAAGACAACGACCCGAAGCACACCTCTAGAGTAGCGAAGGCAGCCTTCCAGCAGCAACAGGTCACACTTCTAGACTGGCCAAGCTAATCTCCAGACCATCAACCCCATCGAGCACTTGTGGGAGGAGATAGAGAGACGATGTGCAAAGTAAAAAACCTGCCGGAATAGGGCCCAGAAGTTCGACCAGCTGTCTGCAGAATGGGCGCGAATTCCGGAGGTAACCGTCGGTAGTGGACTCGATGCCGGTGCGTTGTTATTAAGTCTCGTGGTTATCCCAATAAGTATTAGTTATTGTATAACGAAGTAAATTTCTCCGTCATTTTTATCCGCGCCGGGGCTCGAACCCGGATCCCCTCATTCCGGAATAAGTCACTCTACCAATTAAGCTACGCGGACGTTTTTTTTTATTCTGATTTCTATCTGCCTTTATGTCGTGTGCGTCCTTCTGGCAGGTACGTCACATCTCCTGGTACGTTACAATTGTTTTGTGGTTTTCTCGTACTTGTTTTCTGTTATCGTTGCATTAAATGAATGTGATACACACCTACTTTGTTGGTCAATTTGTATGATCTTTGCGATTAAGCTCGGTACCTGATCTGTGTTAAGGTTTCCGATCCATCTGCATATGGGTCATGTTTACAACTGAATAACACATATCATATCCCAAAATGACCCGATTTGGTCCAGCAGAAAAAATATTATGGTTGAAAAAGTGTTTCGCCAAATATTTTTGTTCGCTACTGTACATGCTATCGCAGTGTAGAACACACCCCTGTTGCTGGTGATATCCGAAGTGATTTCTCCTCCGTGAAGGACTGAATGAGCAGAATGATACCATACCTGACGGACGTTCACTACACGAGTGTACTAGCAGATGTCACAGTTCTCAGGACAAAAACACCGTAGGAAGGGTGGGGTGGGGTGGAGTGGGCGGTGTATTTCTCCCTTTGCTCTCCGGGCGTTCTTCCCGGAGAGCGCCAAATGAGACGGTCACTCATTATCGCTGTTTTATACTCCGCTCAAACACATCGTTCGTTATTTTTAGTTATTTTCCCCAGCCTCTGGGTGATTAAGCATTTCATATTTATTACTTTAACTCATAAGCTTCATGAGCGACTCGTCAGATAAGGCAAGTGACCAGGAATTTTTCTCCCATGAAGAAAATTTTATATCTGCAACAAACATATAATGCACCTTTAACTGTATAACTAAATGAAACATTGAAATTCACACTGTGATTCGCGAATTTAATTATAAAAAACCTTCAGCTGGAGAATAAAATTTTAATTTATGGGCATTAAATTTCTAGGGTTTTAATACTCTGTTTTCTATGTGGTTGAAATGAGCATGATTTAAGCGCACGGCCACCCCCGTGGCGCAGTGGTCTAACCGATGGCCTCTGATTATTCGTCTGAAAGGGATCCGGGTTCGAATCCCGGTGAGGCATGGATGTTGTGCTTGTCTTACGGCACTGGCTCTTTTCCTTCCCTGGAACCAGTGACCCTAAATTAGGGACGGGCGACTGCTTTGAGCCCACTGAGTTGCTCACGGTGGTCGCTAAACATCCAATTAAAAAAAAAACCGCACGAGAGGGAATAATCTGTCTCCTCAATTAGAACAGACAACAGGCTACGCGAAGACCGGGAAAGCCAGTTTCCAGATCATGACATCAGATCATATGTACATGATTTTAGGAAGGGAGTGTCTGACCCCAGGTCTTAAACAAGCCTTAGAAACAGGAAGCTAGGAGATTTGGGCTAGAGTGCCCGATAGCAATGTGACACGGAAGCGAGGTAGAAAGGAGGAGGAAGACGCCCTTATTTAATACGAAGGGGGGGGAGTACCCGGTGTCCGACGGCTTAACTACGCACGGCGCACAGTGGGGTATTTGACCCAAAAATATTGTCAAAATTATTTTGTTGCGGTTTTGGCTTTAGAATATGTATACGAATCTCGTTTAAATACATTTTAACTACAAGAATGAACAAGAAAGATGACACCGAACTTTCGGGTGTAATAAGCACGTCTTTTGAACCCGTTCTGACGCAAATTAAATTTATCAAAGCTATTCAAAACCAATGGAACCGGTATGGAAAACAATAGATCTGACGAAAGAAAGATTTTCAACCGGGGTTTTAATCCCTCAGATATTGCTGTAAACGGAATCGTGAGTTTAAGAACTCTTAGAAACAGAGATATCGGCAAAAATAAGATGTGACTTTACGTCCCCTGGTGGGAAAACCATGAATTATTTTAGGAAGAATGTATTCTCAAAAGGTTTATAAAAAAATAGTCGAGTTTTCAGGAGCCCAGATTTTGCAACAAATACTTCAGAAGCAGAAATTAACACTTATGACCCGTGGTGGCTAAACCATTCTTTACCAAACATTAGAAATTATGTGAAAAATATTTTCCATTAGGTCTTGTATGCGATACAGGAAGAATTTTTCAAATCAGAGCTTTAGGAGCAGAAATAACGCAGAAAACGCAATTTACCTTTGTGCCTCCTAGCGGAAAGCCTATGATTTACTTGAATATATTGAATTTATAGAAAAAACATTTCGCATCGGAAACACTACCCAACAAAGAAGGAATTTTTCAAATCGTACTCTTAGAAGTAGAGATATTGACAAAAATAAGATATACATCTACGCCCCCTGGCGTAGAAACCATGCATTTTTTCAAGAAAGAAAATTTTCCTAAAAGGTTTGTCGACATGAGTAGTATTGGTCAACAAACGACTTGTTTTTCAATCGAGATTTTAGAAGCTTATATTTTGCTGCAAATACAACAGAAGCGGAAATTACGACTTACGCCACCTGGTGGCCAAAACATTTCTTACAAAAATTAGAAAATACGTGCAAACGATTTCCCATCAGGAGCTGTATACGGTGCAGAAAGAATTCTTCAAATCGGAGATTTAGAAGCAGAGATATAGGGGTAAACGCAATTTACATTTACGCCCCCTAGCGGAAAGTCTATGAATTACTTGAAAATTTTGAAATTATATGAACCACATGTCACACTAGAAACACTATCCAACAAAGGAGGAATTTCTCAAATCGGACACCTAGAAGTAGAGATATTGACAAAAATAAGATATACATCTACGCCCCCTGGCGTAGAAACCATGCACTATTTTAAGAAGAAAATGTTTCTAAAAAGTTTGTAGACTAGAGTTGTATCAGTCAACAAACGACGTTGTTTTCAATCGAGAATTTAGAAGCTTATATTTTGCTGAAAATACAACAGAAGCGGAAATTAAGGTAAATTTACGAACCTCCTGGTGGCCAAACTATTTTTTTACAAAAATTAGTCCGATCATGAGCTGTATCCGGTGCAGAATTTTTTTCAAATCGGAGATTTAGAAGCAGAGATATAGGGGAAACGCAATTTACCGCTACGCCCCCTAGCGGAAAGTCTATGAATTACTTGGAAATTTTGAAATTATATGAAAAACATGTCACACGGAAAACACTATCCAACAAAGAAGGAATTTTTAAATCGGACTCCTAGAAGTAGAGATATTGACAAAAATAAGATGTACACCTACGTCCCCTGGCGGAGAAACTGTGCAATATTTTAAGAAGAAAATATTCCGAAAAGGTTTATCGGTGTGAGTGGCAGCAGTCCACGAAAGAATTTTTTAATCGATATTTTAGAAGCTCCGATTTTATGGCAAATACTTCAGAAGCAAAAATTAACACTTACGCCCCCTGGTGGCCAAAGTATTATTTACCAAAAATTTGAAATTATATGCAAAAGATTTTCCATCAGGAGATGTATCAGCTGAAGAAATTTTTTTTCAAATCGGAGTTTTAGAAGAAGAGGTATCGGGGAAAATGTAATTTACTTTTACGTCCCCTAACGGAAAATCGACGCGTAATTTGAAAAAGTAACTATATCTAAAATATTCTTCGACATAAATGGAATCGAAAGATAAAAAAAAAAAAAAATCAGTCGGATCTTTAGAAGCAACTATGTGGAATAAAACGTATTTTTGAATTTGACATCATCTGCATTTACGCCCTCTACCGGCGAAATTGTACATCGTAAAAATAAACGAAATAAAGGAGCATCATTTGCATATTTCAATCTTCCCAATGCAAAAGGAATTTTTCAAATCGGACTAATAGTTGCAGAGATATCGTGGGTACAGACGGATGGACAAACCGATAACAGAAGCACGATCTTTTTTTACAAGTGTCCTGTGAGTCTTCGTCGGATTGTAGTTCGTCTTCTTCATCATCGTCATCCGCCCTCCCTCCCCCGTCGCTGTTTGACCTGGTCGAAGCATATCTATTGTCTCCTTTGAAAACGTTTTCGACTTCTTTTACTCAGTGGTCTTGAAGAAGATATAAGTGGGTCGGAAGTTAGCAATAATCGATTAAGTATGTCCATATTACAATGTTCTCTTGAAAATTTCTTGGCATAATTCGTTCGGTACAGGCCAAAATGTTTATTTCTGGCTTCTGCTGCTTCCTCTGATAATTGTCCGATAGGCAAAAGTGCTTTGGAAATCACTGTCCCTCCATGAACCAATATTTTCTGTATGGTTGTCGTCATCGGATGCCAGGAATACAGCCTCCTCACATATAATTGTGCAGTCTCGACGCAATAATAATTGAATTCCGCCACGTCTATCTCATGTCCACTTGAGAGGGTTTCCAAAATAATTTTAAATCCATGAATTAATCCTTCGTCAATGCCTGTGATGCTAGACGCTACTTCTGAATCCTGGAAAAAAAACCATATTTCAAAAAAATCACGAAAAGTTAGTCTGCGGGATTCCACGACTGAAGCTGCTTGATATGTTTTCTTGTCAATGATTTGGTGTAACAAAAATAACTTGGAAAGGCTTGGAAGCATAACTAAACCCTTCGCGTTTCGACAAATAATGTGAAGGTTTTAATCATTTCGATACTATACTTTTACAGCAGTCATACTAACTGAATATTGCAAAGATATGACTAAAATACGAAATATTCGATCGTACATACCTTCGGGATCAGAATCCATGATGACAAACTTATATATAACTGCGTTTACTCACTACAATCAACGCTTAAATAACGTTGCCGAAACAAGTGACGCGAAGAGAGACCTGGGAGTCAGTTCAGGACTGTAGGAGGTAAAGACCTCACCGTCACCACATTACGACAATAGCCTGTGTAGTCTCCATTGAGGTGTGGGGACGTGCGTTATTATGGTGTAAAACAACACTATGAAGTGGAATGTCACGTCTTTTCCGTCTGATATTTTCCTTTAACTTCTTCAATGTCTGCACGTACTGAGAGCACTGTTTATTGTTGCAACTCCTGGATGGAGCCACGGCGATCAGCTGTGATGAGGTCATTCGCTCGTTGCCTGTTGGCATCTGTCACTACAGTTGCGGGTCTTCCACTCCGTTGTTTTTTCGACACTGAATTTTCTCCCTCATGAAACCTCTTCATCCATCTTCGGACATTACTATAATCGATTGTTCCAGCTCCATGCACCGTCAGGAGTCTTCTATGGATTTCTGGAACCTCACATCCCTCTTTTTCCAAAAATTCAATTACGGCTCATTGCTATTCTCTGTGATTCATTCTTTATTTTCGATTCTGAAAAAGAAAATGATTTATTCCCACATTGGCAATGCAGTTTCATTAAAATAACTTCAAAATTTCAAAAGTTATTAAGGAGGAGGAAGAATCAAAGAACTCCACAAACGGATCCGACTCAGAATCAATGCGCAACAGTGATTCCCGGCAGAAATCGTCAACAAACGAAACAAACGGATCCGACTTAGAATTGATTCGCGAGAGTCATTCCCTGTGGAAATCATTCAACGGAAGAGTGAAACAAACGGATCCGACTCAGAACCGATTCGCGAGAGTTATTCTCTGGGGAAATCGTGGCGCTCTTTGGCCAGGCATGGCCCTTGCGTTATTAAATTACATCAACCAGCCAAGCGGAAGAGCCAACAAACTCCACAAGTGGATCCGACTCAGAATCGATTTGCGACAGTGATTCCCCGCAGTAATCGTCAACAAACGAAACAAACGGATCCTACTCAGAATCGATTCGCGAGAGTTATTCTCTGGGGAAATCATGGCGCTCTTTGGCCAAACATGGCCCTTGCACCATTAAAATACATCAAGCAGCCAACCGGAGGAGTCAACGAACTCCACAAATGGATCCGACTCAGAATCGATTCGCGACACTGATTCCCCGCAGAAATCGTTGGCAAGCAAAACAAACGGATCCGACTCAGAATCAATCGATTCGCGAGAGTCATTCTCTAGGAAAATCATGGCGCTCTTTGGCCAGACATGGCCCTTGCGCCATTAAAATACATCAAACCTGCCAAGCGGAAGAGTCAACGAACTCCACAAGTGGATCCGACTCAGAATCGTTTCGCGACAGTGATTCACCGCAGTAATCGTCAACAAACGAAACAAACGGATCCGACTCAGAATCAATCGATTCGCGAGAGTCATTCTCTAGGAAAATCATGGCGCTCTTTAGCCAAATATGGCCTTTGCGCCATTAAAATACATCAACCTGCCAACCGGAGGAGTCAACGAACTCCACAAATGGATCCGATTCAGAATCGATTCGCGAACAGTGATTCCCCGCAGAAATCGTTAGCAAGCAAAACAAACGGATCCGACTCAGAATCAATCGTTTCGCGAGAGTCATTCTCTGGGGAAATCATGGCGCTCTTTGGCCAGACATGGCCCTTGCGCCATTAAAATACATCAACCAGCCAACCGAAAGAGTCAACGAACCCCACAATCGGATCCGACTCAGAATCGATTCGCGACAGTGATTCCCCGCAGAAATCGTCAACAAACGAAACCAACGGATCCGACTCATAATAGATTCGCGAGAGTCATTCTCTGGAGAAATCATTGCGCTCTTTGGCCAGACATGGCCCTTGCACCATTAAAATACATCAAGCAGCCAACCGGTAGAGTCAACGAACTCCACAAATGGATCCGACTCAGAATCGATTCGCGACAGCGATTCCCAGCAGAAGTCGTCAACAAACAAAACAAACGGATCCGACTCAGAATCGATTCGCGACAGTGATTCCCCGCAGAAATCATCAACAAACGAAACAAACGGATCCGACTCAGAATCGATTCGCGAGAGTGATTCTCTGCGGAAATCATTCACCGGAAGAGTCAACGAACTCCATAAAAGGATCCGACTCAAAATGGATTTGCCAGGGCGATTTCGCGCGGAAATTCGTTCACTAGGGGCGTCAAGGAACGACACAAAAGGATCCGACTCAAAATTGATTCGCGACAGTCATTCTCTGCGGAAATCATTCACCGAAAGAGTCAACGAACTGCACAAACGAATCCGACTCAGAATCGATCCGCGAGAGTCACTTCTCGCGGAAATCGTTCAGCTGAAATGTCAACGAACGATATAAACGGATACGATTTCGCCAGAGTCGTTCCCTGGTTCATCGGAAGAGTCAATGAACAACACAAACGGATCTGACTCAGATTCAGTTCGCGAGAGTGGTTTCCAGCGGAATGAAATCATTCACTGGAAGCGTAAAGGAACGGCACAAATGTATCCGATTCAAAATCGATTCGCGAGAGTCATTCCTTGTAGAAATCGTTCACCGGAAGCTCCAAGAAACGAAGCGAACGAATTGCTTTAGTAGGAGGAACTGAAAGAATCTGTTTGCCCATCGCTATAACAGAGCAGAGCCCCACTCAGAGTATCGGATTGCCGATGCAACCGTAGGGATACGCAGAGACCTGTGCAACTCGTCAAGTCCTTCACAGAGCGTTCTGGAATTTTCCATTTGTGACGTCATGTCGTCGCTGGAAAAAAGTTTCGTATTTCGGAGGTTTGCGGTTTGGGATTTTCGGATAAGGGATCCTCAACCTGTATTACATGAATGTGAGAAATTTTGATAGTGCGCCAAGTACTAAAATCAGCGACAGCTGTTCTGATACATACGCCAGGTATCTCATATGTGGGCAGTTCTTCATACCAAAAGGCTGCATATTTAATTGATTGTGTTTAGAATCATGCCCGAGCTGTAAGATTAGTTACGTAATTTAAAAGCTTAATTTGTATAAAAAAAACCTTTGGTATTGTGGTTAAGCAGGACGCTTCTCTTACAAGCATGCAGTCTGTAGCTCACAAAAATGGTGGTTTCACCTTTGCGACGAGCAACTGAGACGACGTTTCGATGAATGAAATCTGACATTTTGTTCCGTAGTGAGAAATGAAAAATTGAATCATTTTTTTCTTCCTCGACTTTGAAGCTTTATTTTTTGTTTCTCGTGGAGGGCGAAGAAAATAAATCAGCAAGTCTAAAGTCAGCAAAACACGAAGGTGCAGGGAAATAAATGCACCCGGTTTCGAACGCCATGTCATTTTTTACGAAGTTAAAAAAAAAAAGCAAATGTTAAAATCGATTTTTCTGAGGTTCTTTATTGTTGTTTACCTTATGGCAAAATCTACAAATCCTTGATTTAACAAAAGTGATTTGAAGTGGAATACTTTCCACGTAATCATTTTAAAACAGCTTTTAGTACAACAAATAGTATTGTAACATCTAGTACAACTAACAGCCTCTAGAAGACCAGTAATAAAAGTGTCGTCACGTTGATTTTTGTTTTATGCACTGTATCATTATGAACGCCGTAGAACGCAAAAACGAAGGATTAGTCTATTTTGTAAATAATTTTGCACGAGGTGGAGAGACCTCATTTGCTGTTCCGGCACTCCAAAAATGGAATCTGTCCTGCCCGTAGCGGTATATTTCTCATGAAAGAAATACGGAATTACACCATATAATACAAATTGTGAAGATGACAATCCGATTTTTGGTGTAAATGTGACAAGGATGATAAGTAAGATAATATCCGAAAACTTTAGAAAATTTCATCGGTCCTGGAGCGGGACTCGAACCTAAACATGAATGTCGGTTGCTTTGACTAGCGAATCTTGTGATGGTTATATTCAGATTAATCGGAAACTTGAGACTTGGTCGTTCTGGGTGGTGTAGTGGTTAGCATACCCGGGCGCTATCTGGGAGACGCGGGTTCGAGTTCCGCTCTAGGACGATGAAATTTTCAAGTTTTCGGGTATTATCTGACTTACCATCTTTGTTACATTTACACCAAAAATCGGATTGTCATCTTCAAAATTTGTACTACGTAAGTCAATCCTTATTAAGGATAGAAGAAACAATTGATGTCATCTTACTCTCTCTCTCTCTCTCTCTCTCTCTCTCACACACAAGCATACACCACTACAGACACCTTCAGAAGCAAGTGCTTTTTTAATGTTTCAGAGTTAAACGATCTTCTTCAGCATCTGTAGACAGAGATGGAAACGGGTCACGGGTCAACTGGTCTACAATATCTTACGGGTCCAAGGGGTCGGGTCAAGGTGCTCCTGACCCGATTTTGACCCCATTTTATTCCCGTTTTATTTTTGAAAAGAGAAATATTCCAAAAACATAAATGAAAAAATGCGCGTTGTGGAATTCTGTAGTCGATACTGGTGTCCACGGAGTCAATAATGATTTTCCATGCAAAAATATTGTCATCTCTTTCTTAAAGCAATGAAGATTTTCACCGACCGACGTCAAACACAGCGACACCATATCGTAAAAAGATACTTCCTTTGCGTTCTTTTACAGTGCTATTGTCCAGGGCAAAGGTACAGGCAAACGCCATTCGCCTGCTTCTCAGCTGATTCACTCTCTCCGTGCGAAGTTTACTGAATGACTAAGAGTTACTTTTCACATCGCATCTTTGATATTGAGCATTCAGAGGTTTTCGATTGATGTGCTAACACCCCGTTCCCATGACATGTCATGTCGAAATTAACTCCTTATTTGTTAATATGGATGGATTTAATATTAAGGAGGTTGAGAAAGGCGTGGAGGCCAACAAATACGTGCTTGTTCAAAATCACAAGGGGAAGAGTGAAAGCTGGAAATTGTCTCGTCTCATTAAGGAACCGGTGAATAATTCTGTGTTGTTTAGTCTTGCTTGTTGTTCAAAATGTGGAAAGTCTATAATTACAATGAAAGATGTCGACGGTGTAATAAGAGATTATGGAACCAAAAGTCTAACGGACCATATGAAAGTATGCGCACCTCCATAAAAGCGTGGAAAGGGTGAACAATCTAAATACGTTTTAAAATATACATTTGCGTAATCGTAAATAATGATTCCCTTTTGTAATATACTCACGGTCATGGTCAACCATTACTTCTGCATTACGCAAAATAGTGGCACTAAAAATGACATTAAAATTTAGCAAGTGACCAAATTTTATTATTAAAAAAAGGATTTCAGTTATTAAATATCAAGCAGTTATTGGGATGAATATATATATTACGTTTATACGTATGTATATATAGACTATATGTATATAAATTGAGTTTCGAATTTATAGTTTAAAGTAGATTTGTCCGGGTCGGGTCCAGTTATGGGACGTCCGGGTCCGAAATATTTGACCCGTTTCCAACAATGTCTGTAGCTATAAGGAATCACCCTAATTTAGGACCACTCGTTTCAGGGAAGGCACCGGAGGACGAGCACACCACCCATGTCACCTCCGGGATCCAAACTCAGACCCGAAACGGACAATCAGCCATTTAGGGCGCATGAGGAAGATCGATAAATAAGTTGGTAATCTTTATTATACGGTTATTTGACCCAATCGATATTCTTTCAACTGATTAAAAGTAGTAGAGAAATCGAATTTACGGGGGAACTTACAGAGCGAAGAGCAGACGAAGTGGTGACACCGAAGTTGTTTTACGACTCGTGTCTGGGGTTAAAAAGTTAGTAAAATCATGCAATGCATTGATTATGATACGCTTTCCAACATACCAGAAATCATTACTCAAGTTATTACACAAGTTATGAAGATAATGGCTGTAGAATAAATCTCGCCCCTATGACTAGACCTTTGACCCCATTTCGATGATATTCAACAGAACCGGTAAAGTATATTTCCAGAAAAACGTGATAAAGTTTTGTCTCAATTGAAGCATGTTTACGTAAGTTATAACGCTTAAGGGCGATGGAATGGATCCCGATTCTATGTCCTGACCTTTGACCCCATTTCTTCTGTTTTCAATAGGGTTCGTCCCAATGTGGTTACCTACCACATACTAAAATTTCATCGAAATCGAACCATTTTTACGCAAGTTATGACGTATAAAGGCAATGGAATGGATTCCGCTCCTGTGTCGTGACCTTCGATCCCATTTCGTCCATTTTCAATAGGTTTTGTCCCCAGGTGGTCCCTTACCACATACTAAAATTTCATCGAAATCGAACCATTTTTAAGCGAGTTATCGTGCGGACAGGCAGACGGACAAAGCTGGAGCATATACGTTTCTTCAACCTACGGTTGGAAAGCGTAAAAAATGGCATCATCATAAAACCGAGCAGACAAGCGGAAGTGCACTTCTCATTACTTGAATTTCAGTATCAACTACTAGTCCCTTCTAGCTTCGAGTTACTCGACCTTGCGTGTTCGCTATTAAAGGCTGTCGTTGTCATGTCTTACTTACGTTGTTGTTAAATGCAGACATCTTTATGTGCATGTAATTTCATGATCAATTGTGATAATTGCAACAAAACAGAGTGACAAACCGGAAAGACATGCCCATCGAAAGTGTTGGGTATCATGAGTTTGAGAACAAATGATAGCTTCATTTTTTTTCAAACTCATCATACCCGACATGTTTCTTTTGGGATGTTCATATCGGGTGCACACAGTTGCGTTCCGGGGTAAAGTGTGTGGTGCATCCTAAAATGCGCAATGTTTTTCGTTTAAAATGTTACAACTTAAAAGATGATAGAACTAACAGATTTCTCAAAATAAAATGGATTAGAAATGAAGATCGATAAAACAAAAATAATTTTAAACCAACTTAATAATGGCGAAGCACAAGAAAATATTAGAATAAATGATAAAGAAATTGAATGTGTTGAAGAATACATATTCCTAGGAACACTAATTACTAGAGGTGGGAAGAATCCTAAATTTTCTCGAATCCGAATCTAAATTTTCTCGAATTAGAATCCCTCAAATCTCCAGAATTTCTCAAATACTTCATATAAGAATAATTATAAGTTAGTAAAATCATGCAATGCATTGATTATAATACGCTTTCCAACATACCAGAAATCATTACTCAAGTTATGAGGATAATGGCTGTAGAATAAATCTTGGTCCTGTGCCCTGACCTTTGATACCATTTCGATTATATTTAACAGAACCGGTTCAGTATACCTCCGAAATAACATGATAAAGTTTTGTCGCAATGGAAGCATTTTTATGCAAGTTATGATGCATAAGGGCTATGGAATAGATTCCGCTCCTGTGTCCTAACCTTTGACCCCATTTCGTCCATTTTCAATAGGATTCGTCCCCAGACAGGCCCCTACAACATACTAACATTTCATTCATATCGAAGAATTTTTACATAAGTTATGACGCATAATGGCGATGGAAGTGATTCCGCTCCTATGTCCTGATCTTTGACCCCATTTCGCCCATTTTCAATAGGGTTTGTCCTCAAGTGGTAGGGGACAATAGAGTTTGTCCCCTACTACATACTGAAATTCAATCGAATAAGAGCATAAGAGCAGTGGAATGGATCCCGCACCTACGTCCTAACCTTTGACCCCATTTCGTTCACTTTCAATAGGGTTCCTTCCCAGGTGATCCCCTTACACATACTAAAAGTTCATCGAAATCGAACGATATTTACGCGAGTTATCGTGCGGACGGACATACGCACACAACGCGTGACGTAATGAGGCAGATGGGAATCGCGTCCATCTCCTTGCAAGAGTGTGACGTCATAAAACTTTAATAGGATCCACACACAATGCGTGACGTAATGAGACAGATGGCGTGACCGCGCGCCAACATCTCAAGCGCGAGTTGTGACGTCATAAGATCGTCCCCACGTGGTCCCCTACCACATAATAAAATTTCATCGAAATCGAACCATTTTTACGCACATTATGACGCATAAAGGCAATGGAATGCATTCCGCTCCTATGTCCTGACCTTTGACCGCACTTCACCCATTTTCAATAGGGTTCATTCCCATCTGGTCTCCTACAATATGCTAAAATTGCATCGACATCGAACCATATTTACGCAAGTTATGACGCATAAGAGCAATGGAATGGATTCCTCTCCTTTGCCGTGGCCTTTGACCCCACTTCACCCATTTTCAATAGGGTTCGTCCCCAGGTGGTCCCCTACCACATACTAAAATTTCATCGAAATCGAACCAGTTTTATACGAGTTATCGTGCCGAAAGACGGACAGACGGACAGACGGACGGACAAAGCTGGAGCATATACGCTTCTTCAACCTACGGTTAGAAAGCGTAAAAAAGGGGGAAAAAACTTCTACTAAATATTAAAAGTTTTTAATTCAAACAAAATTTGAAATCTGTGTTTAATGAAACGCAAATTAAAGAATACGGTTTTCAAAAAATGTACCCATACTTATTAAGAAGATACAAATAAAATTTATAATATACACTGCTGGCCACCCAAAATGCAACACCAAGAAGGACACGAGACAGCAAAGCTAGATTTACTGGACACATAACAACAGATACAAAGATGAAACGATTGAGCTTACAGGCCCGTGCGACTTGCGGAACACGCAGACATCAATAGTTCATGTGGCCCCCATGGCTGGCAATAACGGCAGCTACACGCCGCGGCATCGAACGAAAGAGGCTTTGGATGTGGGCTTGGGGTATGTCGGTCCAGGCTGCTTCCACACGTTGCCATCAGGCGTAGCCGCGGGTGGTGCTTGTCGGGCCACTCGGTTGCCGATCAGCGACCAGACGTGTTTGATGGGCTACATATCCGGAGAACAGGTGGGCCACTGCAGAAGTGACACCTGGTGGGCCGTGAAGAATTGTGGCACGATGCGTGCCACGTGCGGGCACGCATTGTGCTGTTGAAACGTGGCCGATGGCAGGTTCTGTAGGTAAGGGAGGACTACAGGCTCCAAAACGTCGGAGATGTAGCGGTGGCTGTTGAGTGTACCGGCGATGCGTACCAGAGGGGTGCGGGTGTCATATCCAATTGCGGCCCAAACCATAACGCCAGGCGACGGACCGGTATGGCGATGCATAATGCAGGCGTCATACAGTCTCTCGCTGCGGTGCCGCTGCACACGGATCCGACCATCGTGGTGTTGCAGGCAGAAGCGAGATTCGTCGGAGAAGACAATATCGTGCATTTCGTAGTCCAGGTGCGGCGTTCAACGGCCCACTGCCGCCGCACTCGCCGGTGGTGTAACGTCAATGGTAATCGGAGCAATGGGCGCCGTGCGACAAGTCCCTGCTCCTGCAGACGACGTCGAACGGTACGTGCTGACACACATTGTTGCGCAACACACCATCATTCCTGCGCTAACGTTCGTGATGTGGCGGTGCGAGCCGTCAATGCTCGCCGCACAACATGCCGGTCCTCTTGTTCGGCGGTGTGCCGCGGCTGCGGCAATCACTCAGGTCGGTCCGTCCGTCCCTCCGGCACCCACCGAATCCTTACTAGCTTCACTGTGGCTGGATGTCGTCCCACACGGACGCCGATGCCTCGGTGTGGTAAACCGCTGTTGCGATAAGCCACTTTTCGTCCTCTGTCGAACTCCGAAACTTGCTGGAATGACTGCCGTATTCTGCGACGAGGCATCAGGAAGCTTCCCACGCACAGGTCGGTCAGCACAACACACTTCCACTACTTACACCCCGCTTTCTGTGCAGCCTTCTTTATAGTGCTTCTCGTTGGCGTGTCGGGCGCATATGATTTACACATGTATGACGTAGAAGTCTTTTTGTACTTGTACGTTAATTTAAAACATCACCATACGAAGAAATAGTTCCTAAATTAAACCTTAACGGCCAGACGAAACATGTAAACAACAGAAGTCAAACTTACGGAAAAGATGCTATATTCAGGATGTAGCACTTCCATAACAGAACGGTATCAACATTTAAGCACACCACACAGAAATTAACACAACGCTCTCTTTACAACGCTCTCTTTAACAACGCTCTCTTTACAACGCTCTCTTTCAAAACGCTCGCCACGCAACAGTTTAGTCGTCGTTTTTATCTCTCGTGCTTATCTTATATCAGGTATAAGTCACGTGCATTCAACCTCAATTGTGTTGCCAAACGTTTTCGTTTGAAAGAAAAGATATCACGTTAAGAGTGAAATATAACTGAGAATAAACTCAAGATTTACATAGCGAAAGAAACTAAAAAGGAAAGTTAATTTAAAATATACGCCACACATGCCCTGCAATGCTAATCGTTTGCATGTCCTCTCGCGGGCGACGTATGCTGCGAATTTCAGGCCAATCGGATGCTTCCTTCTTGGTGTTGCATTTTGGGTGGCCAGCAGTGTACATTTACTAAATCAAGTACATAACTCTTGAGTGTTGAGGTTCAGTTCCACTTTCTGAGCATAATTTGACAAAAATATATTTGAGTAACAATTCACATTTTTGATATTTTTCTTTAATAACAAAAGTTCCAAAACCTTTTTAAATCAAAACAAGTGTAGAGGTGGGAAATATTATTTCAAGAGTTAATGTATATAAACACTAAACATGGAACACTAAATTGAGTTAATTCTTTCCAGAAAGCTAAATCAAAAGCATGTTTGTTTTAAGAGTTAATAAAAACACTAAACACTGAACTCTTTCAGGTCAATGTATAAAACCGGAAACCTTTAATGGAGATTTTTATTTAAAAACACTAGCATTCGAACTCCCTCTGGGTCTAGCCTACTTCGTTTTTTATCAGCTGTAAAACCTGATGTGATGAATAGTTTTTCTGACATTAGTGTCGATAGTAGTGAGATTAAGAACTTTTTAGAGAGTTTCCTCAAATTTTGGAAGTAATGAGCTGTTTTAAATAGCTGTGTACAACACACTGTAGACGATCTTCTTCGATTGTTTTCTAATGTCAGAACTCGTCATACTGACAAAAATTCGAATAAATATCGCTCTAGAACAAGCACCAAACGCCGAGTTTTTTAGGTTAAGATTCGAAAGATTCGAAGGACGAAAAAAGCGCGAAGACTCAAGTTTTCGAATCTCGAATCGTTTTCAAGATTCTCGGGATTCGAATGTTCAATCTCTACTAATTACCACAAAGAAACAGGGAACTATGGGAGAAATTGGCAGAAGAATAAAAATGCTGTGGACAGCTTTTGGAAAGGTAAAGGAGATTCTATGTGGTAAAATAAAGCTGGAAAAGAGAGCAAAGCTTTTCAATCAGTGGATACCCATTATCATATATGACGCTGAAACCTGGCTTACGAAGAAAACCATCTTAGGCAAATTTCAAAAAAACACAACGTAAAATGAAAAGATCTCTACAAAATATAAGACTTCAAGATAAAATAAGGAGTACATATATAAGACCCAGAACAAAAGTTTTATACATAGATGAAAAGATGCTCAATTTCAAATGGAAATGCGCTGGTTATATAGCAAGAATGGAAAATAATAGATGGACTAAAATACTAACAGAATGGAAACCACACAATGGAAAGAGAAGAGTGGGAAGATGGATGGATGATATAAACAAAAAAACTGCAGGAAAGCTGTGTAATAGACAAGACCAAGACAGTAACATTTGGAAAGAGATGAGGAAACCTATAGCTTCAATTGGCTATAAAAAGAGTTGGAAGAAGAAGAAAAAACATTACTAACCTACTATCTGTCAATTGAACTCGTAGCACTGCAACCTCAAAGTTTTAAGCACCGGACAGCTAGCACACAAAAATACAAAAATCATTATCATCATCATGTCAACCGTTATAACCATTATCCATCCACTGTTAGATGAAGGTCTCCCCAAGTTTCTTCCACAACGACCTGTCTTGGGCCAGTCTCCTCCATGTCACTCCCGCACGTTTTCCAGTTTCATTCATCCATACCATCTGTTTGGTCTTTTTCTGTTCCTTGGAATCTAGTCTAGAATTTTGGTTGTCTTTTTGGGAGGAGAAAGGGGGTGGGGAGTGGTTGGCCATAACTCATAACGCTGGCCAAGCGGGTTGGTGTGTGTGGGGTAGCATTTCATCTGTTCCAGGTGGTATAGTTATACCGCTATTTGTCGGTAGTCAGAGCCTCTTTAGTGGGAATAGGATGCACTGCGAGAAGGCGGGGCTGGCATTTGCCAAGGAGAGGCTCCATGTTTGGGCATCACCTAACCTTGCATTCCCTTTTAAATTATGCACTGAGCTAAATTAGACGACCCAACGGCCAGAAAAGATCGATTTCAACTCACAAAAATCACTGACCTTTAAAGTTACCCAAATATTTCAGGTCAAATAGGTATCTACGATTATCACCAGCCGCATAATAACGAGTATCTCTATTTTTCAGTGAACACCACAACTTCTTTACATGTAGAAAGTCGTGGAAGTATTGGGTGTGTGCAAAAGTTCGATCTGTTTTTGTTATAGATGCAAATTGCGATCGGAGTAGTTACGTCACAGATGAAACTGACATGCCGAATTTTCGGCCAATAAAGTGTGGATCAGTAGAGCATATAGAAGCACTAGGTTTGTCAGAGTAAGTGATAAGTGATTCGTAACGGAAATCACGGACGGTGTAACATGGCATGCGATAAGAAGCATATTAGACATTGTTTACTGTATGAGTTAGATAAAGGCAGTACTGCAACCGCAGCTTGCCGCAACATCTGCCAAGTGAATGGTCAGGATGTAGTTGATGATAGCACATGTCGCTGTTGATTTCGGAAATTTCGGGACGGAGACAGAAGCTGTAAAGATCAACCACATCCTGGACGTCCATCCGTTTTTCTGACGAGGATGTAGACCAAGCCATAACAAATGATCACATCCAAACGTTCAGGAATCAGCGGAAACGTTGTCGGTACACAGAACAACACTCGAAAGACTGATGCATGCGCTTGGGTTCATCACCAAGTTCGATAACTGGGTTCCGCTCCAGCTTTCTGCAAAGCACCGATGGGAGAGAATCCGTACCTCTGTTTCTTTGCTTTCTCGTCACAGAAATGAACCGTTTTTGGGACTACAACTGGTGATGAGAAATGGGTCCTGTACCATAATGTAAAACGTCGACGGACTGCGTGCCAAGGTTCGGAGCCTGCTCCATCGAACTCAAAAGGAGGACTGCATCTCAAAAAGGTTTTGTTGAGTGTTTGGTGGGATGTCTAGGCAATAATCCACTGGGAGGTGTTGGCACCTAACCGAACGATAAATGACGACAGTTGGACAGATTGCAAGAACAACTGACATCGAAGAAGCCAGCACCCGTCAATCACAAAGACGCGATCCTTCATCATGATAACGCCAGATCTCATGCTGCTTTAATCGCTCGGGAAAAAACTACTGGACTTTAGTTGGGACGTATTACCTCACCCAACGTATTCCCCTGAACTGGCTTCTACGAACTACCACCTTTTTCGATCGTTACAGAACGCCTTCGCTCTCCAAACCTTCGATGATGTGGACGATATGAAAACATCATTACATGACTTTTTTTGACTTAAAGCACAGGAGTTTTTTCCGGCAGGATTCACCTACTCATAGACAAATGGCAAGATGTCATACAGAATGTTGGCAATTATGTGAAATCCTAGGTACGTTATTTGTTTTCTCCTCCTCCTTTCTTTGTAGCCTAAAAACACGGGTAGAACAACGTGACACAAAATAAATCTATACACAGCATCGGCACACTACCATACTTCGCGCTGCTCGCTTCAGCATTATATCTCTCTCGTTTTTATCTGCAAACACGCACACTGACCTCAAGACTGTTGCCAACACCGTTCCGTGAGCGAGAAAATATAACGTTAAGGTAGAAAAGGCTTAAAGAGATAAAATCAAATTTACATAGAGAAAGAAAGTGAAACTGAAAGTTAAATTAGAGTATATGTCATAAATATTGCAGTACTGTGGCAAATTGGCAAGCAAAAACATAGATGCGTAGCAGCGTAAACACCCAACATTCTTATTTTATATCATTCTCATCAGAGAATAGTGATATAACTTAGTGGTTATTGGTTAATCACACGGAAGCTGAATTTATTTTACCCCGTGCTTTGCAATAGTTATTACCTTTCTGTGTTACAGCAATTATGTTACAGGAATTATTTTTACCACCCTGCTGTCACAATTATTTTTCCTATCTATAGTAACATTTCTTGATTTTCGGTGCATTAATTTTTGTTTCCTTTCTGTGTTGTTTTAATGATGATTATTTTTCCTGTTTACAAATATTTTTGAAAAAACTATTAATTAATAATTCAGCTCATATATCTCGGTTATATTGGGTAAACATACATCATCTGTAATTTTTTTCTGCTACTTGACCGTGTTTTTTTGTGAGAAAAAACATTTGCCAAACTATTGCTTTTTGTGAGAAAAAACATTTGCCAAACTATTGCTTTTTTGTGAGAAAAAACATTTGCCAAACTATTGTTTTTTTGAGAGAAAAAAACATTTGACAAACTATTGCTATTTTGTGAAAAAAAAAACACCGCCCAATCGTGCTTTCATTTGATAAATTGTTGCTTTCAGTTTTGATAAAACTATTAATTAATAATTAAATTCATATCTCGGTTATATTGGGTAAATATACATCATCTGTAAATTTTTTCTGCTACTTGACCGTGTTTTTTGGGAGAAAAAACATTTGCCAAACTATTGCTTTTTGAGAGAAAAAACATTTGACAAACTATTGCTATTTTGTGAGAAAAAAACACCGCCCAATCGTGCTTTCATTTGATAAATTGTTGCTTTCAGTTTTGATAAAACTATTAATTAATAATTAAATTCATATCTCGGTTATATTGGGAAATATACATCATCTATAATTTTTTTTGCTATTTGATGGTGTTATTTTGTGAGAAAAAACACCGTCAAATTGTGCTTTCATTTGATAAATTGTTGCTTTCCTTTTTGATAAAACTGTTAATTAATAATTCAACTCACATCTCGGCTGTATTGGAAAAATATCTGTCATCTGTAATGTTTTTGCTATTTGATGGTGTTTTTTCTGTGAGAATATTTATAAGCCCAAACTTTTCCTACTCCCACCATTAACACATAAATCTGTTCTTTCGGTATCTGACTTGAAATACGTCAGCTTCCCTAAAGAATACCAAAGCTCCCTCAACAAGTACCAAAGCTCCCCAACAATTACCAAAGCTCCCACAACAAATACCAAAGCCCCTGTTGCTTTCAGCTGGTTACAGGCCTGTCTGTAACAGTTGTAGAGTTACGAATCATTTGAAAAAAAGTCCTACTACTGCTGTGATATTATAATCACTACGGAACGGATTTTTAGTTTCTAAAAACAGAAAAATATTTACTTTTTATGGGCAAATAATTTTTTTAATATTTGCTAAAAAACAAAAAAAAAATGTTTGCAGAAAATAAAATATATTTTCTAAAAGTTTAAACATATTTTCTTTAACGATAATGTAACTAGTTATTTTCTGTGAGATTAAGATAATATTAGTACTCAACTTACTAATAACAACTATGCATTTGATGGAAAAAGGTCTTCGGAGTTGCAGCTGAGAAAAAAAAATGTCATTTCTACATTTTTCTTCGTAAATCGATGCTCATTGTCACGAAACAATGAAAAAATGAACGAGACTACTGAATGCTGAAACTAAATGAACGGTATGACCATAACAAATCACTTGCAGCTGGTGAAAATCTTCATTTGGGAACCATGCAATTCACAAACACTGCTAATAGGCATGAGGAATACGAAGTAAAACTTCAAACTCCGCAAAATGTTATTGTTTTGCATTTAGTCTTGACTTATTTTCTTTGTGAACGAAAATGCTACAAGATGTCACATCCACCCTAGTTTTTGATAGTTTGTTGTTACGTTCTTTGTTTGCTTTTCTTGGGCTCTGGATTTGAAGTAACCTTTTCTACTTGTGACGTATTACAGAGATAAAGCACATCTCAAGATGACAAATCTGCAGCGATACATTCCGTCCATGTAGTTTAGGTGGGAGAGCAATTTATTTCGGAGTGAGGGAGCGCAGGTTCGGTCCCCGTCACGGACAAACTTGTGTCTTCACATTGGCGCCCGAACGTAAAAATGGATTTACTGCCCGTCGGGTTCTTCGAAAAATGTGCGATGTTTGTTTCACACACCTTCTGGAATTAATGAAAAAAAAAATCCTACTGCGCTTCAAGTAAAAACAAGTTAGTAAAATCATGCAATGCATTGGTTATGATACGCTTTTCATCATACCAGAAATCATTACTCAAGCTATTACTCAAGTTATGAGGTTAATGGCTGTGGAATAAATATATCTCATGTGATCTGAACTTTGACCCCATTTTGATGATATTAAACAGAATTGGTTCAGTATACCTCCGGAACAACATACTAACGTTTTGTCGCAATAGAAGCATTTTTAGTCAAGTTATAAGGATAATAGCTGTGGAACAAATCTCGCTCCTATGCCTTGACCTTCGACCCCATTTCGATGATGTTAAACAGAAGTGGTTCAGTATTCCTCCGGAACAACATGATAAAGTTTTGTCGCAATCGAACTATGTTTATGCAAGTTATGACGCATAAGGGCAATGGAATGGATCCTGCTCCTATGTCCTGACCTTTGACCCCATTTCACACGTTTCCAATACGGTTCGTCCCCAGGTGGTCCCCTAGCACATACTAAAGTTTCATCGAAATCGAACCTTTTTTACGCGAGTTATGATGCATAAGGGCAATGAAATAGATTCTTCTCCTATGTCCTGATCTTTGATCCCATTTCGCCCATTTTTAATAGGATTCCCCCAGGTGGTCCCCTACCACATACTAAACTAAAATTTCATCGAAATCGAACAATTTTTACGCGAGTTATCGTGCCGATGGACTGACAGACAGACGGACAAAGCTGGAGCACATACGCTTCTTCAACCTATGATTGGAAAGAGTAAAAAAATCAAGAGGGACATGATGTGACACTACAGAGGTAAAGCACGTGTCAAAACGACAAATCTGCAGCGATACATTTTGTTCGTGTAGATTAGTTGGGAGAGCAAATTACTCCAGAGTGAGGAGGCGCGTATTCGATCGGCATCAGGGACATATTTGTGCTTTCACATACTCACAAACGTACGATGAAGAGGCAGAAAAATCAGAAATTTATTAGGCAGAGTGACACAACTCTCAGAAATACTTAACTCAGTGCACTTTACAATCGCTCAAAATTATAGGCAGAGTGATACAACTCTCAAAAATACTTAACTCAGAGTAATACAACTCTCAAACTCAGAATTATAGGCAGAGTGATACAACTCTCAGAAATACTTAACTCAGTGCACTTTACAATCGTTCAGAATTATAGGCAGAGTGATACAACTCTCAAAAATACTTAACTCAGAGTGATACAACTCTCAAACTCAGAATTATAGGCAGAGTGACACAACTCTCAGAAATACTGAACTCAGAGTGATATAACTCTCAAACTCAGAATTATAGGCAGAGTGATACAATCAGAAATATTTAACTCAGTGCACTTTACAATCGCTCAGAATTATAGGCAGAGTGATACAACTCTAAAAATACTTAACTCAGTGCACTTTACAATCGCTCAAAATTATAGGCAGAGTGATACAACTCTCAAAAATACTTAACTCAGAGTAATACAACTCTCAAACTCAGAATTATAGGCAGAGTGATACAACTCTCAGAAATACTTAACTCAGTGCACTTTACCATCGCTCAGAATTATAGGCAGAGTGATACAACTCTCAAAAATACTTAACTCAGAGTGACACAGCTCTCAAACTCAGAATTATAGGCAGAGTGATACAACTCTCAGAAATACTTAACTCAGTGCACTTTACAATCGCTCAGAATTATAGGCAGAGTGATACAACTCTCAAAAATACTTAACTCAGAGTGATACAACTCTCAGAAATACTTAACTCAGGGCACTTTACAATCGCTCAGAATTATAGGCAGAGTGATACAACTCACAAAAATACTTAACTCAGAGTGACACAGCTCTCAAACTCAGAATTATAGGCAGAGTGATACAACTCTCAGAAATACTTAACTCAGTGCACTTTACAATCGCACTTTAGCACGTAATATACACTACTGTTTGTGAAGTTAGAGCACCAATGAAGGCTGCTGGTATTAGCTAACTTGCAGGATATGTACAACAGGTTGGGGCATGCACATGATTAAAATGTCAGTGAAAATGAGCAAGAGGTTTCGCAACAGCGTCCTCTAAACTGTCCGGTCTTGGGTATAAAAAGTTGGCTCAAACGAGATATTGCAATCAGTGAACTGCCGACACTGAGTCGAAAGGGTGTTTTCTTGTGTCTCATTATGCCTGGTCGCCGAAGGAGATCGCATTATGAACACCTGGCAGACTTTGAGCGAGGAAGGACTGTTGGGATGAGAGAAGCTGGATTTTCTTTCAGCGAAACTGCCACACGTACAGGACGAACCGCCAATGCAGTGATGCAAACGTGACATCAGTGGACAGATAAAGCTCTGGCGATCAGAAATCCTAAAAATGGACCACAAAATCGCACGACTGCACGGGATGACAGACAACTCTACCGCGTGGCAGACACCGATCGCATATTGACATCCACGGTGTTAGCGCAGCAGTGGAGTACTGTCACAGGTCAGGCTTTGCCCTCCGGCATAGTGTCACGTCGTCCCATTGCTGCGCATTCCTTTGATCTTCAACCACAGACGCCTCAGGCTGCCATTGGTTCTCGAACATAGACATTGGCGCACTGATTGGCAACAGGTCGCGTTTTCTGACGAATCACGATTCATCTTGATGCACCACAGTGTTTGTTGCCAGGTGAAATTCTCAAAAATCAGTAGATTTGATCCCCCCAAAAAATCAGTAGATTAGTTTAAAAATCAGCAGATTTTTTTTTTGCTACAATACACAATGTTCCGCTATCGGAATGGTTTAAAGTAGTTCTGATCACATAATATTTTCCATTTAATGTCCTTTCTTAAAAGGCAATCTTCAGGTTTTTTGCTACGATCTGTAATGCAAAGTCTTGTAAAACAGGTCAATTGAACTGTTGGGACGTGCCTGCCGAGTAGGACGCACACGAATAAAGGCAGATAGCAGTGACAACGAACGTCCGCGTAGCTCAGTTGGTAGAGCGACGTCTTCCGGAATAAGTGGACTCGGGTTCGATTCCCGGCGTGTACCAAAAATGACGGAGAAATTTACTTCGTTATACTGTAGAATACGTACTGTCAGAATTTGAACAGAACAGTTGTTCTAATCTTATTTTCATGACTATCGCTATCATAGATGCTGTTGTTAATTTTTTCTACTAAACCATTTCACCCGCTAAAGCTATGCCACGCAGAACTTGAAAGCATACGCTTTGCATGCAACAACCGACATGCGGTTTTTGAAGAATGTCTGTTTCTTTAATTTGTCTTCATAATGTTTATCATAAAAACAAATCCTTTCTACTACAGCCGTTGAATGAAGGAAGAATAACATGCATGATACAAATTTCGACAATATTGGGAATACTATGCTTCCCTCACCATCGTGTTATTTTCCCCACATGGCCAAAAATCATGCACACATACTGTGACGTACCTGCCAGCAGGACGCACACGACATAAAGGCAGATAGGAATCAGAATAATTGTCCGCGTAGCTTAATTGGTAGAGCAACTTATTCCGGAATGAGTGGACCCGGGTTCGAATCCTGGCGCGGATGAAAATGACGGAGAAATTCACTTCGTTATAATGGCGCCCGAACAATCCGGATGACCCGGCCGTTCAAAATCTCGCATTGGTGTGATGTTATTTCCACACCGCGAGACAGGAAAAATCAGAGAATTCCTTCTCCAGCGCTTCGAAAAATAAAAATGTGTGATGTTGCATTCCACACAGCAGATTGACTGGGAGTTCTCAAGTGCACGTTCTACAGTGGATGGCTGCCTGCAACGATTCATGGTCACGGCTGACCCGTGGGCCATGCCCCGGCCCTCTTTCGGGGGGGGAGATGTGACGTACCTGCCAGCAGGACGCACACGACATAAAGGCAGATAGGAATCAGAATAATTGTCCGCGTAGCTTAATTGGTAGAGCAACTTATTCCGGAATGAGTGGACCCGGGTTCGAATCCTGGCGCGGATGAAAATGACGGAGAAATTCACTTCGTTATAATACATCAGAGTGCATTTCAAGATCATCAAAGCGTTTTCCATTCATTTTCTAGTTTTTCAATCTCAGTGGGAGAAAGAATCACACTGGGAAAGAAAGAAACTAAAGCAGCAACTGATGGAAACTTCTTTCTCAGGACACTGATGACAGGGCTAAGTACATCCAAATTTTGCATAGCATTATCAGCAAATGAAAATCTTTTGGTTAAGTTCCTCTGTTAAAAAGTAATAGAAGAACAAGCTATTGGCGACAATTAAAAAAAATAACAACGCACTACCAAAAATTGTATGAGCCGCTAAAGCCAACCACGTGTTAACACAATTAGCCACTTCCTACCAAGTCCTAGATGCGTCCAGGTTCGACTCGTGGTGATGCATGCATGGATGTTGTGTTTGTTTAATGGCACTGGCTCTTTCTCTCTTTGTTTCCTGGAAACCATTAGCCCTACATTAGGGATGGCCGACTGCTTATAGCCCATCGAGTACTCAAGGTGGTTGTTAAAACAAAAAAATGGTTTTTCTACCTCCACATCGCGGATCGTAGCAGTTATGGAAATTTCTCCTTCAAGGAAAAGAGCACTGTGGCATATCAATTATGGCAGTCATCCGTTTCTATACTAATGTAATACCCAAGTTTATCAACCATTTCAAACAGATCAGATCTTGTTAAATAATTTTCTCGAAATATTTAAGACAGTATGTAAAGGTCCTGTTATATTTCACATAAATTCTTCAACAGTGTCACTAAACGCTTTCCGAAAAATTAGAGTTTAACGAAGCATGAAAGAAATCAGTAGAAATAATACTGGTTTCTTTCATGCTTCGTTAAATTTCGAGGAAACAGCACGAAAGCATGGACCCCAAACCCTTCAAGCTGGTGGAGGCAACGTTATGGTTTGGAGAATGTTTTCCTGGAATACTTTGGTCCCTTTAATTCCTGTTGATCAACGTCTGACTGGCACATCATATCTAAACATCGTTGCGGACCAAGTGCATCCTGTCATGTGGATGGTTTATCCCAATGGCGATGGCTACTTTCAACAAGATAATGCGTCCTGCCATAGTGCTCGTACTGTACAGGATTGGTTTCAGGAACATGCCGGTGAGTTTACTTTGCTTAGGTGGCCCCCACAATCTCCAGATCTCAACGCCATTGAGAATTTGTGGGATGAAGTTGAGCGAGCCATCAGACAGCTGGATCCACAACCCTGCAATCTCACACTCTTAGAAAGCGCTATTTATCAAGCATAGTCTCAGATTCCACAAACCACCTATCAACATCTCGTGGAGTCCATTCCACGAAGAATCGACGCAGTGTTAAAGGCAAAAGGTGGTCCAACGAAGTACTGAGAGGGTGGTCATAATAAAAGTGGCCACTCAGTGTATATACTCTCCGTGTTGGACTTCGACACCTATCCATGTTTTACCTAAGTCTACGCGGGGTACAGGAAAAACCTTCCGTTTCCCTTCTCCGAGGCGGAAGAGAAAACGATATTTGACAACTCGGTGGCGCCGATGAAACAAATCCTTGTGGATGGGAAGAAGATCGTAAATTCCGCCTGCTCGTTACAATACTATTCCTATTTTTCTCCGCTGAAGTTTATCTTCGGGTTTATTTACACTAAAAATGAAAATAAAAGAAATGAAGGAGATATACAGATTTATGTACTAGTACGTTATATCGGAAAATTTGTATTTATATATAACATTTTCGAAAATATGTGTTTTTATGTGAAAATGTTTATTTCCCTAAAAATCTCTTCCCTAATAATCACTTCTTTATCTCTTCCTTCACAACGCACGAGTTAAGTTTCATTGTGATCGTACCATTGCTTTGAGGTGTATCAAGTTTTTTGTCTATGAGTGTACATAAAATATTCTTGTTTCAGTTTTGTGTTCTAAAAAGCTCATAAATGCGCATTATGTAAAAAAAACCCACAGGAACTGGGAGAAACGTTTTAATCTAATTGATGTAGGTTTTAAGCGCAAAATGAATAAGTAAATATTGTTATGCATCCCTTCTGCTTTTGCCAGGCTTAATGAAGATCATGCACGATAATTTCCGGTGAGATCAAAAAGCAAAAGTTTCATTGAACGAAACGTTTCTAAAAGCAGGTGTTTGTTGATATGATGTGGTGGTCGAACTCCTCCGTAGACACGCAAAACACAAAGATGAAACATCTGTTAATTCAGTTCACCAGCGGAAACGAATTCTTTTCATTTTATCAAACGGTTGTGTGTGTGTTGTTATTCTTCAACTGCAAGGCTTGTAAAATGATTTGAATTGCAAAAGATACGATGTGTCCACCGCACAGCAAAAAATTGCATTTAGATAAGTGCATGACACAGATATTTTATCACGGAGCTGCAGAAAAAAGCAATAACATTTTCTTCCGTGCGTTTAGGCAAACAAAACGCCCGTTGTTAATCATTGGTTTCAAGTGGCAGCACTTTCACTCGCTAAGATTCTCTATTGTGGGGTAATTTTTTTTTTGAAACTGTATTCATTGTTTCACGATCACGTGTGTGTTGCCAGTTTTCCAGAGTTTTGTGGCACGGACTGAAATTGAGAAGCATGCGTATATATTTTTTTACTTACATAGCAACGCATAGAAACAGTAGCCATTCAAACTTTCACTCGTGACGGAACAATTGAAACTCATCCCATCATACTTGAAAGCAATACACACAAACCGCCCACTCTGAATTATCAGGTTGTAAAGAAAGTATACGGAAAATATAGAAGCATGAATTAGATGTACAAATAAGTTTTAAAGCGTTTTAAAACAACGCAACATGTAATTTGAGAGAAAACAACAATATCTTTACGAATCAAAATATGCGCCGTCATTATCTATCACCTTCCGCCATCGGCTGGGCAGCTGACGGATTCCAGCCATGAAGAATACTTCGTCGTGTGACGCGATGAAGTCGTCAACCCATTTTTGCACTTCGTCACATGTCCGGAACCGTACAGCAGACAAACCATGTTGCCTCTATCGGAACAAATGATAGTCTGAAGAGGCTGTGTTGGTACTATACGACAGGTGTACCGAAACTTCACAGCTAAGCGTTAATAACGTTTCCTTGACCGATCTCGCAAAATGCGGCCTAACGTTGTCATGCAGTAATTTCACGGGACGCAATCCTTTGCTTGTAAATGGATGTTTCCGACAGATTTCCTGGTTCAATCGCCGCAATTGTTGCTTGTAGCGATCAGCAGTAACTCTTCATATCCCACCAGATGGACAACAGAACTTTCTTGGAATGAATATTGCGTTTCAGTGTTGAAGTCGTTGCTTCACCGGGTCCACCCAGTGCTTTTTGCGTTTGGGATTATCGCACTATACCCACTTTTCATCACCCGTAACGATTTTACACAAGAAAGACTTTCTGTGTTGTTTATTCAACAGATTCAAGCACTTCATGATACGCTCATCCTGGTTTCTCTGGCTCAGGTCATGTGGCACCCATTTCTTTACTTCTAAATCTTTTCCATTGCGCGTAAACGATAGGAAATGGTTTGGGTTTGTTGAGTTACCCCAGTTACTCAGCTAGTTCTTTTTGCGTTTGAGACGAATCTTCATCCAGCAATGCTTACAGTTCCTCACGCGCAACCTTCTGCGGGGCTCCGCTACGTTCTCGATAGCTAACATCAAAATTACCTGCTTTAAACCGTCTAAACCAAAACTCACACGTACTTTTCGATGCAATATTCTCCCCCAGAACAGAATAGATCGATGCACATGCTTTTGCGGTACGTTTTCCTTGATGAAATTCGTAACGAATGCAGTGTCGAATAAATGCAGTATCACTTGCCATCTTTCACCTACCGATGTGCAAGTGCGTTTGACTATTGGGGAAAACTTCTGTGTCACGTTTTATACTCTCGACTAGTTACGGTCACATGACAACAACGTGGGGGAATGTCGGATATGTGAATTAGCGGTATACGCCATATAAAATAAAACTTATTTGTACACCTAATATTTAAAGCTTAAAAAATCGCACAAAACACTTAACCTAATCGTCCAGGTAGTCCCCATTGGAACAGATGACCTTGTTCCACCGATCCACGAGTTGAAATATCCCATTACGATAGAAGTCTGACGAGTGGGAGTTGAAGAAGTCATCCATGCAACGTTTCACATCACCGTCATTAGCAAAATTTTCCTCAGCGAGAAAATGCGACGAAGGCCAGAAGAGATGAAAGTCTGACGGAGCAAGATCCGAGGAATGACGGGGTGCAACAATATTTCCCATTCCAGCTCGTGCAAATTTTGCCGGGTCCGTAAAACGACGTGTGGACGACCCTTATCCTGGTGAAAAACAACTCCATGGTGATTAATCAACGCTGGTTGTTCTTCTTGCAGTGCAGCATGTAGGCGGTCTAACTGTTGGAGGCAAGCTTTTCCCGTGATGGTATTATTCCGCGGTAAGAGTTCGTAGTGAAACAAACCGCGACAATCCCATCAGCAACTCAGCATTATCTTCCGTCCATGAAACGGTGGCTTAGCGACCTTCTGTGAGGGTTGTTCCTGCTTGGCCCATGCTCTTTGTCGCGTAAAATTCAAGTATGTGATCCATGTTTCGTCACCGGTGACTAATCGATGCAAAAAGCCCTCTCGTTTTTCTCTTTCACGCAGAGCAACAGCAATGGAGTAGCGTTGCGTCAGATTCTGGCCAAAACATGGAGAACCCATTTACACAGTTTACACGAATATCCCAACTTCCGAAGTCTGTTGTTGATGGTCGTATGGGAGGGATTTGGTTCCTCTGCCAGTTTCCGTAGTGTTGCACAGGCTTGGTCGATAGCACGTGTTGCAGTGTGTCATCTTTAACCTTACTAGTTCTGCCACTTCTAGGCGCATCAGACGAATCCCGTACACCAGCGTCGAATTTCCTCTACCAGTCAAAGCAAGTACTCTATCCGATGGTATCGTCACCAAATGCTTTTCTCAATTTTCCTAATGCTTCCGTAACTTTCACTACTTTGAAATATTCATGCACGCGCACTTTTCTTCAATATCGCCACCGCATCGTCGCCACGTGCAATTAATCTTCACCACAACAGCGAATGTTCTGACCTTAGAGTCTATTCTTTCGTGCACAGCACTATGGGATGTTTACGTTGCCACAGGTCCGAAGCATCTTCCGCTGTACATACCAAATACGATTTTTTCCGGAAACTTTCTTTATAACCTGATATAAACCTTTTACGTAAATCTTACGTAGAGTATATGTGAAACACTTGGTCACGTACGCCATTGGTTGCCCGTTTTCTGTCTTTTATGTCTCTTTTATGTTCCTTGCTCCTTACCAGAAGGGATCGTTTTGTCATCCCTACGTACGACTTTGTCGTACAAAATGGAGCAACCCCGTTACAGAACACGATGAAAAGACTAACGCTTTGCACAAACTGCCTTGGCACAACTATGCAGGAACATGTTAAAATCATAACTCATCCGCACCCGATGCTTGTCCTTGGACCTGTCAGATGCTCGGAGAAATCTTCTGAACAAATGTCGTAGAGACAACCATTAGTATGCTCCCTCATACACTGGTGTGCAAAATTTAAGGACGAAGAGGAGAAATTAGCATAACAGCGGAACGAGCAGGCAGAACGGACCGAAAGACCACTCAGGAGATAGACTAGGGTCCGGTACGGTAGTGCATGCGTATATATGCAGCATGACGCGGGGGGGGGGTCGGAAGGATATAAAGCACACGGGCGGTGTACGATCAGCAATTCGGTGAAAGCTATTGCACGGTGTACATCAGTTTGAACGACGTCGAGATGCTGCCACCGTGTGATATGGCCAACAGGCAATCCAGTAGACGACATCTGGATGACTTTACCCGAGGTCGCGTCATCGGGAAGTTGGAAGAAGGTCGAAGTGTTACTAGTGTGGCTGAGGAGTTCGGGGTCGCTCACGGCATCGTTTCACGAGCTTGGAGAGCATTTCAAACGACAGGAACAGCTGTCCTAGAGTTTAGTAGTGGTCGTCCACGAGCAACCACGGCGGCGGACGACCAGTATATTATCCTACAGGCGAGAAGAGACAGACGGCAGACAGCGGGAGAAATCGCAAGGCACATGCAACAGACAACTGGACGTCCGTTATCGCGTTTTACCGTGGCCAGGAGGCTGCACAAAGGTGGTCTATTTGCACGATGACCAGTACGGTGTGTGCCATTAACGCCTGCTCATCGGAGACGGCGGTTTCTGTGGTGCCAGGAATATAAGAACTGGACACATCAACAATGGGGTCAAGTTCTCTTTACGGATGAGAGCCGATTCAGTCTGACGAGCGATTATGGACGTATACACGTCTGGAGAGAGCAGGGAACACGCAATCACACCTCCAACATCCTCGAAAGGGACCGATGTGGAGGTGGCGGAATTCTCGTTTAGGGCGGTATCATGCTTGGTAGCCGTACTGACCTCTACATCTTCCAAGGAGGTTCAGTCACTGTTGTCCGCTATTGCACCGAGGTTTTCCTGCCTCACGTGCGTCTGTTTAGAGGCGCTGTGGGTCCTGAGTTCCTCTTCATGGAGGACAACACTACACCTTATCGTACAGTGGCTGTCTCAGAGCTGTTGTAGAGTGAAGATATTCAACGCATGGATTGGCCTGCAAGGTCCCCGGACATAAATCCAATCGAACACGTGTGGGACCTTTTCGGGAGAGGCTTGGCAGCACGTCACCAGCCGCCAGCAACGATTCCGCAGCTGCGATTGGCGCTACAAGAGGAATGGGCCGCGATGCCTCAACAGCTCCTTGACAACCTCGTCCTCAGCATGGACAGACGTTGTAAATCCTGCAACGCAGTCAGGGGTGATCATATCCCCTACTAAAGACTGGATTTTTCTTTGCAGCCGCCCGTCACATGGACGTTTCTGTCTTCTGTCCAGTTGTGCTCGAAGCTACCTTTTCAATAAAGTGCATTTGTATCCTTTGGATTCCTTGTTTGGACGGTTTTTCTCACTTGTCCCATATTCTTACATCTTGGGAATCTTATGGTATGATTTGAGTCGATGTGGAGCACTTCTGCACGACGTTACATTAAAAAAACCGTCTCTTCCTTAATTTTTGAACGCCAGTGTATATTCCACATAATAAGTGTTCAGTACGGAGTGAATCACCCTGTATATTAAACTGTTGGTTTGCTTTGGTAATCAGCTCTTTGGCGAAGAATGCAGTGTACAGCGCGCGCGGCACAGCATAAAGCCAATTGCCGAATGCAGGAGATTGAATTCCAGAGCTTCAATATCACGTCGAAGTCCCTCCTACACCTGCTATAGTCACTTATGCAAATCGCAAGTTGGACTCCTTGCTCCTCATTTAGTAAAGAGATGAAGCTTTAGACGATGTGCTATCATGTTATTGAGAAACGTTTAAAGGGCACATTGTTCGGCGTATGGAACTGCTAAGTTCAAATGCGAGAGCGTCAGTTATTAGAGCTTCGCATTCCGCGGTGAAATCAATATCATCGGGAATACGTTTCCGAGTGCTTATTAAATTTGGCAAAATAACAATAGCACTTCAAAGGCACCAATTCCGGCAAACTATTGATTGCTGACACCCAGTAAATAATGAAGCCGTTCCTTCTGCATATTCATTATTGCAGGGCAATCTCTCTAGCACCGTACGTTATCTTCGAACGGTGTGCCCTTCCGCCATTACGGTCGAACAACAGACGATGGTTTTGGATAAGTGTAGAAAGTTTTCCTGTGAAGATTTGTACTAAGAATTACAAATTAAATTAGATCTTCCATCTCTTGCTTCGCGCACAAAATGATAGCCTGGAGTTTGTGCAATTGTTAAGCTCATAATATCAAGGAATATGCTCATCATTATGCGATGGAAATTCCTAATGCTGAGAGGAATGCTGATAAATTAAAACTTAACGTGAACAGTGGTATAACTGTTAATAGGAATTTGCCTGCCCTTCAGATACGTTGTTTTTCCTGTTAAATTGAAGCTACATTTGGAATTTTACGCACTTTTTTTGTAAAAAAACAAAACAAAAACAGATCGTGCTGATGTTATCACTTTGTCCGTCCTTCCGTCCGCTTGTGGACATCATATCTCTGCAACTATTAGTCCGATCTGAAAAATTAGTTTTGCATTGGGAAGCTTGAAATGAAAATTCTTAGTTCTTTTCGTATTGGGAAGCTTTAAAGGAGAGAATGATGATCCTTGGATTTCTTTTTCTCCCGATTCACAACTTCGCCTTTAGAAAACTTAAAAGCAGATGATATCGAATTAAAAATACATTGTATTCCATATATTTGCTTCTATGTAAATATACGACTTAAAAAATTCTTTTTCCTTTCGATGACATTTATATCGAAGACTATTTTAAGGTAAATTGCGTTTACCTCGATATCTCTGCTTCTAAAAGTCCGATTTGCAGACTTCTTTCTGCGTCCAATACAGCTCCTGATGGGAAATGTTTTGGATATAATTTTTAATTTTTGGTAAAGAATGGTTTAGCCGCCAGGGAACGCGAGAGTTTATTTCTGCTTCTGATTCATTTGCAACAAAACCTGAGCTTCTGATAACTCTACTGGGAAAAAAATTATTTCGTGGATCGATATCCGTAACATCGCAAAACCTTTTGAGAATACCCCTTGTTTAAAATAGTGCACAGTTTTCCCGCCAGAGAGTGTAGATGTATATCTTATTTTTGCCAATATATCTGCTTCTGGTCCGATTTCAAAAAATTCCTTCTTTGTTGGGGAGAGTTTCCCGTGCGAAATGTTTCTCATATAATTTCAAATTTTTCTTAATGCGCAAGTGTACGTACCACTGGAAGGCGTAAACTCACGTTTCCGTTTACAGCAATATCTGCGGAACTAAAACCCGATTAAAAAAACTCTTTATCAGATACTAACTACTAACTATGAAAACTCTTTGGGTGTAGTTTCTTCCCAAATTAATTGAAAATTTTGCTGCCAGCTTAATCTGTTTTTCTCAATATCACTGCTTCTAAACGTGCGATTTAAAAAATCTTTTAACACCAGATACCATTTACTTTGTGGAACACTGTAGGTTGGTTTTTGAGGAGTTTCTTAGTTAAAAGTTCTGTCGCTAGGTGGTGATTTTGTACTTCTGTTTACAGCTGTATCTCCGCTCCTAGAAACCCTATTGAAAACTTTCTTCTTTTACTGTATGCCATTCGCTACAATAAAGATAGGGAACATTATCTTCTTTAAATAATGCACAGTTCTCCCGCTAGGGGGCGTAAAGTTACAAACCATTTTTTTTTTTGCTTTCTCTGCTTCCGGGAGACGTACTTGAAAAGCTCTTTTTCATTGGCATATCTTTTGCCACGAAGAATACTTTTCGCCTATTTTGAGCTTTGAAAATGGCTTTGTATCTGATACTTTTCTTCTGCTGTAAGAAACTGTTTGTGCGCCATTTGTCAATTTTCGAAATATGCTTTTTAGTCGCTATTGGAAGTAAGTAGCTGTTTCTATTTCTGTATGTTTCATCGTTTGTAGAAATCAGTTGATTTTTATTTAACCGTGACTTTGAATAACTTTGACTTTAGTAGCTTTGAATAACTTTGACTTTAGTAACTTTGAATAACTTTGACTTTAGTAACTTTAAATAACTTTGACTTTAGTAACTTTGAATAACTTTGACTTTAGTAACTTTGAATAACTTTGACTTTAGTAACTTTGAATAACTTTGATAAAGTCGGAAAGAATCCAAAAGACGTGTTCATTACAACAGAAAATTCTTCAGTGTCATACACTCATCGTAAAAAAATAGCTGCACCCAGAAGGAAGCAACAGACAGGAATGAAACTTGGTGGGTAGGTTTGACATCGTGAGACCTGCAAATGATTCAAGTATCGCACTCGGCCACGCACGTGACACAAGCAAGGAGGGGTCATAGTGCTGTTCCTGACCGGCTATATAAGGTCATCACGTTATGCGCGCTTGCCATTCTGACTCGTACTGTTGTGTTGGTTGCATCCGTTGCAAGTGAAGTATGCCTCGGAGAAAAGTTCGAGAGCAATTCGAGCAGTTGGAGGAGATCGAGAGTGTAATCATCGTCGGGCTCCGTAGAGCGGGATGGTCCTATTGCCGTACTGCGTGCTATACTGGTCGTGCGGATATCACCATAGCGCGCTGGTGGCTGCAGTGGATAGAACAAGGCACGCAGTAGCGACAGGAAGGGTCTGGGAGACTCAGACGAACCACGGAGAGAGAGGACCGACGGGTTGCCCGACATGCGCGGAGTGACCCAACAGCCACGATTGCGGATATTCAGCGAGCATGGTGGTGCCCTCCATGCATCGTCCGATTAGTGCCAGCACCCATTGGCAGACGGCTGCACGACGTAGGACTACATGCGCGCACATCGTTACGACGACTGCCCTTAACACCGTTGCATCGTCGCCGAAGACTGCAATAGTGTCGTGCCAAACTCTTCTGGAACCACGCAGATTGGCACCGGGTAATCTTCAGTGATGAGTACCGCTTTTGTCTTGGAATAGACGACCACCGAATTCCGTGTGTGGAAGCATCGTGGTGAGCGCCAAGATGAACTGTTTGTTGTCGAGCGTCACACGTCCAGAAAGTCTGGTGGCATGGTTTAGGCGCAAATGCCAACAATGCCAGATCATCGTTGGTGTTCATTACAGGCACTCTGACAGCCCAACGTTATGTTAATGAGGTCTTGCAACCATTGGCCCTACCCTTTCTGAACGCTCACATTGGTGCGATTTTCCAACAGGACAACGCTCGTCCGCATACTGCTGCAGTCTGGAAAGCTTGCCTTCAAGGCACAGCCACTGTGCCATGGCCAGCCGCATCGCCAGACTTATCGCCGATTGAAATGTATGGGATGCTATTGAACGCACCATACACACTCCTCGCCTACCGCACCATCTGCAAGGACTGCATGGGGCGGATTATCGCCGGACACCATTAGTAACCTGTACAGCTCCATGCCGAGACGTCTGGCATACTGAGTGAGCAAACATGGAGGCCCGACGCCATACTGAGAGACGTTACTTATTGGCGTGTAGCTCAATAAGTATTGCCCATATTAGTCTCAATGTTTAATCATTTATTGTTCCTGGTAACCTTTACCTTCCTCCCGAATAGCATTGCAATCCGACACGTCCTTCCGGGTGCAACTGATTTTTTGACGATGAGTGTATTTCTTGTTAGTGCAGTTTTCGCTATCATCATCAACAACCATTCTGAAGCTACTGCTGGATGAAGGTCTCCCCTAGTGTCTTCGACAGCTCTCTGTCTTGAACAATTATCTTCCATGTCATTCATCATGATTTAAAACTTAACCACACATCTCCCACGTGGACATTTGAGTCTTTTCCTGTCCCTTGGTATCCATTCTAGTATTTCCCTTTTCCTATGGCGGTCAGTTCTTCTAGAAATATTTCCATCCCATTACCATTTCAGTATTTTTGCTTTGATCACCAACTCTTATCACTTTCCTGATCCACCAGTTTTTTTCTTATGCCTGTTGGTTACACCAAGCGCGTATGTTTTCATGCTTGTTTAAGTTATCCGCAGTCTCCGCATATCTTCTTTAGTTAATATAACGTAATTGTCTTTTTCGTGCAGAGATATTGGTTCTACGTTACGTGTAAACCATTAGATAAGAATGCGATGCAACCACTTCCTAATTAAATCTTAACGGCCAGACGAAACTTAAGACAACTTATGGTAATTCTTTTTTATTCCACCATTATATCAATAGCACAATAGCGCACTTCGAAATCTAATGTAATTCACATCAGCCACATATTCACACCAACTGTTATCTCGTCCTTTTATCTATCGTTCTTATCTCATACATTCATACGTCACAATAATGTCCACATTTTTAATCCATGAGTAAGAATTGGAAGGATGCATTGATTAAACACTTATTTTAAGATATAATGGTCAATTTCTCTTCAAAATTGTACTGTTTCTTTTAAATTCTGACATGGCACCGACGTAACGCAAGTATCAAAACGACAATTTGCAGTGACAAGCCAAGGCCGGTGTTGTTCAGTCGGGAGAATAACCGGATCCGGAAGAAGTGGATTTTTAAAACCACCACAGGCCAGTGGGCTTATTTTCACAAAATGCACTTCATCTAAGTTTCATGTGCCCATTAATCTCTTCTTCGATGTCGCCCTCGTTTCATATACTGTATGTTGTCCAAGGTAGAAGTAGAAATCAGTTGATTATAAATTTGCCATGTCAACTTCTAAATCATCAGTTCTTGTAAAAGCATTATACACCAGTTTGGTTTTCAGTAGGTTCATCTTCATTCCCACTTCTGCTAATAAGTTTCTGGATTATGCTCTGATCGGGCACTTTCAGTGACAGTGTCGTTAGCAACAAGAGGCTATGTTAAATCATCTTCATTAATTTAATCTTTATTTTCTTGTCATTCCAGTTCAATGTTTGAAAGACATTCTGGAAAGTGGCATTCAATTTTTTTAGGGGAGGGGAAAAATAGGGATTCGCAACCACCGTGAGCAATTCTATGGGCTATAGGTAGTGGCGGCCGCCCCGGTGGCGCAGTGGTCTAAGCGATGGCCTCTGATCATTCGTTCGAAAGGGGTCCGGGTTCGAATCCCGGTGAGGCATGGATGTTGTGTTTGTCTTACGGCACTGGCTCTCTCCTTCCCTGGAACCAGTGACCCTAAATTAGGGACGGGCGACTGCTTATAGCCCATTGAGTTGCTCACGGTGGTCGTTAAACCTCCAATCAAAAAAAAAAAAAGGGGTAGTGGACTGTCAATCATTTAGGGTTACTGGTTCCAGTGAAAGGACAGAGCCAGTTGCGTGAGACACGCCCTCCATGAGTCGCCCGGGAGTCGAGCATGGACTGTACGGCATGACTGGGCTAAAGAACATCGGCAATAGATGATAAATGATTGGAGATGGGTCTTCGTGTCCAATAGTCATGTTCCCAGTTATTTAGGCAGACGGAAGGTTGCGGATCTGGCGGAAACTGCTCGTAGTGATGGATCCGGGATGTCAACAAAGAACGTCTCAAGCTGGTGGAGGTTCCGCTATGGTCTGGAGCGTGTTCAAGTGGCACACGTTGGGACCTCTGGTACTTCTAGATTACTAAAGTATACGATGGGACCTCTGGTACGTCTAGATTACTAAAGCACACGATGGGACCTCTGGTACGTCTAGATTACTAAAGCATACGTTGGGACCGCTGGTACGTCTAGATTACTGAAGCACACGATGGGACCTCTGATGCGTCTAGATTACTAAAGCATACTTTGGGACCTCTGGTACGTCTAGATTACTAAAGCACACTTTGGGACTTCTGGTACGTCTAGATTACTAAAGCACACGTTAGGACCTCTGGTAAGTCTAGATTAGTAAAGCAGTCTTTGGGACCTCTGGTACGTCTAGATTACTAAAGCACACTTTAGAACCTCTGGTACGTCTGGATGCATCTCTGAATGGTCCACGATACATGTTCATCCTTGTAGACCATCTGCGTGCGTTCATGGTCATCATGCACCCACGGAGCAATGGACTCTCTCAGCAGAAAAATGCGCTTCCGCACAGAGCTGTGGCGACTACAACATGGTTAGCAGAGCATTCCGCAGAAGTTCCCACGTTGGAATAACCTTCCCCTCCACAGAACATGAGCCTTGTCGAAAAACTTTGGGATGGTGTTGAAATGCACATTCGAGCGCGTTGTATCATCCACGCAGGAATACGACGGAATTATAGACATGGTGCAGCAAACATGGGAATAGAGATACCTGAGGAATTCTTCCATGACCTAGTTGTCTCAATGCCTCGTCGTGTGGCTGCTCTTATCTGAGTTTCGGTTAGTATTCCATGATTTCTGTTCATTTAGAGTATAAGTTGTGGATTGATATCACGTGACAGACGCTAAGATAATTTCAGGTTGTAATGTGTTTCGTTTGAAATGTCACTACTTAAATATTACCTTGGTACTGCTAAACTTCGGATAATTAGTTCCTAAACAATATTTAATTACACCACTGAACTAAATTCGGGGACCTAACGGCCAGATGTGAAAGCACTTACGAAAAAATGGTCACTATTTTCAACCTTGCACTGCACTTCAGGAACATAACGTATGTACAAACGATCTCCACAACACCATTCAGTATAGTGAGCCGATATCAACTTCAGTTATATACTAATTATAACAATTGCCTACATTACTTTCTCAAAAGCTCGCCACAACACCTCGCCACACCACCACTCTTTCGCTGCTTGCTCCAACATTATATCTCTCGTTCTTATCTGTCAACACGCACACGTCAGTCACTCTGACCTCAGGAACGTTGCCACAAAACTTTTTGTGAGGGTGAGTCGAAAGTTTTGCAATATTTGGAAAGCTATATGCTTTCATACGTACCTTTGCGACGAAAGCTGACTAGCATTCAAAGTATAGGCCATCGTGTTGCACCATCTTTAGCCATCTGTCTGCCAGTTCTTCGATTGAGCTGCGGTACCAGTTCTTGTTCTCCTAGGCGAAGAACACCTTCACTCCAGCTGCCACCTCCTCCTGGTCGTTGAAGTGCCGCCCACGAAGAATGTGGGCCATGGACCGGAACAAGTAACAATCCGACGGTGCAAGATCCGGACTGTATGGTGGGTGTGGCATCAAATCGATGCCCTCAAGTTCCCGGAGTTTTGCCCAGGTCGTTCGTGCGGTATAAGACAGAGCGTTGTCCTGCTGTAGGATAGCGCGCTTTCTGTCCACCAGTTCTGGGTACTTCTCCTCCAAAACGGCATACATCCGCTCCAGCTGTTAAGAGTAGAGGTTGGCGTTGATGGTCCGACCGTCTGGAACAAATTCGTAATGGATTATCCTCTCAAAATTCCACCAGACGCAGAGCATCACCTTGTGCTCGAAGCGTCCACGTTTAGTAGCAGTTTCAGGAAGCTGACCCCGGCTGAACCACGGCTGTTGTGTGTTAGGATTACGGAAATAGACCCACTTTTCATAGCACGTAACAATTCTCTTGATGAAACGTACATCGCGCGGGTTTTCTAGGAGTTTCGTGCACACTTCCACTAGGAGGTTTGCTTCAGCTGGCGTCAGTTCGCGAAGGACAGTGCCGCAGCTCCTGTAGACACTGTCGAGGTCCTGAAAGTGACGAACCACGGTACGTCTGATAATCTCCGAGTGCTGGTTGTCGAATTTTCCTCTACCGCCTGGCGGACGGCCTCCAAAACCACGATTCGCGGCCTACCTGGCCTTGAGTGATCGACCAGGTTTCTGTCACCTGAGAGAAGTTTCTTCAATCACCTGGTTGTGGTACTGTGGTCCACGGAACCTTCCCCTTTCGCATGACCAATGTTCAGTGTTACTTGAGCAGCGTTATGGCCCAGTTCAAACTCGTAAAACAAAAGTTCTCTAATTAGTCGGTTGTGACTGTTCACCTTTTAGGCGTTCCAACCACAGACAGAACGATGACATACAATGCTTTTCACAGCAATGACTACCATTTTATATCCCTTTTAACTCACCGTAGTGCGCGATAAACACGTGACATACCCGCCTCAGCACATGCGTTTATGCAAGTATTGCGAAACTTTCGACTTAGGGGATTTTTTTTTTTTTTTTTTGGTTGGAGGTTTAACGACCACCGTGAGCAACTCAATGGGCTATAAGCAGTCGCCCGTCCCTAATTTAGGGTCACTGGTTCCAGGGAAGGGAGAGAGTCAATGCCGTAAGACAAACACAACATCCATGCCTCACCGGGATTCGAACCCGGACCCATCTTACGGACGAATGATCAGAAGCCATCGCCTTAGACCACTGCGCCAACGTAAAGGTTGAGAATTCTTAAAAAGAATGAACTGAAAAAGAAAGAACTAAAAATGAAAGTCAAATGAGTGTATGCGTCATAAGGTCCTTCCGCTGCAGCGCTTGTAAGAACGATTAGTTGTCTTTTTTTTTTTTTTTTTTTTTGGTTGGAGGTTTAACGACCACCGTGAGCAACTCAAATGGGCTATAAGCAGTCGCCCGTCCCTAATTTAGGGTCACTGGTTCCAGGGAAGGAGAGAGCCAATGCCGTAAGACAAACACAACATCCATGCCTCACCGGGATTCGAACCCGGACCCATCTTACGGACGAATGAGCAGAAGCCATCGCCTTAGACCACTGCGCCAACGTTAGGGTTGAGAATTCTTAAAAAGAATGAACTGAAAAAGAAAGAACTAAAAATGAAAGTCAAATGAGTGTATGCGTCATAAGGTCCTTCCGCTGCAGCGCTTGTAAGAACGATTAGTTGTCTTGTGCCGGTTGTTATGCAAAACCATTGAGGATTACAACAAAAGAAATTTATATTTCCTTATGTACTTTTGTCTGAAGACAAAAGTACATGGTGGAACTTAAGGTGGTTTCACCTAAAATCTCCGCCTTTGTTTCTAATGGTAAAACCTTTGTACATACTGTATTTTCTTCGCAATGAATGTATTCCCAAAGATGAAAATTTGCACAGCTATAAAACTAACTTTAAGTTATAGCATTAGATACTTAGTGCTTGCTAAAACACAATCATAATTAAGCAATCCAACTTCTGTTTGTCTATTGACGTCATCAATGTACAGGTCGCGCCATCTATTAATAAGTCTAAACATTACTGAAAGCAAATGATTGATTTTTAATATAATTATGGTTATGTTTTAGCAAGTATTAGGTATCCCATGCTATAACTCATAGTTAGTTCTATCGATGTGCGAATTTTCGTTCTTGGAAATACATTAATTGCGAAGAAAATATGTACATAAGTTTTACCATTGGAAACATAAGGCAGAGATTTTAGGTGAAACCACCTTAAATCAACTGCTTTCTAGATTTCTGCTTTTAAGAAAGGAAAATAAGAAATGGTCATAATACTGCGCACTTTACCTTTCGTGATCAATTTTCGTGAAGTAATAAATTGTGTTAAACTGTGCCGCCCCTGTGGCGCAGTGGTCCAAGAGATGGCTTCTGATCATTCGTCCGAGATGGGTCCGGGTTCGACTCCCGGTGAGGCATGGATGTTGCTGTTTGTCTTACGGTGATGGCTCTCTCCTTTCCCTGGAGCCAGTGACCCTAAATTAGGGACGGGCGACTGCTTATAGCCCATTGAGTTGCTCACGGTGGTCGTTAAACCTAAAACCAAAGAAAGGAAAGAAAGTATTAAACTGTAAGACCTCCCCTCACCAGCTATATTTTATAATTAATCGAGATTGCCGAAACCACGTTAAAAGCAATAATACTCAAGTCACTTCTTGAAACCACTTTCACAATTACACCGCGTTTCATTTGTTGACTGATCTGTAAACTGAGCGATTTAACAAGTTTTCCGGGAAATGAAACAACTGAAACAAATTCCATCACTATGCGCTAACTAATGTGTTTTTGTTTCATCAAAACATCATTACTCTTGAACGAGAACTGTGCCGTTACGTTTCGACACACGCCCATGTACCTATCATCTGCAGCTACAATATTCCCCCCACCCCGAGTGCTTTCTGCCATGATGGCAGCGCAGATGTTCGACGCTATCCTAATTCGCGCATAAATAAAGCACATGTAACTAACTATGCTGTGAGAAATGCGTCACAGAATCAACATTTGAACAAAATTCTATCCATCCCAGAAAATGTAATATTTCGGCAACCGCTGGATAATGTGCTGCAGACAGCTTATTAATGAATAAGTTTTCCCTAATTCTGTGGGAAGGGGCAGAGATTTCGACTGAGCGTAGAACCCAGTTTGAATTTAATACAATTTACACTTGTTCGTTAGACACAAAGGACAAAAATAGTTAGTCCTTCTCTGCACTGTTATGCTTTCTTCTGTAATGTTAATTATAAAAGAAAAAAAGAAAGGCGACACCGAATTTTTGGTTGTAATGAGCACGTCTTTTGAATCCGTTCTGACGCGAAATAAATTTATCAAAGTTATTCAAAATCAATGGAACCGATTAGGAAAACAATCAACCGCTTTCAACAATTGATGAAACATCCAGAAATAGAAAAATCTGCTTAGTTACAACCAGCGGCTAAAAAAAGATGTTACGAAGATTAACAAATGGCGCACAAAAAGTTTCTCATAGCGCAAGGTAGGTATCAGACACAAAAAGATTTTCAAATCGAACAGTTAAAATAAGAAATATATGAGAGGAGGAAATATTATATAACTCTATGCCTTCTAGCGGAAGAATTTTGCATAATGAAAAAGTTTAAAATAGGGGGGAAATATTCTGCATGGAAAAAGCTATGTTAAGGAAAAATAACTTTTCAAATACGTCTCCTGAAAGCAAAAATAGCCAGAAAAAGGTTTCGACCCTTGCGCCCCTTAACGAGAAATCAGTGCATTATTTAAAGATGATAATGCTCCACAAATCTGATAGAGAGAATGGAATACTGTAAAGAAGAAATTTCCTAATAGTGTTTTGAGAAGCAGCGATACAGCTTCAAACAGAAGTACAAAAACACCATCTAACCTCAGAACTGTGAACTACAAAATCCCTCATGTAGTAGCCTAAAATGTTCTACAAGGGAAATGGCATCCGGTGTTGAAAGAATTTTTGAAATCGTACTCTTAGAAGCAGAAATATAGACAAAAATAACAAATACATCTACGCCCCCTGGCGGAAAAACTATGCGTTATTTTAAGGAGAAGGTATTCTCAAAAGGTTTTTCCATGTGATCGGTATCGGTGCACGCAGGAATTTTTTCGATCGAGTTTTCAGGAGCTCACATTTTGCTGCAAATAAGTTAGAAGCAGAAATAAACACTTACGCACCCTTGTGGCCAAACCATTCGTTACCAAATATTAGAAATTATATGCACAACATTTTCCATCAGAAGCTGTGTTCTGGGAAGAAATAATTTTTCAAATCGGAGTTTTAGAAGCAGAGATGTTGGGGAAAACGCACTTTACCTTTACGCTGCCTGGCTAAAAGACTATGAATTACGTGAAAATTTTGAAATTATATGAGAAACATTTCTCACTGGAAACTCTATCCAACAAAGTAGGAATTTTTCAAATCGGTCTCTTAAAAGCACAGATATCGACAAAAATTAGATACATATCTACGCCCCTGTCGGAGAAACCATGCATTATTTTAAGAAGAAAATATTGCGAAAAGGTTTATCGACGGGAGTGGTATCGGTCCACGAAAGAATTTTTTCAGATGATGTTTTAGAAGCTCAGAGTTTGCTGCAAATGCAACAGAAGCAGAAATTAACATATACGCCCCTTGGTATCCAAACCGTTTTTTACCAAAAATTAGAAATTATATGCAAAAGATTTCCCATCAGGATCTGTATCCGCTGCAGAAAGAATTTTTTTAAATCAGAGTTTTAGAAGCAGAGATATCGAGGGAAACGCAGTTTATCTTTACACCCCTAGCAGGAAATTTATACGCAACTTGAAAAAGTGACTATACCAAAAATAGTCTTCAACATAAATAGAAGCGAAAGGTAAAATAATTTTTTCAATCGTACGTTTAAAAGCAAATACAGTTGAACCAGTTTATATCGAATTCGCAGGGGAGAACTCGATAGTTCGATATACACAATAATTGGATGTACGGGCTTTACCTCCCGCCACTTTCAGTGGTGTTCTGGTGTATACAATTGGTGAACATACAAAAAATAAGATTATTTACTTCTGTATTATAAATTGCGAATCGAATTACATGACCAATTAAAGGCAGAATACACAGCAATTTGACAGGTAAAGGAAGTCTTACAAGAATAGATGCTTTAGGGCATAAAATAATCAGTCATCTTTTTCTGCTTATTTAAAGTTATTGCATTTGTCAAAATGCTGTTTTCAACGTGTTCGATGTTGTGGATCAAAGTACATCCGGTACCCTCAATTGTTCCATAATACTGTTGTTCCATAATCCTCCCCTCTCTATCCCTCTCTTTCAGGACCAGAGATCACCCCCTACCCCTTCTCCAGGTTCTCCCTCAGCCACCTTCCTCCACCCTACAGCAGCGTTCTCTCTTATCAACCCAGCCAGAAGATCAAAAATCCCCTTTTTGCCTCAGTGTGTTTCGGAGGAGGTAAGCGGTGGATAGGATGGGGGGGGGATCGTCCCTTTGAAAAGTTTGGGAAAGAGAGGGTCTCTTGAACAATGAAAGAAAAGACTGCTTCCAGTTTGGAAACGTTGGAAGCGTCAGGAATTCGCCGAGGGGAATTCCCACTTAGCTGGAAAAAGTTGATCTTGTTTGAAGAGATTTGTTTCTGAGAAAATCTACGAGTTTTATTCGAAAAATTCGATATATGCAGTAACGCTGCTTCAACTCATTCGATATCGGAAAATGTTATTTTCAGGCTATTTTGACGGTAATTTTTAAAAGTTCAAATTACGCAATAATTCATTATATCCGGTTCGATATACACGGGCTCCACTGTATATGGAACAAAATGTATTTTGAATTCGATATCATCTGCATTTACGCCCTCTAGTGGCAAAATTGTGCATCGGGAAAAAAAAACCGAAATAAATGATCATCGTTCGCACATTTCAAGCTTCCCAATGCAAAACGAATATTTCAGATCGGACTATTGGTTGCGGAGATATAGTGTCCACAGTGGGACGGACAGACAAATGGATGAACGGAGAAACTGAAAGCATAAGCACGATCGTTTTTACAAAAGATGTGCTAAAAAGAAAAGAAAAAAATATTGGTGAAGTAACGTGTAAATGGGAATTTACGCAGATAACGAAAACATCCGGAGCTTGGAGAGGGACGCAGAAAGCAGCAATATCGAAAATTTTCTAGTGTGGTTACCGAAAACGTATTTTTTTCAACCCGCACACATGACTTTGACTTAGAAAAACTTCCCTACAACCGAGCTCTTAACGAAGTCAGCTTTCTCCGAATAATGCAGGCAATGTCGGATTCTTTCTCCTACCTCTGGAAGGACCATGAAATGAAAGGATTGTGAGCGACTGCCGAAGAGACAGTCGGAGTAGAGCTGTCTAAGTTTGCACCACGAACAGGAATTCGGTTTAAAGCAGTTGTGAAGCTGGACTGGTTTTGAATCAAAAGAATTCTACATTATTGTGGAAACGTACAAAAATCTAAAAGGAGCGTCGTGAAAGAACTTTATATACTTGGTTGTCCTCATTTCCTTGCCTTTCAAACGTAGAAAGCTACAAGTTCACTCGCTTCTTCGCCGTCAGTCTGTAACCTTCGCAATCCAGCGATTTGCATGCACTCTCGAAAATTCATCCACGAGCCATTTCCCGTGTCGTGAATTAACGAAGCATGCTTCTGATAAAACCTTTTCCGTCTAATGATGGGAGAACCCCTGGATTTGACGTAATTTTCATACACCAGAAAAATTTTGAATTAAAAAAAATTCATAATTAAAAAATTCATAATTGAAAAAATTCTGAATTTTATAAACAATTCAAAATTTTTTAATTCTGAATTTTTTATAAAATTCGTATTTTTAAAAAATTCAGAATTTTCATGGCGTACGAATTCCTTTCGTACCGTTCCCTACAGAAAAAATAAAATTATTTCAGTCCTATTAGGAAAAATACAAAGAATGTTCAGACAATTTTAGAACGATTTCCCCGCAATATAATTAATGTTTAAAATACAATCGACTCTTTCTTAAATGCTCTATCTGATACCCCTTTCGCTGGACTATGAACCTACATTTAGATTTCCAAGATAACAGGGCATTTCTTAAAATTGGTAGTGGTATTTTATTCCACTGCTTTCCATTGTCCAATCATTGCTTTAGCTCTGCGTTTAGAAAGCGCGCTTTTTAGCAGTCTGAAGGCACAATAGTCCATTGGTGTCACATCAGGGGACTTTGAACGAATATGAACAAAAGGTATAGCCCATCTCTTTTTCCATTTTTTCAAGAAACAAAGTGGTGGATTTGGTTGTACGACTGGTAGACTTATCCTGATACAGTTCTACTATTTGAAGGCTCTGTGAACTTTTTTTGATTGGAGGTTTAACGACCACCGTGAGCAACTCAATGGGCTATAAGCAGTCGCCCATCCCTAATTTAGGGCCACTGGTTCCAGGGAAGGGAGAGAGCCAGTGCCGTAAGACAAACACAACATCCATGCCTCACGGGATTCGAACCCGGACCCCTTTCGGACGAATGATCAGAGGCCATCGCTTAGACCACTGTGCCACCGGGGGGGGGCTTTGTTGATAAACGAATGATATTTCCTCTTTAAATATAGGAGTTAAAACATTATTTTGGTAATATGTAGAATTGATTTGAACATTCTTTTCAACTTTTCTTAATTTTAATTTCCCATTTATGAATCCTTTACTGAAACTTTCTTTAGATTCTTAGAACCAAGTTTTTAGTCATTTTCTGCTCTTTTGCAATAGTAAATCGACCTTTTGTTACAGTCGTTTAGGTAGATCTATGCTCAATTAATAGTCACAATAAATTTTCTTCTGTCTCCGGCTAAGCGATTTTCACAACAGAGGTCATCGCTCTTTCCACGTTTATACGTGAGCCACGGAAAAATTCTCATTGGCCACCACCGAGAATCGAACCCAGGGTCTTCTAGTTACGCTCCGGATATGCTTCCACTGCACCATAGCGGCCTCAAATTCCTCCAGACTCACACACACTAACTGCCAAGCCAATTTGGCAGGTTGCTTCTTGGAGCCCCGCACAATGCTGGGGATTCACCAAAGATGGTAAGCAGCAACTGAACAAATAATTAGAAGGCGAATGAATAATTAATACAGACATCTGACGTGGACCAGGGATATCAAACAGCAGACATCGCTCTTTCCACGTTTATAAGTGAGTTACGGAAAAATTCTCATTGGCCGCCACCGTGAATCGAACCCAGGGTCTTCCAGTTACGCGCCGGATATGCTTCCTCTGCACCACCAGAAGCAACCTGCCAAATTGGCTTGGCGTTTAGTGTGTGTGAGTCTGGAAGAATTCGAGGCCGCAGTGGAAGCATATCCGGCGCGTAACTGGAAGACCCATGGGTTCGATTCCCGGTGGCGGCCAAGGAGAATTTTTCCGTGACCCACGTATAAACGTGGAAAGAGCGATGACCTCTGCTTGATGTTCTTGGTCCACGTCAGATGTCTGTATTAATGATTTTCACAAATTAATCTACATCGTGTTCTGCGCTCAACTACGTGCCAAGGTGAAGAACATTATGTTTTTTTTTTCCTTTTTCGGATTTAAATGTTTGTTTATTACCTTGTTCACAGTTTATACAGAGATTTGTAACGACTTAGCGATTGCTATTCGCCGAAGCGTTTGTTACCTGTATAAATACTTTTTACACACACTGCATATGTTTTAATTGTCCTTTTACTGTAACAATGTAGTCGTATGGAGGCAGCTGTGTCTTCCAGTTGATTGGCGTTCCGAGTTAACATTTGCGTATATATGTCATAGGTTTCGGCGTTCTTTTGCAAAAAAAAAAAAAAAAAGAATTTTTCGCATAATATAAACAAAACAAACGTCGCAGCAGAATATATGAAGTACACTTTACTTAAATACAGCAGATTAGGTATCTAGACAAAAGCAGAAATTCTAATTCCGTTGAAGTTAGAGTTCTCGTGTTCGATGTAATATTATTTTAATTTTTGTTAGGCAATTAAATCCTTCGATTTTTCACAACCACTTTCAGGAGAGTCCGGTTGTAAAATGGATATAATGTGCACTGAAATTGCGTATATGATCTTCTTTTTTATGTCATTTGTCAATGACTCATTAGGAAGGAACGTCATTTCGTACAGTGACAATAACCACTGATGAAGAAACAAATATTAATAAATTGAAGTTAGAATTACCCCTTGAACGAAAGATCTGGATGAGAGGTGGATATTTTACAACGAGGAATCTCCACCACGGTCATATCGACTTAACGTAGCTTCTGAACCACACGAACCTTGGAGTTCCTGCCCCGTAGCAGCTCTCTCTTACCATCTAGGAACCCGCTACCTATATTGTTTACACTATAACGAAGTAAATTTCTCCGTCATTTTTATCCGCGCCGGGGTTCGAACCCGGGTCCCCTCATTCCGGAATAAGTTGCTCTACCAATTAAGCTACGCGGACATGTATTCCGATTCCTATCTGCCTTTATGTCCTTCTGGCAGGTACGTCACATCTCCTGGTACGTTACAACACATGGATACAACAGAAAGCCCTTGATGCCAGGTTTTTCAAATAACACACAGCAGTTGAAGTGTGATTTCAGAATATGCAAATGGCAGATGAATCTTCAACGCCATATTTTATGTTAGTTTTCTGCTAGTAACAATGCTATATTCGCCCTTTCTGCCTGCATCAACCCCAGAGGAACAACAGTGTACTGCAAGATCTTTATGCTCTCAGAGTGTTTGACTAAGTTATAACGAAGTAAATTTCTCCGTCATTTCTGTCCGCGCCAGGATTCGAACCCGGGTCCCTTCATTCCGGAATAAGTCACTCTACCAATTGAGCTACGCGGACGTTTTATTCTGATTCCTATCTGCCTTTATGTCGTGTGCGTCCTTCGGGCAGGTACGTCACATCTCCTGGTACGTTACAAAGTGACATTGTGATACCATGAAATGTCCTAATATAAAACGATTTGTTGCTACCTTTTCAGATTTTTCATTTTCGAAAAATTACGAAAAACTTATTAAAATTTTAACTTTCGCATAGGAGATCATTGTGTGCTTTAACTTTCGTGGTGGGAGGCGCCTAGCTCTCGGTTGTGATTTGCAAAATTTTAATTCTTTCAGATAATTTAAGTGCCCAATAATGCAGTATCTACTGTTTTACGCATTAGTCCACTTCCGTTTGATGCCGTGGCTGTAACGTTTGAGTTTGGTTGGGCTAACGCTAATCGTTCACCAGTTATTTGATCTCTAGCGACGATGATGCAGTGGCTGGGGACCGGACAATCTGTAGAAAGAATCTCTGATTATTATTGGGGTCTTACTTGTTCTCGATGTTCTAACTGCTTAGGTGTCTGGTACACTACTGATGGTAACGGACTACATGCGAGTTCCATTAAGTTATCCGGCCCCGTGCTGATGATGTCAGACGTCATGCAAGCTCTTCTCATTTGTCTGCTCTCCTGGTGATGATGGACGACATGTAAGCTTTTCTCATTTTTTCCACTCTACTGATGATGACGGACGACATATGAGCTCTTAATTGCCCGCTCTATCGATGTTGACGGACGACATGCGAACTTTTCTCGCTTGTCAGCTTGACTGATGATGATGGATGGCATGCAAGATCTTCTCATTTGTCCACTCTCTTGGTGATGACGTACGACATGAGAGCTTTTCTCCTTTGTCCATTTTACTAATGATGACAGACGACATGCTACCCCGTCATATTTGTGCTACATCCTGGTGATGGATGGCATGCAAGATCTTCTCATTTGTCCACTCTCTTAGTGATGACGTACGACATGAGAGCTTTTCTCCTTTGTCCATTTTACTAATGATGACAGACGACATGCGACCCCTTCATATTTGTGCTACATCCTGGTGATGGCGATGACATGCGAGCTGTTCTCATTTGTCCATTCTACTGATGATGATGGATGACATGCGAGATCTTCTTATTTTCCCACTCACCTGGTGACTGCGGATTACATGCAAGCTCTTTTCATTTGTCCGCTCTACTGATGATAACGGACGACATGGGAGCTCTAGTCATTTCTCCACTCTGCTGATGAAGACGGACCACACAGGAACCTTTCTCATTTGTCCACTCTACTGATGATGACGAACGTCATGAGAGCCTTTCTCGATGATGGACGACATGGGAGCTCTTGTCATTTCTCCACTCTACTGATGTAGACGGACGTCACGGGAGCCTTTCTCATTTGTCCACTCTACTGATGATGACGAACGTCATGGGAGCCTTTCTCATTTGTACACTCTACTGATGATGATGGACGTCATGGGAGCCTTTCTCATTTGTCCATTCTACTGATGATGACGGACGACATGGAAGCTCTTGTCATTTCTCCACTCTACTGATGAGGACGGACCACACAGGAGCCTTTTTCATTTGTCCACTCTACTGATGATGATGGACGTCATGGAAGCCTTTCTCATTTGTCCATTCTACTGATGATGACGGACGACAGGGAAGTTCTTGTCATTTCTCCACTCTACTGATGAAGACGGACGTCATGGGAGCCTTTCTCATTTGTCCATTCTACTGATGATGACGGACGACATGGAAGCTCTAGTCATTTCTCCACTACTGATGAGCACGGACCACACAGAAGACATGCCGGCTATTCTTATTTGATCGTCTTATGATGAGTTCATCTTATACAGTTCTTTTCGTTCCGCAATTTCATCTCCTTGACATTCCTTTGTCTGAAAATGAATTTTGCTTATCACCTACAATTTGTAGTCTAAAAGAAGAGATGTGGAGCACTCTTCCTTTTCCTAGGTCTTTCCGTTTGTGCACGTATATCTAGCCTCTTCTCTGCTTCAGGTTTGATTTTCTTTTTATTCTGACTAACACCTGGGTAACATCATCGCCCTCGCACTTCTCGCTTCTATTCGCTGATAGGTTATAGCATTGCGCCGTACCGCGTATGAGATGCTTTCCTAATGTTGACATCTTTTTATATCGATAGTGCCAGCGAAAGAACTGTTCCCGAAGTCTTCGTCATTTACGGTAAATATAAAGACAAGAATCTTCTTTAGGTTGTTGCATGGAGTGCGCTCGGCAAACGTGCTACTTTTCAGTAAAACTTTCTTCAAGAAAAAGGCAGCATAAATACAACGAATCGCGCTTCCTAGAGGAAAGTGTAGTAGGTATTCAATCATTCAAGGAGTGCTTTTTTTATTTCTTCGGCAGGCACCAAATTGTTCTCTTGGGAGTACTCTAGGAAGCAATGATCGTGAATCTGATGCCGGGGGGAAGACAGACGGTGGTGGGTTTACAGCTGATGGCAGAAGTCTTTGGTCTTTTTAGATTTTCCCGGGGAAGATGATGATGAAGCGTCTTCTGATCACCTGAAAGTGTCACAATGGAGAGACAGGTCCAATGAGTTCAGAGTGAGTTAATCACCAAATGTGGCAACATCACTGCGAATGGAATTGTAAGCGAATTTAATGAAAGATCGCATTGTGTTCCACGTAACAGTAGACGAGCTGATCGATTGATAGAAGCGGCATCAAGTGTTGGAGTTAAATTCTGTGGGTAAATCAATAGCGCAACGAAAGCAATTTCTCGGGATTTCGAGCGCTTAAGTACGGCGATGCTTCACCTGTTAAGCACAGGTGCAAAATGTGCAAAGAATTTGCATTCACAGAATGTAGGAGAAGAAACCGGAAACGAAGCTACGTTAACAACTCCTACGGAATTGAATAACATTCCTGCGTGCGATGATGGTATTTACATGGAAAGTCTCGTAAATAATTTCTACGCCTCTCGGGGGTTGAGTGGACTGACGAGCTGGGTTTTGGCCATCCGCCCGAGATGAGCCTAGGTTCGAGTCCCGGTTGACGCATGTGTTTATCTGATGGCACTGGCTGCGTTCCTTTGCTAGAAGTAATAGTCCTAAATAGGAACGAGCGACTGCTTATGTCCCTTGCGACGTGCCAGCACCGCAGGACGCACATGAGATAAAGGCAGATAGCAGTGAGAGCACATGTCCGCGTAGCTCAGTTGGGAGAGCGACTCACTCCGGAGTAAGGGAACCATTACCATCATCTCCGGAGTAAGGGAACCCTTTTATCATTATTCAGCACGATTTAAAATCGAATTCACATGTTGACTACCTTTCTAATAAGATCTCAAGAAATATAGGGGTTATTAGTAGTGCAGTGGCCAATTTAACCCCAAAATTAATGATTTTATTATACTACACTTTAATTAAATCTCACCTAATCTATTGTATATCTGTTTGGGGATCGACTACTTTATACAATATGAAAAAACTTAAGTCGTTACAAAATAGATTCATAAGACTACTACAATTTAAACTACAAAATACTCAATTTTCAAATACAGTCTTTCAGGCTAGACTCAGTCCAAACGATTTTAATATACTAACTATTCAATAAGTGCATATCTATAGTATAGGTAAACTAATGTTTTTGAGAATTAAAAATGGTTATTACCATGATTTAATTACAATAAATACTCACAGTCATGATTATTCCACGAGACATAAAACAACATTAATCCCTATGTTTCCACTAACAGAACGATTTAGATCATTTGTTAATTATACTGGTCCTGCATTATGGAATACATTTCCTACTGATATTGCATCACTTAATAATATTAATATATTCAAAGGAAAACTCAGGCATTTCTTACTGACCAAAAGCTCATAAAGTATTATTACCTTTATTAATTGATAGTACCACCCTAGCTGTGTTTGATATTGTGTGGACTTGACTTGTTTATGTTTTTTTGAATTTTTTTTATTTTCATAAAAATTTTGATGCTTCGGGAGAAGAGGGCACGTCAGGCCTATCAGGTCTTTCCCCTCCTCATTCCCTGTTGTTACAAAAAGTATATTATTTGTATTATATATTTGTGATTATGTAATACCATGTCTGTAACAACTAAAATGCAATAAATGAAATGAAATGAAACCCGAATTCGATGCCTGGCGCGGACAAACTTGAACGTTATATTGGCGCCCGAACTTCCAGGATGACCCGGCTGTTAAGTTTCTCGCAAAGATGTGATGTTGTTTCCGCACGGCGGGACAGAAAAAATGAGAATCCCTCCTTCAGTGCTTCGAAAAAATAAATCAGTGTGATGTTACGTTCCTCACACCTAATTGTCTGGCATTTCTCAAAAATGCACGTTCTTCATGGATGACAGGCTACAGCGACACATCCCGGCTGACCCTTGGGCCATGCCCCCGGCCCTCTTTCGGGAAGGGGGGGTGTGACGTGCCTGCACCGCAGGACGCACATCAGATAAAGACAGATAGCAGTGAGAGCATATGTCCGCGTAACTAAGTTGGGAGAGCGACTTATTCCGGAGTAAGGGGACTCGGTTTCGTTGACAACCTTGTACGTTGTACCCTTGAAATTGATCATTGTGGTAGTTAGATCCAAAAATGGACCGGACAACTCACTACAGCTTATGTATAGTCCGCTATCAGTAGGAGAACTGGACTCGAGTTCAAGTCCAGATGAAGCATTGGTTTTGCGTTTGTCCCACAGCTTTGATTATGTCCTTTCCGAAGAACCAGTGTCGCTAACTTAGAGCTGATCTACGCCTGAGAGGCTTAGATGTTCATTGGGGTTTAAGAGTTAGCTAAGGGGCTTAAGGGAGCTTCCCCAAATCAAAGCCAGACGCGGTGTTATAGGCAGTCTTAAAATACCCTTGCTTTATTGAGTTTCGAAGTCAAATAAAATGATGTACTACAGAGGTTGTGACGTACTAGAGAGGTAAACGCACGTGTCAAGACGACTAATCTGCAGCGATACGTTCTGTCCGTGTAGCTTAGTTGGGAGAGAAACTTGTTCCGGAGTGAGTGGACGCTGACAAATTTGTGTTTTCACAATTATTGAAAGAATGCATGAGGAGTATACGTATCGCGCCTGCTGCACATTAGTGTTTCCTAGTTTTATTGCATCAAATGGGTAACAGTTTTACATCAAATATTATTCAACTTCCAGGAGCTACCTTATGAAACCATACTGTATCGCCGTATTCTGTGTGAAATGCAGAATGTAGACTTTAGTGAAGTGTACGGAAAAGGGTGTAAAATAAAAGATGACTGAAGAAGTGTTCTGCTGCAAAAACAACAACATATTTTCTTATAAACTGAGATTTAACACTACAGAAAGTTACATATAATTCAAGACGATGATGTTGATTAAGAATAAATTATCAACGTTTATTCACAATTAAATGCTTTATTAGCATCGACTATAGTTTCGCAGAGCGTTTGGCTCGGTATAATCAGAACGAATGGAGCGTAAACATTCAAATCATTGTGACATCATCAGAATTCTAACGGTCACAGATTTTGATGAGTTGTTTCCATGCGCTTGAAAGAAATGGTGTAGACTTCATGTCGTAGACAAAGTCGTGAATAATTCCTGTATATATAGAAAGCTTCTAATATATTAAGCTTGATAGTCGAATCAGGTTTATCAATAAGCATAGCGTTTCCAAATAAAAATTGTGTGGTCATTTTCGTGACAATGTTGGGCTATTGATGACTTCTTCAGTTCATAGTTCCGTACGTAAGTCTTGTGTTCTTTCACACGGAAATTTAAAGCATTGCGTGTCTGTCCTATATATGAAAGTCCAGATTCACAACATATCTGATAAATTCCCCAGGAATTTATGTCTTCGACGTAGTCTTTTGATCCGTAAAAATTAATCTTGTTAATGGACTTGAAAATAACTTTGAAATTAAAACTTTTGAGAATTTTTGAAATTCCGAAGCAAATGTGAGGAGCAAATGGGATAACTGCTCAATTCGTTCGTACTGGCAGGTCTATTTGCGTGAACGAGCAGACAGGCTTCGGTTTCCTAAATGTTTGGACAGCTTTGTCTATCACGTAAGGGCTATATCCTCTGTGTACTGCAATTCGTTTAAGAAAATCATGCTCTTTCTGTAAGGAAACCTCAGTTGCGCATATATGTATATACACGATATATACTGAAAATATTTTTTTTTTTTTTTTGCGTAGAAAGCAGAAACGTTTTGTTTTTGTTACCATGGGTGATTTGATTTTGCACGTGGAGGTAAGGAAACAGCAAATGGTTTTCGGTAAATTGTTGTACAAAGGAACCTTCAGAGCGTGACACGAGGACATCCAGGAATGGTAATCAGTCATTACTTTCAGTCTCACATACTGTATGAACTATATATGAGGATCAATTGAATTGATAAGTTCAACTAATTTAGTAATTTCCGAATACCTGAAATTCCAGAGGACAAAGTTATCATCAACATATCGAATGTAACGAGCTGAAAGAGTTTTTCCTGAAAGTGAATCATGTAGACTTCGTATAAAACAGGCGACAGTGGGCATTGCAAGGCCTTCATTCTGTTGGAAAAATCTTCCACGAAAAAGGAAACTGTTTTGTTTGATACAAATTTCCACTAGTCTTAAAATTTCTTCAACGTCCGGTTGGCTGAAATGATGTTCAATGAGACTTGCTTTCAATGATTCGAGGGCTCCATTCAGTGTGATACTTGTGAACATGGATTTCACATGGAAGGATAACATGAACTGATAGTTGTATGGATGTCGTTTAAGCAGATTCGCAAATTCAATGACATTTTTTACAGCACTTTTGTTTGAAGAAGTCGTTAAGGTGGATAGTTTCGAAGATGATTTTTCCAACTGATGTGTAGCTGAGCCGATATTGCTGACAATGGGACGGAAAGGGACGCCAATCTTGTGTATCTTTGGACGTGCATAGAAACGCGGACAACGGGCGTATGAGGGCTTCAAATAACTTTTTGACCTTTGGTCATGAGTAACGCAACTTGTTACCACTTTCCGAACTTTTTTTAAATGTTTCTCCGACGAATCATTCTTTATTTCTTTATACGGTCCCCCGGGAATAACTTTTTCGACCTCTGCCTCATAACGTTTTTTAATCAGAATAACAACTTGTCCTCCTTTATAGGCTTTAGTAATGATGATATCAGAATTTGACTGTAATTGTTTTAAAACTTTATACTCTTCCTTGTTGAGATTGGGTTTAAATGGTGGAAAGGAATTTGACGTTATTAACCGGCTGACACAATGTCTAATCGTTTCTTTTTTATCAATACTTAGATCGACTTTTGTCAGGGACTCTTCAACTGACGCAACGACATTGGATACTGGTATCTTTTTTGAAATAGCGAAATTTGAATTGTAACGTAAAATTCGTTTTTGAATTTCGCTCGTGTTAAAAAAAGAAAGGTTAGATATTACTTCGTTATCCGTAAAGACTTCCACACTTTGAGAAGTAGAATTTTCTTTATTGTTGCTATTATTTGATAAATACAGTTCGATCTCAACGTTTGCAATATTCTTTCTCGTATCTTTAATAATACCTCTTAAGAGTGAAAACGAAGCATTAGATATCGCTTTGTTGACGTTATAAGAATGTCTTAAGTTGCATTTCACAGAGATAAAATTTGGTAATATTGGCATCTCTTGCATCGAAATAAGAAGTTTAAGTGGTTCAGAAATTTGAACTTCTTTATCCTTAGCTTCGAAAAACCGTTGATTGTCGCAGACAGAGATTTCGTCATAATCAAGATTAGGAACTGGGATTTTAAGTTCCTGAAGTAAAGTCGATATCGGTATTAGATAAGCCCAAAAGACGGAAGCAAAGCAAGATGTTATATTGCGGCTCCCGATGTAGGTTATATCAGCATACGCAAGCATCAAATGTAGTCCAAGGGCCGGTTGACACCTAGAATATTATATACATAATTCAAGACTACACACTTGTGATGTTGATTAAGACTAAATTATCAACGTTTATTCACAATTAAATGTTTTATTAGCATCGACTATAGTTTCGCAGAGCGTTTAACTCGGCATCATCAGGACGAATGGAGCGTAAACATTCAAATCATTGTGACATTATCAGAGTTCTAACGGTCACAGATTGTAATGAGTTGTTTCCATGCGCTTGAAAGAAATGGTGTAGACTTCATGTCGTAGACAAGTCGTGAATAATTCCTGTATATATAGAAAGCTTCTAATATATTAAGCTTGATAGTCGAATCAGGTTTATCAATAAGCATAGCGTTTCCAAATAAAAATTGTGTGGTCATTTTCGTGACAATGTTGGGCTATTGATGACTTCTTCAGTTCACAGTTCCGTACGTAAGTCTTGTGTTCTTTCACACGGAAATTTAAAGCATTGCGTGTCTGTCCTATATATGAAAGTCCAGATTCACAAGGTATCTGATAAATTCCCCAGGAATTTATGTCTTCGACGTAGTCATTTGATCCGTAAAAATTAATCTTGTTAATGGGTTTGAAAATAACTTTGAAATTAAAACTTTTGAGAATTTTTGAAATTCCGAAGCAAATGGGATAACTGCCCAATTCGTTCGTACTGGGAGGTCTGTTTGTGTAAGCGAGCAGACAGGCTTCGGTTTTCTAAATTTTTGGACAGCTTTGTCTATCACGGAAGGGCTATATCCTCTGTGTACTGCAATTCGTTTAAGAAAATCAAGCTCTTTCTGTAAGAAATCTATAACGAAGTAAATTTCTCCGTCATTTTTGGTCTACGCCGGGCGGGATTCGAACCCATGATCCCCTCATTCCGGAATAAGTCACTCTACCAATTGAGCTACGCGGACGTTTTATTCTGCTTCCTATCTGCCTCTATGTCGTGTGCTTCCTTCTGGCAGGTACGTCACATCTCCTGGTACGTTACATCATCTCCCCCTTATTTTTTTTTTTTTTTTTTGTCAAAGTGCTGGAGAAGGGATTCTCTGATTTTTCCTATCTCGCGGTGTGGAAATAACATCACACCATCACGAGATTTTGAACGGTCGGGTCATCCGGATAGTTCGGGTGCCATTATAACGAAGTAAATTTCTCCGTCATTTTTATCAGCGCCAGGACTCGAACCCGGGTCCCCTCATTCCGGAATAAGTTGCTCTACCAATTGAGCTACGCGGACGTTTTATTCTGATTCCTATCTGCCTTTATGTCGCGTGCGTCCTTCTGGCAGGTACGTCACATCTCCTGGTACGTTACAAATCCTCAGTTGCGCATATATGTATTGCACGATATACGTATGTGTAGAAAGCAGAATTTTTTTGTTTCCATGGGTGATTTGATTCTGCATGTGGAAGTAAGGAAACAGAAAATGGTTTTCGGTAAACTGTTATGCTAAAGGAACCTTCAGAGCGTGACACAAGGACATCCAGGAACGGCAAGCAGTAATTATTTTCCGTATCACATGTAAACAGTATATGAGTATCAATTTAATTGATAGGTTCAACTAATTTGGGTATTTCCAAATTGCTGCCATTCCAGAGGGCGAAGGTATGATCTACATATCGAATCCATAGTTCGAATGTAAAGAGCTGAAAGAGTTTGCCCTCAAAGTAACGCATGTAGACTTCGCATGAAACAGGAGATAGTGGGATACCTATTGCAAGGCCTTCATTCTGTTGTAAAAATCTTCCACGAAAAAGGAAACTGTTTTGTTTGATACGAACTTCCACTAGTCTTAAAATTTCTTCAACTTCCGGTTGGCTGAAACGATGTTCAATGAGACTTGTTTCAACAATTTGGGGGCTCCATTCACTGGATACTTGTGAACATGGATTTCACAGCGAAGGATAACATGAACTGATCGTTGTATGGATGTCGTTTTAGCAGATTGACAAATTCAATGGAATTTTTTACAGCACTTTTGTTTGAAGAAGTCGTTAAGGTAGAGAGTTTCGAAGATAGAAATTTGGCCAACTGAAGTGTAGCTGAGCCGATATTGCTGACAATGGGACGGAAAGGGGCGCCAGTCTTGTGTATCTTCGGATCTAGACGGAAAAACGTGGTCTAGGAGTTCCAATATGTCGTTTACTCATAAAAAGATATTAGAACGAAAATTTGAAAAATTATAAAATAATAGCAACAATAAAGAAAATTCTACTTCTCAAAGTGTGGAAGTCTTAATGGATAAAGAAGTAATATCTAACCTTTTTTCTTTTAACCAGAGAGAAATCCAAAAACGAATTTAACGTTACAATTCAAATTTCGCTATTTCAAAAAAGATACCAGTATCCAATGTCGTTGCGTCAGTTGAAGAGTCCCTGACAAAAAGCGATCTAAGCACTGATGAAAAAGGAACGATTAGACAATGTGTCAGCCGGTTAATAACGTCAAATTCCTTTCCACCATTTACCCCCAATCTCAACAAGTGAGAGTATAAAGCTCTAAAAAAATTACAGTCAAATTCTGATATCATCATTACTAAAGCCGATAAAGGAGGACAAGTTGTTATTCTGGACAAAAACAGTATAAGGCATAGGTCAAAAAACGTGTTTCCATGGAACATATAAAGAAATAAAAAAATGATCCGTTGGAGAAACATTTACAAAAAGTTCGGAAAGTGGTAACAAGTTGCGTTACTCTTGACCAAAGCTCAAAAAGCTATCTGAAGCCCTCATATGCCCGTTGTCCGCGTTTCTGTGCACGTCCGAAGATGCACAAGATTGGCGTCCCTTTCCGTCCCATTATCAGCAATATTGGCTGAGCTACACATATGCTGGCCAAATTTCTATCATTGAAACTATCCACCTTAACGACTACTTCAAACAAAACTGCTGTAAAAAATTCCATTGAATTCGTCAATCTACTTAAACGACATCTATACAACGATCAGTTCATGTTATTCTTCGATGTGAAATCCATGTTCACAAGTATCCCAGTGAATGGAGCCCTCCAATCGTTGAAAGCAAGTCTCATCGAACATCATTTCAGCCAACCGGGAGTTGAAGAAATTTTAAGACTAGTAGAGGTTTGTATCAAACAAAATAGTTTCCTTTTTCGTGGAAGATTTTTCCAACAGAATGAAGGCCTTGCTATGGGTAGCCCACTGTCGCCTGTTTTATGCGAAGTCTACATGCGTCATTTTGATGACAAACACTTTCAGCTCGTTACATTCGATATGTTGATGATACCTTTGCCTTCTGGAATTGCAGGTATTAGGAAATACCTAAATTAGTTGAACTTATCAATTAAATTGATACTCATATACTGTTTACATGTGATACGGAAAATAATTGCTGCTTGCCGTTCCTGGATGTCCTTGTGTCACGCTCTGAAGGTTCCTTTAGTACAACAGTTTACCGAAAACCATTTTCTGTTTCCTTACTTCCACATGCAGAATCAAATCACCCATGGAAACAAAAAAATTCTGCTTTCTACACATACTTATATTGTGCAATACATATATGCTCAACTGAGGATTCCTTGCAGAAAGAGCTTGATTTTCTTAAACGGATTGCAGTACATAGAGGATATAGCCCTTCCGTGATAGACAAAGTTGTCCAAAGATTTAGGAAACCGAAGCCTGTCTGCTCGTCCACCCCAATATACCTGCCAGTACGAACGAATTGGGCAGTTATCCCATTTGCTGCTCACATTTGCTTTGGAATTTCAAAAATTCTCAAATGTTTTAAATTCAAAGTTATTTTCAAACCGATTGACAAGATTAATTTGTACTGATCGAAAGACTACGTCGAAGATATATTCTCCACGGATTGTCAACGACATGACGTCTACGCCATTTCTTTCAAGCGCGTGGAAACAACTCATCAATATCCGTGACCGTTAAAACTCTGATAATGTCACAATGATTTGAATGTTTACGCTCCATTCGTCCTGATGATGCCGAGCCAAACGCTCTGCGAAACTACAGTCGATGCTAATAAAGCATTTAATTGTGAATAAACGTTGATAATTTATTCTTACTACAGAAAGTAGTGAGAAGCCTCGGTGAGCAAGTAATCTGACGCGCTAGATTCTGGTCATTCTTCCGAGATTGACCTGAGTTATTTGAGTCCCAGTTGAGGTTTGAGCGATGTTCTTGTCTGATGGCTCTGTCCCCACCCTGAAACCAGTGGCCCTAAGTTAGGGACGGTTTATAGCCCTGACAATTGCTCTTGGTGGTCGTTAAACCCAGAAACAATGATGAAAAAGTCGTACTGCTCCAGTCTGAAGCTCGGGTTTCTTCCTTTCAACTGAGCCCGGGTTCGAGTCCGGGAAGAGCCATGTGCTTTGTGTTTTAGTTGTGTCCTCTCCCTGAAACGTGACCAGAAATAAGGGACAAGTGACTCCCTATAGGCTTAGATGCTTATGGAGTCGTTAACCTCCTTACCCAAAACACACCCAAAGTTTGATGCTGCGCTATTGGCTGTCTAAATATGCGCTTCTGTACTGATTTATCAAAAGAAAACGTTGAAGGAGTGAATGAAAAGTATAAAATTCCCCCGGTAGCCGAGTGGTATAAGGAGTCGACTTTCGATCATTCTTTCGAGATGTGCCCGGGTTTGCTTACTGGATGAGGCATGGGCACCACACAGAGCCCGTAGGTCATATGAAGATGCTGCATGTTCTTCATAGCGTTTCATATTTCGTGGTGCCAAAAAGGAACGTTTTTTTAAAAAAAAATAAGGGATGAAATGTAATTTCACTAAAACTACGTTAGCTAGGATTAACCCATTAACGACCTTACCTTCCAAAACGCCAGTACACATAAACGACCACGGCCGCCCGAATCGCTCGTCTACAGTGAATAGAATTTCGTACTCGTATAAGGTCTTTGAATTTACACGTCTTCTGAGGTACTAGCAAAGTCACTTTCAGTCAGCATTGTTGTCACTCAACTATGAAGTGAACCAGGCAGAAGTTGGTTTCTCCCGGGACGATATCATTTGCTCTAAGGACATGTTTTTTCCAAGAGAAAGAATGATTACCCTCGGGATACGTCTGAAAGTCAATGCATATGAAACCTACGGATCGGAAGTTTCCTGTAGGAATCCAACACCTATCCCCTATTTTGTTGACCTGTAAAAGGGAAACAGAAATGAAAAAAGTAGCAACAGATAGTTTCATGTGTCATGGTGTTCTAGGAGACACGATTTTAGCATCCTGGTCGTTAAAGGCTTAATTAACAGTGTCCCTTAAGTTTCCAAACAGTAAAATGTTATTCTAACTAAGCTACTATATCTCTTAAATTTACCACATGCTCTTACTAATTTTTTCAGTAAAGATTATTCGCCCTAAAGTTTTTGAAAAATTATAGTCCATCTTTTTATTCTATTCCTATGAAGCTGAATCTTACAAAAATCATGACTAAATGCTTTCTATTTAGTAAGACCTGCTCATTCATTGAGCAGGTCTTACTAAATCCAATTACGTGCTAATGCGTTGGAATATCTGGAAATTTCCGTGTTCAGGTATGACTACCTGTGTAATAATGCCCTGAAATAGCCGGGAATTTCCGTGCCGAGGTAGTACCATCTGCATAATAACATACTGGCGTAGCTGCGAACTTCCGCGCTAAAGTAAGATTGCCTGCATTGGGTCTGGAACAGCCGAGCATTTCCACGTTGAGGGAGAAGAACATCATAATAATGCGCTGTAATAGCCAGGAATTTCCGTGCCGAAGTAAGATTATCTGCGTAATTAGAACCTGGAAGACCCAGGAATTTCCGTGGTGAGGTAAGACTAAGTGGGTAATGAGGGCCTGGAACATCCAGGAATTACCGTGCTGAGTTGAGACTAACTGCGTAATAAGGGACTGGGACAGCCTGGAATTTCCGTGCTTTGGTAATACTATCTGCTTAATAAAGTCCTAGAATATCCAGGAATTTTCGTGATGAGGCAAGACTGTCTGCGTAATTAAGGCATAGAATAGCCAGGAATTTCCGTGCTGAGGTAAGACTAACTGTGTAATTAGGGCCTGAAATATCCAGGAGTTTCCCTGTTGGGTTGAAACTATCTGCGTAATAAGGGCCTGGAATAGACAGGAATTTCTGTGCTGAGGTAAAACTATCTGCTTAATAAGGGCCTGGAATATCCAGGAATTTCCTTGCTGAGGTAAGACTGCGTAATTAAGGCCTGGAATAATCAGGAATTTCCTTGCTGAGGTAAGACTGCGTAATTAAGGCCTGGAATAATCAGGAATTTCCTTGCTGAGGTAAGACTGCGTAATTAAGGCCTGGAATAATCAGGAATTTCCGTGCTGAGCTGAGACAATCTGCGTAATAAGTGCCTGGAATAGCCAGGAATTTCCATGCTGAGACAAGATTATCTGCTTAATAAAGGCCTAGAAAAACCAAGAATTGCCATGCTAAGGTAGAGCCACCTGCATAATAGTGCTCAGGACAACTTTGGCCTACAGAACAGCACCACTTAGCCTTGGTCTTCATAAGACTAAGTTTTGGTAAACTTCCGTTCAAATATTGATCCCGAAAATCGAACAGTCTCTTCCAAATTAGTCAGAATTGATGGCAGTAGATTCAGACGTCTGAGTATTCTGTTTGATCTTATGCGACGAATGCTGTATGGAATTGAGATCTGTGTAACGAGATGTCTAATGAAGCTTAGAAAACCCTCCATCATGTTTCTAAGACCATTCCAAGACAATCATTACGGAAGGGTGTATTGTGTTGTTGGGCAATATTCAAGTATTCATCACCACGTGAGTACAAAATGAGCGTAATTGGATGAACTTAATTGGTAAAGATGTTTAAATGCGCTTCGGCATTCAGGTGTCAGGGGTCCTAAAGTCTCTTATGAAAACAGACTGTTATAACATATTTGCCAGTCTAGAGAGTCAAGATGTATGTGATATGGATTCATGCTCTCACTTTCAAGTGCCAATCAGAATGGCAAAAGTTTGCATACATTTTCTAATGGAACATAGTTTTTCTCTAGGGGACGTAAAAGCGTGTTTCTACTTGTGACCTGATCTTCGCTTCCGAAAAAAAAAACCAAAAAAAAAAAAATAACCACCTTTTTAGCACGTCTTTTGTAAAAAAAGATCGTGCTTCTGTTATCGGTTTGTCCGTCCGTCCGTCTGTACCCACGATATCTCTGCAACTATTAGTCCGGTTTGAAAAATTCTTTTTGCATTGGAAAGCTCGAAATATGCGAATGATGATCCTTTATTTCGTTTTTTTTACGAGATACAATTTCGCCGGTAGAGGGCGTAAATGCAGATGATGCCGAATTCAAAAATACCTTTTATTCCACATATTTGCTTCTAAACATCCGATTGAAAAAATTGTATCTTTCGATTCCATTTATATCGAAGAGTATTTTAGATATAGTTACATTTTCAAATTACGCATAGATTTTCCGCTAGGGAGCGTAAAAGTAAATTACATTTTCCCCGATAACTCTTCTTCTAAAACTCCGATTTGAAAATTTCTTTCTTCAGCGGATACATCTCCTGATGGAATATCTTTTGCATATAATTTCAAATTTTTGGTAAATAATACTTTTGCCACCAGGGGGCGTAAGTGTTAATTTTTGCTTCTGATGTATTTGCCATAAAATCAGACCTTCTAAAATATCGATTGAAAAAATTCTTTCGTGGACTGATGCCACTCACATCGATAAACCTTTTCGGAATATTTTCTTCTTAAAATATTTCACAGTTTCTTCGCCAGGGGTGTAGATATACATCTTATTTTGGTCAATATCTCTACTTCTAGGAGTCCGATTTGAAAAATTCCTTCTTTGTTGGATAGTGTTTTCCGAGTGACATGTTTTTCATATAATTTCAAAATTTTCAAGTAATTCATAGACTTTCTGCTAGGGGGCGTAGCGGTAATTGTGTTTCTCCCTATATCATCATCATTGTCAACCATTATCAATCCACTGCTGGACGAAGGTCTCCCCAAGTTTCCTCCACAACGGTCTGTCTTGTGCCAGCCTCCTCCATGTCACCCCTGCATACTTTCGAATTTCATCCACCCATCTTCCATGTGGTCTTCTTCTGGGTCTTTTCCTGTCCCTTGGAATCCAATCTAAAATTTCGGCTGTCCATCGATGATCTGTCCTTCTGGCAGTATGTCCAGCCCATTGCCATTTCAGGGATTTAACTCTGATCATGATGTCTTCCACTCTTGTCATTTTCCGGATCCACGAGTTCCTCTTCTTATCTCTCCTGGTTACACCAAGCATGCACCTCTCCATGCTACTTTGAGTTGTCTGCAGCCTTTGTATGTCTCTTTTAGCTAAGGTCCACGTCTCTGCACCATACGTAAGCACTGGAAGGATGCATTGATCAAACACTTTTCTTTTAAGACATAATGGCATATTGCTCTTGAAAATTATGCTGTTTCTTCCAAAAGCTCTCCAGGCAAGTTTTGTACGCCGATTAATTTCTTCATCAATGTGACCTTCACTTGATATCTGCTGGATCTGCTTCTAAATCTCCGATTTGAAAAATTCTTTCTGCACCGGGTACAGATCCTGATGGGAAATCGTTTGCATATAATTTCTAACTTTAGTAAAAAAATAGCTTGGCCACCAGGGGGCAAACTATTTTTTACAAAATTTAATTTCGCTTGCAGCAAAATATGAGCTTCTAAAATCTCGATTGAAGAAAAAGTCGTTTGTTGACCGATACTACTCATGTCGACAAACCTTTTAGGAAAAATGTCTTCTTGAAAAAAATGCATTGTTTCTACGCCAGGAGGCGTAGATTTACATCATATTTTTGTCAATATCTCTACTTCTAAGAGTACGATTTGAAAAATTCCTTCTTTGGTGGATAGTGTTTCCAATGCGAAATGTTTTCCCTATAAATTCAAAAATTTCAAGTGTGTCATAGACTTTCCGCTAGGGGGCACAAAGGTAAATTGCGTTTTCTGCGTTATTTCTGCTCCTGAAGCTCTGATTTGAAAAATTCTTCCTGTATCGCATACAAGACCTGATGGAAAATATTTTTCACATAATTTCTAATGTTTGGTAAAGAATGGTTTAGCCACCAGGGATAATAAGTGTTAATTTCTGCTTCTGAAGTATTTGTTGCAAAATCTGGGCTCCTGAAAACTCGACTAATTTTTTTTCTTGGACCGATACCGCTTATATGGACAAACCTTTTGAGAATACTTCCTTCCTAAAATAATGCATGGTTTTCCCACCAGGGGACGTAAAGTCACATCTTATTTTTTTCGATATTCCTGTTTTTAAGAGTTCGTAAGCTCACGATTCCGTTTACAGCAACATCTGAGGGATTAAAAACCCGATTGAAAATCTTCTTTCTTTCGTCAGATCTTTTGTTTCCCATACCGGTTCCATTGACTTTGAATATCTTTGATAAATTTAATTTTCGTCAGAACGGATTCAAAAGACGTGCTTATTACACCCGAAAATTCAGTGTCATCTTTATTGTTTTTTATTTTGCATCGAATAGATTTTTCATGAAAAACATTTTCCATGCATTTTTTTTTTGCTATAATACTCTGTTTTCGGTTAGGGGTCGCAAAGGTAATTTTTATACCGCGTATTTGTAACCGTATCTCCTCTACTAGAATGCAGATTGGAAAAGAACATATTTTTTCATCGCACTTTATTTTCTATAAGGAGTATTTTATTATTTATATATCGTCTGCTGTAAGGTTTTACGTACCGATGCATCGTTGTTGATTTCTTCTATTTATCTTGTCACACTTGCTTTGGGTCGAAAATTGTGCACATTATACCAGAAAATCATTACTCTTCTTTATTTCGGAAATGAATACTTCGATTTAAAGAAACATTAATCATTAAATGTTTAGTATCATAAACTAGGACATTACTGTGAGCAAAAGAATTTCTTCCTGAAATTTCCCCCGAAATTGTCAAACACGGCGAAGCAATCATTTCATTTCATCGGAACTGAAAGGCGTTTTTTGCAAATCAAATATCTTTTAGGTCTTTTCCTGTCCTTTTTACGATCTGTGTTAGAAAGCATGTTATTATCTCTTTTGGTCCACATTATTGCTGCATAAAACAAACTCGAGCCTTTTTTAATCAGTTTTCCTTTCTCTTTTCCTGGAATTTGTTTTGGTTTCGCTTTACTTCCCCCCCCCTTTTTTTTTTGAGAGAGAGAGAGAGAGAAATTATTGATGACATTGTTGAAGTCGGTTTTTCTTGCAAAATGGCTTTTTGATTGTTACTCTGATAACATCGATAAGTGCGAGATACCTTTGTTTGACCTCCTCTTCTCGGTACTTGTCACTTTGCTGACAGTGCTCCCTTATTAGGCCGGCTGTAGAGGACAGCTATTTCCTTTTTTGAAGATACACTTCAAAAGAAGCATTATTTTTGATATTTTCATAAACCTCCCAATCCGTCTCATAACAACAGTATCACTAACAAGAACTTACAACCAAACTGAAAACCAGTGCCATTCGTTGTTTTTCTGCACTGAATGACTTTCTCTTTACGCTATACAAGTATTTATAACATTCTATATAGAAAGAAAAATGATATCGAAATTTCGGTTGTAATGAGCACGTCTTTTGAGTCCTTTACGACACGAAACATATACAGGGTGTCCATAAATGAAGTATACAACTTCAGTATGCTATTGAAAACTACAATAAATAACAACTTACTTTTAATGTCAAAGCACATGCTAAGTTTTTTTTTTAAATGTCAGTAGGTCTCCACGTGAGCTCCGTTGGTTGCTCGTAGGATGTCTAAACGATAGTCCAGTTTCACACACGTACGATGCAGAATGTCAGGTGCAACAAAGAGGAAGGCTGCAGTAATGCGTTCTTTGAGCTCAGTAATAGATGTAACATTTTTCTTGTACACAATGTCCTTAATAAAGCCCCAAAGGAAAAAAATCGCATGGGCTAATGTCAGGAGAATGGGGTGGCGATGCCGTTGGACCCCCACGTCCAATCCAACTCCCTAGAAAATAGTGGTCTAAAGATCTGCGTACATCCAAAGACCAGTGCGGAGGCGCTCCATCTTGCTGGGAAATGATGTCTTGAATATCTTGGAGTTGTGGAATTGCGGATTTTTCTAACATGCCAAGGTACGTTATGCCAGTGAAGGTTGGTTCAGCGAAGAAATAGGGCCCTGTCACTCTGTCTTCCATTAGGCCAGCCCAGACATTAACCTTCGGGCTGTCTCTCTCGTGTGCTACGACCACATGGGGATTTTCCGTGCCCCAGATTCGGCAGTTTTGTTTATTCACTCTGCCAGAATCATGGAATGTCGACTCATTGTTGAAACAGATTCGTGAAAAGAGTGTGGGGTCTTCATCAATGCGATTAAGCAAGTCTACCGGAAATGCTTTTCGAAGTGGTTGATCATTTGGTCGACGTTTTTGCACTAACTGCACTTTATTTGCATATATGGAGTAGACGTTTATGCAGGACCTTGTGAACCGTTGCTCGCGGTATTTCGAGTTCACGACTCAACGCGGACTGATTTCTTCGGCTTCTTTATGCACGTCTTCCACATTTTCGTCCCAAACGGAAAGTCTTCTAGTGCTTTTGTCTTTCAAGACACTTCCTGTTGCTTTGAATTTATTTACCATTATTCGATGCACCTTCGTGTTGGCGGCTGTCTCTTGTACTCCGTTCTGAACTTACACTGAACTGTTGTTAGAGATTTTGACTCCGCAAATCAAAACACACGCGTCGCTTTCTCTACTGGAGAAGCCATGTTGGTTGTATTCCGTGTCTGACGAGATTTTTCATTATATGAGACACCTGGCGCCATCTATCATCTGGCTTAACAAACTTTAACACTTGCCACATCTTTTGACGTTTAAAGTAAGTTTTTTTTGTCGTATTTTTAATAGCATACTAGAGTTGTGTACTTCCTTTATGGGCACAGTGTTTCTCAGATCTTTAGGAAATCCAAAAATTCAGCTAAAGAGAGAGTAAACTTACGCCGCCTAGAAAAACATCTGCGGACAATTTAAAATACGCAGTGCGAACGAGTTTATTCATAGTGAATGGAACTGGTAAGAAAGGAAACAAACACAAAAACCCAACCGTAGTTCTACAATCGATAAAACATCCACAAATAGGTGTTTGCTTTCACTAACGACTGAAGTGTCTTCGAGAAAAATATTAGCGTGAGTCGAAAGTTTTGCAATATTTGCATCAACTCTTGTGCTGCGGCGGGTATGTCACGTGTTTAAATTAGTTCAAGTCGCACACTGCAGTCAGTCGGAAGTGATATAGAGTGGTAGTCGTTGCTGTGAACAGCATTGCATGTCGTCGTTCTGTCTGTGGTTGGGATGCCTAAAGGACGAACACCCACAACCGACTAATTAGGAAACTTGTTAACACCTAATGATGCAAGGGTCGTCCTTGTGAAAGATCTTGTGTTTGTATTTTTTAACTTGTAAATATTTTATTCATTAAAGATTTCAACAATCGTGCTTCAGACAGCAAATTACACTCGACCTTTAATTATTCTCAGCACGAAGACATTTATCTCTTATGGAGGACAGCTGCAACTATCCTGAAAAATGGTATGTAATTTCTACCATTTCTTTTGTAATAGGAAACTTTTGCTTTACGAGTTTGAACACGGCCACAACGCTGCTCAAACAACACGAAGCATTTGTCATGCGAAAGAGGCAGGTTCCGTGGACAACAGAACCACAGCCAGATGGTTCAAAAAGTTTCGCTCAGGTAACAGAAACCTCGACGATCAGCCAAGGTCAGTTAGGCCGTCTGATGGAATTTCGAGGGGATAATCCATTACGAATTTGTTCTAGACTGTCCGACTACCAACGTCAACTTCTACTCTTAACAGCTGGAGCGGATGTATGCCCTTTTAGAGGAGAAGTACCCGACACTGGTGAACAAAAAGCGCGCTCTCCTACAGCAGGACAACTGTCGGCCTCATACCGCACGAACGACTCGGGCAAAACTCCAGGAACTTGAGGGAGTCGAACTGATGCCACACTCAGCATATAGTCCGAAACTTGTCCCGCCGGATTATTTCTTGTTCCGGTCCATGGCTCATTTCCTTCGCGGGCGGCACTTCAGCAACAAGGAAGAGGTGGCAGCTGGGGTGAAGGAGTACTTCGCCTCGAAGGACAAGAACTGGTACCGCCGCGGAATCGAATAACTGGCAGACAGATGACTAAAGACGGTGCAACACGATTGCCTATACTTTGTAGGCCGCGGGTGGCCTAGTGGTCAGCGTTCATGACTGCCATGGAGATAACCTCAGGTTCGATCCTGGGCAGGTACGAACGTTCGAACCACTAAATACCCGCCGTGCGTCGGATGGGCACGTTAAGCCGTCGGACCCCGGGTACTGTCTCTCCGGTAATAAATAAAGGCGTCTTCCTCTCCCTTTCTACCTCGCTTCCGTGTCACTTTCCTATCGGGCAATGTAGCCCAAATCTCCTAGTTTCCTATTTCTAAGGGTTGTTTAAGACCTGGGGTCAGACACTCCCTTCCTAAAATCCTCTACATATGTTCTACATATGATCTGCCTATACTTTGTATGCTAGTCAGCTTTCGTCGTAAAGGTACGTACGAAGACATAAAGTGATCCAAATATTGCAAAACGTTCGACTCACCCTAATATATTAAATATTGGGGCCACCTAGCGGGGAAATCGTGTATCGTTTTAGGCTGGAAACGCGCAGAAAATGTTTCCTGAGTTATCTGACCGAAAATCGATTTTCTCAGTCGGGGATTTGGATGCGGAGATATTGCTGAAAATATTGTGTAAACGGAAACGTATGATCTTGCCCTCTAACAGCAAACTTATTCGTTAAGAAAAATTTGAAATAATATATGCAAGGCATTCCTCATTGTCCGGCAAAGAAAGAATTTTTCAAATCGGACATTTGGAAGCGGAGATATTGATAAAAATAAGATATCTATGTACGCCCCATGGTGAAAAAAATACGCATTATTTTAAACAGGAAATGCACTCAAAAGGTTTTTGGAGAGAGATGTATCTGACCAGAGATAATTGTTTTTAATCGATTTTTAGAAACGCAAATACTTCGATACAGAAATATACCTTTGCGCTCCCTAGTGACAAGACAGTTCTTTACCAAAAATTTTATGTACAGAATAGTTCGCATTAGAACTGCATCCGACACGGAAGGAAGTTTTCAGATCGGACTTTTAGAAGCAGAGATATCTGGGAAATCAGAACTTACCTCGACGCCCCTAGCGGAAAAAATGTGCATTTCTTCAAAAAGAAACGATACCTAAAATAGCTATTATTATAAATAGTATCGAAGGGAAGAAACAATGTTTTCAGTCGGATATTTAGAAGCAATGATGCTGAATAAAATGCATTTTGGATTCTATAGCATCTGCGTTTGCGTCCTCCAGCAGCGAAGTTATACATTAAAACTCCAGTGCAAGGCAAGGATCATCGTTCTCACATTTCGGATCTGGCAATGAAATCATAGCTGCATAGCAGTGACGTATCTTGGGTCCGAGACATGGGCTATCTCACCCGTTCCCCACCCCACCATACTATTTTTTTTTAAATTGCAAAGTTAAATTTTTAGTTGTTAAGCAATAGAAGTAGCGTTTTTTCTAAATTTTAGGTACATACTATTGCTAACATGATACCAAGTAGTTGTGAGCATTGAGATTTGAACACTTATTTGAACAAGAACTCCATTCTTCTTTTGAATACTTTATTTGTAAATGGATTCCATTCTTCTTCCCTTTTGTGTGAACTTGAGTGTTACGTTTTCATGAAAAGTCTCTTCCGATTACATTTTCAAATTTAAAAAGGATGTTTTTCTCTATTGACAAAACAGCCAAGTTCCTCAAATGTACATGTCGTTGTGGGACTCTAAAAGATATATCTTAATTCTTTTTAATGCACAGAAAATCTTCTTTCGGCAGTTGCAGTTCTTGATGGAAACTTTAATATTTGGTCTGCTAACTTGTACACCTCACTAAACACTATGTCAAATTTGTTCAACTTTATGTAACAAGTAATGTCTTTTACTGATTTCTTTTTGTATTCATCAAGCAAATAAAACACCTTCACATCATTTTTTAGTCGAGTTGTATAAAAAATTTGAAGCATAGAGTTCTTTAAGTTCTGACAGTAGACGTTCACTAAAGCTTTTACAACATTTACAGTTCAAATCCAACGAAGCCACGAATTTAAGGTATAATACCATCGATTTTAATTCATTAACACTTCACTAAAACTGAAACAACTCTCGCGAAACACGTGCTGTTTTCGGCCGGAATATGCGAGTGATTTAGGTAGTATAAGTCTTCTCTTTTCTGAGCGAACCGTTGTCCAAAGCAATACCTCATTCCCCTTTCAGCCACTCATTGGTGTTCTCATGGAAACGCTAGCAGGCCATCTCTTGGACGGTCTTCGAATCAGAACAGCGAAGGCTCTTGTAGTGCTGGTTGCGTTACGATGACACCATCCCTCCACCAGGAGGAGCCCCGTTGGTGTTCGCTCACCAGACTGATTCTCTTAGACAAAACAAGCGAATCCGCACGTGTTTTTTTCGCAGCGAAAGAATCGACATATCTTAATATAGTTGATAATTGTCTTTTATTTGTGTATATTTAATTGACTTTTATTTGTGCATCCTCTGAGCTTCGCAGCCAGGCTAGCTAGACTCGAATATACGCCACTGTTGCATAAACATATAGATATCCTAGCTAGCCTCAAATATACGCCACTGTTGCATAGATATGTAGATATCCTAGCTAGCCTCGAATATACGCCACTGTCGCATACATATATAGATATCCTAGCTAGCCTCGAATATACGCCACTGTTGCATAGATATATAGATCACCTAACAATCTTTCCTTTCTCAAAGTCAGTTCTCTCCGGCCGCGACGTTTTCTCTCAACTTCACCGTGCTATATGATCGCGGTCAGCTGCAGGCTTGTTTTCATTCCGTTTGTAGCTATACCGCGCATCTTAACAACTCAGCGGATCCGTTCATTTGCTTTTGAAGGAGTGTCCGGTAATTTTCTTCAATATAGTGTACTTTCTTGCACACGGATGACTGGACCCAGGGTTTCTCAACATAACATTGCCCAAAGCATTACACTTCCTCCATAGGCTTGATTTCGTCTCAGTGTGGTAATCCTGGTTCCAACACGTCTCCAGTTAAACGATGCACACATACCCGGTCGTCCACATGGTGCAACAGGAAACGAGATTCATCGCACCAGGCGACCTTTCTTTCAATCATGCAGGGTTCAGTTTTGATGCTCACGTACCCAATGTAGGCGTTTGCGACGGTAAACCCAGGTTATCATGAACACTTGGAAAGGCCTACGGCTATGCATCTCCATTTGCAGCAGGTTTCGGTGTACTGTGTGTTTTGACACATTAATCTCATCGCTAGCATTCAAATTACCGAGGATGTGCTTCATAGTATCCTTTCTTTCTATTGGCTCGTACCATGCGGGATAGCCTTCGCTCACCTCTAGGATCAATGAGCCGTGGTTGACCCACACCTTGCTAGGGTTTCGTAGTTTTTCCTTCTTAGGACCACTTTTTGAAGGTACGAACCACTGCTGACCGTGAGCACTCCACGAGACCTGTGGTTTCGGAAATGCTCTGAACTATTCGTCTGGCCATTACAATTTGGCCTTTGTCAAATTCTTTTTCTTCAGATAGAATTCTTCTTCTTCAGATAGAAGGTCTGATGACTTTCGATTTGAAGAAGAAGAAGAATACTAATTAACAGGGCTCAGTATCAGGTGTTACTTATACCCGTGGTTCCCAACCTTTTTGCATTCGCAGACAGGCAAAACGTTGGGGAAACTTTCGCGGACCGGCAAAATGTTGGGGAAACTTTCGGGGAAAGGCAAAACGTTAGGGAAACTTTCGCGGACCGGCAAAATGTTGGAAAAACTTTCGGGGAAAGGCAAAACGTTGGAGAAACTTTCGCGGACCAGCAAAATGTTGGGAAAACTTTCGGGGAAAGGCAAAACTTTGGAGAAACTTTCGCGGACCGGCAAAATGTTGGGAAAACTTTCGAGGAAAGGCAAAACTTTGGGGAAACTTTCGCGGACCGGCAAAACATTGGAGAAACTTTCGCGGATTGGCAAAACGTTGGGGAAACTTTCGGGGACCGGCAAAACGTCGGAGAAACTTTCACGGACCAGCAAAACATAGAAAAAACTTTCGCGGACCGGTAAAATAGTGAAGAAACTTTCGCGGACCAGAAAACCATTGGGGAAACTTTCGCGCTTCGGTGATGCCGAACCAAAACCTTTAGGATATTTTCGAGCATTTAATCTCGTAACATTCTACATTGCAATGATCACTGCGTGCAATCCATAATTTATATTCCAGATTATTCCATGTCACCTACGTACAGCTAATATAATTTAATCTATTAATATTCTCCAATGATCAATAAGTGTAGTCCATAATCAATATACTACAATATTCTCTCCTTAGAGGTAATGCAATGTGTTCTGGGGTCAATGCGACGTCTGTTGCTGCTGCTTCGCGATAATCTTCTCGAGCCGTGGTTCCAGCGTAATTTCTGTAAAGCGCAGTGCAATGTCCTGACATTACTCTACTTTGTTTTGATTGCCGAAACGGCTGAAAAGGTTTTCTCGTAGAAAAAGCGTGGCCGAAAAAATTACCAATAATTTTAGAGCTTTGTCGCTGAGAGTAGGATATTCTTTCTCCGTAATACCGTAAAACTGAGTCAGAGATTTGGATCTGAATATCAATACCAGACTGGCATCAGAAGGAAACTTTCCTTTTGCTGATGAGTTAGCCTGCAGGAGTTCAGATCTTCTGTGAAGAGATTAGCAATCCAAGTTTCCTTTAATCTTCCGCAACAGGTGTTCAAATAAATAAAAATCTAGATTTCCTCTTAGTTGGACTCCATTTCGATTGAAAAGAAAAATAAATTCACTTTTTTCTCGAGGACCGGCGGTTGGGAAACACTGATTTACACCATTACATGAAATTCACACTCATCTTCGTTTACTGCAGTGCATTGATTCGCATAAAGACACACGCTGGTCATAATGTTTTGGCTTTTTGGAGCCTTATGAGTGCTCATGGTGGGCGTTAAATCTCGAAACCACAATAACAACAACTGCAAAAAAAAAAAAAAAAAAAAAAAAAAAGCAACAACTCGAGACGCTGTTCTTTATTTGCGGTATGACTGCTTCACTTCAGTAGAAAAAATCATTATAGTAAAGCGATTTACAAAGGAAATGCTATTTCGAAGACTTTTGTCATCATGCGTTGATCTTTTGTAGATACGAGGGTAAATAAAAAAGTAAGGCCCCTTCCCTCGGTACGTAGGCAAGCAGAGCTGCGTTAGACTGCTATTTAGAGAGGGGAGGTCACGTGGTCTTGACACGTGGCGGATGCAATCACCAATCTTCTAACCGCAGTTACCCAGCAGTTGTAAGGGCGTAAACATGGCCGCTTCTTTGTTGGAATGCTCTATCGTCGAACAGCGAAGTGTAGTGAGATTTTTATGGGTTGAAGGTGTGCAACCCGCTGAAATTCATCGTAAAATGCTTGTGCAATATGAGGAGGACAAGTGTATGAGCCAGAGACATGTGTACAAGTGGATAGAAAAGTTTCAAGCCGGTAGAACGAATCTCGCACAAAGGACCATCTGGATCGCATCGATGCGCTCATTCTTCTTGGGCGCCCAAAAGTTAAAATTAGCTATGGTTCTGCATTATCAATAGTGCATGACGATCTCGGATATCATAAAGTGTGTGCCAGATGGGAACCATGGCAGTTGTCTGATGCGCAGAAGCGCTTGGAAATTGGCATAAATTTTATGCAACGGTATGAGTCAGATCCCAGTATTCTGGAGAGGATTGTCACTGGAGACGAAACATGGGTCCATCATTACGACGCCGAGAGCAAAGGGAAAAACATGGAGTGGAAATATCCGAGCTCCCCACGCAAAAAGAAGTTCAAAGTTGTCCCTTCTGCAAGAAAATTAATGCTGACTCTCTTTTTTGACATGAAAGGACCCATCTTTGAACACTATCAAGCACAGGGTGACTCAATCAACAGTCGGTCATATTGTGACTTGCTGAAAGACAAATTGAAACTAGCAATTCGCACAAAACGACGGGGAATGTTATAAAAAAAAGTGCTGTTGCTGCACGACAATGCGTGTCCATATACGGCATTTCAACTCAACAAACAATTATCGTGTAGAAGTTTGAGGTGTTACCACATCCTGCTAACAGCCCCGATCTTGTGCCGTGCGACTTTCATGTCTTCGTGCCTCTGAAAGACGCTTTGCGAGGCTGCCGTTTTGAAAGTGATGTCCAAGTACAGGAAGCTTTGCATTCGTAGCTGCAGGAACAACCCAAAATATTCCTCTTTGCAGGAATCCAGAAGCTTGTAGACAGATATAAAATATGCGTTGAACGACAGAGGGACTATGTTCAGATATAAGGTAATTATTATCTGTATGCCTATTAGTTTCTTTAATATACGACAACATTGAGCTTACTTTTTGATTTAGTCTCATATAATAGCAAAACTTTCTCTCTTCTTGCTGTTTTTATTTGAGAACCATCCACCTATTCGTCTGCTTTAGATAACTTATGTCTGTTTCAGCTTATCTTAAGCGAATTCCTTCAATCCGAAGGATTTTTCAAATGTCACCCTATGAGTGCTCCTTTTCTTACGAGCATACACCCAATAACGTTTGAAGCCAATGTAGCTCTGTCGTTCCAATATGCTACCGTGGCCTCAATATCCTACTTGGGAAAGGATGTCTACAAACGCAATATCTTCGTCAGCGAACAAAAGTAGAAGGAAAAAATTCTTTCGTTTCACAGGGAGGTCTGTTTCGCGTTAGCCTTTTCATGACTGACAGTTTCAGTACGTGCCGTATCTTTCAGACGTGAATCACGCGGAGGTTTGGAATAGGCCCAAAGAGTTCCAAAAGATGCATTCGAAATTTGCTCATCTTTTGGAATCCGAGTTTGCAGACTCAGCGAAAGGATACCAGACAATAAAAGCAGGTCAAGTCTTTGAAAATCATTCGTGTTTTATTTGAAGAAGGAAAGAGTAGTGTGAGGTGTGGCTCTTGCCTTTGCGTTGCCAAACTGCGACGTCTAAAAAGCGAAGCGTGCAATTTAATGTTGAATTTGTTTTCGGAAAACATCTTTGCTGGTGTCTATATACATTCTACTCTTTGTTTGTGAAAATTTAATCTTAGTTGCATCCAGATAGTTTTCAAAAATTTGGTACCTAAAGAACATGGAATAAATATTGAAAAATGAGAATTTGGCTATTTACATTTTTAAGTTACAGATAATTACAAGAAACGTGACACCGAATTAGAGGTCTGAACAGACCTTATTTGGTGAACCCGGCTCGTTTCAGATATTAGACACTCGACCCGACTCGGGACCATCAATTGCAGCTATTATTTAGGCCCGGCATGTTATGTATTTACATACATACATATCACTAAGCTGTACTCTGAGATTCAAAAAGAAAATACAAATTACCAGATATTTTTACTTACTGTTGTCGCATCAAACTTCTCCATTTACAGCGATCTTGACATACAACTCGGGCTTCACTGATATCCATTACACGCCGTACACCAGATCTTTCATACTTCATATTCATAATCTTTTTCTCATGCAGACACTCCTGAATCTGATCCACCCATGTCTTCCTTGGCCTTCCTCTGCCTTTCCTTCCTGCCACTTGGGCTAAAAAGATTTTCTTAGTAAGCATCTCATCACTCATTCTTTCAACATGGCCAAACCACCGAAGCATATTGTTCTCCACCTTGCTAACAACATTTCGCTTCACATCACACAACTGCAACACATCTTCTTTCCTCACACAATCAGACCGTGTCTTGCCACAAACGCATTTCTCCAGCACATAAACGACTTCTATGTTTCTCCTGCAGTACCCAGGTTTCACATCAGAGTAGGAATAATTACTTTTTCATGTACAGATATGCGGGACTCTCTAGAGAACCCATCATTCCTGTGAAAACCTGCCAGAGCAGCCATGACTTTCAATGAAGAATTCACTCGCCTACTAATTTCACCATCCAATTTATTCTCTCTGTCAAACATGCTTCCTAAATACACAAACTCACTAAACTGGTCAATCACTGTGCCATTTAGACTTATATTACATTCAGGACTACCAGTTCCTCTCTCAAAACCCATAACTTTAGTTTTTCCCTTATTTATACTCAGTTTGAATTGCATGCAAACTTCGTACATCCGGGACAACATACTCTGCAAATCACTTTTGCTCTCTGCCAACAGGACAGTGGCATCAGCATACAACAATCTACTCACAAGGATATCACCAAGACATAAACCATTATCATCTATTTTGGCATCACGCATGCACGCGTCCATAAATATATTAAACAGCCATGGTGACATTACACAACCTTGTCTAACTCCTGCACCAATAGAAGACCATTACTTTGTCTTTCTATTATATTTTAGTAAATTCTGAAAACTAAATAATGAAATGAGATATTATTGAACATATTTAGTTAAATGTAAGTTAAAAAATATTAACTAACCTTTGGCAATTATCGAAGAATATAACCTTTGAAGAGAGAGAGAGAGAGAGAAAGAGACAGAGAGTGAGAGAGAGAGAGAGAGAGAGAGAGAGAGAGAGAGAGAGAGAGAGAGAGAGAGAGATTAAGCGTGCTTAAAATCTCCCTTTCTTTGAACTAACAAATGGTAATACTACAAAAGTTAATTCCTATACGGATTAGCGATATGAGAAACAATCGATGTCGTCTCACTCTCTCATACAAATACGAAAACACGCACGCACACGCACACACATACGCACACACACACAAGCGCGCGCGCGGGGTCGAATCTTTTGTTGTGAAACTGGTTTTACCATCTTAAAACCTATCCAAACTAGTTTTACCATCTTAAAACCTATCCAAACTGGTTTTACCATCTTAAAACCTATCCAAACTGGTTTTACCATCTTAAAACCTATCGAAACTGGTTTTACCATCTTAAAACCTATCCAAACTGGTTTTACCATCTTAAAACCTATCGAAACTGGTTTTACCATCTTAAAACCTATCCAAACTGGTTTTACCATCTTAAAACCTATCCAAACTGGTTTTACCATCTTAATACCTACAGATGGTAAAAACACTGTAAGTCCCAATACAGATTAGGGATAAAAGAAACAATTCATGTCGTCCCACTCTCCTATACAAATACGCACGTACTCACATGGACACACACACAAACACACACACAACCCACCACACTACAGACACTCCCTGTTCCCCACTTCACACAACACACAAACTCACTCGGGGTCGAATCTTATTGTTGTGAACAAGCTCTAAACTGGTTTTACCATCTTAATACCTACACATGGTGAAAACACTGTGAATCCATATACAGATTAGGGATAGGAGAAACAATTTGTGTCATCCCACTCTCTCATACAAATACGCACGAAGGCACAAGGCGCGCGCGCACACACACACAACCCACCACACCACAGACACTCCCTGTTCCTCACTTAACACAACACACAGACTCACTCGCGGTGCCGAATCTTTTTATTGTGAACAAGCACCAATCTCGTTTTACCGTCTTAATGCCTACAGATAGTAAAAACACTGTAAGTGCCTCTCCTCACCTCTGTGATTACGCCCTGGGCTATGTCATGGAAGTAAGTAAAGCCAGAAAAACAGTTAAACAGACCAGGAAATTGGAAAACACGACTTTTTTTTCTTTCCTTACCATTGCGATAAAAAGAATGGGTAGACTTGTCCCAGCCTGACTGTAAGTACCTGGGAAAAAGCCCGGCCCGTTACTTTGTTGTCTAAACTAAAAATAGCCCGACCCAGCCCGTGCAGACTTCTACACTGAATTCTCGGGTGTGGTGAGCCCGGCTTTTGAATCCCTTTAGACACGAGACATACATTTCACAGCAGATTTTTAGAAATTCAAAAAATCAGGAAAAAAGAAATGGCACACCACCTAGTGGAAAACTGCGCATAATATAAAATATATAATGTAAGCAGGGTTATTCATAGTCAATAGAACCCGTTAAAAGACGGATTTCTGCAACCAATAAAGCATCCAGAAATAGATACAATCGATAAAACATTGATTGTAAGTAGCTATTCCTATTTCATAAGTAGTTATGTTCCATTTCTACTTCTATGTGGGAAAAGACTCCGGACATCAGTGCTTTTTATACGGTACTGCATTCATGGCAAAATCAATATGGAGTTGTCCCACCTTTGACCACAATTACATTGTGCATTCTCCTTGGCACACTTTCAGTGAGATTCTCGTAAGTAATCCCAGGTATATTGTTCCATTCCTCCTTCAAAGCAGTTGTCAGTTCAGACGCAGAAGTTGGACATCTCGTTCTAGCCCGAGTTCGACATTCAAGTTCATCCCAAAGGGACTCTATAGGATTGAGATCGGGGGTTTCAGCTGGCCACTCTAAATTTTGTACACCCATATCCTCAAACCATGTCAAAATGGAGCGTGCTTTATCGTATGGCGCATTGTCTTTCTGAAACAAAAATGGCCCGTCTCCGTAAAACTGTTAAATTTTAGGCAGTGCGGCGTTGTCTAGAATGCTCTGGTACTTCGTGGCTTTCATGTTTCCATCCACAACCACCAACGGTCCCAGTCCATACCACAAGGAACATACCAGACCGTGACACTACCACCTCACAAATTTAACAGGTGGGATGATACATTCTGGTAGACACCGTTATGTCCCGGTGGCCACCACATGGACCAGTAGCTGGCCAGCAGTTTTTACCCCCATCAGTTGTCATATGCCAGAACAGGGCCATCAGTTATCTATCACAGGCAGTGGCTACCACAAGCGACCCGTAAGCCGTCCTGCAAGCACGTGCCATAAATGATGGCTAGCCTAATGTAGTCCGCCAGTTTCCCGGCAATGGCAGCCGGCAATCACGTGACGTTACTGATGACTTGCCGAATCTTGTCCGCGAATTTCCCACTAGGTAGTTATAAAATATAACAAAAAAAAAAAAAAAAAAAATACAGCTCAACGAAGGCACAACTTCTCAAGGTAGTATAGAACCCACAACGTCCTGTTTGCAAAGCGGTCACTCTAGTCACTATACTAGTTTGCAAAGCGGTCACTCTGGTCACTATACTAGTTTGCCACACTCCAGCATTCGCTTGAAGATGAGTTTTTTCCCTGCGCGATGTGAAACGAAAGGTTCGCTTTTTAATTTTAAAATATTGCGAGTTATCATACAATTCATGAATTTATTTTTTCAACGTAACTATTTTTTTATTTACCTTAGTGGAATTTAACTGACTGTCACCGAGTGTACCAACTTCAAGACGTTTTATAAAGTTTTGCGCTGTCCTTGTGGTCTTCAAAGGCGATTGTTTAATTAATATACACAGTCGAGTCACATTATTGTGACCACGTTCTACTTTTGACGTCAACAGCGCGTAGCCAATGAAAGAAGGCACGTGTCGTAAGCTGGCTTGGAGGGTATATAACGTGTGCCGTAGGCATCCTGAAAACATATCACTCGTTGCTGTCATGGATAAAAGGAGCGATTTATCGGATTTTCAGAAAGGGATTATGATTGGCTTTCGGGAAAAGGGTGACAGTATTTCTGCAACAGCGCAGTTTGTGAACTGTTCACTTGCTGCAGTGGTTAAAGTGTATCGTGATTGGAGAAATAGCACCACTGCGAATAAGCGATGTGGAAACGGCGGAGCACCACGTTTTATTGATGTGAAAGCTGAACGTCGGCTTCGAAGATGAGTGAGGGCCCATCGACACGCTACAATGGAGCAACTTACTGGCCGAATGAACCAGGGGGCTACCGGAAGTGTGTCTAAAACGACAGTTTAGCGAACTCAAACCTGCTGCGTATGGGGCTCCGATGCAGACGGATGCTCACTGCACCTATGCTAACGAAGGTGCATCGACAGAAAAGAATTTGCACGGAAGTATCGGAATTGGACCTCTGCTGGTTGGCAAAGGATTGGCATCTCCCATGAGTCACGTTTTCTGCTTCATCAAACGGATGGACGTTGGCGTATAAGGCGACAATCATCGGAGAACAAACACTCTTCAAACATTGCTGAAAGAACACAAGCTGGTGCCTGCAGCGTTATGGTCTGGGTAATGTTTTCGTGGCATTCTCTAGGTCCACTCATTCCTGTGGAAGGCACTATGAGCCGAATTCGATTTGAATCCATCCTTGCAGACCACGTACACCCATGCACGCTGATTGTCTTCCCTGGTGCGAATGGGATCTTTCAGCATGACAATGCGAAGTGCCATACAGCTAGAAATGTTCGAGAGTGGTTGGAAGAGCGCGATGAAGACTTCAAAGTACTTCCCTGGCCCTCTAATTCCCCAGACTTAAACCCAATTCGGCATCTGTGGGACCACCTCGATCGTGTTGTTCGCTCTATGGATCCTCTACCACGCACCCTCCAGCAGCTGGCACTGCAGTCAGCATGGATCCACATATCTGTGAACACTTTCCAGCACCTAATTGAGTCACTCCCAGCCCGTCTAGCTGCTGTCCGCGCTGCACACGGCGGTTACTCTGGATATTAGCTAGTGGTCACAATAACTCGACTGTGTATTTACCCGTTTATGTCACATTCTGTTACATTTTTTACGTTGCATCTTTTTTTCGAATAATTGATAAATTTAGTATGCGTAAAATTCTTTTTTTTCCCGACATAACAATTTTTTAATGTTTGTCAGGACTTTTGTTTGAAGCGGTTTAGTGTATGTTAAAACAAAAGTTTATACAGAAATTATTTCTTGTTATTCAGTGGAATGCAATGGGTGCAGTAGGTGCATTCCATGGATGTATGTATTCTCGATTCTTTGTGTGTTAGTGCAGGAATTTTGCTACGAAATGAGTTTCTATAAATACATGACAGTAATTAACTATTTCCTACGGTTCATTATTTATACAAATCAGTAATCTTCGTCGATGTGGCATTTCATTAGGAAATTAATTCGTCTCGCTACATATAGCTTTTTTTTTCTTAAAATTCACTAAAATAACGCGATGACGATGACGTCGTCTTCAATTAACTGAGACCACGAAAGACTGGCACGTGCTGCTTCTGCGTATGCGCTGTCCCGCTGCTTCCACCTTGTATTGGGGTTGCTGCGGGTGCCAGCTACGGGCCACTAGTGGCGCTTGCTTGGAGGCTCGTAATCCACTGCGATGTTGCAGGGCCATCAATGACTGCCAACTGATGGCGCTGCCCCCAACGGACCGCTACCGCACCGTGAGCGGCAGACTTCAGCCAGCAGTTTCCCAACACTTGTGTATTTGTTGGGACGCCACATCCAGCAACGGCCATCGGATTTAGAAACGGTATAGCGTGATTGGCCAATCTATAACACTCGTTTCCATTGGTCTAGGGTCCATGAACGATGTGCTTTGCGCCAAGAAAGTCGCTTACTCGCATTCTTGCTAGTTATTAACGGCTTGTATGCAGGAGCTCGGCCATGGAAATTTAACTTGTGTAGTTTCTTACGAACTGTCTTAATTCACTCACTCACTCCTGTTCATCCCTGAAATTCTTTGGTGATGATATGTGCAGAAGAATGACGGTACCTACGGATGACACGTTTCATAGTTCTCTTGTCCCTTTCCGTCAATTTACTTGGCTTTTCTGAAAGTTTCTTGGCAGTCGTAGGTCCTTCAGGTTTCCATTTACTAATAATGTCTTGAACGGTTTACCATAGTTGTTGCAATTGTTCTGCAATCGCACGCACAGATAGGTTGCTGATGTGGCACCCTATAACAACACCTCATTGAAAGTCAGTAAGCTCCGCATGCATGGACCTGTCTCACGAGTAGACGATACACGACGTCTCAGGAGCTTACCCAGAGTTTTAAAGGAAATCGGGCACACGTGATTTTTGGAATGTTCCATTTTTGTTGTGGAAAGCGGGAGTCTGGAGACTACACATAGGGTACAATCTACTATTACGTTCAAAAAGTTCCGGAACTTTTTGAATATTTGCCAAATGTCAGTGAATTACGTCATTTCCCGCTGAGCATGATGTGACCGACCAGCCAGCACCGGTTTGATCCAGATCTAACACGTACAGCATATGCGTAGTTCGTGATTACAGTCATTCGAGGCTCTCCGTCACGTGGAAAACGATGTCGAATTTTGAACAGCGTTCAAGTGTAAAATTTTGTGTTCTGCTCGGAAAACTTTCGCTGAGACTTTTCAAATGATTAAGTCAGCGTACGGTGAGAGTGCAGTGAGTCGAACTAGAGTTTATGAGTGGCATCAACGATTCGAAAACGGGCGACAGAGGATCGAGGATGATGAGAGGTCAGGACGACCTTCAACATCCGCAACGGATGAACAGATCGCCATTGTCAAAGAAATTGTGAAAAATGACAGTGGAAAAACTGTTGCAGTAGTTGCCGGCATCTCAGTTGGAAGTTGCCATGCCATTTTAACAGAGAAACTGGGCATGCATCACGTGCGCCAACAAATTGTTCCCAACAACCTGACATAGGAAAAAACGGATGAGCGCATGCAAGTTTGCGGGGATAACATCGATGCAGTGGATTCAGATCCCGATCTCTTGAATCAATTGATCACTGGCGATGAGACTTGGTGCTTTCTGTACGACCTCCAATCCAACCGACAGTCAACAGTGTGCAAATCACCGTCGTCACCACGACCAAAACAGTTCAAGGCTGACAGCTCTAAAGGAAAAGTTTCGTTAACAGTATTTTTCGATTGCAAGGGGGTCGTACACAAGGAATTCCTCCAACATGGTCGTACAGTCACTAAAGAAGAGTACGTCAACGTCCTGAAACGTGTCCGAGAATCAGTGAGACGCAAGCGACCCGATCTTTGGAAGAACAACTCGTGGGTACTCCATCACGATAATGCGCCGGCTCACAGATCCCTCCTCGTGTCCGATTACCTGCCCAAACATCGCATTCCCGTTCTTCCACAACCAGCTTATTCCCCTGATCTCGCCCCGTGTGGCTTTTCCTTTCTCCCGGATGAAGAATTTGCTTAAGGGGCGACGCATTTCAAGTTCCGAAGAACTGCAACGAGCTGCGACGGAGGCACTAGAGGATGTGGAAAAAGAAGGCTTGCAATCTGCATTTAAATCTTTGTATGAGCGCTGGCAAAAATGCATAGTTGCACAGGGTAACTACTTCGAAGGAAACACCGCATAAACAGGTATTATCTGTACTCATTCTCTTTTAGTATAAAAAGTTCCGAAACTTTTTGAAGATGGTAATATAAAACATATAGAAATAGAAATAGAAATAGCGACTAGTGGTTGAAAATGCTGCGAAAATTTACAAGTTGTGCGCAAAACATTGCTCACAGTGAAAGGAATCGACCAGAGACAAAGAGTTTTCAAATGGGACAGTTAGAACAGATATAGAGAAGCTACTTACAGCTGTGTGGTGTAACGGTTAGTAAACTCGAACGGAAATCGGGAGATGCGGTTGCGATTCCCGCTTCAAGGCAATGAAATTAGGTTTTCTGAGAGACTTACATGGATGACCAGTAATGTGTTACATATAGAGGAAAACTATCGATATAGAGGAAAACATATATCTTTACGCCCCTTAGCGGAAATCGTAGTGTTACTTAAAAAAAATGGGTTCAGAATACTCCTCATGATGAAGAGTATCGTACCAAAAAAAATATTTTTCTAACGGATTTTTAGAATGGAATTTACTCTTTTAAATAGAAATATACGCTGACAACCGCTGGCGGAATAATAAAGTAATGAAAAGCAGAAAATATGCTAAAAGTGTTATTCATAGCAAAGCTGTGCTAAGGAAAAATAATTTTTCAAATACGTTTCTTTGAAGCAGAGATAGGACAAAAATGTTTTGACACAATTTGACCCACAGACACGTGACTCGTTTCCAGTGGCGCCCATATGAGTACTTTTAGGGGTGGGTGGGGGCTAAGAAAAATCTTACCTCCTTTTAGACCGTCAAACATTTTAGTAAATGTACAAGATACTAAAATACAACAAAAATAATTGATACAATCAATCATTAATATCTTATTATTTTTAAAAAAGCTTTAAAAAAGGTTTCCTCTATTTTAGTGTTTTAAATTTATCTAAAATTTGGCTATAACAACGGCGGGGGGGGGACTCGAGCCCCCTCTGCCCTCCGAAATCGGCGCCCATGCTCGTTTCCATCTCTGAGCATATGCTCAAATTTATACTGCCGTTCGACGACAGTATTGAGAGCACTGAGTGCAAGCCCGTTGGAATTCCTGTTCACCGAATGGTGAGCATAGAAATACTCTGCGGCTGTTCCTAGGGGCGTACTGATAGCCCCCGTATTGCGAAGGTGTGTGTGTGTGGGGGGGGGAGGTTCGCGGCTTCAAGGGCCTCAGTAAAAATATTTTACAAAATTTTTCACATGAAAAAGGTTAAAAAAATTGCAAGTAATTCCTGACGGCTAATTTCAAGGAAATATTAAAAAGAAAACCAATTTTTGATATTTTTTTCAATAAATAAGATAAATATTTAGAAATGTTTTCGCGGTTTTAGTTTATAAAAACTGGATGACGGGAAAGCATACGTTTTTTTCCAGAGGACTTGAGGCCCCTTTTCGCAGATAGAGAGATGTATATTAGCAAGACAATGTGAAAGAAATACCAGTTCAATGAATTAAATTCTTGTACCAATGAGGATAATGTGTTATGTATTACAGTTGTTTGCACATAAGTAAGAATCCTTCAGAATGTAATGAACTAAAACATGTTCTTCAAGGGGACGAAGAAACAGAGACTTGTGGGATTTTTTTTTATAACAGAGGCAACAGAAATGTTTTTACTATGTGCAAAACAATGTGGAATTATGTTAAGTGTGGTTTTTATATTCAAGAGTAAATAATTTAAGTAGTTTTACTTTTTTTTATGCTGCAATTCTAAACTGTTACTTCTCTGCTAACTATATGTTCTGTGTTTTCTTATAAATTGGAAATCATGAAACGCTATGATACGGCAGTTGCGCTCGCTCGCCTGTGTGTGTGTGTGATCGTGATAAATTTCAAAGAGATGGCTAGTTCTCTAAAAGAATAAAATTTGGAAGATATGCTGCGGAAGTGTTTTGTAATATTTTGTATTTGTATAAAACTAGAGCAATACTTTTAAATATACACGACGAACGTTTGTGTTACAGGAAATGAAGTGCAACACTTTTGGTTTTAGGAAAATTACCTGTAGGTTCCAAAGAACTTGCATTGCTTGTAAAATCTATTAAGAATTTGAAAATTAAAATTTTAAATAATTGAAAAAATAATATGGAATTAAATTTTTTCCAAATAAATCATAACGATAATTAATAACATGGAATTAAAAAATTTCAATAATTGAAATCTAATCGATTTTCACAAAAGGGCCTCGAAGCCTCGCGACTGGCTGTTCCACTGAGGTTGCAAAGCTGATTTGAAAATCGAATCTGAGCTGTGTAGCCTCAAATTCGTGAATCTAGGACTTGACACTCATGGTGAGATTACCCAGAAGAACGCCTGGGGCAGCAGCTTCTAAGATACCTTCTTACGGTGAAGGTGTCAACAAAAGTTTCTCTAATGTTTTTCCAGAAAATTCCTTTTTGCTCAAATCAGATTAAATTTACGTAGTATGAAAACAAATATGACAGACGTCAGAAAAAAACAAACAAACAGGAAACAAAACAAAATTTGAAGACGCATAGTGTCAACTAGTGAATCCAAAAGATAAATTACGACGTACGAACAGATTAAAAACCTGTCCTTAAAGTACCCAGTCTTAGCATAAATACTCTTAGAAACGTTCAACAGAAAGCGTGCAACCGGTGTGCAAAGTCACCGACCAGCCAGGAGGCATGAAGCAGCTAGTGAATCATTGTGCGTTCAGTCGCAGAGGAGATAACGTTTTTCGTGAAGTGGGGTGACTATGAGAATCGTATTGCTGTAATAGCACTGCACAAAGTTGGAAAATCAGCTTTCGAGATTTTCAACATGATGAAGAAGCTGAAAGTCAGTCGAATTTTTGTCTACCGGACCATAAAAAGGTTCCTTGAGACTGGGACCGTAGCTGACCGCCCCAGAAAGGGTCGGCCGCGTACCTTGAGGACTGCTCGCCTGGTGAAAGCAGTGTTTGCCCGTATTCGACGAAATCCTGTCAGTAAACAATCAGTGATGGCTCGTGAGCTGAACATTTCAAGAATGTCGATATCACACGTGATGCGGGGTGACCTAAGGGCGAGAGCTTACCGGCGGCGTACTGTGCACTTTCCCACCCTACAACTGAAGCAGCAGAGAGTGCTAAAAGCGAAACGTTTGCTGCAGCGTTACGCAGACAATCGCCTTAGACAGATCCTTTTCTCTGATGAAAAAATGTTCACTATTGAAGAGGCTTTCAACCGCCAAAATGACAGGGTGTATGCGTCAACCTCACGAGAAGCTCAGAAGGAAGCTTCATGGATCATGAAGGGCCATCATCATGCTTCTATCATGGTTTGATGGGGAGTCTCTTACGAGGGTACCACGGAGCTCCATTTCTGTGAGAAAGGAGTGAAAACGTCTGCCAATGTCTACCAGGACAGGTTTTTGGAGCCAGTAGTCAAAAATATGAGTCACACTCTCTTCTAAAACCGACAGTGGAGCTTTCAGCAGGATTCCGCACCTGCCCACAAGGCCAAGTCAACCCAGGAGGCGAATTTGGCAGATTTAATTTCTCCAGCCGATCGGCCTTCAAGCAGCCCAGACCTCAACCCATTGGAGTACAACTTGTGGGCCACACTGGAGGACATGGCATGCAGAAAGAATCACCCCAGTATTGATAGTCTCAAATGCTCTTTGGTGCGGGCAGTAGCAGCTTTCCCTGTGGAGACCCTGCGTAAAGCTATTGATGAGTGGCAACAGAGACTAAAGGACTGAGCGAGGGCAAAAGAATGCCGTTTTGAAAAGTGACTGGTGCCATGTATTCACAAGTGACCTACTTACGTCATATCCCAGGTATATTAAAATATTTTTAAATTTCTTTTGTTATTTATTAAATACTTTGTAACAGTATTTATGGTAAGACTAGGTATTGAAATATTGAGCTGGTAGCAAACACAATTCAGTTGCAACACCAAATGTTGGCGTCCCAACGGCCTCGAGATGATCTTTTGTACAAATTTATGCCACGTTCTAGAATATTTTTTCTTTTTAAGTAAACAAACAACACTAAACGTGTTTTCCAGAAATGTTCATCAAGGTTGTGAAAAAATTTGTTTTTATTATTTCGATTTCAAGAACAAAAATGTCATGCGTTTATCCAAGTTGTTTCCTCTTATAATGACTGCAGACAATAATCTAGCAGCAAGACGTAAACTTTTTTTATGAAACATTTCGTTATTGGCGTTTGAGACATAATTGTACATGATAAACAGTATCATTAAGCGTGTGTCGTAAATCCAACGGAACAGCTCTGCGTTTTGACATAAATTGGTTTAAAAATGTATAACCTTTCATCGAAAATGCATTTAAACGGATGGTATTGCAATAATGGTACCTTCATTCCTTTACGTGCTTATTTTAAATATCGAAAGACGATACTCCTCCGCACATGATGACTGCTGCTTCGTGTTCTCAGTTTTAAGGTGTTAAAGTTAACGTCAAGACATAAATAAGAGAGTTTGCGGGCTTTAAAGATTTTTGTGCTAACATTATTGGAAGCTTCAAGTAGAAAGTCCGAAAACTTTCCGTGTGGTATCCGAGATCACTTAGACGAAATGTTTTTTAGGTTATATATTGAAAGGGTTTGTGTCGTTGCTTTCCGAAAAGCATAACAGATATTTACAAACACTTGATAATAAGAATTCTAGGGTATAATGAGTACGTCTTTTGAAACCTTTTCAACACGAAAAATATATTTCGAAGCACATTTTTTGAAGTAAAAATTCACCGAAAAAGAGGATAAATTGACGCCTCCTGCAGAAAAGTCTTTTCTAAAGTCTCCTGGAGAAAAGTCATGAATAGAAGGAAAGAAATATTGGAGAAAAGTTTTTCTAAAGTCAAAAGTCTTTCCTAAAGTCTCAAAAAGTAAAAAAACTATTGGAGAACCTATTAATGATAAGACTAGCCACCATTCAAATAGTCTTTTCTAAAGTCTTCTGGAGAAATGTCATTTTCACCAAAGCTCCTCTTGGAGAATTGTCATTTTCACCAAAGCTCCTCTTGGAGAATTGTCATTTCCGAATTAAGTGAATTCTGCACTACATTGACGCCTTCTGGAGAAAATATTTGGGCATAATTTAAAATGCGGAATACGTAAGCAACGTTCGTCACAATACAAATTTGTGTATTAAATCGGTCGCAAAAAATAAAAGATAAAAATAAAAAAGAAAGATGACCCCAAATTTTTTGGTTGTAATGAGAACTTCTTTTCAATCCTTTCCGACGCGATTTTTTTTATCAGAGTCATTCATAGTCAATAGAACCGGCTAAAAAAACAAACAAACAAGAAAGATGACACCGAATTTTCGGGTGTCATAAGCACGTCTTTTGAATCCGTTATGAGGCAAATTAAATTTATCAAAGCTATTCAAAGTGAATGGAGCCGGTATGAAAAACAATAGTATCTGACGGAAGAAAGAAGTTTTTCAATCGGGTTTTTAATCCCTCAGATGTTGCTGTAAACGGAATCGTGAGCTTACGCCTTCTGGCTGCAGACTTGTGTGTTAAGAAAAACATGAATTTTGTATGAGAAACATTTCACACCGGAAACGCTCTCGAACACAGAAATAATTTTTCAAATCGGACTCTTAGAAACAGAGATATCGACAAAAAATAAGATGTGACTTTACGTCCCCTGGTGGGAATGCCATGCATTATTTTAGGAAGAAAGTATTCTCAAAAGGATTTTCCATATGAGCGGTACCGGTCGAAGAAAAAAACAACTTAGTCGAGTTTTCAGGAGCCCAGATTTTGCTACAAAAACATCAGAAGTATATATTAACACTTATGCCCCCTGGTGGCCTAACCATTCTTTACCAAACATTAGAAATTATGCGAAAATTATTTTTCATCAGGTCTTGTATGCAATACAGGAACAATTTTCCAAATCGGAGTTTTAAAAGCAGAAATAACGCAGGAAACGCAATTTACCTTTGTGCCCCTAGAGGAAAGTCTATGATTTACTTGAAAATTTTTTATTTATAGGAAAAACATTTCGCATTGGAAACACTATCCAACAAAGAAGGAATTTTTCGAATCGGTCTCCTACAAGTAGAGATATTGACAAAAATAAGATATGCAGCCCCCTGGCGTAGAAACCATCATTTTTTCAAGAAGTAAATATTCCTAAAACGTTTGTCGACATGAGTAGTAGCGGTCAACAAACGACTTTTTTTTTCCATCGAGATTTTGGAAGCTCATATTTTGCTGCAAATACATCAGAAGCGGAAATTAAGACTTACGCCACCTGGTGGCCAAACCATTTTTTACAAAAATTATAAATTATATGCAAACGATTTTCCATCAGGAACTGTATCCGGTGCAGAAAGAATTTTTCAAATAGGAGATTTAGAAGCTGAGATGTAGGGGGAAAAGCAATTTACCTTTACGCCCCCTAGCGGAAAGTCTATGAATTACTTGAAAATTTTGAAATTATATGAAAAACATGTCACACTGGAAACACTATCCAACAAAGAAGAAGTTTTTCAAATCAGACTGCTAGAAGTAGAGATATTGACAAAAATAAGATATACATCTATGCCCCTGGGGGAGAAACCATGCAGTATTTTAAAAAGAAAATGTTTCTAAAAGGTTTGTCGACATGAGCACCATCGGTCTACAAACGACGTTTGTAGACCGATGGTACTCATGTCGGTATACCTCCGGAACAACATGATAAAGTTTTGTCGCAATCGAAGCATTTTTAGCCAAGTTGTAAAGATAATGGCTGTGAAATAAATCTCGCTCCTGTGTCCTGACCTTCTACCCCATTTCAATGATATTCAATAGAACCTATTCAGTGTACCTCTGGAACAACATGATAAAGTTTTGTCGCAATCGAAGCATTTTCACATAAGTTATGACGCATAAGGACAATGGAATGGATCCCACTCCTGTGTCGTGACCTTGAACACAAGAGCCTTATACGATATGCCAGTGTCGAAAACAGGGCAAAAAGGAATCTTGTTTAACGCAGGCGGACTGACATTTATTATTCTTTTTGGAGTAAAACTAAAAGGTATAAGCAAGGGATTGAACACAAGAGCGTTTTACGATATGCCAGTGTCGAAACCAGCATGAAAGGCGAAAGGGAATCTTGTTTAACGCAGGTGGACTGACATTTATTATTATTTTTGGAGTAAAACTAAAAGGTATAAGCAAGGTATTGAACACAAGAGCGTCTTACGATATGCCAGTGTCGAAACCAGTATGAAAGGCGAAAAAGAATCCTGCTTAACGCAGGTGGACTGACGTCCTATTATTCTTTCAAGTGAGGATCAGACATTTTTATATGACAGTTTGACAGTCGTAACGTCAGGTGTTTTTCGTCCGTTTCCTGAAGCGGAAAAGGAAATTCGCTTAGTTGTCCTTCATGAATTTTTTTTTTTGTTCAGCTGAAACAATCGAACTGTTCGAAATGCGAAATCCCCCGGCCCGCCGAATCTCGACGCAGGTGTTTGTCGTTCCTTCTGTTGAATCATTCGTCTCGTACAGTTGCTCAAGAACAGTGGAAAGTATTGTTGTGACGATGTTTCAACCCCATCCTTCACGCGTAAGACAGCGTGATTTTCTTCTTCGCATGTCGTTACCGAAGATTTGGTGTCGCCAGACGTCACCCGCCTTCGCATTGTCAGAATGACTCGACCGAACACATCCGAAGCTTCGCATACCTACTTAGGTTCCCTGATGCAAGTTCTTGTGATTTACATTGTAAATACGTTTCTTTCTGGGATTTCATTGTTTGCCGTTAGAAGAGGAACGTTCTTCTCTACCCGATGTCGAAATCGCCAGTTTTACACATTCGCAGATCATAATAAAATGCATCGCTTTCAAGTTGTTAGGCAAGCGTAGAACACGTGCTGCCAGTGAAGCGTGCGGGTTGTTATGTATCAGACGTGCCGAAATACATCTTGTAAACAAACCCAAACGTACGTTCCGCAAAACAAAACAAAACAAAAAATAAAACAAAAATAAAACGGAAGTATAAACCAAGGCTAAATTACATCACTTATCCAAATACAAAAGTAAAAACATGCTACTGAAAGTGCAAAACGCAGAACGAATATCTGCGCCATTGAACAAATGCGTAACTGAGAACACAGAGTCACTTGAAAATTCTCTGGAGGCACTGGAGCGCGAAACTTCTTAGGAAGAGGGGAGGCGAAGTGGGAGTTTTGCGGTTCATTTTACTTTTCGTTCAAGGAGGAAGAGAAAAGTTATCGTTTTGAAAACAGTTCAGGAGAGACAACAACCAACCTTTTCTTGGTGGTACAAAGTTCCACGCCCCTCAAAGCTTCGGAGCTCTCGAGAATATTAATACAGGCCGTCGACCACGTTTGCATATTTTATTCCTGCACTCCTGAATCGCTTCTTCTGCAATTGGGTACATCAACTATCGCGTGACAGAAAATATGAAAACGTGTACAATTAATACAGAGAATGAATCGAAAGTTTTGCAATATTTGGAACGCTATATGCTTTCATACGTACCTTTACGACGAAAGCTGACTAGCAATCAAAGTATAGGCCATCGTGTTGCACCGTCTTTAGCCATCTGTCTGCCAGTTCTTCGATTCTACAGAGGGTGAGTCGAAAGTTTTGCAATATTTGGGTCACTTTATGTCTTCACACGTACCTTTACGACAAAAGCTGACTAGCATTCAAAGTATAGGCCGTCGTGTTGCATCGTCTTTAGCCATCTGTCTGCCAGTTCTTCGATTCTACAGAGGGTGAGTCGAAAGTTTTGCAATATTTGGGTCACTTTATGTCTTCACACGTACCTTTACGACAAAAGCTGACTAGCATTCAAAGTATAGGCCGTCGTGTTGCATCGTCTTTAGCCATCTGTCTGCCAGTTCTTCGATTCTACAGAGGGTGAGTCGAAAGTTTTGCAATATTTGGATCACTTTATGTCTTCACACGTACCTTTACGGCAAAAGCTGACTAGCATTCAAAGTATAGGCCGTCGTGTTGCATCGTCTTTAGCCATCTGTCTGCCAGTTCTTCGATTCTACAGAGGGTGAGTCGAAAGTTTTGCAATATTTGGATCACTTTATGTCTTCACACGTACCTTTACGACAAAAGCTGACTAGCATTCAAAGTATAGGCCGTCGTGTTGCATCGTCTTTAGCCATCTGTCTGCCAGTTCTTCGATTCTACAGAGGGTGAGTCGAAAGTTTTGCAATATTTGGATCACTTTATGTCTTCATACGTACCTTTACGACGAAAGCTGACTAGCATTCAAAGTATAGGCCGTCGTGTTGCATCGTCTTTAGCCATCTGTCTGCCAGTTCTTCAATTCTACAGAGGGTGAGTCGAAAGTTTTGCAATATTTGGATCACTTAATGTCTTCATACGTACCTTTACGACGAAAGCTGAATAGCATTCAAAGTACAGGCCATCGTGTTGCACCGTATTTAGCCATCTGTCTGCCAGTTCTTCGATTCCGCGGCCGTACCAGTTCTTGTCCTCCTAGGCGAAGAACACCTTCACCCCAGCTGCCACCTCCTCCCGGTCGTTGAAGTGCCGCCCGCGAAGGATGCGGGCCATGGACCGAAACAAGTAACAATCCGACGGGGCAAGGTCCGGACTATATGCTGGATGTGGCATCAGTTCGATGCCCTCAAGTTCCCGGAGTTTTGTCCAGGTCGTTCACGCGGTGTGAGGCCGAGCGTTGACCTGCTGTAGGAGAGCGCGCTTTCTGTTCACCAGTGCCGTTTACGTCTCCTCCAAAACGGCATACATCCGCTCCAGCTGTTCAGAGTAGAGGTTGGCGTTGATGGCCGTCTGGAACGAATTCGCAATTGATTATCCCCTCGAAATTCTACCAGACGCAGAGTACCACCTTGTGCTCGAAGCGTCCACGTTTAGTAGCAGGTTCAGGAAGCTGACCCGGCCTCAACCACGGCCGTTGTGTGTTAGGATTACGGAAATAGACCCACTTTTCATCGCACGTAAAATTTTTCTTGATGAAACGTTAATCGCGCGGGTTTTCTATAGTTTCTTGCACACTTCTACTCGGCGGTTTCCTTCAGCTGGCGTCAGTTGGTGAGGGACAATGCGGCAGTTCCTGTAGACCTTGCCGAGGTACTCAAAGTGACGTACCACGGTGATCTGGGATATACTCCAGCTCGCCTGATAATCTCCGAGTGCTTGTTGTCGGATGTGACTCTACGGCCTGGCGTACGGCTTCCGAATCCACGGTTCGCGGCCTACCTGACCTTAGCTGATCGTCTAGGTTTCTATCACCTGAGCGAAATTTCTTGAACCACCTGGGGGCTGTGGTCTACTGAACCTTCCCCTTTCGCATGACAAATGTTTCGTGTTCCTTGAGCAACGTTATGACCGAGTTCAAACTCGTAAAACAAAAGCTCCTTGATTAGCCGGTTGTGGCTATTCATCTTGTAGGCGTCCCAACCACAGCCAGAGAAAGGACATGCATGCTGTTCACAGCAACGACTGTCATTTTATATGCCTTTCGACTCAGTGTAGTCCGAGAGTTGAACTAGTTTAAACACGTGACATACCCGCCGTAGTGCATGCATTTATTGCAAAACTTTCGACTCGCCCTCTGTAGGAATGGGCTTCAGTTCAAGATCCTTAACTAATAGCGAGTAGATGTATGCCTAAAAGACAATAAAAACGTAAACGAAACATTTTTATGTAACTTCAAAGGAAGTTATTCACCTTACGGATGAACTGGACTTTGGTGTCAGCACTGACGATACTGAATTTGTGGGTAACTTCAAAAAAGTTATTCAGCTTATGGAGAAACCTGAATTTGACGTCCGCACCGAGTTTCAGGTGGCCTAGTGGTCAACGTTCGTGTCTGCCACGGAGAAGACCTCGGGTTCGATCCCAGCAGGTACGAACGCTCCAACCACTAGATATCAGCCGTGCGTCGGATGGGCACGTTAAGCCGGGCTCCCGGTAATAAATAAGGGTGTCTTCCTCCCTCTTTTTACCTAGCTTCCGTGTCACTTTTCTATAGGGCCCTCTAGCCCAAATCTCTTAGCTTCCTATTTCTAAGGGTTGTTTAAGACCTGGGGTCAGACTCCTAAAATCCTGTACATATGATCTGATGTCCGCACTGAAGATGTTAAGTGTGCTGTGACGTGCCTGCCCAGCAGGACGCACACGACATAAAGGCAGATAGCAGCGATACGAACTTTCGCGTAGCTTAATTGGTAGAGCGACTTATTCCGGAATGAGGGGACCCGGGTTCGAGCCCCGCGTGGACAAAAATGACGGAGAAATTTACTTCGTTATAGTGTGTACAGTGTCGTACCTGAAAAACTGGGCCCCCTCCCCGAAAAAATTTATCTTCGAGGCCCTTTTGCGGAAATTCATTTGCTTTCAATTGCTGAAATTTTTAAATTTCATATTGCAATAGGTTTTACGGGCGTTCTGTAATTTGAATTATTTGGAACCTATAGGTATTTTTCGTAACAACAAAATTATTACATTTTATTGCTTGTAACTCAAATGTACACGTTGTAATTAAAACGATTACCCTAGTTTTATACCAATACCAAGTATTACAAAACCCTTACGCCAAAGTTAATGATATCATGCAAATTTTATTATTTTAGAGAACCAAGGCCAGCCTCCCGATCACACACACAAAACACGTAATTTTTGCTTGCCATTCTGACTCGTGCTGTTGTGTTAGTTGCATACTTTGAAAGAGAAGCATCCCTCGGAGAAAAGTTCGGAAGCAATTCGAGCAGTTGGAGGAGTTCGACAGAGGCCGCATCGTTGGGCTCCAGGAAACGGCATGGTCTTTTCGCCGTATTGCTCGCCATACCGGTCGTGAGGATGTCACCATAGCACGCTGTTGGCAGCTGTGGATAGAACAAGGCACGCAGCAGCGACAGGAAGGGTCTGGGAGACCTATATGAATCACGGAGAGAAAGGACTGACGGATTGTCGACATGCGCGGAGTGATTCAACAGCCACGATTGCGGATATTCAGCGAGCATTGGTGCCCTCCATGCATCGTCCGATTAGTGCCAGCACCATTGGCAAACGTCTGCACGACGTAGGACTACACGCACGCAGACCGTTACGACGACTGCCCTTAACAACAATGCATCGTCGCCAAAGACTGCAATGGTGTCGTGCCAGACTGTCATGGAGCCACGCAGAATGGCAGCGGGTGATCTTCAGTGACGAGTCCCGCTTTTGTCTTGGAGGAGACGACCAACGAATCCGTGTGTGGAGGCAGCGTGGTCAGCGTCAAGATGAACGGTTTGCTGTCGAGCGTCACACGTCTAGAAGACCTGGTGTCATGGGTGGGGTGCAACTGCCTACGATGCCAAATCACTTTTGGTGTTCATTACAGGCACTTTGACAGCCTAACGTTACGTTAATGAGGTCCTGCAACCAGTGGACCTACCTTTTTTGAACGCTCACACCGGTGCGATTTTCCAACAGGACAACGCTCGTCCGCATACTGCTGCTGTCTTGAGAGTTTGCCTTCAATGTGCTGACACTCTGTCATGGCCAGTCGCATCGCCAGACCTATCGCTGATTGAAAATGTCTGGGATGCTGTTGGGCGCGCTATCGACACTCCATCCCTACCGCACAATCTACAGGAACTGCGTGAGAAGATTCAAGCTGCATGGGATGGCTTATTGCAGGACCCCATTAAGAACCTGTACGATTCCAAGCTGAGACATCTGGCAGGCTTTGTGAGCAAACATGGCGGCTCGACGCCATACTGAGAGACTGTACTTATTGGCGTGTAGCTCAATAATTATTGCCCATATCAGTCTCAATGTTTACTCATCTATTGTCCCTGGAAACCTTTACCTTCATCCCGAATAACATTGCAATCGAACACGTCCTTCTAGGTGCAACTATTTTTTTGACGATGAGTGTATAAACAAAAGTTGTTTTCATTAAATACATTTTTTCTTTCCAATACATTTATTTACACCATTTTTTTAACTTGTAAAAATAGCCATTGTAAAGAACGAAATAACAACACTTGAAAGAGTGAAAATTATATATAGGTTTATTTTTTATATTGACATTTGAATAAAATCATATAAAAACATATGCGAAATTAAACTTTCATTAAATAACAGAAGTAAACAGTTCATTCTAGATAATCATTAGGAGGCCAGTACGATACAATATCAGCTAAACTTTGATCAAAGGCCTCACTATTTGCTGCTTTCACCTTTTCTCTCCATATGAATTCACATACCGTATATACTCGTGTATAGGTCGAACCCCCCGATTTTTATCTGAATATTTGCAGTTTTTGTATATCCCGTGTATAAGTCGACCCCCGATTTTTATGTGAATATCTACAGTTTTTTCATACCTACCTATCTTGTGTATAAATAAAAAAAAATTTTTTTCCGAGGATGCGCCACATGCGGAAATACGAACCCTATATTTATTGTTCCCGCAAAATGTGGGTGGAATTGAGGCACAATTCTGGGAAGAAGATAGGGCTCACCACCCTGGTTAGGGAGTTTTCAGGGGAAGGGGGGGGGGGGGTTACACACTTTAAAAATATATGAATCCACTTTTGCACATACCTCCCTCCCACTTCTCCCACTTTTTGCGAGCGAGTTTTCTGCAGTAACTTCATTCATGAAGAGTAAAGCATTTGTTCCTCCAGCAAACGATTCGTGATGCATTTACCCAACGTCGTAAGACGGGCACATCGTTATTGAAAAAAAAAAAAAAAAAAAAAGAACTTCCTGAAACATGTTTGGAAAGCGTAAATAGGTCTTTATGTCCACCTGATAGTTTTTTCATCCCATAAAGAATATGCATGCCGTAAAAAACAATTGTGTAATTTTTGAAGTTTTCAATGGATTTCTTCAAAATTTCAAATGAATCTTTATTTTGATATATTGCGGACACTGTAAAATTTGCATGCAACTATTTGTTCTATAAAATATTCTCCCACTAGCCGCAGCTGTCGGTCAGCTGCTGAGTTGTAGGAGTGTGTGATTGACAGAGAGGTCGTTTATCTACTCCCGAGTTTCATTCCCCGTCTCCACCGTGTTTGTGACAAACAATCGGCTTTAATGACAAAACGAAACATCTCCCCATTCAGTGATGATGCAATCCTTTTTTGCTCGCTCTTATAGTCTTCAGGAAAGGTTACTGTTTGTTTGATTTTTAGAGCCGGGGCACACTCAATTTAATAACAAACGTAAATAGGTTGTTAAACTAATGCACTTTTTTACTATCAGTGGCAATGTTATTCTGAGTGATCGGCCAAGTTTAAACACTTTCGTTTTCGGGATGCATTGATAAAGTTACCGCTGTTCTGTAGATTGTCACACCTCTCTTCGCCGTCGCTAAGCAGGGCAGCGGTCTCCTTTTGCAATAGTCTGTCCTCTTCCCTTTTCATCCCCCCGTCGAGAATAGCACGGTCGTAGGTCACGGCACAGTGCAACTCAATTCACCTCTTTCCTCCGGGTGATTTACCAGCGGGACAGTTAAGGCCATATCGACATATCTAAAACGGACTTGGAGACATCCTTGCGGAATGAGTTTTTCTATTAGTGAATAAAAAAAACTCGTACATATAAAATCAAGAAAATTCTTAGCAATAATTTTCTTCTGTACCAGTAACACCCGGAAAATTACTATATATACAACTGCAAATGAACGATGGCGCAAAGGGCCTAAGTATGCGCATTTCCGCTCCACACACCACACATTATCACAACATTCCTATCAATAATCTGTTTACAACCAAACGCTCGTAATAATCGCTTTCTTACAACGCTCTCAAGCAATAGATCAGTCGTCGTATTTATCTCTTGTTCTTATCAAGATCAGGCATACGCCACGTTCATTCAACCTCAGTTGTGTTGCCAAACGTATTCGTTTGAGAGAAAATATATTTCGTTAAGCGTGAAGAATACTGAGAATAAACTCAAGATTTACATAGGGAAAGAAACCAAAAAAGGAAAGTTAATCTAGAATATACGTCACAACCGATACTACTCATGTCGACAAACCTTTTAAAAAAATTTCTTCTTAAAATAGTGCATGGTTTCTACGCCTGGGGGCGTAGATGTATATCTTATTTTTGTCAATATCTCTACTTCTATGAGTCCAATTAAAAAAATTCCTTCTTTGTTGGATAGTGTTTCTAGTGTGACAGTGGTTCATATAATTTCAAAATTTTCAAGCAGTTCATAGACTTTCCGCTAGGGGGCGTTAATGTAAATTGCGTTTCCCCCTATATCTTGCTTCTAAATCTCCGATGTGAAAAATTCTTTCTGCACCGCATACAGCTCTAGATGGGAAATCGTTTCCACATGTTTTCTAATTTTTGTAAGAAATGGTTTGCCCACCAGGTGGCGTAAGCCTTAATTTCCGCTTCTGTTGTATTTGCAGCAAAATATGAGGTTATAAAATCTCGATTGAAAAAAAAGTCGTTTGTTGACCGATACTACTCATGTCGACAAACCTTTTAGAAAACTTTTCTTCTTGAAAAAATGCATGGTTTCTACGCCAGGGGGCGTAGATATATATCTTATTTTTGTCAATATCTCTACTTCTAAGAGTACGATTTGAAAAATTTCTTCTTTGTTGGATAGTGTTTCCGATGCGAAATGTTTTTCCTATGAATTTTAAATTTTCAAGTAAATCATAGACTTTCCGCTAAGGAGCACAAAGGTAAATTGCGTTTTCTGCGTTACTTCTGCTCTTAAAGCTCTGATTTGAAAACTTCTTCCTGTATCGCATACAAGACCTGATGGAAAATATTTTTCACATAATTTCTAATGTTTGGTAAAGAACGGTTTAGCCACCAGGGGTCATAAGTGTTAATTTCTGCTTCTGAAGTATTTGTTGCAAAATCTGGGCTCCTGAAAACTGGACTAATTTTTTCCTTCGACCGATACCGCTTATATGGATAAACCTTTTGAGAATACTTTCTTCCTAAAATAATGCATGGTTTTCCCACCAGGGGACGTAAAGTTACATCTTATTTTTGTCGATATCTCTGTTTCTAAGAGTTCGTAAGCTCACGATTCCGTTTACAGCAATATCTGAGGGATTAAAAACCCGATTGAAAAACTTCTTTTTTCAGTCAGATACTATTGTTTTCCATACCGGTTCCTTTGACTTTGAATAGGTTTGATAAATTTAATTCGCGCCAGAACGGATTCAAAAGACGTGCTCATTACACCCGAAAAATCGGTGTCATCTTTCTTGTTATACATGTTACCGGCAATTTGTGAAAAACAGGCTTGTGCAGAATGAGTAGGAAATCTAATATAATGCGTGACTTTTTTAGACAAAGCATGATATATTTATGGTATTTGAATATTGTATATACTTTTCCTATACATAGAGCTATGCAAGACAGTAAGAAAAAGTATCACTGAAGACGTAAGGAAATTCAACTGTGAACTAGTGAGGAAAGCAATTGAAAACAACAAAAGCCTAAAGATAGCAAAGGGACATCTCAGTAAGGGAAGAAAACAGATTATGGCACTGAGAAAAGAAGATGGTTCTGTAACAAGAAATAGAGGCGAAATCTTGACAAGAGTGAAAGATTTCTACTCCAAATTATATGAAAGGGATGATATATGCACTCCAGACATCATGAAAGATACCAGTACCAGAGTTCCTCCAGTCCTTCCAGCAGAAGTTGCACATGCAATCAAGAACATGAAGCGAGGAAAAGCTCCAGGAGAAGATGGAATTACTGTAGACATCATACAAGAAGCAAGTGGAGAAATCGAAACAGTACTCGCCCAAATTTTCACTCGATGCCTTAATGAAGGAAAGATTCCTGAGGATTGGAACACCGCTACAATGATCCTGCTACATAAGAAAGGTGACATTGAGGATCTCGGAAACTACAGACCTATCAGCCTCCTATCAGTAGTTTATAAAATCTTCACTAAAGTTCTTTCACACCGCTTGAAGGTAGCACTAGACATGGCTCAACCGAGAGAACAAGCTGGATTCAGGAGTGGCTACAGCACAATAGATCATATCCACGTGCTGAGAGAACTAATTGAAAGAGCGAGGAATATGAACTTCCATTGTGCATGGCTTTTATCGATTATGAAAAAGCCTTTGATTCGGTGAAACCATCAGCAGTTACAATGGCTCTGAAAACCTGCGGTATTGAAGATGCATACATTAATATTATTAATAACATCTATGAAAATGCAAGTGCAAAGATTAGGCTGTTTGAAAATACAACACACGTAAAAATTGGAAAGGGAGTGAGACAAGGTGACACCATATCTCCGAAGCTCTTTAATGCCACATTGGAGGGTGTTTTTCAGTCGCTGAGCTGGGAAAACACGGGGATAAAGATTAATGGAGATTATCTAACCCACCTTCGTTTTGCTGATGACGTAGTCATTTTTGCAACTACCCCATCAGAGCTGCAGAGTATGATCCAGGAACTTGCTGACAAGAGTAAAGAAGTGGGATTAAAAATGAACTTTCAGAAGACAAAAGTGATGTTCAATGCTTTTACAAGAAATGAAGATTTATCGATTGATGGAGAAAAGCTGGAGATAACAGACACATACGTTTATCTTGGACAACAGATATCAAGTGAGGGTCACATTGATGAAGAAATTAATCGGCGTACAAAACTTGCCTGGAGAGCTTTTGGAAGAAACAGCATAATTTTCAAGAGCAATATGCCATTATGTCTTAAAAGAAAAGTGTTTGATCAATGCATCCTTCCAGTGCTTACGTATGGTGCAGAGACGTGGACCTTAACTAAAAGAGACATACAAAGGCTGCAGACAACTCAAAGAAGCATGGAGAGGTGCATGCTTGGTGTAACCAGGAGAGATAAGAAGAGGAACTCGTGGATCCGAAAAATGACAAGAGTGGAAGACATCATGATCAGAGTTAAATCCCTGAAATGGCAATGGGCTGGACATACTGCCAGAAGGACAGATCATCGATGGACAGCCGAAATTTTAGATTGGATTCCAAGGGACAGGAAAAGACCCAGAAGAAGACCACATGGGAGATGGGTGGATGAAATTCGAAAGTATGCAGGGGTGACATGGAGGAGACTGGCACAAGACAGACCGTTGTGGAGGAAACTTGGGGAGACCTTCGTCCAGCAGTGGATTGATAATGGTTGACAATGATGATGATGATGATGATATACTTTTCCTAGGAATTTTATTTAAATCCTAGGCATTATATAAAACGACAAGGACTATTTAGGCAAAGTATGAAAATAGAAGCTTTATTAGGCCTTTATTGAAAAGACGTATATGAAAATCAAGGAAGATATATTAAGTTAACTTGGGGTCACCCAGCAAAAAACATCTTCGAGGCCCGTTTGCGAAAATCTATTAACTTTCAATTACTGAAATTTTTAAGTACATTCCATATTATTAACTAAGTTTTATGTGTGTTCTAATAGTTCAAATTCTGCGGAACCTACAGGTATTTTTCCTAAAACCAAATTTGATTGAACTTCATTGGATGTAACACAAATGTACATGTTGTAATTAAAATAACTGCACTAGTTTTATACCATTACAAAATACTACAAAAAATACTAGTAACGGTATAAAACTAGGCCAAAGTTAGTCAATAATGCAAATTTTATTCTTCTAGAGAACAAGGCCAGCCATTTGAAATGCCTCACGATCACACACAAAACACTTAACTGCGGCGTGACAGTGTCTAGTGACCTTTTCTAATTTATACGAAAGTACGGATCATAAATAAACAAAAGAAATAAGTGATAATTAAGAATTATGTATTCTTGAATATATAAAAAAATACATAAAATTATTAGGTGTGCAACCTAATTCTCGGCCCCTAACCGCAAGCGATCATAGAACATCGACAAATGCAAATAGCTGTGTGCGATAATGGCTGATTGCAGCGCCATCCAACAGCTTTCCAGGCAACTGTAACCACTCACAGCTGTAGTGACAGAAGGGACGAAAGTTGACGGTGAAAGCAATGTCGTTCGAGAAGCAACATTTGAGGCACTGCCTCCTGTTCGCGTTTCAGCTGAAAAAAAGTGCCCAGCAAATGATCTGTGTTGCTTTGGGTGAGGCTGCTGTGTCCTACAGCACGTGTAAGAAGTGGTTCCAGCGGTTTAAGCAGGTAAATTTCGATCTCCGTGATGCAGAACGTCCGGGACAGCAACAGAAAGTTTACGATGAGGACCTGGAACAACTGTTGGTCGCGGATCCCTGTCGCACACAGTCAGAGCTCGCCCAGGAACTCGGAGTAACACGGCAAGCTATTGCAAAGCGCCTGCACAAGCTTGGACGGATTCACAAGAAGGGCCGTTGGGTGCCCAACCAACTCACAGCTGCGAACAAAGCGCTACGATGTTTCTGTGTCCTTGCTCTCCAGATTCAAGAAGAAGGATTTCCTCCATAAGATTTTGACCTGTGATGAGAAGTGGATCCTCTACGATAATCCTAAACGGCGCAAATCGTGGGTTTATCCAGGTCAGCCTACACCAGTACCGCTAAACCGACCATACATGCCAGGAAGTTGTTGCTGTGCATATGGTGGGATCAGCGCGGTGTCGTACATTATGAGTTGTTCAAACCTGGTGAAACGGTCAATGCTGAGCGTTATTGTCAGCAAGTCATTCGTGTGAGTGACGCAATGGAGGCGAAAAGGCCATACACCGGCAAGGGCAGAAGGTCGGTCCTGTTGCTTCAGGATAACGCGCGTTCTCACACCGAGAAAACGACTCTAAACACGATCACCGACCTGGGATGGGAGATTTTGTCCCACTCGGCGTATTCTCCAGACTTCGCCCCGTTGGATTATCACCTCTTTCGCTCCCTGCAGCATCACCTGAGGGATACGCTCTTAACTTCCGTCGAGGAGGTCCACACAATTATTGATGACTTTATCAACTCGAAACAGTGTTCTTTTTTCCGCAGTGGTATTCGGCAGCTCTCTGATCGATGGCTCTAATGTATCCAACACGACGGGGAATTTTTCCCTGAATAGGTACGTATTCGATTTGTTATAATTTGCTGTCAACGTGTCGTGCCTGTGGCCGGGAATTAAGTTGCACCTAATATTTACTTTTCAATGTATAAATAACACACTTAACATAGTGCCACAATGGTTTGCACATAGTATTTTTTCCCTTGACTTTGTTGTAAAAAAATGGCACAGTCACCGTTTCTTCCCCTCCCCCTCCCTGAAGAACACCTTTTACTTCATTATATTCTGAATGATGCGTATTTATGTGCAAACAAATGTAATACAGGACGTGCTATCCCCATTAGTATAAAAATTACATTAATTGAATTGTTATTTCTTTCACATTCCCCTGTTAATATACTGTGCATGCATATGAACTGTTTCTTTGGCTGTGGAAGGTGACTCCAGTTGTTTGAAATAGCTGCTTTTCCGTCATCCAGGTTTTTAAAATTAAAACCGCAAAAATGACTTTCAATTGTTTTAAGTATTTAATAAAACAAAAATACCGGAAATTCCTTTTCTTTTCAATACTTCATTCAAAGCTGCCGTAAAAAAAATTCTGGTTATTTCATACGCAGTTTTCGAAAACAAAATGGTAAAATATTTTCCCAGAGGTTAGAAGCCCTCTTAGCCTGGAGGGCCCCCTCCCGCAATGCGGGGGCTGTCAGTATGACTCTGTTCTTACTGAAAGAACAAGAGAACAAGTTAGTAAAATCATGCAATGCATTGATTATGATACGCTTTCCAACACACCAGAAATTATAACTCAAGTTATGTGGATAATTGCTGTGGAATAAATCTGGCTTTTTGTGCAATGGCCTTTGACCCCATTTCGTTGATATTCAACAGAACCGGTTCACTATACCTCCGGAATAACATGATAAAGTTTTGTCGCAATCCAAGTATTTTAGGTAAGTTATGATGCACAAGGGCAATGGAATGGATCCCACTCCAGTGTCCTGACCTTTGACCCCATATCGCCCATTTTCAATAGGGTTCGTCCCCAGTGGCTCCCTACCACATACTAAAATTTCATCGAAATCGAACCATTTTTACGCAAGTTATGACACATAAGGGCTATGGAATAAATCCCGCTCTTATGCCCTGCCTGACCTATGACCCCATTTCGCCTATTTTCAATAGGGTTCGTGCCCAGGTGGTTCCCTACCACATACTAAAATTTCATTGAAATCGAACCATATTTACGCATGTTATGACGCATAAAGGCAATGGAATGGATCCCGCTTTTATGTCCTGACCTTTGACCCCATTTCACCCATTTTCAATAGGGTTCGTCTCCATGTGGTTCCTTACCACATACTAAAATTTCATCGAAATCGAACCATTTTTACGCAAGTTATGACACATAAAAACAATGGAATGGATCCCGCTCCTATGTCCTGACCTTTGACCCTGCATCGCCCATTTTCAATAGGGTTCGTCCCCAGGTGGTCCCCTACCACATACTAAAATTTCGTCGAAATCGAACCATTTTCACGTGCGTTATCGTGCGGACAGACGGACGGACAGAAGGACGGACAAAGCTGGAGCATATACGCTTCTTCAACCTACAGTTGGAAAGCGTAAACAAGAGAAAAAGACTAGCACTGACCTACTTGTTGCAACAAGGAACGCTAGAATGGCGTTCGGAATTGCATTTAATTGGCGGCAGCCGGGGGAATGCTATTTACCACATTCTTTTCCATACAAGAGCACTTCATATTTTGGCACTTGGTCTTGTACATACACCCCACGAATCCTTGACCACTTCCTGTGGACTGAGCGATAGCAGCTGATCTAAGAAGAATTTCGTGGTCGGAATCGTCTTCAACTCTGAGTAAGTCCTTTGGACATAAAGTGAATTGTGACCTGGGCATAGAGTTGGTCCAAAATTCCTCGAGCAGTTCCAAGTCGGTAAAAACCGTCTTCTGTCACACTCATAATAATTGCCAACAGATTGCGCGAGTCATCCCGTCCCGTATCCAGGAGGATTTTTTTGTCAGAGTCCATTTTAACTTTTTTGGCTTGTATTTCGAGATTCAATTTTACTTTCTACAGCATTCTCAATTTTGAAGCAAAATATTTTATACTTTGCCGATTTGCCTTTTGGCATTGTATAGAATGCTAGGGAATGAGTGAAATGTCAAGCGTTTAACACTTTGACGTACTATTTTTGGCATTCTACAGATTTCCTAGGCGTTCTGTACAATGCCTAATTTCAGACATTGCCTTTAATATATACACTATATTTAGAAAAGTCACCGGACACCAAAAAGAGAAACACAACATAGCATTTATTGACATACATTAGTACGGTGTCGGTCCACCTTTGGCCTAAGTCACGTTTTTCTGAGCTCCGTGTTGTGTGCCTATTTAGTGTGTTTCATCGTGTGGTTCGTCATTTTCCTTTCGTGTTCCTTCAAGCTGAAGGTTCGTGCTTTGTTTTGATACATCTCCCAAGTTGGTGAGTAGTTTATTCTTTCTGTTATCATCATTTGAATTGTCGACCTAGCTGGTCGATTTCTCAGGCAGCCCTCGTCATTAACAATGGCGGCGGCTGCTGCTGATAAGAGCGATGTCCACGCCCATATCAGCGAGGCATTTCCTGCCGCCTCCTCCTCCTCCTCGACACGAGACCAATCTCCTCCAATGCTTGTAGGTGACGTCACCCAACCACTAGAAGTGGAAAGTGACTCCTCAACTACAGCTCAAGCTTCTTGCCCTGCTTCGACCAGTGACGTCAGTGCAGCGCAACTCTCTGTTGCTTTAAGTGAAGACATGGATGTGTCTGACAGCGCTGCTAATTTACCCTCTACTTCCACTCAGTTCAAACAGCAGGTTGCGTTGCAGCCTTCACGCTCGAGTCCTGCTCCTAGGGCATACTCTGCCGCTCTTACTGGAACAAAAGCTCCTTCCAAGTTTGTTGCAGAAGTCTTACCAGACTCGTACGTCATTGTTGATGGCCTTACTGCCACCATAGATATTCCCGAAGATTCCCCAGCGGGAAAACAATTCTATTCTAGAATGGACTTCGGAGTGTGTTTTGATGCGCTCCCAGACACAAAGTTGAAAGAATATAGTATGGCTCTCAAGCAGATACTTCCAGCTGGAGCCAGTATTACTCACATGGCTCGAAAACCTCGAGCTGTGTTGGTGTACTTTGCTCTTAAAGAGCATGCGGATCTTGTCTTGACAGAAGGTTTGTCCCTCAAAGACGTCCATCTTCTACCAGAACCTGTCTCTCAGCGTCCAATCCAGGTTACATTTTATCCGGTTCCACCTGAGGTGTCACACGTTGCGCTGTGCACTGTACTCAGTAAGTTCGGCCGAGTTGTTGGGCCAGTTACTACTCTTTCAGCCGCGCCGAGAGATCCAGACGATAAATCCATAGGAGGATTTCGCCGAAGTGCAAGAGTGATCTTTCCATCTGATGAACATTTGCTCGCCTGCCCAAAGGTGCTCAACGTTCGTTGTGGACAGCAACGTAGGAGAATTGAAGTGACTACCTTCCTCCACTGCACTTTTTGCCACGGAGAGAATCATTTACGTGTGCATTGCCCACATCTAGCATCACAGGCTCCTGATAATTCTCCTACAACTTCTGGCCCTCTTCTGAGCCGAGCAACACCTTCTTCCACTTCACAGAAAGCTTCAGAATCGAAACTTTCACAAAAGTCGACTGCAGGAGTTGGTCAACGCGTGTCTACGGACCCTTTATCCTTCGACCAGCAACTGGATTTTCCCTCACTTAATTGTTCGCTTCCCATGAGTCGTCATTCTGTAGCGGAGTCCCCTTCAGGGGGTTTCTCCACTGCCCTTATCATTGATACTTCTAAATCTGCTGATGACGGATTTTCTGGCCACGAATCTCGAGTTAATGAGAGCTCAACTGAGCCTTCGCTGAAACGTCGTGGTTCTTCTCGAAGACGCCCACCGAAGAAGCCGACTGCCGCATCACCCCGCACACCTCTCCCCGTACTGGTAGTACCTCTCGAAAGAATTCACCATCAAAGGCTGCTACCTCTTCTGTCCAGGCCGACGAAGAGCCTCCTCTTAAATTTGAGGATCTTGTCGAACACCTTAAGGATGGCTCGGTTCCTACTGGGCCGATTTCATTTGAAGATTTACATCAATACCTGTCACATAAGACAGACCACTCCACAACGCATGCTTTACTCTCAAAGTATGCATCGTTTCTCCCTCTAGTGCATGATCAGATCCAAGTCCTTAATCAATGCATCTCCCACCTTCGCAAGGAACATCCGTGGGCTAAAACCTATTTTAATCGACTCAAATCATTTCCTCCTGTTGTGAAGGCTCTTCAGCAAGCATTAATGGAAAAAGTCTTCAAGATTGTATCTCTTAATTGCAGGGGATTTGCATCCCCATTTTCTAATGCCTTGGTACATGAAGACCTCACTCCGTTAGGAGCTGATCTTCTCTTACTACAAGAGACGAATTGCCAATCCACTACGATATTCTCACGATGGCGCCAGTGGAACTACACATTTCACCACGCCTACCAACTATCATCCCATAGTGGTCTAGCTATAGGTATCCGCCATACTTTCAACTCCATAATCACCTCTTTTTCGGTTCGAAACTTATGTCGAGACCTATTACAGTGTGCATCATTCACCATAGCTTCCACATCTTATCATATATTTAATATTTATATTCCAAGCTCTTCAACCCACTTGACAATACTTTTTACTCGCCTTCGTCGTGCCTTGTCTCGCATTCCTCCCACAGATCATGTTTTAATTGGAGGGGATTTCAATTGCACTCTGAATCCTACCCTGGACCGATCTCCTTCCACCAGAGAACGCCGTGTTAACTTGGTGAATCTTCTTCAGTCAGTGGTCTCCGACAACTCATTCATTGATGTTCACCGTCACTTCCATCCTTCATCGACTGTACATACTTGGCGCTCGCAACATAATCAAAATCCGTACACAGCTCGCCTTGACAGATACTACGCCTCATCTACTCTGCTTACAGCTGTGACAGAATCTATTATCACTCCTACAGCTTCTTCTGACCATTGTGCCATCGTTCTTATTATTCAAGCAGTTCCAGCACAACCCCGTACAATTCGTCCATGGACTCTTGACGACACTCTTCTTACAGATCCAGACTTCTGTACTTCAGTACGCTCCTTCCTTAAGGACAAACGACCTCAACTTCAATCAGCTCCTTGTGGTCTGACTTTTTGGTTGGACATTAAACAGCAACTCGTTCTCCACGTTCGCAATCTTTCTTTTAAAGCAAAAACGCTTCAAAACATGCGTCTCAACCATGTCCGTTCCATGCTCTCCATCCTAAGCCTAAGTGATCCTCTCTTCTGCCACTATCAAGAAGAACTGCGATCAATCCTCCTTCCTCTGGCTCAACAAGCTCTACGACGTCTCCGGCTACAACATCTATCGCCAGACGCATCCAATTACGATTTCCTTACATCCATGGAAAAAACACGAACAGCATCGAATTCACTTCGGCACCTTCGCCTAGCATCTGGAGAGGTGTCTGATGATCCACTCACTCTATGTTCCCAGGTCCGAAAGTTCTATACAGAGAAGTTCTGTGAATCTCCTCCGCCATCCTCTTCAGCTTTGGCATCACTTCTTTCTAACCTACCACAGGTTCCTCCCCATCTTGCCTCTTCTCTCCTCCTTCCTCCCACGTTCTCTGAACTATCCTCTACGTTTTCTTCTTTAAACTCTAGGGCCGCACCGGGTCCGGACGGCCTCACTTTCCTCTTCTATAAAACCTTTTTACCTCTCCTTCTACCATTTCTCTTTTCTGCACTTTCTGCTGCTTTCAATCACTCCCCTCTACCGAGGCGATTCACAGTAGCATATGTTGTACTATTCCCTAAGAAAGGGGATCTCTCCTTGACCTGGGAATTGGCGCCCTATCTCCCTCTTAAATCTAGATTATAAACTTTATACTAAACTTCTTTCCCAACGCCTTAACCCCATTCTCACTCACATTCTCTCCCCAAATCAAACTTACACAGTTCCCGGCCGTTCACTTTCTCATAACATCCATCTACTAAATGATCTAATCCATCTTGCCCGATCTCGCTCTGAACCCCTCGCCCTTCTCTCTCTTGACCAACAATCCGCTTTTGATAATATCTCACATTCCTATCTATCGGCTACACTCCTTCACTTCGGTTTTCCTCCTTCCTTCGTCTCTCTTCTTTTCTCACTCTATCAAGACGCCGTTCTCCAGGTCAAGCTGCCCACCTTTCTCACAGCGCCTATTCCCTTCCGCCGGGGAGTGCGGCAGGGTTGCCCACTCTCCGGACAACTCTTTGCAATCGCAATTGAACCCTTCCTCCGCTCTGTACACCAATCTTTTACAGCAGTTCTGCCACCACTCTCTGCCTGCACAAGACATCATGCCACTACCTCTGTTGCATACGCAGATGATGTCACCATCTGCATCCGTCATGACTCACAGTTTCCGTGTCTCCAACGTCTATTCGCAGCTTATGCCTCATGCTCCGGTGCAGCGCTCAACTCATCTAAAAGCACTGGTTTATGGTGCGGCTCATGGGCACATCGTGTAGACACCCCTTGGGGAGCAAGCTGGTCGTCCATCTCACAGCGCTTCCTTGGAGTTCATCTTGGTTCCTTGCAAGCTGCCCCCTCTACACGTGGAATGCTATTCACCCACGCTTGCTCAGGTCAACTGCCTCCTGGAGGAGAGCCCAGTTCTGCTCATCATTCTTCCAGAGAGCTCGCCTCTCTCGAACTTACCTGATTTCCTTGTGCACACACTCTTGGCTTGGTGTCAAGTCTCTACAACTCCGCCTTCATGCAATTACCCGTTGTCTTACTTCTCTGATTTGGACCTGCCACCACTGGGTCAGTGTCACAAAGCTTTGCCTCCCTCCTGATCACGGCGGCATCGGACTCCTTGATACACAGGAGTACTACAAGGCCGTCAGAATCACTACTTTTCTCCGTCTCTTCACGTCGCCAGTACCAGATGCCGTTTTAGCTAGGGACATCATCGCCTCCCCGAGCAACCCTAACTTTTCTTTTCTCTCCTTACTAATCATGGACCACCGACCCCTCACCCTCATTCAACTTCCCCCTGTTTACCGTGAAGCTCTAACTTTCCTTCGTTCCCTCCCTCTCTCTCGTTCTCCACCTGATTCTACAACTGAGCTCCTTGCTGAACCCCTCTTTTATTCTTCGATTATTCACCCCTCTCATCTTCCGTACTTTGCCTATCCTACCTGGCTCCGAGCAGGTGTGGTAACAGTTAAAGATCTCACTAACCCTGACCTTTCCTGGCGACCCTTCGCCAGTCTCCCTCCCTCTCTTCTCCTCTCCTCCTCCTCTCGTGACATCTACGACTCTATTCTTTCATCTATCATTTCTCAATTTCCTCATCTTGCTTCCCACTCAGGTCTTTCCTTTGTTCCTTCTGCTTCTCTCCCATTTCCTCTTTTCTTGCTTACTTCTGGCTCAGCTCATCCCATTTCTTCTCTCTCGGTGTCAGCTCTTTATCGGTTCCTCTCTATGTCCCATTCTTCTCCTCCTCTCCCCATTCCTGATGTTCCCCCTGCTGCCACTGCTACGGTGTGGTCAGCCGCCCTGTCTCCTCTTTCTGCTCCTCTAGAAATTAATACCCATTGGCTTTTCCTCCATCGCCGCCTTCCTGTTCCCTCCGTTCTTTTCCGAATGTCTCTTCTCGATTCTCCTCTTTGCCCTTTCTGTGCTCGGGAGGCTGATGTCTCCCATGTCTATCAACACTGTGTTATATTACTCCCAATGCTGAACTTAGCATTTACTGTCGCTTAATGCTCCATTACAGCAGATCTTACATTTGATGCATATCGTACTCTTCTGCTACAGAACTATCCCCCAGTCAAGCTCCCTTCAGTCTGTGCCTATATTTTTATTTTAGCGAAGCATGTAATCTACGTGTTTCATCAACGCTGCAGATATTTGACTACTCCTCTGACTGTGCATGAAGCTTCTACGGCATTATTATGCCATTTCCGCGACCGTCTGACATCTCGACTTCGGCTAGAGTATTCTGTTGCAGTTACTCAGCGTCGGGAGAGCCAGTTCCTTGCCACCTGGTCACCGGCTGCCTCATGGTTTACCAGCTCGCCAGCGTCATTGTACCTGACGGTCGGCAGATTTGGTATTTGACCTTTTTGAATCAGCAATGCATATGTAAATATCAACAATCTGTTTTCAAGATCTTTGCACGGCTTGGAAATTTACCGCATGGGTTTTTTTATAAAGGGCTGTACGTGTTTACACAGCAAATTGTTTTTTGTGACACTCATCTTGTATTTTTTTTTTCCTACATTGACGTTCAAGTTAGTTCGTCTTTAGTTTACATTTTGAGTATAAATATTGCAGTTAGTCATTAGCATAGTGCTGTATAAACATAGATATTGTTTCTGCAGTGTAGTTTTTTGTAATTTTGTTCTATTTTGTTTCCCGAACATGTTTGCACTGTGCTGTATAATTGTACATAGTTTTCAAAATATTGCGGAACAAGTAATCCATCTTATTTGCATCAGAATGTCCAAGTTTAGTTATTTCCTGTTATTAAACATTCCAATGATTTGTCTGATAATCAGTTTTTTAAATTGCATAGTACTGTACATCCTTGTAAATATGTTGTGTTAAAACTCACTGTCATATCGTACCTTCTTTCAAGAGACATGTTGACTAATGATTCTTACTGTATTTATTTTTGCACAAGTTAGTCAATTGCATGGTGTTGTACTCATGAGTAATATATTTTGAAAAACATTTTACCTATTTTGTTCTTTTGTGTGAGGTGATGCTTGGTACTATCATTCTTCTATCACTACATATGGATAGTGAGAATATGTTAAAGCTTTATTCATCGCGTGTTTTCTTATTATACTTACATTTTACTATCTAGTCAACAGAATAATAGTGTTACATTTCTGTATATGGTCCGATTTTGATTTGTAACATGTTGACACTGTGCTGTATATCTGTACATTGTTTTTGAATATTGCCGAACAGGTAATATATTATATTTACACCAGGAAGTCCAAGTTTGTTCTTCTCCTGATATTCATCATTTCATTGATTTGTCTTATGATCAGTTTGTCAATTGCTTTGTACTGTACATTCTTGTAACTATGATATGTGTTACACCTTACTGTCTTATTGTTTTTTTTTGTTTTCTTTTTGCAAGAGAAATGTTGTCTCCTGAAGCTCTCAATTTTCTTGAACAAGTTTGTTAATCGCACAGCAATGCACTTATGAGCAATAAGTCTTTTTTTTTCCTTCCTCAATGCCCAGACATGCTTGTCGCTGTTCATTTATCACGAGCTGTAATTTTGCTCCATTTTTCAACTTGTGCACTATGCTGTATATTTTTATATAGATTTTAGTAGTTTAACGATCTTTGATCGTATTTTATTTGTATTTAGACGTCCTTATTAGTTCGTCTCCTGATTTCTACCTTGAATAAAGATATTTTGAAACCACCTTTGGCCTTAATGCATGCGCTAAACCTTCGAGACATGCTTTCGACAAGGTTTTGGAACACAGCGACAGGTATGCGCTTCCATTCAATACATAATGCTGCCACTAACTCTTGCTTAGTAGTAGGCCTTGGTTCCAAACTTCTTATGCGGCGCTCTAATTCATCACATAGGCGCTCTATGGGATTAAGATCAAGGCTTTGTGCTGGCCAGTCCACACACGATACAGAATTATCGCCAAACCACGCCATAACAGTCCTTGCTTTATGGCTCGGTGCATTATCCTGCTGGTACCAACAAGGCTTGGTTCAATAATATTGCCACAAAGTTGGTAGGTCATAATTGTCCAGAATATCGAGGTAGACGTGCTGGTTAACAGGTTTGTCCACGATAACCAATGGGCCGGGTCCATACCACGAAAAACCTCTACACACGAGTACACTGCAAGCTACGAACTTGACCGTAGGAACACTACAATGTGGTAAATAGCATTCCCCTGGCTGCCGCCATACTCACACAGGGCAATCAGACTGTTAGATCATGTATCTGCATTCATCAGTCCACAGGACCCATTTCCATTGATCTACGGTCCACGATAAATGTTCTTTACACCATGTTGAACGACTAGTAGCATTCCCAATTGAGATGAAAGGCTTATGAGCAGCCGCACGACCACGGTAACCCATGGTATGAAGTTCTCTGCGAATGGTGCGTGTACATACCGAGGTTCCAGCAATTTTACTCACCTGTACATTAAGGTCTTGTGCAGTACTCTGTCGATTAGCTGTAACGACTCCCCTCAGGCTTCGACGTCCTTTATCACTGAGTTTCTTTGGTCTGCCGGTACGTTTTGCTGCTTCAGGCACGCCATGTGTCTTCCACTTATTCAGTACATCCAAACCAGTTGACTTGGGTATGTTTAAACACCTCTCGGTTTCTCTTATGGACAACCCACTAATATAACACTCAACGTTCTTCCCTTTCTCAAAGTCAGTTCTCTCCCGCCGCGACATTTTAACTCAAAGTCACAGTGCGATATAATCGCGATCAACTGCAGGCTTGTTTTTATAGCGCTTGCAGTTGCACCGCGCATCGTAACAAGGCAGCGGATCCGTTGATTTGCTTCTGAAGGGGTGTCCGGTGACTTTTGTCAATATAGTGTATGTCCTTACCGGCAACAGGATTTTGGATAAAGTACCAGTCAGTATGGTTGAGAGCTAGTTCAGGAATGCAGTGCGAAGCTACGTTGATGAAACGTTAATATCCGAGTTTGTGAAATGCATTTAAAGTTATTCGCACGATGTATTATGCAACTGGCTGCCTGCAGAAAATAAATAATTCGTGTCGGTAGGGTTGACAGCCTTTAATGTCGCACTCTTCGGAAATGTAACAGTTGTTTATGTCGCAACCCACACGAATCGGAAAGATTCTAAAGAATAAGATAATCGTTTCTGCAGGTACCACCTGTTGTTGAGTGTTACATTTTACAAGAGGCATATAAAACACCTCATTAAAAGCAGTAGCAGCCACTTTCGGGAGTAAAATGCAAATGATTTGAAATTGAAGTGTTCGAATTCAAATGTTGCGAAAGTACAGGCAGTTGCTAACATCAAATCCTACAACACTGCGTGTCATAAAATTACAAAGAATTTGTGAAATATGCAAACAAATCCAGGATACCGTGAAGAGAATTATCTGAATGATGTAATCTCTCTTCTCTGTACATGGGAAATATTTCATCACGCCACTTAAAATATGTTCCGACGGTTTAGAGTTTCGCATATGTAAATATCGATCTTATATCGATTGCCCCCTCCCATATCGATCGGGTTTTACACGTTTCTTTCATAATTTCGAACTTCAGGTTAATTTTTTGTTGAATTACTACACTGCTGGCCACCCAAAATGCAACACCAAGAAGGAAGCATCCGATTGGCTTGAAATTCGCAGCATGCGTCGCCCGCGAGAGGACATGCAAACGATTAGCATTGCAAGGCATATGCAAATCACGTGCGCCCGGTACGCCACCGAGAAGCACTATAAGAAGGGTGCACAGAAGGAGGGGTGTAAGTAGTGGAAGTGTGTTGCGCTGCCGGACCTGTGCGTGGGAAGCTTCCTGATGCCTTGTCGCAGAATACGGCAGTCATTCCAGCACGTTTCGGAGTTCGACAGAGGACGAATAGTTGCTTCTAGCCACAGCGGTTTATCGTACCGAGACATCGGCGCTCGTATGGGACGACATCCAGCCACAGTGAGGCGAGTATGGATTCGGTGGGTGCATGAGGGACGGACGGACCGACGTGAGCCATTGCCGCAGCCGCGGCACACCACCGAGCGAGAGGACCGGCATGTTGTGCGACGGGCATTGACGGCTCGCACCGCCACATCACGAACGTTAGCGCGGGAAGTAGGGTGTGTTGCGCAACAGCCTGTGTCAGCACGTACCGTTCGACGTCGTCTGCAGGAGCAGGGACTTCTCGCACGGTGCCCATTGATCTGATTACCATTGACGTTACACCTCTTGCGAGTGCGGCGGCAGTGGACCGTTGAACGCCGCACCTGGACTACTGAAGGACACGACATTGTCTTCTCCGACGAATCCCGCTTCTGCCTGCAACACCACGATGGTCGGATCCGCGTGTGGTGGCACCACGGCGAGAAACTCTATGGTGTCTGCATTATGCATCGCTATACCGGTCCGTCGATTGGCGTTACGGTTTGGGGCGCAATTGGATATGACACCCGCACCCCTATGGTACGCATCGCCGGTACTATCAATAGCCACCGCTACATCTCCGACGTTTTGGAGCCTGTAGTCCTCCCTCACCTGCAGGACCTGCCAGCGGCCACGTTTCAACAGGACAATGCGCGCTCGCACGTGGCACGCATCGTGCAACATTTCTTCACGGCTCACCAGGTGTCACTGCTGCCGTGGCCTGCCTGTTCTTCCGATATGTCGCCCATCGAACACGTCTGGTCGCTGTGGGCAACCGAGTGGCCTGGCAAGCACTACCCGCGGCTACGCCTGATGAACTGTGGCAACGTGTAGAAGCAGCCTGGACCGACATACCCCAAGCCCACATCCAAAGCCTCTTTCGTTCGGTGCCGCGGCCGTTATTGCTAGCCATGGGGGCCACACGAACTACTGATGTCTGCGTGTTCCGCAAGTCGCACGGGCCTGTAAGCTAAATAGTTTCATCTTTGTATCTGTTGTTATGTGTCCAGTAAATCTGGCTTTGCTATCTCGTGTCCTTCTTGGTGTTACATTTTGGGTGGCCAGCAGTGTATATAGCATTGGAGTGTGAGATGAAAATGGGTCGCGGGTTAGCAGGTCAACGGGTCGACAATTTTTACCGGTTAAACGGGTCGGGTCATGATGTAACTGACCCGATTTAGACCCCTTTTATTTTTGAAAAGACAAATATTTCAAATAAAAAATACGCACTGTGGAATTTCGTGTTCAATGCTGGTGCCAGCTGAGTGAAAAATGATGTGTCATACAACAATATTTCCGGTTCTTCCTTAAAGCAGTGAAGATTTCCACCGACCGATGATACTGCGCAGGCGCTAGACTCACCGATACCATATCGTAAAACGATACTTCCTTTGCGTTTGTTTGCAGTGCAATTGTCCGGAGCAAGATACAGGCAAACGCCTGTCGCCTGTTTTTCTGGTGATTCATTCTCTCACACCCCGCGTGTTGCATTGTAAGACAGAGTTACTTTTCACATCACATCTTTTGTATTGAGCATTCAGAGGGTTTTGTCTGACGTGCTAACATTCAGTCCCATTGCATGTCTTGTCGGAATTAATGCCTTATTTGTTACTATAGTTGAATTTAATGTTAAAGAGATTGAAAAAGGCGTCCAGGCCAATAAACAAGTTCTTGTTGAGAAAAAAACAGGGGAAAGAGTGAATGCTGGAGGTTGTTTCGTTTTTTTAAGAAAGCAGAATATGTTTCACACCAATTTTCACGAGCTTGTGATGAGTTGGAAGTTTCTAAAATGTGAAAGTTGATTTTGATGAGTGTTCCTTCCTTCTGATCGCCAATGATGAAATCAACATCTACATTTTGGGAACTTGAAACTTATCAGAAGCTGGTAAGAATTCGTGTTGCTGTGAAACGTATTCTGAAGCTTGATATGATACCACGAAAACAGCAAAAACTGAAATGAAACGCACAACCAGTTTTTTGTTTGTTTGAGGTTTAACGACCACCGCGAGCAACTCGGTGTGCTATAAGCAGTCGCCCGTCCCTAATTTAGGGCCACTGGTTCCAGGAAAGGGAGAGAGCAAGGGCCGTACGACAAACACAACATCCATGTCTAACGAGGATTCTAACCCAGACCCATCACGGACGAATGGTCACAAGTAAGCGCTTAGACCACTGTGCCACTGGGGCGGCTACAACAAGTTATTGCCAGTGTAGTATAGTGGATAGCACTCGGAGCTCCGGAGCCGAAAGTTGTGGGTTCGAATCCCGCTCCTGGCATAAAAATGATGGAGAAATTTACCTCGTCATGTATTGTAAAGTCATTCGCAGTCAATGGAACCCGTTAAATACAAAACAATGTACCAGATTCCTACAACTGATAAAACATCTAGAAATAGCAACAGCTACTTTCTCCCACCCGCGATGGAAAAGTATTTTACGAAAATTAACAAACTGGGAACAAAACGTTCCTCGTAGATCAAGGAAGATATCAGAGACAAAGGGATTTTCAAATCGAACAGTTAGAACAAAAGCTATTGGGGAAAACATAATGCAGTTTTACGCCACCTAGCGGAAGAAATTTGAATGATGGAAAAGTGGAAAATATGCGAAAGAATTCTTCATAGCATAAGCTATGCTAAGGAAAAATATTTTTCTTTTTAAATACATCTCCTGGAAGCAGATATAGTGAGAAAAATGGTTTGAGATTTACGGCTTCTAGAGGGGAAATTGTGAAAAGAGGATGATCTGTTCCGCATTTACACCATAACGAATGGCACATGCTAAAAAAAAATCCAATAGGATTTTTAGAAGCGGATAAAGTCAGAAGTGGGGTACGAACAATGTTGAGTACATAATGTATTTTTGGATGCCCTTATTATTATTATTATTTGGTAAATATACGTACTCACAACATCCTAGACTTCTGAGGATGGCCGTTTTTCTGAATATATTTTGTTCAAAAGCTCATACGTCTGAGTACTTTTGTACATCAGTTTTGATAATTCTGTTTTAATCAGGAGTTATCCGAGACTTTTGAGAGTATCCGTTTATTTTTCTTCTTGGAAAACAGAATTATACATTTCATTCACGAATTAGAGATTTCCTTTTCCGTTTCACGGAAGTCTGAAATGTTGTGAAAAATTGTAAATTTGAGTCTACTTAATCAAGAGACGTGCTAGCTGTGAGACCCGTATTTTTCGTCAAACTCTTTATGCCGTGGAACCAACCGTTGACATAAGTTAATAAAAAAAAATAAAAAAAAATGACGGAACCAAATCTATCATAAATGAAAGCGTGTATTGTCGACCGACGAAAATGATTAAATCTTGAAGTCCCGAAAGAAAAGTTTAAGTAGTAGTTCGCCTTGGAAAATTGGTAGGCAGTTTTGTCTAACAAAATCTTCTGGATCAGGGCGGTGAGAGAGAAGGGGAGGATGTGGGGCGCCTCCTTCCGAGTCGTTCAACATGGAACCCCAGCTGGCTGATGGCAGGTCACCTGACTAAGCGCCGCTTCTAAGCCCGGAACTCGTGGGATGCCTTCGCTGTTCAATACTTGAACGTAGGATCACGTACCACTTCCTTCTCAGATAAGAGAGCAAGTTTTACTTATTTTCGTCGCCAGCTGCCGTCTGCTGAACACCTCCTATCGTCCTTTCACTAGCGAAAGTGACATGCCTAATTTCTTCGCCCATACAGGCCAGCTCACACACAACTACCAGACGTTTGGCAAGACAAATGAATGAGTTGGCAAACACAACACGGCAGTTACTTTCCCATATATTGAAAATATTTAGTTTGTCGAAAAGCTCGCGCCGTTCCAATAGATGGTTGGTCATGTGGTCTGGTAAATTAGAATATAACACTATCTCCCCACAGGGCCGTAACTAGGGCGGGGCGCGCGCAGCTCAAGAGAGGGCGCAGAAATCACTGTTTGGAATGCGATTACAATTGGAACTAAAATTTTTACGTAAGTTTTTGGCAGAATTAAAATTGGAATTTCCTCCTCAAAATGTTCAGGAGGTTTTAGTTGCTCACATTCAGTAATGAATGCGTAGTTGTATAGTCTATCCAGCTGAAGAAGAACCATGGCCCCCTTCTACAACAATAGGGCCGCCAGTACTTCTGTAGTTGGATGCGTTGCAAGATAAGGATATTGTTCACATTTTTGAAGATTTTCTGGAGGCTATTCAGTCTTTATTGTGGCTGCATGCCACAACTGTCATTTACTTTCGGTCCGCTTGATGCGGTGCTGAAGGTCCGAACTCCGAAGCAGTTGCGAAAAACTGTAAAAACAGTCACATTTTGACTGTGCCTTTTTTACGCCTAGTTTTGTTAGAAAGTCTTTGTAGTACTGTTATGTTTCTGAAATTGTATCTTCCTTTTGATGTCTTTAATTTAAAGCTATGTTTCTTGAAAAATTTTCTCTGTAGCTTGTGCTCGCTTAGATTTTGAATGCTGTTTTTTGTTCTTTTGGTGCGAGATATATATATATATATATATATATAGAGAGAGAGAGAGAGAGAGAGAGAGAGAGAGAAATAAAGAAATAAAGAGAGAAGTGAAAGAAAAAGAGAGACAGAGAGAGCAAGGGAGAGAGACAGAGTGAAAGAGGGAGAGTGAAAGAGAAAGATAGATGGACAGAGAGAGAGACACAAAGAGAGAGGGAGTGAAATAGAGAAATAAGGAGAGAGAGTGAAAGAAAAAGAGAGATAGAGAGAGCAAGAGAGAGAGAGAGTGAAAGAGAAAGACAGATGGACAGAGTGAGAGAGAGAGTGAGAGAGAGAGACAAAGAGAGAGGGAGGGAAAGAGAGAAATAAAAAATAAAGAGAGCGTAAACATTACGCTCCATCAGGACGAATGGAGCGTAATGTTTACGCTCCATTCGTCCTGATGATGCCGAGCCAAACGCTTTGCGAAACTATAGTCGATGTTAATAAAACATTTAATTGCGAAAATGAACATCACAAGTGTGTAGTCTTGAATTATATATATATATATATATATATATATATGTTGCTCGACAAAACAAAATTAACGTCACGCTCCAATGTTATTTCTATGGGGGAGGCACAATCAAACTGACTGTTTCTACGGCTTTTCCCAGCTGCTTCGGACTTCGGACTTTCAACATCATACCAAAAGGACCGGATGTATTTGGAAGTCATGGCTCACAGACGAAGTAATGATCAAATAGCCCCCAGAGAATCTTCAACAGTGTGAACGATATTTTTCTCTTGTTATATACTGTATCTACAACCGCGTCTTCATTTTTGAAGTCAACTAAAGCTGACGAAGCAATTTTTTGAGCAAATTCTGTAAATGGACAAATGACAAAGCATAGTAAGGGAAGAACAGTTCCAGAAACAGGTGCAAAAGTTTCAATTCCAAATTTAATCAGATTGTACGTTGTGATTTTCGCGCCTCCTCTTGAGCTGCTGCCGGAGCAGTGCCCCACCCCCTGCCCCGTCCTAGTTACGCTTCTGGTTACGTATGATTTAGCTAAATGGAGAGCAACTGTAATTTTTCTGCTTTCGAAAACTAGCACGTCTCTTATTATTTGTGCAATATCGTACAAGTCTAAAAAACTTGATACCGTGATCGATGTTGTTTGTTTTTTCTGTATCGATATAGATACAGAAAAAACAAACAGCATCGATTTATGCATACAATCACTACTATTAACCCATGTTTTTCAAGATCTCATAAAAGACTGGGTGTTTCTGTTATTTTGTCTGACTCTGTACATCTATCAGAAATGGGTTGCTTCATTTTTCGGTCACCCTGTATGTACAGTGAAACGGTCTTGGCTTTCAGTTTATACATATTTTACGACATCTTTTACCAGAATTTTTACTATTAAAATGCTTCCTCAGTGTTAAAACTATAATTGAAATCAACAAATGAACTGCAAAAGAAAAATGGTATGCGAATAGTCATGAACGAGACAATATCGTAGCACATGTTAGCATTCTCTGCTATGAAGAAACTGCAGGAAGTGATCCATTTCGTCTATTGCTGGTTGCTTTGGTGACATCTAAAGGCAAAAAAGTATTCGTACTTTTGTTCCTGTTCGCTTTTTTTTCGTTTTTTTGCGACGAATGTGGAGTACACGATACTTTAATCTTCCATCAGTTCGTGGAATTTCATCATCGTATTGGGTATTAGGGGGAGGGGGAGATAGAAGCAGCGGCATCTCTCTCCGCTTTAGAAAATTGAAAGGAAAAATATGTTGGCGCAACAGATGTTTCCCAAAATTGTACTTTTACATTTGTTTCTTCAAAAAACAATCGTGCTTTTAAAGAAAATAGCGTTGAATAGATAGTTGTTTTTTCAACTTATGAATGGAAAGGTACGTCTTTTCTTCGCCGTTTCTTGAAAGTAAGAAAACTTCTCCAACACTTTTGTGTTCCTAGCACTGCAAAGTGGTAGTGATGTGAACATAAAATGAAACTGACATTCCGCAAGTAACAATCGTCACACAGGAATCGATTTTTTTATACTTCACGTAGTAAACTCCCGTGAAACAGCCTAGGCGAGCATGACCCAATGAACAAAATTCCAAAGAGAATACCACAGAAATACGAATTCGTTGGTCCCCGCAATAGATGATCACTTCTGTTTTCTACATGTCTTGGCATGGCAAGGAAGTATCCTAACAAATGGTGTGTGTTTGGCGGCAATTTGCTTCCATGCTGATTCGTCTGTAGTCATAATATCTCCTTATCTGTAACGCTGTTTCGAAAACAAAATACTCGAGAAAACACCATAGTACCCCATGTCAAGATACTTGAGAGTGTGAAACAATAGTGATTCGAGAATATATATTTATTTACGTATTGCATTCATTCGTTGCCTTGTTTACTCTGACAAGCACAAATAAACCATTCTCATGTGGTTTATTTGTGGACACTAATAGGATACATATGATTTATTAGTATATAAATCATATGTATCCTATTAGTATATAATAGGATACATATAATATAATAATCATATAATAATAATCATATGTATTTATTACAGAAGTATACACTGAGTGGCCACTTTTTATGACCACCTGACAGTTTTAAGCAAATGAGCTATGGTTGCACGCTGTTGCCGCCAGAGGGCGAGGCTAGTATATAAAGGGAAAGCTTAGTGCTTGCGACAGTAGTAGAATGGATTTTTGGGTGATGAGGTGAGTAAAAAATGCGATTTGACGGACTTTCAACGTGGGATGATTGTAGGAGCTCGGAGCCATGCAGCAAGTATCACCGAAACCGCCGCATTCGTGAAATGTTCCAGAGCAGCTGTTGTTAAAGTGTTTAAAGACTGGACTGTCAGCCAAAAAACTGGGTGTCTACGTGCAACGTGTGGTCGTCATCGACTAGTGACTTTTCGGGCGGAACGGAGAGTGTCCAGACTGGTAACAGACAACAGAAGGACAACAGTGCAGCTAATTACAGACCATCTGAATCAAGGATCCACTCAAATGATCTCTGCACGCACTGTTCGCCGTACACTGCATCGGATGGGATATGACAGCCGAAGGCCTGTACGAACACCTTTGCTGTCTGCAGTCAACAAGAGAAAACGTCACCAATTCGCACAGGAGCACAAGGATTGGACAGTCGATAATTGGAAACAAATTATGTGGTCCGATGAATCACGTTTTCAGTTGCACCATGCCGATGGCCGAGTGAGAATTTGGCGGAAACAGCACGAAAGCGTGGACCCCAAATGCATTGCTACCACCCTTCAAGCTGGTGGAGGCAACGTTATGGTTTGGCGAATGTTCTCCTGGAATGCTTTGGGCCCTTTAATTCGTGTTGATCAACGTCTGACTGGCACATCATATCTAAACATCGTTGCGGACCAAGTGCATCCTGTCATGTGGATGGTTTATCCCAATGGCGATGGCTACTTTCAACAAGATAATGCGTCCTGCCATAGTGCTCGTATTGTACAGGATTGGTTTAAGGAACATGCCGGTGAGTTTACCTTGCTTAGGTGGCCTCCACAATCTCCAGATCTCAACACCATTGAGAATGTGTGGGATGAAGTTGAACGAGCCATCAGACAGCTGGATCCACAACCCTGCAATCTCACACTCCTGGAAAGTGCTATTCATCAAGCATGGTCTCAGATTCCACAAACCACCTATCAACATCTCGTGTAGTCCATGCCACGAAGAATCGACGCAGTATTAAAGGCAAAAGGTGGCCCAACGAAGTACTGAGGGGGTGGTCATAATAAAGTGGCCACTCAGTGTATAATCATATGTATCCTATTTTATACATGTATCCTCCATCACCGATATCCAATAAAACCATTCTTTTATGTATATTAAGAGAATACAACGTAGTTTGGCACACATATTTATTTTTTTCAAGTAGACCATGGTTTCGCTGGGTATTGACCTAACTTCATCAGGACGAATGGCACATAAATATTCAAATTGTATATGATATCATAAACGGTGTTTACAGTCACGGGTTTTGGTTAGTTGCTTCCACGCGTTTGATAGAAATGGCGTGGATGCCATGTCATTAACAAGTTCCGAAGACTTCTGATATATATGGAAAGCTTCCAAAATATTAAGTTTGGTGGTTGAATCTGTCTGGCTTGTCAATTAGTTTTGTTTCTTCAAAGATAAATTTATGGTACTTTTCGTAATAGTATTTGGCCGTCGATAACTTCTTTAGGTCACATTTCTGAGTGTAGGTCTTGTACTTCTTCAAACGAAAACGCAAGGGTCTGTCCTATATACAAAGCGCCACTTTCACATGGAATTTGATAAATTCCCCACGAGTTTTTGTCTTCAACATAGTCCTTTGATCCTAAAAAGTTTATTTTGTTTATGAGTTTAAAAATCACTTTAAAATTAAAGATTTTAAGAATTTTTTGAAAACAATGTCACGGGAAAATGGAATAATGGCAAAATTCCCTCGCAATGTGCGCATCACAGGAGTTAACGTGGAGACAGGCTTCGGCTTCCGGAATTTTGTTAGAGCCTTTTCTATAATGGAAGGGTTGTATCCTCGCTGTACTGCAGCACTTTTAAGGAAATAAAGTTCTTTTTCCAAACTGTCTTTATCTGTCTTTATAGTATTTGAATATTTACGTGCCATTCGTCTTGATGAAGCTAAGTCAATACCCAGCGAAACCATGATTGACTTAAAAAAATAAATATTTGTGGCAAACTACGTTGTATTATCTTAATATATGTTTTGAGATCAGCCGGTATTAATGGGCCCATACTTCTCCATGATAACACGAGGCCCTAGCTTGATGTTATCCATGGAAAATTGTCCACCAATCAGCCGGCATTAGTCAATCGCTATGGGCCCCATACTTCTCCATGATAACGCGAAGCTCCAACTTCACATTATACTGTACATGGAAAATTGTCCTCCAATCAGCCGGCATTAGTCAATCCCCATGGGCCCCATACTTCTTCATGATAATGCTAGGTCCCAGCGTGACATTATGCATGGAAAACTATTCACAAGACAGCCGGCATTTTTCAATCGTCATGGGCGAATAATTCTTCATGATAACGCTAGGCCCTAACTTGACATTATGCATGGAAAACTGTTTACAAAACAGCCAGCATTAGTCAATCGCCATGGGCCCATATTTCTCCATGATAACGCGAAGCTCCAACTTCACATTATACTGTACATGGAAAATTGTCCTCCAATCAGTCGGCATTAGTCAATCCCCATGGGCCCTATACTTCTTCATGATAATGCTAGGCCCCAGCGTGACATTATGCATGGAAAACTATTCACAAGACAGCCAGCATTTTTCAATCGTCATGGGCGAATAATTCTTCATGATAACGGTAGGCCCTAACTTGACATTATCCATGGAAAACTATTCACAAAACAGCCGGCATTAGTCAATCCTCATGGGCGAATAATTCTTCACGATAACGCTAGGCCCTAACTTGACATTATGCATGGAAAACTGTTTACAAAACAGCCGGCATTAGTCAATCGCCATGGGCTCATATTTCTCCATGATAACACGAGGACCCAATTTGTCATTATGCATGGAAAACTATTCACCAACATCCGACATTGGTCAATCGCCATGGGCCCGAACTTCTCCATGAAAATGCGAAGCCCCACGCTGCACCCAAAAGATGTACCATTTGAGACAAGAAGTCTTAACTCATCCTCCTTATTCAACAGGTCTGTTCCCTACGGACTATCACTTCTTGAAGCACCTGGACACCTTTCTACAGAGTAAATCGTTTCCGAATTAAACTTCAGTTAAAACAGAACTACATGAGTTTGTCGAATCCCGAAGCTCGACATCTTTTTCACGACAGCATACGTCTCGTTGGCAAAAGTGCGATGCTACTGGTAGTGAGTACTTCGATTAAGCTTTATTTTGCATTGTATTTTGGGTGTTTTCAGGTTCCATCAATAAACTAACATTTCATCTGCAATACCTAAACGATTTGCTTCTGATGGTGAAGAAACCGTTATTGAAAACGAGGACAGCGGTATCGGACTCACAGATATACCTGTTGTTTCAAGTTCAGTTAATGAGAATGTCAAATTGGAAAGTTATAAAATGACTGGTAGTGATAAAATCGTGTTCAATAACTTTGGTTTTGTATCTATGGAGCTTGCACTTCATACTCCTTTAACGTAGTTAATATCCAGGCGGAGATCTACATTCATAAAAGCACACAACTGATTCCGAAAAATGTAAGAAAAAGTGCCCGCGTACTTCCCGAACGACCCAATGCATCTATCCTAAGTGATTTATTTATCCTAAGGTTTAACAATAATTTAGGGCCACTGGTTCCAGGGAAGGGAGAGTGCCAGTGCCGTAAGAGAAACACAACACCCATGCCTCACAGGGATTCGAACCTGGACCCTTCACGTACGAATAGTCATAAGCCAGCGTTTAGACCAGTGCGCTACCGGGGCGGCCCTAAGTGAAGACACCTTTATACACTGTCGAATGGTTTCTGCATGGTTCTGCGGAAACCTGTTTAGCACCCTCGTAACAGTGTTTTGGATTAGTGAAACACTGTCAAAATATTACCTCGTCAGGCGGGATTTCACTTTGAGGAACAGAAAATAATCCGCAGATGCCAAATCCGGCAAATATGGAAAATTGAGAAGCACTGTAGCGCCCTTACATACGAGTAACTGCTTCACGATGGTCGCGTTGTGCATTGTCGTGAAGCAAGAACTAGTCTTCACGATGGTCGCGTTGTGCATTGTCGTGAAGCAAGAACTAGTCTTCACGATGGTCGCATTGTGCGCAGACGCATTGTCGTGGAGCAAAATCTAGTCATCTGACTGCCGCATCCGTTCTTACCTGCTGAATTCTTTTCAATAGTCTGACGTCACTTCTGTGTAAAATTCAGAGTTAAAGTTAGACCTTCGGAATCGCAGTTTCTTCGGATTCGGGAATTTTCTCCAACTCATGAAACTGATTACTTTTTTGCTTCGGGGTCGTACTCAGAACACCAAGATTCTTCAGTAATGATTTTTGTTATAAGAGTGGATCACTATTCGATATAACAGATAAATCCCGACACGCAGCAAGTCTCGCCTTCTGTTCCGCCACCAATGTGCTGTACACACCTTTTTTTTTTGTTTAAATGTTCTATAACAATATCCTTACTGATGTGAAGCTCGTTTGAGGAACAGGCGACGATTTTTCATTGAAAGCTGCCGAATTTTGTCGGTGTTGGTGCCCGTACGAGATAGGAGGGCCACCGCTCCGTACGTAGCCCTAAACATCTTTCCGCCCTTCACAGAATCGACCATATCAGCAAAAAATGTTGGATTGTGATAGCGCTTCGCCGCACTACTGAAACTCTGCACTTTTTCCAGCTTTAAAATTAAATTTGGTTACCAATCTTTGCTTACTAATTGACTGAAGGCAAGGTGATTTTGCTGCAACCAATTGAGTTTCACTTTCCAGCACAATCGCTTTGCACGCACTGCTGAAACTTGACACTGAACCAGAAAAGATTTGATAGTGAATAGTTCTAACAATGCGCAATGGATGCAGAGCAGATTAATTTAAGGTGGTTCCACATACAATTTCTGCTGTATGTTTCCAATAAGAAAAACTTCTGCAGAAATGTTTTTCTCAATTTTTGAATTCCCAAGGATGAAATTTTGCACGCCAATAAAAATAACTTTAAGTTATGACATGGCATACTTAATACTTGCTAAAACGTTACCATAATAACATAAAAAATCAATAGTTTTTCCTTGGATAATTTTAAGACCTGCTAATAGATGGCGCGATGTGGTCATTGGTGACGTAAGTGGACAAATAAATGTTTAATATCTCATTTCGGAATTAGAAATCAGAAGTACCAATACACTAAAGGATACAGAAAAAAATATAAACAACAAGAAAAGGATGCAGAAAATATTTTGATAGAAGGAAAAGAAATAGAAAAAGTAGATGAATACATTTATTTAGGCCAAGTAATCAGTTTTAAAAAAAGACAAGAAAGAGAAGTCAATAGAAGAAGTATCCAAGGTAATAGAGCCTTTTGGAGACTTAAAAGCTATTTAACCAGCGATCTTCCATTGTGTTAAAAAAGAAAAATCTTCAGTTCATGTATTATACCCGTGTTTTACTTATGGAAGTGAAACATGGAGTATCACAGAACGACAATGTGAAAAAATAAGAGTGTCGATAAGATAGTTAGAGATAAGAATTTTGGGGATAACAAGAAGAGACAGAGTTAGAAATGAACTTATAAGAGAAAGAACAGGAATAATAGATATTATGAAAACAATAAAAGAATCAAAGTGGAGATGGACACGATAACAAAATGGCAACCGAGAGCTGGAAAGAGACGAAAGGGGCGCCAGAAAACAAGATGGAGAGATGACCTTCAGAAATTTAGAGGTGCTGAATGATGAACTGAGGCTAAGGATCGAGGAAGTTGGAAAAGACTTGGAGAAGCCTATACCCTGCAGTGGATGCCAACAGGCTAAGAAGAAAAAGAAGAAGTAGAATACCTGCACAGTACAACTGATAATTTTTTCAATACTTTTATTCATTTTTTGAATGGAATCAAAATTTGAGTCCATCCAAGCAATAGTCTGCAGTGTTTAAAATGACTTGACCCACTTAGATTAAATGTTCTGACGATAATTTAGATCAAAATGCCAACAGAACTGTAATTGCCGCTGATTTCTAATTCCGAAATAAGCTATCAAACATTTATTTGTCCATTAACACCATTAATGTACAATTCGCGCGATCTACATATCAGCAGGTCTCAAGGAAAATTAAATTACTTTTATCGATGAGCAGATTTTCATCCTTGGGAATGCATTAATTGCGAAGAAAATATTTACGGAAGTTTTTAACATTGGAAACACAGGGTAAAGTTTTTAGGTGGAACTACCTTAAAGAAAACCAGTCTGAAAACTTTTCAGACATGTGTTGTACATGGAAGCAAGCAATCTTTATCATTTGGGAAAGAATCATGGTGATAAACCCTAAATTTGGAAGTATCATAAAATTGGAATGAAGGATTCCATCTTTGAATAGTATAGAAATAATACAAAAGTGATGAATTATTAATAAAGCAGGCCACTCAATTATTCCGACGATCTCCATCCAATGCAATTCTGCCGCGAAGTGGAGACATTTGAAGACCAGAGATCAGTTTTATGCAGAAACATTTCGGGCGAAAACCCATTACATCTGCTCACTCTTATACTTCAGAACTATTTATAAGATGCTTTTCTGAATATTTGTGAGTCAATAGGATCCATGCAGCGCTGCGAGCAACGTCGGTATATTATGAGCAGAGTTCCACTAAAATGACGATAAAAGCATGTCTTAGATCTTTAGTAGGACAGGAAAAAGCTTGTCTATTGAAAGTGAAATAGGGAAACAATATGAGTTACAGTGGCATTGGCATCGACTGTGCTAGAGAAACGGCAAGAAAAAATCAAAATATAATATCTATTCTAAAAAATATATTCCTACCGTTTTTCTACCATTAAACAACGTTTGCAACAAATAAATTGTTTTTGTAAGTATTTTAGACTTATTTGCTGAATTCCAAGCGCGTATTTTTGCAGTTCAAACAACACTATACACTGAAGTGCAAAAAACCAAAAAACAAACAAACTGGGATATTTCTCTAATATCGCGTTGACCCTCCTCGCGATCGGAAAACGGCAGCCACGCGACGGAGCATAGACTCCACCAAGCTCTATGTAGTACTGTGGAGACAGTGCACACCAGACTTACCATTCCACAGTTCCGTAATATTCGCCGGTGGAGGATTCCTGGCACTGACGACGCGTTGAAAAGCATCCCAAATATGTTCGATGGCGTTTAAAGCCGGCCAACGGGCGGGGGGGGGGGGGAGGGGGAGTAAGGATGCCAAACTCCGTGGGATGTTCCTTCAGCCACAATAGGGGGAATGTGGACGTGCGCGCTGGCGCGTTGTCGTGTTGAAAAATCGCACCCGTCAGAGAGGTTGCATGACATGAACGGACGCAAATGATCCCCAAGGATGGTTATGTAGCCACTACTAGTCAGAGTGGTCTGCAGACGTATGAGGTGTCTTAATGCGTGCCAGCTGAAAACACCCCACACCATAAGAGAGTCACCGCCGGCCTGCACCGTTCCTTGTAGACATGCAGGTTCCATTGACTCCTGGGGTTGTCGTCACACCGGGAGACTGTCATCTAGCCGAAACACTTCGTACCTCGATTCGTCGGACCAGGCTACACGTGTCCTGTCATCTTGAGTCAATATCTGTGTTTCCGTGCCCAGGCGTGGCGCACAGCCTTGTGTCGTCGGACCAGGCTACAAGTGCCCAGTCATCCTGCGTCCAATGTTCCTGAGCCCAGGCGAGGCGCACAGCCTTGTGTCGTCGGACCAGGCTACACGTGTCCTGTCATCTTGAGTCAATATCTGTGTTTCCGAGCCCAGGCGTGGCGCACAGCCTTGTGTCGTCGGACCAGGCTACACGTGTCCTGTCATCTTGAGTCAATATCTGTGATTCCGAGCCCAGGCGTGGCGCACAGCCTTGTGTCGTCGGACCAGGCTACAAGTGCCCAGTCATCCTGCGTACAATGTTCCTGAGCCCAGGCGAGGCGCGCAGCCTTGTGTCGTCGGACCAGGCTACACGTGTCCTGTCATCTTGAGTCAATATCTGTGTTTCCCGAGCCCAGGCGTGGCTCACAGCCTTGTGTCGTCGGACCAGGCTACAAGTGCCCAGTCATCCTGCGTCCAATGGCTGTGTTCCTGAGCCCAGGCGAGGCGCACAGCCTTGTGTCGTCGGACCAGGCTACAAGTGCCCAGTCATCCTGCGTCCAATGGCTGTGTTCCTGAGCCCAGGCGAGGCGCACAGCCTTGTGTCGTCGGACCAGGCTACACGTGTCCTGTCATCTTGAGTCAATATCTGTGTTTCCCGAGCCCAGGCGTGGCGCACAGCCTTGTGTCGTCGGACCAGGCTACAAGTGCCCAGTCATCCTGCGTCCAATGTTCCTGAGCCCAGGCGAGGCGCACAGCCTTGTGTCGTCGGACCAGGCTACACGTGTCCTGTCATCTTGAGTCAATATCTGTGTTTCCGAGCCCAGGCGTGGCGCACAGCCTTGTGTCGTCGGACCAGGCTACAAGTGCCCAGTCATCTTGCGTCCAATGGCTGTGTTCCTGAGCCCAGGCGAGGCGCGCAGCCTTGTGTCGTCGGACCAGGCTACACGTGTCCTGTCATCTTGAGTCAATATCTGTGTTTCCGAGCCCAGGCGTGGCGCACAGCCTTGTGTCGTCGTACCAGGCTACACGTGTCCTGTCATCTTGAGTCAATATCTGTGTTTCCCGAGCCCAGGCGTGGCGCACAGCCTTGTGTCGTCGGACCAGGCTACAAGTGCCCAGTCATCCTGCGTCCAATGGCTGTGTTCCCGAGCCCAGGCGAGGCGCACAGCCTTGTGTCGTCGGACCAGGCTACAAGTGCCCAGTCATCCTGCGTCCAATGTTCCTGAGCCCAGGCGAGGCGCACAGCCTTGTGTCGTCGGACCAGGCTACACGTGTCCTGTCATCTTGAGTCAATATCTGTGTTCCCGAGCCCAGGCGTGGCGCACAGCCTTGTGTCGTCGGACCAGGCTACAAGTGCCCAGTCATCCTGCGTCCAATGTTCCTGAGCCCAGGCGAGGCGCACAGCCTTGTGTCGTCGGACCAGGCTACACGTGTCCTGTCATCTTGAGTCAATATCTGTGTTTCCGAGCCCAGGCGTGGTGCACAGCCTTGTGTCGTCGGACCAGGCTACACGTGTCCTGTCATCTTGAGTCAATATCTGTGTTTCCGAGCCCAGGCGTGGCGCACAGCCTTGTGTCGTCGGACCAGGCTACAAGTGTCCTGTCATCTTGAGTCCAATGGCTGTGTTCCCGAGCCCAGGCGTGGCGCACAGCCTTGTGTCGTCGGACCAGGCTACAAGTGCCCAGTCATCCTGCGTCCAATGGCTGTGTTCCCGAGCCCAGGCGAGGCGCACAGCCTTGTGTCGTCGGACCAGGCTACACGTGTCCAGTCATCTTGCGTCCAATATCTGTGTTTCCGAGCCCAGGCGTGGCGCACAGCCTTGTGTCGTCGGACCAGGCTACACGTGTCCTGTCATCTTGAGTCCAATATCTGTGTTTCCGAGCCCAGGCGTGGCGCACAGCCTTGTGTCGTCGGACCAGGCTACAAGTGCCCAGTCATCTTGCGTCCAATGTTCCTGAGCCCAGGCGAGGCGCACAGCCTTGTGTCGTCGGACCAGGCTACACGTGTCCTGTCATCTTGAGTCAATATCTGTGTTCCCGAGCCCAGGCGTGGCGCACAGCCTTGTGTCGTCGGACCAGGCTACAAGTGTCCTGTCATCTTGAGTCCAATGGCTGTGTTTCCGAGCCCAGGCGTGGCGCACAGCCTTGTGTCGTCGGACCAGGCTACAAGTGCCCAGTCATCTTGCGTCCAATGTTCCCGAGCCCAGGCGAGGCGCACAGCCTTGTGTCGTCGGACCAGGCTACACGTGTCCTGTCATCTTGAGTCCAATATCTGTGTTTCCGAGCCCAGGCGTGGCGCACAGCCTTGTGTCGTCGGACCAGGCTACAAGTGCCCAGTCATCCTGCGTCCAATGTTCCTGAGCCCAGGCGAGGCGCACAGCCTTGTGTCGTCGGACCAGGCTACACGTGTCCTGTCATCTTGAGTCAATATCTGTGTTTCCGAGCCCAGGCGTGGCGCACAGCCTTGTGTCGTCGGACCAGGCTACACGTGTCCTGTCATCTTGAGTCAATATCTGTGTTTCCGAGCCCAGGCGTGGCGCACAGCCTTGTGTCGTCGGACCAGGCTACACGTGTCCTGTCATCTTGAGTCCAATATCTGTGTTCCCGAGCCCAGGCGTGGCGCACAGCCTTGTGTCGTCGGACCAGGCTACACGTGTCCTGTCATCTTGAGTCCAATATCTGTGTTTCCGAGCCCAGGCGTGGCGCACAGCCTTGTGTCGTCGGACCAGGCTACAAGTGCCCAGTCATCCTGCGTCCAATGTTCCTGAGCCCAGGCGAGGCGCACAGCCTTGTGTCATCGGACCAGGCTACACGTGTCCTGTCATCTTGAGTCAATATCTGTGTTTCCGAGCCCAGGCGTGGCGCACAGCCTTGTGTCGTCGGACCAGGCTACACGTGTCCTGTCATCTTGAGTCAATATCTGTGTTTCCGAGCCCAGGCGTGGCGCACAGCCTTGTGTCGTCGGACCAGGCTACAAGTGCCCAGTCATCCTGCGTCCAATGTTCCTGAGCCCAGGCGAGGCGCACAGCCTTGTGTCGTCGGACCAGGCTACACGTGTCCTGTCATCTTGAGTCAATATCTGTGTTTCCGAGCCCAGGCGTGGCGCACAGCCTTGTGTCGTCGGACCAGGCTACACGTGTCCTGTCATCTTGCGTCAATGGCTGTGTTTCCGAGCCCAGGCGTGGCGCACAGACTTGTGTCGTCGGACCAGGCTACACGTGTCCTGTCATCTTGAGTCAATATCTGTGTTTCCGAGCCCAGGCGTGGCGCACAGCCTTGTGTCGTCGGACCAGGCTACAAGTGCCCAGTCATCCTGCGTCCAATGTTCCTGAGCCCAGGCGAGGCGCACAGCCTTGTGTCGTCGGACCAGGCTACACGTGTCCTGTCATCTTGAGTCAATATCTGTGTTTCCGAGTACACGTGTCCTGTCATCCGCCGAGCCCAGGCGTGGCGCACAGCCTTGTGTCGTCGGACCAGGCTACAAGTGCCCAGTCATCCTGAGGCGTGTCCTGTCATCTTGAGTCAATATCTGTGTTTCCGAGCCCAGGCGTGGCGCACAGCCTTGTGTCGTCGGACCAGGCTACACGTGTCCTGTCATCTTGAGTCAATATATGTGTTTCCGAGCCCAGGCGTGGCGCACAGACTTGTGTCGTCGGACCAGGCTACACGTGTCCTGTCATCTTGAGTCAATATCTGTGTTTCCGAGCCCAGGCGTGGCGCACAGCCTTGTGTCGTCGGACCAGGCTACAGGTGCCCAGTCATCCTGTCCAATGTTCCTGAGCCCAGGCGAGGCGCACAGCCTTGTGTCGTCGGACCAGGCTACACGTGTCCTGTCATCTTGAGTCAATATCTGAGTTTCCGAGCCCAGGCGTGGCGCACAGCCTTGTGTCGTCGGACCAGGCTACACGTGTCCTGTCATCTTGAGTCAATATCTGTGTTTCCGAGCCCAGGCGTGGCGCACAGCCTTGTGTCGTCGGACCAGGCTACACGTGTCCTGTCATCTTGAGTCAATATATGTGTTTCCGAGCCCAGGCGTGGCGCACAGACTTGTGTCGTCGGACCAGGCTACACGTGTCCTGTCATCTTGAGTCAATATCGGTGTTTCCGAGCCCAGGCGTGGCGCACAGCCTTGTGTCGTCGGACCAGGCTACAGGTGCCCAGTCATCCTGCGTCCAATGTTCCTGAGCCCAGGCGAGGCGCACAGCCTTGTGTCGTCGGACCAGGCTACACGTGTCCTGTCATCTTGAGTCAATATCTGAGTTTCCGAGCCCAGGCGTGGCGCACAGCCTTGTGTCGTCGGACCAGGCTACACGTGTCCTGTCATCTTGAGTCAATATCTGTGTTTCCGAGCCCAGGCGTGGCGCACAGCCTTGTGTCGTCGGACCAGGCTACACGTGTCCAGTCATCTTGCGTCCAATGGCGGTGTTCCTGAGCCCAATCGAGGCGCACAGCCTTGTGTCGTCGGACTAGGCTACACGTCTTCTGTCATCTTGAGTCCAATGGTGGTGTTTCCTAACCTAGGCGACACGCGCAGCGTTGTGTCGGCGGGTGAGCAATGGCACCAGGGTGGGCCGTCGGCTCCGGAACCCCATAGAACTCAGGGAACGTCTCACTGTCCTAACTCTGATGCTACTACTGGCCCCGGCATTGAAGTGCGCTGTGATTTGCGGCAATGTTGCACGCCGGGTGATTGTTACGATGCGTGCCAGACGCCGCTGTCCACAACCGTCCAGGTCTTTTCCACGGCCACACCAATCTCGCAGGCTGGATGTTTTTCCTGAGTATGTGTAGTCCAGGTACACCCTTGAAATTGTCGACCGTGTAAATCCAAATTTCCTGATAATTTCCGAGATGGAGTGACCTATCTCCCGGGCGCCGATTATCATACCACGTTCGAAGTCGCTTAAATACTGATAAACTACCATCTGAACTGCGAACGCTACCACTTGAGCTTGCGGAGATAACTGCCTCTATATATACATCGTTTCCGGACGATACCATTTACAGCATGAGTTTGGTGCTATGTAATAGAAATGGCATCACCCTTCTCAGTTTTGTTGGTACCTCAGTGTATTACGCCTAATCCCTAGAAGAAATCGTTTGTTTTGCTTACTTTGCTTAAGAGAAATCGTTTGTTTTGCTTACTTGGCTTAGGAGAAATCGTTTGTTTGGCTTACTATGCTTAGGAGAAATCGTTTGTTTTGCTTACTTTGCTTAGGAGAAGATTTTAAAGCCCGCCCGGGCAGCAGATCGAGTAGATTCGTCTATATGACTTTTCGTAAATAATTTCTTTAAACTTTTCAGCTCCCTGTAATTTTTTTCGTGAGTAACGCAGAGGATGTTCACATATTTTTTGAATGTGTTCGATAAGAAATTACAGCAAATAAAATAACTTCAAAGAATTGAAGCTGGCAAAATCTTGTTGAATGAACACGACAGAAACATCTGCTGCAGTTAAATATTGCCTGCTAAAAAAATGGCGCACGTAAACAAGCTGTGGAGAGAAGGTTATGTTTTTTCTTTTTACGAAGCGAAATATTCGTATCCCGTAATTTAAAAACGCTGTGAAAATCGTGAAATTGGCATTTCTAAATGTGAAATAAGCAATGTTATTAATAATAGATGGGAAAATCGTCAGGCGTTGCTTTTAACAGGAAGAAAAACGCCAAACGGATGTCCAAAGAAGGGGTAAGTACTTTTACAACTGTTTCAAAAGTAAGGACTCTGTTTATAAAAGAAAATCCACCGACCCAAACAGTAATCGCTAAGTCGTTAAAAATCTGTGTATCAACTGTAAACAAGGTAATAAAGAAAGATTTGAATCTGAAAAAAAAAAAAAGAAAAAGAAGATAATGTTCAACGTCTTTTGCCTAGGCACGTGGCTGAGCGTAGAGCACGGTGTAGACTTCTTCGTGAAAATCACTTAGTCGGAGACAAACGGAAATTTATTGTGACTATTGATGAAGCATAGACCACCTAAACGATTCTAACAAAAAAGGTCTACTTATTGTCGCAAAAGAGCAGAAAAAGACTGGGTTCCAAGAATCCAAAGAAAGTTTTTGCAAAAGATTCATGATTATTGCTGGTTTCTCGTACAATGGGAAATTAATATTAAGAAAAGTTGAAAAGAATGTTACGATCAATTCTACGTATTACCAAAATAATGCTTTAAAATCCTGCATTTGAAGAGGCAATACCATTCCTTTATCCACAAAGCTTTCAAGGAGTAAAACTCCATTAGGGTAAGGCTGTCCGTCAATCATCTAAATCGTCCACTCTATTTCTTGAAAAAATGAAAAGAGACGAGTACGAAGTCTATAATTTTTGTGCATGTTCCTTCGAAGTCCCCTGATTTGTCACCAATGGACTATTGAGCCTTCGGACTAGAGGTCTGCACGGGCCTTAATTTGGAAAGCCCAGCTCGGCCCAACCCCGCACGTCCAAGGTCCGGCCCGTTCCAAATTTTTTAATTAAAGCCCAACCTGGCTCAGCCCGGCCCGTATATTTCTTCTGTTTCCAAGGCCCGGTCCTTCCCGTAAAATTTCAACAATTACCAAAACACGAATTTGACACCTGGTGCACTCGGTCATTCGATTCCTGAAGAGCTTTCGTTTTCTTAATTGCTACACGTATTGTATTACAATAAACGTTAGTTCAGAATATTTCTGAGACTTTATAAATCGCGGGACGTCCGGGGAGGGGGAAGGGGGCTTCTATACTGAAAAATATTGCATGTAAAGGACAATTTCCATGCCTTTCAAATAAAATTTTCTGGGTTTTCAAATTATTATCATTCCCAACCGCCGGACCCAGAAATATTCTTGGGGATAAGGAGGGGAAGGAGGTTAATTCGAAAAGTACAAAATATCCAGAATTATGAGTCCGATCGTTTTACTGGGAGAAGATTTTATGGCTTTATAAACTGCACCTATCTCTACTGGCATATCATATCGCTGGAACAAAATATGTCTCTCTCGTGTGTGTGTGGGGGGGGGGGGAGCACATTTGTGCCGCTTAAGATGCGATGTTTCAGACTTAGTGTTATCGTAACTCAAAAAGGTTTTGCATTTAGTGCACAGCACAACGTTTACCGGCCGACTAGTTTCAGAACGGGACAGTAATTTAAAATGTTTCCAAATATCGCTTTTCCCCTTTACATTGTCTACTAGCACATATTCTCCGGAAGCGATTTTTTCGCGAAAATCTTTCGCTTTCTTAAACTCTATAATAAGTATGGAAGAGTATTTATCAGTTACGCTAAACTGAGCATATGCTAAGGGAAAACAACGACAGACTGACCAGCTAATCAGTGTCACAGAATTTTTGAAAATGGCTGCTGATAGTACAAATGGGTACAGATTTATACACACAAGTGAGTTTCTTCCAGCCCATTTCTCCCGTGCCAGTTAAGACAACTTAAAATCTTTTCACACATCTAGAGAACAAAGTGCCACCGACCAGAACAATAAAAAAGATCGTCTGCGAGTGGATGGCTCGGTTTATAAATGCTGCAGTTTATAGCCTGCCCTGAAGCATGAGAGGAAGGTGAAAGTTAGAGAGAAGGGACCACATTCACATTGAAAAACTAAGGGAGCTGACCCACTCCAATTGTTTTGTAAGAGGGGAGGATGTCGTAAAACTTCTATTTTTCCCTTCAGCGGAAATTATTCAATCTTATCCTGCTGTTGTATGTTGCGAGTTTTCCAAACGAGAAAGGCATCGTACAGCCATTGTTTTGCTCATAAAAAAAAAAACCCTGCTCGGCCCATATCTGTTTTACATTAAATATTGAAGGCCCGGCCCGTTTTCCCAACTTAGAAATGAACAAAGGCCCGACACGGCCCGGGCCCGTGCAGAACTTTACCTCGGACTGCTAAAGAGAGCGCTTTCTAAAGGCACACCTAAAGCAATGATTTTACTATGGAAAGCAATGGAAGAGAAGTGGAACAGAATACCGCTACTAGTTTTAAGAAATGCCTTGTAATCTTGAAAATGTAGTTGAAAGTTCATATCCAGAGAAAAGCCTGTCAGATATAACATTTAAAGAAGAAATAATTTTATTTTAAACATTAATTATATTACTGGGAAATCGTTCTAAAAATGTGCGAACATCTTCTGTATATGCAATTTCGTTGTCATTTTTTTTTTTTTTTTTTTGATTTGAGGTTTAACGACCACCGTGAGCAACTCAATGGGCTATAAGCAGTCGCCCGTCCCTAATTTAGAGTCACTGGTTCCAGGGAAGGGAGAGAGCCAGTGCCGTAAGACAAACACAACATCCATGCCTGACGGGATTCGAACCCGGACCCCTTACGGACGAATGATCAGAGGCCAGCGCCTTAGACCACTGCGCCACCGAGGTGGCTTGTCATTTCTGCTTACACTTCTTAAAGCATTTATATAGGAATGCTAAAAACAGGATGTTTTTTTCCCGCGAAAGAATGTACTGAAAGTAACTAAAGTCAAACAAGGAATGTTAACAAAATTTGTGCAGTTATCACAAGTTGTGCAATTAATTAATATACAGGGCGGATAAAAATTAACTACTAATTAAAAAGAATACATAATTTAAGAATAAACGCAGCAATTAACATAAAACATGGTACTGCACTGGCAGAAACTGAAATTTTTTTGAAACAAGTTAGTAAAATCACGCAATGCATTGATTATGATACGCTTTCGAATGTACTAGAAATCATTACTCAAGCTATTACTCAAGTTATGAGGAAAATGGCTGTGGAATAAATCTCACCCCTGTGCCCTGACCTTTGATCCATTTGAATGATATTCAACAGAACTGGTTCAGCATATCTCTGAAATAACATGATAAAGTTTTATCGCAATCGAAGCAATTTTACGGAAGTTATGATGCATAAGCGCTATGGAATAGATCCCGCTCCTATGTCCTAACCTTTACCCGATTTCGCCCATTTTCAACACGATTCGTCCCCAGGCAGGTCCCTACAACATACCAACATTTCATTTAAATCGAAACATTTTTACGTAAGTTATGGCTCATAATGGCGATGGAAGTGATTCCATTCCTATGTCCTGACCTTTGACCCCCATTTCGCTAATTTTCAATAGGGTTTGTCCCCTGGTGGTCTCCTACCACATACTAAAATTTAATCGAAATCGAACTTGTGTTACGTTAGTTATGACGCATAAGAGCAGTGGAATAGATCCTACTCTTATGTCCTGACCTTTGACCCCATTTCGTTCACTTTCAATAGAGTTCCTTCGCAGGTGTTCTCCTACCACATATTAAAATTTCATCGAAATCGAACGATTTTTACGCGAGTTATCGTGCGGACAAACTTACGCACACAACGCGTGACGTAATGAGGCAGATGGGAATCGCGACCATCTGCTAGCAAGGTGTGACGTCATAAAACTTTAATAGTATCGACAAACAACACGTGACGTAATGAGATGGATGGCATGAACGCGCGCCAACATCTAATGGGGCGACGCCATGACACCACACTTGGAATATTTAATATTTTCTAAAACATAACCATAATTATGCAATCCAACATTTTTTGTCTGCTGACGTCATGAAAATACAGGCCGCGCCATCTTTTTTCTGGACAATTAATGTGTTCACAAGGATGAAAATTTGAACATCGATTAAAATAGCTTCATTTTATAACTTGGAATACTTAATATTTTCTAAAACATAACCAAAATTATGCAATCCAACATTTGTTTGTCTACTGACGTCATGAAAACACAGGTCACGCCATCTTTTTTCTGGTTTCAACACCACCAAAGTAAAAGTTATTGATTTTTAATATAATTATGGTTATGTTTTAGAAAATATTAGGTATTCCAAGTTATAATAAAGTTATTTTAATCCATGTTCAAATTTTCGTCCTTGGGAACACATTAATTGTGAAGGAAATGTGCACAAAAGTTTTTCCATTTTAAGTATAGGAAGCAAAATTATTTGACGTCCACCTTAATAATATGGGATAAGAGCGATGGAATGGATCGAAATCCTATGTCCTGACCTTTGACCCCATTTCGTCCACATTCGATAGGGTTCGTCCCCAGGTGATCCCCTACCACATACTGAAATTTCATCGAAATCGAACCATTTTTACGCACGTTATGACGCATAAGGGCAATGGAATGCATCCTGCTCTTATGTCCTCACCTTTGACCCCACTTCACCCATTTTGAATAATATTCGTCCCCAGGCGGTCCCCTACCACATAGTAAAATTTTCATTGAAATCGAACCATATTTACGCAAGTTATGACGCATAAGGGCAACGGAAGGATCCCGCTCCTACGTCGTGACCTTTTACCCCATTTGTCCCATTTTCAATAAGGCTCGTCATCAGGTGGTCCGCTACCACATACTAAAATTTCATCGAAATCGAACCATTTTTACGCCAGTTATCGTGCGGACGGACGGACGGACAAAGCTGGAGCATATACGCTTCTTCAACCTACGGTTGGAAAGCGTAAAAAACGATGTAGTTGTTGTGATCTGAAACAGATGGCGCTCGAGCTGTCATCCCTCAAGCCATTCTGCGACTGCCATACAGCTCGTTTTCAAAGATATCAAAAGGTGATATCTTCACGTTCTTCCATCAACAAACAGCATTCCCGCTTCGTATCAACGGGATGCATAGCGCACCATGAATCAAGGGCACAGTAATTCAAAAATTATTGGAGGGGCTCAAGTATTTTCATACCCAAACACCGAAAATAATTGCTAATCTGGGATAATCAACTAATAATTAAGCGTTTATTATCAATAATTCATTATTCAGAATAATTATAGAAATCCATTAGTAAATTAACAATTTTATTGATAATTAAAATACTGATCTACAAAATTTTGATACAAAGCCTTATACAATACGGAGGGCTACATACACTGGCGGAAAGTGAAAAAGAACACCTAGACGGAATTGGCGGACGATCATGAAATTTACATATGTTAATGGAGTCGAGTTTACGTAGGTGTGATGTTAATTTCGGAACCAACCGGTGAGCGCTTACGCCACAGCACGGCATAGTATGCAAATCATCGTCGGTGGTATTTAAGGAGTACGGCGAAGTAAATGTAATCAGTCGTCGGCGTACGGACACGTGCGAAGACCCTGAAGAAGCTGCAATGCATGGACATGGAAGACGTGTACGATTTCAGCAGTTATCGGACTTTGAGCGAGGTCGTCTAGTCGGACTCCGCGAGGCCGGGTGGTCGTATCGTCGTATTGCGGAGCGAGTTGTACGGGAAGTATCGGTGGTGGTACGATGGTGGCGTAGATGGTCCGAGGAACATTATCCCACGAGAAGACGTGGAACCGGGAGTCACAGACGGACTGATGAGCGAACCGATCGACGCATAAGAACAGCGGTGTTGTCAAGCAGAACTTCCACTGCGACGCAAATCCGAGCTGCCGTTGCACCTGAGGCGACTGTGCGAACAATCCGGAACCGTCTACTGGATGCAAGACTACGTGCACGTGTGCCTCTGGCATGTGTACCTCTGACTCCAGCCCACCGTCAGGAACGACTGCAGTGGTGTCGCCAACGTCTGCACTGGAGAACGCAATGGTGATCTGTCGTGTTCAGCGATGAAAGCAGATTCTGCTTGGGAGCCTCCAATGGCCGTATGCGTGTTCGCAGACACACAGGGGAGCGTCTCCACCCTTCTTGCATCCGCCAGCGACACACAGGGCCTACATCCGGTCTCCTGGTGAGGGGAGCGATCAGCTATCACTCCCGTACACAACTAGTGTTTGTACCGGGTACGTTAAACAGCACCTCCTACATCAACAACATCATTCAGCCCGTTGTTGTGCCATTTGTAAGGCCGGTCCATCGTGGTGTTTTCCAGCAAGATAACGCACGCCCACACACGGCACGTGCAACGCAACATGCACTTCAGGGTGTGAGACAACTTCCATGGCCTGCACGCTCACCGGATTTGTCCCCCATTGCGCACGTGTGGGATTTTATGGGACAACGACTTATCCGGTCTCCACGGCCAGCCACGACCATCCCCGATTTACGCGTCCAAGTCTTGTATCCAATCGAGCATTTCTCGCGTATTGCGACGTACGCAGCTTCATTAAAAATGACGTCTCTCAGCGTGGTGCTCACAGTATTCTGTCTAACCCTTGTATAATAATAATAATAATAATAATAATAGAAAAAAAAGATTGTTTCTGGAAGCTAAACAGTCAAAATACTTATCATTGCCGACCCTATAGTTTAGTAAATATTTAATTTTATGACGCACGTATCTTGTTTCTTTGGGTTTACGACAATAACATTCGTTAGAACTGTAAGGGAATGTTTCAAGTTTTTTTAGAGACAGTCACAGATGTTCTATATGTGCACTCTTAGTCACACGACATACATCGAGCCGGTAATGCATTTCCGCCCAAACGCGAGGTAAGATATCTGAATCAAGTGCAGTGATAGCGGCTGTGATACGCTGTTTCAGCTCCGCTTGTATGGAATCATTTTCAGCTTCTTTCTCAAAATTCTCCAGACAGTGGGCTGTGAAATCTGAACTTCACGACTTACCCTCGTCGTTGATTTTCCCGGGCTTCGTTGAATGGCGGTGCAAACACTATCGACGACTTCTTCCTATACACGCGGTCGTCCAGGACTTTTACGTTTGCACAAACAGCCCGTAGTTTCAAATTTTTTTATGCCAATCGTAGATAGATTTTTTGGTAGGAGGTTCTTTTCCGAATCGTGATCGAAAATGCCGTTGCAAAACAGTTACAGATTCCGTTTTGCTCAATTGAAGAACACAAAACGCCTTCTCCACTGCAGACGCTGCTATTTTGACTGACTAGTCACATGACACGCGCGCTATCGTCTACATCACTTCCTTCAGTAGCGGGACACACACTTTATGACTACATCTACCTAACGGTTCGCAGTTGTGGTCCGTGTCTTCAACTGTTACTGTTTTACAGCATCTGGAAACTGTTTATACTTCTTTATGAATCACCCTGTACTTTATCGCGTCAATCAAAGCTTGGGAAATTCATGGCTGTTTTTCTGCTACCTTGTCTCTGAAAATGATCCACAAATTTTCGCTGGAGTTAAGGTCGGGACTATTTCCGAGCCGGTCAAGCACAGTTATGTTTTTGCTTTGCAGGTAGTCCTTTTTTGTCTTTGAACTGTGGCATGAAGCACCATCATGCATAAACATTGTGCATCTGTGCACTTGCATATGAGTTAATAGCTTCTCACGTAACATTTCCACATAAAAAAGGATAAGTCATAAAAAGGACCAGTTCATTATCCTTTTGGTTGTCGGCAAAAAGGATAATGGAGCAGTACTGGATGCTGACATAGCACCCCATATAATCTGACTAGGTGGATATCTCACGGTGCTAACGGTGTATTTTTCATCAAACATTTTGCTTTTTGGTCGTCGGACATGTGCTTCACGTGATTTAAAGTGACGCACAGTTGATTCATCGGAAAAAAGAACTTTGATCCAATTTTCAGCAGTCCGCGATTGATGACGCTTCGCAAACTGAAGTCTCTTCTTTTTCATGACAGAAGTTACTTTAGATTTATGTGCAGGCTTATAAGACTTCAATCCAAAATCTCTGCTAAGACGTTGGGAAACAGTGTTGATACTAATATCAGACCCTTTTAAATGTAGAAAGGCCTTGGTTTTCTTTCATGAACTCCTCGGAGAACGCATAACTATTCGCTTTATGGTATTGTCATCCCGTGGGGTTGTTTTCCTTGGACGTCCACTTCTTTTTCGATCGCTAAATTCACCTATATCTTGATATTTCATGATCGTATTACGCATAGCAGTCTTGCTCACATTCATCTTTCTGCTTATATCACGTTCTGAGTATCCTTCATGATATAAAGTAACTTTTTGTGTCCTAGTTAATGACGCTTTTGGCCCATTTTTCGCTATATAGAAAATACGTACAAAAACCTTTCACATGAAAACCAGAAGCAAACTGACGCTCGCACGCTTTCCCCAACTCTACCAACAGCTGCTGTTGTAGGATGATGCAACACCGACAGGAAGTTGAGTAATACAGACAGTAGCTGACGCAATCGGCAGAAATCTCCCAATACGGACAGGTGGTCTTAAACTTCTGCAAATGACAGTATCTATTTGATGTATTTTTCTTAAGGATGATTAACATGGCATCCATCTGCCAGTGACAAGTATTTGAGTAAAATATCAAGTATACTCCAATATGCAAAAATTGCTGAACTAATGAAATGTTTTTTAAAATATTCTTAATATATGTAGCAACCACACGATTAATTATACAGTACTTGTATCTGGTTTTTCAGATTGAACCAAAACCTTCCTGCTACTATTCACTCATAAGATAGCTCTGCAGCAGTCCTACAATCGAGATAAATGAAATTCGCCGAATTCTTTTGTACTTTTTTTCAAGCTACAAATCTTCTTCTTCATCAAGGTTAGTATTTTGATTTTACCTAATTAATTATAGATTAAAAAAAATATTCATCTAAGGCTATTGTGTTTGATTCAAGCATTTTTACGTTCTCGTTTTTTCTTTTCCAACACGTATTTTACTAAGTAAACCTGCTTACTTGGCTGTCTAGATCCACAGAGTCAAAATATTATGACCAGCTCGTCTTTATGCAAATCGAAGCAACTTCAGGTAAACGACGCCGCGTGTGAAGGCCATGAAATAGTGTAAATAACACCTGCTAATCAGTGTTGTTCTTGTTCTACAGATGGGAAAGGCAGCTGACTTCATCGAGTTCGACAAAGACCAAATTGTTACGGCCAGACGACAGGGTTAGAGCATTTCCGAGACAGCAAGGCATGTGGGTGCTCACAAACAGCAGTTAGTGGTTAGCACCTACAAAACGTGCTCCGTGGAGCAACAAGAAAGATGACACCGAATTTTCGGTTGTAATGACCATGTCTTTTGAATCCGTTCTAGCGCGAATTAAATTTATCAAAGTTATCCAAAGTTAATGGAACCGGTACGGAAAACAGTGGTATCTGACCGAAGAAAGAAGTTTTTCAGTCGGGTTTTTAATACCGCAGATATTGCTATAAACGGAAACGTGAGCTTACGCCCTCTAGTGGCAGACTTGTGCGTTAAGAAACATTTGAATTTATATGCGAAACATTTCGCAGCGAAAACGCTTTCCAACAAAGAAAGAATGTTTCAAATCGGACTCTTAGAAGCAGAGGTATCGGCACAAATAAGCTATTCGTCAACGCACCCTGGCGGAAGAACCACGCATTATTTTAAGAAGAAAGACTTGTCCAAAGATTTTTCTATGTGAGCGGTATGGGTCCACGAAATAGTTCTTTCAATCGAGTTTTTGGGAGCTCATATTTTGCTGCAAATACATCAGAAGTAGAAATTAACACCTATACATTCCCTGATGGCCAAACTATCCTTTACCAAATGTGAGAAATTATATGCAAAACCTTTCCCATGTGGAGCTGTATGCGATACAAGAAGAATGTTTTAAAATCGTAATGTTAGAAGCAGAGATATCGGGTAAATCGTAATTAATCTTAACGCCCCCCTATAGCAGAAAGTGTATGAATCACTTGGAAATTTTATAGTTATGTGAAAAACATTTCGCACTGGAAGCGCTATCCAACAAAGAAGAAATTTTTCAAATGCGTCTCTTAGAAGTAGAGATTTTCATAAAAATAAGATATACATCTACCCCCCCCCTGGCGAAGAAACCATGCATTATTTTAAGAAGAAAATATTCCGAAAAGATTTATCGACGCGAGTAGTATTTGTCCACAAACAAATTTTTTCAATCAAGATTTTAGAAGGTCAGATTTTGCTGTTAATACATCAGAAACGGAAATTAAGACTTACGCCCCATGGTGCCCAAAACAATTTTTTAAAAAAATTAGAATTTATATGCAAAAGATTTCCAGGCAGGAGCTGTATCCAGTGCAGAAATTTTTTAGAAGCAGCGGCATCGGGGAAACGCAATTACCTTTACTCCCCTAGCGGAAAGTCTAGGAATAATTTGAAAATTTTGAAATAATGTGAAAAAATTATTTGAAATGAAAAAAAAACCAAAAACATGTCGCACTGGAAACTCTATCGAATGAAGAAGGAATTTTTCAAATCGGACCATTAGAAAAGTAGAGATATCGACAAAAATATAATATATATCTACGCCTCCTGGCGGAGAAACCATGCAATATTTTAAAAAGAAAATATTCCGAAAAGGTTTATCGACGTAAGTGGCATCGGTCCACGAACGAGTTTTTTAAATCAAGATTTTAGAAGCTCAGATTTTGTGGCAAATACACCAGAAGTAAAAATTAACACTTACGTCCCCTTGGTGGCCAAACCATTCTTTACCAAAAATTAGAAATTATATGCAAAAACTACCCCATCCGGAGCTGTATGCGCTGAAGAATTTTTTTTTCAAATCGGGAAGTTTAGATTTAGATATATCGGTTAAAACGCAATTTACTTTTACGACTCCTAGCGGAAAATCTATGCGTAACTTGAAAAAGTGACTATACCTAAAATACTCTTTGACGTAAATGGAATCGGAAGATAAAAAAAAAAAATCAGTCGGATGTTTAGAAGCAAATATATGGAATAAAATACATTTTGAATTCTATATCATCTGCATTTATGCCATCCAGCTGCGAAATTGCACTTCGTAAAAAAAAAAAAAAAAAAAAAAAAAAAATGAAGGATCAGATCCATTAGAAATATTTCAAGCTTCGCAATGCAAAAAGAATTTTTTAAAATCGGACTAATAGTTGCATAGATGTGGTGTCCCCAGACGGACGGACAAACCGATAACATAAGCAAAATCGTTTTTTACGCTTTCCAACAGTAGGTTGAAGAAGCGTATATGCTCCAGCTTTGTCCGTCCGCACGATAACTAGTGTAAAAATGGTTCGATTTCGATGAAATTTTAGTATATGATAAGGGATCACTTGGGGACGAACCCTATTGAAAATGGGCGAAATGGGGTCAAAGGTCAGGACGTAGGAGCGGGATCCATTCCATTGCCCTTATGCGTCCTAACTTGCTTAAATATGGTTCGATTTCAATGACATTTTAGTATGTTGTAGGGGACCACCTGGGAACGAACCATATTGAAAATGGGTGAAATGGGGTCAAAGGTCAGGACATAGGAGCGGGATACATTCCATTGCCCTTATGCGACATAACTTATGTACAAATGCTTCGATTGAGACAAAACTTTATCATGTTGTTCCGGAAGTATACTTAACCGGTTCTGTTGAATATCATCCAAATATGGTCAAAAGTCAGTGCATAGGAGCGAGATTTATTCTGCAGCCATTATTCTCATAACTTGAGTAATGATTTCTGGTATGTTGGAAAGCGTATCATAATCAATGCATTGCACGATTTTACTAACTTGTTTACGCTTTCCAACCGTAGGCTGAAGAAGCGTATGTGCAGCAGCTTTGCCTGTCTGTCTGTCTTTGCGCACGATAACTCGCGTAAAAACGGTTCGATTTCGATGAAATTTTAGTATGTGGTAGGGAAGAACCTGGGGATGCACCCTATTCAAAATTGGTGAAATGGAATCGAAGGTCAGGACATGGGAGCGGGATCCATTCCATCGCCCTTTTGCGTCATAACTTATGTAAAAATTATTCGATTGCGACAAAACTTTATCATATTGTTCCGCAGGTATACTGAACCAATTCTTTTTAATATCATCGAAATGGGGTCAAAGGTCAGGGTAGTGTTGCGAGATTTGCTCCACAGCCGTTATCCTCATCACGTAACTAAAAATGCTTCGATTGCGACAAAACGGCAGTATGTTGTTCCGGAGGTATACTGAACGAATTATGTTTAATATCATCGAAATGGGGTCAAAGGTCAGGGTAGGGGCGAGATTTATTCCGTAGCCATTATCCTCATAACTTGAGTAATGATTTCTGGTATGTTGGAAAGCGTTTCATGATCAATACATTGCATGATTTTATTAACTTGTTTTCAAAAGACGTGCTAAAAAACTGTGAACCTACCGCGGCTCATCGATGCTAGAGGTGAGCGAAGGCTATCTCTTATGGTACGAGACAACAGAAGTGGCTCAATTCGCCAGTAATTCGAATGCCGTCGAGAGGACTAATGTGTCAAAATACACTGTACATCGAGCCCAGCTGAAAATGGTGCTGCCTAACCGCAGGCAGTTCCGAGTGCTTATGCAAACCTCCGTTCACTCCTTAAAGCGCCTACAATGGGACGCGAGCATAGAGACTGAACCTCGAATGATTAGAACACGGTCGTTGGTCCTACGAATCTCCTTTTCTACTACTGCACCATGTGGACGGGCGAGTACGTGCGTCTCGTTTACATGGGGAAGTGTTTGCACCAGGATGCACCACGGGACGAAAATAGGCAGGTAGAACAAGTATAATGCTTTGGGCAATATTCTTCTGGGAAACCCGGGTCCAGTCCGAGTCCACGTGTCCATACCTTGGGTCCGTGTGTAGAAAACTATGACGTCTATCTCCTACCTAAACATCATTTCAGACCAGGTACATCCTATCATGGCAACAGTATTCCATCCAGTAGTGCCTTCTTTCAGAAGGACAATGCGCCATGTTACAGTGCCAGAATTGTTCAACAATGGTTCGAAGAACACGAGGAAGGCTTTCAAGTGTTGCCCTGGACTCCAAATTCCCCAGACAACAATCCAATCGAACATCTGTGGTTTGTATTGGAACAGCAAATCCGATCTGTCGCGGCTCAACTACGTAACTTACAAGAGTTAAAGGAGCATGTGGTAACGTGCTGGTACTATATATACCAAAAGACACGTTTAAAAATCTTGTAGTATCAATGCCTCGCTGGGAAAGGGCTGTTTCGGCGGCCCGTGGATAACCAACATCATATTAGGGGTACAAATAAGTTTTAAAGCGTTTTAAGACAACGCAACATGTAACATTCGGAGAAAACGATTTCTTTACGAATCAAAATATGCGCCGTCATTATCTATCATCTTCCGCTATCGGTCGGGCAGCTGACAGATTCCAGCCATGAAGAACACTTCGTCGTGCGACGAGCTGAAGTCGTCAACCCATTTTTGCACTTCGTCACATGTCCAGAACCGTACAGCTGACAAACTATCTTGCATCGATCGGAACAAATGATAGTCTGAAGAGGCTATGTCGGAACTATACGCCGGGTGCTCCAAAACTTCCCAGCCAAGCGTCAATAACGTTTCCTTGACCGATTTTGCGACATGCGTTGTCATGCAGTAATTTCACGGGACGCAATCCTTTTCCTGTGAATGGACGTTCTCGACAGATTTGCTGGTTCAATCGCAACACTTGCTGCTTGTAGCGATCAGCAGTAACATTTTGACCTTTGTTCCAATATCTCGTAATAGAGCACACCCTTCATATCCCACCAGATGGACAGCAGAACTTTCTTGGAGTGACTATTGCGTTTCGGTGTCGAAGTCGTTGGTCCACCGGGGTCTAACCCAGTGTTTTTTTTTGTTGGGATTGTCGTACCATATCCACTTTTTATCACCCGTAACGATTTTCCACCGGAAAGGCTTTCTGTGTTGTTTATTCAACAGATTCAAGCACTTCATGATACGCTCATCCTTGTTCCTCTGGCTCAGGTCATGTGGCACCCATTTTCCTTCCTTCTGAATCTTTCCCACTGCGCGTAAACGATTTGAAATGGTTTGTTGAGTTACCCCCAGTTGTTCAGCTAGTTCGTTTTGCGTTTGAGACGAATCTTCATCCAGCAATGCTTGCAGTTCCTCATGTGCAACCTTCTGCGGGGCGCCGCTGAGTTCTCGATCGCTTACAATCACCTGCCTTAACTAAACCAAAACTCACACCTGCTTTTCGATTCAATATTCTCCCCCAGAGCAGAACAGATCGATGCACATGTTTTTGCAGCACTTTTTCCTTGATGAAATTCGTAACGAATACAGTGTAGAATGAATGCAGTATCGCTTGCTATCTTTCACCTACCAAGTGCGTTTGACTGTTGGGGAAAACTGCTGTGTCACATTTTATACTCTGGATTAGTTACGGTCACATGACAACAACGCGGAGGAATGTCGGATATGTAAATTAGCGGCATACGTCACACAAAAAACGTTTGAAAACTTATTTGTACACCTAACATTAGGCAGGGGGTCATGATGTTTTGGCCCTTCGATGTAATCATGTCACTTTTGTTTTGGGGTTTACCAAGTACAATGCGAAACTTTAATCATTATAACCGTCCCTAATTTAGGGCCACTGGATTCGTGTATGGAAAAATGCCAGCGCCGTAAGGCTATCTTGCCGCCTATGCCTTACCAGGAGCTCGAGCACGAACCCTACTCAGATGATTAGCCGTAATCGTACGCTTGTGACCGCTCGCCCATCGGACGGTCTGTCACTTGATGCATTTACCATTTTACTCATAGATCTGTCTTCGTACACAGACGGAGTATTTCCACTTTTAGAATTCGATTTGAGGAAAACACTTTGATTTGTGTGCTGCAAGAACAGGCAATTTGTGTGAGCTACTTAAAAAAGTGATTTCATTTCACGTTAAAACAAAAGTATAAAGTTTTCAGATAAAATCTCCTGATCCCCTTCTTCGTAGCAATTTTAGCTCCAGATAGTTCCAGGGTTTGTTGCTCGAATGAAAATTTCTAAATTTTCCTGTCTTCGCTGGCCTTCCTGTTTTATTTTGAATTTCTTCCAGTGATGGAAACGGGTCACGGGTAAGCGGGTCAAAAGGTCAACAATTTCTTGCGGGTCAAACGCGTCGGGTCCAGGTGTTTCTGACCCGAATTCGACCTGGTTTTTGTATTGTACTAAAACTTTATTTCACTAAACTATTTCCGAACAATTTGTATTGTACTAAAACTTTATTTCACTAAACTATTTCCGAACAATTTGTATTGTACTAAAACTTTATTTCACTAAACTATTTCCGAACAATTTGTATTGTACTAAAACTTTATTTCACTAAACTATTTCCGAACAATTTGTATTGTACTAAAACTTTATTTCACTAAACTATTTCCGAACAATTTGTATTATACTAAAACTTTATTTCACTAAACTATTTCCGAACAATTTGTATTGTACTAAAACTTTATTTCACTAAACTATTTCCGAACATTATTTCATCACTTTTTACACAAACGTAACAATATCTCATTGCAATCTGCGTAAATTACGAGAAACTCATGCTAATTGGGATAAATGCCGTTACGAAATGCAGTTTGATGCTATGGAAGTTATCGTATTTCTTCGCTTGTCACTGCATCATTCTGTACATATGATAAGTATTTGTGCTTAATTGTTGCTACCATTGCTGTCATATTTCTAAATACTGTTGCACCTGTTAGTTCCTTCTCACCCAGGGTCTTTTATGTGAATTAGTACCTTGTGCATGTTTAATCTTTAGTATGGTAGTAATGCTTGATTGGAATTTGTGCATAGTACAGAATCATGTCTTTCTCTGTCTACAATACTGTAGGTATACATTTTCATTTGTATCTCTCGTGCTTTATTGTCTGCCTCTCTTTCGCCCTACGTGGCAAAATAATTTTATGATTTTAACAATATTTTGTTTTACGTTTCACTGGAACTTTCCAGTTGATGTATATACCACTGTATTTATTGGCAGAATTCACCTCTCATGTACATAGAAATGTTATTTTTACTGAAAAATAAAGACAATTTTGAAATGTACGTCGTAGCAAAATTTAGCTTCTTCTCAACCCCTTCCCCCAAGGCTGCTTACCTGCTGATGACGAGAGCTTTAAAATGATGTCTAACGCGGTGGAATGTATGCAACCTGTAGATATCCTAGATCAAAAGTTACCAATTTCTCTCACTAACACACTTGCGGTTCAACATTTCTTGCTATCTTGAGGTCAGATTTTAGCTTGCGCATGCGCAGATGGACTTTCATAGCTACATCACATGTCATCGTTGTCAGGATCGTTTCTTACGTTCGTCTAAATCTGAATAATGTACAATACTAATTAAAAATACACTGAAATGCTAAAAGTCATGTGATAGCACTATGAAAATTTTTAACTGGCGCTGCCGTCGCATAAAGCCTTCGACGCACGCCACGATTTCGAGGTGTAATGTCGTGAGTCAGGTTGAACCACCGCCAGTAGGATTATGGCAAGCCGATGTGAATTATCGGAGTTTGAACGAGGCATGGTAGTTGCAGCCAGACGGATGGGACATTCAATTCCCGAGGGAGTGCGAACATTCAACTTTCCTCGATCCACGGTGTCACGTGTGTACCGAAAATACCTCATAGAAGGCATTGCCATCCATCGTGAACAGCGCAGTGGCCGACCACGGGTGCTGAATCACCGTGACCAGCTCATTCCGACCAGGATTGTCCATGCTAACAGACAAGCGACATTGGCTCGAATTACATACATATTCAATGCAGGAGGTACCAGTCTACCAGAGACATATACATCAGGTCTGTGCAGCGTAATTTAGCGTCCATGTGGTATGGGACCAGAAGATCCACCAAAGAGCCTTTGTTAACATCACGACATCGCACACAGCGATTCACCTAGGCTCGTGAACACGGTGATTGGATCCTGGTAAACTGGCAACGTGTGGCGTGGTCCGATGAGTCATACTACCAGTTGTTACGAGCTGGTGTGGAGCAGATCCCATGATGCCATAGACCCAAGCTGTCAGAAAGACACTGTACAAGCTGCTGGTGGTTCCATACATGAGTGTGATGTCTTTACGTGGCAAGGTTTGGATCCTCTGGTCCTTGTAATCGCTTTTTGCTCTGCTGGGTGACCGTTTACAGCCCTTCATGGACTTCATGTAGCCCAATAACGATGGAATTTTTCAGACGGGCAATGTACCATATCATAGGGCCCAAGTTGTATAAAATTGGTTCTAGAAGCATTCTGAATAGTTCCCCGACGGATGGTGTGGACACCACAAGGTGAACCAATGAAGCACTTATGAGACATGGTGGAAAGGTCCATTCGCACCCAAGATCCTGCACCTACAGATACCAGGGATCTGTGGGCGGCTGTTCAGACAGCATGGCTCAACATTTCTCCGGAACTCTTACGGTCACTATATAGAACTTATGGGAAGTGGTAGAAAGGCTCATTCGCACCCAAGATCCTGCACCTACAAATACCAGGAAACTGTTGGCGGCTGTTCAGACAGCATGGCTCAACATTTCTCCGGAAGTCTTCAGGCCACTATATAGCACTTATTGGACGTAGCAGAAAGGCTCATTCGCACCCAAGATCCTGCACCTACAAATACCAGGAAACTGTGGGCGGCTATTCAGGCAGCATGGCTTAACATTTCTCCGGAAGTCTTCCGGCCACTATACGCACTTATTGGACGTAGCAGAAAGGTTCATTCGCACCCAAGATCCTGCACCTACAAATACCAAGGAAACTGTGGGCGGCTGTTCAGGCAGCATGGCTCAACATTTCTCCAGAAGTCTTCCGGCCACTATACAGCATTTATGGGAAGTGGTAGAAAGGCTCATTCGCACCCAAGATCCTTCACCTACAAATACCAGGGAACTGTGGGTGGCTGTTCAGACAGCATGGCTCAACATTTGTCCGGAAGTCTTCCAGCCTCTATACAGCACTTATGCGACGTGGTAGAAAGGTTCATTCGCACCCAAGATCCTGCACCTACAAATACCAAGGAACTGTGGGCGGCTGTTTGGACGGCATGGCTCAACATCTCTCCAGAAGTCTTCCGGCCACTTGCGGAATCGATGCCACGTCGAGTTGCTGCACTTCGCCGGGCTAGAGGAGGTCCTACACGATCCTAGGTACGTATTCCATGACTTTTGGCTGTTCATTGTGTTGTTTTGGGGAAACTAAAGAGTCGAGATATATACTTATTATTGTCGCCGCCATAATTTAGTAAATATTTGCTTTTATGATTCACAAACCTACTTTCATTGGTTTTACAACGACAACATGCATTAATCCACCTAGCTTAAGCACCACTCAATGTCAGGAATTAATAAAATTTATTATTTGTTGTTATAATTTAATTCCACTTAGTGTGTACCGAACTGTGGCTCCATGTGGTCGTGAGCGACGCGAACAAATGCACTGTACTGTGTGTAAATAAATGTATACTCTCGAATCAGTCGTTTAATTTCACACTCACAAAGATCTTCGCAGGTAAGACGCGTAGCATAAACTATCTACAAAGAGTACTAGTACATTAGGTGCATCTCCCAATTTTTTTCAGCCCTCCAACATAATCAAAAAATTATTTAAATTCTGAGAATTCTACTGATTTCAGAAACAAAATACATCCTGTTTCTGAAATCAGTTTTTACAGCTTTAATGTCTAAAAAAGCTCTTTCCGCTATTGACTTTGGTGCTGGAAATACTCTAAAAATGCTGGCGACTTGGGACAAGTTCGCGTAACTGAGTAATTTTTCGTTATATTTCATTTAATCGTTTCTTATGCGCAGTGTTAAATCTTACACCTTATAATTATGTTACACAAACCACAAGGCCTAAAGCTATTACATCCAAATCAATGTGAAATATGTTTTGCGATGACGAATAAATTGCACGCTTGTCCTAAAATTAAAATAGCAAATGATGTTTGGGCAGATTTGATAAAAAAGAAAATAACATTTTATGGACGTCTTTGACCTTATATAAGACAGATTAACACTTGAAATATTAACACTGAGCAAAGTCGTCGCGTTTAATAAATGGAGGCCTATTGTTCTTGTTTCTCTTCATGAAGGTTTATCATTGTTTCCTGTAACAACAAATAATTTGTAGTTAATTATTATTGCTTGTAATGATGAATGACTAATTACTGCTGTTTGATTAATTACAGTTTGCTCTTATTCATAATTGAAATAACGAATGAAGAATGCCTGGAACTTCAGAACCAGTTATGTGGATCTTAAAAGAAAACATACGGAGACATTGATTTATTATCTTTTTTCTATTCTTTCTTCAACGTTGCATTTCGTAGGGTCGAATTAAAATATTCAGAATTAGGAGTACTTCTGATTCGCTTAGTGGTTGTGTTTTGAAATGTATGTCTGCGGTGCAAATTCAGAATAGGCTGGTGGATTTTATTTAGCCATGTCAATTATTAGATAGGATTTAAATCTTTATCTAACAAGAAAGTAAATATTTCTGTAGTATCGATTTTCTAAATATTTCTGTTGCATCGATTTTCTAAATATTTCTGTAACACCGATTTTCTAAATATTTCTGTAGCACCGATTTTCTAAATATTTCTGTAGCACCAATTTTCTAAATATTTCTGTAGCATCCAGCATTCGGAATAGAAAGACACGAGTTTAAATCACACCCCTTGCAAAAAAAAAAAAAAATTCACCCAATAAGTTGCTTATGGTCAGGGCCCGCTTAAAGTTTTATGGGGCCCTAGGCACAGTAAGCGTTGTGGGGCCCCTACAGCAAAATGATTATCCCATTCTCAATAGTACCTCTCTATATTTTTAGGACAGTTTTCTGCCTACACTTTGGTTATTATACACTGAGTGGCCACTTTATTATGACCACCCGCTCAGTACTTCGTTGGGCCACCTTTTGCCTTTAATACTGCGTCAATTTTTCGTGGAATGCACTCCACGAGATGTTGATAGGTGGTTTGTGGAATCTGAGACCACGCTTGATGAATAGCACTTTCTAGGAGTGTGAGATTGCAGGTTTGTGGATCCAGCTGTCTGATGGCTCGTTCAACTTCATCCTAAACATTCTCAATGGGGTTGAGATCTGAAGATTGTGGGGGCCACCTAAGCAAAGTAAACTCACCGGCTTATTCCTGAAACCAATCCTGTTCAATACGAGCACTATGGCAGGACGCATTATCTTGTTGAAAGTAGCCATCGCCATTGGAATATACCATCCACATGACGGGATGCAATTGGTCCGCAACGATGTTTAGATATGATGTGCCAGTCAGACGTTCATCAACACGAATTAAAGGGGCAATGCATGACAGGAAAGCATTTCCCAAACCATAACGTTGCCTCCATCAGCTTGAAGGGTTGTAGCAATGCATTTGGGGTCCATGCTTGCGTGCTGTTTTCGCCAAATTCTCACTCGGCTATCGGCATGATGCAAATGAAAACGTGGTTCATGGGACTACATAATTTGTTTCCAATTATTGACTGTCCAATCCTTGTGCTCCTGTGTGAACTGGATACGCTTTCTCTTGTTAACTGCAGACAGCAAAGGTTTTGGAACAGAGCTTCGGCTGCCATATCCCATCCGATGCAATGTACGGCGAACAGTGCGTGCAGAGATCATTTGAGTGGATCCTTGATTAAGATGGTCTGTAATTTGCTGCACTGTTGTCCTTCTGTTGTCTGTTACCAGTCTGGACACTCTCCGTTCCGCCCGAGCAGTCACTAGTCGATGTCGACCACACGTTGCGCGTAGAGACCCGGTTCTTTGGCTGACAGTTCAGTCTTTAAATACTTTAACAACAGCTGCTCTGGAACATTTCACGAATGCGGCAGTTTCGGTGATACTCGCTCCATGGCTCTGAGTTCCTAGAATCATCCCACGTTGAAAACCAGTCAAATCGCATTTTTTACCCATCTCGTCACCCAAAAATCACTTCTACTACTATCGCAAGCACTAAGCTTTCCCTTTTCATACTAGCCTCGCCCTCTGGCGGCAACAGCGTGCAGCCATAACTCATTTACTTAAAACTGTCAGGTGGTCATAATAAAGTGGCCACTCAGTGTATAACGTTCTATATGTTGCTGTCTTATTTACTGAAAGTTTAATTACCCTGCACTGCTACCTGAGATTCCGTTATACGACGACTTCGCACGCTTACCTGGTTTTTTATGTTGGTTTTTTTTTTGGTCCACAATTACTATCTACTTCATCCATGAATATATCTGTTGGTCTTGTGTTGGGCCGGTGCTTGTTTTTTTTTTTTTTTTTTAAGAAGTTTTGAAGTTGGAACTTCATCCTCTTCCAATCCTACTTCTACGAATGGATGGCGGCTTGATACTACACTTTCCGATATCTTTTTTGTTTACTCTTTTCAGTTTTCTCTCTCTGCTAAACCTACGTATACACATTTCACATGGACTATCGTTGTACTGAGCAATCTCCTCCGCTATTCCTACTTTGTTTTCAAAGTTTTTCTATCCCGCGTGTGGTTTTCCCAAGCGTTTTACCCCAACCCCTTCGTAAACATACCGACGTATGTCGATGCAACCACTTGTTGGTACTTGGGCTACCTGATGAGAACGTTAGTTTGAAATCATATGGTAGTGGGTAATTCCATGTCAAGTGATCCAACAGAGGTTGTTTGACCCATTTAGAAAAAAATAATTTTTTGTTTGTGGTTACCTATATAAATGTAGAGTTCAAAAAGAATATTTTTAATTATTTTTTTTGTAACTCCAATGGCGGCCCCTGAAAATTGGGGGCCCGGGCCTAGTCGGTAATCAGAACCTACGTATGGTGGTCGTTTGACTAAACAAATTTACATAGCACCCAGGCACTCTTTGTAGATAATTTAGGCTATGCATCATTCGCATGCCAAGATCTTTGTGGGTGTGAAATAAAACAAATGATTCGAGAGTATACATTTATTTACCTACAACACATTGAATTTATTCGCCTCACTCACTACCTCACAAAGCCACAGTCTCATACATGCTAAGTGAAATTAAATTATAACAACAAACAATAAGGTTTACTAAATCCTGACATTGAGTGTTCTTAGGTAGGTAGATTAATGAATGCTATTGTCGTAAAAGCGATGAAAGACGATGTGTCAGTCATAAAAGTAAATATTTACTAAACTATGGGGCGGCAGAGTAGTAAGAATTTCGACTATTTAGTTTTTTTAAAAACAATATTCATTTCAGTTATTATTATTACTTATTATTAAGATTTAGACGAATGCAAGAAAGACCCTGATACCGATGAATTATGATGTAGCTACAAAAGTCCATCTGCGCATACGCAAGCTAAAATCTAACCTCAAGATAGAAAGAAAAGCTGAACCGCTGAAGTGTTGGTGACGGAGATTGGCAACTTCTACAAGTTTCACTCCATCGTATTATATATCATTTTAAAGCTCTCATCAATCGCAGGTAACCCTCGTCGAGAGGAAACCAAACATTTGCATTTTTGATGCTTTGAAATAGATGTGCCGTTTTCACAGCATTAAAAATGCATTTTTTTGTGATGGCTTTCACCGTATTTAGCACCAAGTTCTTGTAATTTACGCGCATTGCTATGAGAAGTTGTTACATTTTTGGAAAACATGATGAAATAATCGGTGGTAGTTTAGAAAAATATATTGTTGAGTAATAATCAAATTAACTATTGTTGCGTCACTTCGTGGGACAGCATACATACGGAACAATCAGAAAATGATAGGAAATTGGATTGTGGGTTTGTACGCCACTTACAATAATACGATATAACACAATGTGTATTTTTAATCCATTAATAGGAGTAAAATTACAAAAGTTTCACAAGCTTTCACTACCAATGAGCAGCTTCTTCAGGCTTCTGAATATAAACACTTAACAGAAACAGACAAAGAATAAATGAACAGCTTTCCTGTCTTTTCTCAGAATTTATTCTTTGCTGTTTCTGTTAAGTGTTTATATTCAGAAGCCTGAAGAAGCTGTCCGTTGGCAGTGAAAGCTTGCAAAACCTTTGTAATTTTTACGCCTATTAACGGATTAAAAATACACATTAATGTGTTATATCGTATTAATCAGACAATGGTTTTGACAATCACGCATCATTACCAATTCTCATTACATCGAACATTTTTACTTGGGATTCACTTCACTACTATCGGGAAAGATGCATAGCGTACAAGAGAGAGAGAGAGAGAGAGAGAGAGAGAGAGAGAGAGAGAGAGAGAGAGAGAGAGAGAGAGAGATAGTGAGAGAGAGAGAGAGAGAGAGAGTGTGGGAGAAAGATAGAGAGATAGTGAGAGAGAGAGAGAGTGGGAGAAAGATAGAGAGATAGTGAGAGAGAGAGAGAGAGAGAGAGAGTGGAGAAAGATAGAGAGATAGTGAGAGAGGTAATGAGAGAGAAAGATAGAGAGAGAGAGAGTGGGAGAAAGATAGAGATATAGTGAGAGAGAGAGAGGGAGAAAGATAGAGAGATAGTGAGAGAGAGAAAGTGGGAGAAAGATAGAGAGATAGTGAGAAAGAGAGTGGGAGAAAGATAGAGAGATAGTGAGAGAGAGAAAGTGGGAGAAAAATAGAGAGATAGTGAGAAAGAGAGTGGGAGAAAGATAGAGAGATAGTGAGAGAGAGAGAGAGTGGGAGAAAGATAGAGAGATAGTGTGAGAGAGAGGGAGAAAGATAGAGAGATAGTGGGAGAGAGAGAGAGGGAGAAGAAAGATAGAGAGATAGTGGGAGAGAGAGAGGGGGAAAAAGATAGAGAGATAGTGAGAGAGAGTGGGAGAAAGATAGAAAGATAGAGAGAGAGAGAGAGAGAGAGAGAGAGAGAGAGAGTGGGAGAAAGATAGAGAGATAGTGAGAGAGAGAGAGAGAGAGAGAGATAGAGAGATAGTGAGAGAGAGAGAGAGAGATAGAGAGATAGTGGGAGAGAAAGAGAGAGAGAAAGATAGAGAGAGAGTGAGAGAGAGAGTGGGAGAAAGATAGAAAGATAGTGAGAGAGAGAGAGAGAGAGAGAGAGAGAGAGAGAGAGAGAGAGAAAGAAAGATAGTGAGAGAGAAAGAGAGAGTGGGAGAAAGATAGAGAGATAGTGAGAGAGGTAATGAGAGGGGGGGAGAAAGATAGAGAGATAGTGAGAGAGAGAGAGAGAGAGAGTGGGAGAAAGATAGAGAGATAGTGAGAGAGGTAATGAGAGAGAAATATAGAGAGATAGTGAGAGAGAAAGAAAGATATATATAGAGAGAGAGTGAGAGAGAGAGAGAGAAAGAGAGAGATGGACATTCAATTGAGAGAAAATTTGTACGTGTGAAAAGTGTTTTTCCATGTTACAAAATTACTTGTCGTGGCCCATTTAAACAGAAGGAACAGCTTTCCTGTCTTTTCTCCACTTCCCCAGAGTAGGGCCCAAGGTCTATTGCTAGGGTCGTAATTTTATCGTGGGAAAAAAAGGAAATTCGCGTACAGCGGTTGAGGGTTAGATTGCGAACTTTCGAAAAAAGTTGACGGCAGTACCGTATTTCCTCGAATATTCGGTTTTCAGGCTCTTTCCTTACGTTCTGGATATGTAAGACGCGTTTCCTGTCACAAAAGCGGTTATATTCGCAAAAGGTATTTCATACTTATTAACACACTGAAGTATTGCCTCTCTGACTGCTTTAAAATTTACAGATTCCAAAGTGATGCACTCGAGGATGGTTGCATTCAAAGACATTACAGCTTTCAACATTCGTTTCAGCAGCTGGAACAGCAAGAATATTAAAAATGTACCTATCTTCTGAATCAGTTGTTTCGTCTGCTACGATGCTTACACCCGATACTGATTTTTAAAAATCTTTCACTTGTCGCTTGTGAACATCCCATATTTTCGTCAAATAACATTTCCGCATCCAGTTTACATTTGGAATAACACCGATATCTATCAACGAATTTTCCAAATAATTTTTTTAATGTAGGGTTACCCAGTTTGAAAAGTGGGATGTTAGCTGCTCAAAAGGCGCCAGTTAAATTCGAAAGTTCAATTACGTGATGCTGTTCTTGTTTAGTTCTTTTCTCAATTAATTCACCAACACATTTCTGTATTATTTTCGATTGACTCTTATGACACACTTTTTTTAAGTAACTTGTTTGCTAAATGCTTTTCACTACTGTCCTTTCTTGAAAAATCCACTGGTATGTTGCCACAAGAACAGAACAATAAATTTTTGTTCACGTGAAACGTTCCCTTGCTGAATTGCTTGCATCTTTCGGATGCACTCATTTTGCTCACGTGGCTTATTCTCAGAATTAGCTAACACCCAGCAAAAACACAAGTGCTGGGAAACTACTGGCCACCAGCTGGCAGTGATGGGTCACTGCTGGCTGCAATCTGCCGCTCACTGCCCGGTAGCGGTCCGTTGGTGGCAGCACTATCAGTTGGAGAGCCATTGATGGCCATGCAGCATCGCCGTGAATTGTGGGACTCCAAGCAAGTGCCACTAGTGGCCCGTTGCTGGCAACCAATGCAACCCCAACAGCAGGTGGAAGCAACGGGACTGCGCATGCGCATAAGTAACACTTGCTGTGTCTCTCATGGTATCAGTTAGTTGAAGACGGCGCTATTGCCATCGTGTTATTTTAGTGGATGTTAAGAAAGAAAATCCCTATGTAGAGAGGCGAATTAATTTCCTAATGAAATTCCGCGTCGACGAATATATTAGATTAAGCCATGAAATACTAGATTATAGCCATGAAATTCACCCACTCCATTCCCATGAATAACAATTCATGGAATGGAGTAGGTGAATAACAAGAAAAAATTTGAAACCGTTTGAAACAAATGTCCCGGAAAACCATTAAAAAAACGTTTGTTGAAAAAAAAAGAATTGTACGCGTACAAAATTTATTAATTATTTGAATGAAAAAAAAACCAACGCTATGTGAATATAATGTACTCATCCATGGGTTGAATACACAAGACTGGGAGGAATTCGCTTCTAAAAATAACGAGAAGTAAAATAAAATATCTTTCCTCTTTAAAACAAATGTAGCTTCGGACAACGGAAAGGAATGATACAACGTTAAAAATGTAACAGAAGAATGTGACATGAACCCGGGTAAATATATATTAATTTAATAATCTCCTTTCAAGACGACAAGGACAGTACAAAACTTTGGAAAGCGACTCTAAGTATGTACACTCCTTGAAAATGAGTGAAGTTCCCTTAAGGTAAAAAAAAACTATCGTCATGTTGAAAAAATAAATTTATGAATTATATGAAACTGACTTTCATGAAAAATACCTCGCAATATTGTAAAATGAAAGAGGGAACCATTCGATTACACATTCCGCGCGAAACAGATAGCTTCAAGCAAACGCTCGTGCGTGGCAAATCGGTAGACAGCTCCAAACGGACATTTTTCCGGTCTGTTGAGAAAATTTCCCCAGCGCATTGCTATAATTCACAAGTTTCGTAAGGGTAGAAAAAAAAGTTGTAGCTTTGGGAAACTGCGGTTATCCTTGATTTTTTTTTTTTTTATGGCTACTACTGGGAAATTGGCGGACAAGATTCGGCAAGCCACCAGTTACGTCACGTGGTTGCCGGCTGCCACTACCGGCAAACTAGCGGACCACATTAGATTAGCCATCATTTCTGGCACGTGCTTGCAGGGCCGCTGAAGGGCCACTTGTGGAAGCTACTGTCTGTGATGGACAACTGATGACCCTGTTGTGGCATATGACAACTGATGGGGTGCCAACTGTTGGCCCTTCTGTTGGCCGCCCGGATATTTTATTGGCGGTTCGGCAGCGGCAACATAGTGCTGGGCCATTGCTGGCAGTGCTGGCCCAGCAGGACTGATTTTGCTGGGCGATATCTAGAAAATTTATAAACTAAATACTCACAAGAAAAAAATTCTAAGCTAAGCGTCTGCGAAACTCAAACATTCTTTTCTGGGAGCTGTTTTTTCCAGTTAAAACTACTAATACAATTGACGACATATGGTTTACGGTTTACTAGTAGTGTTGCAAGTCGCCAAGGTCATTCAACAGTATCGGATTGTAGAAAGCACGAAATACCACAAGTGCATTCTTCAGCAGAGTGCATGTGTCGTGGAATTACCTCAAGCTTGTTCGATAAGAGTCTCTTCGTAAATGGGGTAATTCAAGGTTTTAAGTTCTGGTTTGGACTTAGGAGTAGAATTATTTTGCGGTATATTTTTCGCATAAATTCAAATGAAGGCAGTATTAAAATTATTTGAATATGAAAAATAATCTGAAAATTATAATAGAAATTAGGTAAACATAGGGAAAAAAACTGAAATTCGCGGATATATTTGATATTCAAAAAAGAATTTTGTCTTCCAAATTTCTTAAAACACGACGGCAACTAGATTTCAATAATTTTAAGCAATATAGAAACAAATTTAATCTCTTTTGAACCAAAAGAGATTATTACACCAAAATATTTTCACAAAATTCACCTAAACAAACATAGAAACACCTTAATCAATTACTAGGTAATACACCCAAAACTATCTTACCATCTTTCTGGGCTACTACGAATAATATAAAGATAGAAAAAACAACAACAGAATATTGTAATACATATGAATCATCATTTTGTAACAATGATTCATATGTATTACAATATCCTGTTTTACAAAAATTAAAATCGGTTAATACTCATTACTCAAATTACTTGCAAAAATCATATCGCCATAATAATTTTCACTTTGCACACATTGCACAAGATGAATTATTGGTAGAATTAAAATATATAAAATTGACGTCAGGTACAGGTTACGATGATATTAATACACTGACAATTAAATATGTAGCAGTTTGATTTGTGAACCTTTACTCCTAATATACGTACACTCTGTCTTTCATACAAGAATTTTTCCGGATGAGTTAAAAATTTCAAAAATTACACCAAAGCATAAATCAGGATCACATAATGATGAAAATAACTATCGTTCAATATCTAAAATATCAATTTTTGCAAAATTACTTGAAAAATTAATGTACAATAAACTATTACCCTACCTACAGAAATATCATATTGTAAATGAAAATCAATTTGGATTTCAACCAAACAAATCAACAGAGCTTGCACTTCTTCATATTCAGGATATTATCCAAAAAAGTTTGAAAACAAAAAAATAATTCTTGCCCTCTTTTTAGATCTAACAAAAGCTTTTGATACACTAAATCATAACATAATATTAAGCAAATTACAAAATATCGGTATTAAAGGTACAGCACATACACTATTCAAAAACTATTTATTAAACACAAATCAATTTACTCAATTGGAGAATTATTTTTCAACAATGGAAAAAGTAGAAATGGGGGTGCCACAGTGATCAATACTTGGACCACTGCTGTTTAATGTCTATATAAATTATATTTTTAATATAGACGCTAAATCTAATATTATCCTTTATGCAGATGATACCACTTTGTTATTCAGTGGAACTGACCCAAACGGAATAATTTTACAAAGCAATATAGAATTACAGAAATATACGGAGTGAAATGAAATGAGAAACTCACCGTCTATGTACGGTATTTAATAAAATACGAAAGATATTTACAGTTAAAATACCCCACTAGCCCTTTCGGGGTAACGTTTACCCCATCACCAGGTGGAACAGAGGCAATGTAGTACTCATTTATATAGTAGTGCAACGATGCATTATGGGTATAAGTCATCAAAAGTCGCATGGGTCGTGACCGTTGGCATTATAACAGTGTAAAAAGTATAATTTCACAAGTTATTAGTTTAACATATCAATACAAGGATTCGTTACAAATAAAAAGTTATGATCAATTTTATATATTGTTGGAATTATGAATATATATTACTATAATTTAAAGTTCAGGTTAGTAATACGCTTTTTCCAAATTCTTGATATGTCCACAGGCTTCTTCTTGTCGAGCCTACGTAGTCATTACAGCATTTGTCCCCTAAAGCTTCGATGTACATATTTTCAACAAAATTTCAACAAAATGCAGCAAATGTATATATGCTGGAGTGTCCAGTAGTCTAATGTTTTCCCAGCCTGGTTGTAGAATTCCGTTTACCACATTCCTTGATAAAGCTGTGTTATTGCTGTTGGTTCGGATATCGTATTTGTGTTCCTGGACACGGATACCCAAACTTTTTCGTGTCGAGCCTACGTAGTTGTTAACATGTTTTCCTGTTGAAGGGTCTAGCAGTGGAATATTATACACACCTCATTTGTTCATAATATCTGTTGTTGCTCGATCCTTTTTAACTGATGATAGGAGGTTCTTCGAGCGGGTGCCGAATTGTATATTATGTTTTGAACAGATCCGAGATAGTGTGTTAGTGATATGGGGGTGCTGGTCCAATGCTTCTACGAATCGTTTATTAGGCCTTGTATCTGGCTTCAGATTAATAGTTCGTTCACTTGATATTCTAGTGTATAATCTCTTAATCATCGTTCTGGGGTATCCATGTTTATCCGCTAATTTAAAAATGAAATGTATCTCAAACTGGAAATGACTATCATTTGAAGAATGCGTGAAGGCTCTTCTAAAAAGAAAATTGATAGCAGAAAATTTTTGCGGAGTTGGATGGGAAGAGTTAAACGGGATAAGGCTGTTACAATCGGTAGGCTTTCGATAAATACAAAAGGACAGTGAGTTAGTATTTGAATCACGAAATAAACGAAAATGCAAAAAAGGCAGAGAGAAATTAGATTCAAGTTCTATCGTGAGCCCGATAGTAGGAAATACTTACGATAGTGCGTCGGCGAATTGCTTTAAATCTTCCTTTGAGTGAGGCCAGAACACAAGGATGTCGTCGACGTACCAAAGGTATAAACTGGGAACTAAAGGGAATTCATTGAGAACTTAGTTCTCAATGTGTTGTAGCAGGATTTCTGCTAAAACTGCGGAAAGTGGGGATCACATGGGTGGAAACCTCGGTTTGTAAGTAGATTCTAGAAATTTGAAATACGAACGCCGTTTGACTAAACGAAGTGCGTTCATAATAGCTGAGATTTCAGTGGTGGGAACATTAATTTCAACAAGTTTGGCCTCCATGATATGATGAGTGGCGTCCACAGGTACATTAGGGTACAGTGAAACTACATCTAGAGAAGGTAAAATGAAAGGGCCAGCATGTGGCTGAATCATTCTGATCCTTTCTATTGCCCTAGTAGAGCTTTTAATAGAATACGGGGAGCTCTCTGCTAACTTGGACAAATATAGGGCAAGAGCTTTTTGAAGCGGTCGGGTGCACTTTTCCTTCTGAGGGCACTCTTCCTTCATATTGCATGACAAATCACTTTTAAATCCGTGGACACCAGTATCGAGCACAAAATTCTACAGAGCGCATTCTAGTTTAAAAAAAAATGTTATTTTTTTTTTTTTTTTTTTTTTGCTTTTCAAAAGTGAAATGGAAATAAAACCGGATCATAATCAGGTCAGGAACACATTGACCCGACCCCTTTGATCCGCTAGAAATTGCCGACTCGTTAACCCGCTGAACCGTGATCCGTTTCATCTCTGCTAGCCGCCCCTGTGGCGCAGTGGTCTAAGCGCTGGCTCATGACCATTCGCCCGTGAAGGGTCCGGGTTCAAATCACGGTGAGGCATGGATGTTTTGTTTGTCTTACGGCACAGGCTCTCTCCCTTCCCTGGAGCCTGTGACCCTAAATTAGGGACGAGCGACTGCTCATAGCCCTGTGACGTTCCTGCCCAGCAGGACGCATACGATATAAAGGCAGATAGTAGCAATAACGAACGTCTGCGGAGCTCAATTGGTAGAGCGACTTATTCCGGAATGAGAGAACCCAGGTTCGAGCCAGGCGTGGACAAAAATGACCGAGAAATTTACTTCGTTATAATGGCACCCGAACTTTCAGGATGACCCGACTGTTCAAGATCTCGCAATGGTGGGATGTTCTTTCCACACCGCGAGATAGGAAAAATAAGAGAATCCCTTCTCCAGTGCTTCGAAAAATAAATGTGTGTGTGACGTTGCATTCCACACACCAGATTGACTGGGAGTTCTCAAGTGCACGCTCTACAGAGGATGGCTTCCTGCGACGATTCATGGTCACGGCTGACCAGTGGGCCATGCCCCCGGCCCTCTTTGGGGGTGGGGGTGGAGATGTGACGTGCCTGGCCAGCAGGACGCACACGATATAAAGGCAGATAGTAGCGATAACGAACGTCCGCGTAGCTCAATTGGTAGGGCGACTTATTCCGGAATGAGGAGACTCCGGGTACGAGCCCCGGCGTGGACAAAAATGACGGAGAAATTTACTTCGTTATAGCTCATTGAGTTGCTCACGGTGAACGTTAAATCTTCAATAAAAAATAAGTAAATTAAAAATCCCTGCTGCACTTCTGCATGAAATATGCTCATAAGTGTCATATGAGGACGGTAAGGTTAGCGCACACCTCTGAAAAAAGCCAGGCGGTTATTTGTATCGAGCAGTCTACTCAGCAAAGTTTTATGTGTTCCGTGGGGAGGATTTCTCATTTTCCTTTTTCATTTCCACTATAATAAAACATGGATACCTATTATCCTTCGAAATGACATGACATTCTGATTCACCGTCACACCCTAACAGGGCTTTTATAGAAGGTAAATACACGTATGATAAATTGCTCGTGGCTTTTTGGGGAATGCGTTAAAGGAATGCTTGACTTGTGTTAATTAATGGTGTGTGTAACACGTGATTTGTTAAACGAGAGAGGGAGAGATTGCTAAATGCGAGCTCGAAAGAAACCTTACAGAAATTATTTCCGACTTGAACGTTACCCCTGGTTAACGCTGCCAAGTTTATCTGAGGTGTTTCTAATTAAATCGTTTATTTAATAATCCGGAAGCGGGGCATTGTGAAACAGCGAACCAGCACGCAGCGAAAACAGACAGCTTTCCGCTTAACCGTTGACTGGAGAGGGCAGTAGAAACGCGTGTGGGACCTCGCGATTTCGTTTTCTTCTCTGCGGGATACGCCTGACTTCCTGACGCGCCTGATTTCAGCAGGAGTGCTGCGTTACATGCAAAACATTCCATTGATTTCAAAGAGACATCTTGGGCCGGCAACAGAGTGGCACCAACGTAAGGCGGTCGGTTTTTTCGAGTTCAGTTCGAAGAGCGGAAAACCCCAACTCCGTCAGAAAAGCAATCGGATTACGAGAAAGAGTAATGCGAAATGTTGAAGGAGGAAATGTAGCAAGCAGCGTAAGTGATATCTTCCTTTCTTAGAAGTTGGTTTCGTTGTGTTCATTTCTTTTGACCTAAAAATATATATATATATATATATATATATATATAATGGGACTAACAGTGCAGCTGGGGATGCTGAGTGAAAAATTCGATGAGAGAAGGGGGTAACGTTATCGAGTGGGATAACCAGCGGGTGTTCGTGTATTTGACGCGGGATCTAGTGTGAAAGGCGGCCGCAGTGAGATCACTAAATAATGCTTATTCAGCGCTGCGATTTCCTTTTTTTTTCTGACGTTTCCTTCCTTCCGTTCTCATGAAGCCGGCAGCCTTGTTTTCCTCGTCGATTTTCTTCTTTTTCACCTTTGCGTAGTTGAGTGGCAGGGCCATGTGGGTTGATGAACACGACTAGAAAACAACACGACGACTGTTGGGCGCCTAGTTAAACCAAAATAATAAAGAGTCTTCTACGAATATTCTTACTCTCAAATTAAACATGGAAGTAATCAAAAGTAACATTTTACATCGTTTTGTTTTCGCTTTCCCATTTTGGTTAACAAGCTAGTTTTTTTTCGGGGAGGGGGGGGACAACTGTACTTGCTATAAGCAGTCTCTCGTCCCTAAATTTCAGCAGCTGATTCCAGGGAGAACAGTGAGCCAGCATGCAAGCCCATAGCTCCAATGACTAGCCAGAATTTACGCCTCTGAGCACTTTGCCAACGGGACTGAAGCTTAGCTGTTGGACGATATGTCTATGAAAACGTATTAATCACCAGATTGTTGAGCAAATTGGGATGTTCTTTAAATAAACAAAGACATCGCTCTTTCCACGTTTTAGCAACACACAGCAACCGAAAAATTGTTATTGGTCGCCGCCTGCAACCGAATAATTGTTCTTCGGTCATCTCGGCGGTTACATAATAAAAAAATTTCGGTTGCTGTTTGTTGCTAAAACGTGGAAAGAACGATGTCTTTGTTTATTTACTGACTCCACGTAATTGGAGGATTTTCACTTAGGATGTTCTTTTATGCTGTGCTGATGGAAACTATAACGTATACCTCTACGTAACCTTCTTTCACAGTTTCTGTTCGCTTACGTAAATTTAGTTACTTCTCGTTAAATGTTTTCACGCCGAACTATACATTACTTAGTTTGGCAACACTGGCAGTGAGTCAACTACTACTACGTTCGACTGTCTACTACATTCCGCTGACTCACTGAGCTAAGTCAGAGGAATGTAGTAGAGAATTGAACAGCGAGTTGAAGTGTGATGGTTAATGTGCAATTGTCGATAATTGTATATACAAGGACCCCCTAGGTTGTGTAAGGTCCCGGGCAAATCCTTCGGTGATGCCTCTGTCTACATAAACAATTTTATTAAAAAAATGCATTACAAAATTCATGGGCGCATGTGAGGTATACTGATTTATGGATGAACATTTAGAATGAGGAGTAGAGTAGAGATATTTCGTATTTGTTTGCTGTCCACAGTGCACTCTTGGCCATAATCTCTGCATTCCTAGAATGTGATATCTCTCAGTGTTGACTATGGTCTTTCTAGAGATTTATATAATAGCCATGACCACGAGCATCTTCCAGAGCGGTCGTTAATAAAGCAAATGTAAAACAGGAGGACACCACTGCTGCTGGTGCTAGCGATCAGTGGTGGTGGTGGTGGTGGTGGTGGTGGGGGGGGGCAAATTGGCCCCCTGGAATATAGTCCCGGGCCGCAAGTCTTCTGCCAACCGTCAGAATGTCCACTTCCGTACCTGTAGATGATGCAACATGGCCACGAATGATTGAGAGCAAGTAATTCGGTTCTGTTCGAACGGCTCTCACAATCGCTCGATCCTCGTGTTCTGTCGTTGTCCTCGGCTGTCCACTGCCCGCGTGCCGCTGGGTTGTGATCTTCTCGACCTATCGGCGCCAACGTCGTCCGATTGCCGCGTCGCTCCGACCCAAATGCCTGAAAGATACGGTGACTTGACTAACCGGCTTCTCTCAGCCCAAGTATGCGTCCTCTCTGAAACTCGCTCAACTGCTCGTATTGTGCACGGATACGACGTCGAGGCATCCCCACCGTCAGTGGAGGATAATGCAACGGCAATTAGCTGTCACAATTATCCCTGCGTGCGAGCTTTGTTCTTGATATACCCGCTTCAATGCGCGGTTCCCATGCGATGTGGCGGGAAACTATTTCGTCATTGGTCGTTATGTTTTAATCATTTGCATATTCGGTCCTAAGGTACTTGCATGCGGAGCTTCATCAAGATCGAAAGACTTTCTCGGGGTGCTTCGCTTTTGGTAAAGAATGTATATAAGATTGTATATGTTTAGATATTCCATTCATAGACCAGAGGGCATAAGATATAAAATGACATGGAAACAGACCAGAGGGCATGAGATATAAAATGACGTGGAATATACCGGAGGGAGTAAGATATAAAAGGACATGGAAATAGACCATAGGGCATAAGATAACAAACACACACACACACACACACACACACACACACACACACACACACACACACACACACATACATTTTTTGGAGAAGACAGCGGCCAGTAGATACATTTTCTACAATCGGGTGCCAATGTGAAAACACTAATTTTTCCGTGACGGAGATCGATGTCGCGCCTCCTCGCTCCGGAGCCAGTTCTTCTAACCGGGAAAACTACACCGACGGAATATGTCACTGCAGATTTGTCGTCTTGACGCATGCTTCCCCTCTGCAGTACGTCAAAGCTGTTGAAATTATTATTAGGTATTTCGCCTTTTCTGAACCTCACTATTGTACAAATTGATGTACGATTTTGTGTGTGTTTGTAGGACCGATGGGAACGTATGGAAATACCGATACATAAACTACTCTGATGGAGGAATTAGAGTATTAATTCTTGTTGTTTCTGTGGAAATGCACTTCAAGCTTCGCAAATTACTTCTCTGCTCAAACAAAATTGTGGCATTTAGCTACATCTGAGAATGCCCTCTCCACATGGTGAAATATATTGTCGTACAAATTACCGTACGATTTCGTGTTGTGCCTGTGGAAATGTAGTTTCCGTATTTTAATCTAAATTGTTAAGAAAACTTATGAATAAATTCGCTGCTGTGCCTATGAAAAGGTACTTCTCGTTTCATAAATTACATTAATGCACGAGTAAATGTATAGTTTCGCTCTGTTTATGAGAAGAGTGCTTTCCGTTTCGTAAATTACGGTACGCTATAACTTAACCCAGAGATGGGGAACCTCTTCACGTTGGAAGGCCGCATAATTAGCTATATATTCCAGTCTCACTTTTGTCCCCATTTAATTATTTCTATTTGGACTAGATAAATAAAAAAAATCGGACAGAAATAAGAGATTTCGTTTTTTCCAGACAGAAACACTGCTGAGATAACTTATGGCGCCATCTAGCGCCCAAATTGAAATACTTTCGAGTCAGATAAATTGAATTAAAAAAAACAATTCTAACAATTTTTTCGGAAAAATAACTGTGGCACATATTAGCTATAGGTCGTTTTTATTTGTTCTCAAAATTTCAAACACTACAAAGTAATTGTCTTCGCGGAAATGTGAATAAAACAATTTACATTGCAGATATGAGATAGAATTTCCTTTACACTCATTCAAAGACAGCCTTAATAAATTAACAATTTTATTGCTAACTAAAAATACTGATTTGCAATATTTTCATACAAAGTCTTATGCAATGCGGAAGGCTATATATTTATTAAATGTGGATAATATAAAATAGAGTACTTCTGTCTCAGTTTTCAATTTCTTGGAGTTATTTATAAAGGCGAAATTTTAAAATTGGTTATTTTATGAAATAAATAAGAGTGCAGAACATTGAAAATGTAAAGTTTTGGTAGTTGTGAAAACACAAGTTTATCCGCGACGACCATCGAATCCGTGTCCCCCTCACTCCGGAGTAAGTCGCTCTCCCAACTGAGCGACGCACACAGAATGTCTTGCTGCAGATATGTCGTCTTGACACATGTTTTCACCTCCGTACTACGTCATATAGTACTTTAATAAAATTGTACTTATATATCTTAGTATCATTGTACTGTACAAGGTAACCGCGCTTCGCTGCCATTGCCTTCAAAATATGGATCCAGAATTAATTCTACTTCTCGATGAATGTGCAGCAATGCAAGTCCAGAAAGTCGAGAATTAGACATTGTGTTTCGAAGTTACATTTCCTGGAGCCTGAGACTAGAAAATGTACTTTCTGGAGTGTCTGTTGAGACAGGAAACGTTGATAGAATTTTTAGTAATTTCTTGATATTGAGGCAAAAAAAAAAAAAAAAAGCAAGAAAAAAAAAAAAGCAGCAGCTTCATAATTTGATAAGGATTCTATCGCAGTGGTTGGTCTTTTATCTTGCCTTATTTCAGTAGTGTGAGCGACAGCGAGTGGACCCTGTGGATGTATCGCTTGCGCTTGGAAAAATGCGCCAATGAAGCAAATTCAAAGGGATGCGAAAAAATCTGCGACTCCGTTGGGAAAAAAATGTGATCTGAGTCAGGTTTTTAATAGGTTTTTCAGATTCATCTTGTTATTTTTAATGAACAAGATTTAAAAAGCGGATTTAAAAGAGAACAGATTAGTAAAATCATGCAATGTATTGATTATGATACGCTTTTCAACATACCAGAAATCATTACTCAAGTTATGAGGATAATGGCTGTGGAATAAATCTCGCTCCTGTGCCCTGCCCTTTGACCCCATTTCGATGATTTAGAACAGAATGGGTTCAGTATACCTTAGAAACAACATGATAAAGTTTTGTCGCAATCGAAGCATTTGTACATAAGTTATGACGCATAAGAGCAATGGAACGGATCCCGCTCCTATGTTCTCACCTTTGACCCCATTTCGCCCATTTTCAACAGGGTTCGTCCTCGGGTTGTCTCACACCACATACTAAAATTTCATCGAAATCGAATTATTTTTACGCGAGTTATCGTGCGGACAGACAGACAGACAAAGCTGGATCATATACGCTTCTTCAACCTACGGTTGGAAAGCGTAAAAAAGGAATCATATGATTGGGCATTCAAAAGAAAAATGGGCCTTAATGGGAGGGGCTTAATCCCCTCTGAGGCCCCCCCCCCCAGTTCCTACGCCAATGGTCAAAATGGGCTGAAATGGGCTCCAGCGAACGTATTATCTGTATAAGTGGACCACACGTGGCTGGAACGAACGAATCTGCATATCAGAAAGCATTGCTTTCCCTTAATTTTGTTACTTAGAGTAATCATTTATCGGTATGACTAACACTAAATTTTAATGACCGATTATCTGCTAGAAGGGTTATAACAATGGTGGCGAAACTAAGAACCCGATGAGAAGTGTTGAGTCCCTTGTTGTTACCAAGTGGCATGATGTCCGTGTCAGGGATACTAGCACTTTCCCATCATGCCTTGTGTGAGGAGCAGAGAATAAAGAACTGGAAATCTTAGTAGATAAGCGCTCCCTTCCAGTATAAGCGCTCCCTTCCAGTAATAAGCGCTCCCTTCCAGTATAAGCGCTCCCTTTCAGTAATAAGCGCCTCCTTTCCTTCCATTAAGTGAGGTCAATATTGAGCACTTATCTCAGTAGTAGGATTATAACAATGGTGGCGAAACTAAGAACCCGGTGAGAAGTGTTGAGTCCCTTGTTGTTACCAAGTGGCATGATGTCCGTGTCAGGGCGACTAGTACTTCCCCGTCATGCCTTGGGTCATGGAGCAGAGAATAAAGGACTGAAAGGGAGCCCATATCTGGAGATTTTAATTCAACATGACGTAAAATCGAATAGTCATATAAATTTCCTTTTCAATAAGATCGCTAGGAACATCGGAGTCATTAGCAGTGCGTTGAATAATCTGACCCCTCAACTGATTATTCTTTTATAATATAAACTAATTCAGACTCTTCTTAATTCTTGCATTTCAGTCTGGGGTAAGACAACTGTATAATATAAATAGATAACAGATGATGCAGAATAAATTTAGTAGACTTTTAGAACTGAAATTATTAAATAATCATTGCTCCAGCACGTTTTTTCACCCTAGGCTTAAGGTGGTTCCACCTAAAATAACTGCCTTGTGTTTCCAATGGTAAAACTTCTTTACACATTTTCTTCGCAATAAATGTATTCCCAAGGATGAAAATTTGCACATCGATAAAACTAACTTTAAGTTATAGCATGGGATACTCAATACTTGCTAAAACATAACCATAATTATATTAAAAATCAATCATTTTTCTTTGAGTAATGTTCAGACCTGTTAATAGATGGCGCGATCTGTACATTGATGGCGTCAGTAGACAAATAAATGTGGGATTGCTTAGTAATGTTTATTTTTAGCAAGTATTAAGTATCTCATGCTATAAATTAAAGTTAGTTTTATCGATGTGCAAATTTTCATCCTTGGGAATACATTTATTGCGAAGAAAATATGTAAAGAAGCTTTGCCATTGGAAACATAAGGCAGAGATTTTAGGTGGAACCAACTTAAATCCAATGATTTTCACATCTTATCAACACAGCAATTATATGACTATAATATAGGAAAATTAATGTTCAAGAGAACTAAAAATAATTTATGTTGGGACTTAATCATACTTCACACACCCAGTCATTCTCATTATACAAGAAATAAAACGTTTTTAATTCCTATGTTTTCAGTAACAGAGAATTATAGATCTCATATTAATTACGCTTGTCTTACATTTGGAATTCGCTGCCTAGTGATCTTACATCCCTTAACAATATTACGTTATTCAAGAAAAAATTAAAGCGTTATTTATTAGGTGATGCCACATGGTGTAATAATATTCTGGAAAATTGTTGTTACACTTTCATCCGCCCTTTAGTAGCGTGCCAGCTTGATTTTTTATTCTCTTAAGAGTACTCTTCTTATTTTGGGAGAAGAGGGCTAACTCAGGCCAATTTGGCCTTTCCCCTCCTCATTCCGTGTTGTTACCACATTATATCACTTTGTATATGTACCATGCTATTTTGTATTATTACTGAAACAACTAAAATGTAATAAATGAAATGAAATGAAATGTGTACTGCTGAGATGAGGGAGGATTTTTTTTTTTTTTTTTTTTTTTTTTGCAGTCTTCCTAAAATTTGGCAGTTTTGTGAAAACTTCTGTTTGGGGAGCAAAGAAATTTTATTTGATAACTACGTGGTTTTACAAAGGCAACATTTCAAGCTGTTCTTGACATAATCACTTCATAAATTAAGAAATTTGACAAATTAACCTAACACTTCATGAAGTTTTCATGAGAATCATTTCGTCAAGTGCGCTGCTGCAAACAGTAAGCTGTAGTTTCAAGTTATCCCTAAAGGAATTGTGACGTACTAGTGAGGTGAAAACATGCGTCAAGACGACAAATCTGCAGCGAGACATTCTGTTCGCGTAGCTCAGTTGGGAGAGCGACTTACTCCGGAGTGACGGAACACGGATTCGATGCCCATCGAGGACGAACTTGTGTTTTTATAGAATGCATAGTTTGCACACCCATGAGACATACTGTTATAAGTCCACCTATCTAATAGCGTGTTGGGCAGCGATAAACGTGTACACCAAGCGTGGTGTCGACTCTACTGGACAGCAGAAGTAGTCCTCAGGTATTCTGTGCCAGCTAGATGTCCCTGAGGCCGGCGACGAGGCGAGACACTGGCACAAACCCGAGAGTTCTACTGTATCCCGCAAATATTCAACGGGATACATGTCGGGATAACGCACAAGATGCTTGGACACGATACTAGAACAATTCCTGCGATTTATCGGGCCTTGTGACAAGGGGCCTGATCTTTTTCTTGATGAAAAAGATCAGGACATGCGATCAATATGGAAGGCAGGAATTAGTCTGAAACAATGTCTAGGTAGGATATGACGATGAGAGTATGCTCAAAGGGGATGAGAGAACCGCAATTATGTCCATGATGATAATCTTTATACCATAATACCGCCTGCCACTGCAATGTTTCGAGCCAAACTGTGGAGTATATTTGCAGCTGTTCATTCGTGCTAACTCTAATATAGAACCGCCCATCGCATGCTACAGATGAGATTTGGACTCATTGGAGCAACCGACTTTCTACCAGTGGTACAGTGTCCAGTCATGGCATTCCCGTACCCACTGCAGGAGTATTTGGACTGATTGGAGCAACCGAATTTCTGCTAGTGATACAGTGTTCAGTCAAGGCGTTCCCGTACCCACTTCGGGGGAATTTGCACTCATTGGAGCAACCGACTTTCTACCAGCGGTACAGTGTCCAGTCACGGCGTTCCCGTAGCCACTGCAGGGGAATTTGGACTCATTGGAGCAACCCAATTTCTGCTAGTGGTACAGTGTTCAGTCATGAAGTTCCCGTACCCACTTCAGGGGGATTTGCACTCACTGGAGTAATCGACTTTCTACCAGTGTTACAGTGTCCAGTCACGGCGTTCCCATACCCACTGCAGGGGGATTTGTACTCATAGGAGCTATCGTGGTACCCACTGCAGGAGTAATTGGTCTCATTTGAGGAACCGAATTTCTGCTAGTGGTACAGTGTCCAGTCACGGCGTTTCCGTACCCACTGCAGGGGGATTTACACTAATTGGAGCAACCGACTTTCTGCCAGTGGTACAGTGTCCTGTCACGTCGTTCCCGTACCCACTGCAGGGGTATCTGTCGATGACTGTCGGCCAATATGGACGCACGAAAGGGCCGACGACTCCTAAGGCCCATCTTTAAGATCTTTCACTGGATTGTGTATTCAGAAAGGTGTCCCTGCATGTCCTGGTTGCAGTCTGCCGTTAATTAAGGTATCGTCAGTGACTCCAGGTGAATTCATCGAACGAGATTATAAAAGACGAAATTATTGAATGCGAGAGCATTGGAAGGGTTAACATCGAAGAAGAAATCATCGAATGTGAAAGCATTGAAAGCGGAAACATTTAAGACGAAATCATCGAATGCGAAATCATCGAAGATCAAATCATTGAATGGAAAAACACCGAAAACCAAATCGTCGAATGGGAAATCACTGGAAACGAACAATCGAATGCGAAAACATGGAAGGTAAAATCATCGAACGCGAAATCATCGAATTGGGAAATACTGAAAACGAAGTCGTCGAATGGGAAAACATTGAAAGCGAACAATCGAATGAACAAACTTGGACAGCAAAAATATTGTAGATGAGATCATTGAATGCGAAAACATCGTAGGCAAAATCATCGAAGACGTAATCATCGAAGACGTAATCATTGAAGATGAAAACATCGAAAACGAAATGACCGAAGACGAAATCGTCGAAAACGAAATAACCGAGTGCAAAAACATAAATTGCGAATTAGTTGAAAACGAGAACATCGAAAGCAAAATCATCGAAGACGAAATCATCGAAAACTAAATCATCGAAGACAAAATAATCGTAAACGAAAACATAGGAATGCGGAAACATCAACAGCGAAATCATTGAGTGCGTAAACATTGAAAACGAAATCAGCGAATGAGAAATCATCGAATGAGAAAACATCGAAAACGAAATCACTAAAAACGAAATCATCGAATAGAAAATTCATTCATTTTCCCCAACTCCTGAACAGTTTTTTTCCAGAGTTCAATAACCTTTTAGTTCATCATAAATCCGTGGCTAGCGCTCTCTTTCTTTCTTTCTCACCAGTAGTCGAGGTGCAACAGACAGACTGTATTGCATCTTAGCCGCTTCTTACACACTTTTTCCTTCAATCTAAGTTGCCGACCTGTTTACTCCCACATAAACATGTCGCTGCGTCCCTCGCCACCCGAACTAAAGAAATGCGTCCCCTTAAGAAGGTCTCCCTGTCTTCATGCTAGTGACAGCGTTTAGTTCAAAATTCGCACCAAAATCCATAACAATATTTTTCGAATAAACGAATACATAGTGAATTTATAGGAGCATTTTACTGACACCCACAAGTATCTCACTAGCTGTTAAGCGCTATTCTTGCCTCACGTATGTTTATTAATTCCAGGCATGAATAGATCATCGAACTAATGTGATGCCGGCATCTAAATCATCCAAGCAGTGGAACATTCCGGAAATGAAACACATTACATTTTTTTTAAAGTCGGCGGAAGCGATCTGCTCTAAATAAACGGTACAAAAACGACAGGTACATTTATTATACCGTCCATCATGCATTTTATTTGCATAGTTGGTTTCATTTTGGAAGTGCGTAGAGAGGAAAACACAAAGTTGTCCAGATATGCCTTTTCCTTAAAACACGCACATCTTTTGGCAAGACAGACTGCTTCGATGCTGCAGAAGCATTCTTAATCACCCATGTCTGATGGTATCATTAAAAGTATTTCCGCTGTTAAAGCCCGTAAATTCGCCCCTGTTCTCGACGTAAACAACTTTTATTCAAACTTCACCTGAGATTTCACTTTCGTTTCTTCCACTGATGAATTTGGCGCACGCAACTGGAACATAACGGGTAAATGAGGCTCGCAAATGTGGTTCCCTAGTTTCCTTGAAGTAAACTTATAAACTTATTTCCCTACGAAATTCATGTTCCTTATTAATGGAGTACCATGTCCACAGAGGAAGGCGAACGGCGTAAAAGAGCACCTTTCTTCTATTCTTTGTACCCTCTGATATTTTACCGAGGAACAGAATTTTTATGAACTTTCGACTGTAGTTAAAGCTGGGGTGTGTTCATTTACATCGAAGCGGAGAGAGAGGGGAGTATGGGCAGAAAAGAGGAGAGAGAGAGAGAGAGAGAGAGAGAGAGAGAGAGAGAGAGAGAGAGAGAGAGATGGGGAAGACAGGAAGTGAGGTGATAGAGGGAATGATGAAGAAGACAGAGTGAAAGAAACAGTAGACGAAAAGGAAAGGGATTGAGAGAAAACAGAACGACAGAAGGGAGGGGTCGAAGAAATGGAAAGGACAGTAAAGTAGAGAGAGAGAGAGAGAGATGGGGAAGATAGGAAGTGAGGTGATAGAGGGAATGATGAAGAAGACAGGGAGAAAGAAACAGTAGACGAAGAGGAAAGGGATAGAGAGAAAACAGAATGACAGAAGGGAGGGGTCAAAGAGATGGAAAGGGCAGGAAAGAAGAGAGAGCGAGAGGGAAGGTGAAGGGAGAGAGAAAAACACAGATGGATAGGGATTAGGAGAAAACGGGATAAGAAACCAATGAAGGACAGATATGGACGGTCAGAAAGACAATGAGAGAGAGAGAGAGAGAGTGAGAGAGAGAGAGAGAGAGAGAGAGAGAGAGAGAGAGAGAGAATGAGGAAGTGAGAAGAGAAAGGGAGGCATTCAGAAGGAAAACAAGGTGAGCGAAAAAATATAGAAAGAAAAGGCCAAACGTGTGAGCATAGAAGGGGGAAAGAGAGAAAATGACGAAGGAGAGGTGAGGGGAATAGAGTGAGAAAACGAAGAGAAAGAAGAAGGAAGACCAATGAACAAATGAGGAGACAGGGAGGTGTTGAGAAAGAAAGCAGGGAGAGATGGATAGCAAAAGAAAAAGAAATAGAAAGAAAAGGCGAAAAGTGTGAGCGTGAGAAGGGAAGAAAGAATGTGACGATAGAGAGATGGAGGGAAGTAGAGTGAGAAAACGAAGAGAGAGAAGAAGGAAGAGGAAGTGAGGAGAGAGGAAAGCATTGAGAAAGAAAGCCGGAAAAAAATGAGAGAGATAGGAAATGTAAAAGGTTTGAGAGTAAGAAGGGAGAAAAGAGACAAAATGATGAGAGAGATGGAGGGAAGTAGAGTGAGAAAACCAACAAAGAGGAGAAGGGGATAAAGATGACAGGCAAAATAGGAAAAAAAAACGTGAGTTAAGGGACAGAGAGAGGAAGAATAAGATTTTGATGAGATTGGAACAGAGACCTGTGAGCTGGGAGAGGAAGAGAGAAGAATAGAAAAAGAAAATAAGTTCCAACCCTCACCGAAGATAATGAAACACCCGAAGCCAAATATTTCTGAGATCTTTTCTCTGTTTACAGATCTAGACATCAGATTGACATGGAGATCAGTGCCAGATTAAAACCTGACGAACTGAATTGAGTCTTCCAGGAAACATTTGTTCCATTTCCGCTCCAGGGCGATGAAATTTTCAAGTTTTCTGATGTGATTGATATTACGTGAAGAACAGTAAATACAGTCAATTCAAGATCTTTGTGGGTGTAAAATAAAACGAATAATACGAAAGCATACATTTATTTACGTTATACAGATTGCATTTATTCGTGTCCCTCACGACCACACCGAGCCACAGTCCTGTACATACTAAGTTGAATTAATTCATAACAGACAATAAGGTTTACAAATTCCTGACATTGCGCGGTACTTATATAGGTGGATTAACGAATGTTGTCGCAAAACCAAAAAACCAATGAAAGATGATATGTGAGTCACAAAATTAAATACACTTCTGTTAATAGAAATTGGAACACCATGAAGAAGTGCTCGGATTTGCACAAAAATTGCAGGGTAGGCCGTAGGTCACGATAGGGCACCAGCGGAGACGCAAATGATTATAATTTCGGCGCACATGCAAATGTGAGGCGCGCGCAACGCCATCGGAAACGTCACACCAGGGGGTATAAAAGAAGGCATATATAGAGAGAGCAGGTTTTTAAGGGCCTCGAGTGGTCTAGTGGGCAACGTTCGTGACTGCCACGAAAAGGACCTCAGGTTCGATCCCAGGCAGGTACGAACGCTCGATCCACTAAATATCCGCCGTGCGTCGGATGGGCACGTTAAGCCATCGGACCCCGGGTACTGGCCCCCGGTAATAAATAAAGGCGTCTTCCCCCCCTTTCTACTTCGCTTCCGTGTCACTTTCCTATCGGGCGCTCTAGCCCAAATCCTCCCGGCTTCTTATTTCTAAGGGTTGATTAAGACGTGGGGTCAGATACTCCCTTCCTAAAATCCTCTACAAATGATCAGGTTTTTAAACTTGCTATCGCTAAACTCGACCGTATGCAGTTGTTAACATGTAAACATGCCGCGTAGCAGGACGAGACAACCACACGAACACTTGACCAAGTTTGAAAGAGGTAGAATCGTTGGACGCAGAGATGGTGGTTTATTATACCCTGATATTGCTGCACGCGTTAGGCGTTACGCAACGACTGTTATGCGTACATGACGTCAATGGACAGCAGAAGGTTCAACGCATCGTCGTGATGGGTCTGGAGCTCGAAATCGCACGGCCGAGTGGGAAGATAGGCACTTGCACCGTATGGCAGTGATGATGCGCATAACACCATCCACGACACATGCGCAGCAATCGAGGATGGTCACACATCGTCCGATGTCTGAGAGCATTGTTCGTCTCCGATTGCTGCAGAGAGGCCTCGTTGCTCGCTGTCCATTGCTGCGACTTCATTTGACTCTAAACCATAGGCGCCAGGGATTGCAGTGGTGTCGCAAACGTCGAAACAGGGGTGCTGAATGGGAAAATATTGTGTTTTCGGACGAGTCCAGATTCAATATAAAGCATCACGACGGGCGAATCTTGTTCACAGATACCGAGGTGAACGGCATCTGGAAGGCTGCATTGTACAGCGCCATACCGGTCCCACGTCGAGGGTGATGGTCTGGGGACGCTATATTGCGTTTCACTCACGCACTCGCCTACTACGCGTCACAGACACATTAAACAGCCAACGCTACATCACGGAAGTGTTGGGAGCTGAACTTCCACCTTTCTTTCAGACGATCCCGTGAGCCGTCTTTCAACAAGACAATGCCCGACCCATTTTGCTCGTACTGTCCAAGACGTACTCTGTGCGCATCATGTCGTTCGTCTTCTCTGGCCAGCCCGATCGCCAGATGTGTCACCTATAGAGAACGTCTGGGGTGTCATCGCGCAACGACTGGCTAGCATGGCCTCGCCGCCTGTCACAACCAGCGAATTGTGGATGCGCGTAGAAGCAGAATGGAATGCAATACCGCAGACGACCATCCAAACTCTTTTCCATTCGATCTTACAGCGTGTGGGGCCGGATTTACTTATTACCAATTTTTTGGTCTTCCTCATTGCGAACCGGTATGTAATTATGATCGTTTGCAGCTTGTACCGTAACTAATTACTCCCATAAATTTCATTGTGATTGCTTGATTCGTTCTTGGTGTTGCAATTTCTATTAACAGCAGTGTATTTACTATACTACGGGGCGGCAATAGTAAGTATGTGGAATGTTCAGTTTTTCAAAAACAATTTTCATTATTTTTATTATATATTATTAAGATTTAGATGAACGTAGGAAACGACTATGACACCGATGAAATGTGATGTAGCTATGAAAGCTCATCTGCGCATGCACAAGCTAAAATGTGACCTCAAGACAGAAGGAAGAGCTAAACCGCAAGTGTGTTAGTCACAGGGATTGGTAACTTTTAGTGTAGGGTATTGTACAGGTATTATACAACATTTTTTAAGTTCTCGCCAATAGCGGATAACATCCCTTTGGGAATGAGAGGAAGCTAAATTTCGCAACGACGCACCGTCTTCGAGATATTTGAGAAAATCAAACTAGGTGGCTCACAGACTACTGCCGTTACCCATTTTCGTTACATCGATGTTGTTTCCTTGGGATTTACTTTGCTACTGTAGGGAAAGATGTATAGAATTAAAAAGTGGGTCGAGATGTTCTTGACCAAGGTTGGTCAGTGGCTTTCTGAAAGCACAAGTTTGCCCGTGTCTCCTCATTCCGGAGTAAGTCGCTCTCCCAACTGAGCTACGCGGACAGAATGTCTCGCTGGAGACTTGTCGAGTTGACACATGCTTTTACCTCTGTACTACGTCACAACTTCGTTATAATTTTGGCAATTAGAAAACGACACTTTAGACGCCGACTATCAAAAATACAAGTAAGCTATTGTGCTTCTTATGGTGTTTCTAAAAATCGTTTTAAGTAAATGATACCAATAAAAAAAGCTCTAACACGTTAAATGTTAACCGATTTGAAAGAGAGAGGCTGATTTAATCTTTTGAACTACTTTAAAAACATATTAAAAAACATGTTTAAAATTATGTTGACCGGATGTTGTAAGTCAATACAGTATTTATCTGATTTTCACTGTTGCCTTGGAAATTAGGAGCAAACCTTTGCTTAGGACGGAGTAAATTCAGATCAATCGCGAAAGTTAATGGAATTGTACAACTAGATTAGAATCATTCGAGAAGGATGAAGTCATCGTGTCATCAAGAGACTCGGTACCACGATTCAATGAGGAAAAGAATTAATTTTTCCCCCTCTGCCGCAGAACATGCTCGACGCACACCAAACGTAGCCAGATAGGCACCATCGGGTAATTCGCTGCACAACGTGAAAGAAACACTCGTTAATGACAACATGTTTCATCGAATATTTGTCTCTTTTTTTGTTTGAAGACGTCGTCATAACCCCTAAACGCAGTTTATTACGAAAGCTCTGCTGCAGCTGGGCGGCACTCCCAAACCATGGAAACTTTTAAAGTGAGGTCTTCATCAAAAATAACATTCAACAACCGTCTGAGAAACTAATCTCAAATACCTGAAGTTATATGTGCATTATTCTGCATTATTTTGAGAAGGAAATACACGCAAAACAGCATAAATTGGGCATTATTTGGGGAAGGAAATGCACACAAAATTGCATTAATTGTGCATTATTTTGGGAAGGAAATACACACGAAATTGCATAAATTGTGCATTATTTTGGGAAGAAAATGCACGCAAACTTCATTAATTGTGCGTTATTTTGAGTAGAAAATAAACACAAAATTGCATAAATTGTGCATTATTTTGGGAAGGAAATGCACAAAAACTGCATAAATTGTGCATTATTTTGGGAAGGAAATACACACGGAATTGTATAAATTGAGCATTATTTTGGGAAGAATATGCACGCAAACTTCATCAATTGTGCGTTATTTTGGGAAGAAAATGCACAGAAACTTCATTAATTGTGTATTATTTTGGGAAGAAAATACACACAAAACTGCATAAATTGTGCATTATTTTGGGAAGAAAATGCACACAAATAGCATTGATTGTGCGTTATTTTGGGAAGGAAATTCACACAAAATTGCATAAATTGTGCATTATTTTGTGAAGAAAATACACAAAAATTGCATAAGTTGTGCATTATTTCGGGAAGGAAATACATACGAAATTGCATAAATTGCGCATTCTTTGAGGAAGGAAATACACACGAAACTGCATAATACAATATTTTGGGTTGGAAATACACACGAAATTGCATAAATTGTGCGTTATTTTGGGAATGAAATATACAGAAAATTGCATAATTTGTCCATTATTTTGGGATGGAAACACACACACACACACATGTTACCGTATTTCGTTACTGTGTTAATCGTTGTATCCGTTGTACCGATGCCTTTTGTTTTTGTCTGTTAATGTCCTACCGGCCACACCGTTTCTTGTTAACGTTTTATACTTTTTTGTTATGTTTCGATTTTGTTGTTTACTTCTACTTTATTACTCTGACGTGGCGCTCTTGCTCTTTGGCCATTTCAGGCCCTTGCGCCATTAAAATCACACACACACACACACACACATGTTTTCATAGTCAGTAATGTTATCTGACCGAAAAAGAGTTTTTTTAACTGGGTTTCTAGTCCCACAGATATTACTCCTCCCTACAATGGCGGGTTTCTATGTATGCCAGAAATAGCATGGTCTTTGCCAGTCTATTCTCCTGCAATGTCTTTGGCCTACATTGGTTTATAACAGATTGCCTGTGATAAGACTGATTTCCGATAACTGAAATAACATTGCCTCTCGAAGATTGAACACATCATTTCCTATCTCTAGCTTTAGATTGCGTAATTGTACTTTGACTTGTTGTCTGGTGTTGCCACAGTTAAATTCGTCGGATAGGGAATCCGTGGCGTTCAGATAGAAAAACGTCTAACAAGAATAAACCAGATTTACGTAGTAATACAAGAACTAAAAAGGAAGGTTAAATTGCATATGACGTATACTCTAATTTAACTTTAATTTTTAGTTTATTTTTCTACGTAAATTTGAGTTCATTTCTTTAAGCGTTTTCAATTTTAACGTTATATTTTCTCGCTCACGGAATGAAGTTGGCAACAATCTTAAAATCAGAATGTGTGGCGTGTGCGTGTTGACAGATGATAACGAGAGATATAATGTTGAAGCACGCAGCAAAAATAGCGCGGTGGTGTGCCGATGTTGTTTATAGATTAATATTACGGTACATTGTACTGTCACGACTGTCTATATGTAAAGAAATTGCGGGTTTCATTGAAAAGTAGAGATACTCGTTACTGTGCATTTGATGATTATCGTAGACCCCTACTTGACCTGAAGTATTTGGATAATAAAGGACATGGATTTTCGTAAGTTGAATTTGACTCTTTTTTGGCCGTTGGATCGTCAAATTTAGCTCAGTGTATAATTAATGATATTTATGTGGTGAAATCAGGTGCTTAAAACTTCGAAGTTACAGGGCTACGAGTTTAAATGTCAGATAGTTGGATAGTAATGTTTTAAGTAGTGACATTTTAAACAAAAAACATTACAAATTGGCGCTCAAACGTAAAAATCGATATACTGGCTTTTGGGTTCTTTGAAAAATGTGTGATGTTCGTTTGACACATCGTCTGGAATCGAGAAAAATTCCTTCTTAAGAAAAAAATAAGAGGGAGATGATGTGACGTAATACAGAGGTAAGGCATGTGTCAAGACGACAAATTTGCAGCGATACATTCCGTCGGTGTAGTTTAGTCGGTTAGAACAACTGCCTCCGGAGCAAGGAGTGTGACGTACTACAGAGATTAAGCACGTGTCAAGACGACAAATCTGCAGCGATACATTCCGTCGGGGAAGCTTAGTCGGTAGAACAACTCACTCCTGGTAAAGAGTGTGTGACGTACTGCAGAGGTGAAGCACGTGTCAAGACGACAAACCTGCAGCGATTCATTCCATCGGTGTAGTTCGATCGGTTAGAGCAATTCACTCCAGAGCGATTAGACGCGGCTTCGATTCCGTCTCCGGCAAAGGTGCGAATTTCCCATAGATTATACGTCACAACGTGCCAATGCGTTTTTGATCCTTGTCCTGAGCTCCTGCGAAGATTAATGTAATTATTTCAACGGGGATAGACAGGAGGAATAAAGTCGCTGAGCGACTGTTCTATCTGTAACAAACCGTTTGCCAGAGAAGACGTAATTGCAGAATGCCGCTTTCGAAGCACAGTAACACAGAACTGTGTCTTTGTAGAATTACGTGTTAGTGGGGAGGTTTGCTCTTCATAATAAAAGAACGAAAACTTTTTGTGGTATTCAAAGGCGAATATCACCGTTGCTTGATGATTCTTTAGGAAAGAAAAGGGCCGAATTTCCGAAATTTACGTAGTTTCATTTGTCAAGTATCCTAACGTTTGTCTTTTAACGAAGCGCTTCAACTGTGGTACTTCACTTTGACTCTAATAAACCCTATGTAATAGGATACATCTGTCACTTACGCTCTGGCGTTATTCAGTGCTTGAGCGCCATCCCGTGGCCGAAATTGTAACTAAGCTCACCGCTATCGCACGATACGTAAAATCAAGGAAAAATACCGGAAAATAAAATAAAGTGAGTAACACAAACGACTTCATCTGTGGCAACACGCACGTGCTCGAACAACTGTCTGCGACGTTTGTCCTGTTGCGTAGGTGATATATCGTATTTTATTTTATTTTCTTCGCATTGCAGAGCTATTTCGTAAAAAGGAATCAGCGTTATTATAAATATAAATACCCAGATCTATTTAAAACGGTTTAACCTACAATAAAAACTGAAATTGAGATGTCAAAGTGAGCAAAATCGCATCTAAAATCATTTTCAGCTCTTACAGGAATGAGTTTTTACTATATTTCCTTACAGAAATCCGGCGCCGCTCATGTGGCGCAGTGGTCTAAGCGATGCCTTGTGACCATACGTCCTAGTTGGGTGCGGGTTCGAATCCCGGTGAGGCATGGATTTGTGTTTGTCTTACGGTGGTGGCTCTCTCTCTTCCCTGGAACCAATGGCCCTAAATTAAGGACGGGCGACTGCTTATAGCCCATTCAGTTGCTCACGGTGGTCGTTAAACCTTCAATAAAAAAAAAAAAGAAATCCGGCGTCTATTTGATATGTTTTCAATCTGCTTTAATTAAAAATTTCACCCCGTCCTAGATCAGGCAACATCCCCTATATATGAATATTTATTTAAAGCTTGAAAGCACCCGTCCTAGGACGGTCTGCAGGCTAGTGTTAAATATTGTCTTATCATAAAATACTAAATACTATATCACCAATAAATTCTGGATAGTTCTTCGTTTTGCGTTTGAAATTCCTACGGAAATGAAATCTTAAACGATAGTTCTTTGCTTTGCAGCACCTACAGCTCTTCAATCTGTTAACTACGTTGGTCCGGTTCCGAAATGAGGATTTCGCACATTCTTGCAAGTTGTTCAGTTCGTGATTTGAAAACAACTACCAGACTTCTCGGTTCCCGAAAGGTCAGAGTTGTGTGCTTCTGGCCAATGTTTCGAGGTGAGCTCAGGTTAGAGCGTTGCTGTGATTCTGCCCTTTCTGTGGAACCAACGTACCTAAATTAGTGGTGGTGTGACTGGTTATAAATCTAATAGATGTCCACATAGAGATTCAAAAGTATGATAAACAAAATTTATGAGCTCTGCTCTTTTTTTTTTTTTTTTTTTTGTTCACTCTCTTCAACGATTTTCGATATTTTTGTTCCCTATGTTGCCGCATCTGGAATACCCCAAGGCTCTAATTTAGGACCACTCCTGTTTTCCATATACACTGAAGAGCAATTGAATTAGAGACAGCTGGCGTTATGCAAATGTGGCGCTGTGGGCGGCCCTGCAAACGGAAACGACATGACGTATGCAGCGATCCGACAATATAAGGAGTGATGCGACGGGAATCAGTAAGAGTCGGACGCAGTATGGGTAAGATGAAGGATCTAAGCGCATTTGATCGTGAGCAAATTGTCGGGGCCCGACGAATGCGTCACTCCATCTCGAAAGTCGTGCAGGCACTGGGATTTTCACGAGTCACTGTGTCACGGGTGCACCGTGAGTACATCGAATCCGGTAAAACCATCCCTGCAAGGGCCAACTGCCGTGGACAACAGCGTGTGGATGAGCGGGGTCATCGTCGGCTAGCGCGCATTGTAACAGCGGATAGACGGGCCACAGTGCAAGAAATCACTCGGCAATTTAACGCTGGTGCACAAAAACGTGTAAGCAGCCACACTATCCAGAACCATCTCCTCGCTATGGGGTACAAAAGCCATCGGCCCACGAGGGTACCGCTGCTGACCGCACATCACAGGGTGCAAAGATTAGCATGGGCGTGGGGACATCGCCACTGGACCCTAGATATGTGGAAAAATTTTGCCTCGACTGATGTGTCGAGATTCACGTTGGTACATGCGGATGGCTGGATACGATTACGGCGCAAACCACAGGAAGCGATGGATCCTCCTTGCCAGCAGGGTACTCTTCAACCTGGTGAGGGTGGCATTTTCGTCTGGGGACTGTTTACGTGGACTGAAATGGGACCCCTGGTACGTGTGACATCGTCCCTCACACAGGTCAACGTTACCGGGATATCCTGGACGACCATTTGCTCCCATTTTTGCGTCTTCAACATCCCACTGGGGACCTCATCCTGCAACAAGACAATGCAGCTCCCGAATTGTATCCGAATGGTTGGATGAACACTCCACCGACGTGACCTCGCTTCCTTGGCCAGCTAGGTCACCTGACCTCAATCCCATCGAGCACATCTGGGATGCCATCGAGAGAGATGTTCGAGGCTCTGACCCCCCTCCATCAAATCTTCGTGAACTGTGGGAGCTTGTTCAGGAGTCGTGGATCCGTATGGCTTCCCAGCGCTTCCGGTGTCTTGTCGAGTCCATGCCGAGACGAATCGCCGCCGTCATCAGGGCGAAAGGTGGTGCTACACGTTACTAGACAGGTATCTCTAATTCAATTGCTCTTTAGTGTACATTAATGACCTTCCTTTTTGCATTGATGGGCCATGTCTCTTGTTTGCTGATGATCTCAAGCTTTATCGCAATGTACAGACACCTGATGACTGTCTTGCTCTTCAAACTGAAGTCAATAACCTGCTTCAGTGGTGTTCATTAAACCATCTCCACCTCAACGTCTCCAAGTGTCATGTCGTTTCCTTTTCGCTGAAAAGAAAACCAATTCTTTTTGACTACAAAGTTGGCGACTATGCTCTTAGCCGAACAAACGATGTCCAGGACTTGGGGGTCAAACTTGGACTTTAAAAGTCATATCAAAAGAATTGTACGTACAGCGTATAGAAATTTTGAATTTATCATGCGACATTCCAAGTATTTCTCGAATACTCAGACACTTATTCGTATTTTTGAGACTAGTAAATGAAATCGAGAAAGTTAAAAAAATTCTTAGACGTCTTTTTTTACAAATCGACTGGTGTTTATATAGCGAACATCCCGACGGCTGACCTTCTGATATTCTTGAAGATGACCTCTCTGCAATCGAGAAGGAAGGCTCTCCAACTCAAATTCCTGTACGGCATCATCAATGGAGAGATTGATGATATTCAAATTGTAAACCAATTAAATTTCCGTGCCCCACATTTACCGAGGACAAAATGTGAACTACACTGACGGAAAAAAAATCCCAACACCACGAAAAAATAGTTGTAGAGCAATGAAATGGCGGCAATACATTTGTATAGGTAACATATTTAATCGATTAAGGTTTCAAGATCACAGCTTACTGTAAGCGCGAGAAGAGCCATTTTAAATGTGAAATGCTGGTACATTAATAACCGGTGTAACCGCCAGAATGTTGAATGCAAGCACGCAAACGTTCATGCATGGGGTCGTATAGGTGCTGGATGTCAGTTTGTGGGATGGAGTTCCACGCCTGTTGCACTTGGTCGGTCAATACAGGGACGATTAATGCTGGTTGGGGGTGACGCTGGAGTTGTCGTCCAATGATGTCCCATACGCGCTCGATTGGTGAAAGATCTGGTGATCTAGCAGGCAACGGCAACATGTCGACACTCTGTAGAGCATGTTGGGTTACAACAGTGGTATGCGGGCGAGCGATATCCTGTTGGAAAACACCCTCTAGAATGCTGTTGATGAATGGCAGCACAACAGGTTGAATCACCAGACCGACGTACAAATGTGCCGTCAGGGTGCATGGGATAACCACGAGAGTGCTCCTGCTGTCATAGGAAATTGTTCCCCAGACCATAACTCCAGGTGTAGGTCCAGTGTGTCTCGGCCGCAGACAGGTTGGTTGCAGACGCTCACCTGGCCTCCTTCTAACCAACACACGGCCATCACTGGCACCCAGGCAGAACCGACTTTCATGAGAAAACACAACAGATCTCCACTCCGTCCTCCAATGAGCTCTAGCTTGACACCACTGACGTCGCAAACGGCAGTGGTTTGGAGTAAGTGGAATGCACGCAAGCAGGGCGTCTGGCTCGGAGCTCTCCTTCAAGTAACCGATTTGTAACAGTTCGTTGTGTCACTGTGGTGGCAACTGCAGATCGAATTGCTGCCGCAGACGCGGTACGATGCGCCACAGCCATACGCCGTACACGGCGGTCTTCCCTCTCAGTAGTGCCACGTGGCCAGCCGGAACCCGGTCTTCTTGAGGCAGTACCTTCCCTTGACCACCGCTGCCAACAATCATGCACAGTGGCTACATTCCTGCCAAGTCTTTCTGTAATATTGCGGAAAGAAAATCCACCTTCTCGTAGCCCTATTACACGACCTCGTTCAAACTCCGTGAGCTGTTGATAATGGCTTCTTCGTCTTCTTAAAGGCATTCTTGACTAACATCAACACCCTACGTCGAATCTCAACGATAACTAACGCTCACGAACGTTAGAGCGCGTATTTACAGCAAACCTGCTTTGCATGTTCCGAGGGGCGCTACTAGCGCCACACGTATGCGCCGAGCGCGAAATTTGCATAGACGTCATCTTACAGATGTACTCTCACCGCCTACCAACTGTCGTTTATCTAACACAACCCCTTCTTGGTGTTGGGATTTTTTTCCGTCAGTGTATTTGCAGTGCCATTTTGCAGAACTGATGCTGGAAAAAATCTCTCCGTTCTGTAAAATGTGAAGGCTTCACAATTCACTTGAAGAATGTCCGGATATTTTTAATGTAAGTAATTATTTTTTTCATAAAGCATGTTTTGCAAGTTTGTAAATATCACTTGGTAGTTATCACTGTAAATATAACTATAGTAATTCTTGTCACTTGATTATCATCTGTAGGGATGTGCTTACAAATAAATAAATAAAATAAATAAACGATTGCTATGTTTTCGTGTTGATACAGCATCTCCTCATCGGTGATTTATGGTTCGACTGTGTTTCATTAAACCTCCACAAGAAATTGGAAACTGAATTACAATACAATGGTATGAAGCTTTATCTTGCGATGAGCAACGAGGTTCTTTCTAAAATTTGTTTTTAATTAATTGTACATCCGTCATCCGCCTCCATTGTTTGTTTTACTCATCGTACGCAATTATACTTTTCCCCTCTGTCGCCAATTTTAAAACTCTAGGTGCTGAATCTGCGTGGCTTTCGAGGAGAGATCGTCCGCTTAACTGCGCATGCGCGACAGTAATTTCCGAATAAACTGATCCTCGATAACGAAAATAATTGCGATTTTCCTGTTATTCAAAGAAATGCTGGAAAATTTCGTTTGAACAATTGTCGTAACAAATTCGAGAACAATTTATTGAATACTAATTTCATTTTTCATTGATTTCTTACTTACACAAGAAGGCACAATTAAGCTCTGATACAAAAAAAAAAAAAAAAAAAAGACATCTCTCCCATTTTACCTGCCGTCGTCATACATGTTCCACAAAAACTTTTCATCTGATGCAATTTTAAATTCGTTAGGGAGTAAAAGTTTCTCGATCAGCTCTTCAGGTTAATAGCCATTAGAGATGCTGTAATCATACGATGATAACATCGGCGCATTTAATGTTACAATTTTAAATAAATGAACAGCACTTCATAGAACTATTCATACTTTTCTGAGAAGTGATAATAATAATTTATTTTCTTGTTCATTAATGAAGAAACCAATTATTCCCTAATATGGAGGGAACCGCTCATAAATTCCAGATGGGCAAAGTTCTTACTGTTACGCAGAGCTGCTATTTAAATCAATTTCTTTTTTAATGGGGACAAGTCAAAAATTAAAAAAAATGCTAAATACGCACATTCGTCAAAATAATTGACCTTTTAACCAAGCAATGCTGTCCAGTCCGAATTACAAATTAAGAAAGTACATTCTAGAGAAAAAATATTGAAATGTGTCAGAAGTATGCCGAGTTATCATTAAATTAAGCAACAGTATAAAAATAAATTAAAATATTATGCTTTTAAGAGAGCGTAAGTCGTTAGCTGCCGACGGAGATTTTCCTTGAAATTGTTTCATTCATTAGCTAATCGTTCCCCTTAATGCGTATTTAGTGCTTTCGCGAAACGGAAATGCAGCCTGACTTCCAAAATCCTTCCTGTTTTGAAATGGAGGAATTATTGCGGAACAAAGTAATCTCTTATGAAAATTTCATGACTCTGGATGTAGAACGTGAAAAAAAAAAAGTAAAGCAAAAGCTCAAATGAAATAAATTAATCTGTTTTTTTTTTTTTTACTTTCCTCTTTCGAGCCATTCTAATGTTACGGTTTAGTTGATAGAGTGGGCGTTGAAGTGTGACCACTTTCGCGCTGAACTGTCTGCGTTATTTGTCTTAGATTTCCTTCGGAGAAGTTTGTTGTAGTATTGTTTGATCAGCTGTTGAGTCCAATGGCAGGCAAGTTTTCCAGATGCCGTAACTCGTACGAGAAAACGAAAAGAGGTTGCAGGCTTTGGAATGTATATAATGAACAGGTAAAAGTACTTTGCGAATAGCAGCTTATAAAATTCTGCACGATACCTTCTACTGCGTGGGCAACATGCATTGATGACAAATGTTTCAGTCTATGTTTTTTTTTTTTTTCACGCAGAACTCTACTTCTTTCTACGCGCTGGGTAGTGGGTAACATCGGGGGATACAGACGACGAAAGCATGCCACACTTTGTGCGCTCATATCTTCGAAACTAATAATTGCAGAGAAATAAATAATACATCATTAGATAGTTCATACAGTCTCATTTTTAACAAATCAAGTTCTAACATTCCATCTTTTAAGGGGGTTCGGTAGGTTGTATCTCGGCCATGTTAATTATAACATGTTGAAGACCCGTTATCTCAGGAACCACTGGAGAGAAGTGGCTGAAATTTTCAGGGGTTGTTTGCTACATACTGCTACACACTTTAACACAAGGCTTCCTTAAAATCAATTTTAGTTGTTATTGTATGATTTCTATTTCGGGAACCACTAGAAACGTTGTAAAAAATGAAACATAAAAATGTATATAAATAGGTACCAAAACATCATATTATAAAAACCTTGTGTTAAAGTCTGTAGATACAAGAGACAAACCTGTGGTACAGATTTCAAAGCTGAATCTTTTATAGTTTCTGAGATAATGAGCTAATGATGTTTAAAAATAAAACTCTCGGAAATATGCAGTTGAAGTTTACTGAGCTAACGCTTACCATAACAGTAGATTCAGTGCATTCCTTCACCATAGGGGGTTTTCTGGTCCCTCTTCTTCATGGAACGCATCTTCAAGCTTCCTCTTGGCACTTACACGCTGTTGTCCAGCTGTTTTAGCACGTCTTTTGTAAAAAAAGATCGTGCTTCTGTTATCGGTTAATCCGTCCGTCCGTCTGTACCCACGATATCTCTGCAACTATTAGTCCAGTTTGAAAAATTCTTTTTGCATTGGAAAGCTTGAAATATGCAAATGATGATCCTTCACCCTTTTCTTTTTTTACGATGTACAATTTCGCCGGTAGAGGGCGTAAATGCGGATGATGTCAAACTCAAAAATACGTCTTATTCCACATATTTGCTTCTAAACATCCGATTGAAAAAAATTTGTATCTTTCGATTCCATTTACATCGAAGAGTATTTGAGATATAGTAACTTTTTCAAATTACGCATAGATTTTCCGCTAGGGGGCGCAAAAGTAAATTACCTTTTCCTCGAAAACTTTTCTTCTAAAACTCCAATTTGAAATTTTTTTCTTCAGCGGATACATCTCCTGATGGAAAATCTTTTGCATATAATTTAAATTTGGTAAAGAATACTTCGGTCACCAGGGAGGCGTAAGTGTTAATTTTTGCTTCTGATGTATTTGCCATAAAATTGGAGCTTCTAAAATATAGATTAAAAAATTTCTTTCGTGGACTGATGCCACTCCCAGCGATAAACCTTTTCGGAATATTTTCTTCTTAAAATATTCCACAGTTTCTCCGTCAAAAGGCGTAGATGTACATCTTATTTTTGTCAATATCTCTACTTCTAGGAGTCCGATTGGAAAAATTCTTTCTTTGTTGGATAGCGTTTTCCGTGTGACATGTTTTTCATATAATTTCAAAATTTTCAAGTAATTCATAGGCTTCCAGCTAGGGGGCGTAGCGGTAAATTGTGCTTCTCCCTATATCTCTGCTTCTAAATCTCCGATTTGAAAAATTCTTTCTGCACCGGATACAGCTCCTGATGGGAAATCGTTTGCACATAATTTCGAATATTTGTAAAAAAAATAGTTTGTCCACTAGGGGGCGTAAATCTTAATTTCCGCTTCTGTTCTATTTGCAGCAAAATATGATGTTCTAAATTCTCGATTGAAAAAACGTCGTTTGTTGACCGATACTACTCATGTCGACAAACCTTTTAGAAACATTTTCTTATTAAAATAATGTATGGTTTCTACGCCAGGGGGCGTAGATGTATATCTTATTTTTGTCAATATCTCTACTTCTAGGAGTCCGATTTGAAAAATTCTTTCTTTGTTGGATGGTGTTTCTAGTGTGACATGTGGTTCATGTAATTTCAAAATTTTCAAGTAATTCATAGACTTTCCGCTAGGGGGCGTTAAGGTAAATTGCGTTTCCTGCAGTATCTCAGCTTCTAAATCTCCGATTTGAAAAATTATTTGAGCACCGCATACAGCTCCTGATGGGAAATCGTTTGCATATATTTTCTAATTTTTGTAAGAAATGGTTTGGGCACCAGGGGGCGTAAAACTTAATTTTCGCTTCTGTTGTATTTGCAGCAAAATATGAACTTCTAAAATCTCGATTGAAAAGAAAGTCGTTTGTTGACCGATACTACTCCTCATGTCGACAAACCGCTTAGGAAAATTTTCTTCTTGAAAAAATGCATGGTTTCTACGCCAGGGGGCGTAGATGTATATTTAATTTTTGTCAATATCTCTACTTCTAAGAGTACGATTTGAAAAATTCCTTCTTTGTTGGATAGTGTTTCCGATGCGAAATGTTTTTCCTATAAATTCAAAATTTTCAAGTAAATCATAGACTTTTCGCTAGAGGGCACATAGGTAAATTGCGTTTTCTGCGTTATTCCAGCTCCTAAAGATCTGATTTGAAAAATTCTTCCTGTATCGCACACAAGACTTGATGGAAAATATTTTTCACATAATTTCTAATGTTTGGTAAAGAATGGTTTAGCCACCAGGGGCCATATGCGTTAATTTCTGCTTCTGAAGTATTTGTTGCAAAATCTGGGCTCCTGAAAACTCGACTAATTTTTTTTTTCGACCGATACCGCTTATATGGATACACCTTCTGAGAATACTTTCTTCCAAAAATAATGCATGGTTTTCCCATCAGGGGACGTAAAGTTACAGCTTATTTTTGTCGATATCTCTGTTTCTAAGAGTTCGTAAGCTCACGATTCCGTTTAAAGCAATATCTGAGGGATTAAAAACCCGATTGAAAATCTTCTTTCTTTCGTCAGATCTATTGTTTTCCATACCGGTTCCATTGACTTTGAATAGCTTTGATAAATTTAATTTGCGTCAGAACGGATTCAAAAGACGTGCTTATTACACCCGAAAATTCGGTGTCATCTTTCTTGTTATGGAGTGTGGACAACATACGCTCACTCCTTCTCGCCCGCAGACTATTGAGCTCCGCCAGAACTGATCCCGTTTTCTTGCTGACAATGATCACCAAGCTGTTGTAAAACCATACATCTAGATATATTCCCTTTGTTGAAGTTTAGGATGGCATCATACACTCCAAATACCATAGTACGAAACCTTACAAAGGCAGCTTTCGGTACTCTAGACCAAATGACCATCACAGATTCGTTGGGGTTTTGGTTTTTCCCATGCGGGCATTTGTTCAACAGTGCAGGGTTAGCCAGATACTGAAATATGGACTTTATTTTTTTCTGTCCTTAGAACTGTGGAATATGTAGTACTATAAAAAACACGATATAGCGTGAGATCAAATACCAAATGAGGGCAACACGCGAAAAACCGCCTGGCATGTACTCACATTTATGGCCATAACTTTTGTTCTATCAGTAGGATAAATACATGTCAGGTGTCAAATTAAAGCCAATGATTCATGCAATGGAAATATACAATTATACAAAAATCTATTTTTGTGCCCATATTAACCTACCGAACCCTCTTAACCCTTCGATACAGTAACGTTATAAAGTTAAAATAAATTTTGCGTGATTTTGTTCCGCCGTACGCCGTTTTAAGGTTGATAACAAGTGAATAGATAACGATAGCGATGACTTCAGCCCTGCATTACGTAGCTGACTGTCAGAGCTAACGGATGTATGGGATAAACCAAAATAAAGTTGATTTAGAATTGATTTATTTATTAGACAAAAAAAATTTGGTGACGAAAAATCAGAAATGCCGCGAAAATTCATGGGAAATTAATATAAGAACCGACGAAAGTTGAAGAGGAGAATGAGAGGAATCCGAAAAGGTCCTCTAAGTCGTCAATCAAAAGGTCACGGGAGTGAATGTAGGGTGCTTCAAATTTCCACGCACCAGTATGCGTTTCACCCGAGTTCTACTCTAGAGCCACAACCTTCTTCTACTTCAACTGCACAAATTGAGCCTGAACAGCAAGAACAGATGGAGATTGATATCATCTGTCCGAATTTTCAAATTTCCACACCGAGCATGGAATAATAATGTATATCACCTGTCTTCACAACTTCGCTCGCTAATGAATGTATTACGTCTCAAACCTTTACACCGCCGATGCATTCTGAATCTACACAAGAACAAGAGCAACAACAAGAAGAGTACATTAGGCCCGAGACGTATCGCCAAATTTATAACAAGGCACTAAGGAGTTTGAAAAATTGTTTCTGAAGAATGAATTCTTCAGAAACAAGTTTTAGCGATAACTACCGACAACGACGATACTACGCTTTCTGCTCCTACTAACATTAATTTATAATCAGCATAAGTTACTACTAGGACAAGCCGCCAACGGTAACCGATAAATCGGGTACAGATGGCAAATTTTGAGCGAAGCTATTGCAAAATCTAAGTTCACTGAGGCGTCTGTTATAACAAATTCTAAAAAAATGAACACCTAAAATTTATGACTTCCAGAACTAAAGTACGAAACATTCTAAAAACGAAATGCCTAAAATTTATCATGAACTACTTTTCTTCAAGCCTTCACAGTGGTTGTGATCAAGTTGCATGTAAACAAAGCGGAAAGACACACTCGGATCGGGAACTACGTTTTTCATTTTGTATCGTGAAAGACAGACACACACACATATACACAAACTTCCTTTTATTATTCTAGAGTAAGCAAGTGTTGATCTAACAGACGGAGTCTTTCCATTTCTTCGTTTTTCAATTCAAACGATTTTTTTAAATTAATGTTAGCGAGCCGACTTTCGTGAAACGATTCAAGTAAAAGGCGATCTAGTTTTAATTGAAACTCCTGAACGGCACGGAATTTCGGGAATCGGAAGGCGTCAAAATCCGACCATGGGCGATGTCCAATCTCATGCCAAAAATCACGGTGATCGGATGTGTCATATCGTAGCTATGCCCGAACAACTAATTGTCCCGAGTCTCGTGTAGAGAGCGGATTTTTTTAATTATTAAAATCCGTCAGTTTTTTATTGGTCATAATTTTTATATGACACGACCAATCAGCATGATACAAACCCCATGTCACTCACCTTGTCCTTCCCTTTCTCTGTGGCAAGTGTCAACGCGATCGGCTGAAGATCTTTGGAGGAGATAGGTAATAAACGACCCCTTCTCAAAACCAGGAAAAAAAACCTAAAAATGCAAGTTTTTGGATGATTATTCCTCAGTGACACGAAATTTCGGGAATCGGAAGGCGTCCAAACCTGACCACAGACGATGCCAAATCACATGCAAAAAATCACGGCGATCGGATATGTCATCTAGTAGCTATGCCCGAACAATTAATTGTCTCGAGTCTCGTAAAGAGAGCTCAGCGAGGCCTTCGGCCTCGCTTCTCTCAGTGAATTGTATATAGTTGCTTTTTAGTAAATAAAGTAAAAGATTTCTTTCGTTTTATTTCTTAAAAATTTCATATCTGAAAAAAATTCAAAGGGGCACAGTGGCAACTCTGCCGCAATTTACAACGTTGGGCTACGTCACCTGTCCTTCGCTGAAAACTTTAAGGACATAGAACTAGTGAGACAGTGCCATGAAATAGTGACAGTTGACGTAGTTCTACATCGTAGGTTGTGGCACAGTTGCTACTGTGCCCCTTTGATTTTTTCCCTGATGAACAGTTTAAAAATGCATTACTCGGATATGACGTCATCAAAGAGACCGCAATTTTTGTGACGTCATACCTGATCGTGTTTTTAACGAAAGGTCGCAATTTTTCTTACTCAATAAAGGTAGGTATTAATGATTATACTGTCAGAGTTTCTAAAAAAAAAAGACGCACTTGCATGTCTTTGTTTAAAAAAATGAAAAATGAAATGGCATTTTAAAATTTTAGCGTGCTGAATTTTACTCGGCGCTATCCGGGTATGATGCTGAAGAAGAAATTGATATATTCCGCAGTGTATGATTCTGTTGTGAGACACTCATCCTCGAACCCACCCCCTAACCACGAGAACTCTTGTGAGCATTGAAAAAAATCTTGTTATCAGTGGAGTAAAGATATCGCCCTAATTAATACATAAATACACATAAATCTCAGTCGTCAGGTTATAATATGAGGTGTGACAATTTAATTCCCGGGACGGTCGCGGAGTGGCGCCCTTGTGGTGATGCTGTCAGAATCACGTGCTTATGAGGGTCTAGACATGTTTTAAGCAGTGCATGCGTTAACCGCAGACCAGCAGAGCCATTCATGAGTAAGGAAATCAATGCAAGTTCTGTGTGTGAGTTTTGAGGTAAAAATGAGTGGCAGAAATTTAGAGCGCATTAATCTACGGGCGCCGTGCTACTTTTAGCTGGGAACCCTGTAAAAATACTTCAGGAGATATGAAAAAAAGGTGATTGATCTTTGATGTGTTTTTGATAGCTTTTCAGGTATGTGACATCATTATGCTCAGTGTGTCATCATTGCAACATGGAGTCCTTTCTGTCGCTGTGCACACCGAAGTTTGTGTTAAGGGGTTTCTGCGGTCTCAGAATGTCTTACCAAAGGTTAATACATTTTTGTTTCTTTGGTGACTTAACGACCACCGTGAGCAACTCGATGAGCTACAAGCGTCCAGAATTTAGAGATATTTAATATTTATGTCGAGGATTTTAAGAAAAGAGTGGCTGCCTTGGTTGCGCAGTGGTCTAAGCTCTGGCTTATGACCATTCGTAAGCGAAGGGTCCGGGTTCGGACCCCGTGAGGCATGGATGTTGTGTTTGTGTTACGGCACTGGCTCTCTCCCTTCCCTGGAACCAGTGACTCTAAATTTAGGAACAGGCTACTTCTTATAGCCCATTGAAATGCTCATGGCGGTCGTTAAACTTTCAACCAAAAAAATAAAATAAAAAATAAGATGCGAGTGTTTGATCCCCGGTTTTAAACAACCCTTTGAAGTAGGAAGCTAGGAGACTTCTTTTGATTGAGGGTTTAACGACCACCGTGAGCAACTCACCGCACTATAAGCAGTTTCCCGTTCCTAATTTGGGGCCACTGTTTCCAGGAATAGGAGAGAAGTAGTGCCGACATCCATGCCTGACCGGGATTCGAACCCAGACCTAACTCGGACGAAGGGTCGGAAGCCATCCCTTAGACAACTACGTCACTAGGGCGGCTTTAAAACAACACCCATGCTTCACTGCGATTCGAACCCGGACCCATTACGTACGAATGGTCATAAGCCAGCACTTAGACCACTGTGCCGCTGGGGTGGCTTTAAAACAACACCCATGAATCACTGGGATTCGATCCCGATCCCATTACGCACGAATGGTCATAAGCCAGCGCTTAGACCACTGCGCCACCTGGTCGGCTTTAAAACAACACCCTTGCGTCACTGCGATTCGAACACTGACCCATTACGCACGAATGGTCATGAGCAAGCGCTTAGACCACTGTGCCACTGGGGCGGCTTTAAAACAACACCCATGCCTCATTGCGATTCGAACACTGAGCCATTACGCACGAATGGTCATAAGCCAGCGCTTAGACCACCTTGCCACTGGGCCACTGGGGCGGCTTTAAAACAACACCCATGCCTGACCGGGATTCGAACCCAGACCTAACTCGGACGAAGGGTCGGAAGCCATCCCTTAGACCACTACGTCACTGGGGCAGCTTTAAAGCAACACCCATGCCTCATTGGGATTCGAACCCGGATCCATTACGCACGAATGGTCATAAGCAAGCGCTTAGACCACTGCGCCACCTGGTCGGCTTTAAAACAACACCCTTGCGTCACTGCGATTCGAACACTGACCCATTACGCATGAATGGTCATGAACAAGCGCTTAGACCACTGTGCCACTGGGGCGGGGTTTTAAAACAACACCCATGCCTCACTGCGATTCGTTGCCGCCCCGGCCTCACTGCGATTTTTTTTTTTTTTTGATTGGAATTTTAGCGACCACCGTGAGCAACTCAATGGGCTATAAGCAGTCGCCCGTCCCTAATTTAGGGTCACTGGTTCCAGGGAAGGGAGAGAGCCAGTGCCGTAAGACAAACACAACATCCATGCCTCACCTGGATTCGAACCCGGACCTCGTTCGGACGAATGATCAGAGGCCATCGCTTAGACCACTGCGCCACCGGGGCGGCAAATCCCGGACCATTTCAGACGAACGATCAGAAGTCAAAGATTAGACCACAACGCCACCGGGAGCGGGAAGTCTAATATACGAACGATGAAAATCAGACACCTTGTTGCGTGGACTCAGGCAATAGAAACATTTTGAAGTAACAGAAAATGTTGTTTTGCTATGAATATTATCATTAGAAAAAAAACAGATTCGTCTTTTTTGTGGTGTTCAATAACAAAACAATATTTTTTAAAAACATGTTGGCAAGATTTTTTTGTCCTCTTATAAAGGAAAGCCTCCTTAGTGATGTGCTAGCGAAAGTATTTAAGAATGGCATGCTGCAATTCCTCTTGGTTTGAGGAAACCGTTGCGCAGACATCATCATCTAGATTGGCAACACCCAAGAAGACATGATGCCGTGATTGGAATTCCCAGCATCGGAATTCCCAGCGTGCCGCCTGTTCATAAGCTCCGAATGCACCGAAGAAAGTAACTCAGAGTATCTTTATAAACTTCTTTTCATGGAGTATTGTTTCTTTTTTTACAAGTTCAGCGCGAATTTTATGGGATTCGAAAAACTGTAAATCAAAACATGGCCAACATTATGATCAGGCTTCAATTTGCACCAATTCATAATGAGCACAATTCGACGTATCATCTGTTGGAATGACAATTTAACGATGAATGAAAAAAATGCTAGAGCTTGTTCTTAAAAATTGCAGTGTCGTACAGAATGCTTGGTCGAATGCATGGTCTCCGTAACTAAGTTATAATGAAATCTATCACTAGCAAAATTGATTTCTTGGTGGTAAATAGATGCAATGTGAAATATACCCGAAACGTGAAAGGAAATGTTCAGCTTATAAAACAGTTCCCCTGAAAAAAATTAATAATAATTCAACATAAAGTAGATGCACTCTAAAAATAATTCTGAAATTCACGAGTCATTTCTTTCTGATTCCTTTAGTGCAGTGTTTCTCAAACTTTGATCTCTCATGGACCATTTGAAGCATTTCTTTACTTATCGCGGACCAAGCGGGGGAGGTGGATCTGGAGAATTTCCCTGGGAGAAATTTGAAATTGAAAAATATATTGTGTGAGGCTGAGTTTGCTAACCCTGGTCAATAATATTAAGACTTATCGGACACCCTCATCGGCCGGTGAGTAATGACTTCCCCTGATCCAAGGAAAAACACAAATAAAGTATCCCCCGATTAATGAGATTTATAAACGGACTTATGAGCTCCGGCTCGAATTACCCCCCTTGAAATGCAATTTTTTGTTAATTTTAGCTTCTTTTGGTAAATTTTAAGCTTTTTTCAGCAAATTTTCAGCTGTTTCTTTTTTTACTTGAGACTGCTTACCGTCCGCAAATAGGGTCGGCAAGCAGTTGCCACCGGCCTTAGGCAGAAAATCGCCAAACATTCCGATCAGGTGCTTAAAATAACGATCGGTTGCCAACCGTATCTGAAACAAAGTAATTTTTAGAGTACCTATATTTCATAAAGAAAGAGTTTGGTGAATAACGAAAAGAGGAGATCATTCGCTTAATTAAATAATTGGCAAATTATTTAATTCACAACATGGGCGTAGTCAGGGGAGGGGGTTTTGGAGTTTTAAACCCTCCTCGAAAAGTCAAAAGTAACACCAAACAGAAGTCATCGCTCTTTTCACGTTAATAAGTGGGTCACGGAAAAATTCTGAACTGTCGCCACCGGGAATCGAACCAAGGGTCTTCCAATTGCACGCCGGAAATCGAATTCTCCACACTCACAAGTGATTAACTGCCAAACCACATGGCAGGTTGCTTCATGGAGTCCCGCACAGTGCAGGGGATTCACCAAAGATTGAAAGCAGCAACTGAACAAATAACTAGGTGGCGATTGAATAATTAATTCATACACTCGACGTGGAAACACTTCCTGATGGCGTCCGATGAGAATTTTTCCGTGACTCACTTATAAACGTGGAAAGAGTGATGACTTCTGTTTGGTGTTCCTGATCCACGTCGAGTGTATGAACTAATTAAGTCAAAAGTAAGATTTATAACAGGTAATATTATGGGAAATTACTTAAATATTCTCCAAACATCGCAACCCTCCACTTTTACCTAAATTCCAGCTACGCCCATGAGCCACGGCAAAAAAAAAAAAAATTCCGTACAATTCAAGTTACATCATATGCAAAATGTGATGTGGACAATTATACTTTGATTTTCTCATTTCATTTTAATACTTTTCTGAAAGTCCGTGTATAAAATTCAGTACTTAATAACAAACATAATAACTACAATAATAATAATAGCATTTGTGAGAGGGTTCCTGCTGCTTGCGATCTTTTACCAAGCTATATACACTGAAGAGCAATTGAATTAGAGATACCTGTCTAGTAACGTGTAGCACCACTTTTCGTCCTGATGACGGCGGCGATTCGTCTCGGCATGGACTCGACAAGACACCGGAAGCGATTGGAAGCCATACGGATCCACGACTCCCGAACAAGCTCCCACAGTTTACGAAGATTTGATGGAGGGGGGTCAGAGCTTCGAACATCTCTCTCGATGGCATCCAAGATGTGCTCAATGGGATCGAGGTCAGGTGACCTAGCTGACCAAGGAAGCGAGGTCACGTCGGTGGAGTGTTCATCCAACCATTCGGATGCAATTCGGGAGCGATGGCACGGTGCATTGTCTTGTTGCAGGATGACGTCCCCAGTGGGATGTTGAAGACGCACAAACGGAAGCAAATGGTCGTTCAGGATATCCCGGTAATGTTGACCTGTGAGGGACGATATCTCGGTAACGTTGACCTCTCTCTGTCTCGCTTTCACTATCGCTCTCTCTGTTCTAGTACCTTATTACCTGCTTCATAACTGAAGTCCTGATGGGGAACGGCTAGTTTATCTGACGCAGACATCATGCCATTGGGTAGAAACAAGTGATTCAAACATGCAACGCTCTCTGCTGGGTAAGATCACTCGTTTCAGCCGCGTTCGGTCCACTATTAGACAGCGAATGCATTCGTTCTAACTGTAATTAACCCATTTTGCTAACCCCGAGTTAATTCGTTTCAGCCAGTTAAGGGGTTAAGTAGCGTCGGCGAACGAACGGCACAGAGCCCGCTGCATACCCTGAGCTACTGGAGCCGACGCCATGCTCAGGGGCCACTGCTGACTGCTCGTGATCGGAAATTACGCCTCACCTGGTGCCGAGAGCATGAAAACTGGACCTCTGTTGTGTCGTCAGACGAATACTGTTTTCAGATGCATATAGCTGCCCGGATGGTGAAGGCGTGGCATAGACAGCATGAGGCCGCTGACACGTCCTGCTATATCGGTTCTGTTCAAGGCGGTGGTAGCTCTGTGATGGTTTGTGGAGCCTTCTCATGGGATACATTATGTCCCTTAGTGTGTCTGGAGAAATCTTTAACCGCTGCGCGCTACGAGCACGTGATCATCTACACGCTTTCATGGCATTCGTGCATCTTGCGGCTGCTGGTCATGAAACAGAAAATGAGCCGCCCCACCGAGTCGTAACCACCCAGGCATGGCTCGTGGTTCCCGAATCAAACCCTGCATCCGGTGACACTACATGATTCTACACTCACCTGTGTGTGGAACTATCCCGTGGCCACCCAGGTTCCCCGGTTTAAAACCCTGTGGAAGCTCTCTGGGATGCCGTAGAGCGTAACATTAGATTCATGGTCCTGGACCGAGGTCTCGGGTAGAGTTGTGGACAATGCTGCAACAGGAATGGCTGGCATTGCCTCAGGAAACACTCAAGCATCTGGTAGAGTGGATGCCTCTGTGTGTGCATGCTGTTATTAGCGCTACAGGAGGACCAATCTCTAGTGTTTTGTACGAAGGCGGTACCAAAAAAATTGAGAGTAATTTTTTTGAGTTGGCAACAGTGCAAAGGGAAAAAATAGCCACTCAGACGACTAACCTATGGCAACAGTTAGCCCGTGTCAGACGATTCTGGTTTTGTTATTGCGCAGTTGTTTAAGGTTTGTCTGCATTTTGCTATACAGCTATGGATGTGAGTGTTTCAGAGTTAAGAAGTGAAATGCGTTGCCCTATAAAATTTTGCCATCGTTGGGGTAAAACGGCTCCAGAAGCAGCTGATTCAATGAAAAAAGGCTTGCAAAGATAAATGTTGAAGTGAGTTAACGATTTGTGGATGGCGCCATGATTTCAGAAAAGGGCGTTTGTTGGCAGAACTCGCTCATGCTCCTGGTCGACCTGAAAGGGTTGTTGCGGAGCGTATTGTTAACACTGTTTGAGCAATCCTTCAAGAAGATCGACGAATGACGTGTGAAGAAATAGCGGCGTCAACTAATATTTCAAAAACATCGGCATTCCGCATTCTACGCGAGAAATCACTGCTGCTGCATCGTGTGTGTTCCAGATGGGTACCCCATCACCTGACGAGAGAACAATTGTTAGCCAGAGTTCAGGTGTGTCACGAGTGGAAACAAATGATTGCAAAGGATCCAAACTTTCTAAACACAGTAATAACTGCCGATGAAACATGGGTTCACTATTTTGACCCTCTCACGAAGCGCGCAACTAGTGTCAGGAAACACACAGGCTCGCCTCCTCTGAAAAAACCAAATCAGCTGGGAAGGTGATGATGATAGTTTTCTTTGATCATAAAGGTGTAGTCTACCAGCATGCCGTTCCTACACAAATTACTGTCAGTGCTGAGTATTACATTTCAGTCTTGAAGCGTCTGCGTCGACACATATCAATTAAGCGACCAGAACTGGTGTGCAAGTGGACCCAATACCATGATAACGCCCGCCCAAATGTGGCTGCTTGTGTTTAACAGTTTCTTACGAAACTCAGTATTGAAATCACGCCACAGCCTACCTGCAGTCCTGACCTCGCCCCGTGCGATTTCTGGTTGTTTCCAACAATGAAGGAGAAGCTCTGTGGCGCAACATTCAACACAGATGCTGACGTTGTTCAAGCTGTACAGCGGTATACTTGCATATCATGCGAGGGAAGATACTTCGAGAAAGAATAGCATATACTTTCCTATATTTCACCATTTTGTGTGATTATTCTCTCAGTTTTTATGGAACGGCTGTTGCGCATTGAGTGCGTAAGTACCCGTCATTTTACTCGGCTTACTTGTTTCTATAGTTGAACCAGCTTTTGAAGAAGTTGATTTTTCTTTCGTTAGTTTCCACATCTTTGCTTTCTTTTCCGCTGAGATCAGCTTTTAGACTGTTTTTCTTCTCCTTCTTTAAATCGGCTCTTGTTGAATTGAATTAGTCCGCTCTTTTTCTGCAGTTAAGTCCGGCTTTGGAAGATCTAAATTCTTTCTACGTTTTCCGCTTCTGCTTTCCATAGTCTAATACGTACTTGAAGGTTAGGATTCGTTCGGCTTTCACTTACCGCGTGTCTGCTTTCCCATTCCTAGGAATCTGCTCTTGAAAATGTTGTTCCGTCCGTGATTTTTTCGTTTTTAAAAACTAATATAAAAACGTCATTATTTTCAAAGATCTTCTCCCATAAAACTGAGCGTTTCCTGGAAAAGATTGCCTTCATTACGTGCATCATATCTGTATTTGCGATTTATCGCAAACATTCCGAAAATGGGTAACTGAAGTATTTTTTGCAATAGCTTGTTTTCAGTACTTTTTTGTTTAAAAAAATTCTCCCTAGCAGTAATACAGGATTATACACTGCCTTACAGAGAAAATACCACACCGTGAAGGAATTCTCGAAAACAGACCATACTGCACACACGGATAGCCAAGTAGGTCCTAAACAAATAATTTAATTGTCACACACAGACTAGTGGCCGAATATACAGGATGATCAATAAGGAGTGTGGCCCCCATTTTGGGCGATACAGCGTAGAATCCGACGTGGCATCGAGGCAATGAGAGTCCGAATGCAGTTCTGGGATATCGTGGACCATGTGGTGTTGATCGGAGTTCACAGTTCATCTTCATTTTGCGGGGGTGGGAGAGTACTCAACCAACGTCCAGTCGTATCCCACAAATGCTCAATGGGCGAGAAGTAGGTAGATCGTGCTGGCCACTGAAGCATCCGCACACCGTGTAAAGCATTCAGGCTGATCCGAGCGGTATGCGGCCGGGCGTTATCCTGCTGAAAAACGGCGTTTGGGATGCCCTGGGGCGCAGCACGTCGTCAACATAGCGGCGTGCCGTCAATGCGTAACAGCGGTGAGCGGCTGTTGGCGCTGATAGCACCCCACACCATGATACCACGTTGCCGGGCCGTGTGGCGCTCCACAATGGCCGAGGAATCCGCCCTTTTGCCACGTCGCCTCGAGACGCCTCGTCGGCCACGTCAGAGCAATCATCCGTAGTGAGACAGAACCGCAATCGTCGTTGAACACCACACTCTTCCATTCGGCGTCCCGCGCAGCTCTGGAGCGACAGTACGCCAAGCGGTGACAACGATGGCTTACTGCTAAGGGTAGCCTTCGCAACAGACGGCTGGACAGTAAACCAGACGCAGCCAATTGGCGCTACACTGTCCGCGTCGATATCGCAGCATCCAAGCATCCCGTACACTCAGCAAAATGTCGCTGGTTGTGGTCTGTGGGTCCGCTACGGCATGACGACGGATGTGACTATTGGTGCACTCGAATCCGTCTCCGTGCTCCGGTCCCGCTACGACGTTGCACAGATCCTTCCTGGGACCACTGTCTCCAAATGCGACTGACTGTTGTGGCATCACGTTGCGTTTCTTCCACAATACGACGCAAGGACCATCCGGCGGTACGAAGGCCTACGATGACACCTCTCGTTAACTCATCCGTTTGACAAAATCGCGTACCACGGCGTCTTAACGGCGTTGGCACTCCTTGTTCGTTTTCTAGGCACGCAGAACCACTTACTTCTCGCGGCCATGACGACGTCTCGACTGATGGCCTCACGGGTTGGTTGTCCGCTTATATCCCGCACGCCGTTCGTGCGATTGGTCTGCAAATGGAACAATTTGCATAACTTCTACGTGTGCACCCACTCTGCAATTTGCATGGCGCTGCGTTCACGTCTTCGTAGTGTGGCATTTTCTCTGCCAGGCAGTGTATTACTGAAAAAGGACGGGGTCTATTGTCTCACAGTAACTTATTTGCCGAAGTTCCATTTATTTGCGTAATTCTGTCGAACGTTTTAATTTTTACGTCAGAATACATCGAGTGATAACTGAATTATGACCACCCGTATCAAAAGTGGATGCAACCCGTTGACCACATGATTTCCGAGAGGGCGCGATTAGTGGACCAACGTAGATTATGTAAGGTGTGAGTGGAGCCGTAAGTAGTAAAATTCGGAGAGTGATGGGTAAGCGGACGGATTTATCGGACTTCGAGAAAGGAAAAATTGGGGGATCTCGGGAAGCACGTGCCTCAATTTTCCCAAGCTGATTATTCGCGAGTGACCTTAGTTAAAATGCATCAGAACTGGCCTGAAAATGGTCAAACAACGCCCCGGAGGCAAAACCGCACCGGACAGCGAAAGGTTGATGTGAGAGGTGAGCGCCGGGTCCGACAGCCCGTTAAGGCCGACAGACCCAGCACTGTTCAACAGTTGACTACCCAATACAACAGATGTGAATCCGGAACATGCCCATGTGTCGCACACTTGCACATATGGGCTATAACAACAGACGACCTCGATGACATCCTTTTCTAACCGCGGTTCATCGGTGCAAAAGACTCGCCTAGTGCAAAGGTCATGAAAGTTGGACGTCGGATGACTAGGAACAAGTATGCTGGATTGACGAGTCTCGTTTTTTACTCCATTCCGCGGATGGTCGCATACGTGTTAGGCGCACACAACATGAGGCACTCGATCAATCCTGCATGGTCTATACAGTGCAAGCCTGTGAATGCGGTTGTATGGTGTGCTGCATGTCTATCTGGCATGAACTTGGACCTTTGGTGCATGTGTTTGAGAAACACAGTTCAGACTTCCAGCATATCGACTGGCTTCAGAATTCTCCCATCCCATAGGGCACTATCGAACGACACATCTGCAGTCAGGACCCGCCAGTCACCTTCATATCTGCTGTAAAGGCTTCATTACACACAGCTTGGTTGACCATATCTCCGAACTGCTTCCGGCATCTTATTGAGTCGATGCCACGTCGGATAGCTGCTGTACTGATGGCGAAAGGAGGACAAAACGAAGTTTTAGATAGTTGGTTATGATTCAATGATTACTCAATGTACACTGAAGAGCAATTGAATTAGATATACCTGTCTAGTAACGTGTAGCACCACATTTCGCCCTGATGACGGCGGCGATTCGTCTCGGCATGGACTCGACAAGACACCGGAAGCGTTGGGAAGCCATACGGATCCACGACCCCCGAACAAGCTCCCACAGTTCACGAAGATTTGATGGAGGAGGGTCAGAGCTTCGAACATCTCTCTCGATGGCATCCAAGATGTGCTCAATGGGATCGAGGTCAGGTGACCTAGCTGACCAAGGAAGCGAGGTCACGTCGGTGGAGTGTTCATCCAACCATTCGGATACAATTCGGGAGCGATGGCACGGTGCATTGTATTGTTGTAGGATGAGGTCCCCAGTGGGATGTTGAAGACGCACAAATGGGAGCAAATGGCCGTCCAGGATATCTGGGTAACGTTGACCTGTTAGGGACGATGTCACACGTACGTAAACTGTAAACTGTCCCTAGACGAGAATGCCACCTCCACCAACTTGAAGAGTACCCTGCTGGAAATAAGGATCCATCGCTTCATGTAGTTTGCGCCGTACTCGTATCCTGCCATCCGCATGCACCAACGTGAATCTCGACTCATCAGTCCAGGCAACATTTTCCCGCATGTCTAGGGTCCAGTGGCGATGTTCCCGCACCCATGCTAATCTTTGCACCCTGTGATGTGCGGTCAGCAGCTGTACCCTCGTGTGACGATGGCTTCTGTACCCCATAGTGCGAGGAGATGGTTCTGGATGGTGTGACTGCTTACACGTTTTTGTGCACCAGGGTTAAATTGCCGAGTGATTTCTTGCACTGTGGCCCGTCTATCCGCTGTTACAATGCGACCTAGCCGACGATGACCCCGCTCATCCACACGCTGTTGTCCACGGCAGTTGGCCCTTGCAGGGATGGTTTTACCGGATTCGATGTACTCACGGTGCACCCGTGACACAATGTCTCATGAAAATCCCAGTGCCTGCACGACTTCCGAGATGGAGTGACCCATTCGTCGGGCCCCGACAATTTTACCACGATCAAATGCGCTTAGATCCTTCGTCTTTTACCCATACTGCGTCCGACTCTTACTGATTCCCATCGCATCATTCGTTATATTGTCGGATTGCCGCGTACGTCATGTCGTTTCCGTTTACAGGGCCGCCCACAGCGCCACATTGGCATAACGCCAGCTGTCTCTAATTCAATTGCTCTTCAGTGTATATACTGGTTACAATCGAGTTTTCGATGACATCATTATTCCCGAGCCAAAATTAGTTTTTCAGCAACCCAGCACCATTCGCTAATGTGACATCCAGTTTTCCACTCATATTCTAATGAATCTAATATATAAAGTTGAATGTTTGTTCGTTTGTTTATCCGCTATGCAAATCCACAGTTTTCAATTTAGAACCACCGAATTCGGTTTGCTATCTCATGGTACTCTAACTTAGACCACAGACGGTTTTTGGAAGGGTTCGGAACCTCGGGGTCCAGGGACCCCCATACAAAAATTTCGTAAAACGTTTAATTTTTCTTTTCTTTTTTGAATTGGTATGGTACCCTATCTTAGACCGTAGATGGTTTTTAGAAGGAGTCGGAGCCCGGAGTGAAGAGGCACCCATACAAAATGTTTGTAAAATGCTTCATTTTTTAATTTTTTATTTTGAATTGGTATAGTATCCCATGGTACTCTTCTAACTTAGACCGTACACGCTTTTTGGAAGGGGTCGGGACCCGGGGTCAAAGTGCCCCCATACAAAGTTTTCGTAAAAAGTTTCGTTTTTTTTTACTTTTTATTTTGAATCGGTATAGTATCTCATGGTACTCTAACTTAGACTGTAGACGGTTTTCGGAAGGGGTCAGAGCCCGAGGTCAAGGGTCTCCATACAAATTTTCGCAAAAAGTTCCATTGTTTACATTTTTATTTTGAATTCGACTTTAATACTTTTTGTTGTGATAAGTGCAAGAACTGATTTTTTTGGTGACAAGTGCTTTCCAGTGAAGAACTGCAACACAATTCAGCATCGGAACTGAAGGTAAGTAAACAGCAAAAATCAAACGGAAAAACTCAAATTACTGTGTGTCTAAAGTCTCTACAGAGAATAAAATTCAAATGAAATGAAATGAAATACAGTACTAGGTACGGTTCGTGCCGTAAAAAAATAATCGTTTTCATTTGATTTGTACAAAATTTAGATAATAATTTATCGGCAAATCCTTTCGAGCAACGGCGGGTAATTCAGCTGGTACAACTATAAAATTAATTCTTGTAGGATTGTAAATGCCGTAAAGTTTTGTAATTACAAAAAATTCCCTGATCCACTTGGGCCACGCAAACTTGCGTTGATTGAACTCACCGTTCTAATCCACGACCAAAAGGAAAAAACATCTCTCTAGAGAATTTTGAGTTATTGGAAGTCGGTACCAGATGCACAATAACCCTGAGAGATAATGAATTTTTCAACTAATTTCATCTTTCTCAGAGGTTGCACGCGAGAGTGGTTTTAAAACACCAGACTCTTACCAGTTCGAGATATAGTAAAGGGACAACTCGCGTAAAATCCATTAATAATAAATCCACACGTGGCTATGTCGCATAGCAACAACATATTTATAAGTGCGCAGTTATAAAAACCGAAATTAAAGCCTGATATCTTTTTTCATCCTTTCGTATTTTTCATTCTCCTGGTAATTAGCTATTAACTATGTGGCGCCCTTTCATTCGCGATGCAATTTGAGCTATTAAGTTTTGTAGGGTTCTCTTCCTGAATAAGTTGCATTGATTTTTGAGAAACGAAAAATATGTGAAGCAGATATAGAGTGGCGTGAAACTTTTTCGAGTTGGACGCAACTGGATTTGTTCCCATCGGGACTACTTTATCGTACTCTATCAGCTTTTTCTCCTTCTACTCACCCAATCAACTACTTCGAATTATCAATACAAAATATAGTAATTTGCAAAAGTTTAAGATCACCTGTCAATTTATTGAAAATTAAGATTCAAAGAAACAAGTAATTACTAGTCAGAGATATTTGAAGAAATAACACCGCAGGTGAATACTTACATTCTTTAGAACACAAAAAAGACCGAAATCAGTAGTTTCTGCGGCCACGTTTGTTTTTTTATAACGGACAGAATACGATGTGGCATACTGTCAATGAGGGATTTGCAGTAGTCACTTGAAATGTCTTTGCAACACACGTACTTTATCGCGTCAATCAAAGCTTGGGAATTTGATGGCTGTTTTTCTGCTAGCTTGTCTTTTAAAATGGTCCACAAATTTCGATGGGGTTAAGGTTGGGACTATTACCAGGCCAGTCAAACACAGTTATGTTTTTCCTTTACTGTGTTTGATATGTGGCATGGAGCACCATCTTGCATAACGATTATGCATCCGTGCACTTGCATATGAGTAAACAGTTTCTCACTTAACACTGCCACATAAAAAGGGCCAGTCATGGTAGTGCCTGTCGGCAAAAAGGATAATGAAGTAGTACCGCATACTGACACAGCACCCCATATCATCTGACTAGACGGATGTCTCACGGAGCTAACGGTGTATTTTTCATCAAACCTTTTGCCTCTTGGTCGTCGAACATGTGCTTCACGTGATTCAAATTGACGCACAGTTGACTCATCGGAAAAAAGAACTTGGCTCCAATTCTCAGCAGTCCACGATCGACGACGCTTCGCAAACTGGAGTCTCTTCGTTTTCATGACAGAGGTTAGTATAAGTTTCTGTGCAGGTTTATAAGACTTTTATCCAAAAGCTTTGCTAAGACGTCGGTAAATAGTGCTGATACCAATGTCAGACCTTTTTGTATGTAGAATGGCCTTGCTTTGCTTGCACGAACTCCTCGGAGAACGCGAAACTATTCTCCTTATGGTATTGTCATCACGTGAGGTTGTTTTCCTTGGACGTCCACTTCTCTTTCGGTTGCTAAATTCACCTGTATCTCGATATTTCATGATCGTATCATGAGTAGCACTCTTACTCACATTCACCTTTCAGCAAATGTCACGTTCCGAGTATCCTTCATGATATAAAGTCACTATTTGTGCCCTCTGAGTACCATTGAATGAGGCTTTTTTGCCCATTTTTCGCTATATAGAAAATACACTGGTGTGCAAAAATTAAGGACGAGACGGTTTTTCGAATGTAACGTCGTGCAGAAGTGCTCCACATCGACTAAAACCATACCATAAGATCCCCAAGATGCTAGAATATGGGACAAGTGAACAAAACCGTCCAAACAAGGAATCCAAAGGATACAAAGGCACTTTATTGAAAAGGGTAGCTTCGAGCACAACTGTACAGAAGACAGAAACGTCCATGTGACAGGCGGATGCCAAGAAAAATCCAGTCTTTAGTAGGGGATATGATCACCTTTGAGTGCATTGCAGGATTTACGACGTCTGTCCATGCTGAGGACGAGGTTGTCAAGTAGCTGTTGAGGCATTGCGGCCTATTCTTCTTGTAGCGCCAATCGCAGCCGCTGAATCGCTGCTGGCGGATGGTGACATGCTGCCAAGCGTCTCCCGAGAAGGTCCCACACGTGCTTGATTGGATTTAGGTCCGGGGACCTTGCGGGCCAATCCATGCGTTGAAGATCTTCACTCTCCAACAGCTCTGCGACAGCCACTGTAGGATGAAGGTTGTCGTCCATGAAGAGGAACTCAGGACTCACATCACCTCTAAACAGACGCACGTGAGGCAGGAGGATCTCGGTACAATAGCGGACACCAGTGACTAAACCTCCTTGGAAGATGTGGAGGTCAGTACGGCTACCAAGCATGATACCGCCCCAAACGGGAACTCCATCACCTCCAAACCGGTCCCTTTCGATGATGTTGGAAGTGTGATTGCGTGTTCCCTGTTCTATCCAGAATCGCTCGTCAGACTAAATCGGTTCTCATCCGTAAAGAGAACTCGACCCCATTGCTGATGTGTCCAGTTCTTGTGTTCCTGGCACCACAGAAACGGCCGTCTCCGATGAGCAGGCGTTAATGGCACACACCGTACTGGTCGTCGTGCAAATAGACCACCTTTGTGCAGCCTCCTGGCCACGGTAAAACGCAATACCGGACGTCCAGTTGTCTGTTGCATGTGCCTTGCGATTTCTCCCGCTGGCTGCCGTCTATCTCGTCTCGCCTGTAGTACAATATTCCGGTCATCCGCCGCCGTGGTTGCTCGTCGACGACCACTGCTAAACTCTCGGACAGCTGTTCCTATCGTTCGAAATGCTCTCCAAGCTCGTGAAACGACGCTGCGAACGATCCCGAGCTCCTTGGCCACAGTAGTCACACTTCGACCTTGTTCCAACTTCCCAATGACGCGACCTCGGGTAAAGTCATCCAGATGTCGTCTGCTGGATTGCCTATTGGCCATATCACACCGTGGAAGCAACTCGACGTCGTTCAAACCGATGTACACCGTGCAATAGCTTTCACTGAATTGCTGAGTGTACACCGCCCGTGTGCTTTATACCCTTCCGACCCCCCCCCCATACGTCATGCTGCATATATGCGCATGCTCTACCGTACCGGATCCTAGTCTATCTCCTGAGTGGTCTTTCGGTCCGTTCTGCCTGCTCGTTCCGCTGTTATGCTAATTTCTCCTCTTCGTCCTTTCGTCCTTAATTTTTGCAGACCAGTGTAGGTACGAAACCTCTCAGCATGAAAATCAGAAGCAAACTGACGTTCTGATGCTTCTCTAAACTCTATCAACAGTTGCCGCTGTAGGATGATGCAACACCGACAGGAAGTTGAATAATGCTGACAGTATAGCTGACGCAAGCGGCAGAAATCCTCTATTACGAACAGGTGGTCTTAAAGTTTTGCAAATTACTGTATTAAAAATTTACACTTTCTTAGGTACTGCTTGTGCGTGCCATGTATGGAAAGGACACTTAGTGTTCGTAAAGTTACTGCAATGAGACAGTTCCGTGTCACATCAGCAGATAAGTGGTCATGTATGTTTTAATATTTTAATAGCTTTTATACTCTGAAAAGTCAAAACATTATGACAAGCGCGCCTTTATGCAAATCGAAGCAGAAGGTTCGATTCGCATAAAGGTTCTGCGCATTGTCTTACTGAGTCGTAGGTTACGCGAAGGCTATGAAAGCGTGTAGGGGATCAGCCAGCCCATGCTGGTAGCACGCAGCAATTAAGGACCACTCCAGACACACTAAGGGACCATAGACTGCAGAATGCCCGAAGGTCATAAAAGCGTGTAGGTGATCAGCCACCACATGCTGGTAGCACGCAGCAGTTAAGGACCTCTCCAGACACACCAAGGGACCATAGGCCGCAGAATACCCGAAGGCCATGAAAACTTGTAGGTGATCAGCCAGCACATGCTGGTAGCACTCAGCGGTGAAAGACCTCTTCAGACACACTAAGGGATTATAGGCCGCAGGATGCCCGAAGGCCACGAAAACGTGATCCGCCAACACATGCTGGTAGCACGCAGCGGTTAAAGACCTCTCCAGACACACTAAAGGCCCATAGGCCACAGGATGCGCGAAGGCCATGAAGCGTGTATGTGATCAGCCAGCACAAGCTGGTAGCACGCAGCGGTTACGGACCTCTCCAGACATACTAAAGTATATAATATGTTCCATGAGAAGGCTTCCCAAACCATCACAGAGCCACCACAGCCTTGAAAAGAGCCAACCTGGCACGACGGTTTCATGGCCTCATGCTGCCGACGCCCCACCCGCGCCTGCCCGTCAGCTCGGTACAGCTGAAATCGGAATTCGGTTGACCACATGATGCATCGTCACTCTGCGGAGGTCCAGTTTTGATGTTCCCGGCACTAGGCGAGGCGTAATGTCCGATGATGAGTGTTCAACTGTGGCACACGATTAAGGGGTCGACCCCCTCCCCCAAAGCCGAGGGTATGCAGGGTGTGTCATACTGTACGCTCGCTGACGCTGCTTGAGCCTTCGATACCCAACCTGGATGTGATTTGCGCTGCCGTTGCCAAGCGGTCCGTCTGTAGGAGCCTGGATAGTCTATGTCGACCCCTGCCATCAATGGGGTTTAGCTGACCACTGCTTGTCATGCAAAGAAAGTAAGAGGGTCATGTCCAAAGTCACGTTTTTTTAGTCTAAGTCACGTTTTGTTAATAATTAAGTCACGTAATAAAGTCACGTCTAAAGTTATGTTTTAAGTAACGTTAGGTTTTAAGTGTCCAAAGTCAGTATTAAGACACATCCAAAGTCACGTTTTAAGTGTCCAAAGTTAGTATTAAGTCACTTCCAAAGTCACGTTTTAAGTGTTCAAAGTCAGTATTAAGTCACTTCCAAAGTCACGTTTTAAGTGTTCAAAGTCAGTATTAAGTCACTTCCAAAGTCACGTTTTTTTAAAGTAAAATGGCGTTTTTTTTAGTAATTAAGTCACGTAATTATCAAGAAAGTCACGTCCGTCGATGTTATAACCCTCGATACGGTTGCCTTCGGGAAGCGAGGGGTACTTACCACTTGGGCGGTAGAATGACCCACTTGCCTTACGCCGAAAATGCGTCCACGATCATAGTCACTCAAATCACCACGCTTACCCGTGTTCGTCGATTGCGATACACTGTTGGAAAGCTCTGTTGTCCGCCGATTTATTGCCGGCTTTCGGTTTGGGTCTATTCCATTCTGCGCGGGGGGATTCCGATATCAACTGTGCATCACCACTATCTCTGATGCTTTGTTTACTGAGTGTACTTTAAATAAAAAACAAAAATGGAGAAAGCAACGCTTTCTGATGCCCTGATCTGGCAGATCGCTCATTTGTGAGACTAACATATCCCGAATGAATTCGTCCCCGTAACGTTCGGTCCAGTACTAAGACATGGAATATATTCATGATTCCCATTTTGGTGTAGCCCAGAGTTAATTCCTTTTTTTAGACAGTTACGCGGTTGAATTTGAGAAGGCCACAATTTCTTCTTGCATCATACGTGCATGGAAATTTGCTAAATCTCGAAACGAAGAAAAAAAAAAAAAAAAACGTTGAGCCATTCATAAGTAATTGCTGACAGTAGCAGAATGCATGGAAGTAGAAAGAGGAGGAGGAGTAGTAACTGAAATATAACTGAAGGCAGAAAGAGTGCTCGTAAGATAGTTAAAAGAAAACTCAAGGAATGTAGGTACCATAAAAAAAATTCCACGCAAGAGAAGAACTGTGTGTGCACATTCTAAGAAGGGGAAAAAGTTTCCTCTTCGCGAAAACCGAAAAGAGCCAAAAATGTTTGCCAAGTAAGTTGCATCAAAGTCAGAAAACAAGGATCTTTTTTAACCGCAAGCACTGCGCAGAGTTTCTTCCAAGAGTTATTAAATCAGGGAAATTGAAGAGAACTCCTCGAAAAGAAAGATGCCTGGAGGCGTTGATATCCTAACAACTATAAAGAGTAGCTTTTGTTGAAAATAAAAACCTGGAGCTCGGAGAGATGCTTGATATTCCAACTAACCTAGGGGGAAAGTTGGAGCGGAAGAGCGAAGAATAGTTAGGACTCTTTTTACAAGATGATAACGGGAAAGAAAATGAGGAAAAAGTCTGGGAAAAGCTTTGCTTATGTAAACACGGTGTAATTGTGAAAACCGCTTACAGGATGAACATAACGAGCTAAGAAGCGCTTGCCTTAATAACAGAACAAAGTCCAGACCTATTAATTATCACTTACAGAATGCAACGAAGCTAATGGAAGCCATTTGGAAGTTTCCGTACTCGCTAGATGGGCTCAAAACTAAAACTTCAAAAACGTTTTGGTAATTAAGTAAGGCGTACAGAGAAAAAAAAAAGGTAAAAAAATACGCTTTCGCTGAGCAGAAACGAATGTTCTTTCACTCGGTCTAGAACTTGCTGTCACACCATTTCCTGGTGTACAGGCGTGATCATTGCGCTCGAGAACAGACAAGCAGCTTTAAGAATGGGAGAGGCAGATAACAATATATATTCATTGTTTGGGTATTTAATTCGCGGTTTCTATACCGACAAAGTTTTCATCAGCAATTTAATGACATACGCTTGATACCAATACAAAAGACATGTTGTTCTACATCCCTCGTTAATATGAGATTAGTTGTGTACACTATCCATGATTTTCCTATAGCTTTATGTTAACTTACTCAAAATGCTTTTGCGGTGTTACTATCAAATTAGCAATGGAGTTTCTAACTGCATCCTACAAGGGACGGATAACATGTTGATGTGAAGACGCCAACCCTTATTGTAATAGCCGGCAAATTTAAGGATGCTTGAGATCTCAATTACTGCTATGTGTTCCTGGTTGTATCTTCAGATAAAGATACATCCAGCAAATTGAGAACAATACAAATTAATTTTTCTATTATTTCTTACAATGCAGTATTGCATGTATTCCAGCATTCGTTTTTCTTTATTTCACGATACTTACCACGTTGTTTAGATAATTTGAAACCACGTGACGCTGTATCATATGTTATATCTTGTGTATTTTTTTTTTATTGGAGGTTTAACGACCACCGTGAGCAACTCAATGGGCTATAAGCAGTCGCCCATCCCTAATTTAGGGCCACTGGTTCCAGGGAAGGGAGAGAGCCAGTGCCGTAAGACAAACACAACATCCATGCCTCACCGGGATTCGAACCCGGACCCCATTCAGACGAATGACCAGAAGCCATCGCTTAGACCATTGCGCCACCGGGGCAGCAGATCTTGTGTCTGTATCATATCACGTAACAAATTGTATTTAAACGTATTTCTTTTCTTCTTCTGTTTATGTATCTGACAAACGGTTCTAGGGAAACCTGAAAGTTCTTGTACCTCAAACTACACTGCTGGACAATTGCTAAGGACGGATCATAAACGGCTATATAGCGCATAAAAAAGTAAGTGTGGTTGGATGCCAAGTGAAATAAAATAATGTCAGAATGCCAGGACATTACAAGAAAGACAATTTATTGTGCTCTGAAATCCATAAGGCTTTGGAACGTGTTCAAGAGACAAACAGGCCATTTTGTGCAGAATACGTAAACGTGAAAAAAAATGCAATTACCGTCCGCAGGCGTTCCGGCGTAAGATGTCAATACGGGATATGGCCACCATGGAGGGCGATGCAAGATTCCACACGTCGTGTCAGGCTTTGCACAACATTATCAAGCAGCTGTTGGGGTAATTTATCCCATTCCTCTGTCAGTGCACGGATGAGGGTGTCCTTGTTTATTGGAGGGCATTGGCGACCAGCAAGAATCCTCCCGAAAGCATCCCACACATTTTCAATGGGATTCAGATCTGGAGATACGAGGCGTTAAATATCCTCGCTCTCAAGACACTCCTGGACAGCGACTGTTCGATGACATGTTGCGTTGTCGTCCATGAAAATGAATCTATCACCGACAGCACCACGGAACATGCGAACATGAGGTAGCAGAACATCATTAATGTATCGTTGGCCAGTCATAGTCCCAGTTGGAAGCACATAGAAGGACGTACGGCCATTGATCATGATGCCAGCCCATACCATGACACTACATGTCGGATATCGGTCCCTTTCCTGTATGTTTGCTGGACAATATGCAGTACTACTATCACGCCAGATCAGTTGTCGTCGACAATCAGACGATAGACTGTATCTACTCTCATCTGAGAAGAGGACAGCAGACCAGTCGTTATCAGTCCAATTGCGATGTTGATGGCACCATTGCAAACGGGCCGTACGGTGACGTCTGGACAATGGAATGCACACAACAGGACGGCGGGCGTATAGTCCTCCTTCATGCAAACGTCTGGCGACAGTTTTTCGGGAGATCTGCTTGCCAGTAGCAGCCATAAACTGATTTGCTACCTCACTGGCTGTGCTGCGCCGGTGTCTTTTTGTTGATAGCACTATGTACCAATCTTCTGCAGGTGTCGTACTGCAAACACGACCTCCCCGTGACGTTTGCTACACTCTCCATTTGTTTGAAATGATTTCCGAAGCCTTGAAACAACACTGTGGCTGACGTCGAACTCCCTGGCAACATCTGTTATTTTTCGCCCTTCTTCAATCTTGCCAATAATACGGCCACGCGTAAAATCATCTAGGTGATGTCGGGAAGACATACTGAAAATTGCAAATTCGTCAATTGATTCTTTCCCTTTCAACTTTGCGTTTGAACAACAACGGTCAATACGCGTCAAATCCTTTATATCTCTCATCAGCGCTATGACGTCACGAACAAGTTCGGCAATCCAAAATTTGCATACGCACAACACGTCTTACTGTATCCCGCACTTATGCTAATTTCCACATTTTCCTGCCTTCCATTTTATGGTTGCTATCGTTGCTATTGTCATCCGTCTTTAGCAATTGTCCGGCAGTGTATATACAATAAAATCTTTAAATTCAGGCGATAAATTTGAATTTGTATTGTGTATGATTCTTCTTATCAAGATCGTGCATCGATTAGTTTTTGACTATTTATGCACGAATTTGAATCCCCTAATACAAATTAGAAATGTTGATGCCTCTGTTTAAGTAGCTATGCGATGTGTGGTAAGCGGACGTTTCTGATGGGAGTTTGAATCTTTAGAAATGTTGATGCCTCTTTTTAAGTTGCTATGCGATGTGTGGGAGGCGGACGTTTCTAATGGAAGTTTGAATCCTTAGAAATGTTGATGCCTCTTTTTAAGTCGCTATGCGATGTGGGGGAGGCGGACGTTTCTGATGGGAGTTTAAAGTGTGGTCCTGCCGGCCATCTAGTCTGTGGTTTTTCCAGAGCTTTCCGTAGACTTCCTGTGTTTGGGGACGCGAATGCATAGATGATTCCCTGTGAAGTCGGCTCTAGGCGCACTTTGTCCCTTACCCGTATGCAGCAGAGGAATGGCAAGCCGGCTGCATTAATTTGCCTGTAATCCTCAAGGGCGTATAGTCGTCTTTGCGGAACTCAACTCACCATGGGCGGACGAGATAGAGATAGAGAGAGGGTAATCCTCAAGGGTGTATAGTCGTCTTTGCGGAACTTAACCCGCCATGGGCGGACGAGAGTGGGAGAGAGAGAGAGAGAGAGAGACAGAAAGAGAGAGAGAGAGAGAGAGAGACAGACAGAAAGAGAGAGAGAGAGAGAGAGAGAGAGAGAGAGAGAGAGAGAGAGAGAGAGAGAGACAGAGAGAGACAGAGAGAGAAGGAGAAAGAGAGAGTAATCTCCAAAGGCGTATAGTCGTCTTTGCGGAACTCAACCCGCCATGGCGGACGAGGTATAGATACTAGAGAGAGAGTCAGACAGAAAGAGAAAGAGTAATCCTCAAGGGCGTATAGTCTTTGCGGAACTCATCCCGCCATGGGCGGACGAGACAGAGAGAGACAGAGAGTGACAGAGAGAGAGAAAAAAAAGCGAGTGAGAGAGAGACACCTGTTTTATGCATCGAATAGCCAAAACGTTATGACGCCTGCCTAATATGATGTTGGTCTTGATGTTGCCTTTCCTACCTCAAGAACAAGAATGAGTGAGAAGCAGAAGCGCAGCATAGACGAAAATGAAGTTTGTGAATTTGCGCCACCTCGAGGAACCCTACAAATCTATCAAGAAGTAGTGGAGCTATCAAGGAGTTCACTGACGATCGTTATACATATAGAGCAGAAGCGGTAGTCAAAGGTAGTTTTGAGGCTAGTAACCTCCTGAAAACTACCGAAAACCAGCCACCAACACGCAGAAACCGTAAGAACAGGACTAATTTCATTGTAAACAAAGAGAAATTCGGAGAAATAAAAGGAAGAGACAGAGCACTTTGCAGAGGTCCAGCGTTCAGAAAGTATCTGTGTGATCTCTCGTAGAAGCGGCAAATAATAGCTGTGGAAAGCTCTCTGTGATCTCTGTCTCTCTTCTCGGAACTGAGATTGGTGGATACTGACCTGTGATGTTTGGCTGACTAGAAACCTTTTACTTACTGTGAGAAGATAAGTTTAAGAGACCAGAGTGGAAACAGGTCAAAAAGTTTTAACCCGAACTTGACCTGGACGTGAATTCGAGTACATCACTATCAGCAGCAGCAGCATTGTCAATCATTTAATGCAGTGCTGGATGAAGGTATCCCCAAACTTCTTCAACAGTGGACTGTCTTGGCCAGTCTCTTCCATCCAACCATCCCCCACGAGGTAACCTCCACATGGGAGATGGGTGGATGGAGGAGACTGGCCAAACACAAGGTCTTTTGGGGTCTTTTCCCGTCCCTTAGGATACAGTATAAAATTTCGGTTGTTTATCGGTGGTCCGTTCTCCTGGCAAATGTCCAAACACGTTGCCATTTCAGGGATTTTACCCTAATCATGGTGTCTTCCACTCTTGTCATTTTCCCTATCCACGAGTTCCTCTTTTTATCTTTCTTGGTTGCACCAAGCATACACCTGTCCATGCTTCTTTGAGTTGTCTGCAGTCTTTGCATGCCTTTTTTAGTTAAGGTCCACATCTCTGCTCCGCACAGAAGCACTAGAAGGATGCATTGATTAAGCACTTTTCTTTTCAGACATAGTGGCACATTGCTCTAAAAAATTATACTGTTTCTTTCAAAAACGCCAATTAATTTCTTCATTGATTTGAGCCTCGCACGCTATCTTCTGCCCAAGGTAAATGTAGGAATTGATTATCTCCAGCTTTCCCCCATCAACTGATAAATCTTCATTCCTTGTAAAAGCACTGTACATGAGTTTTGTCTTCTGAAAGTTCGTTTGTAATCCCATTTCTTTACCCTTCTAAGCACGTTCCTGGATCAATCTCTGTAGCTCTGAAGTATTGATCTTGGAAGGCTCTTTGAAATGTTTTTTCTTTCTTTTCAAAAAATAAAACGGAAATAAAACCTGGTCGAAATCGGGTCAGGAACACCTTGACCCAACCCGTTTGATCCGCAAGAAATTGTCGACCCGGTGACCCGTGAACCGTTTCCATCTCTGCAAGAGACCTGTGCTATACCTGCAACAAATTGTGTTAGTTTCAGCAGGAGCTGATAATCCATGGGGAATAGTCCGAGTTCAAACTAGGAGGATGAGAACAGCGAGCTCCGAAGAATCGGCGCTAGGAAAATCCCCTCCGTTACCTCTGCTGTAAGGAGCTAGTTTGACCGCCCCTTTAACACCGGAGAGTTGCGCTGTAAAAAATCCTTCCTGACCTGAAGGTCATTGTGTGTCCATGTGACTTCCCGGGGACTTCCTGATGGACGACTTTAAAAGAGCTTTCATACGGTTTAAATCCGGGGACGTTGGAGGACACTGGATTGTTCCAATCTCAGATGAGTGTTCCTTGAGCCATTCCTGTGTAGTTGCGGCTTGGTGGAACGGCGCATTGTCCTGCTAAAACAGACCATCGGCCACAGGATGAGCGAAGGCCATGAAGGCGTGTAGGTGATCAGTTAGCACATGCTGGTTGCGCGCAGCGATAAAGGACATCTGCAGATACACTAAAGGACTTAATGTGTCCCATGAGAAAGCTACCCAAACCATCACAGAGCCACCACCGCCTTGAACAGAGCTGACTTGGCACGACGGGGCCCATGGCCTCATGCTGTCGACTCCACGCCCGCACCTTCCTGTGAACCTTGACGCCACTCTGAAGAGGTACAGTTTTGATATTCCCAGCACCAGGCGAGGGGTAATATCCGATGGCTAGCAGTTAACAGTAGCCCGTGAATAGGGCTTGGGCTTCCGTAGCCGAGGTTATGCAGAGTACACGGTACAGTTGGCTTGCTGACGCTGCTCGGCCCTCCCACATTCAAACTAAATGTGGTTTACGCCGCCATTACGAAGCGACAGTCAGTGGCTTGGAAAGTTGAAGGACTGGTTCATGACGTCATATTCACTGCGCTTGTGCTGTGCCTCGAGCAGGGATGGAAATTTCGCACCAACGTGCCCCAAAACAAATACCTTGCGCCATCTTGCTACAAAAGGCAGATTTTGTGCCTTTGTTCGCCAGGACCGCGGTGCCCCGTCGTCATCGTCAGGACTTCGGCACAGTAAATTCTCCGTGCACACCGTTCCGTTGACACTGAGTAAGACCATGCGGTGGGAAGAAAGATTAAGAGACTCCAAGTACTACGGATTTTACGTAGTTACTATGGAAATCGAAAGCCCGCTAAGGATTACGAGAAGCATCGAGTATGCTATAAAAATCAAAAAATATCAGTGAAATAACGTTATTAAACATCTGTGTAAAGTTTATTTTCTTATTTTCAAGATGTTTCGATTGAAAAAAAAACCGGGAAAATGTCGGCGAATCTCGCAAATGTTCGTAATCACACTGAAAATGACTGCTGTAGTAGCGACGAGAATGTCACGACGTTTTCCGATTCCCCACATTAAATTTTTCCGACTTTATTTTTTTCTCTGCCTAATTATATATATATTTTTTTTTATGTTTACCGTGTCTGTGTATGTGATCATGCTCCCCGTTTTTAATATCTTCGGTAATAGTGAAAAGGGGCGACTTTCGTGTTTTTTAAGAATTTTTTCTAACGAAATGCGTGTTCCCCTATTTCTAATATATACTTCTTGAAAACTAATCAATAGAGAGTAATTGTTTTCACCCTTTTCCCTGTTATTAAACGAAATTAAATTTCTAGATCGATATTTAATCTGTCCATGATGGAATTCGCGCAGTTTCCGTGCCCCGTAAAATTGATTCATGACAGAGTGAGTAACGCAGTATCGTTTTTTTACAAATAATTTTCCATAAAATTCGTGTTTTTCAATTTCTTAGTCACTTCTTACTCATACATTAGATTCGTCCGTGTATTCGCGAAGTTCCACTTTTTCTGTCATCATTTGGGTCATACTCGAGATCGATGTAAAACTGAAGATAAAGTGTGTTTTTTTTGTAGGGGAGGGGGTCTTAAACCTATAATATATATTTTATTATTTAGAAATTGTACATTCGCGCACCGCTGAACGCGAGTTGATGTCCCGGTTTTTGATTTTGAAAAGTTGGCAGCTCTGACTAACTAAAAATAGTTCTCTCCATCGACATAATACAAGTGAGTAGCAAAACGTCCGTGCAATTACCAAGAAATAAACAAGCTAGAAAAAAATAATTAAGGCACTTGGGCCTTCTCTACATAGGCACCACCCAGTGTCACACATCTCTCTCACCTTTGCTTGACCTTCTTTATTGCCTCAGTGTAGAACACCTCAGATTGTGCTTGAAACCACTGTTCTACCTCAACAATGACACCATCAGTGTAATCAAATCGCCTCACAAGTAGTTGACGTTTCATCTCGGGGAACAAAAAGAAGTCACTTGGTGCCCTATCAGGAGAATACGGCGGAGGAGTCAATATATTGTATTTAAGATGACTCGCAGTGACGATGGTGTTGACTGCTAAATGAGCTGGTGCGTTGTCGTGCAACAAATGGAACCCTTTTGTGATAATTCCCCATCTTTTGCTTTTAATTTGCTCTCTGAATTTGGTCAGTAGATTGCAATAGTAGTCAGAGGGAATAGTTTGACCCTTCTGAATGTAGTCTGTTAAAATAATACCTCTTTTATCCCAGAAAACAGAGAGCATCACTTTGGCGGCATACTTTTGCCTTTTTTTTGGGGGGGGGTTGCGAAGAGGGATGTTTCCATTGCTTGCTCATTTCTTTGGTTTCTGGATCATAAAGGTAAAACCAACATTCATCCATAGTTATTAAACGGTCATAAAAATCTTCGAAATTTGCGTTACAAAGATCAAACATTTTTTGCGCGCAGAGTGCCCGAGCTTCCTTTTGGAATTCAATTGATCATATACGATTGTCCACACTGAGCCATATCTTAGATGAACTTCTTGACAAAGCATTATAACGAAGTAAATTTCTCCGTCATTTTTGTCCACGCCGGGCTCGAACCCGGGTCCTCATTCCAGAATAAGCCGCTCTACCAATTGAGCTACGCGGACGTTCGTTGTCGCTGCTATCTGCCTTTTTATATCGTGTGCGTCCTGCTGCCAGGTACGTCACAATCCCCCTCCCCCGAAAGAGGGTCGGGGGCATGGCCCACGGATCAGCCGTGACCATGAATCGTTGCAGGCAGCCATCCGCTGTAGAACGTGCATCTGAGGACTCCCAGTCAATCTGGTGTGTGGAATGCAACGTCACAGACATTTATTTTTTGAAGCGCTGGAGAAGGGTTTCTCTTATTTTTCCTCTCTCGCGGTGTGGAAAGAACATCACACCATTGAGAGATTTTGAACGGTCGGGTCATCCGGAAAGTTTGGGCACCATTATAACGTAGTAAATTTCTCCGTCATTTTTGGTCCACGCCGGGGCTCGAACCCGGGTCCCCTCATTCCGGAATAAGTCACTCTACCAATTGAGCTACGCGGACGTTCGTTCTGACTGCTATCTGCCTTTATGTCGTGCGCGTCCTGCTAGACAGGCACGTCACAGCATTTCAATGGTTGTACGCCTATCTTCAAGGATTAACTTCTCCACTTTGGTCGCAACTGTCTGGTCATCTGTCAGAGGTGGCCGTTGGGAACTTGGTTCATCAAAAGTGGTCATATGTCCACTTTGAAAATTTCATTTCCACTTTGCCACAGTCTCGTATGCTGGACACTTATTTTCATATGCATTTAACATTTGTTGATGGATTTTTTTAGCTGACTTTTCCTTGGAGATGAAGGAACTTGATCACACTGCGAAATTTCACTTTCTCCATGATATCATGGACTTTCCGATTCCTGAAAAAAAAAGGGGGTTTGCTAAATATTATTTATGTTGTTCAGTATACTGAATGTATATATATCAAAATAAAACCAAAATAGTTTCCGTAGCTGTAATAATTTTGGGTGATTGCACGAACGTTTTAAAACCCCCTCGTATAAAGGTAATCGTTGCATCAATATATGATTCCAGATTCCTAAAAAGCATAAAGACATCTGACAGACGCCAGCGCCTTCTAATTTCCTTTAGTGTTGCGTTTCTGTCTAAAAGATTTCTGGCTGGAGACCCAGCAAATTTTTTACGCATTCCCTCGAATGTGCTTTCAGCAGAAATTGAGCGCCATTCAATTCACCAATGCCAGCATTCTTCGTGATTTCACATTTCCTTTACCGTTAAGAATGTGGTTTTCCAATGGCATTCCCCACTTTCTTTTTTACGTTGCGAAATATTTATGAACCAATATAGATGTACACCTCTTTTATCGGTAACTGACAAACCGTGACTTTGGTTGAGCTGCATCGGTGGATGGGATTGCGCCTTTGCAAGGGATACAATAGCTTGTGACAGATTTCTTACACAAGTAACTGTCATCCATGTATTTCTTTCTTCTTGGAAATAGATACAATTTCTTCTTCGCTGCTGTTTCAAAGTTATGAATATTAACACCAGAAAATCCAGGACAAGGATTCCCAGAAATCTTTCTCCGTTGCTACGTAGTCGCAAATTGATCACACGTACATTTCTCGTACAACTAGGAGAAAACTCGTCAATAATGACGGGGGAAATAAGGTATGTAGATTAGTAATATTTTAGTGACTGGGTATACTTTTTGTTTTGATATCCAAATGCGAAGTATGTTTCATGAACATCGCAACAATAAAAAATATATACCCTCATTGTCATGAAAATCCGCGTACCAAGAAAAAAAAAACCGTGTGATTAACGCGAAACTTGGCGAATAGCTACAGGGACGGCAGACATGCGAATGATTAAAGTTTCGTGCGATTCCTCATGCCCGCGCGTCCAAGACCGGCGCTGCAATCGCAATCCTTGAGGCTTACAAGGCGCCGCGCAGGGGACTCCACACTTGTGCCGAAGTGCACGGTAAGAGTCAGGTGAGATCTCTAAGCTATAGACATGCCGAGAAGCCGCCGTAGATATGCGTACGGGCAACCGACGGGGTTTGAATGAGGCCGTATCGTCAAGATGAGAGAGGCAGGGTGGCCAGCGCGCCGAATCGGCTGCCATTTGGGTCCGTTGGACAGTACAGTACAATCGCGTTCGGAGCAATGGACACGGGAAGGCACCCATACACGGCGGACTGGCTCTGGACGACCCAGACACACCACCAAAAGAGAAAACTGTGGGATCATGAGAGTGGCATGCACAGATGCAACAACTTCCTTGTCCGATATCCAGAGACATGTGGCAAATGTACAAGGGATTTCTGCATCCGCCAGAACCATTTCCAGACGCCTGGCTGAAGCAAATCTGCACTCTACCTTTACGTTTTCTGCGATTAACAACTGGCCATCGTCGGCGTCGATTGCAGTGGTGCCAGCAGGGAGCAACTGGAATACTACGGATTGGCGACGTATAGTGTTCAGCGACGAATCCCTCTTCTGTATGGGGACAGACGTCCACAGTGTCAGAGTGTGGAGGACCGTAGTTGAGTGCTACAATCCCAACCTCTTGCCGCCCCGGTGGCGCAATGGTCTAAGGCGTTGGCCTCTGATCATTCGTCGGAAGGGGTCCGGGTTCGAATCCCGGTGAGGCATGGATGTTGTGTTTGTCTTACGGCACTGGCTCTCTCCCTTCCCTGGAGCCAGTGACCCTAAATTAGGGACGGGCGACTGCTTATAGCCCATTGAGTTGCTCACGGTGGTCGTTAAATCTCAAAAAAAAAAAAAAAAAAAATAAAAATCCCAACCTCACTGTGCAGCGACACACGTCTCGAACTACAGTCGTGATGGTCTCAGGATCCATCGCGTATGACAGCCGTACTTCCCTCGCAGTGATCCGAGGGACGTTGACAGCACAGCGCTACGTACAGGAAACCCTGCGGCCCCATGTGCTGCTTTTCCTGGAGGGGCAGCCCGGGGCCATTTTCCAACAAGATAACGCCCGTCCGCACACAGCTCCGGGTTTCCCAGGACTGTGTACGTCATGCTTCGACGCTTCTGTGGCCTGCCAGATTGCTTGATTTCTCGCCCATCGAGCACGTGTGGGACGCGTCAGTTGCAAGAAGTGTGGGCCAATCTGTCCCAGGGTAACATAAGGCGTCTCTTTGAGTCCATGCCGGACTGTATCACCGCATGTATCTGAGCACGAGGCGGTCCAATGCGGTACTAACGCTGACCGGAATGAGTACCGTATGTCCGCGGGGAATCGTCCTAGATTCCTGTAGAAAAAATTCGGTCACGTGTGCAGCCATTCGTGCACCACCTGCTGCACCTCTTCGTCGGATCTGAAAGTTTTTCCTCCTGTTGCATCTTTGAATGGCCCAAAGACGTGGTAATCACTTAGGACAAGGTATAGTGAATACGGCGGATGAAGAAGACACTCGAAGTGCAGGTCTTGTATGGTTGCAGCCGTTGTACGGGCAGTATGGGGCCCAGCATTGTCATGTTGCAACAACAGTGCTCAGAAATCCACGGCGTTTGGATTTGATGGCCTTATAAAGATGATTTCTGATAAGATCTGCATCCGTGTCACTTGTTAAAATGTCCCCCTTAGGTATGCAGTGCTCCAAAATTACGCCTCATTCATCCCAAAAGAGAGTCAGCATAATCTTCCCTGCAGATCGTATCATATCATATGTAGAGGAGTTTAGGAGGAAGTGTCTGACCCCAGGTCTTAAACAACTCTTAGAAATAGGAAGCTACGAGATTTGGGCTAGAGTGCCTGATTAGAAAGTCACACGAAAGCGAGGTAAAAAGAGGGATGAAGACGCACTTATTTATTACCGGGGGGGGGGGGCCAGTACCCGGGGCCCGGCGGCTTGACGTGCCCATCCGATGCACGCCGGGTATTTAGTGGTTCAAGCGTTAGTACCTGCCTGGGATCGAACCCGAGGTCTTCTCCGTGGCAGTCAAGAACGTTGACCACTAGGCCACCCGCGAGCCTCTTCCCTTTAGTTAACTGCATGCGGAACTTCTTCGGTTTTGGTGAGGAGGAATGGCGCCATTCCTTGCTCTTGGTTTTTGGCTGATGATAGTGAACCCAGGTTTCATCTCCTGTAACAATTCTCTAGGAAGCCATCACCTTGTGCTTCAAAGAGTCACAAAAGTTCTTGACAGGCATCAACACGTCGTTGTTTCAATTCTGGAGTGAGCTAGCGTGTCACCCACCTTACAGGCACTTTGTTGAACTGGAGCACATCATGGATGTTGTGGTGTGCTGAACCATGACTGATGTTCAAAAGTTCGGCTATTTTATCCACCGTCACTCTGTGATTTCGCATCACAACGCCCTCAGCTACTGTAATGGACTCTGGTGTCACTACTCTGTGTGCCTGGCCCATGTTAAGGAGAATCTGAACCCTGTGTCACTATTCTGTGTGCCTGTCCCGGTCGAGGAGAATCTGTGTGCCTGGCCCGGTTGAGGAGTATTTGAACCCTCAACTACTGTAATAGACTCTGGTGCCACTACTCTGTTTACCTGGCCCGGTCGAGGAGAATCTGTGTGCCTGGCCCGGTCGAGGAGAATCTAGCCCGACCGATGAGAATCTGGCCCGGTCGAGGAGAAACTGAACCCTCAACTATTGTAATGGACTCTGGTGTCACTACTCTGTGTGCCTAGCCCGGTCGAGGAGAATCTGTGTGTCTGGCCCGGTCGAGGAGAATCTGCGTGCCTGGCCCGGTCGAAGAGAATCTGTCCCGGTCGAGGAGAATCTGAACCCTCAACTACTGTAATGGACTCTGGTGTCACTACTCTGTGTGCCTGACCCGGTTGAGGGGAATCTGAACCCTGTGTCACTACCCTGTGTGCCTGGCCCAGTCGAGGAGAATCTGTGTGTCTGACCCGGTCGAGGAGAATCTGAACCCTCAACCACTGTAATGGACTCTGGTGTCACTACTCTGTGTGCCTGACCCGGTTGAGGAGAATCTGAACCCTGTGTGCCTGGCCCATTCGAGGAGAATTTGTGTGCCTGGCCCGGTCGAGGACAATCTGAACCCTTAACTACTGTAATGGACTCTGGTGTCACTACTCTGTGTGCCTGCCCGGTCGAGGGGAATCTCTGGTTGAGGAGTTTTTGAACTTCCTAGTCCATTCGTACACTTGCTGGAGTGACGCACATGCATCATCATACTGCAATTTCATTCGACGATGAATTTCAAAGGGTTTCACGCCTTCACCAATCAAAACGAATGACAGAACGTTGCTCCTCTTTGGTGCATGTCTCAAGTGGGGCGGGCATTTTTTCTCTGCTACTGTGACGTCACTATGCTTGTCTGCACCGTGCTGCCACCTGTAAGAAAATATTTTAGTCATTGGCAACAATATTGCCAAATTACAGGACAAAGACGCTGTATTTGTCCTTTATTGGGATAATGGAGGTTAGTGTCCCAAGAAAACATCGCCCACAGCATAACACCGCCGACGCAGTCGACCTATTTCCGCCCAGCAGTGCATCCAGGTGCCATAACCTCCGTTGGTAATCGGCGTATCCGTGCTCGGCCGTCTCCGTGATGCCCCAGAAATCTTGATTGTGACCAGTTCTCCGCTTTGTCTTCTGCCTGAAAATCATGGAAATGTCTAAATTTCTTACTGAAATTGGAGTATTAAAAAAATATTTTATGAACAATAGTTGCTCATGTAGTGGGGACTATAGCCACACGAAATGTGTTTATGCAAAATACTTTTATGGCACTGAAATTCCAATGTGTCCAGTTTTCCGTGTGGCCACTTATCCGTACCTGGAGTTAGCTAGTTAGTGTACACTAATGTCCGTCCTTAAGTTTTGCACGCCGGTGTATAATATCTTAGTACGTTTGTTGGTTTTGAATAAAAAAAAATGTCTCAATAAAAGTAGTTGTTAGTTTTTAAAAGGCAGCAAAAAAAATATTTATATATTGAGAAGTTTAACGACTACGCAAATTTCGAAAAAAAAATAGGGTAAGATATGCATTAAAAGATACATTTTGTTGATTAAATATGAAGAGATTTAAGACATCCTACAGAAAAATAAAATTATCTGTGGAAAAAATGTATTTCTATTAAATAATGTATTCGCAAAACATTTAGAAAAAATAGATTAAGATATACATTAAAAGGTACATTTCATTGATTAATCATGAAGAAATTTAAGTCATCCTACAGAAAAATAAAAATCTATGGAAAAAATAATGTATTTCTAAAAAAAATAGATTCAGATATACACTGGCGGAAAGTGAAAAAAGAACACCAAGAAGGAGACGTCTGATACCAACGAAATTTATACAGCATAATAACGGAATACAGAGGATAACGTGATCAAAACATTATGGCAAAATACAGCTGTATTTGCTGGTAAACTGAAAAATAACATTTCCATGTAACATGGTTAGTACGAGGTTGAACCGCCATGAACTGCGTCACACTGTGCAATTCTGGCATGGAGTCTGTCGTACAGATGTTGGATGTAAGTTTGGGGTATTCAGTTCCAAGCATCCTCAACCTGGTCGCGTAAATCGGGGATGGTCGTGGCTGGCCGTGGAGTCGTTGTCCCATAAAATCCCATACGTGCTCAATGGGGGCCAAATCCGGTGAACGTGCAGGCCCTGCAAGTTGTCTCACACCCTGAAGTGCATGTTGCGTTGCACGTGCCGTGTGTGGGTGTGCATTATCTTTCTGGAAAACACCACAATGGACCGACCTTACAAATGGCACAACAACAGGCTGAATGATGTTGTTGATGTAGGAGGTGCTGTTTAACGTACCCGGTACAAACACTAGTTGTGTACGGGAGTGATAGCTGATCGCTCCCCACACCAAGAGACCAGGTGTATGCCATGTGTGTTGCTGGCGGATGCAAGAAGGGTGAAGACGCTCCCCTGTGCGACTGCGAACACGCATACGGCCGTCGGAGGCTCCCAAGTAGAATCTGCTTTCATCGCTGAACACGACAGATCGCCATTGCGTTCTCCAGTGTAGACGTTGGCGACATCACTGCAGTCGTTCCTGACAGTGGGCTGGAGTCAGAGGTACACATGCCAGAGGCACGCGTGCACGTAGTCCTGCATCCAGTAGACGGTTGCGGATTGTTCGCACAGTCATCTCAGGTGCAACGGCAGCTCGGATTTGCGTCGCAGTGGATGTTCTGCTTGACAACGCCGCTCTTCTTATGCGTCGATCGGTCCGCTCATCAGTGCGTTTGTGACTCCCGGTTCCACGTCTTCTCGTGTGAGGATGTTCCTCGGACCATCTACGCCAACATCGTACCACCACCGATACTTCCTGTCCAATTCGCTCCGCAAAACGACGATACGAGCACATGGCCTCGCGGCGTCCAACTAGACGACCTCGCTCAAAGTCCGATAACTGCTGAAATTGTACACGATTTCAGCAGTTATCATGTCCAGGCATTGCAGCTTCTTCAGGGTCTTCGCACGTGTCCGTACCCCGACGACTGATTACATTCACTTCGCCGTACTCCTTAAATACCACCGACGATAATTTGCATATTATGCCGTGCTGTGGCGTAAGCGCTCACCGGTTGGTCCCGAAATTAACATCACACCTACGTACAATCGAGCCCATTAACATATGTAAATTTCATGATCGTCCGCCAATTCCTTCTTGGTGTTCTTTATTCACTTTCCGCCAGTGTATATGTATTTAAAAAAAATAGATTAAGATATGCATTAAAAGGTACATTTCGCTGATTAATCAAGAAGAAATTTAAGTCATCCCACAGAAAAATAAATTGATCCGTGGAAAAAATAACGCATTTCTATTAAATAACGTATTCGCAAAGCACTGGCCTTCTCGTTAGTTCCTACAGTATGCTGTAAGCGCGAGCGTCCCATGGTCGAGAGGGATAATGCATCTGCCTAAAAACCCGCTGGGCAGGGGCTCGAACCTGGCGTGATCTTCGAGGATTTGTATTTCCTTGGAAAGAAAATTTCCCTAGCGTCGTGACGTCACACCGTAAAATTTCCTGCTGGGGTAAAAACAAAACGGCGTACAAAAGTAAGACCATGTGGGTAGGTAAAAAAAATTGCTCGGTAGGACCACGTGGCACACAAAATGTTATAAAAATGGCGGACAAAAGTTGGTCGGGAAGATCACGTGGAAAAAAATGGCTGCGACTGACGTCATTATGATTGACTAGGAATCGACCACATGCGTCCTTGAGGCAGCACGTCGACGGTTTTCTTTTTACAGAAACCCCCATTTTCACGTAACAGTAATATGATGATATCACAAATAGCTTTCAAATACGTAACAGTAATGTAACGAAGTTACAAGTATATTTCAAATACGTAACATGAAGTTGGTATGTTGAAATTACAAAGACCTTTCACTGTAACTTATCAATTATGTTTCAAATTATGTGACGGTTGCGGACATTTTAAAGTAACCGAAAGGTTTCTGAGACATTACTGTTACATTGCGCAACGTATCTGAAAAGTCTCAATGTTTCAGTGCTACGTATTTCTAACATACACTGGCGGAAAGTGAAAAAGAACACCAAGAAGGAATTGGCGGACGATCATGAAATTTACATATGTTAATGGGCTCGAGTTTACGTAGGTATGATGTTAATTTCGGGACCAACAGGTGAGCGCTTACGCCACAGCACGGCATAATATGCAAATTATCGTCGGTGGTATTTAAGGAGTACGGCGAAGTGAATGTAATCAGTCGTCGGGGTACTGACACGTGCGAAGACCCTGAAGAAGCTGCAATGCCTGGACATGATAACTGCTGAAATCGTGTACGATTTCAGCAGTTATCGGACTTTGAGCGAGGTCGTCTAGTCGGACGCCGCGAGGCCATGTGGTCGTTTCGTCGTATTGCGGAGCGAATTGGACGGGAAATATCGGTGGTGGTACGATGGTGGCGTAGATGGTGCGAGGAACATTTTGACACGAGAAGACGTGGAACTGGGAGTCACAGACGGACTGATGAGCGGACCGATCGACGCATAAGAAGAGCCGCGTTGTCAAGCAGAACATCCACTGCGACGCAAATCCGAGCTGCCGTTGCACCTGAGGTGACTGTGCGAACAATCCGCAACCGTCTACTGGATGAAGGACTACGTGCATGTGTGCCTCTGGCATGTGTACCTCTGACTCCAGTCCACCGTCAGAAACGGCTGCAGTGGTATCGCCAACGTCTGCACTGGAGAACGCAATGGCGATCTGTCGTGTTTAGCTATGAAAGCAGATTCTGCTTGGGAGCCTCCGATGGCCGTATGCGTGTTCGCAGACGCACAGGGGAGCGTCTCCACCCTTCTTGCATCCGCCAGCGACACACAGGGCCTACACCTGGTCTCTTGGTGTGGGGAGCGATCAGCTATCACTCCCGTACACAACTTATTCTGTGCTGTGTGGGTACCTTGTAAAACACTTTAGGCTAGTATATGAGGAATTTTGTCGTTCACAGTTCTGTCCGTAGATGGTGTTTGTGTATTTCAATTTGCAGCTCATCGCCGCTGCTAAAAACCCTATTGAGAAATTTCCTCTTTACTGTATACCATTTGTGATTTAGTACAGAGGTGAAAACATATGTCAAGAAGACAAATCTCCAGCGATACATTCTGTCCGGCGTAGCTCAGTTGGGAGAGCGACTTACTCCGGAGTGAGGGGACACGGATTCGATATTGGGCAAATTTCTGTTTTCACACATTCGCTACACCAGAGATGTGGAGCATTATCCTCTATAAATAATGTACAGATTTCCCGCTAGAGGGTGTAAAGGGAGAAACCGTTTTCTCGCAATTTTTGCTTCCGAGAGATGTATTTGAAAAGTTCTTTTTCCTTAGCATGACGTTTTCAATGCAGAATATTTTCTGCCTGCTTTCAATTTTTCAATTATGCAAAATTCTTCCGCTAGACGGCATAGAATTACACAACGTTTCCTTCCCCGCCAAGTGGCGCAGTGGTCTAAGCGATGGCCTATGATCATTGGTCCAAAAGGGATCCGGGTTCGAATCCCGTGAGGCATGGATGTTGTGTTGGTCTTACGACACTGGCTCTCTCCCTTCTCTGGAGACAGTGGCGCTAAATTAGTGACCGGCGACTGCATAGAGCCCATTGAGTTGCTCACGGTGGTCGTTAAACCTCCAAACAAACAAAAAAAGTCTCCGGTTCGAATCCCGGTGATGCATGGAGGTTGTGTTTGTCTTGCGGCACTGGCTCTCTCCCTTCCCTGGAACCAGTGACCTAAATTAGGGACGGGCGACTGCTTATAGCCCATTGAATTGCTCACGGTGGTCGTTAAACCTTCCAAACAAACAAAAACGTATCCGGGTTCGAATCCTGGTGAGGCATGGATGTTGTGTTTATCTTACTGCACTGGCTCCCTCCCTTCCCTGGAACCAGTGACCCTAAATTAGGGACAGGAGACTGCTTATAGCCCATTGAGTTGTTCACGATGGTCGTTAAATCTCCAATGAAAAAAAAATGTTTCCTTCTCTCATATATTCTTTCTTTCAATTGTTCGATTTGAAAATGTTTTTGTCTCTGATACTTTCCTTGTGCTATGAGAAACTATTTGCGCGCCATTTGTGAATCTTCGTAACATGCTTTTAAGCCGCTGGTGGAACAAAGCAGATGTTTTTATTTCTGGGTGTTTTATTGATTGTTGAAACCGGTTGATTGTTTTCTTAACCGGTTCCATTGACTTTGAATAGCTTTGATAAATTTAATTCGCGTCAGAAGGGATTCAAAAGACGTGTTCATTACAACCCAAAATTCGGTGTCATCTTTCTTATTGATAATTTTCTAAAAATAGGGTAAAATTATTGAATCACCTTGTACATCAAAATTAGGTGGTGATCCCCAGTACAAGTATTTGCAGGATATTTGTTTTCTGCTTGGCCGTGTTAGTTGCGATTTGCGTCATAAGACTTCCATTTCTATTTCCTGTTGAAGGAACAAAGCTCTGGTTACCATTGCGACAACATAATTTTTACTTGAATGTCATTATCATCTGAAAAAGAAAATTCATGCGGAAGATTTTAAGGAATATCACTTCGCAAAAATGTTAATGAGTACAAAATGAAAAAAAAAAAAAAGCATTAAAAAAAACCTTCCCAAATATCTTTGTTTATGATTTCCCCGGTGTCTCAGTTTCCTAACATAAATAATAAAAAAAGAAAAGTTTTTTTCGCTTCAGCAACTAAGCCGGGAGTCGTGTGAAATTGCATTACGGGGGAATTATTTGATTGGGAATGGAATTATTTTGGGAACCTTCTGATGGGCAAATCGATTTCAGAAATGGCGCTACTTGGAGATTTGGGACTCGTCCTGGGAGATGTGGTGAACATCAAACACCGCTTGATTAATAAGTAATATCAGGAATTCATATTTATTTTGCGAGACAGGAATGCCTCTGATATGCTCTCTCTCTCTCTCTGAAAGCTCCTTCTGCTTGAAAATGACGAAAGTTTTCTCCGCCTTTGCTCTTCTAGAAGCAATGAAGCTGTCGAGAATGTTTGCTTTAAGATAAAATAAAGCTCCTTGCTTCAGAAAGGCGATTATTCTTAATACCAGATGGATTGATCTATTGCAAATTAGATTACTTTAAGCTTAGCGCAGGAGAACTTGTCGATATAATAATATGAAAGGCCCTTCGTAAGAATACTTTGAACTTCGGAATATATTGGAGCAAACTTTTTCTTCCTTCTGGGACTTGTTGACGTTTTTCTTTGTTCTTTACGTTCCGAAAGAGGATATAAAATAATTTGATTACATTTGAAAAATTGCTTCGATGGCAAGTGTTGATTTTCTCACCCATATATTCGTTCTCATACGGGAACAAATAAACCGAATGGACAAATTAATACACTTATTGTCATAAAACTCCGCGCACCAAAAAGGATGGATGTGCCGCCCCGGTGGCGCAGTGGTCTAAGGCGTTGGCCTCTGATCATTCGTCGGAAGGGGTCCGGGTTCGAATCCCGGTGAGGCATGGATGTTGTGTTTGTCTTACGGCACTGGCTCTCTCCCTTCCCTGGAACCAGTGACTCTAAATTAGGGACGGGCGACTGCTTATAGCCCATTGAGTTGCTCACGGTGGTCGTTAAACCTCAAAAAAAAAAAAAAAAAAAGGATGCGTTGGATTCAAATGAGATCTTAGTAGTGAGATGGTACATACCAAGGACAGAAGTGTTTAAAATATCACAGCAACAGGATGATTTCCCGCAGATATACGGTATACATTCCAGTCAGCGTTAGTACCGCGTCCCACCGCCACGTGCTCAGATACATGCGGTGATATGGTCCGGCATGGAGTCAAAGAGACGCCGTATGTTATCCTCCTGGGACAGATTGGACCACACTTCTTGCAATTGACGTTCTAAATCACGAACACTGGGACTTGAAGAAAGCTGGCGTCCCATCTGGTCTCACACGTGCTCAATGGGCGAGAGATCAGGCGATCTGGCAGGCCAAGGAAGCGTCGAAGCATTCCGTACACAGTCCTGGGAAACCAGAGCCGCGTGTATCTTGTTAGAAAACGGCTCCGGGGGCGCCCAGGTAGGAAAGGATCACTTTGCGTAGATTTGAGTTGTCAAATCTATTTGTTAGAAAACGGCTCCAGGGGCGCCCAGGAGGCCGCAGGGTCATTTTACGTAGATTTGAGCTGTCAACGTCTCTCTGATCACTGCGAGGGAAGTCCGGCTGTCGTACACGATGATTACCCAGACCATCACGCCTGCAGTTCGTCACGTGTGCCGCTGTACAGTATGGTTGGGATTGTAGCGTTCACCTGCGGTTCACCGCACTCTGACACGGTGGTCGTCCGTTCCTATACAGAAGCAGGATTCGTCTCTGAATACTATACGTCGCCAGTCCGTAGTACTACACGTTGCCCGCTGCTGGCACCACTGCAATCGACGCCGACGATGGCCAGTTGTTAATGGCAGAAAACGTAAAGGCCATCGAGAGTGCAGATTCGCCTGTGCCAGGCGTCTAGAAATGGTTCTGGCGGACACAGGAGTCCCTTGTCCAGTGCGACATGTCTCTGGATATTGGACAAGAGCGTTGTTGCATCTGTGCATGCCGCTCTCACGATCCCGCGGTCCTCTCTGCTGGTGGTTTTTCTGGGTTATCCAGAGCCAGTCCGCTGAGTCTAGGTGCCTTCCCGTGCCCATTGCTCCCAACATGGTAGCCCCGTAATGTCCCACTGGCCGAAATGGCGGCCGATTCGTCGCGCCGGCCACCCTGCCTCTCTCACACCGACTATATGGCCTCGTTCAAACTCCGTCAGTTGTCCGTACGCACATTTATGGAGGATCCCCTGCATGTCTATCGCTCAGGGATCTCACCTGACTCCTACCGTGCACTTCGGCACGAATGTGGAGTTCCCTGCGCGGCGGCATATAATCACAAGAATTGCGCTCGCAGCGCCGTTATTGGTAGCGCGGGCATGCAGAATCGCACGAAACGTAAATCATTTACATGTCTGCTTTCCCCGTAGCTATTCGCCGAGTTTCGCATTAATCGCACGGTTTTTTCTTGGTGCGCGGATTTTTATGAGAATGAGTGTATGTACAGCTGCCTAAGAATGTATTGCTCGACCTTTTTATTAATATTATATATATTAATATTTATTTAAAGCTTAAAAACAACCGTCTTAGGAGGGGCTCTAGCCTGGTTCTTATTTAACTCTTTAACCGGCTGGAACGAATGAACTTGGGGTCAGTAAAATGGACTGAAATTGGTTCCAACGAATATATTCGTTTGAACCAATCTCAGTCCTTGGGCCACACCGGTGGCGCAGTGGTCTAAGGCGATGGCCTCTGATCATTCGCCCGTAAGGGGTCCGGGTTCGAATCCCGGTGAGGCATGGATGTTGTGTTTGTGTTACGGCACTGGCTCTCTCCCTTCCCTGGAACCAGTGACCCTAAATTAGGGACGGGCGACTGCTTATAGCCCATTGAGTTGCTCACGGTGGTCGTTAAACCTCCAATCAAAAAAAAAAAAAAAAAGTCCTAGGACTGTGGTTTCGTCCTGGGAGTGCGCATGCGCACCAGAAAGCATTGCTTTCGTCGTAGCTTTGTTATTCAAAGTGGTTGCAGTGGCGATTATTGACACCTAGCCTATAGACCGTCCTAGGATGGTTGCTTTTAAGCTTTAAATAAATATTAATATACTGTACAGGGTTACACGGAAAGTCCTTGATCAGGCCAATATCTCACAAACTGTGGTAGTTAGCGATTTACTTCTTGTGCAGTTGTACAGGAAACCCCCATGGCGCACACAATAATACCAAGAGGGATCCCCTCGCCCCCTTCTTATAGAAAGTTGGAAGGCGATCAGGAATGTGGCCTCAAGAAAATCACAACATCCGAAAGTAACGACAGAGTATTTATTCAAGAACTTTTTACTTAGAACTTATCTAAACTGGTAAGTTTATCTAAACTGGTCACTCATCCCATAGGAAAGCTGTATGCACATCTAATTGACTTGCGTACGTGGCAGAGCTTTCGACTTCCCGTTACTGGTTCACGAAGTGTTGGCATACCGACCACGTATATCATTTTTGTGTTCTGACGAAGGAGCAGAAAGCACATTTGAAATCCATGCAAATATTCTTCGGACACAGCGACTCAGGTAGCTTTCCGCTTTTTTCGCATTTGGAGAGTCCCCTTCCATCTTTTGTTATGGGACAAAAACATTTATGTACTATTTTTGCCTCGCTGAACAAGTTTGTAATTGACTTTTTTACCCTATCTGCAAAGGGGGGCGCGATAGTTTCTTCAATCCCCCCAAAATGGGGCGAAGGGATCCCTCGTGGTGTTATTGTGTGCCCCATAGAGGGTTTTCTATACAACTGCCCAAGAAGTAAATCGCTAGCTGCCATGCTCGTGAGATATTGACCTGATCACGGACTTTCCTTATAACCCTGTATAGGGGATGTTGACCGTCCCATGATGGAGTGAAATTTTGAATTCAAGGAGTTGGAAAACAAATCAAATAGACGCCGGGTTTCTGTAAGAAAGCATGGGTAAAACTTGTATAGTAAGAACTAACTCATTCATGTTAGAACTAAAAATTATATTTAAAATGGTACTAGTGATCCGAATTTCTTGGCATAGAATATAAATCAAAGTTTCCAAGCTTTCGCACATCAACTAGATGTTTTTTTCAAGGAAAGTAGACAGCTAACTAACTGCAAACTGGATAATGGAACACTTCAACAATTTGAACGTTTTGACTTGACTAGACAATAAATGAATAGGCCGCAAATGTGATCAGACATTCGAAGAAACGAGGTCACGTTGGTTGGGCACCCGGTACTGTGGTAGAAAACATAGCATTATTTGAAGAATTGATTCCAAATGCGTGACAACTCGAGAGAGAGACGCTATCTATCATTGTAAGCATCGCTGCTGGTCAAGATTTCCAAGGTTTCGCGAATGGCAGTAGATTTAGGTTTGGAGTATGAAGCTAATTTCTTGATACCATTCCACATAAGATCAGCGGACTTGAACTTGATCTCTCTTGATAGGGCAGTGGTTATTTTACCGTCTTTTGTATCCTTTTTATGTTCGTTGATTCCAATTCCAAACGAACGTTTGGTCATTCTGGTGTAGTATCGCCTGGAGCCGTCCGGATATTGAGTGGGATTGCATAAGCACCTGCCTCATTGAGAAGAGGGGGCTTCTTAATATTTCTCTTAAGCATCGAAAATAAGCATCTATAAGCAATATTTCTCTTAAGCATCAATGCCGGAGACCTTATGCCGACACCGAAGCTCATTTTCCTGAGCGCGTTTTTGTGTTGATAGGAAACTTTTGGTATGTAGGGAATAAAACCCAGTAGAGAAGTTGCGGCGTAGTTATGCATCAGCGAAGTTGCGATAAAGTTATGCATCTGTTTCGACGTATATCCTGCCTCAGTGGCCAATTCGACGATGTTTTTAAGTTCCGATTCTCTAGAACGAACATCGGAGGAGACGGCAAAGGCTCTTCTAATTCGAGAACAGAAGAAGGCCGTCTTGTAATCATCAAGACAGAATGAACTGCGGAGCATCAAGTTGGGAACGGAAGTGGGTTTATAATAGACTTCCGTACGAAGGCGATTGTCATGCGATTTTCTCACTAAGACGTTGAGATAAGGTAAGGTACCACTGCGTTCAAGCTCCATAGTGAAATTGATCGTAGGGTGTATATATTTGATTTTATCGAAGAAAAATGGAAGAGTATATATAAGAAAAAAAGTCTATTTGCTCTCGCAAAAGAGCAGAAAAAGATAGAAGGTTTCAGTAAAGGATTCATGATTATTACAGAATGTTTCAGTAAAGGATTCGTGATTATTACAGAATGTTTCAGTAAAAGATACGTGATTATTGCAGAAGGTTTCAGTAAAGGATTCATAATAATTGCTGGTTTTTCGTACAATGGGCAATTAAAATTAAGAAAAGTTGGAAAGGATGTTAAAATCACTTCTACAGATTACCAAAATAATGTCTTAACTCCTATTTTTAAGAAGTATATATAATTCCTTTATCCACAGAGCCTTCAAAGAGTAGAATTGCTGGAAAATCGTTCTAAAAATGTGTGACTATCCTCTGTATAACAAACATAATGATAATACCTTATCTGATACAGACCCATCTGCGATAGCAAGAAAGCATATTAAGTCGAATCTTCCTTTAGTTCAATCGGTTAACAATTCTCTTCGGCTGTAGTTAAAAAAAGGAAGAAAGAGAGGATTCCGTTTAGTCAGGTTCCTTGATTAGCTCCTAACATGTGTGTGTCCCCTCTTTTTCCACAACGCCTGTTATCTTCACTAGGAAAACCATCAAATAGGTTTCATTCGAAGCTGAGGCCTTCCCTTGATCCCCAGGGAGCTCAGGTTCCTCTGCTATTATCGAGGTGCACGGCTGCGGCATCTTGCATTAGGGATTTCGAGATTTGCGGGTCTGCTGCAAGAGATAGGATACGATAATGTTCCTTACGTGCCTTCTTTCTTCTAGCGAGAAGTGGCTTTGCTACACAATAAACACGGCGTGTTACGCACTCTGCTGACGCTTACGAATGTTGAGGAAATGATTTAACTCCTGAAACTTCGCAATCTTTGAGCCAACTTCCCAAATGTTATTAATCCTTTCAGTGGCACTTTTATGTATATATGCACAAGCGACAGTCAAATAACCCCTCCATGATACTCTCACATGTCTGCCTTGTCATGTAGAAGACGTATGCTTGAAGTTTCTTGATGATGCTAAATTCTTCCGGTTCATTCACTCTGATGGTAATCCAGATGCTCTGAATAGTCTTACTCATCACTGCACCAGGAATCAACTTAATTTGAATGGCACAAAATGTACTTTAGTTTCTTTACACAAGGAAAATGAACGCCATAGCGTATCTATCAAGCCTTTCAATGCCGTATTGCAGAATTTAACGACAGGTGACTGCCGAAAGATTTCAATTTTCTATTGGCAAGTTGAAAAGCAGTGTGGTAACAGGGAACACTCTAATTGTAAGCGAGGGAAAGGACACTGAGCAGCCCCGGTGCGCAATGGTTATAATGTAATTTTCTTTCCGCTGTAACTCAGTCCTTACGTCAGTAAGTACGTTACGTGTGCTAAGTTAATACAATATTAGAAGGTACCCATACACCGTACAAGAAATAAGTCAAGTAATACTTACAAATACTTTTATTTTGCTTGCATGGGTGGACTCCACACTCACATAGGATTTACTGGCTTACTCGATACAATATCAGTGACTTAACATCCAAACTCAGTATAACAGCACGCCTATGATCACTAAAATCAATCCCCTTAAACAGATCAGATCAGATCATATCTAGAGGATTTTACGAAGGGGGTTTCTTACCCCAGGTCTTAAACAACCCTTAGAAATAGGAAGCTACGAGATTTGGGCTAGAGTGCCCTATAAGAAAGTCACATGGAAGCGAGGTAGGAACGGGGAGGAAGACGTCCTTATTTATTTCCGGAGGGGCAGTACCCGGGCCCTGACTGCTTAACGTGCCCATCCGAAGCACGGCGGAAATTGGTTCGAGCGTTCCTACCTGCCTGGGACCGAACCTGAGGTTTCTCCGTGGCAGTCCCGAACGTTGACCGCTAGGCCATCAGCGGCCCATCCCCTTAAACAACTGCTGCATTGCCTTTTTATCTATTGTTTATATCCGGCCACACATACGTCACACTTGTTCCGACCTCAGTGGTACCAACATTATTCTCGTTTGAGGGAAAGACATAACGTTAAGGGTTGAAAATGTCTGAGAGAACAATCTCAAATTTACAGGGAAACAGAAACTCAAAAGGAAAGTTAAAATAGAATATATGTTACATGGTTTAAGCGCTAGCTCTTGTGATGGGGCGGGTTCGAATCCCGGTGAGGTTTTGATGTTGTGTTTGTCTTACGGCACGGATTTTCTCCCCACCCTGGAGCCAGTGGCTCTAAATAAGGGACGGGTAACTGCTTATAACCCTAAGAGTTGCTCACGGTGGTCGTTAAATCCCCAAATAAAAAAAACGATAAAAAAAGCACGTTGAAAAAAAAAAGGATTATCTGTGGAATGTCCTCGGATTAACCAGATTACCAGGAATCTGTACAGCACTCGACAGGAAAAGACCAAGAAGAACATCAAGAAAATCCAAGCATGTCGAAGTGGCTTTGGAGAGACGGCAGGGCGTTGTAAAAGATACATGGGAAGCCTCTTCAGCATTCGCCAATATATTGAAAATGGTTGATGATGATGATATATATTTTGGGCATGCAAACGTTTCCGCCATTTTAAGGAGAAAGGAGACAACAACCAGGAAGCCAGTACACATTTACTCAACAAAATATTGGGCGTTAGCATCAATGACCTTTTGCCATTTTTCAGGCAACAAATAAATGCTCCTGTGTTAGAAGGAATCGGGTTTTGAGCTGAAGAACCCAGTGGGTTAGGGCATGTTGCATAGAGCGAAATAGATGAAAGTCCGAGGGTGCAGTGTCCGGGGAGTAAGACGGGTGCGGTAAAATCTCCCTGTGTAACTGTTCGAGGGTTGATTTTGTGGTGGCACCGACATGTGGTCTGGCATTATCGTGTAACAGGATGACTGGGAGGCGTCCTTTACCTGTCCATAGGCGGTTTTGCTCAATTGCGGCGTTCAGTTTCATCAACTGGTCGATATATCGTTGTGCGGTGATTGTCTTGCGCGGTTTCAAAGGTTCGAAGTACAGCACTCCATGAATATCCCACGACACACTCAATAGCACCTTTTTTTCCCGTGGATATCCTGTTTTGCAGTGCATGTTGATGGCTGGCCTGGTTCGACCCAGGATCGGTTGCGTACGGGGTTGTCGCAATAGACCCATTTTTTTATCCCCGGTGACAACATTCCACAAGAAATTTCCTTTTGAAACCTCTTCAGCAACGACATACAAATGCCCAATCGCAGACCAATATTACGGTCTGTTAAAGTATGCGGAACCAACTTACCAATCTTGTAGACCTTCCCCAAGGCCTTGAGCCACTTTCAAACGTGTCGCCAGTTGCGTGGTTGATTGTGTGGCATCCTCTTGCAACAGTGATTGCAGCTCCTCGTCTGTCAGTTCCTGCGGTCTACCTGCACGTGACTTGTCTTCTAAGCTTGGATCACTTTTATTAAACCTGGCAAACCATTCACGACACTTCCGCTCATCCATAACCGTTTAGCCATACGCCTGACATATTGAACCGTATGCTTCACTCACACGTTTCCCTAAATTAAACATGAATAACAAACAGAGCCGCAAATGAACTTTATCGACCGCCATGCTTGGCTTCATGTACGAACTGATAGCACTGGTCGCCGGCCAGTTAGTCTCCTACAGCGCCTGCTAGCAGGGCAGCGGAACCTTTTGCATACTTTTAATACTATAGTACTAGTGGCTTGGTGGGGCCAAAGCCCCAACTTAGTGAGAAGTAAGTTTTCACAGTTTTCAAGAAAATAAAGTGGTAATAAAATTGCACCATTTTTTCATGCCTTATGTATTCTGTTGAGGGAATATAGAGAATGTGTAAATATATTATCAACAAAACGCAGGTCCAGATTGTGTCCTACTAATTCATGTTCAATCGCCTCTACTGCAGTCTTGTATGCTTGGGCGTAAGAACTGTTAGTCAGAATATCTACCAGGGGTGTCAATATGGATCGCTTTAATTCTTTATTTTCATTACGACCAATACGTATATCAGTAGCTGTGAGGAATCTACAAAGTACAATTTTTACCAGTAAGTGGTAATAAATCCGAGATGTACTGGTGAATCTGTCCCTGAATTTTAAAGAAGTACGGACCATTGCCTGGAATCTCCTTTTTTTGCGGCCGAGAGGGAAGCGAATGACATTGCACTATTGTATTCCCGGATGTGTTGGACAAAATTAGAACTGTTCAGAAATAAGTCCCTCAGCCCCTTATTTATCTGTAGTTCTGAGAGAGAAATAAGGTCGTGATGACAACAGGAATTAAAATTACCATTAGTTTCCTCATTAGCGAAACGCAAAGCGTGGCAGTGCGCCCACTCAATAATAATCGCACCCAAGCTGTGCTCATCTATGTCAGTTTCGTCTACTAAATCTTTTCGGAAAGATAGGTTTGCGCGTGTATTACTGCGATCATTACGTGTACTTTCGAAATTCCTTTGCTCACGTACATTGCAAAAAACACGCCCCCGTTTGGGTGGTTTTCATAATAACCAATCAGCTACTTACTCGCTGGCTCTGGCCGGCGTCATCTCCCAAGGCGTTCGACTACCCGTCTGCCCTGAGTTGCGATGACAAAGTCAGAATACTTGGCGCAAGCTTTGTGGCAAGTACAGCACTCAGATGATTAAATTTAAAAGAAAATTTTTATTTCTTCCCGATCCTTGGGATCAAGATCTCTAAAATGAGTTATTTCCCAAGTTCGTACGACGTACCTATGTCCCGCTATTTTGTGGGACACTGCGGAATTATATATAAGATGATCAAAAGTACCTGGGCACCCCGTTTTAGCTGTAGATTTGCTCATATATGTACAGCCATGGCCCACACAGGTAACAAAAGCCATACCTAGCGTGGCAAATGTCATAAATAAGCATGAATAGTAGGATGGGCCGTCCAGCAGAGCTCGGAGACTTCCAACGTAGCACGGCCATCGGATGTCATCTTAGCAACAAGTCAGTTTAGGGATATTTCTGCCCTGCCAGCTGTCCCGATCAACTGTAAAGTCATTGTAGAGTGGAAACGCCTACGATGAACGAGAGAGCAATTGCGATCTGGCAGGCCACGTAAAATAACAGATCTAGGCCTCTGAGTGCTCAAGCGGGCGGTGCGACAAAATCGCCTGTCCTCGGTTGCAACACTCACCACGGAGTTCCAAGATGTTTCTGGAAGCAATCAGAGAGTACTATAAGGCTGTGTTTTATGGCTTGGGCTGGGCTCTCTAGTTCCAGTGCCTCGTGGTCTGAGTGACTCAAAAGAGTCCTAACGCTGCAGGCAATAATGGAGTTCTCGGCAATTCTGTGCTCCCAATATTATAACAGCAGTTCGGTGAAGGCCCTTTCCTTTACCAACAGAAGAGTGCCCCCACCCCCGTTTACGAAGTGAGGTCCATGCAGGAATGATTTGATAAGATGGGTGTGGAAATACTTGCCTGGCCTGCAAAAATTCCCTGATCTCAACCCCATGGAACACCTTTGAAATGAATTGGAACGCCGACTGGGAGCCAGGCCGGACCACCGGACATCGTTAACCGACCTGACTAATGCTCTTATGGCAGAGTGGAAGGTAAATCCTGCACCAGAGTCTTATGGGAAACATTCCCAGAAGAACGGAGGCTGTTTTAGCAGCAAAGGGGGGCCAACTCCATATTAATTCCTTTCCCGTTACAGGAATTTTGTGGATAGACATGTATCCGGATACCAGGTGTTTGACAGTGTATTTATTCGTACATATACTGCCGGATGCACTTCTTACAATTAATAGGAAATTAAACTTGGCTGGCAAAGGACTGTAGTAAATGATTGTATGGAATTTACTTTCAAGATTCCCCTTGCAAACCTGAGATGATTCTCGTTGATTGCCTCAAACCAGTTTCTTTTCTCATTTAAGTCTAAAATTTGAGAGTTCCAATATAATCGGTAACAGTGCATTATTATTTCATGCGTATGCTGAAGAAATATGATTTAGAAAATTTATTTTTCCTTAAACCCAGAATTTCTCAGAATGAAACTAATTTTTTTCCGCAGAATATAACCACCCAGGCATTCTTTTATTTATATTTGTAAAAAAAAATGCTGTTTGTGCTTCTGCGCATGAACTACCATGACATTTTAACATTTGCAACAACAGAATCCTAAGTCTCCGAAACGCTTTTATTATTTTAACACTTTTCTGCTATCTGGCAACAGCAGGAACAGGTGAACGTAGTTGCTTGCCATCTGCGTGATTGTTTTGTTTTTTTACAGTAAATGAAAACAAAATGCGCGATTTGGGGCCACTATGCATTTTTGTGGGGTTTTGAAGGACCGGAATCGCCCTAATAGGGTTTGCTTTTCAACGACTTCATAAAAAACAAACAAAGGAAATATTGCGAATGGCTGCTGTCATTTTTTTTGTCGATATTTCATCAGCTGCGTATAGAAGCATCTGATGTGCGGCGAACGAACACTGGGAAAATGCGAGCACTTACCTGTTTCAATTGTCGAATCCCTACCTGAACCAACATACTTTTTTTTTCTGTTCGTGAAACGTACTTTCACATTAGGACACCGCAAACAAAAAGAAGACCTGGTTATTAAAAAAATACTCATCCTATTTTCTCCTATCATTATTGACGGGCTTTCACCTAGTTTGAGGTATAATTTGCTAATCAATGTCATCCCTGCTCTGGAAACACCGATAAGCTAACTTTGTATGTTTTTGAATCTGCGTTTTGATCACAGTTTCCAATTAACCGACTTTCGGTAATCTGACCAACCTTTGGTGCATTTTCTCAGATAATTTTTTTTCATTGGAGATTTAACGACCACGGTGAGGAACTCAGTGGGCTATAAGCAGTCGCCCGTCCCTAATTTATAGGGTCACTGGTGCAAGGAAGGAAGATAGTCAGGGCCGTAAGACAAACACAACATCCATGCCTCACCGGGATTCGAACCCGGACCCATCTCGGACGAATGATCAGATGCCATCGCTTAGACCACTGCGCAACCGGGTCAGCTCAGATAATTGGAGTTGTACATTGTTCTGTGTTTCCATTTGTATTCATAATCAACCGACCTTCGGTAATGCGATCAACTTTCTTTCGGATAATAGGGTTTGTACTGTTAAGCTTACGCTGAAACATCGTTTTACCCACAAGCGAGAATAGCAAAAAATCTGATTTTGAGTTTGTTAACATATAGTCATGGGTAAAGATAATACGTGCTGAACAACTTTTGTTAAAAAAATTATATAATATATTGTCGGCTTATTTGCTCATTATACACTATCTACCAACAAGTAATTGGACACCTGTGATAGCAAAGGAAAACGAAGTTTATTCACCTTCAATAGTTGGCGGAGCCTCCACGAGCGGCGATTATAGCTGCGACCCTCCGGGGCATGCTCTCAACCAGGCGTTGTGCAACGGCTAGCGGTATTTTCTTCCACTCGGCTTGGAAAAGACAGGTCAGTTCCTTCACCGATTTCGGACGGTGGGGGCACTCCTTAAGTCGACGCTCCAACTCGTCCCAGAGGTGCTCGATAGCGTTAAGGTCCGGGCTTTGCGCTGGCCAGTCCATTCGATTAACCCCATTGTCACCATACCAAGCCAGGGTGGACCTCGATGACAGGTGGCATTGTCATCCTGAAAGTAACATGGGTCCACCCCGTAAAACTGCCACAACGTAGGAAGCGAATGGTGATCCAAAATGGGGCAGTAGGTCTCGGCGTTGAGTTTATCAGGAATTGCGACTAAAGTGTCCCGTTCCATACCAGGAGAAACACCCCCATAGCATAATTCCACCGCCGCCGAACTTCACACTTGGCACAATACATTCCGGCAGGAGGCGTTCTCCAGGCAGAAGCCAAACCCAGACCCTGCCATCCGAACGGTAGAGAGTGAACCTTGATTCGTCGCTCCAGAGAACCTGTTTCCAGTGTTCAACGGTCCACTGTCGACGTTCTTTGCACCACGTTAGCCGAGCAGCGCTATTGGATTTGGTGATCAAAGGCTTGTGGGCGGCAGCACGTCCATGATAACCGAACAGATGGGCTTCCTTACGGATGGTATTCATCGAAAGAACAATCCCGGAGGCCTGTTGAAACTCCTCGCGGATGTTGCCCATCGATTTGGTGTGGTTCTTCCGAATTTCTCTGGCCAGCACCCGTCGGTCTCTAACTCCCCGTTTTGTGGGTCTGCTGGATCGGGGCACATTCCGATAGTCACCTCTCATCTTCCACTTACCAATCACGTAAGCCACTGTCGATTTTGGGTACTTCAACTTGCTGGATATGTCAAGTATGGATCGGCCATTTCTGTGATACCCGACGATTACACCTTTCTCGAAATCGGAGAGCTCCGAACTGCGTGGCATCTTGCATGCTACTGGTTGCGTTGTTGTTTCCCACACGATATTTAACGGCGGCGGCCGTGATGTGTATCAGGACCGCAGATATCGTCGATTGCAGGGGTGTCCAAATACTTGTTGGTAGATAGTGTACATTGTATTGCGTCTTAACACAATCATTTATATTTTTCTTATTCTGTAACACTGTAGACCGAAGCTGAAATGCTTCCTTAGCGCCAACCACAGTAAATACGTTACCGACCATTTCTGTTTGTCATCATGACTGGATTTTAAATTCGGATTTGTCTGACATATTGCAGGGAAAACACCAATTTCCGGCTACGTAGGCAAGTGGTCACAAGATTGGTTTCTGGCTAATAATAATCTTCCAAATTGAGCCAGGATTCGAACTCCAAATGAAGAATGCGCGTTGTGCTTGTCCTATGGCGCCGGTTTGCTTCTTTTCCTGGAATACGTGGTCGCGAAATTAGCGCGGGCTACTCACATGGAGTTCTGAAAACCCCCAAACCAACTGAAAAAAACTTATGGTACTTTTCCTCATAAGTGTACTAAGCATGATCTTCGGCATTACAGAGCATGAAATTTTAACAAAAGGCCGTAATGTGTATACCATTAAAAACATGCTTACATCTGGAATATGTATGCATCCATCTTTCCAAACATAAGCCACTCTCTACTGTGCTAGATATTCCAGGTTAAAATTCATACTACTTAGTCCATTTTTCTAAAATTACATTACACCTTTGTCTATACGGTGATTATTTATTTCTATATCATGTAATGATAAGTTGAATCAAACACTCAATGTGTTTTGGAACCCAAAGTTGAATCTCCGTCATCAGGATTTGTTGGTTTCAATGAAGTATCACACTATCATAAGTGTTGGAAAGGCGAAGAGGTATTACCACAGATATCTGGTCGAAATTTTAAATCGGATTAAAGACTTCCGTCGAGCCATATTCTAGAACATTGTGTAAGAGAGCTGATGACGGATGAGGATAAGAGTTTTAGGTTGTTACGGCTAGGTAGAGATCAAGATTTTTTTAAATTCAAATTTTGAAGATTTCTCAATTATTAGGTGAGGAAGACAGAAGACCGGGTTACTATTAATTTCTCACCTTTCCGTTGATGTCACTCGAAAACGCAAAATGCGTCCCTCTGTCCCAGTTATACTGGCCGAGTGGTCTCAGAGAGATTTGAAAGAGTTAAATGCGTCCTGTGGTGGCCGAGTGCTCTGAATGATTCGAAAAAGTAGAATGTGCCCCCCCTGGCCAAGACATGGTGGCAGAATTCTCTGAATGATTCGAAAGAGTAGAATATGTCCTGTGGTGGCAGAGTGCTCTGAATGATTCGAAAGAGTAGAATGTGTCCTGTGATGGCAGAGTGCTCTGAATGATTCGAAAGAGTAGAATGTGTCCTGTGGTGGCAGAGTGCTCTGAATGATTCGAAAGAGTAGAATGTGTCCTGTGATGGCAGAGTGCTCTGAATGATTCGAAAGAGTAGAATGTGTCCTCTGATGGCAGAGTGCTCTGAATGATTCGAAAGAGTAGAATGTGTCCTGTGGTGGCAGAGTGCTCTGAATGGTTCGAAAGAGTAGAATGTGTCCTGTGGTGGCAGAGTGCTCTGAGTGATTCGATAGAGTAGAATGTGTCCTTTGGTGGCAGAGTGCTCTGAAAGATTCGAAAGAGTAGAATGTGTCCTGTGGTGGCAGAGTGCTCTGAAGGATTCGAAAGAGTAGAATGTGCCCCTCTAGCCAATACATGGTGGCCGAGTGCTCTGGATGATTCGAAAGAGTAAAATGTGTCCTGTGGTGGCAGAGTGCTCTAAATGATTCCAAAGAGTAGAATGTGGCCCTCTGGATAAGACATGGTGGCCGAGTGATTGAAAAGAATCCAGAGCTTTCCTTTTCTCAAGACATGGTGGCCAAGGTGTCTGAGTGATTTGAAAGAGTTGAATGTGTTCCTCTGTCCAAGACATAGTAGCAGAGGGGACTAAGTGATACGAAAGAGTTGCGTATGTACCTCTGTAGAATACATATTGGCCCAGTGGACTGAGTGATTCGAAAGAGTAGAATATGTCCCTCCTCTGGCCAAGACATGGTGGCCGAGTGATTCGAAAGGGTAGAGTGTGTTCCTGTGTTAAATGTATTCAAAATATAGTGGCCAAATGGTCTGAGTAATTTGAACGAGTTGAGTCTGTCCGTCTCTCGAAGACATAGTGACCAAGTGGTCTGAGTGATTCGAAAGAGTTGAATGTGTTCCTCTGTCCAAGACATAGTAGCAGATGGGTCTAAGTGATACGAAATAGTTGTGTATGTCCCTCTGTCGAAGACATGTTGGCCGAATGGTCCGAGTGATTCGAAAGAGCAGAATATGCCCCTCCTCTGGTGAAGACATGGTGGCCGAGTGATTCGAACCGGTCTAATGCGTCCCGCTGTCCAAGACATGTTGGCCGAGCGGTCTGAGTGATTCTAAAGGGTTGAGTGTGTCCTTATGATAAATGTATTCAAAATATAGTGGCCAAATGGTCTGGGTAGTTTGAAAGAGTTGAGTCTGTCTACATCTCGAAGACATGGGAACCGAGTGGTCTGAGTGATTCAAAAAAGTTGAGTGTGTCCCTGTGTCGAAGACAAGGTGAGCGAGTGATCTGAGTTATTCGAAAAGCTGAAGGTTTTCTCCCGTCTAAGATATGATGGTTAGTGGTCTTCTTAAGCACTGGCTTCTGAAAAATCGTTCAAGATATGCTCGAGTTGAAGTACTGGATGAGACATGGGTGATGTCACTTTCACTTTCTAATGTCACTTTCCAGGAACCCGTGGAACCAAACTTAAGGGCAGGCGGTTGTTTATAGCTCTAATAATTGCTTACGGTGGACATTTAACTCCCAAATGAAAAAAAACCCCGAAACAACAAGAACAAAACAAATGGTAATATTTTCTGAGTTTTTCTACCTGTTTGCCTGCCTCCATACGAATGGTTCGCCTTGCGCGTGTTTTGTCAACCTAAGCTCGTTACACTTACACCGTATTATAGAATATAACCAAGTTTTAGGGGGCCCATACCCCTAAAAAACTAACCTTACGTTAATTTTTTATTTAAAAAATAACCTAAGATTATAAGGTGTCGCCTATCCCTAACTTAGGGACACTGGTTCCCGGAAAGGGACAGAAACAGCGCTATAAGATAAGCGTGCCACCCATACTTCATCTATGACTCGAATCTGCGCCCAACTATCCTTGATGTTACTGAAAAGTTAAAAAAAATCTGTTGATGTTTTTAAAGCTACACACACTTTTGTGAAGGATGATGTATTATAGGAGAGAGTAAAGAGCTTTATAATATTCCTGGAATTTTTTCATCACCTAGTAGAGATTTTTCATAGTAAATCAGCCCTTGGATTCTGGGCTGTTTTAATTTACGGAAGGCTATGAAAAACAGCAAACTCGGTTTTCCAACAGGCCTGTTTTGTTCAGACGATTTCTGTAATGACGTAGATGTATAACGTTGAACTTTACACAAAAACACCTAGCTGGAGGTTGTGAAATCTTTCGTAGCAGCATCTATCAAAATTCATGAATGTTTTTGTTGGAGTTACACATATTTATGAGATCAGGTAATTTTATTAGACGGTTTAAGCAACGTGAGCGAAGGAGCGAAACGATCATTTTTTCGCAATCAAGCCCAAAAGTCACGCGTAGGAGGAAACTGTTCAGACCTGTATGCCATTAAAATGGATCTAGAATCTGAAGAGGTCGAAGGAACAGCGAGCGTTCTATTGAAAACACAAAAGTCCATTACTTGCAATGACAAATTGCGATTGGGGCAAAACTGGAGTTACGCTGCCTGTAGTTTGCCCCTGGCTCACGTTCGAAACTAAATATTTAAGTATTTACACAGCACTGGAACGCAGCTACTGGATTATTTCTTACTATCAACAATACTAACTTGTTATCTCATTTAAAAAAGGAGAATTTTGCAATTGCAGTGCATTAGCTTCTTTCAGAAAGATTGTGATGTAATAAAAGTGTAGAAACAATACCGAAAATAGCTTTTTAATCTTGAAAAGGAAAATTTGTTAATATGCTTAACTTTACACGATACACTATTAGCAAAAATGATTAAAACTAGCTGAATTGTGACAGGCTATAGTATAATGGTAGTATAATGTTTACCACGCATTCTGTATATTCTGTTTTTTACTGCAGTGAATTATTTTGTTGTGAGTACCACCTTCTGAACACCTTAAACATGAAAAATATTATTTTTATGCACTCGTGTGTGTGTGTGTGTGTGTGTGTGTGTAAATCTTGTTAGACGAGAAATAATAATATATTTGGAAAATATGAATACAGAAAAAAAAATCATTAAAAGTTCATAACACCACTGTTATAAAATACGTTAATCGACTTTCCATTAGGTACTAAAATGCTTATTTTCTCGGCCTTTTCGCTTCTTCTGTTTCCACAGCTCTATTTACAGCCGTAAATTTTCTCGTTCAGAAGGAATTCTCCTTTTCACTTCTTTTGTTTCCATGACTTTAGCTGCAGCCATGAATTCCCTCTTTCAGAAGGAACTATTCTTTTTTTATTCCTATCGCATCTTCCGTTTCCATAGCTCTAGCTGCAGCCATGGATTTTCTCTTTCAATAGGAATATTTCATTTTCCGCCTTTTAGCTTCTTCTGTTTCTATAGATCCAATTGCAGCCATAATTTTTCTCTTTCAAAGGGAATGCTTCTTTTCTCTGCTTTTTCGCTTTTTCTGTTTCCATAGCTATGAATTTCTTCATTAGGAAGGAATGTTTCTCTCAGCTGCAGCCATGAATATCAAACAGAAGTCATTGCTCTTTCCACGTTTACACGTCAATTGTGTGTATTAATTAGCAGCCTCTTTTTCAGAAGGAATGCTTCTTTTCTGTGTTTTCGCTCCTTCTGTTCCTATAGCTGGATGCTGCCATGAATTTCCTCGTTCAGTAGGTATGCTTCTTTTCTCTGCCTTTTTGCTTCTTCTGTTTCCACAGCTGTAGCTGCATCCATGAAGTTCCTCTTTCAGAAGGAATGTTTCTTTTCTATGCATTTCGTTTCTTGCGTTTCCATAGATCTAATTGCAGCAAAGAATTTACTTTGTTAGTGGGTCCTTAATTTGAGTGCCCTGGTTCCAGGGAGGGCAGAGGTTTAGCGCCGTTAGACAGGCACTGGCCCTCTCCATGCCTCGTTCGAGATTCGGGCTCGGACTCTTCTCGAACGAATGATTGGAAACATGCGCTTCGTACCGCTCGCCCAGTGAGGCGGGGTTTACTGTTTCAAAAGCAATGTAATGAAAATGAATTTGATAAACACTTCCTGCATGGTCTTTTATGGACCGTAGGTAATGTAATTCATCCTACTCGGGTCCGGTAGTGGAACACTGCACGCTTCGTGAGAGTCACGTACATTCGTCTTAATCAAAAACTGCGGTGATCGATGGAAAAGCAATGACCCCTTTTCTTCCCAGTTCAATGACCGAAAGACATTTTACAATGTGGTATTAAATAGTTTAGGAGATATGGTGTCACATTGTATCGCTCCCTTTCCAATATTTATTCGTGCTGCATCCTTCAATAGCTGAACTTTTGCACTTGCAGTTTCATAGATACTATTAATAATGTTTATGCATGTATCTTCAACACGGTAGAATTTCAAAGACATTATACCTGCTGATGGTATATATTGTGACGTACCTGCCAGCAGGACGCACACGGCATAAAGGCAGATAGCAATCAGAATGAACGTCTGCGTAGCTCAGTTGGTAGAGCGACTTGTTCCGGAATAAGCGGACTCGGGTTCGAATCCCGGCGTAGACCAAAAATGACGGAGAAATTTACTTAGTTATAATATATATATAGGTGTACACTGAATGATAACTGAATTATGATCACCTGCCTAGTACTTCGTAGGTCCTCCTTTCGCTCTCAGTACAGTAGCTATCCGACGTGGCATCGATTCAATAAGATGCTGGAAGCAGTTGAGAGGCACGGCCAACCAAGCTGTGTGTAATGCGGCCTTCCATACAGGTATGGAGGTGATTGGTGTATATCTATTACTTCGTAGGTCCTCCTTTCGCTCTCGGTACAGCGGCTATCCGACGTGGCATCGATTCAATAAGATGCCGGAAGCAGTTGGGAGGTATGGCCAACTACGCCGTGTGTAATGCGGCCTTCCATACAGGTATGCAGGTGATTGGTGTATACCTATTACTTCGTAGGTCCTCCTTTCGCTCTCAGCACAGTAGCTATCCGACGTGGCATCGATTCAATAAGATGCCGAAAGCAATTGGGAGGTATGGCTAACTAAACTGTGCGTAATGCGGTCTTCAGTGCAGTTACGGAGATGATTGGTGTATCCAAACGCTTGATATGCCTTTCCATAGTGTCCAGCAAGTGCTCTATGGGGTTGATGTCGGGGAAGTTTGGAGGCCAATCGATATGCTAGAAGTCTGAACTGTGTTCCTTAAGCCATTCCTGCACAGCATTGGACTTATCACCTTCGAAGACACTGTCGCAATTCGGGAAATAGTGCAACATTGCTGAGTGTGCAGAGTCAGCAAGTAATTCACGGTAGTGGGTATCAATCATACGTTGTTCCACATATACCAAGGGTACACGTTCCTGCCAGGTAAAACTGCCCCACACCATACAACCACATTCACAGGCTTGCGTTGTGGAGACCAAAGAGGGTGGATTGAGTGCCTGGTGGTGTTTGCGCCGAATACGTGCACAACCATCCACGGAGAGTAGTGGAAGACGCGACTCTTCAGACCAGCACACTTTTTTCCAGACATCCGACGCCCAATTTACATTGTCTCTGCACCAAGCGAGTGTTTTGCGTCGATGAACAGTGGTTAAGAGAGGATGTTGTCGGGGTTATCTGCTGTTATAGCCCATACGTCCGAGCGTTCAACGCATGATCATGACATATACTGTACCCGGTTGACCTCTGTTGTATTGGGTAGTTAACCGTTGAATAGTGCTGCGTCTGTTGACCTGTACGAGTTGTCGGATTCGGAGCTCACCTCTCACATCAGCATTTCGCTGTGCTGCGCAGTTTTGCCTCCTGGTTGTTGTTTGAACATTTGCACGTCGGTCCTGATACACTTAAACTACGCCAGCTTGCGAACAACCTACCAGTTAAGCCGTTTGGGAAATCGATGTACCCGCTCTCCGATCTCCCACAATCTGCCCTTTCTCAAAGTCAGATAAATCCTCTTGTTTACCCATCACGCTCCGAATTTTACTCATTCACTCACATCTTATATATGCTACGTTGGTCCACTAATCGCGCCATCTGGGAAATCACGTGGTCAATGGGCCTCATCCACTTTTAATAGGGATGGTCATAATTCAGCAATGACTCGGTATACATTATTACGACCGAGAGTGAAGATTGATTGTACCTCGGACTCTTTAAAATTTTGCCGGTGAGACATATCTTGACTTTTGAGGATTTTGCCACTCAAGTGTCAATATCGACAAATGAAGTGTGGTTGCATAAATTTAGACTATACAAGCACAGACTTTAATTTAGATAATGAACATAATTGATTGACTAATGGTTACTGGACAAAATTAAGTAATGATGGCCTATATTTAACGCTATTCAGAGATGATCTTAATTTCCCAGACAGCAACGAATTCCTGCGCATTAAAGTTCTTGTAAGAATCGGTCCTAATAAAATGGTCGTTAAAGCAGGAATGCCTTCATAATTGGATCTGGTTTGCTTTCCGAACAGGGGCTAGCAAACATGTTGGAATTATTGTACTACATGCTTGGACAGTTCTCAGTAGTAATCCTCCGTAATCATTGTGGTAGATTCTGATATTTAAATTTGGCAACTACCAATGAAGATGTGGTGCCCACTTATTCCTCTAGTGCACACAGTTGCACTCTCTCACACGCGCACACACTTTCTTTCACAGTAGGAAGGTGTACGTTTTCTCCATTGTCACAGCTAGGAGCACGTTCGGCAAACCACCATCAACCAGGAGCACCCATGGCGGAGTCAGTTTGCAGCTACTTCTTTGGCAAAGGAGGAGGTGAATCTAGTTCCACTCTCTCCAGCTGCGCGACGTTTGCGTCTCCTATGCGGCCAGACAGGTATCCAATAATTTTTTTTATTAGAGGGGGAGAGTCTATGCCCGCGCCGAGAAAAACTAATAATACGTAGGTTAATTCAAAAGTTTTGCACACTGCGCAGCCGCTGCACGTAGTCGCTCCAATCGTTGCAGTAGTTGTGGGTCAGATTTCAGTATACAAAGTTGCGTCTGCGTTTGCTGATTAATTTGTTCCTGTTCCGAAACATTCCGCCTAGAAATGAAGTAAGGATGTGAGTCAAGTCAGATCTCGCATAGCGACCAGCGATCCTACGTTAAAATTGAAACTTTGCGAGGAAAATCCCTTACCAAAATTCATAAAGCTTTGTGTGAAGTATGCGAGGTTAGTGTAGTGGATCGTAGCACAGTGTCACGTTGGGCTCCTCTTTTCCACTAAGGTCGGGAAAGCATTAAAGATGACCCAAGGAGCGGGTGGCCATCACATGAAACGGACGACACTTTTGTGGTTATCGTCAACAGAATTTTGGAAGAAGATCGACGGAAAACATGTGAAAGGATTACATATGATGCAAAAAAGTCTACCGCTTCGGTTTTCAGAATCCTAACTGAAAAATTACAGAGGATGAAAGTGGCTGCCAAATGGGTTCCGCATAATCTGAGTGAAGAGCAGCAAGCAGTTCGCAAAGGGATCGCAGAAGAATTGCTTCAGCGGTACGAGACAGAAGGCGAGCATTTTGGACAGAATTGCTGCCATAGACGAAGCCTGGATACGAGATTTTGAACCAGAACTGAAAACTGAGTTTGCCCAGTGGAAACATTCAGAATCACCTCGCCAGAAAAAATTCATCCGCCGATAATCGAAGGTTAAGCTGATGATTATGTCCTGTGACAAGGTTGGAGGGATGACATCAACAGAGATAGTGCCCGAGGGAACCACTGTAACAGCGGAAAACTATAGAAGGTTTTAACAAAATGTTTCGCGCCCAAAGTTTCGCCAAAGACGGCCCGACATGCTTGAAGCTGGCGTCATCATTTTGCACGACAACGCGAGATCGAATGTTGCCCGTACGGTAAGAGACATTCTGGAAAGGCATGGATGGGAATTTCTTTCCCACGCGCCATATAGTCCTCACATCAGCCCAAAACTCAGGAAGCAACTCCGCGGAAAACGATTCATGATGTTTCTATTAAGGTGACCCGAGTAATCCCACGCCTCAAAAATGGAGCTGTCGGATCGCGAGGGGATTACTATTAACAAATGACAGCTGCCCCTTCAAATCGATCGCGGCAAATTTAATGATGTATTTGTCGAACGGTAAATATGAAATATCTGTTGTAATAGCTTTTAAACAAATTCTTAGTGACAGAATATTATATCTCGTACGCTTTCAAAATCAACGTAATATTGGGTTTTTGGTGCTGGGATCACAACCGAACTTAAGGCACAATGTGCATATACTGTATATATTTTCTTATTGAAAAGTACTAATAGATATGTTGATGTGGCACATACACTGAAGAGCAATTGAATTGGAGACAGCTGGCGTTATGCAAATGTGGCACTGTGAGCGGCCCTGTAAACGGAAACGACATGGCGTATGCAGCGATCCGGCAATATAAGGAGTGATGCGACGGGAATCAGTAAGAGTCGGACGCAGTATGGGTAAGACGAAGGATCTAAGCGCATTTGATCGTGGGCAAATTATCGGGGCCCCACGAATGGGTCACTCCATCTCGGAAGTCGTGCAGGTACTGGGATTTTTACGAGCCACTGTGTCACGGGTGCACCGTGAGTACATCGAATCCTGTAAAAACCATCATTCCTGCAAGGGCCAACTGCCGTGGACAACAGCGTGTGGATGAGCGGGGTCATCATCGGCTAGGTCGCATTGTAACAGCGGATAGACGGGCCACAGTGCAAGAAATCACTCGGCAATTTAACATTGGTGCACAAAAACGTGTAGGCAGCCACACCATCCTAAACCATCTCCTCGCTATGGGGTACGGAAGCCATCGTCCCAACAGGGTACCGCTGCTGACCGCACATCACAGGGTGCAAAGATTAGCATGGGTGTGGGAACATCGCCACTGGACCCTAGACATGCGGGAAAATGTTGCCTGGACTGATGAGTCGAGATTCACGTTGGTACATGCGAATGGCAGAATACGAGTACGGCGCAAACCACATGAAGCGATGGATCCTTCTTACCAGCAGGGTACTCTTCAAGCTGGTGGGGGTGGCATTCTCGTCTGGGGACTGTTTACGTGGACTGAAATTGGACCCCTGGTACGTGTGACATCGTCCCTCACAGGTCAACGTTACCGGGGTATTCTGGACGACCCTTTGCTCCCGTTTGTGCGTCTTCAACATCCCACTGGGGACCTCATCCTGCAACAAGGCAATGCACCGTGCAATCGCACCCGAATTGTATCCGAATGGTTGGATGAACACTCCACCGACGTGACCTCGCTTCCTTGGCCAGCTAGATCACCTGACCTCAATCCCATCGAACACATCTGGGATGCCATCGAGAGAGATATTCGAGGCTCTGATCCCCCTCCGTCAAATCTTCGTGAACTATGGTAGCTTATTCAGGGGTCGTGGATCCGTATGGCTTCCCAACGCTTCCGGTGTCTTGTCGAGTCCATGCCGAGACGAATCGCCGCCGTCATCAGGACGAAAGGTGGTGCTACACATTACTAGACAGGTATTTCTAAATCAATTGCTCTTCGGTGTAAGTCGAGGCACGGACTTTAGAAAAAAAGTGCAGTTCGGCTCAGTTCTGATTGAATCGTCTGTTTGGCACGTATAACTACGATTTGCAGATCGGAGAGTTGAAATGAGCTAGTCGAGTATGGTTTGAAAGCAATTTTTTAATTTGTTATATCCAACACAATGAAAAGTAGCTTGCGTAATTTTTACGAGTAATGCTGCATACATTGCGAACACAAGGCATATCGATACACAAATTACCCAGCGTGGTACTCTGTCTTCCTGGGCTTCTTAATACCTCATCCCTTGCTCTTGCCTCTCGTTCTGATTTTCGCCACTTTTGCTTGCGTTCTTTCTGCGAGTTCCGCGGCATTGTCAAAAATGTTAAATCCGTTCACAGGAAAACAAATTTTCAAAATTGTTGGTTCAAACCACTGCTATATGTTCTTTATATATTTGAATAGATCTCGTCGAGAGCTTTAAAACGATGGCACTCACAGTCGTTTTGCACTCATGGTTGTCCAGATAAACCGCGATATTGTCAAAAGTGTACACTGGATCAAACATTTTTTTAAATGTTCAGTTCAAACTACTGCAAAATGTTCTTCGTATATTTGAACAGATCTCGTCGAGAGCTTTGAAACGGCACCACGCATAGTCGTGTTGCACTTATATATATACACACCCAGAAATATTGCATTATCTCCCCAGCGTTCAGAGAGCGAGGGGAGGGTCCCGCTCGCGATGTATTGCGCAGTTCACGAATTGGACTCCATGCTGTTTACGAATACGCTAACACGATTAGTGTGCGGCACGTATTTTTAACCGCGTAATGATTTCAATTGGGACCTATTTTTCTCACAGTCGGTCAGCGGTAAGTCACACCATACTATCTGCGGAGTTAGATGTAGTTCTACGTCAAAAGTCTCATCGTATACGCCGAAAAATATGATCATTTAACATTTTTTTTTTTAAATCTCGAGACGTTCCTTTTTATGCGATATCACTCCTATTTCTGTGTCTAATCTGAAAACACAGTGTTAAAGAAAAGCAACTCTATCGATAGGTGGCTGTGTGGTCTACTCATGAATAACTAAATCACAGGGAAATATTTTTTTCGGGCAATGTATAAGACGTCTGCAGTGATTTCTCGGGAAATCGCAGTTGTGAATTATGCATTGAAAAGTAATGGTACTGCAGGGGGAGCATGTATCTTGTCACTCGGTCTTCGTATGTGTTGTAAAAATTTCATGTACTTCATCTACTTTTTGTCTCTTCTTGGAACATTTCGCCTAGAGGTCTGACTGGTGCAGCTTTGTGATATGGCAGTAGCACCGACGATGGCTTTTGTTTACGTGCTTTTACCTGCACGCGTGTGTGTGTGTGTGTGTTCCGACAAAAGAAAAAAAATATGTATTGATCTTGATATCTCACGGTTGTCTAAGGCAGAATGAAGAAATGAAGAAAGGAGGACGTACGGGAAGTTGGGATTTCTTTTGCCTCTGTGTTTCTGTGTTATCATGCCAGTAAGACAGGGAAAGGAGATTGGAAAATCGAATTTTGCTCTTAAAGTAATCCAATCAATGGAGAATTCGAAATGACGTAAAAGAGCACTTAGGTTAAGAAACTGATGTATTTAGTTACGGGACTCCGTGAAATAGGGGTTACCATATTTCTCTGAATTACAGCTGGAAGAAAGAAACATTTTGTTTATAAAAAAAATGCGTCCTCGTTCTTAATACACATAAGAAATACTATGATAATAGTTTTTTTTTATTATTTCCCATACTTCGATGTATTGGAACACTGACATATTATTAGGTGCTTGAACTAATTCCCGCTGCTTTTTGCCACACAAACACCTGTGTGTTTCCACAGAACGGTACAGGATAGCCTATTCAAAGTAGTGTCCGTTGGCAGCTACGACCCTTTCCCACTGTTGGGGTAACAAATGGATTCAGCGGTTGAAAAATGTAGGTTCTTTCGAGGCTAACCATTCATCGAGCCATTTTTTGATATCCGCGACAGAAAGGAAGTCCTGCTCTGACAGGCCATGTTGTAGCGACCGGAACAAATGGAAGTCCGAGGGAGCAATGTTCGGGGTATAAGGCGGGTTGGGTAAGAAGTCCCAGCAAAGTGCCTCCAAAAGTTCCTTCACGGATTTGGCAACATGAGGTCTAGCGTTGTCGTGGAGAAGAATAACCTTCTCATGTGGGATCCAGTTTCCGAGCTTCTGGATCATTCCCATTGCCTTTAAACGTTTGCTAACCGTTGACTCATCGACCCGTAGTGTTTCAGACAACTCGTGGAGCGTCTGACATGAATCCTCGTCCAATAAGGCCTCCAATGCGCCATCTTCGAACTTTTTCGGCTGCCCAGGGCGCTCTTTGTCCTTCACGTCATATTCGTTGGCTTTGAAGCGTCGGAACAACTCTCTGCATGTTGTTTCCCGTAGGGCATGTTCCCCATAAGTCATCGTTTGCACTAGCAAACGATGACTTTCCGCTGCAGATTTCTTGAGATGAAAGCAGAAGAGTAATGCTTCCCGCAAATGCTCCTTTTTTTGGTACGAAACTCGACATCGTGAATGCGATACAAACTCGCGCTCTGTGTCCTCCGATCGCGTGTCACACATTGCTTCGCCCAGACTACGGACGGTACGTGCGTGTGCAAGGGAGCTCACGTGTGGCCCGGGTCACAGCGTACCACTGCTGCGCTCTATTGGGAAACAGCGGGAATTAATTCAAGCACCTAATATATTATATATATAGTTTTTTTAATAAAGTCATGTCACATTTACAATCCTTCGTTTAAACCGTGATACGTTATAATTGCATTCTTGTCTGCGCATTTGTCATTTTGGCGGCCCTGAAAAATCCAACCGCTGGCAACCGTACTGGTGGCTCATACATACATAACTGCTCATTCTTCTACAAATTTACAGTACGATGTGTCAAAAATACACTCGTGTTCTGTGGCGTACTACAGAGGTGAAAATATGTGTCAAGATAACAAATCTGCAGCGAGACATTCTGTCCACGTAGCTCAGTTGGGAGAGCGACTTACTCCGGTTCGATGCTCGTCGCGGAAAAACTTGTTTCCGGATTGACACCCGATTGTGGAAAATGAATCCACTGGCCGCTGGGTTCTTCGAAAAAATGTGTGATGTTTGTTCCACACATTGTTCGGAGTTAATGAAAAATTCCTACTTCGCTTCAAAAAATAAAAAATAAGAGGGAAATGATGTGACGTACTACAGAGGTGAAAACATGCCTCAAGAAGACAAATCTGCAGCGAGATATTCTGTCTGCGTAGCTTAGTTGGGAGAGCGACTTACTACGGTGTGAGGGAACACGAATCCGATGCCAGTCGTGGACAAACTTGTATTTTCACAGTTCTGAGAAAACACGAACTTGTCCTTGACGAGATAGAAGCCGTCCAGCTCACTCCGGAGTATGTTTTTCTCCCAACTAACCTACACTGACGGAATGTCCTCTTGCAGATTTGTCGTCTTGACACGTGATTCACCTCTGTATTACGTCACATGATCTCTCTCTCTCTCTCTCTCTCTCTCTCTCTCTCTTTTTGAAACAAAGTAGGATATTTTCATTAATTCCAGACGACGTGTGAAACAAATATAACACATTTTTTTCAGAGAAGCCAACGGCCAGTAGTTCCATTTATACTTTCGGGCGTCAATGCGAAAACACAAACTTGTCCGTGATCGAAACCACGCCCCCTCACTCCGGAGTAAGTTGCTCTCCCAAGTAAGCTACACGGACGGAATGTATCGCTGCAGATTTGTTGTCTTGACACGTGGTTTACCTCTGCAGCACGCCACAATTCGTTAAAAAATTAGAACACCTGAAAGGAGTCGAGCTACGACTTTGATTTTTACAGGATATGCTCATGAGGCAATACTGAACAAATTATTAGAATCTCGGTGTCATACATACAAGGTGCGTCGATGTAGCTAATAATAGGTATGCCACCTCTGGCTTGTATCTCCTGCTGTACGCGCTGAAGCATTGAATTAAATAATGTGTGAATGGTGTCCTTTGGAATAGCCATCCAGGCTGTTTTGACCCTCGTCCCAAGTTTATGAAGTGTTGCTGGCCGAGGGCGTACACATTACCTGTCGTTTGAGCATGTCTCAGAGATTTTCCGTGGTTGATAAATCTGACGATCTAGGTGGCCGCGGCAGAAATGGAACTGTGTTATCCTTGAAGAAAGCACGTGTTGCCACTGCAAAATGTGGTGTGGCATCGTCCTGCTGAAATATGGCCTCAAGGACGTCCTGCAGATACGTAAGGACTACCGGCCGTAGAATGTCATTGACGTAACTGCCACTCGTTATAGTAGTACTGACTATCAGTAGAGGTGATCTACTTTCGTATCCGATAGCATACCAGGCCATACCGCCTCCTGTCAGCGTGTCGTCGGCGGACACAGATGCATCCACCATTTTCGCCTAATGAGAAGCGCGTTGCGTCCGAGTGCACGACATTGTGCCGGTCGTCACGCCCCTTCTTTCGATGCACTATTGCAGCCACGCAGTCCAATCTGTACTCGTGGGTCTGGTACGATTCGTCCAACGATGATTGGTAGGATTCGTCCAATGGTACGATTGGTCCAATGCCGATTCGTCCAATGGCACGATTAATCCAATGCCGATTCGTCCAATTCCGTCCTATCTGTTCGAAGTGCTACTCATGCTATAAAAATCTCATCTGTTCTGATTCTATCTCCGATGTTATACGAAAGTATCGGTAGTCCAAAGAATGTAAAATAATGTTACATTTCAAACGTAATATTGTGGTTACAGATTTTTTTGTTATACTGTCCTTGCTGCCGTATGAAGTTACTGATGTACGAGCCGTTCAATCAACTTCAATGTTTCTCTTTTGCATGAAATAATAAAAAATACTAGTTTTCCGTTTCTGTTTGTAGAATGCAGTGGGGTTCCGCCAGCTGCCTAATGGAAACAACTGGTCGGGGTTTGGACAGAGGCCTTTTCAACAGTTTTTATTCCAGCGATGTCATATTCATAACGTTTACATATCAAATCAAGTTAATAATATTGCGCTTTTACTTAAACACGAAATATTAATTCATAGGCCATAGGCCTAGGCCTTTTTAACAGTTTATATTCTACCGATGTCATATTCATAACATTTACATATTTAATCACGTTAATAATATTGCGCTTTTACTTAAGCACGAAATATCAATTCATAGGCCCTAGGCATAGGCCTTTTCAACAGTTTTTACCAGCGATGCCATATTCATAACGTTTACATATCAAATCAAGTTAATAATATTGAGCTTTTACTTAGGCTCGAAATATTAATTCATAGGCTCTAGGCCTAGGCCATTTTTAGGACTTTTTATTCTACCGATGTCATATTCATAACGTTTACATATTAAATCAAGTTAATAATATTGCGCTTTCACTTAAGCACGAAATATTAATTCATAGGCCTGCGGCCTAGGTGCCTTGCAAAAACATTAGAAATGATACGATGAGTGCCTTTTATAAAGTTTTATAAAATGTTTACAAATACCAAATATCATGGTTGTAACTTAAAATCTTCTAAAAAGGCCCGCGACCTAGGTGCCTGTTAGATAGCTGAGAAATGATACGATGAGTGCCTTTTATTAGGTTTTATAACATATTTACAAATACCAAATATCTAGGTTGTAAATTAAAATCTTCTAAAAATGCCCGCGGCCTAGGTGCTTTGCAAACAGCTGAGAAATATTCCATTGAATGCCTTTTACCAGGTATATGTAAAATGTTTACAATTACCAAATATACGGAAATTATCTTTCAAAAGGATATAAAGAGGAGAATAATTTTAATTATTATTCCTTTCTGGAAAATAAAAAAGTTTACCGTTGGTGAGATGATACCATTGGACGAATCAGCGTTGGACCAATCGTACCATTCGACGAATCGGCATTGCACCAATCGTATCATTGGACGAATCAGCATTGGACCCATCGTCGTTGGACGAATCGTCCGGGACCGGTACTCGTACTGTTTGTTACAGCTGACATGGGACAATGCGTCACAGTTTACAAATGCTGCTCCAACGCCGTTGATGATGCAAAACAGTCACTCAAAGACATTCTCATTTGATGATGGCTGTCCCTCGGCGTGTCTTGTACGACGTCTAGAATCTTCTCTTCGTACCATTTCCTGCACACGACGGATATACCGCGCCCCACACGACCTGCAATCTCCCGGATGGAAGTATTGCAGTCTCTCATGCCACCTCTGTCAAATTCGCTGATGTGACTGTGCGACTGTCTTACAGGACGAAGAGGAATCTTTACTCTCTTTGTTGATCAAGCACTGATATATCGACTTAGCCATGTGGCGCTTATAGCAGAAAACGGTCGGTTTCGGGGCTGTGACGTTGTTTCGGGGCTGTGACGTTGCGCGAGGCTGTGACTTAGCAGAAAAACGATCGGTTTCAGGGCTGTGACGTTGTTTCGGGGCTGTGACGTTGCGCGAGGCTGTGCTTAGCAGAAAAACGGTCGGTTTCGGGGCTGTGACTTAGTAAAAAAGTGCACGTTCTTGGCATGGAACTAATGAGCTTCTCTGTCTAGACGTAGTTCTCATGCGCCGATGACGGCGGAATGCTAATCATTTCTGCGATATTGCCTGATTAGCATATCCTGTAAAAATCAAAGTCGTAGCCCGACTTCTTTCAGGTGTTCTGTTTTTTATAAACATGAGTGTGTATTGTGGGCGAAAAAATAAAGGGAATCACTATCATTAACCATTATCAACCCACTTCTGCATGAAGGTCTCGAAAAATCTCCTCTGCTACTGTCTGTCACTTCAGCATGCTTCCGAATTTCATTCACCTATCTTCCACGTGGTCCTCTTCTGGATCATTTCTATCCCTTGGTATCCAGTCTAGTATTACAGTTGTCCTACTCGGTGATCAGTTCTTCTAACAATATATTTCCAGCCCATTGTCCTTTCTAGGTTTTTACCTTGGTGATGACGATGTCACCAAGTCTTGTCGTTTGCCTATGTATTCTTCTTCCTATATTTCCTGCTTGTAACAAGCATTCATGTCTGAATGCTTCTCCCAGTTGCTGCAGCATCTGTATGTTTTTCAGTAGTTGAGCTCCGTATCCCTGAACCATGAGTAAGAGCTGGAAAGATGCATACATTAAATACTTTCCTTTTGGGACATAATGGCATAGATTGCTCTTAAAAATTGCGCTGTTTCTTACGAATGTTCTCAACAAAATTTTATACGCCTATTAATTTCTTCTTCAATGTTGTCTTCCGTTGATATCTGTTGTCCAAGGTAAATGTAGGCACCGATTATTTCTAAGTTTGCCCCCTCAACCGCTAAATGTTAAGTTTCTGTAAAAGCATTATACATCATTTTTTTTGACTGGAGGTTTAACGACCACCGTGAGCAACTCAGCGGGCTATAAGCAGTCGCTCGTACCTAATTTAGGACCACTGGCTCCAGGGAAAGGAAAGAGACAGCGCCGTAAGACAAACGCAACATCCATGCCTCACCGAGATTCGAACCCGGACCCATCTCGGACGAATGATCAGAAGCCATCGCTTAGAACACCGCGCCACCGGGCGACACATTAATTTTGCTTTCTGTTCGTTCATATTAAATACCTTGTGACGTGCCTGCATCGCAGGACGCACATGAGATAAAGGCAGATAGCAGTGAGAGCACATGTTCGCGTAGCTCAGTTGGGAGAGCTACTTACTCCGGAGTGAGGGAAACCGGGTTCAATGCCCGGCGCGGACAAACGTGTACGTTATATTGGCCCCCGAACTTCCAGGATGACCCGGTTGTTAAGTTTCTCGCAATGATGTGATGTTCTTTCTACATGGCGAGACAGGAAAAATGAGAATCCCTTCTTCAGTGCTTTGAAAAAATAAATCAATGTGATGTTACGTTCCACACACCAACAAATTGTCTGGGATTTCTCAAATGCACGTTCTTCATGGTATGACTACCTACAGCGATACATGATCCCGCCTGACCCGTGGGCCATGCCCCCGGCCCTCTTTCGGGGGTCGGAGATGTGACGTGCCGCACATGAGATAAAGGAAGATAGCAGCGAAACTCAGTTGGGAGAGCGACTTACTTCGGGGTAAAAGGACGCGGCTTCGATGGCCAACGCGGAAAAACGTGTACGTTATAACTTCTTCCTTAGTCCTTTCAGCTACTTCGGGGCACATATTTTGCACCTCAGGGGAGACACTTGCAAATACATAGTCGTATCAGTATAATATGACCACCTACTTAATAATGGGAATACCCACCCTTGGCCCGGATGACAGCAGCGAGACGGCGTGGCATGGACGCAATGAGGCCCTGAAAGGTCGCCCAAGGCACATGTGCCCCATTCGGACTGCAGCAGGGTACTGTGGTTCCGAAGATGACGTGGTTGTGGGTCAGCACGTCAACCCTGTCGATCCAAATAGCGCCGCCCCGGTGGCGCAGTGGTCTAAGCGATGGCCTCTGATCATTCGTCCGAACGGGGTCCGGATTCGAATCCCGGTGAGGCATGGATGTTGTGTTCTTCTTACGGCACTGGCTCTCCCTTCCCTGGAACCAGTGACCCTAAATTAGGGACGGGCAACTGCTTATAGCCCATTGAGTTGCTCACGGTGGTCGTTAAACCTCCAATATAAAAAAATTTAAATAGTCCCACAGGGTTTCTATGGGATTGAGATCGGGCGATTTCGCTGGCCAAGGGAGAACGGACATTGCTGTCGTGTTCCTGGAACCAGTCACTCACGTCCTTAGCGATGTAGCACGGCGCATTGTCCTGTTAGTAGATACGTGTGGTCAGCGAGGTTGGACAGGTAGCCATTGACGTTCAGGGACCCATCCAGTAGGACTAGCGGTCCCCAGGATGGGTCCCAAATTTTTGCAAATGACTGTAAAATCCAGAGTTTCACTAAATATCATTTCATCAAAAGTTTCCTTGCAGGCTTTGAAGTGAATCAAACTGTTTGTTCCTAAGTTTGATTTTAAGTATGGCAGCCTGTTAGGAAAACAAGTTCTATGACACCAAACAGAAATCATAGCTCTTTCCACATTCATAAGTGAATCACGGAAAAATTCTCATCGGCCGCTACCGAGAATCGAACCCAGGGTCTTCCAGTTACGCTCCGGACCAGCTACCACTGCACCACAGCGACCTCAAATTCCTCCAAACTCACATACGACTAACTGGCAAGCCACCTGGCAGGTTGCTTTTTGGAGCTCCGCACAATGCTGGGGATTCACCAAAGATGGAAAGCAGCAACTGAACAAACAATTAGGAGGCGAATAAGTAATTAATTCATAAACTCGACAAGGATCAGGAACACCAAACAGAAATCATCGCTTTTTCCACGTTAATAAGTGAGTCAAGGAAAAATTCTCATCGATGTGAAGTGTAAAGTATGAATTAATTACTTATTCGCCTCCTGATTGTTTGTTCAGTTGCTGCTTTCCATCTTTGGTGAATCCTCAGCATTGTGCAGGGTCCCATGAAGCAACCTGCCATGTGGTTTGGCAGTTCATCACATGGGATAATTCGAGGCCGCTGTGGTGCAGTGGTAGCATGTCCGGCGCGTAACTGGAAGACCCTCGGTTCGATTCTCGGTGGTGGCCGATGAGAATGTTTCCGTGACTCACTTATTGACGTGGAAAGAGCGATGATTTCTGTTTGGTGTTCCTGATCCACGTCGAGTGTATGAGCTAATTAAGTTGTATAACTGTGAAGGTTACAGATATTTTGATCATTCACTTGCACAGCAATACTTAGCGCATTAAAGTGCTGTGTGATATCAGTTAAGAAAGCTAGTGGGCTAAGAAAAGCGACGTCGCTGAGACTTTTAGTTATAACAGCGTCACTTTTTTTATTCCAATAAAAAGAGATGAAGTTCTCTTTCGGAAGTTATAAAAATCTCACTAAACATTTTCCATCACTCAGCTAACGGATTCAATTACGAAGAACCAAGACACCCTATTCGGCATCATCTAAAAATGTTTTAGATTTTCTGTGCCTAAGAGCAGGATTTCCTCAGCAATTAAATTCGTTATTTTCACTACTTTATACTAAGGAGCCAAAAAATACTAGGAAAGGCGCTACCATTATTTCCATTACATGCCATCACATACATGCTGTAAATTTTATCATCCGCAAACGACGTATATAAAGGCGCAGATATTCCCGCAAGCTCAAACCGTAGCATTCGCAGTTCAGTTGGCAGCTTATTGCGATTTAAGCGATTTCGAACGTGGTATGATATTCGAACCCAAGGGAAATCGATCACACCATCTCTAAAATCAACACGAAATTTGCATGAATTTACACGGTCACCAATTTCAAGGCTGTACCCAACTGCACAAACTCAAATCCGGAGTGTGAGAACGGTGCCATCCTTAAAGAAGCCTTGGACAATCGTGAACAGCGGCGTAAGGCTATGGCACCTGGATGGATGTGATGGCATGTAATATCCGCCCGTAACATCCGCCGGGCGTAAATGCGCCCGACGTGCAACATTAACATCCGCCCGGCGTGCAACATTAACATCCGCCCGGCGTGCAACATCGTAACATCCGCCCGGCGTGCAACATCGTAACATCCGCCCGGCGTGCAACATCGTAACATCCGCCCGGCGTTCAACATTAACATCCGCCCGGCGTGCAACATTAACATCCGCCTGGCGTGCAACATTAACATCCCCCCGGCGTGCAACATTAACATCCGCCCGGCGTGCAACATTAACATCCGCCCGGCGTGCAACATCGTAACATCCGCCCGACGTGCAACATTAACATCCACTCGACGTGCAAAATTAACATCCGCCCAGCGAGCAACATTGACATCCGCCCGGCGTGCAACATTATCATCCACCTGGCGTGCAACATTAACATCCCCCAGGCGGTGCTACATTAACATCCGCCCGGCGTGCAACATTAACATCCGCCCGGCGTGCAACATTAACATCCGCCTGGCGTGCAACATTAACATCTCCCAACGTGCAACATTAACATCCGCCCAACGTGCAACATTAACATCCGCCCGGTGTGCAACATCGTAACATCCGCCCGGTGTGCAACATTAACATCCGCCCGGTGTGCAACATTAACATCCGCCCGGCGTGCAACATTAACATCCGTCCGGCGTGCAACATTAACATCCGTCCGGCGTGCAACATTAACATCCACCCGGCGTGCAACATCGTAACATCCGCCCGGCGTGCAACATTAACATCCGCCCGGCGTGCAACATTAACATCCGCCCGGCGTGCAACATTAACATCCGCCCAACGTGCAACATTAACATCCGCCTGGCGTGCAACATTAACATCCCCCCGGCGCGCAACATTAACATCTGCCCGGCGTGCAACATTAAAATCCGCCCGGCGTGCAACATTAACATCCGTCCAGCGTGCAACATCGTAACATCCGCCCGGCGTGCAACATTAACATCCGCCCGGCGTGCAACATTAACATCCGCCTGGCGTGCAACATTAACATCCCCCCGGCGTGCAACATTAACATCCGCCCGGCGTGCAACATTAACATCCGTCCAGCGTGCAACATCGTAACATCCGCCCGGCGTGCAACATTAACATCCGCCCGGCGTGCAACATTAACATCCGCCCGGCATGCAACATTAACATCCGCCTGGCGTGCAACATTAACATCCCCCCGGCGTGCAACATTAACATCCGCCCGGTGTGCAACATTAACATCCCCGGCGTGCAACATTAACATCCGCCCGGTGTGCAACATTAACATCCGCCCGGCGTGCAACATTAACATCCGTCCGGCGTGCAACATCGTAACATCCGCCTGGCGTGCAACATTAACATCCCCCGGCGTGCAACATTAACATCCCCCCGGCGTGCAACATTAACATCCGCCCGGCGTGCAACATCGTAACATTCGCGCGGCGTGCAACATTGCTGCAAATCCCGGCGCAATTCAATGCTCGGGCCAGTAGTAGCACAGCGTTCGGACAGTGCGACGTTCCCTGTGTTATTTGGTGCTCCGGAGCCGACGGTCCACCCGGGTGCCATGGCTGATCTGACGACACAACGCTGTGCGCATCGCCTGGGTTCGGGAACACAGTCATCGGACGCGAGATGACTGGAAATGTGTAACCTGGTCCGACGAATAGCGTAATTAACTGTTTCGGGACATGGACGATTCCGGGTGTAGCAAAAACCCCACGAGACAATGGATACCGCATGCCTAGAAGAGACAGTGCAGGCTGGCGGTGGCTCTGTTATGGTATGGGGTATTTTCAGCTGGCACGCATTAGGAACCCTCGTATGTCTGCAGACCGCTCTTACTAGTAAAGGCTACGCAACCATCAATTGGGACCATTTGCACCCTTTCATGTTATGTAACCTCTTGTTACACGACAATGCGCCACCGCACACGTCTACTGTCGCCAGATTATGTCTGGAGGAACACTCCACGTAGTTTGACATCCTGAATTGGCTTCCTCGTTTGCCGGATTTAATCGCCGTCAAACACATTGGGGATGCTGTACAACATTCCATGTATGCCAGGAATCCTCCACTGGTGAATTTTACGGAATTGTGGAACGATCTTCAGGGAGCAAGTTATGCACTGTCTCCACAGTACTACAGAGAGCTCATGGTGTCCATGTCCCGTCGCGTTGCTGACGTTATCCGATCGCGAGCAGGACCACGCGGTATTAAAGAGGTATCGCAATTTTTTGGCACTTCAGTGTATAGTCCCAAAAAAGACCCAACATAATGCTTGTTAATTACAGTGGAATGTAGTATTTAGAATTAGACTCCATCTCTTTTCAGTTAGGAATTAAATCGTAATTTGTGGGCCGCAAAAGTTTCGTTCCGCGGGTCGTATGCCAACCTGAGGGCACCGCTGGACAGCATTAATCTAACCTATTAACGTTTTCAAAACATATGCAATCATTTAAAAATCTAACCTATTATAAACTTTTTCAAAACATATGCAATCATTTAAAAATCTAACCTATTATAAACGTTAATTAACGTTTTCAAAACATATGCAATCATAGAAGCAACAATTAGTGATTAACTTTTCAAAACATATGCAATCATAGAACCAAAAATTAGTGATTAACGTTTTAAAACCATATGGGTTCATATAAATTTTACATCTTAACGTTCTAAAACCATATGGGTTGATATAAATGTTACATCTTAACGTTCTAAAACTATATGGGTTTATATAAATTTTACATATTAAAGTTTTAAAACCATATGGGTTCATTTAAATTTTACATTTTAACATTCTAAAACCACATGGGTTCATATAAATTTTGCATCTTAACGTTCGAAAACCATATGGGTTGATATAAATGTTACATCTTAACGTTCTAAAACCATATGGGTATATATAAATTTTACATATTAACGTTTTAAAACTATATGGGTTCATATAAAGTTTACATCTTAACGTTTTAAAACCATATGGGTTCATATAAATTTTACATTTTAACGTGCTAAAACCATATGGGTTCATTTAAATTTTACATTTTAACATCCTGAAACCATATGGGTTCATATAAATTTTACATCGTAACGTTCTAAAACCATATGGGTTTATATAAATTTTACATATTAACGTTTTAAAACTATATGGGTTCATATAAAGTTTACATCTTAACGTTTTAAAACCATATGGATTCATATAAATTTATATTTTAACGTGCTAAAACCATATGGGTTCATTTAAATTTTACATTTTAACATCCTGAAACCATATGGGTTCATATAAATTTTACATCTTAACGTTTTAAAACCATATGGGTTCATATAAGTGTTACATTTTAACGTTCTAAAACCATATGGGTTCATATAAATTTTACATCTTAACGTTTTAAAACCGTATAAATTCATATAAATTTTACATCTTGACGTTCTAAAACCACATGGGTTCATATAAATTTTGCATCTTAACGTTCGAAAACCATATGGGTTGATATAAATGTTACATCTTAACGTTCTAAAACCATATGGGTTTATATAAATTTTACATATTAACGTTTTAAAACTATATGGGTTCATATAAAGTTTACATCTTAACGTTTTAAAACCATATGGGTTCATATAAATTTTACATTTTAACGTGCTAAAACCATATGGGTTCATTTAAATTTTACATTTTAACATCCTGAAACCATATGGGTTCATATAAATTTTACATCTTAACGTTTTAAAACCATATGGGTTCATATAAATGTTACATTTTAACGTTCTAAAACCATATGGGTTCATATAAATTTTACATCTTAACGCTTTAAAACCATATGGGTTTTTATAAATTTTACATCTTAACGTTCTAAAACCATATGGGTTCATATAAATTTTACATCTTAACGTTTTAAAACCGTATAAATTCATATAAATTTTACATCTTGATGTTTTAAAACCATATGGGTTCATATTAATTTTACATCTTGACGTTTAAAAACCAATGGGTTCATATAAATTTCACATCTTAACGTCTCCAAATTGAGCTTCGTCTAATGGAAAAGGTGCAGGAACATAACTGAAGTACATTCCCGTTTCATACGTTAGAGCTACATGCAAGGCTTATAATAGTGCAGAGAATTCGAAAAATTGAGGTCACCGAAAGATTTATAGGATGCAGTAATACCACGTTGTCATGTATCTCAGTACAACTCACTTTTTAAAGAAATCCCGCGACAAATGTCAATTGCATTTCAAAATTATAAAGTACCATAAAACCATGCATGGCCTTGTGTCCTTCATGACCGCCCGCCCCCCTCCCGCAAAACAAAACAGTAATTAAACTTCTTAAAGTTAATGAAATGTGAGTTTCCCGAATTTACAGTGATTCTAGCAACGAGGGTGATATTTTTCAGAATTTTCTAGAGCGTGCACATACTTTAAAGCATGCTCTGCAAGTGATTTATTGTTACTTTGTTTCTTGCGGAGACACTGGAATTTAATGTTTATGTCACGTAAAGCTTTCCTGTGCTGTTTCATACTTGTCTTCTGTGTTTAATTTGTGCAGCACGCGACACGGTATTTTGTTCCTCGCTCGAAATAACTTCCTGTAAAAGCGTAGTTGCAAAATTATTTTCTTTCGCGAAATTTCATCGGACGGTAGTAGTTAGGGAACATGCTGCTCTAGATAATGTCTGGTTCAGGCGCTGAGTTCTCCGGTGACCATGGTTTGCTCAAAGCCATTATTTTTGCGCGAATCATTGGCGCGTAAAACCATCTGCAGCGTGGATATATATATTTTTTTTAATTCCGGCGTGTGGGGCGGGAGTGGTTTTCACGGTGTTCTGGAGCTTAATCAGCTGATGGAAAAGACCGGGGAAGGTCGTATGTGACGTACGCACCATTCAAAGTCACGTCCTCTTCAATCTACGTTTCTGTCCTCAAAGCGTTCGTAAAAACAGATATAAAGTCACAATTGTCGCGTGGACTCCTCGCTGAGGCAAATAAAACTTCCTTCGCCGTCACAGAGAGATTACGAACATTACTGAAGTAATTATTTAGAATACATGAAGCGGGATTTATGCACGTCTCAAAGAAACGCATTTCTGATTCTCGAAGAGAAAAGCACCCACAGCGTGAAAGATGTTATTTATAAAATTATTCCTCTTTGATTTTGGGCATGTGCCCGGTATGCAGCACTCGATTTGAGGACATCGCTGGTTTTTATGACGCATAACATGGCGTCGTTAGCACACCGTTTCTGCGAAGGCTCTCTTCTGAAAGAATTTTGGGAAAGCAGGTATTTTCTCCACTTAAGGTCCTTTACATATAAAAACACACTGACAGGATGTTCGAACTAAAGGAAGCACAGGCTGGAACGGTGGTTAATGAGTGAATAAAACCGTGTATAACACTGCTGTTCATATATTGCAAGGAAAGTCAGCACTATGCCATGAATACGGGATTACACCAGTACAAATTGGAAATTGTAATTCCGTCAATTGATGTAAATTATGACAAGAGTGGTAAGTCACATAATATCCGAAAACTTGAAAATATTTTGTCGTCCTGGAACGGGAATCGAAACCGCGTCTACCGGTTTGTGCACGAGTATGCTAACCACTACACCACCCAGAACGACCAAGTCTGTTCATGAATGACTTTGTCGTTCATTCATAAAATAAATTATATTCATCCAGATTCGCTAAATATGACTGCCCTTGCTTCGTCTAGCGATTCCTGTAATGTGTTAAATTCAAATCACTCGGAAACTTGAGACTTGGTCGTTCTGGGTAGTGTAGTGGTTAGCATACTCGGACGCAAAACGGGGGACACGCACTCGATTCCCGCTCCAGGTGGATAAAATTTCCAATTTTTCGGATATTATATGACTTACCACTCTTGTCATAATTTACGCCAATCACAATTTCAAATTTATATTGTGATCATTATGGTTACAACAGTCTTGTCATGCCGTCACATTAAGTGCTGAAATTGTTCTCCCGCTTGGTTACTGCACAGTATGGTTCTCTTGAGTATATTGTGGAAGATATCGAGTAACTGATCCGCCGTGATGCTGTTGATAACTTTTGTGATATTGATCTTCAATTCACTCGGCGTGTATGGATTAATTTCATACACTTTGCCTTTAAGGTTCTCCCACAAAGAAAAGTCAGGCAAACGACGGGCTACCGTCCTTTGGATACTGTTCGCTCAGCACTGAATACCGAGCGCACTTGATTCAAAGACGGTTTCGCAGTATGCGTTGTGGCATCGTCTTTTTGAAAGTATGCGTACAGTTTATCCTGTTCTTCTTTATAGTATTATTTCACAAAAAAACTCCTAAATATAAAATTTTCTCTTGATAGCTATAATAGCTTTTGTCTTAAGTTGTCCGAAGACTGATACAAAGACATCGTATAACTATGTGTACAGTAAGTTAAGAACCCGGTTTCTTACAGGGACACAATATACACTATCTACCAACAAGTAATTGGAGACTGTGATAGCAAAGGAAAACGATGTTTATTCACCTTCAATAGTTGGTGGAGCCTCCACGAGCGGCGATTACAGCTGCAACCCTCCGGGGCATACTCTCAATCAGGCGTTGTACGACGGCTAGCGGTATTTTCTTCCACTCGGCTTGGAGAAGACAGGTCAGTTCCTTCACCGATTTCGGACGTCGACTTAAGGGTTGCCCCACTCCTTAAGTCGACGCTCCAACTCGTCCCAGAGATGCTTGATAGGGTTAAGGTCCGGGCTCTACGCAGGCCAGTCCATTCGATTAACCCCATTGGCACCATACCAAGTCAGGGTGGACCTCGCAACATGATAAGTGGCATTGTCATCCTGAAAGTAACATGGGTACAACCCATAAAACTGCCACAACGTAGGAAGCGCATGGTCATCAAAAATGGGGCAGTAGGTCTCAGCGTTGAGTCTACCAGGAATTCCGACCAAGGGTCCCGTGCCATACCAGGAGAAACACAACCATAGCATAATTCCACGGCCACCGAACTTCACAGTTGGCACAATACATTCCGACAGGAGGCGTTTCCCAGGAAGACGCCAAACCCAGACCCTGCCATCCGAACGGTAGAGGGTGAACCTTGATTCGCCGCTCCAGAGAACCTGTTTCCACTGTTCAACGGCCCACTGTCGACGTTCTTTGCACCACGTTAGCCGAGCAGCGCTATTGGACTTGGTGATCACGTCCATGATAACAGAGCAGATGGGCTTCCTTACGGATGGTATTCATCGAAAGAACACTCCCGGATTCCTGTTGAAACTCCTCGCGGAAGTGGCCCATCGATTTGGTGTGGTTCTTCCGAATTTCTCTAGCCAGCACCCGTCGATCTCTAACTCCCCGTTTTGTGGTTCTGCCGGGTCGGGGTACATTCCGACATTCACCTCTCATCTTCCACTTGCCAATCACGTAGGCCACTGTCGATTTTGGGTACTTCAACTCACTGGATATGTCACGTATGGATCGGCCATTTCTGTGATACATGACGATTACACCTTTCTCGAAATCAGAGAGCTCCGAACTGCGTGGCATCTTACATGCGACTGGTTGCGTTGTTGTTTCCCACACGATATTTAATGACGGCGGCCGTAACGTGTATCAGGACCGCAGATATCGTCGATTGCAGGGGTGTCCAGTTACTTGTTGGTAGATAGTGTATATAATAAATAGCTGGTGCACAAAACAGGGAAAAGAAGAAGAAATATAATAATGAAACGCATTTAGCGTATTAAATCCGTTTATTTTTGTGGTGTAGTCAGCACAAAGATTCGACAAGCTTTCACACTCCACTGGGAGGCTTTTTCAAGGCAATGGCAGACACAAAAATGCAGAAAATTGGAACATGTAAAGAACGGATATGATTTTTGAAAATAACGAGGGTGACATCACGAGCATATTACATGAATTTTTATCACGTAATTATACGGTGTGCCGTGATGTGTTTCCATCTTTTAATAACGCATGCCAAACCATTGGTATTTCAGTAGAGACTATATCATTGCATGCCACTTTGCTTGATAGGATTTCCACTGTTTCGCTGATGGCAGTCTCTTTGAAATTCGTGTAAGGGGCAATTCTTCTATTATTATTACATACAGGAGCGGCCGAGCAATGCATGACTTCTCTGGCGAGGGCTGTATTCTGCATGTCCTAGTTCACACTTCGTACGTGCTCTTTACATCTAGTGTCCAAGGATCGCTTTGACATTCAGATATATATCTTTTCCGTGTTGTCAGGATATACCATACCAACGGTATAGCGTACACACTCGCCTTTTCTTTCTCTCACTGTCTCTCCTTGCAACTTGATATTATATGTCATAACGAGGTCGGGGACTTCATTGCTATTAATATGTTGTATTTGCGTAATACATTCTTTAACCAATATGTAAAGCCTGGGATATATGTGATGGATTCTGCGTATCTCATTGCCTTACTAGGCGATTTTGCTATTGCTGATATTATACGATTTCTCACAGTCTTATGTACTCTGTCTATATCATCCTTCTTATATCCAGCCTTTCGACCTTTGCTATAAATATTATCAATTTCTTTATTATTTAGGTTATTTTTATAAGGAGGATGACATAGACAGAGTACATAGGACTGTGAGAAATCGTATAATATCAGCAATAGCAAAATCGCCTAGTAGGGCAATGAGATATGCAGGATTCATCACATACAGTGAAGTGCCAGAAATACTGGTACACCAGTTGTGACGTATATTCTAAATTAACTTTCCTTTTTAGTTTCGTTCCCCATGTAAATCTTGAGTTTATTCTCAGTTTTTCTTCACTCTTAACGTGATATCTTTTCTCTCAAACGAATACTGTTGGCAACACAATTGAGGTTGAATGAACGTGACGTATGCCTCTTTTGATAAGAACGAGAGATAAAAACTACGAGAAAACTGTTGCTAAAGAGCGTTGTGTTAAGAGCTGTGTGGGGTGTGGAGCGTTTAATGCAATATGCTATGCTATGTTACGATATGTTGGCTACATCCTTGAATAAAGCATCTTTTCCGTAAGTTTGACTTCTGTTGTTTACATGTTTCGTCTGGCCTTAAGGTTTAATTTAGGACCTATTTCATCTTATGGTTATGTTTTTAAAATAACGTAGAAGTACGAAAAGACTTCTACGTCATACAGTCTAATACTTCGTAGGTCCCCCACGGAAGCGAAGAACTGCAGAAATACGACGGGGCATGGACTCCACTAGCTTCTGGAAAAATGCTGTAGGCAAAGCATACCATACTTCCTGCAGAGCGTTCCACAATTTGGGTGTATTCCGAGATCTCGGATTCCTGTGTTCGATAGCGTGTTGCATAGCATCCGAAATGTGTTCTATCACGTTCAGATCTGGGGACTTGGGCGGAAATGGCAACACCCCAAACTCAGATGAATGCTCTTCTAACAATAATGTGGCATCCCGAAACTTGTGTGGAGGGGCATTGTCCTGTTGGAACAGGCCCAACCCATCAGCATGAATGCAGGACATGAACGGGTGTACCTCGTCAGAAAGGATGCGCACATAGTGTTGGCCGATCACATATGTTTGCAGACGTACCAGGAGTGCCAGTGAAGTCCAGCTGAACACACCCCATACCATTACGGACCCCCCAACAGCCGGTACAGTTCCCTGTTGATAGGTGGATCGATGGCTTCATAGGGTTTGCCCCACACACGAATCCTTCCATCTGCCCGATACAGTTGAAAACGCGACTCGTCAGATCAGGCTACTTGTTTCCAGTCATCAAGTGTCCAACGGCGGTGTTGCCGTGCCCAAGCGAGGCGCATAGCTCTCTGTCGTGCACCCATCAAGGGGACTCGAGTTGGGCGTCAGCTCCCAAAGCCCATATCGTGCAGGGTACGTTGCACAGTCCGGACGCTGATGCTTGTTGAGGCTTCAGCATTGAATTCCGATGATACCTGCGAGAATGTTTCACGCCTATCGCGTGAAACGATTCTTGACAGCCGACGATGGTCACGTTCACCCAATGTCTTTTTACGGTCACACTGGTATCGTAGGTTGGAGATTTTGCCGGAATTCTTGTAGTCGCGGTACACCCTTGCAATGGTCGTCCGTGAAAATCCGAACTTCGTTTCTACCTCCGAAATGCCATGGCCCATCTCACGAGCGCCAACTATGACACCGCGTTGAAAATCGCTTAAATCGTTATTACTTGTCATGCTGATGTCGAAAACAGCTCTGACAGCTGGCAAGGATGTCTATCGCTTTATATACGCACTGGTGGACGCAACCGAGTATGCGCATAGGCGACGTTGCTATGTATTTTGCATAAGCTCGTCTGTACCAGTTTTTCTGGCACTTCAGTGTATAACCCAGGCTTTACATATTGGTTAAAGAATTTATTACGCAAATCATCATCATCATCATTGTCAACCATTATCAATCCACTGCTGGACGAAGGTCTCCCCAAGTTTCCTCCACAACGGTCTGTCTTGTGCCAGTCTCCTCCATGTCACTCCCGCATATTTACGAATTTCATCCACCCATCTCCCATGTGGTCTTTTTCTGGGTCTTTTCCTGTCCCTTGGAATCCAATCTAAAATCTCGGCTGTCCATCTATGGTCTGTCCTTCTGGCAGTATGTCCAGCCCATTGCCATTTCAGGGATTTAACTCTGATCATGATGTCTTCCACTCTCGTCATTTTTCGGATCCACGAGTTCCTCTTCTTATCTCTCCTGGTTATACCAAGCATGCACCTCTCCATGCTTCTTTGAGTTGTCTGCAGCCTTTGTATGTCTCTTTTAGTTAAGGTCCACGTCTCTGCACCATACGTAAGCACTGGAAGGATGCATTGATCAAACACTTTTCTTTTAAGACATAATGGCATATTGCTCTTGAAAATTATGCTGTTTCTTCCAAAAGCTCTCCAGGCAAGTTTTGTACGCCGATTAATTTCTTCATCAATGTGACCCTCACTTGATATCTGCTGTCCAAGATAAACGTACGTATCTGTTATCTCCAGTTTTTCTCCATCAATCGATAAATCTTCATTTCTTGTAAAAGCATTGAACATCACTTTTGTCTTCTGAAAGTTCATTTTTAATCCCACTTCTTTACTCTTGTCAGCAAGTTCCTGGATCATACTCTGCAGCTCTGATGGGGTAGTTGCAAAATGACTACGTCATCAGCAAAACGAAGGTGGGTTAGATAATCTCCATTAATCTTTATCCCTTTGTTTTCCCAGTTCAGTGATTGAAAGACATTTTCCAATGTGGCATTAAAAAGCTTCGGAGATATGGTGTCACCTTGTCTCACTCCCTTTCCAATTTTTATGTGTGTTGTATTTTCAAACAGCCGAATCTTTGCACTTGCATTTTCATAGATGTTATTAATAATATTAATGTATGCATCTTCAATACCGCAGGATTTCAGAGCCGTGGTAACTGCTGATGGTTTCACCGAATCAAAGGCTTTTTCATAATCGATAAAAGCCATGCACAATGGAAGTTCATATTCCCTCGCTCTTTCAATTAGTTCTCTCAGTACGTGGATATGATCTATTGTGCTGTAGCCACTCCTGAATCCAGCTTGTTCTCTCGGTTGAGCCATGTCCAGTGTTACCTTCAAGCGGTGTGAAAGAACTTTAGTGAAGATTTTATAAACCACTGATAGGAGGCTGATAGGTCTGTAGTTCCTGAGATCCTCAATGTCACCTTTTTTATGTAGCAGGATCATTGTAGCATTGTTCCAATCCTCAGGAATCTTCCCTTCATTAAGGCATCGAGTAAAAATTTGGGCGAGTACTGTTTCAATTTCTCCACTTGCTTCTTGTATGATGTCTATAGTAATTCCATCTTCTCCTGGAGCTTTCCCCCGCTTCATGTTCTTGATTGCATGAGCAACTTCTGCTGGGAGGACTGGAAGAACTCTGGTACCTTTCATGATGTCTGGAGTGCATATATCATCCCTTTCATATAGTTTGGAGTAGAAATCTTTCACTCTTGTCAAAATTTCGCCTCTATTTCTTGTTATAGAACCATCTTCTTTTCTCAGAGCCATAATCTGTTTTCTTCCCTTACTGAGATGTCCCTTTGCTATCTTTAGGCTTTGGTTGTTTTCAATTGCTTTCCTCACTAGCTCACAGTTGAATTTCCTTACGTCTTCAGTGATACTTTTTCGTGCTGTCTTGCATAGCTCTATATATTCCACTTTGGAAGTCACATCTTCTTTAGTTGTCCTCATCTCTCTTCTTTTTTGCATCAACATTTTGGTTTTTCCTGATAATTTGTTTGCATGCAACTTGTTCTTAGACCCAGCTAATTTTGTTGCTGTTTCCATAAGAGCTTTGGTTACTTTTCTGTTAACTTCAGAAATATCCACTTCTTCCGATGTTAGGCCTTCTAAAGCAGAGAATCTGTTCTTCAGTTCCAACTTGAAAGTATTATGGTGTTTTTTAAGGTTGGTTATGTCAATACATTTTGTTTGTCTTATGAGCTTGCCACGTTCCAGTTTAGTGTTGAGGTGCATCTTACCCATCTCACCAATCTATGGTCACTACCTGTGTTGAACTTGTTTAGCACACTGCAGTCTTCGATGACGAATTTTTTGTTACACATAATAAAATCAATTTCACTTGTCGTCCCAATTGGATGTCTCCATGTCCATTTCCTGTGTGGCTTTTTCTTGAAAAAGGAATTCAAGATGAAAAATCCTTCTGCCTCTGCAAACTCAACGAGAGTATTTCCACGCTGGTTTCTGTTGCCGTGACCGAATTTACCTACTGAAGTTTCATTCTGTTGCCGGTGCCCTATTTTTGCATTGAAATCTCCCATAATTATCTTCAAGTGCTGCTTACCTTTATTATTTAGATGACGAATTTCCTCATAAAATTCTTCAATTTCTTCTTCAGGATGACTTGTGGTGGGTGCATAAGTTTGAATAATCTGAGCCTGGTATCTTCTCGATAGTTGGATAACGAGTCGTGCAGCTCTGTCAGAGGAACTTTCAACTTCTACCACTTTATCCTTCAGTTTCTTGTTTATTATAAATCCAACACCACTAGTTCTGCCAGTATCTGTCCCACGATAATAGAAGAGATGTCCACTTTTCAGTTCAATGAGATCTTCTCCTTTTCTCCTTACCTCACTCAGCCCGACGATGTCCCACTTGATCCTTTGTAGTTCCTCTTCCAATTCAAGAAGCCTTGAATCAGAAGATAGGGAGCGTCCGTTGTACGTTGCCAAGGTCAGCATCAAATGGCAGCCTAGTCCGGTCCTCCGAGGGATTCTTAGCACCCTCTGCCTTCATGTCGCACTGGCCGCTGCCTTGGCCAGGTACATTCCAGCTGCCGGAGACTGAGGGCCAAGATTTAAGTTGTAGAGTCATTTTGGAGGTGTTTGGCCATAACTCACCACGCTGGCCAAGCGGGTTGGTGAGTGTGGGATAGCATTTCCTCTGATCCCGATGGTATAGTTATACCGCTATTTGCGGTCGTCAGAGCCCCTTTAGTGGGAACAGGATGCACCACGAGAAGGCGGGGTTGACATTTGTCAAGGAGAGGCTGTGATGTTACGCATCACCTGACCTTACATCCCCGCGCAAATACAACATACGCAAATACAACATATTAATTGCAATGAAGTCCCTGACCCCTTTATCACATATAATATCAAGTTGCAAGGAGAGACAGTGTGAGAAAGAAAAGGCGGGTGTGTACGCTATACCGTTGGTATATCCTGAAAACACGGAAAAGATATATATAGGAATGACAAAGCGATCCTTGGACCCTAGTTGCAAAGTACACGTACGAAATGTGAACCAGGACATGCAGAATACAGCCCTCGCCAGAGAAGCTCGGCCGCTCCTGTATTGAATGATATTAGAAGAATTGCCCCTTACACGAATTTCAAAGAGACTGCCTTCAGCGAAACAGTGGAAATCCTATCCAGCAAAGGGGCATGCAATGATATAGTCTCTACTGAAATACCAATGGTTTGGCATGCGTTATTAAAAGATGGAAACACATCACGGCACACCGTATAATTACGTGATAAAAATTCATGTAATATGCTCGTGATGTCACCCGCGTTATTTTCAAAAATCATCTTCGTTCTTTACATGTTCCAATTTTCTGCATTTTTGTGTCTACCGTTGCCTTGAAAAAGCTTCCCAGTGGAGTGCGAAAGCTTGGCGAATCTTTGTGCTGACTACACCACAAAAATAAACGGATTTAATACGCTATATGCGTTTCATTATTATTCAACTCTGGTGTATTTAGAATAAAGAGAAGAAATATCCTTTGCCACAATAAGCAAAATTTATGCGATATGCTATCCACAATATCCGATCTCGCTGCGGAACTTCAAAGTTTGACAGACGATTAAAATAATAACGCAAGGAACTGTACACCAATTATACATAAGGTAGTACAACTATACTAGTTATGCGAATTTATTAGCGTAGATAAAATAAAGTTTTCCAAGCTTTCGCACATCAACCAGATTGCTTTTTCAAGGAAATTAGACAGTAAAAAAAATAAAGGGTGGGGGGAGGTAGTTTGCTGTCTACCTTTTTTGAAAAAGCCATCCGGTTGATGTGCGAAAGCTTGGAAACCTTGATTTTATCTACGCCAATAAATTAGGATAACTAATATAGTTGTACTATCTTTATAGACGATTAAAATTTAAAAGTTAATCAAACCCTAAGTATTCTCACCAATCGCTCTTATTACGGGTAAGTTCTCGTCATACGGATACGGAAAAAGTAAGAACGGAGTTTGTCCGTTAATATACGAAAAGAATTGCGTAAAGGTTTCTGAAAATTCGGAATTTTCCCGTGGTACGAAAAATCCGTTAAATTCAGGTTTCTTTCTGTGATTTCACGAAAAAGGTTGTATTAGAAACATGTTTCGTTAATTCACGAAAGATATGACGGAAAGGGGTTCGTGAATTTCAATTTGTTTGTTTTTTACAGTGTGCGGCAAAGGCTCTCTCACTTACCTGAAATCAGTGAACCCAAATCAGCGATACGGAATAATGATTATTGCTCACCCCAAGCAAAAAAAAAAAAAAAAAAAAGGGGGGGGGAAGAGAATAAAGTTCTGTTTGAATGACGTAAATAGCAAGGTCAATGTTGTCACGTGTTGGTAAAAGCTTATTAAAACATTTTAACGGCTCGGCTGTATTTCTGTGTTCTGAAGTGTTCGTGGTATTGCCACAAGCAAAATAAAAACATGTGTTTAGAGGCAAACACCGAGAAATAAAGTTGCACGCCATATATCTTCATACATCAGAAAAACGCGCGCAATAAACAGATTTCCCGCTTCCTTTACTAACAAGAAAACCATAACATCAAAGAATCTTTGCAACACGTCATTTTCCGTGATTATTTTATCATAGAGGTGCGATTCCCAACATGCACCCGCACTTAACGTCAAATGCAACAATGCACCGAAAAATGCATTGCCTCTCGCCGCATGAGAAGGGACACATCTGACTATAGTAGACAGGTTTATCCCATTTGTAATGTGTGTCAAGCTTAATTACCTCCATAGCTTTCTGTTACCGGAGTGACTAATGACCACAGTTACGAGATAATGGAAACAGAATGCGAATGTTCCCGATCAGACTGCTTCAGTATTCTATGAGTCATTGCATGAATGAGAACTAAGTTCGCGGCTTTGTCAGTACTGCTATTATGGTTTCTAAATTCGAACAATACCCTAGAAAAAGTTTGGAACAAATTATATGCCTGTGATTAGAAAAATTTGAACTGCGGCAACTTTTGAAACACTCGGCAAATACAAAAGCCGTTCCACAAAAACTAGGAATATGTTTTTGAGTTGGCAACAGTGCAAAAGTGGAAAATAATCACGCAGATGACTAACTGAATTAAGGAAGTATCTATGGCAACAGTTATTAGCCGTGGCAGACGATTCTGGTTTTGTTATTGCGCAGTTGTTTAATCTGCATTTCGCCATATAACTATGGAGGTGAGTGATTCAGAGTTAAGAAGTGAAATGCGTTGTGCGATAACATTTTGCTATCGTTTGGGTAAAACGGCTCCAGAAACAGTTGATTTAATGAAAAAAGCTTACAAAGATAAATGTTTGGGTGAGTCAACGATTTTTAGATGGCACCAGGATTTCAAAAAAGGGCGTTTGTCGGCAGAACTCGCTCTTAGGCCTAGTCGACCTGAAGGTGTTTTTTACGGAACGTGTTGTTAACACTGAGCAATCCTGCAAGAAGATCGACGAATGCCGTGCGAAGACACGGCGGCGTCAACTAATATTTTAAAAACTTCTGCATTCCGCATTTTTCGCAACAAATTAGTGCTGCATCGTGTGTGTTCCAGATGGGTACCTCATCGTCTGACGAGAGAATAATTGTTAGCCAGACTTCAGGTGTGTCATGAGTGGAAACAAATGCTTGCAAAGGATCCAAATTTTCCAAACACAGTAATAGCTGCCGATGATACATGCGTCTACTATTTCGAACCCCTCACGAAGCGCGCAACGAGTGTCTGGAAACACACAGGCTTCCCTCCTCCAAAAAAAATGATGAATTTTCTTTTATCATAAAGGTATAGTACCAGCATGCGGTTCACCATGATAACGCCCGCCCGCATGTGGCTGCTTGTGTTCAACACAACGGTTTCTAACGAAATGAAGCATTGAAATCATGTCAAAGCCTGCCTACAGTCCTGATCTTGCCTCGTGCGATTTCTGGTTGTTTCCAACAATGAAGGAGAAGTTCCGTGGTGCAACATTCAACACAGATGCTGACGTTATTCAAGCTGTTCAGGTGTCTCTGAATCAGCTTACACAACATGCCCTCGCCACATGCTTTGAAAAGTGGACTGAACGATGTGAACGTCGCATATTATCCGAGGGAATATACTTTAACAAAGAATAACATATATTTTGCTTATCTATATTTCTTCATTTGGTGTGATTTTGCTCTCAGTTTTTATGGAACGGTCGTTGTAGATGTCATTATCTGAGAGCTAACCTTCGTTTGCATGTGTGTTTTTATCAGGTAACCAAAATAGTAGTTTGTGCGGATGAGCTTGCTTCACGTTTACGGTGAAGTAAAATGCATGTCATATGCAAATCGTATGCGTCACAATTATATAACCATGTTTATCGTGCAATAGCAGCCTTCCGCTTTAAGAACATTTGTAATTTTGCTTTTGTAGTGTTAAAATGGATCTACAAGTGATTCCGTTCTGGCAGGGGCATATAGCTGCTCTTTCCAAAGAAGAGTATTCGTATACAGCAATCCAAAAACGATGCAAAGAGAATGTTGTGTGACTTCGAAAAATGTCATATGTCAAGTTATTAAGCGGGCCAAAGAGAACTTTACAGCTTGATCTAGTGGCGCGCAAACGCCACGAAAAAACATACTAAACCTAAAAGGAACGCTGTAGTGGTGCGAAAAGTCAAGTCTCTTGTAAAGAAAGGTAATCCAACAACGCAAAGAAGCATTGCAAAGAACATTTATCGTGGACCGTAGATCAATGGAAACGGGTCCTATGGACTGATGAATTCAGACATACGATCCATCAGTCTGATGGCCGTGTGTGGGTATGGCGGCAGCCGGGGAACGCTATTTACCACCGTGCTGTTCCTACGGTCAAGCTTGGAGCTGGCAGTGTACTTGTGTGGGGGTGTTTTTCGTGGTATGGTCCCGGCCCATTGGTTATCATGGACAAACCTGTTAATCAGCACGTCTACCTCAATATTCGGGACAATTATGCCTTACCAACTCTGTGGCAATACTATGGAACCGAGCCTTGTTGGTACCAGCAGGATAATGCACCGAGCAATAAAGCAAGGACTGTTACGGCCTGATGTGACGATAATTCCGTATCGTGTGTGGATTGGCCAGCACAGAGCCCTGATCTTAATTCCATAGATCACCTATGGGGTTAATTAGAGCGCCGCATAAGAAGTTTGGAATCAAGGCCTACTACTAAGCAACAGTTAGCGGCAGCATTATGTACTGAATGGAAGCGCATACCTATCGCTGTGTTACAAAACCTCGTCGAAAGCATGTCTCGAAGAAGGGTCAGTGGATGCATTAAGGTCAAAGGTGGACCGACACCGTACTAATGTATGTCAATAAATGTTATGTTGTGTTTCTCTTCTAGGTGTCAGGTGATTTTTTTCAATATAGTGTATATATGTTTAGGGGGGAGAACAATTGTTATCTTCAACTGATTCACATCGCCGCCACTGGCAAAATTTAATTTCATGTTGACGTCCGAACGGAAAAATGGACCCACTGGACGTTAGGTTCTTTGAAAAATGTGTAATGAAGTTCTTCCACACATAGTCTGAAATTAGTAAGAATTCCTTCTTCGTGAGCTCTCCAGTATGGTTTTCCTGCGGGCCCGAAAACTTACGATTTCATCCCAGCCCTTTTTCAAGGGAGGATGGATATGTGACGTACTACAGTGGTGACGCACATTTCAAGACGACAAGTAACAGTGTTAAACTCTTGCCGGCGTAGCTTAATTGGGAAAGCATTTCATTCCGGAACAGAAGAATGTGGATTCGAGGTTAGCCACCGGCATTTCTAATTTAACCTTCATTTTGAGTTTGCATTTGTGAAACCCGGGACTTGGTTTCACAAATGGAAACTCAAAATAAAGGTTAAATTAGAGATACTATGTACGAGAGTCTATGCATGTAAGCTATCACATATAAGCTTTACACTTCCGTTGTAAACAGTAAACAAATAAGTCGGTAACTTCTCACGTGCATATACCATCTCGCTCACCACAATCACCATACCCTTGCTTTCTACGTAAGTTTTTCTTTGCTCTTTGATCCACTGTCAGTGTTGCCAAAACGTATAAAAATTTTGGGGAAGTGACGTGCCATTCCGAAGGAAAATCAAGCAGAGAAATAATGAACTTCACACATTAGAATAGAAACTCAAAAGGGCCACGCCTGTGGCGCAGTGGTCTAAGCGTTGGTTTATGATCATTCGTCCGAGAAGGGTCCGGGTTCGAATCCCGATGAGGCGTGCATGTTGTTTTTGTCTTACGGCGTTGGGTCTCTCCCTTCTCTGGAACCAGTCGCCATAAATTAGGAACGGTCGACTGCTTATAGCCCACTGAGTTGCTCACGGTGGTCGATAAACCTCCAATTAAAAAAAAAACTCTAAAGGAAGGTTAAATTAGAGATATTACATTCCAAACGTCCATGCGTCTTTGCCATTATATAACCATTTTCTGAAACATCAAAGCTGTCTTGCAAATTTTGAAAGCACACTGTACTTGTAATTCTTTTTCTCGTCGTAGTGATATCATGTTCATTTTGAGCAAGGCATACTCACTCTGCAATACGCAGAAATGCTTAACGTAATAAACTCGTACAAGCGATTTCTCTGCGTTTTCTTGTTTCGTCGAAAACGTATTCCTCAGTGAGAAGTGGGGCCCAGATTCTGAACAAAATGCCTAAAATAAAATTTTCTCATTCGCTAATTACATCCGTTACGCAATGGCATGTTACCCTTGAAAGCCTTTTCATGGGTGAAAGCGTCGATGTAATTACTACAAAGTAAAACGAATGCTGGCATGAACTTGGACGACTAACGAGAAAGAAAAAGGCTTCTGATGTCTAATCAGCATCTCGCGAACGTCATCATTATGCAACCTCTGCTGTCTGCGTGTCTTATACCTGTCCGTATTTGGGGGAGAAAGATGTTGTTCCGAAATTCCCATTATCAAGTTATCGGACGTGCAATGAATGCATCAAAAGAAGCAGTAAATTGTTAACTACAAAATGCGTGTCTCGTACCATAGCAAAAAAGGAAAATAAAAATAAAAAAAGGAATTCCAGATGCACCTTCTTAAATTTGTTAATAAGGCTTGTTCTTTAAAGATTTTTTTCCCAAACTTTTCAGAAATATGATACACATCATATTTTTGTTTCAGTTTTCATTAGATCAGATCAGATGTAGAGGATTTTAGGAAGCGAGTGTCTGGCCCCAGGTCTTAAACAACCCGTAGAAATAGGAAGCTAGGAGATTTGGGCTAGAGTTCCCGATAGGAAAGTCACACGGAAGCGAGGTAGAAAGGGGGGAGGAAGACGCCCTTATTTATTACCGGGGGGGGGGGGGCAATCCCCGGGGTCCGACGGCTTAACGTGCTCATCCGACGCACGGCGGGTATTTTGTGGTTCGAGCGTTTGTACTTGCCCAGGATCGAACCTGAGGTTATCTCCATGGCAGTCACGAACGCTGACCACTAGGCCACCCTACTGAACAGTGACTTAAATTTCTTCTTTCTGCTGATACAATAAAACGCCAATTATACGGAGCTCAATTATTCGTGCGGTCGGATTAACTATGGCCCGTTGTAGTTGTGAAAACACAAATTTGTCCGTGACGACGATAGAATTGTGTCCCCTCACTCTGGAGTAAGTTGATATCCCAACTAAGCTACACCGACGGAATGCACCGCTGCAGATTTGTCGTCTTGAAACGTGCTTTACCTATGTAGTACGTCACATCTTATCTCTCTTAATTCTTTTTTTTTTTTTTTTTTTTGGAGCGATGTAGGATTTTTTTTTCATTAATTCCACACGACGTGTGGAATAAATAACATATATTTTTTGAAGAACCTCAATGGCATTTATACGTTCATTTATACGTTCGAGCGCTAATGTGATGACACAAATTTGTCCGTGACATTCGAAACATTCTGCTTAGAAATGGAGTAAGAAAGTAAGTCAGGTCAGATACCGGGTAGCGACCAGAGAACCTACATTAAAATTGAAACTTTGCGAGGAAAATCCCTTCAGCGGTACGAAACAGAAGGCGAGCAGTTTTTTGGAGGGAATTGTTGTTATAGACGAAGCCTCGATATGAGATTTCGAACCAGAACTGAAATCTCAGTTAGCTCAGTGGAAACATCCAGAATCATCTCGCCAGAAAAAAATTCTGCCAATCGAAGGTTAAGCTGATGATTATGTCCTGTGACAAGGTTGGAGTGATGATAGCAACAGACAGAGTGTCCGAGGGAACCACTCTAGCAGCAGAATGCTACAGAAGGTTTCTGCAGAATGTTTTGCGCCCAAAGATTCACCAAACAAGGCCCGACACGCTCGAAGCTGGTGCAATCGTTTTGCACGACAACGCGAGGCTGCGTATTGCCCATACAACAAGAGACATTCTGTAAAAATATGGATGGGAATGGCTTTCCCACGCGAAATACAGTCCTGACATAAACCCACCAGACTATGATTTGTTCCTAAAACTGAAAGGGCCACATCCCGGAAAACGATTCAGTACGATTGAGGATGTTTCTAATGAGATGACCCGAGTAATCCGTCACCTCAACAATGGAGGTGTCCTGACTGGAATACAAGACTTGCCCAAACGTTGCGACTCTGTCATAAAGAAACATGGAGATTACTTCGAAGGCCTGTAAAGGTATGTTGTGAAATAAATTCTTAACCCACAGTGAGCAAAAAATGACCTTCGTATTTACAATTTTTTTTTATGACCTGGGGTTGGCGAATCTTACAGTGATGTCGAGTACATTGAAGTTTTACAAATTCGCGGTCGTATAATAAAAATAAAACGAAAAATAATTCTACTAAGAAAAAAAAAACGGACTTTCTACGTATCTAACCAAGTTTAAAAATGTTCAATTTTATATTTACATTCTATTCTATAAGAATGTTAATCTCATGTTTTTACATACGCGGCTTTTATGTATTTAACCAAGGCCGTCTAGAAAACACAAGACTATGACATTACAGTGACGAGCTCCCTCTTTTAGTGACGTCACGCGGAAATCAGGGCTCCCGATTGGTTTCCAATGCAGCCGTGTGTGACGTCAGGAACGACACCGACGTATCAGGCCGTGTTACATGAGAGTGACGTCACACACGGAGGGAACTCATCTCTCTAATGTCATGGCCTTGTGTTGTCTAGACAGACTTTATTTAACCCAATAAAACGTGATTTAGATTAACAGTTTTTCAATTATCCGTGCTCTAGCGTCTCACAATTACCACGGAAAATTGACGTTTTATTGTACTGACTAGCTCATAGCCGTTGGCATGCACGGGTGAAAAATCTGTGACTGAATTTTTTATGAAATCACTCGGCAATGCGAAAAAATGAAATAAAAGACGAAATAACACCTTCGTAACAGAACAAACATCGCACACAGTTGTTCGACCACATGTGTGTTGCCACAGATGAAGTCGTTTGTCTTACTAACTATATTTTATTTTCCAGTATTTCTCCTTGATTTTACGTATTGTGAGCTAGCGGTGAATTTAGTTCCGATTTCGGCCACCGGATAAAAGCAGATGGCGCTGCAACTACTGAATGACGTCAGAGCGTTGACCTCATTTCTCCTTGATTTTACGTATCGTACGATAGCGGTGAGCTTAGTTCCGATTTCGGCCACCGGATAAAAGCAGATGGCGCTGCAACTACTGGATGACGCCAGATATAGGTTTTATTTCCCCTTGATTTTAGGTATCGTGCGATAGCGGTAAGTTTAGTTCCGATTTCGGCCACCGGATAAAAGCAGATGGCGCTTCAAGAACTGAATGACGTCAGAGCGTTAGGCACAGACGTAGCCTATTGTATAAGTTTTATTACATGAATGAGATGGGCGAGCAGACCGTACAATGTGGCCTGAGTCAGTAGGTCTTATGGCTGTCGTGCTGGGCTATTCGGGAACACGGCGTGACATTATGTGGAAAAGTCCCTGGATGGTGACCTGAGGTATCGCTGACCATGCTTCGTTGACCTGTGTCCATAATACATCCACATCGCTATGGGGTCGTGCAGAGGCGTTAACTCGTCTGCCAATGACGTCTCACATGTTCTCCATATAGGGGAAAAGTCTGGGGACTGGGCTAGCCAAAACAGCCACTGGACACCTCGTAGGCATTTTCTGCTGATGTTGGCAGTGTGCGGACGGGCGTTGTCTTGTTGAAATGTATTCAGGAATACCAAAGAGATACAGCAACAAAACGGACTGCGGCGTCTCATCAACGTATCGTGTCACTGTACCCACCATGCGTACCAGAGTTGAAACCATGACACCAGACTGAGCAGCCGTATGACGCTCACAGAAGACAGAAGAATCAGCTCGGCAACCGCGTCGCTTCCTGACTCATAATAGCAATTTTCGTAACCGAAACGAGACTCGTCGTGAATACGACATGTTTCCATTCGTCTCGCCACGCATGTCTGGTACGGCACCACTGCAACCTTCCGCGATGATGTGCCGCGATGAGTTGCAGTCGTCGCAATGCACGACGAGAACGCAAGCCTGCTTCAGCCAATCATACGGGGAAGTTAATAGCTGCCTGTGAACCTCGTCGAATGTCGTCGGCTGTGAATCGTACTGCCACTTGGGCTTTCCACAGCTCGCCACGACTGAGGTGTTCAGACGTCCGCACTGTGTTTGCGCGTCTCACTACGACGCTGCACGTTACCTTCCTCCATCCACAACAGCCATTCGGCTGACAGTTGTCGCATCCGCATGTCTTTCCACCGCAAGGCGACGCACGGACGAAACAGCCATATGATGAAGACTCTGATAATAGTATCCATGTAATGGTAAAACCAAACAGCCGTATGTAGCCATATGATGAAGACTCTTATAAAAGTATCCTTTGATGGTAAAACCAAACAGCTATATGTAGCCATATGATAAAGACTTTGATTAAGGTATCCGTGTGATGGTAAAACCAAACAGCCGTATGTAGCCATATGATGAAGACTCTGATAAAGGTATCCGTGTGATCGTAAAACCAAAAATTCGTATGTATCCATATGATGAAGATTCTGATAAAGGGATCCTTTGAAGGTAAATCAAACAGCCGTATGTAGCCATATGATGAAGACTCTGGTAAAGGTATCCATGTGCTATCTCCCACGTATTCTCACTTCTTACACGCTTTCGCCACCGAGATCACTTCAGTTGCAATGGTCCGCATGCCAAGGTGCGGATGAGCAAATTTAGTTTCTCCGAGCGAGGTTCTTCTCTTTTATCTCCCTGATCTATCACGTAGTAATTCGCAACTGCGATTTTTTACATAATCCAATTGTTGACACATATCCACCAACTTTCATAGGGTCACTTCCTGGTGAGGCATTTTCTCGCTTTCTGTGTTGAGCAGTGTACATAAATTCAGGTGGGTGAAGATGACGTACTTCAGGTATTTTGAAGAAGTTGTTAGAAATAAAAAGGGTCGGGTTGCTATCTGTTATCTCGACTGCTGTTTACGCAGGAGCACCTCAATCTAAAAGCTATTCATCTCATTTCCTCAGGCATTCTAAGTTCCTCACAACCTTTAAGACCTACTACAGAGGTAAAGCACATGTCAAGGCGACACACTTTCGACAATAAATTCATTCCGCCGGTGTAGCTTAATCGGTAAAGAACTCGGCTTCGGAGCAGAGGGATTCCATTTCTATATCACTGGCAAATTTGTGGATTCCCCACTCTCCGTTCTCGGAAGGAAGTGCGTGAACGGAAAATACATGCAATATAATTAAAACAAATTCAATATAGCAAATCGATGTTCTCTGACCGACAATGCGACTATACGAACATTTGCTTTTACGAACGTTTCTTAAAAGCTGTGATCGATGAATTTGCCGCATTTTAAAAACAAACTCCCTTTCTTTTCGTAAGACAACCAATTCGAGAAAGAAAATCTCAAAGGGAAGAATAGGCGGCAGCTGAATTGGCTCCTAGGGTTTAAAAGATGTCACATACTTCTCTGAATTTTAGATATTCGCGCCATATTCCAAGTACTGTACCGCTGAAATTCAATCAACTGTATACGAAGAGGTACAGAGATGATCGCCGGTTCGCGATTTTCCATGGCCAAGTGGTCACAGGTACAGCGATGATCGCCGGTTCGCGATTTTCCATGGCCAAGTGGTCACAGGTACAGCGATGATCGCCGGTTCGCGATTTTCCATGGCCAAGTGGTCACAGGTACAGCGATGATCGCCGGTTTGCGATTTTCCATGACCAAGTGGTCACAGGTACAGCGATGATCGCCGGTTCGCGATTTTCCACGACCAAGTGGTCACAGGTACAGCGATGATCGCCGGTTCGCGATTTTCCATGACCAAGTGGTCACAGGTACAGCGATGATCGCCGTTTCGCGATTTTCCACGACCAAGTGGTCACAGGTACAGCGATGACCGCCGGTTCGCGATTTTCCACGACCAAGTGGTCACAGGTACAGCGATGACCGCCGGTTCGCGATTTTCCACGACCAAGTGGTCACAGGTACAGCGATGATCGCCGGTTCGCGATTTTCAACGACCAAGTGGTCTCCGGCCGTTAAATATCCTCTTCGTTAAAATAACTAATAGAAGCCCACATTTTGAAAAATGCACATTCCAATTTTCTAAGCCTCAAGAAAGCGGACTGTAGCCAGCGCAACTTAAACCATGTGAATTAAAGCTCTAATATTCCCTCTACCTAAATGTTAATAAATCTTTGAATGAAACGGAATAGTTTAGCTTTCTTACCATTTAATACATTCACCGGAACTTCAACATAGTTAAGAGGATTCTGTATAGTACGCACAGAACACACCTACATATAATTACATTCCACAGATTATTTTCTACAAAGGAGCAACTGATAAACATTTTGAGAGATAACTTGAAGAGCAGATTAATTCCAAAAATATTTGTTTATGCCTTCTGGTTCTGAAAGGCTTAATACGAATTATATTATGGGAAGTACTACACTTTTATGCATGGGTGGCTTTCGTGTATTTTACTTCTCAAATACGCGAAGACACAATACTTAATCTGTAATACCGAACTGAATGCGAGATTACCTTTAGCGCTGTCCTAATATTAGTTGCCATCAATGCTTCCTGAATATGGCGCAACTGTTTGTCAGTTATCATACATTATTCTCATCGTATTTTAATATAAATGTGAATTTTAGTTGACCTGGTACTCTTTGCTATTACATATTGCTGCTCTTTTATTTTCTTCCCCCTTTAAGTTCTTTACTCAATAGGTGGGTGAGTTAGTCTTCAATTCCGTCTAGAATGGAAGACAAAGACGCCGATTCCTCCCCCTTCCCCCCGTGACAGTCTCCGTGAACGAGATAAATATTTTGCTGCCCCGAATGACTTCAAACTCCTCCTTTGTAAAACATTTCTCTCTCAAAAGAGCTTGCACAATTTCTGTAAGAGCGATCTTATTCTAATCCACATTTGTCATTTCGTTGATGCAACTAAGTTTAACTTGTATGTTTGTCAGGCAACGAATATTTTCAAAAATCTCCAGACTGAAGTTTTTGTTTGGTTCATGTGCGACTTTATATTTCATTGTACAAAATTGTGTACATTCTACAATTTATCCCATTGCAGAGGAAGTTCCACATTTTTATAGTTAATGTTTAAAGTAAAATTATTTGTTTCTTAAATGTTCTATCTGATAGCTCTTTCTCTGGACTATGAACTACATCTAGATTTCCAAGATAACAGGGCATTTCTTAAAATTGGTAGTGGTATTTTATTCCACTCCTCTCCCACTGCTTTCCGTAGTCCAGTTACTGTTTTAGGTTTGCGTTTAGAAAACGCTCTCACTTTCTCTCTCTTTCTCTCTTTTTAGCAGTTCAAAGGCACAATATTCCATTGGTGATATATCAGGCGACTTTGACGGAATATGAGCAAAACGTATCGACTTAAATAGTAGAACTATACTAGTGATCCGAAATTTCTTGGCGTAGAATAGAAATCAATGTTTCAATACTGAAGCTCGTCTGTTACCTCGTATAATCCGCCAGTTACCGTTGCCCTCGAATGTCAACCAGTCGTTTTCGCTCACAGGAAAAACACCCATGTTTTGCTGTTTTTGCACTACTCATTGTACCGCCTAGATACAGTTATTCTCGCACGGCCGAGAAAGTTTGCCATGTCTGAGATACTTGCGCCTGCTTGCCTAACGCTACTATCATGCCGCTTTCAAAGATGCTGAAAACACGAGTTTTATCAATATTACCGCTACCTACGCTTCACACATGCCATAATTTCTTGCAGTGAGCTGTTCATAAAGCGATCTCAATGTCCTAGTCGTGTTATGATTTCCTCCGGCGGTAAAGCCGTCTCAAGACGACAAATCGGCAGCGATACGTTCCGTCCGTGTAGCTTAGTTGGGAGAGCAACTTACTCCGGAGCGAGAGGGTGGCCGATTCGATCCCCGTCACGGACAAATTTGTGTTTTCACATTGGCGCCCGAACGTAAAAATTGATGTACTGGCAGTTGGGTTCTGTGACGTGCCTGCCTGGCAGGACGCACATGAAATAAAGGCAGATGGCAGTGAGCTCACATGCCAGTGTAGTACAGTGGATTGCACTCGGAGCTTCGGAGCCGAGGGTTGTGGGTTCGAATCCCGCCCGTGGCATAAAATATGATAGAGAAGGTTACTCCTTCATAGTTCTTCGAATAATGTGTGACGTTTGTTCCACACATCGTCTAGAATTAATGACAATTCGTTCTTTGCCTCACAAAGGGAAAAAAAGTTTTAGAGGAAGGTGATATGATGTATTACAGAGGTAAAGCGAGTGTCAAGACGGCAAATCTGCAGCGATGCATTCTGTCCGTGTAGCTTAGTTGGGAGATAACTTGCGTAAATATGGTTCGATTTCCATGAAATTTTAGTATGTGGTATGGGACCACCTGGAGACGAACCGTATTGAAAATGGGTGAAGTGAGGTCAAAGGTCACGACATAGGAGCGGGATGCATTCCATTGCCCTTATGCGTCATAACTTGCGTAAATGTGGTTCGATTTTGATGAAATTTTAGTATGTGGTAGGAGACAAACTGCGGACGAACCCTCTTGAGCCGCCCCGGTGGCGCAGTGGTCTAAGGCGCTGGCCTCTGATCATTCGTCCGTAAGGGGTCCGGGTTCGAATCCCGGTCAGGCATGGATGTTGTGTTTGTCTTACGGCACTGGCTCTCTCCCTTCCCTGGAACCAGTGACCCTAAATTAGGGACGGGCGACTGCTTATAGCCCATTGAGTTGCACACGGTGGTCGTTAAACCTCCAGTAAAAAAAAAAAAAAAACAATCTTGAAAATGGGAGAAATGGAGTCATAGGTCAGGACATAGGATTGGGATCCATTCCATTGCCCTTATGCGTTTTAACTTACGTAAAAATGCTTTGATTGAGACAAAACTTTATCATGTTATTCCGAAAGTATACTTTACCGGTTCTGTTGAATATCATAGAAATGGGGTCAAAGGTCAGGTCATAGGAGCGAGATTTATTCTACAGCCATTATCCTCATAACTTAAGTAATAACTTGAGTAATGATTTCTGGTATGTTGGAAAGCGTATCATAATCAATGCATTGCATGCTTTTACTAATTTTTTTATTATTGGGGTTTATCGACCACCGTGATCAACTCAGTGGGCTATAAGCAGTCGCTCGTTCCTAATGTAGGGCCTGTGGTTCCATGGAGGGGAGAGAGCCAGCGCCGTAAGACAAGCACAACATCCATGCCTCGCCGGGATTCGAACACTGACTCGTTTCGGATGATCGATCAGAAGCCATCGCTTAGATCCTGCGTCACCGGGGCGGTTTTTTTGCGTGCTTCTTAAGCGTTGTTGATATCAAAGGTGGAATGAACATTTGGATTTTGCCGACCAGGTAGCGCAGTTTTCTAAGCGCTGGCTTCGGACCATTCGCCCGAGATAAGTCCGGGTTCGAATCTTGGTGAGCAATGGATGCTGTGTTTGTCTTACGGCACTACATTTCTCCCTTCCCTGAAACCAGCGGCCCTAAATTAGGGACGTGCGACTACTTATAGCCCATCGAGTTGCTCACGGTGGTGGTGAAACTCCCAAGCGGACAACCACACAGTTGGATTTTGTGTTTTTTGAGCAGACTGAAGTTAAGATTTCATGTCAAGTATTGCATATTTTTTTTTAATATTTTACTTACAAGCCAACTCTTTGATGCTCTCAGATTTTTGCTGACGTATTGTAAGCGAATACAAAAACGGATTGAGGCTTCCAAATCTCTACTTTTCGCCATAAGACGTACTGACAGAATCGGCAGAAATGAATGTTAAATATTCCTCGCTGGAAATCTCAATACTTCTATCAGCAATAAATATCGTTTCTGACAGGTTAACAGATGCCGGGTGGTGGGTTCGGAATAACATGTGTCATCGATTTATTCACCAGATTTTTTTTTCGAACTGCATACAAACCACCCAAAAAATGAGACGCAGGTGCAACAAGCGTCAATTTTTATTCATGAAAACACTTCTGGAAAATGTCATCGTTCGATTTTCCATTCAGCTAGAAACAAAGGCCCACATGTTTTATATCTGGGCCTCGAATTCTCAAATACGAGAGTCAATCAAAAACTCTTTTCCAGTCTTTTTCTTTTAGTACGGCATCACTATGATGTTTCTAAATATTAAAAGCAAAGACGTACTTAAAATAAGTCTTCAATTGTAGCAAGTGGTAACATTTGCTACAATTGAAGATTGTTACAGTATTTTAAAGCATGATGTCTTCCTGTTCACGATCACAACACAGTGGCTAAAAAGTTATGTGTAATACTTATAGTCAGTGGCGTAGTATTACCAAAAATTCATCCGGGGCTAAATATTTTTAAAATTGCTCTCAACCTTCTTTCGTACTGTGAAATACATTGGCGGAAAGTGAAAAAAGAACACCAAGAAGGAATTGGAGGACGATCATGAAATTTACATATGTTAATGGGGTCGAGTTTACGTAGGTGTGATGTTAATTTCGGGACCAACCGGTGATCGCTTACGCCACAGCACGGCATAATATGCAAATTATCGTCGGTGGTATTTAAGGAGTACGGCAAAGTGAATGTAATCAGTCGTCGGCGTACGGACTCGTGCAAAGACCCTGAAGGAGCTGCAATGCCTGGACATGGAAGACGTGTACGATTTCAGCAGTTATCAGACTTTGAGCGAGGTCGTCTAGTCGGACTCCGCGAGGCCGGGTGGTCGTCTAGTCGGACTCCGCGAGGCCGGGTGGTCGTATCGTCGTATTGCGGAGCGAATTGGACGGGAAGTATCGGTAGTGGAACGATGGTGGCGTAGATGGTCCAAGAAACATTCCCACACGAGAAGACGTGGAACCGGGAGTCACAGACGGACTGATGAGCGGACCGATCGACGCATAAGAAGAGCGGCGTTGTCAAGCAGAACATCCACTGCGACGCAAATCCGAGCTGCCGTTGCACCTGAGGTGACTGTGAGAACAATCCGCAACCGTCTACTGGATGCAGGACTACGTGCACGTGTGCTTCTGGCATGTGTACCTCTGACTCCAGCTCACCGTCAGGAACGGCTGCAGTGGTGTCGCCAACGTCTGCACTGGAGAACGCAATGGCGATCTGTCATGTTCAGCGATGAAAGCAGATTCTGCTTGGGAGCCTCCGATGGCCGTATGAGTGATCGCAGACGCACAGGGGAGCGTCTCCACCCTTCTTGCCTCCGCCAGCGGCACACAGGGCCTACACCTGGTCTACTGGTGTGGGGAGCGATCAGCTATCACTCCCATACACAACTAGTGTTTGTACCGGGTACGTTAAACAGCACCTCCTACATCAACAACATCATTCAGCCTGTTGTTGTGCCATTTGTACGGTTGGTTCATCGTGGTGTTTTGCAGCAAGATAACGCACGCCCGCATACGGCACGTGCAACGCAACATGCACTTCAGGGTGTGAGACAACTTCCATGGCCTGCACGTTTACCAGATTTGTCCCCCATTGAGCACGTGCGGGATTTTATGGGACAACGACTTATCCGGTCTCCACGGCCAGCCACGACCATCCCCGATTTGCGCGTCCAGGTTGAGGATGCTCGGAACTCAATACCCTAAACTTTCATCCAACATCTGTGCGACAGACTCCATGCCAGAAGTGCACAGTGTGACGCAGTTCATGGCGGTTCAACCTCGTACTAATCATGTTACATGGAAATGCTATTTTTCAGTTTACCAGCGAATACAGCTGTATTTTGCCATAATGTTTTGATGACGTTATCCTCTGTATTCCGTTATTATGTTATATAAATTTCATTGGTATCAGACGTCTTCTTCTTGGTGTACTTTTTTCACTTTCCGCCAGTGTATAATTTCAGTGGATTGGGAAGTTTCCAAACGCCACCTCCTGAAATCATACTTAACCACGTAGAATGAGGTAGAAATTTTATTTACATATTTGCAGTGCTGTATAATACAACCCCCCCGCCCCACAAAACAAAGTATGCTTGTTTTTGTTTCCAGTTATCCAGGATATTTTGCTATACACATTACCTCTACATTAAAAGTTCTAGGCTGATTCTTATGTGTTTTTGCACCAAGCAAATACGATATTTGGTCGATGTGGGACCAAGTGTTTAACGTTTTTTTGTCTTTATCCCTTAATAAACTGAAGGGATGTTCTAAAAAAGAGTTCCTTTGTTCATTTTACTTACACGAGTGGAACTTACAGCTTGCTTAACTCTACGAACGAAAAGCAGCCGCTCACTGTCCGATGACGCAGTTGAAAAATTGCTAGGGTTAAACAGAAAGGCAACCAGACTCGAAAGACAGTTTTACGCATGCGCAGTTCAGAGCACATCTGCTCATTCATTACTGTTCTTCGGAGCTTCGCCAAAGTAGCTTGTGACGTATATTCTAAATTAACTTTCATTTTTACTTCCTTTCCCTATGTAAGTTTTGAGAGTTCGTTCTCAGTTATACTTCCCAACTTAACGTGACATCTTCTCCCTCACTAAAATGCTGTTGGCAACACTCTTGAGGTCAGAGTGAACGTGACGCATGAATGTATGAGATAAGAACGATAGATAAAAACAACGAGATAACAGTTGCTGGGTGGATATGTGGTGATGTGAATTACGTTATTTTCGAAGTGCGATCTGTGCTGTTGATATAATGGTGGATATGTAGTGGATATTGATTTGTTAAGTAAAAGGTGAAATGCGATGCTGTGCTGATGACATAGTGGTGGAATAAATCGATTACCGTAAATTGACTTCTGTCTTATGTTTCGTCTGGCCGTAAAGATTTAAATTAGGAATTAATGCATGGTATTCTCATCTAATGATTTAGATATAACGTAAGAACGACAATATTTCAGCACGAAAAGAAATTACGTCATAAGCTTTATTCCTGATGGATACTTCTAATGGGAAAATGCACAATGCATCCTCTTGTGTCGAAGTGCTTTTACGAAAATCGAGGCTTTTTCTCTATTTCATTGATCTAGTCAACTCGGTACATAGATCTCAATCCCATGCAGCATTGTATGATGAGTTCTAAAAACATCACAGGATTCATTGCTATCCATTCTGGATAAATTAGAAGGTAATACACGGCCTGACAAAGAAAATGCCATACCACGATGACGTGATCTTAGCTCCATGCAAATAGTGTGGGTGCACACGTACAGGTTATGCAAATAGTGTGGGTGCACACGTACAGGTTATGCAAATGAATGCATTTGCAGGTCAATCGCACGAACGGCGCGCGGGATATAAGCTGACAACCAGCCAGTAAGGCCAACAGTCGAGACGTCGTCATGGCTGCGAGAAGTGAGTGGTTCTTCTGTAACCGTGTATGGTGAACGAACAAGGGGCGCCAATGCCGTTACGAAGTCGTCGTACGCGATTTCGTCAAACGGATGAGTTCACGAGAGGTGTCATCGTAAGCCTTCGTACCGCTGGATGGTCCTTGTGTCGTATTGCGGAAGAAACGGAACGTGATGCCACAACCGTCGGTCGCATTTGGAGACCGTGGTCCCAGAAAGGATCTGTGCAATGTCGTAGAAGGACCGGAGCACGGAGACGGACGTACGAGCGCACCGATCGTCGCATCGGACGTCATACTGTAGCTGACCCACAGGCCACAACGGGCGACATTTTGCTCAGTGTACGGGAAATCTTGAATGCTCCAATATCGACGCGGACAGTGTCGCGCTGATTGGCTGCGTCTGGTTTGCTGTCCAGGCCTCCGTTGCGAAGGCAACCCTTAACAGCGAGTCATCGTCGTTATCGCTTGGGGTGGTGTAGCTCCAGAGCTGCGTGGGGTACCGATTGGAACAGTGTGGTGTTCAGCGATGAATCGCGGTTCTGTCTCACCACGAAGGATCGCCGTGTGAGAGTCTGGAGGCGACGTGGCCAACGTGCGAATTTCTCCTCGATTGTGGAGCGCCACACAACCAGGCAACGTGTAATCATAGTGTGGGGTGCTATCAGCACCAACAGCCGCTCACCGCTGGTACGCATTACCTACACATTGACGGCACGCCGCTATGTTGACGAGCTGCTGCGCCCCTAGGCACTACCGTATCTCAGGGCATCCCAAACGCCGTTTTTGAACAGGACAACGCCGGCCACATAACGCTCAGATCAGCCTGAATGCTTTACACGGTGTGCGGATGCTTTCGTGGCCAACACGATCCCCCGACCTCTCGCCCATCTAGCACCTGTGGGACACGATTGGATGTCGGTTGCGAACCCTCCCATCCCCGCAAAATGGAGATGAACTGTAGATTTGAATCAACACCACATAGTCCACGATACCCCAGAACTGTATTCGGATTCTCATTGCCTCGATGCCCCGTCGGATTCAACGCTGTATCTCCCAAAATGCGGGCCACACTCCTTATTGATCATCCTGTATATTCGGCCACTAGTCTGTGTGTGACAATTGAATTATTTGTTCAGGACTTACTTGGCTATCTGCGTGTGTAGTTTGGTCTGTTTTAGAGCATTCCTTCATGGTGTGGTATTTTCTCTGTCAGGCAGTGTGTTTGATATACGTGCAACAGGACGTTATCAAAACTTAGTCTAATCAACACCGAGGCCAATTGCTTCTGTTTCGAAGACTAATGGTTTGCCAGCACTTTACTCGTTTGATGATCTTACTACACTGGCGTGCAAAAATTAAGGACGAAGAGGAGAAATTTGCATAACAGTGGAACGAGCACGCAGAACGGACCGAAAGACCACTCAGGAGATAGACTAGGGTCCGGTACGGTAGGGAATGCGCATATATGCAGCATGACATAGGGCGGGGGTGTCGGAAGGGTATAAAGCGCACGGGCGGTGTACGCTCAGCAATTCGGTGAAAGCTATTGCACGGTGTACATCGGTTTGAACGACGTCGAGTTGCTGCGACCGTGTGATATGGCCAACAGGCAATCCAGTAGACGACATCTGGATGACTTTACCCGAGGTCGCGTCATTGGGAAGTTGGAAGAAGATCGAAGTGTGACTAGTGCGGCCGAGGAGTTCGGGATCGCTCACAGCATCGTTTCACGAGCTTGGAGAGCATTTCAAACGACAGGAACAGCTATCCGAGAGTTTTGCAGTGGTCTTCCACGAGCAATCACGGCGGCGGACGACCGGTATATTGTCCTACAGGTGGAAAGAGACATACGTCAGAGAGCGGGAGAAATCGCAAGGCACATGCAACAGACAACTGGACGTCCGTTATCGCGTTTTACCGTGGCCAGGAGGCTGCACAAAGGTGGTCTATTTGCACGACGACCAATACGGTGTGTGCAATTAGCGCCTGCTCATCGGAGACGGCGGTTTCTGTGGTGCCAGGAACACAAGAACTGGACACATCAGCAATGGGGTCGAGTTCTCTTTACGGATGAGAGCCGATTTAGTCTGACGAGCGATTCTGGACGTATAAACATCTGGAGAGAGCAGGGAACACGCAACCACACCTCCAACATCATCGAAAGGAACCGGTTTGGAAGTGGCGGAGTTCTAGTTTGGGGCGGTATCATGCTTGGTAGCCGTATTGACCTCCACATCTTCCAAGGAGGTTCAGTCACTGGTGTCCGCTATTGTACCGAGGTTCTCCTGCCTCACGTGCGCCTGTTTAGAGGTGCTGTGGGTCCTGAGTTCCTCTTCATGGACGACAACGCTACACCTCATCGTACAGTGGCTGTCGCAGAGCTGTTGGAAAGTAAAGATATTCAACGCATGGATTGGCGTCCTAAATCCAATCGAACACGTGTGGGACCTTCTCGGGAGACGCTTGGTTGCACGTCACCAGCCGCCAGTAACGATTCCGCAGCTGCGATTGGCGCTACAAGAGGAATGGGCCGCTATGCCTCAACAGCTCCTTGAGAACCTCGTCCTCATCATGGACAGACGTTGTAAATCCTGCAACGCAGTCAGGGGTGATCATATCCCCTACTAAAGACTGGATTTTTCTTGGTAGCCGCCCGTCACATGGACGTTTCTGTCTTCTGTCCAGTTGTGCTCGAAGCTACCTTTTCAAAAAAGTGCCTTTGTATCCTTTGGATTCCTTGTTTGGACGGTTTTGCTCACTTGTCCCATATTCTTACATCTTGGGGATCTTATCGTATGATTTGAGTCGAAGTGGAGCACTTCTGCAAGACGTTATATTCGAAAAACCGTCTCGTCCTTAATTTTTGCCCGCCAGTGTATGTTGGCGACGGAGTATAAATTCGCGGTAAACAGTCCGGTTTGTGAATACGGCTTTGATGAACACATTTTGGCATGTTAGTGAATCTCCGAGCGTCCTTACAACGTTATCCACACTGCGGGACATGAAATGTCCCCATCCATAAGCAGTCGGAAAATCGGCATGTAGTTAAGCGTGGAAGAAAGTCTCTGGGACACCCCCTTACGCAACAAAAATGGAACATTCCAATAAATCACGTGTGCCAAATTTCCTTTAAAACTGCTGGTAAGCTCTTCAGACATCTTATATCGTCCACGCATGCTAAGCTTACTGACTTACAAAGAGGTGTTATTATAGGGTGCCAAATCAGCAACCTGTCCGTGCGTGCGATTGCAGAACAACTGCAACAGCCACGGTCAACTGTTCAAGACGTTATTGGTAAATGAAAACGAGAAGGACACACGACTGCTAGGAAACGTTCAGGAAGGCCAAGTAAATTGACGGAAAGGGACTAGAGAACTCTGAAACGTGTCGTCGGTGGGTGCCGTCTGCCTTTGCACAAATCATTACCAAAGAATTCCAGGATTCAACAGGAGTGAGTGTGTGCACTAAGACAGTTCGTAAGGAACTGCACAAGTTAAATTTCCATTGCCGAGCTACTGCATACAAGCAGTTAATAACTCGTAACAATGCGAGTAAGAGACTTCCTCGGCGTAAAGCACATCGTCCATGGACCCTAAGCCAGCGGAAACGAGTGTTATGGAATGAAGAATGACACTCCACCCTTTCTAAATCCGATGGTCGTTGCTGGGTGTGGCGTATTCCAGGTGAACGTATCTGCCAGAATGTGTCATCACAACTGTTGAATTTTGTAATGGCATTGCCATGGTCCGGGGATGTTTTTCGTGCTGTGGACTGGAACCATTCGTGGTTGTGGATGGAAACATGAAAGCCACGAAGTACAGGGACAATCTAGACAACGCCGCACTGCCTACATTTTAGCAGTTTTACGGAGACGGGCCATTTTTTTCAGAAGCACAATGCGCCGTGCCATAAAGCACACTCCATTTCGACATGGTTTGAGGATATGGGTGTACACTAACAGAATTTAGAGTGGTCAGCTCGAAGCACCGACCTCAATCCTGTAGAGGTCCTTTGTGATGCACTTGAACGTCGGATTCGGGCAAGAACGACACGTCCAACTTCTGTGCCTGAACTGACCACTGCTTTGGGGAACTACTTACCTGATCTCATTGAAAGTATGCCACAGAGAGCGCACAATGTAATTGTGGTCAAAAGTGGGCCAATTCCTTATTGATTTTGCCATAAATGCAGAAGTGTATTAAAAGCAATCGTGTCCGGACACATTTTTGTAAGCGACACTCAACACGACCGTGCAATTTCCCACTCGTTCGATAGGGCAATAAGTGACAACGATGATAGTTTAAGATAGATGCATAAAAATGTTATTTTTTAAGGGAATGATTCAGTAAATACAAACGTATGAATCAGAACTGACCTGATCGTATACATGTAATTATTTAATCTTGTTACATATACGATGACAAGCTATTCATAGTAGTAAGAAATCAAATATAATGCAACACATAGCAGTAATCGCAAATGACAGGTAGGTGAGTGCATGTAAATTTAGGCATTATTTTGCTGAGTTACAGAATGACGACACTTCACTTAATGCATTTTATCGAAAAACAGTTGTAAATCAACAGCTTCACTCAGCTTGTTGCGAGACTTTGTTCCCATTCCGGCTGTGCACACACGCATTTTAGAAGAAGTCAAAGCTGAAAGAAAGTCTGAGTCATAAGTGGATCGCTGGTGTTTTTCTTGATGATGATGCGCGCACGCAGTTCTTCGAGTGGAACCGTCCTTTTTAAGTCCTTTTTTTTGCTTATGAGTTGCCTGCGATCTTTGACGTTTCCGCACCGCCAATACGCGCGGCGTCCGCCAACTATTTCCCACATAGTATAAATGTGTACAGGTAGGTAGGATATGCAAATCATTCGAGCATGCAACCAATCACGTGAGTTGTAAGAGAGATAAAAGAGGGAACACGGGCCACCGAAGCCATGCTGTGTGCCATGTTCCATTCCATGTTTTACGGAACAAGACGCCGGAATGTTGATCGGCTGCTACAGCATATCCAAAGACCGAAAATGCCGCTTTATGCCATTTCTAATCTTACCACTATAGCTGAAACCGTTTCAGACAGGCAGGGCGTAATGCTGGCGAGATGATTTATCAAATCACTGCCCATGTGTACGGGGATGCCAGAACGGTTGCAGGTTTTAGGTAACAGTGTTTATAAAAATTCACCGCAAGTCGCCGTAGTGGGACCGGTGCAGTCAGGCGGACACCAGCCTTCAACGATAGGTGTATTCGTATTCAGACAATCGCAAAGCCACAAGCTATTGCAAAGAGCATTCGGGGACTGTAGCAACAATTATAAACGTCCCTGTCACTACTCGGACGGTGACCCGAAAATTGGCGGAAGCAAGTTTGCGTTCCCAGCAGCCATTGCGTCGACACCATTAGGTGATCGCCGAGCTCGACTGAAGTGGTGTCGGAGTAACGGAGCGTGGTGACAGGAACAGCACAATGTCGTGTTCAGCGATGAGTTACGCTTCTCCCTCGGTGCCGACGATCGTCAAGTCCGCATCTGGCGACGATATGGCCGCAGACAAGATCCAGCTATTGTTCGCGAGCGCCCCAATAATCGTCAACAGGGCATCCTTGAATGGGGCGCCATTAGATGCGATAGCTGGTACCTTCTGATACGCATCACGGGCATGACGACAGCCCAACGGTAAGTGAACGACGTTTTACGTCCCGTATTTCTGCCATTTCTGATTGACATCCCGGAAGCAGTTTTCCAGCAGGATCACGCTCGGCTGCATTCTGCTAACAGATCCTGAGCATGCCAACATGGTGTCCGAACCTATCATCCAATCGAGCATGAATGGGACTTCATTGGACGAAGCTTACTTTCTTTTAACGAAATCCATTCAACTTCTGTACTTGCTGTTTCAATTGTGCAATATATCTTTATATTGGGAAGGAAGGAGTTAGTGCCCGGATTTCTCCCTTTCCAAAGCTTGCTGGACTTGCTAGCATTAAAATGTGAGTTACCATACTCTCTCCTTCAATATTCCAACAGCACATCGGATATTCTTATCAGTAACGTGTATGACTGACTGCCAATTCTGTAGATTTAGAGCTAGCTTAGGAGTGCTTGCTTTTAACATACTTAGGGATTTTTCCTCACTACCTTTTTTCCTATTTTGATTGGGAATTTAACAACCACCGTGAGCAACTCATGGGTTCTAAGCAGTTGTATTTTTTATGGTCTTTATCAAGCTTTTTACAATAAATAAGAGTAATCAGTGCTGCGTTCGTTCTTTTTTTTTTTTTATTGGAGGTTTAACGACCACCGTGAGCAACTCAATGGGCTATAAGCAGTCGCCCGTCCCTAATTTAGGGTCACTGGTTCCAGGGAAGGGAGAGAGCCAGTGCCGTAAGACAAACACAACATCCATGCCTCACCGGGATTCGAACCCGGACCCCGTTCGGACGAATGATCAGAGGCCATCGCTCAGACCACTGCGCCACCGGGGCGGCACTGCTGCGTTCGTTAATGACAGTTCACAGAAGACTAAGATCAATACCGGTTGTTCACGAGTTCTATATTGCATACAGGTGGTGGAAAAAATTGTGGACACTTTTTGAAATTTTTATGTTTTGCAACTTTGCGGGCTTATAGGAAATGTTATTTTGCACTAAATGCAGATGCCTATATGTCAATTTAAAGAAAATTTAATGCTGAATTCAATACAAAAAACAGAATGCAAATACATGCAGTACAAAAAAGTTATGCTTAGTTTAGTCTAAAAAAGAAACACAATTGTGATTCCGTTAAGAAGCGGATTGTAAGTGCAAATCCTACTGGCCAATCACAGTCCTTGTTCTGGGGGCCAATCAAATGGCAATTGCTGCAATACATCTTGTGAGAAGTTGAGGAAATTCAGTTTTGCTGTTTGTTCTGTAGAAGAAAGACTGTTAGCAGTGTAAGTGAAGCGTAATTGTAGATTGTGTGAATATTTTTAGTATTTCTTTAAATTGAACGTGACGAAAGTAAGATATCTTATTTGGTAGTGATGGCCGAAAATACGTGAGACGTAGAGTAGGTGAGGAGCAACTTCCTGACTGCATGGAGGCCAATGTAAAGCACCCAACAAGCATTATGATTTGGGCATTTATGGCAGCAAATGGTGTTGGCCGCCTTCAGGTAATCGATGGCACGCTGAACGTAAGAAAATACATTGTCGCCATTCTGGAACCAAAAATGCTACCTTCCATCAGGGATCTCTTTCACAACAAGGCACCATTTCTTTTTCAGCAGGATCAGCTTCCTGTCACACAGCAAAAATGTGCAATCAGTGGTTCACAACAAAGTCCATTCCATTGTTGACCTGGCCACGAAACAGCCCTGACCTGAACTCGATTGAAAATTTGTGGCACCGTTTGAAAAGCCTTGTACGAATGAGGCGTCCATCAAATAAAAGGCAATGAATTGAGGCTATACACTGAGATAAAAAGTTTGTTTGAAACAAGGAAATAATTTTGTTGAGCTGTTTTGTCGATTTATTTTGTTGCTTTAGCAAAACTCCATCGGAATTGTTTTGTTGGCTATATTTTGTTAATTCAACTATATGAAGGTGGCACCGACTTTACGGCAAAGCGCATGTGATTACTAGCTATTCCATACGGGCACTACCAGACGGTTACCACTGACCAGAAGAATTCCGTTTTGCGCTTAAGATTTCGCTTTAAATTATATCTGACTACTAAGGCAGTGCATTGTTAGAAGACTGGGAACTGTTAACTCTGATAGAGACATTCAGAGGTAAGAATTTCTAATATATCTTAATAATTTCGACGTATTTTTATGCTAGTGTTTATTGTGTGTTATTTTGGTTGGATTCAGTGAATTTTAGTGATAATTTGGCCTCACTTTGTAGACACATAATTACAATAAACACGATAGAATCCGCATCTTATTAGATGCACGGGGGCACGTATTAAATTTAAACGCAGATTTCTGATAAAGCAATAATACATTTCTTATAACGGCTTGCGGTTCCTGATCGCAAATAAAAATTTGCACATGAGGTAACGATAAGAGTTGTATATGAGGTAACGATAAGAGTATGTATAGAGCTTGATTTCATGTATAGGCTATAATATATACAAGGTGTTTCAAAATTCGTGCGGTAACCAAATATTGCATGGTGATTATACCCTGGAACATATAGAACGTTAAAACAAGTATTATGATTTGTTTTTTTGTCTAACCAAAAATGCCAATAATTTGTTTCATCAAAAAATTAAGGAAAACATTTAAAAAGAAATCGGATTTAGAAACATGTTACACACGCACCAAAATAGTGCCAATTATGTCAAGTACAAATCGTCCCTGAACATTCCCGAAGGTAATACCCACCTTCAAATACTGAATTCGCAGATAAGAAGTCGCTTATAAGGGCAGTTATAGCCGAGGGGGTAGAATGCCTAGTTCCTATGTGACGTACCTACCTGCAGGACGCACACGACATAAAGGCAGATAGGAATAAGAATAAAACGTCTGCGTAGCTCAGTTGGTAGAGCGACTTGTTCCGGAATAAGCGGCCTCGGGTTCGAATCCCGGCGTAGACCAAAAATGACGGAGAAATTTACTTCGTTATAATGGCGCCCGAACTATCCGGATGACCCGGCCGTTCAAAATCTCGCATTGGTGTGATGTTATTTCCACACCGCGAGACAGGAAAAATCAGAGAATTCCTTCTCCAGCGCTTCGAAAAATAAAAATGTGTGATGTTGCATTCCACACAGCAGATTGACTGGGAGTTCTCAAGTGCACGTTCTACAGTGGATGGCTGCCTGCAACGATTCATGGTCACGGCTGACCCGTGGGCCATCATGCCCCGGCCCTCTTTCGGGGGGGGGGGGGATGTGACGTACCTACCAGCAGGACGCACACGACATAAAGGCACATAGCAATCAGAACAAATTTCTGCGTAGCTCAGTTGGTAGAGCGACTTGTTCCGGAATAAGCAGCCTCGGGTTCGAATCCCGGCGTTATACCTAAACTAAAGATCGCAGGTTCGAATCCGCTCGGTGAGAGATTTTTCGTTGGCTCTGAAAATTTTTCGTCGTGACGTAAGTAACACCGTCCAAATTCGTTTAAACGCCACTAGAAAGTAAATTCGTCGGAAAAAATAAAAATACGGCGGGGTAAAAAAAGATGGCGGAGAGAAAAATGGCGGCAACCCTGGGTCGAAGTGAACCGGCAAAGTGTTGCCATCGGGAAAAGCGTTTAGGGGCAAAGTGGCCCAGCTGCATAACTCTAAATTTTGTTGGAGCAAGAAATTACTGTGTCACGATAACAATATGTTTGGTTGCATGTAACAATACATATTGTTGGATCAAAGAAATTCCCAAAAATCAACAAAATAATTTTGTTAAATGAACAAAACGTTTTGTCATGATAATAAATTTTGTAGAATCACCAATAATTTTCAAAAAATAAATTTGTAAGTTCAATAAACATTTTTTTTACTGTATATCGACAAAATTATTTGGTTGATTCCACAATTTTTTTGCTGAATTAACAAAACCTTTTTCTCAGTGTAATTTTTTCCTGGCACCACTTAATAACGAAGGCAGAGCTTCAAACTCTTTCTGGCTCAATGAGACGTCGCTGTGATGCTGTTTTAAAGAATGAAGGCTACCCAACTAAATACTGATAGTACATTGAAATCTATAACGAAGTAAATTTCTCCGTCATTTTTGTCCAAGCCAGGCTCAAACCCGGGTCCCTTCATTCCGGAATAAGTCGCTCTACCAATTGAGCTACGCGGACGTTCGTTATCGCTGCTATCTGCCTTTATGTCGTGTGCGTCCTGCTGGGCAGACACGTCACACATCTCCCCCCCCCCCCGAAAGAGGGCCGCGGGCATGGCCCACGGGTTAGCCGTGACCATGAATCGTTGCAGGAAGCCATCCGCTGTAGAACATACATTTGATAACTCCCAGTCAATCTGGTGTGTGGAATGCAACGTCACACACATTTATTTTTCGAAGCGCTGAAGAAGGGATTCTCTGATTTTTCCTTTCTCGCGGTGTGAAAAGAACATCACACCATTGCGAGATCTTGAACGGCTGGGTCATCCGTCCTTGTTCGGGCGCCATTATAACGAAGTAAATTTCTCCGTCATTTTTGTCCACACCGGGGATCGAACCCGAATCCCCTCATTCCGGAATAAGTCGCTCTACCAATTGAGCTACGCGGACGTTCGTTTCTCCGTCATTTTTGTCCACGCCGGGGCTCGAACCCGGGCCCCTCATTCGGGAATAAGTCGCTCTACCAATTGATGTACGCGAACGTTCGTTATCGCTGCTATCTGCCTTTACGTCGTGTGCGTCCTGCTGGTAGGTACGTCACATCTCCCCCCTGTAAGAGGGCCGGGGGCGTGGCCCACGGGTCAGCCGTGACCATGAATCGTCGCAGGCAGCCATCCGCTGTAGAACGTGCATTTGAGAACTCCCAGTCAATCTGGTGTGTGGAATGCAACGTCACACACATTTATTTTTCGAAGCGCTGAAGAAGGGATTCTCTGATTTTTCCTTCCTCGCGGTGTGGAAAGAACATCACACCATTGCGAGATCTTGAACGGCCGGGTCATCCGTCCTTGTTCGGGCGCCATTATAACGAAGTAAATTTCTCCGCCATTTTTGTCCACGCCGGGACTCGAACCCGGGTCCCCTCATTCCGGAATAAGTCGCTCTACCAATTGAGCTACGCGGACGTTCGTTATCGCTGCTATCTGCCTTTATGTCGTGTGCGTCCTGCTGGGCAGGCACGTCACAAATCGTGAGTGCTTTACAGTATATTCAGCATGATTGCAGTATTCCCTGCGTAACTTTTCTTATACTGCATATATTTGCATTCTGTTTTTTGTATTGAAGGAAGCATTACGTTTTCTTTAAATTGGCATATAAACATTTGCATTTGGTGCAAAATAAAGTTGCAAAACATGAAAATTTCAAAAAGTGTCCACAATTTTGGCCGCCACTGTAAAATAAGCAATGTAAATTTTTAGAAAGACACAGAGTGTTAAAATGGATAACTCCCTGAACCAATGTTTTCCTTTCTTCCGGTAAAAAGAAGGAAGACTAAAAAGACGGAAGTTCTGCTGATGTGGGAAAAGACAAGGAAATGAATTGCGACGATTACAAACGCTGTGAGGATTTTCCGAGAGTTTTGTAGAACAAATGAATGGTGATGTAAGCTTTTGTAATGCTGAGGGAACAACTTCGAAAGTATTGAACTCAAAACTGTGTGAGTAATATATCTTGGCTTCAGCAGGTTTACTTTTTCTTATTTTTTTGCTCAGCTATCTCAAGATTGAAAGAACAAAGCAGTTCGAAAAGTTATAGCAGTGGAAAGTTACAGCTCGGATGGAATGCGATGACTCAACCTAATAAATTTTCCCGCGTTTCTTCGACTTTTCCTTCCTTTCATATTTCCTGGAATTTAATTTTGTCTTCTTTTAGAAAACTCTGATGAATTTTTCTTCTCTCGCAAAACAACTTCATTTCTACCGTCAAGCTGCCTAACAGCACATACGAACAGTCGCAGCTTAATGGGGAAGAAGTCTGTAAGAGTAATTATTTAACATCATCTTGACTTATGCCTGAATCCTAGTTTAGATACGTAATGCTTTCCATGAGATTAATTATTTTTTTTTTTTGCTTCTGCTGCTTAGGTGCGGCGCTACTGATCTTAATTAAAACTTGCCATGCTCTTTTTATTCTTCTTCCACTTAGCCCTTTTCTAATTTCTCTGATGTTTCCGAAAAGAATCGTCATCGTTATCATCATCACAACTCATTAGCATTTTTGCGTTTTCAAGAAACTCTGCCAAAATTTTGTTCTCAGGGCAAAACTCTTGTTACTTGACGTCAAAATAATGTGATCCGTTCAGAAATGAATGCAGTTCTTTTTTCTTCCAGTTTCTGCAAACCGCTATCAAATATAACCGTTCCGTAATATCGTATCAGTAAATACTTGCATCAGAAAATTTTTGTACACTGGTTTTCGTGAATTAAAGAAGAAAATTAAATTTTGAAATGTCTCGAAAACCGTACTGAGCTTTCATATGAAATACACTCTTCGTTAAAAAAATGAAGCACCACGAGAAAGTCGTTCGATCCTGATGAAACTCCGCATGCAAGTACCTGTGGGCCGAATACGTAAATAATTAAAAAAAATCGACCAATCTACTAAATAGTGGTCCGCAACTGCGCATGGGAACCGCGCATCGAGGAAGGTATGCCCAGAGGAAAGCTCGCACGCAGGGATAATTATGACAGCGGATAACAGTTGCATTTACCTCCAAGAGACTGTGAGGTTGCCTCTATGCATGCACAATACGAGCGGCTGACCGAGTTTGAGAGAGGATGCATAATTGTGCTGTATACCGAAGTAAATTTCTCCGTCATTTTTGCCCACGCCGCTTATTGAAGCCAAGTCCTCTTATTCCGCAATAAGTCGCTCTACCAACTGAGCTACGCAGACGTATCTTCTCGCTGCTATCTGCCTTTATCTCACGTGCGTCCTGCGGGGCAGGGACGTCACATCTCCCCTTCCCCCGAAAGAGGTCCGGGGGCATGGCCCGCGTGTCAGCCGGGACCATGTGTCGCTGTAGGTAGTCATCCGCTGAATAACGTGCACTTGAGAACTCCCAGTCATTTTAGAGTGTGGAACGCAACATCACACACATTTATTTTTCGAAGCGCTGAAGAAGGTATTCTCTTATTTTTCCTGTCTCGTGGTGTGGAAAGAACATCACACCATTGCGAGAACTTTAACGGCCGGTTCATCCGGGAAGTTCGGACGCCATTATAACGAAGTAAATATCTCCGTCATTTTTGTCCACGCCGGGCATCGAACTCGAGTCCTCTTATTCCGGAATAAGTCGTTCTACCAACTGAGCTGCGCAGACGTATCCTCTCGCTGCTATCTGCCTTTATCTCACGTGCGTCCTGCGGAGCAGGCACGTTACAGCTTCAAGAGGCCGGTTGGTCAAGCCGCCGTATCTCCAGGCATTTGGTTCGGAGCAAAGCGGCAATCAGACGATGATGACGCCAATGGGCCAACAACCGCCCAGCGCCACGCAGGCAGTAGACGGCCGAGGGCAACGACAGAACGCGAGGATCGAACGACTGGGAGAGCCGCACGAACAGAACCGAATTCTACGCTCTCAACCATCCGTAGCCATGTTGCGTCGTCTACAAGTGCGGAAGGCCTACTACCAGAGCCATGTTGCGTCGTCTACAAGTGCGGAAGGCCTACTACCAGAGCCATGTTGCGTCGTCTACAAGTGAGGAAGGCCTACTACCAGTGCCATGTTGCGTCGTCTACAAGTACGGAAGGCCTACTACCAGAGCCATGTTGCGTCGTCTACAAGTGCGGAAGGCCTACTGCTAGAGCCATGTTGCGTCGTCTACAAGTACTGAAGGCCCACTACCAGAGCCCTGTTGCGTTGTATACAGGTATGGAAGTGGCCTTTCGGGCCGCTACCAGAGGACTTGAGGCGGGCTACGTTCGAGGAGGCCACTCTGCCGCCTACCACTGACCAGTGAGCATCACCGACACCAGTTTTAGTGATATCGGGCCCGATCAACGTGGGATAATGTCCAATGGCGTCGTGCTGTCTTCAGGGATGAGTCAAGGTTTGCACCTGGCGCCGATGCCCAGCGCATACGTGTCTGAAGACGAGCCGACCAGCGCACGGGTCCTGCCTTTACAGGGTACACCGAAAGTGACTGCCTGTCGAGCCATTTCCCACGGTAGCCAGACACCCTTGGTAGTCCTCTGTACCACTCTCACGGCTGAACGGTACATCGAGGACATTCCGGGTCTCTCAGATTTGCCTCTGTAATGTTTACACCCTTCCAGGGACAGCCAGCCCGATCACCCGACCTCTCATCGATCGAACATGTTTGGGACAACACGGGACGCCACCTACGCCCATCCCGGAATGTCGGCGAACTGGTCCCCAATTTGGACACCATCCGGTATGCTGTACTTCAGGACAGTATCCGTGAACTGTATGCGTCTTTGCCACGCCGGGTAACCGCTTGTATCCGAGCCAGAGGTGGTTCTATAATGTACTGACTTGTTCCACTCATGTAGCTGTTTAATCCGAATAAATGGCCCAAATGCTGTGCAATCATTTCTTTTCCTATGTGTGCAGATACACTGCACATACCAATTTTCATCTCGATTGGATGATTCCTTCTGGGCGCTTAGTATTTTGTTTTTCTTTCGTAAATAGTGCATGAGGAAAAGGAGCAACCTAATATGGTCTTTCATATCATACAAGGGTTTATCAAATAATAGAAACACTTACTGTTTGTAGAGAGCAATTTTTACTAATATGCTGTAGGTCTACCTCGGGCTTTCAGAACAGAAGCAATTCGACTTGGAATAGACTTATACAAGTCATGTACATACGATAATTGAATTTGGGTCCATTATGTTTGCAAAATATGTCCCAACTGTGCCAGTGATGTTGGAGGTGGAAAAACTGATCTGGCCTTCCATCCATAATACAGTATTAAGGTCTGGAGATTGAGGTGGGCAGGGTAGCTGCTGTTCCTCATCCTCATGCTTTATAAACCAAACCTGACACATTTCACACAATGCACGGGTGTGTTATCTGCTTGAAAGCAGGCACGGTCATTAGGGAACAATAATTGCACACTAGCTACAAGTGGTTCCTAAGTGTGGATTCGTACTTTACCAATGTGACACGTCCCTGCAGAATAAACAATGGTCCTAAGAAATGCCATGATATGGTACACCACGGCATCAGGGATCCACCTCCGTGCTTCAAATTCGGAACCAGACAGTCGGGAAGGTACGCTCCTGCGGGTTTTCGCCTGGCGTACACTTTACTGGTAGTGGGAAACAGTGCAGGGCACGATTCACCAGACCAGATGAGACGTTGCCAGTCTTTAGCATCCCAGTTTTTGTGTGCTTTGCCATTACCTTACATGTTTTGTTGCATTGTTGATGGTAAACAGAAGTTTGTGGATTGCAGAATACCCATAATTACCGGCATGATGCAGTTCCCAATAAACTGTTATGACAGAAACTGGATCATGTTCGACTCTGACCACTGTTCAACTGACACACTCTGACCACTGTTCAACTGACACACTCTGACCACTGTTCGACTCTGCTGCTATTTGCGGTACCGTAGTCTTGTGCTTCTGTTGGACAATCCGTGACAACGTTCGCCTATCTTTGTCTTACATCTTCGCATGGCGTCCACAATTTGCACGTTTGGAGGCAAAGCCGTGTGTCCTCTTTCTGATAGGTAGTCATCTTTTCTGCCGTTCGAGTTGTTGAACCTCTTGAAAGACGTGCAGCAATGATCATGTCTTTTTTGAGATCACTGAGATCTGACATTGATGACAATTACTCCACAACAAATCTTTCACCTGCGACTGTGGCACGGCTTCGTGATAGCCGACGTTGTGCTGCACCCCTTTATATACCTCACATCGCAAGCGACGTCGTATGCGTGCTTTGCACACGCCACATTGCGCGTTCTCATCGTAGTCAGTGCTCCCATTATTCAGATAAAACCTTGTACACACAGTACAGTACAACCAATTCTAAATTAAAGTACAAATGGCGAGTATTGGATACAATGCATACTTAAAACGAGATAAATACACATTTCACGTGGACCAGGAACATCAAATAGAAGTCATCGCTCTTTCCACGTTTATAAGTGAGTCACGGAAAAATTTCTCATCGGTCGCCACCGGTAATCGAACCCAGAGTCTTCCAGTTACGCGCCATATATGCTTCCCCTGCACCACAGTGGCCTCGAAATAAACGTGGAAAGAGCGATTACTTCTATTTGATGTTCCTGGTCCACGTCAACTGTGTATTTATCATTCATTCGCCTTCTAGTTATTTATTCAGTTGCTGCTGTTCATTTGTGGTGAATCCCCAGCATTGTGCGGGGCTCCAAAGAAGCAACACTGCCATATTGTTTGGCAGTTTGTCGTTTGTGAGTCTGGAGAATTTCGAAGCCGCTGTGGTGCAGTGGAAGCATATCCGGCGTGTAACTGGAATACCCTGGGTTCGATTCCCGGTGGCGGGCGATGAGATATTTTTCTGTGACTCACTTATAAACGTGGAAAAAGCGATGACTTCTATTTGATAAAACGACATAGCCAAACTGAGAATTCACGGAGTGTCGTTACCCCACACGGCAATACAGGCTTCTCAGTGACGTTTCATATTCATAATGATAGTATCTAGAAGCTTTCCTTGCAGTAAAGTCAGTAACTATACCAACTCCCTTAGAAGCTCTTGCATGTTGTGGAAAGAGGATTGAAGCGCTTTAACACGTCTGCTTTAAGTATCCCAAGCGTGATAAATAAGTTTTAGGTTGGGGGACGAGCTGCCCGCTTATGCGGTTGATCTTCTCCTCAATATAATGGTCAACATTCCTAGCTCGATGAGGACGGGGCCGCTCCGGTGGAGCAGTGGTCTAAGCACTGGCTTATGACCATTCGTCCGAGACGGGTCTGGGTTCGAATCCCGGTGAGGCATGGATGTTGTGTTTGTCTTACGGGCCTAGCTGTCTCCCTTCCCTGGAACCAGTGGCCCAAAATTAGGGACGGGTGACTGCTTATAGACAACTGAGGTTCTCACGGTGGTCGTTAAACCTTCAATCAAAGCAAGAAACAAAAACATGAGGACGTGTTTTTTCTTTGTGTAGAATAAAAACGTCGCCAGTTGCCCCTGCATGAGGCTAACAAAGTGTTATAGGACCCCATTCAATAAATCTGAAAATTTATAGAGCCAGTTATAAATCATGAAAAGATCTGTTCGGTCTCTCAAAGATATGCCTCCTTACTCGTCACATTACCATCACCGTAAGTTTCCTTTTTTAAGGCATTCAAAGGATGATTGCATGTCCCTAGCTCTTTCCGGTTAACTCTTCGTTTGGAGTCACTCTGGAGGGAAAATATGGATTCATCTGTAAATAACGCACAAGTCCGTTCATCATCAGTCCAGTTTACAGGACTGTGACACCAACTGAAACATTCTGTTTTGTAACACATGGAGACGGGAATGTATTCCATTGATCTTCAAGTACGAAGACCATATTCATGAATCCTTCTATGCACCGTGGAACAAAATATCTCATTTTCTTCTGCTTCCATAAGATCCAAATGCAGTTGGGTAGGTGGCAGTCTTTCTTCTTCCAGCATTTAGCTGCAGGTAACTGTATCTTCCTGAAGTGATGAGGAGCGCCGTAGTCTGCAACAGACGGGCTGTGGGCGGTCGCTAGTTCCTAATTTGGGACCATTAATTCCAAACAAATGACAAACGGTCAGAGGCATCTGCTGCGATCACTGTGCCACCGTAGAGATGGGCAAGCAGATTCTTTCGATTCGACTCAGTAAAAAGATTCATTTGGACTGATTCGTTCGTTTCGGTCGTTTGATTCTTCCGGTTTAGAGAACGATTTATGTCTAGGGAATCGATTCTGAGTCGGATCCTTTCGTTCTTTTGAGTCAGCGTCTCTTCCGGTTTAGATAACGACATGTGTCTAGGAAATCGATTTTGAGTCGGATCTTTTCGTTTTTTTCGGTCTGTAACTCTTCCGGTTTAGAGAACGATTTGTGTCTAGGGAATCGATTCTGAGTCGGATCCTTTCGCTCTTTTCGGTCAGTGTCTCTTCCGGTTTAGAGAACGACATGGGTCTAGGAAATCGATTCAGAGTCGGATCTTGTCGTTCTTTTCGATCAGTGTCTCTTCCGGGTGAGAGAACGAGATGTGTGCAGGGAATCGATTCTGAATCGGATCCTGCCGTTCTTTTCTGTCAATGCCTCTTCTGCTTTAGAGAACGATTTGGGTCTAAAGAATCGATTATTAATAGGATAATTTCGTTCTTTTCGGTCAGTGTCTATACCGGTTAAGAGAACGATTTGGGTCTAGGTAATCGATTCTGAACCGGATCCTTTCGTAATCTTTGATCAGTGACTCTTCCGATTTAGAGAACGACATGGGTCTAGGAAATAGATTCTGATTCGGATCCTTTCGTTCTTTTCGGTCTGTGACTCTTCTGGTTTAGAGAACGATTTCGGTTTAGGGAATAGATTCGGAGTCGAATTCTTTCGTTCTTTTTGGTCAGTGAGTCTCCTGGTTTAGAGAACGATTTGGGTCTAGTAAATCGATTCTGAGTCGGATCATTTCGTTCTTTTCGGTGAGTGACTCTTCCGGTTTAGAGAAAGATTTGGATCTAGGGAATCGATTTTGAGTCGCATCCTTTTGCTCTTTTCGATCAGTGATTTTCCCAGTTGAGACCGATTTGTATCTAGGGAAACGATTCTGGGTCGGATCTTTTCCTTCGTTTATAGTTTCCGGTTTTAGTAGCCGATTTTTAAGCTCACATTTGTTTTTAATTCCTACGGAAAATTTATTTCCTTATAAGTTCATTTAGAAACGTACACTTAATTTAGTGCATTTATGTACTTTTGAATAAGGTAAAAAAATTTTAATAGAACACGAACTTCAACAAGACAGCGTGGTGAAGTTTTGATATCTAGTAAGAAGTAATTCCGCGTGATTTATTCAAGGAATCGGCTCTTGGGGAATCCATTCTTTTCAGAAGGATTCGTTCGCCAATGACACAGTTTGCTGATTCTTTCGAAAAGAACGAATCGTTCGCGAACGACACATCTGTATGACACCGGGGCTGCAGCATTTCATTTCCCCCGTTCTGGAAATGGCGGTCCGGCAGATGTCGATCACTTCTTTTGCTTTTGAGTGAGGAAAGTGCTATACAGATTGTCTAAACATATCGCTATCTTCATTACAGTACCCTTGAACTAAAATCGGAATTACATTTATTTGGTCACCCGCTTTCACATTTCTTTTCCTGGTATTATTGAAGTTCACCATTATTTCCCTTATAACGGAGCCACGTGATGTTGGAAAGATGAATGGGCAACGTCATTATGAGGCTCTGAGTTGCTCTTGTTTTCACAATGGTTTTTCCCTTCCTTTTCGGCAGCGCTAGCTCGCCAAAGAGAGCTCGGGGATCATTAGGGCATCCATGTGGAGTTCTGTTACGACTGATGGGTAGCTTGCTGTTGGTAAAAATGGAGCCTGTTTGGACTATAGCGCTCATCATCATCATGAAATGCTTTGCGAATGGGAGCTTCTAACCGAATCGTTCTCGGCGAGAAACTTTTCTTCTTTTGTAATACAGGGATCAGTGGCGCGTGTTGGTGTTCTTATATTCATGTTTGCCTAGGGCGGAAGCTACCGCTGTTTTCATTTCAAAACCGTCTTTTGACTGTTCTGCTCGTTTCGTTTCCGAATAAGAAGAAAGGAAGCCTCTTAGAACACGATTCGAGTTATAACATCGTTACTATCGATAGTATCTTGTTACTACTCCCCGGCACTTAAAGATTACGCTGAACCCAGGAAAGAAAGACGACTTTCTCCCACTTCTAGAAAACCTCGTTATAGAAACTTTTTCTCTCTCTGTATCGCTTTTTATTTTATTCCCTTTTGAAACTCTGCGGTGTCTGCAATTTTACTAACAAGGTCTGACGGTTCAAACAACGATCAGAGTTTCTCTCCTAGTTGGTGTGATAACTGTAGCATTTGGTGTGATAACTGTAGCACAGAAATAGTAATTAAAAGAATGAAATTTTATAGTATGTCCTTGCAAATTGTTATTTTGCTATAATTCGCTTTCCACCAAACAATAGTTCTCCTAGCCTTGAATTATGTGTTCCTTACGTGCTGTATGCCAGAGATGGAAACGGGTCAACGATTCACCGGGTAGACCATGTTTGAGGGTCATACGGGTCGGGCCAAGGTCTTCCTGACCCAATTTAGACCCGGTATTATTTCCGTTTTAGTTTTGAGTAGAAAACAAAATATTTCAAAGAATCCTTCAGAGGCCTTTGAAATAATACTTCAGAACTGCAGAGTATGATCCAGAAACTTTCTAAAAAGAGTGAAGAAGTGGGATCAAAATGAGCTTTCAGGAGACAAAACTGATGTACAGTGCCTTTACAAGGAATGAAGATTTATCAATTGATAAGGAAAAGCTGGAGATAACCAATTCCTGCATTTAACTTGAGCGGCAGATATCAAGAGAGGGTCACACTGACGAAGGAATTAATTGGCGAATAAAACTTGGTTGGAGAGCTTTTGGAAAAAAACAGTACAATTTTTAACAGCAATATGCTATTATGTCTTAAACAAAAAGTGTTTAATCAATGCATCCTTTCAGTCTTACGTAGGAAGCAAAGACGTGGACCTTTACGAAAAAAGACATACAACTACTGCAGACAGCTGAAAAAAGCATGGAGAGGTGCATGCTTGGTGTATCCATGAGAGATAAGAGGAGTAATTCGTGGGTTAGGAAAGTGACAACAGTGAAGGACATAATGATGATAGTAAAATCCTTGAAATGGCAATCGGCTGAGTATATTGCCAGGAAAACTGACCAGCAATGGACAACCGAAATATTAGGCTGGATTCCAAGGGACAGAAAAAGACCCAGAAGAAAACCACGTGGGAGATGGGTGGGTGGAGGAATTTGGTCCAAGACAGACCGTTGTGGAAGAAACTTGGAAAGACCTTCATCCAGCAGTGGATTGATAATGAATAACAATGATGATGATGATGATGATGATATATTCGAATTTATAGCTCAAAGCAGATCTGTCCTGTTCGGGTCCAGGTCAAAAATGTTTAACACGTTTCCAACTCTGCTGTGTACTGTAAACAGAAACCAACCAGAAATTATTTTGAGCCTATATATAAAAAAAGAAAATTGTTTTCTTTTATTTTTTTCTCTGGAGGATTGTTTAAGGATCAACGCAAGCAACTCAATGGGCTATAAGCAGTCGCCTGCCCCTGATTTATGGACAAGTTCCAGGTACGGGAGAGAGCCAGTACCATACGGGAAACACAACCCCTATAGCTCACCGGAATTCGAACCCGGACCCACTTGAACGAACGGTCATAAGCCAGCGCTTAGACCAGTTCGCCACCTGGGCAGGTGTCACGTTTGCTGTCTTGCACTCTGATTTCTGTTCTGACTCTTTTAAGCAGCCATGCATGAATAGCTTTGTTTTCCTTGGCAATTACCATCAGGAGTGTGTTCTTTTCAACACTATTAGAATCGGTCTCTCTCTTTCGGTATTTATCAAGCTCTTATTCAAACGTCTATCCCTTCGCCTCTGTGTCTGTCTCTCTACATCCATCTTTCTCTTCCTCAGTGTTATCCACTTCTCTTCCTCAGTGTTATTCACGTTCGTCTGTCTCTGTATGTTTTTATGTCTTGTACTCTATCTGCTTCTCTTTGTACCTAACTTTATTTCCTACTCTCCTCAATAGTTCATATCTCTATCGATTTGCTTTTTCTCCTGTTTTTCTGTTTGTTGGTCTGTCTTTTTCTATATCTATCTGACTGCATCTTTCTCTCTGTACTAATTTCACTCTATTTTGTCCTCCCTGTAACTCTTTCTCTATCTCCCACTCTGTCTCTATGTCTTTCTCTCTGTGTCTATCCACCATCTCCTTCTTGCTCAGTAACTAACTCCTCGCATTTTCTATCCCATTTTGTGCTTCTTTATCTGCCTATCTCTTATTTCCTTCTCTCTATAATTTTCGATTTCTTTATCTGCCTCTTTCTGTATCTTTCCATCTGTCTGTCCGTCTGTTTCTCTATCTATCTATTTCTTTCTCTCTGTTTCCTTTTCTCTGTGCCTTTTTGTCTATGTTTTCTTCTGTCTGTGCCTTTCTATCGCGATTCCATTTTCTCTATAACTATCTATATCTCTTACTCTCATTCTATATCTCTCTGTCTGTTTGTGTTGGAAAATACTAAAATAATATTACTAAATATTACTAAATACTAAATAATATTTGTTTGGAAATATCGAGTTGATGCATAAGTTCGTGCCGTTTTTTTCACCGCACTACAGAAATGTATTACATCAGAAGGGAAAACGGAATCAATCAACTATGTATCCCCCCCCATTGTTTAGGATGGTGTTTCAACGTCTGGTTAGATTTGCAATGCCATTGTTGAAAAAGCGTGCTGGTTTTGTTGCGAAGAAATCATCAAGGAAATTCTGGAGATCAACATCATTGTTGAACGTTCTGCCCAGGGACGCTTTAAGCAACGGGCCCAGGGCGCCAGATTTAGGGGGCTCCAAACTGCAAGAGTTTTTAATAAATATTTTAGCACCACCACTCAAGACAATTTTCACTTAAGTAATTTTACAAAATTTATTAATTTTTAAAAATTGTTGTGTTTGTAGTCGTCGCTCCACATGCGTGGACGGAGAGCATTAACTGAGCAAGAGTAAATACGTTTTTTAAGATAATAGATTCTTTAATCAGTAATTTAGCAAACAGGAGGAAATCATACGAAGTTGTTCTGGAGACGTTTGAACTTTTCAGGGATTTAAAAAAGACCAGTGCTCGTAACAAAAAGGCTAGATCAAATGAACTTGTTCATTTGACCTAGATGACTTAGAAAACCAAGGAGACTTAGAAAACTTTCTCAGCAACAAATTTCTACATTTTCAGTCACATATGAATTCCGAAGACTTGAACACACCTCGGGATATGTACACTTTCATCATTGAAAACAATCTTCAGAGTACATTTCGAAGCTTAGAAATAGCTTTGAGAATGTTTTAAACCTTACCAGTCACGAATTGTTCTGCTGAAAGATCATCAGCTTATTAAAGCAGATTTTTATTATTTTAGCAGAACAAATGAACATATTTTATCATTTTCAATCCCTTACATGTTTTATTACTATTCTTGAGACTGCTGAAAGATCATTTTGAGCAGTCTCTAGAATAAAAAATGAAGAAAGGACGTTATTGGGAGAAAAAAGTTGAACTCACTCGTGAAAATGCGTGTACAAAAGGACATAACTCTGGGTATAGACTACTCTTCAGTAAATGATAACTCTGGGTATAGACTACTCTTCAGTAAATGACATAACTCTGGGAATAGACTACTTTTCAGTAATTGACAAGAAAAGGACATAACTCTGGGTATAGACTACTCTTCAGTAATTGACAATAAAAGGGCATAACTCTGGGTATAGACTACTCTTCAGTAATTTACAAGAAAATGACATAACTCTGGGTATAGACTACTTTTCAGTAATTGACAAGAAAGTGACATAACTCTGGGTATAGACTACTCTTCAGTAATTGACAATAAAAGGGCATAACTCTGGGTATAGACTACTCTTCAGTAATTTATAAGAAAATGACATAACTCTGGGTATAGACTACTTTTCAGTAATTGACAAGAAAAGGACATAACCCTGGGTATAGACTACTCTTCAGTAATTGACAAGAAAAGGACATAACTCTGGGTATAGACTACTCTTCAGTAATTGACAAGAAAAGGACATAACTCTGGGTATAGACTACTCTTCAGTAATTGACAAGAAAAGGACATAACTCTGGGTATAGACTACTCTTCAGTAATTGAAAAGAAAAGGACATAACTCTGGGTATAGACTACTCTTCAGTAATTGACAAGAAAAGGACATAACTCTGGGTATAGACTACTCTTCAGTAATTGAAAAGAAAAGGACATAACTCTGGGTATAGACTACTCTTCAGTAGTTTACAAGAAAATGACATAACCCTGGGTATAGACTACTCTTCAGTAATTGACAAGAAAAGGACATAACTCTGGGTATAGACTACTCTTCAGTAATTGACAAAAAAAGGACATAACTCTGGGTATAGACTACTCTTCAGTAATTGAAAAGAAAATGACATAACTCTGGGTATAGACTACTCTTCAGTAATTGACAAGAAAAGGACATAAATCTGGGTATAGACTACTCTTCAGTAATTGACAATTTTGCCCATGAAAAGGCCCATCAAAAACTGATGATCATGCCATAATTATGGTGCAGTTAGACATTGGGTGGAAAAGGTGAAATTACGTAAGTGTTAATCAAATTTTCTGTTGCATCGTGAGTGTTAATTAAGATCGTTTTAATATTTGCTCCTGTTCCCACATTATTGTGTCTTTTGTGGTGCATTATATTGTTTCATAACAATAAATGCGATTATCATAATGTATTTATTTTTCACAAAATCCTGAAGGTCAGTAATTTGAAACGTATAATGGTACACTATGAAATAGACGTACTATATTTTTCATTAATAATAAATATCATTGCAAAATTACTTAACATAACGCAATAAAACAAACTCCGGACAAACAGACACATACACGCCATGAGCTCGCACCGTTTAGCAAAAGAAATAATTTGGTGACGGGAGAGCCATCTTGTCTTGCGCCGATGTCGTCAGAGACACTTACTTCTTCCCTGGTTCTGCCTCGGAGTGCATTCGACAGAGATTGGAACAGGTGACAGTCTGAAGAAGCGACATCTGGGGAATAGGGTGGATGTGAAAGGATCTCCCATTTCATGTCCTGAATGGCCATTTTGGTTATGTTTGCACTGTGAGGGTGTGCGTTATCATGTTAGAGGAGGACACCATGGCACCGATGTGGCCGTTTTTGCTGAATTACTCCCTCCACACACACGGCGGAGTTGCTCACAATAGAGCGCTGCGTTGATGGTCTGATTACTCGGCAGCATTTCCCAGTGAATAATGTCTTTCATGTCCCACCAGACACACAACATGATATTAGCTGGATGATGATCATGTTTTGGACGCGGTGTAGGAGTATTGTTTGGGCTTAACCATTCCCTCCTATGCCTGACATTCATGTACAGGCACCACTTTTCATCTCCAGTAACAATACGTGACAGAAAGGGTTTGTGTTGCTGAGAACATTTGCGATAATGGACGAGCAAGGAACCACTTATGGCAACACGCTGATTCTTTTTGTCCTTGGTAAGAGTGTGGGGCACCAAAGACCCCAATTTCTGGACCTTTCCCAAATGTTCCAGGTGTCGCACCACTGTGGCCTGATCACAGTCTATCTCAGTGGCCAATTCGAGTGTGGTTTGACGTGGATATAAGAGGATGAGATGGTTCAAACGATTCTTATGAAAGTGAGATGGACAACCTGAGCGTGGAGAGTCGTTGAGGTCAAAATTGCCACCTCGGAACCGCTCAAACCATTTGCAGGCTGTCCTCTGAGCAATAGCTCCCCCCCATACACAGCACAAATTTGTCGAGTAGCCTCGGCGGCTGTGGATCCCTTGTTAAACTCGTAGAGGAGCAGATGTCGGAAATCTTCATTCCTCTCTACTTGACACTCCATACTTCCGGACCTAAAAACCAAAAAACCATTAGCCACAATCACACAACGCAATATGTTTTTGATACACCATATTACTGGCTACATTTTGGATATACAGCTGGCCATCTGCGCCATCACTACTGACCTGGGAAACACTCGTGAAATAAAATGGCATGAACTTATGCATCAACCCAATACTATGCATTGAGTGGCCACTTTATTATGACCACCTGACAGTTTTAAGCAAATGAGCTATGGATGCACACTGTTGCCGCCAGAGGTCGAGGCTAATATAAAAACGGAAAGCTTAGTGCTTGCGACAGTAGTAGAAATGATTTTTGGGTGACGAGATGGGTAAAAAATGCGATTTGACGGACTTTCAACGTGGGATGATTGTAGGAGCTCGGAGCCATGGAGCGAGTATCACCAGAAACCGCCGCATTCGTGAAATGTTCCAGAGCAGCTGTTGTTAAAGTGTTTAAAGACTGGACTGTCAGCCAAAAAACTGGGTCTCTACGTGCAACGTGTGGTCGTCATCGACTAGTGACTGCTCGGCGGACCGGAGAGTGTCCAGACTGGTAACAGACAACAGAAGGGCAACAGTGCAGCAAATTACACACCATCTTAATCAAGGATTCCCTCAAATGATCTCTGCACGCACTGTCCGCCGTACACTGCATCGGATGGGATATGGCAGCCGAAGGCCTGTTCGAACACCTTTGCTGTCTGCATTTAACAAGAGAAAACGTCTCCAGTTCGCACAGGAGCACAAGGATTGGACAGTCGATAATTGGAAACAAATTATGGGGTACGATGAATCACGTTTTCAGTTGCACTTTGCCGATGGCCGAGTCAGAATTTGGCGGAAACAGCACAAAAGCATGGACCCCAAATGCATTGCTACAACCCTTCAAGCTAGTGGAGGCAACGTTATGGTTTGGGGAATGTTTTCCTGGAATGCTTTGGGCCCTTTAATTCGTGTTGATCAACGTCTGACTGGCACATCATATCTAAACATCGTTGCGGACCAAGTGCATCCTGTCATGTAGATGGTTTATCCCAATGGCGATGGCTACTTTCAACAAGATAATGCGTCCTGACATAGTGCTCGTATTGTACAGGATTGGGTTCAGGAACATGCCGGTGAGTTTACTTTGCTTAGGTGGCCCCCACAATCTCCAGATCTCAACCCCATTGAGAATGTTTGGGATGAAGTTGAACGAGCCATCAGACAGTTGGATCCACAACCCTGAAATCTCTCACTCCTGGAAAGTGCTATTCATCAAGCATGGTCTCTGATTCCACAAACCGCCTATCAACATCTCGTGGAGTCCATGCCACGAAGAATCGACGCAGTATTCAAGGCAAAAGGTGGCCCAATGAAGTACTGAGGGGGTGGTGGTCATAATAAAGTGGCCACTCAGTGTATAATAAAATAACAGCTGAATATTAAATAACAATGGTTGAATGTGTTAGATATAACCTTTTGTCGGTGGAGGGATTCGAACACAAGCCTTCATAGTACGGAGCGGGTAATCTCCCAACTGAACTATGTTGGCAGGCTTATTGCTGCTTCATTGTCGATTTGATAGTTGCAGAGATATGATGTCCCCAGGCGGACGGACGGACAAACTGATAACATAAGCACGATCTTTTTTTACAAAAGACGTGCTAATAAAATAAAACAAATTACATAGACACATCACGTATATAAATATTAAGATAATACAGCGTATATTTTGTCACAAATATTTATTTATTTTTGAAATAAATAAATAAATATTTGTGACAAAATCTACGTTGCATTATCTTAATATTTTTACATAAGTTATGACCCATTTCTGGTAACCAGGGATTCTTCAACCTACGGTTGGAAAGCGTAAAAAAAATAATGGCTGGCTTCTGTAATCAGGTCCAAGGAACGACTGCTGTAAATCGGTACTTGTCCCGAGAAAGAAAAACTAACGAGTAACAACTGAAATACAGAAGTACCCATCTTCTGTGCTCGTTAGATTTGAGTACTCGTTACATTGTAACGGTTACGTATGTACCGACCCATCACTAGAGCCTTGTTCATGCTATTAAAAAAGCAAAACATTACTGTCAGAATCTACGCACTACAACAGACTACTTAGGCTTTAGTTTATCGAACGCCGTATTACGTTTAGAGGGAAAAAATAACTCGAGGTGAAAATCATTTTATAGTTTTTATGAAGTTACTGAAGTTACTATTTAACTTAGTTAAATAGAAAACAAGAAGCACTCGTTACTAGTGTTACACGACGGAGAAGCTGGTTTCCAGGTGAACAACCAAATCACGTGACCTTGCCTTATACACGCTTTATTATCTAGTGCAGCTGCCTGATCCGTTTTACTACGAGATCTGACACTTCCTCTGTTTTCAAAAACGGGCTTGTGACGCCCGAATTTCCGCAACGCAATTAATTCCTCTTTGTTTTTTGTTTTTTTTATGCACACTAACACTGCTTTAGAAACACAAAGAAATCTGAGCAAGGTCTGTTGTTTCTCAGTAAGCTGATAAAGGTTTCACATCGTTTCACGAGGATGCTGTAATTAGCAATTCTTCAAATAACATCATTGCACAGCTGATTTCGTCGCATTTCCATGACAAGTACATTTCTGCTTTCTTCGTTGTGATTATTTGGAAAACATTGCTACAGTGAATCGTTATGGCTTGCTATAAATCTTAGAAGATCAGTCTATGCATGGAATTTCATCTAAAATCTGAGGGATGTTTCATTAAACTTGTATGAACTAACACGGCATTCCTCATGGAAGATTTTTTGGAAAATATCAGTGACGTAGACAGTGAGATGAGGAACATAATTCTTTTTGGTATGCATACAGATTTTATTTTAAATATTTTGATTTGAAAGTTTATTATTTGATGTTAATAAGAGCATCAGTCAATTTAAAAATGTGTGCGGTTACGTAAACAACAAGTTAGTAAAATCATGCAATGCATTGATTATGATAAGCTTTCCAACATACCAGAAATCGCGCGCAGACAAACCCTCCTCTCTACCCTGACTACTGATTCGTTCAGTATACCTCAGGAACAACATACTAAAGTTTTGTCGCAATAGAAGAATTTTTAGTCAAGTTATGAGGATAATGACTGTGTAATAAATCTCGCTCTTGTGCCCTGACCTTTGACCCCATTTCGATGATATTCAACAGAACCGGATCAGTATAATTCCGGAACTACATATTAATGTTTTGTTGCAGCAGAAGAATTTTAAGTCAAGTTATGAGGATAATGGCTGTAGAATAAATCTCGCTCTTGTGCCCTCACCTTTGACCCCATTTCGATTATATTCCACAGAACCGGTTCAGTATACCTCCGGAACAACATGATAAAGTTTTGTCGCAATCGAAGCATTTTTACATAAGTTATGACGCATAAGGGCAATGGAATGGATCCCGGCCCTATGTCCTGACCTTTGACATCATTTCTTCCATTTTCAACAGCGTTCGTCTCCAGTTTATCCTCTACCACATACTAAACTTTCATGGAAATCGAACCATTTTTGCGCGAGTTATCGTGCGGAAAGACAGACGGACAAAGGTGGAGCATATACGCTTCTTCAACCTACGGTTGGAAAGCGTAAAAAAATGAATGCTGTATGAAAGGATTTACTAAAAACATTTGCGGTAGCATGCAAAGAAAAGAAAAACTTTCCGTGCAAAAAATTTACATCAAATGGCAATTTTTATAGCCAAATCCTCGCATTATATCTACGCAAAGTAACAGTGAAAAACACTAGTATTTTTGTGGGCGAATAATTTTCCATTGAAGTCAAAATAATTGATCTGCCGGGTACTCTCCTCCTGGATGATAATAAAACAAGTTAATAAAATCATGCAATACACTGATTATGATACGCTTTCCAACATACCAGAAATCATTACTCAAGTTTTGAGGATAAAGGCTGTATAATAAATGTCGCACCTATGTCCTGACCTTTGACCTCATTTCGTCCATTTTCAACAGTGTTCGTCCCCAAGTGGTCCCTTATCACATGCTAACATTTCATCAAAAGTGAACCATTTTTAAGCAAGATATGATGCATAAGGGCAATGGAATGCACCCCGCTCCTATTTCCTGACCTTTGACCCCCACTTCGCCCGTTTTCAATAGGGTTCGTCCCCAGGTGGTCCCTTACCACATGCTAAACTTTCATCGAAATCGAACCATTTTTACGAGAGTTATAGTGCGGACAGACGGACAAAGCTGGAGCATATACGCTTCGTCAACCTACGGTTGGAAAGCGTAAATAAAAACGGTACTCAATAAAATTTCAGTCTTCAGAAAAATTTGACTTTGTATGATTGATATTTACTTCCAATCCCACATGGTTGAGTACAAGACGAAATTTATTCTTATAGCAAAATGGCAAAGTTGTACCAGTCTGAATGGCACGTAGAGTTAGACCAAGTGAATGGCTCTGTGTATTTTGGAAGCATGTTTGACAAAGAAAATAAATTAAATGGTGAAATCAGTAGGCGAGTGAATTCATCTTTGAACGCCTTAGCTATCTTAGAAGGCTTTCACAGTACTGTTGTTACAAGTGGACTCAACAGTACTGTGAAAGCCTTCTAGTGGACTCAACAGTACTGATGGGTCCACGTATATGTGTTGCCCATGTGTAATCATTTGTTCTGGAATGATATGTGCAAGTCGGCGCTAAGTGCATACCAACTTGCACGACATCGCCTTATCGAATGTCATACCACTGATGAAGACCGTGAGGTAAACGGATCGAAACTAGTATGGTTATTTTTTAGGTATTGTGAGCTATGCGGAATTTTAACCTTCCACTCAATGGTAAATTTTATTCAAACCTTTCAATTTCTCTTTCGACTTCTATTGCTCGTTGTGGTTCATGCTTCCAACTTGTTACGACTAAAGATTTTATTCAAGCTGTAAATAATCTTTTATCTTTTGATTACTTTTAAACTTAACCTTTATTTTTCCTTTCTCGACCCTGTTGTATATTCTCAAATATACCGGTGTAATATCTATAATTTGATGAACTGACTCCTGAAGGACTCGTTAATCAAATTTCAGTGATATACATACAACCCAACAATATACTGTAATATATAGCAAGTGACTCATACATATACCTGAAGAATAACACAGTCAATAAGAGCCTTGCAAGTTATACTACAGCTCTGGGTAAGTGTAACCTAATCATGACAATTACTAACTATCGATTTGTTTATAATTCAACTTTCAACAAGTTCATAAAATAGCTGAATTTAATGATACGCATAGCGCACGTTGCTTGAAAATACTCTAAAAAACGTGTGAAACAGTGATATGAATAGTCGTTCAACTATTGAAAATGGCTGTGTACAAAAGTGTAATTGTTAGTGCTCTGAGATGAGCAGTGAGTCCTCTCATAGGTGCCGATTATGGAGGGACAAGGCGAATCTTGCCGCCCAAAAAATTTTAGTACGAGGGCAGTGTCCACCCAGTTATTGTTCGTCTTGTTTAATTAAATAAGTTTTTGTCCTTTTTTTGTGCATATCACTTTTGAAATGCATGAGTTGAAATATTTGTATAAAGAAAAAATTTGTTCAGGCTATCATCATATGCTGTACTAATTACGAAAAATGAATTTCGTTCCTTTATAGAAATGTAATTATTTTTTATAAGATAGACCCAGCTCCACCTTATGACTAAAGCTATTTATTTCCAAAAAGTTAATAAATAACAAATAAGTAAACGTTTTTACAACATAAACTCACATCTATCATCCCTCTTTTTTTAAAAAAAATTACAAAAATCATTTTCTGATTTTAAGCACTTTTTAAATACGCAAAGAAAAGGAACGAACGGCTTTCTCTGCCTTCAACCGTAACCACACAGTAAAGTTCTGGTCCCGTGACCTGCTGCCATGGTGACGCAGCTATTTATAGCACTCTCTTCTCATTGGGTGAAAGGACAGGCTACAATCAAACTGTTAATGACGCAATGCTTAATGACGTAGTGGCGCTTTTAAAGTTCGGCGTTTTTCGCCGGCATAAAGTAAAATAAAATAAAAATAAAAATGCTGTGGCTATGGAACTTTTCTCTGCTTGAAATTTTCGTGAATTGTTCGACCACTTCTACATGACCTGGATAATTTGAAAATTGTCATGTTGATAGGTCTTATAGTCCGAATACCTAGAAGTGTCCGAAAAAAAATCAAGATGGCGGCTTTGGAACATTGTCTGCTTGAATTTTTCGCGAATTGTTTGATCACTTCTCAATAGCCTTGAAATCTGAAAGTTGGCATGCTGATAATAATCCGGACCTTAAGGACGGTCCGGATACCTGAAAAAGTTTAAAAAACAAGCAGTTCAAAAGGTAGCCTTATCTTTACTGTTCAAAACGCTGATAGGTTTAATGATAATTATGCCAGAAACGTTGAAATGTTGAAAAAATTCCATGAAATTTTTATTTAAAATTAAGGGGCGCCAAAGCCTGATTCGTTTCACATCAAACATTGTGCACTGACGTCACAACCCTGTTCTAAATCGTGAAACAGTTACGGATCTTAAATTACTTTTCTTTTCCTTAATTACTTTTTCTTTCTTTAATTTTATGTTAAAAAAATTATAGATTCACCGTTCGGAGAACGGGCATAACTGCTAGTAAAATAAATAAATAAAAATACAGAAACGTATAATCTGTAGCGCTTTTATTTATCTATTGAATTTCTGGCTTCTCCTTTTTTGTTTGAGTAATCGCGCTAATTTCTCATATTATTTTTTGTGAACGTTTGGAAATAAAATCTCTCTGGATATTTTTATAATATCACAAGCTGAATTTCATTTTTTTAAATATTAGTATTCCGTAAAATAATATTTCTGTCTCCTTGTTCATTTGCTGAAACAAGTACAATTGCATTTTAAAATATATGTCGAATCTCGTAGTTTATCTTTTTGCCTCTTTTTTGTTTATTTTCCTCCTGGCAATGGAAGAGACGTGTCCTTCCCACGTCTGATCTCTTCACGCCTCCCCCCGATAATTTGATGCAGTCGGCGCCCTTAAATCCTGGGACTGCAGAAGATACATAGGAGTCGTTTGTGTGCTGAAGAGACGGGTTACTTCCGAAGGATTTGTAGCACGACGCGTTCTGATCACATGAGGAACGCAGATGTGTTACAGGTGTGTAATGCGAAGCAAAATATTGTTAGAAACGTGGAGACGAGTATAGTTGAGCCCGCGTATAAGAAGAAGCTCGGAACCGGCAGAAATACTCGTTCAACCCGGACGCTCGTTAAATTCGTTTTTTGGGGGAAATTACAATCAAGCAAAAATATGCATATACGTTTATACACGGTCGAGTCACATTATTGTGGCCACCAGCAAATATCCAGAGTAACCGCCGTGTGCAGCACGGACAGCAGCTGGACGGGCTGGAAGTGACTCACTAAGGTTCTGGAAGGTGTTCACAGGTATGTGGAGTCTTGCTGACTGCAGTACATCTGGCAGCTGCTGGAGGGTACGTGATGAAAGATCCATAGAGCGAACAACGCGATCGAGGTGGTCCCACAGATGCTTAATTGGGTTTAAGTCCGGGGCATTAGGGGGCCAGGGAAGTACTTTGAAGTATTCATCGATAAATAATAAATGCACAGTTGACGTGGACCAAGAGCATCAAATAGAAGTCATCGCTCTTTTCACGTTTATAAGTGAGTCACGGAAAAATTCTCATCGGTCGCCACCTGGGAGTCGAACCCAGGGTCTTCCAGTTACGCACCGGATATGCTTCCACTGCACCACAGCGGCCTCGAAATTCTCCAGACTCACAAACGACAAACTGCCAAACCACATGGCAGAGTTGCTTCTTTGGAGCCCCGCACAATGCTGGGGATTCACTAAAGATGAACAGCACCAACTGAACAAATAACTAGAAGGCGAATGAATGATAAGTACACAGTTTTCGCGGACCAGGAACATCAAATAGACGTCATCGCTTTTTTCACGTTTATAAGTGAGTCACGGAAAAATTCCTCATCGGCCCCCGCGGGAATCGAACCCAGGGTCTTCTAGTTACGCGCCAGATATGCTTCCACTGCACCGCAGCGACCTCGAAATTCTCCAGACTCACAAACGACAAACTGCCTAACCATCATCGTGCTCTTTCAACCACTCTCGGATATTTCTAGCTGTGTGACACGTCGCATTATCGTTCTGGAAGATCCCATCCGCCACAGGGAAGACAATCAGCATGTATGGGTGTACGTAATCTACAAGGATGGATTCATAACGAATCCGGTCCATAATGCCTTTCACAGGTATGACTGGACCCAGAGAATGCCACGAAAACGTTCCCCAGTCTAAGCGATGGCTTCTGATCATTCATCCGGAAGGGGTCCGGGTTTGAATCCCGATGAGGCACGGATGTCGTGTTTGCCTTACGGCACTGGCTCTCTCCCTTCCCTGGAACCAGTGGCCCAAAATTAGGAACGAACTACTGCTTATGGCCCATTGAGTTGCTCATGGTGGTCGTTAAACCCCAACCAAAAAAAAAAAAAAGAAAAGCGTGCCTCAGACCACAACGCTGCTCCCCAACCCCTCCAGCTTGTGTTCTTCCAGCAATGGTTGAAGAGTGTTTGTTCTCCGATGTTTCTCGCCTTATACACCAACGTCCATCCGTTCGATGAAGCAGAAAACGTGACTCATCGGAGAAGGCAATCCTTTGTCAACCAGCGAAGGTCCAATTCCGATACTGCCGTGAAAATGCAAGCCTTTTCTGCCGATGCACCTTCGTTAACATAGGTGCAGTGACCATCCGTCTGCATCGGAGCCCTATACGCATCAAGGTTCACTGAACTGTCGTTTTAGGCGCACTTCCGGTAGCCCCCTGGTTCATTCGGCCAGTGAGTTGTTTCACAGTCGGCCCTCACGCACCTTCGAAGCCGACGTCCACCTTTCACATCAATGGCAAGTGGTGCTTCGCGGTTTCCACGCCCTTTATTCTCGATGGTGCAATTTCTCCAATCACGATACACTTCAACCACAGCACCACGCCAACAGTTCACAAACTGCGCTGTTTCAGAAATACTGCCACCCTTGGTCCGAAAACCGATAATCATTCCTTTTTGCAAATCTAATAAATCACTCATTTTATCCATGACAGCAACGAGTGATGTGTTTTCAGATTGCCTACAGCACACTTTATATATCCTCCAAGCCCGCTCTTGACACGTACCTTCTTTCATTGGCTACGCGCTGTTGACGTCGAAAAGTAGGCGGTGGTCACAATAATGTGACTCGACTGTGTATTATACTGTTCATCCTAGAGAATTCGATATACTTGAAAGGTTTAATTAACTGCATTGTGATTACTTGCTAGACAACGATCTGTTTATGCTCCTCACGTTTCTGTCTACTGAATGTAACCCAAGTCAAGTAACTGGCATCATAAGGTCAATTGTGAACTGTGTGTTACCCACGGAGATTAGAATAATACTTCTGGAGATGCCCTGATTCTCTCAACCGTGAAGCCACCGCAAAGTGTGGGACTTTAAGGTTGTTTATATGATACCAATGTAGTTTCAACTGTCTGTATTTTTGAACTGCGTGGTTTATGGTTGCAGAAATCTTGTTCATATCAAACCGGAATGAATTATACTTCATACAAGAGTGAAGTTTTCAATTTTAATGCTATGGTTTGCTTAGAATTCTCACTGAAGTTCGCGTGTTTCAATTTAAAATAAAAATGGAAAGGAGCCTCAATAATTAGGAATTTTATAAATCCAGCATTTTCTCATAAGTTAGCAGAAAGTTACGACGCAAAATCAGAAACATTTGCGACGAAAGAATGCGATTCGGCCAACACACGATGCACTGTGATAGCCTTGAAAACCACCAGCTTTCCCACACTTTAACGGCCGTCGCTCGCTGTTATTGGCTTCACGCTAAGCGGTACTGCTCCATTGACGAGGGCATCTCCAGATATCTTATTCTAGCATTCTTGGTGTTGCGTTGGCTATTTTTAAAGCTAAGAGAACAACACTTATTTTTAAGTGTTGGGTTGGTGCGAATAAAATATCCGGCAAAGGACCAGCACACGTCGGTGGCGAGAACGGAAACGTAGGACAACTTGACTAGACAAAATAGTCCCCTTTGGCATCGACACGTGGTTGCCATCTGTGCGGCAAGACCATGAATCCGGAACGGAAAGAGTCTTGTGGCTGGGACCCGAAGAAGTCATCAACTGCGCATTGAACCTCGTTGTCTGTCGTGAACTGTTTCCCGGACAGGAAGTGATCCAGGCGACGAAACATATGATAGTTTGTCGGAGACAAGCCTGGGTAATAGGCTGAATGAGACAATGCTTCATAGCCCAAGGCGCTTAGTGTCAGCATCATTCATTGTGCGACATGAGGCCGAGCGTTGTCCTGGAGCAGAAGAACACCATGTCTGTTGACCAAAGCCGGTTGTTTCTTCAGCAATTTCCAGTGCATCTGGCGTAATTCAGTACAATAACGTTCTGCAGTGATTGTTTGGCCTCTTGCCAAGAAACACCGATGAATTATTCCGGCTGTGGACCACCAGACAAGCAGCATCATCTTCTTGCTGTGTAGGGGTGGCTTAGAATGCCGTCCAGCAGGCCGTGCCTTGCTTAACCATTGTGCAGGTCGTTTCAGGTTATCATAAAGGACCCACTTCTCGTCGCAGGTAACGATTCCATTCAGTAGAGTTTCTTGTTTATTCCTGGCAAGCAGCGACGTGCAGACTCCCAAACGTCTAGTCTTGTTGGCAGTTGTCTACTCATGCGGCAGCCACATGTCCAACATTTTTGACCTTACCCAGAGCAGCCAGAAACCAAACAACTATCGTGTGGTGGACACCTACCTCTGCCGCTATCTCACGAGACGTTTTTCGGGGGTGTGCTTCAACCACACGTAACATAACATCGTCAGAAACAGCAACAGGTCGGTTACCACGTGGTTCGTTTTGCAGGTCCGTATCTTGGCTTCGAAATTTCACAAACCATCGCCGAATGGTTCGTTCGTTGGCTGTATTCTCCCCAAACGCTTTGTTAACGTTTCGAGCAGCAATTCCTGCAAAATGGCCCAGTTTAAATTCATACAGGAAGATGGCTCTCCAATCCGGCGTCTGCATGCTTTCTTTGAAAACCACGTTACGTCCAAACCAAACCACGTCTGAACTTTGTTTTTGATGATATGTAGAGGACTTTAGGAAGGGAGTGTCTGACCCCAGGTCTAAAACAACCCTTAGAAATAGAAAGCTAGGAGATTTGGGCTAGAGCGCCCGATAGAAAAATGACACGGAAGCGAAGTAGAAAGGGGAAAGAAGACGCCATTATTTATTACCGGGGGCCAGTACCCGCGGTCCGACGGCTTAACATGCCCATCCGACGCACGGCGGATATTCAGTGGATCGAGCGTTCGTACCTGCCTGGGAACGAACATGAGGTCCTTTCCGTGGCAGTCACGAACGTTGCCCACTAGGCCACCCGCGGCCCAAACTTTGTTCTTGATATAATATAATAATAATATTAATACATAAGGTTTAGGTCCAATTTACACATTCAGTTGTATGGAGGTAAGAAGAAGTAGATAGGTTCGGGGGTAGAGTCCCCTGATTGGATAGGTTTTAAAGAGGAACAAGAAAATAGGTTTGTGGATATATACTGGTAAAACTGAGCGCGAGTGAATTGCACTTTTGGCAGTTGAGAAAAAAGTATCAACTCCTGTCACTACCAGGGAAGCAGAGTTAGTCTGACCGGTGAGAAAATGGCAGAGCCAAGGGATAGTCCGATGAATTCCCGGCGAAACGATGGAAAGTACGATGGATGCTGGTGATGGTTGAGCATGGTAATTCCTGGTGATTTAGTAATTCCAAGGGAGCTAGCGTGACGAGTTGGTGGTGCAAAAGAATTTTGAAATGGAGGAAGCATAAGGGAAATAGTGAGATTTTTACTCAAAGCAGTAGATTTCACTTACCTGTGTGCGTTTTTTTAACGAATGTTGCGAAAACGGGGTGGACTGCTGCTCTTATCCACCACAGTATTTGTCATTTTTCTTGTAGGACTTCCGTCCACAGTGAGTAGAGTTTTAGGTCCCAGTCACCTACAGCGAGATCGCCTTTTGGGCAGGACACAGAAACGGAAGGAATGAGAGCAAGTCTAGCGACTTTGACAGAACAGTTTGTAGTGAGATTAGAGCACAGTAGATAGCGCCACCGTACACGTACGATGTTGCACACAGAAGGGTGAGAGAATTTCAGGGGGGGGGGCACATAGGAAAGGATACCCATTTAACCAGTGGGTCCAGCCTGGGTGGCCGTCACTTAACGTGCTCGTCCAATGCACGGCGGATATTCAGCGATTGTTAGTAAATCACACCATCTCTGAAAGATCAGGCCAGGTTCGAATCTGAGGACCTTGCATCGATAGTCTGACTCGCAAACCACTAAGCCATCCGCGGCTCTGGACTGCGGCCCTTGACACACGTGCTAGCTATTTATACTAACTCTGTGACGTAATACCCACAACACCTGTGGGTGGTTCCATTCCGCTGGGGTGGGGGCCTGTCTCCACTGTTCGTTCCTGCCGGATATTTCATTCGCACCAACCCAATAGTTGCTTTGAGTAAACTGTGGCGGTATTTTTTTTCTTGTGCTCCAACAGTAAGTGTTATTTTTTACTGGTGTTTTCTGTAATTAGTCAATATATATATGAATACAGTATTTTTGAATGTGAGAAGTGTTCTCCCAGGAAGGGTTTCTGGTGCAAAGGGGCGGATAATCACATTCACTTCTAACTTCGTGTCTGCTTATGACTTTTGAAATCGCTCAACGACGTTCGAAGGATATAAGTTTACTTTTCATCATTAAGCATTAAAAGTCATGGCTCATTTATTGTTTTTCGACTATGCGCATCTTCATAATATGTGTCTATTTCTGCGCAGTTGATAATAAAATTGTTCTGTTTTGTTTCTAAAAGAAAGGTGCCGATTAGCTTTGACCATTCTCTAAGTAGAAGTTTTTACTAACAATAACAGTACTACATACACTGAAGAGCAATTGAGTTAGAGATACCTGTCTAGTAACGTGTAGCACCACCTTTCGCCCTGATGACGGCTGCGATTCGTCTCGGCATGGACTCGATAAGACACCGGAAGCGTTAGGAAGCAATACGGATCCACTACCCCTGAACAAGCTTCCACAGTTCACGAAGATTTGATGGAGGGGGCTCATCTCTCTCGATGGCATCCCAGATGTGTTCGATGGGATTGAAGTCAGGTGACCTAGCTGGCCAAGGAAGCGAGGTCACGTCGGTGGAGTGTTCATCCAACCATTCGAATACAATTCGGTAGCCTCATTGTCTTGTTGCAGGATGAGGTCCCCAGTGGGATGTTGAAGACGCACAAACGGGAGCAAATGATCGTCCAGGATATCCCGGTAACGTTGACCTGTGAGGGACGATGTCACACGTACCAGGGGTCCCATTTCAGTCCAAGTAAGCAGTCCCCAGACGAAAATGCCACCCCCACCAGCTTGAAGAGTACCCTGCTGGCAAGAAGGGTCTATCGCTTCATGCGGTTTGCGCCGTACTCGCATCTTGCCATCCGCATGTATCAACGTGAATCTCGACTCATGAGTCCAGGCAACATCTTTCTACATGTGTAGGGTCCAGTGGCGATGTTCCCGCGCCCATGCTAATCTTTGCACCCTGTGATGTGCGGTCAGCAGCGGTACCCTCATGGGACGATGGCTTCTGTACCCCATAGCGAGGAGATGGTTCTGGATGGTGTGGCTGCTTACACGTTTTTGTGCACCAGCGTTAAATTGCCGAGTGATTTCTTGCACTGTGGCCCGTCTATCCGCTGTTACAATGCGAGCTAGCCGACGATGACTCCGCTCATCCACACGCTGTTGTCCACGGCAGTTGGCTCTTGCAGGGATGGTTTTACCGGATTCTTAGTACTCACGGAGCACCCGTGACCGAGTGGCTCGTGAAAATCCCAGTGTCTGCACGACTTCCGAGATGAAGTGAACCATTCGTCGGGCCCCGATAATTTGCCCACGATCAAATGCGCTTAGATCCTCCGTCTTACCCATACTACGTCCGACTCTTACTGATTCCCGTCGCATCACTCCTTATATATAATAAATTGTTGATCAGTCTCAAATTGTCGTCCCCATATTGTCGTTTTTTAAAATGGGGAACAACCAGAAGTCACGCGGTGACAAATCTGGACTACTATAGCAGGTTGGGGCATCAAATTAATATTCATTTTCTCCAAATAAGAAACGTCAGAACTGACCATGCGCGGCCTTGCATTGTGCCGCACATGAAAAGAAATAGAGAACCCAAGTTGATTAAAATCGTTTCGTGCCGAAATGCTCGGTTAAAATTCTGTGAATGGATGATTTTGAAATGTGAGCCTTACCATTGATATCTATAATTGATAGGTGTCTGTCTTATCCTGTTTTAATAACACCTATTATATTGACGTTTACCTCTGTAACATTCGTTGAAGGTCTTCCTTAATGCGCGATTAATGCCGCCGACACACTGCCATCCATAAATTCTTTATGCCGTCTGTAAATTGTTGAGTTTGCTAGACATTCATCTTTATAAGCTTCTAGCATAAGTGTCTCCGACAGACTTCTTAAATCGGTAGCAAAATGTAAAGGCGCATCTATTCTCCTTCTTTCACATCCAATTTTTCTAAAAATCACAGCGCAAAAACACTTGTTAGGGGTTCACGAAACAACCCTGATTAAAGTGCGTACTACTGACGACGCATGCGTGATAAACAGATGTGGCCGGTTGCTATGGTTACTACAACTACTTCCGTTTTTTCTAGATTCGTGCCGAGGTCGAACGCAGTATTGCACATTTTTATAAAAACATTCTCAGTTGTTTTGGGACAAGCTATGTATATTGAAATTGACAGCCACGTGAGGCTGACCACAGTTTAACCACACAACACACATGAAACAAAAGCAGCACCGATCCTCCCAGTGCAACGCTCACTTAGAGGGTGAAAGGAGCAATGGACAAAATTCCAGGTATTTTTATACCCTGTTCCCTCTCCAACGACATATTCATTCAATTACTCTCCTATTTCTCTCTGCAATTGTTCCCGAGAAACCCATTTTAACGAGCGCAAGCCCCATTCGTTCTCTTTTTGACTAGAATTACGTAGTTAGTTTCAAATCTGATGACGCGATACACCCTCTTCCTATTTCTTTTCTATCAACATTCTTCCACTAGCACACGGAGATTGCTTTGCGCAGTCGCAGTTCCGTCCTGTATGTCATCATTTCTATTCCTTCATTCCTGGACAGTGCGCAGCAGATTTTTTCAATCTCATTAAATATGGAATTTCATTACATTTTGTTACCGTGTCTATTAAAAGTAATCATCTTAGCTTCTGTATCCCTTGTTTAATCCGGGGACTTCATCAAATTTGGTTCGTTAAAAACGGTGAAATTAGCTTTGAGTTAACAATTATACCGAACAAAATTTCGGGCTTTGCAGGGTAAATCCGAGATCTCGCTAAATACATGCTTATTATAAGCGTGTTCTCTATTTTGAAGTGGCTTGATCATGTTGAAAGAATGAATGATGAATTGTTAAATAAAAGAATTTATTCAGCCTAAGTGGTACGAAAGAAATTAAGAGGAAGACCAAGGAAATCGTGGGAGGACCGGAATTAGTATGAAGCGCAAAAGACCTTGTGTGAGATGTATGATGGATATGAGTGAAACTCGATTAGCGTGCTAAGATCGGCGTAAATGTAGACGTTTGATACATCAAAAGTAATTAGCATGCAGAGGCTTAACAAGGCATTTCTGCGCCCGGGGTAGATCACAAAATATTGTGCCTTTCCCCCACCTGTCATCCTTTCCCACGCCACATCTACATGTGACTTACTAAATGCTATCACGTCGCATTTTTTCCCCAATAATTTTATTAATTTTCGGAAAGAAATCAAAATTTGCAACAGTCTGGAAAGTTTTAAATAATTTGGGCAACTTAGATTAAATGTTCTGGTAATACCTTACTGAAAATGTTAACAGAATTGTACATGCTGATGATTTTTAATTCCGAAATAAACCAGCAAGCTCACTATGCAACGTTTCAAGCTAAATTAATGTTAGGATATTTAATCTAAATGGCTCGAATCATTCTAAACTTTCCGGACTATCGGTTGGATGGACACAAGTGTTGATTGCAGTCCAAAAATTAATGAAAATGATTGAAAAAAATGCGACGTGTTAGCATTTTGTAAGTCACACGTGGATCTGGCGCCATCTATTTTCTGGTCGCAACACCACCAAAGGAAAAGATATTGATTTTAAATATAATTATGGTTAAGTTTTAGAAAATATTAAGTATACTACACTGTTAAAAATTTGGGGATAGCTTGCGCCAAAAAGTGGTGCTACACCATCTGCACCACTTTCTGAGAAAAGATGCACCGTTATGTGGTGCAAACAAAACAAAACAATATTGTGCAACCTTACACCACTTTATGGGGTATGGTTGCACCGCTTTATGAGGTAAAGTTGCACCAGAAAATGGTGTAATGGTTGTACCATAAAATGGTGCAATATTATACCATCAAATGTAAGGTTGCACCATTTTATTGTGGAACCTTACTCCCTAATATGCTGCAAAGTTGTACCAGTTGTTGGTGTAACTTTTCCAAAATGTGGTGCAGCTGATGTAGTTTCACTTATTGGTGTAACATATCACCAAAATTAGGTGTAGTCTTTTTACATCACTGCTTTATGGATAAAATATTTTAAAAATAGGTTTTCTGTGTACAGTTCCAAAACGATGCTGTTTACTTCATCAATTTAGGGGAATAAAAAGGTTCCTTTTTTTTTCTTTTTTAATTTTTTCACGCATATTCGAAAGATTTTGATCTTCATTGCTTATGTTAGCACATATACTCTCAATTTCAAGATCAATAAACTGGGCCAATTAATGCCGCAATTTGAGCTTGTTATACTACATCTGAAGCTACTTCTATGGGAACAACCTTCTCAGAAAAATAAAATTGTATTCTTCTACACGTGGCTAGGAACATATATAACATCAGAAAGTTCAACATGAAAATAACTATGTTAGAAACACCAGATATAAATGTACTACAAAAATTATTTTTATCACTTACGTTATTAACTTGAATGAACACTTCTTTAAAATTTTCCAAACTCGCACTAACTGTGACGACAAAACCAACATGGCGGTACAACACAACATCTGTCCCCTTCGGATGACTTGATGACGAAGACGCATGCGCCGTTTCCTTCACGGCACCAAAATGTGGTGCAAGGCAACGCCGCTTTAGCAGCATTTGGTAATTTGCACGAAAACTTGGTGCAAGTCAAACGTTTTCATGCATCACTTTGTGGTGCAATTGTGAAAATCGCACCAGATCATGGTGTAAGTGTCAGATCCTGCACGATATTGTGGTGCAACGTTGAACTGAAACTTTTAACAGTGTAAGACTATAATATGAAGTTATTTTTATCGATGTTCAAATTTTCACCCTTGGGAACGCATTAATTGCGAAGAAAATAGCTACACAAGTTTTCCTGTTGGAAACACAAGGCAAAAATTTTTGGTGGATCCATTTTAAGGAGCTGGCCTCTGAATTTCAGAAAACAGCTTAGCGATATGTATAAAATACCAAAATGATTTTCATAAACTACGGAAACAACGATCATTTTCCTAAGAATGAGCACTTGCCTTGCGGAGGATTTGGGGATCACCCTACATATAACTCTTTTCTTGCTACAGCTCTGCTATGAGATATTTTTATCAGTTCCTGAAAATGTCGAGTCGTTATCCATTTTTGCTGTCCTACCATTCTTCGTGAAATATTTTATTCCATTCAGGGCTTGCTCTGTAAATATTTTTATGCTTCCGGAAATATGTTGCTATATTTTGCAAAAAGCCAGTTGCATTTTTACCAAGTTTCCCTAGTAACTTTTATTTTTTCCCTTTTCAATCATAACTCAAAAATTTATCTTTCACCATGCGATCAACGCCCATTTTCTTCTGAAATATTTAAAGAACAATGTTTTCCTGTATTTTAAATGAGGAGCAATAAAGAAAGTTCCAAGTCTTCCAATCCAGTTTCTGGTTTCTACGATTACTCATGATTACAACAAAGTGCAAACAGTAAACAGTTGTGCGTGTACTCGCTGAAACACTTAATTATTTCAGAAAAGAACTCGAATCAAGAAATTTCTCTTACAGGATTAGTCGACATCTGCTCCAGCATACGTTTCCTCATCATGTGTCAAGCAAAAATAAATTCATTAATTAAGATAACAAACATTTAGTTAATTTATTACCGTTTTATACTTTTATTTGCCTCAGCTTTCCACTCCGTACTAACCATTTTGTCATCATAGTTGAAGTTTTCCCGCAAATGAATAAATATTAATGTCGTTAATCCTTAATACTTACGCACGGAATAACGGAACAGAGACGCGGTCTTTTAATGATGTATCTGTAGAAGTTATAACATCTCTTCCCCGTGTAATTCTGCGACTTAATTAACGACGATATTTGCGTTTTGTATTTTCAGACCAATGATAAGAGCAGTGGCTGGTGCAGATGGATTGGTTCCCGAGGTCACGTGGAAATGCTTGTCACTCCAAAGCTCCGGTCACAGCCAGCGGCATTTTGCATCTGCTTTCCACTTACGAAGGAAAACGTGTTCTACAGAGAAGTTTCCACTTCGTTTCAGGTAAAAATCTACTCGTTCTCGTTTCGAAGTTCTACTTAATTTAATGCAATTGCAATTTTTGAAACTTTACTTTGTTCAAAGAAAAAACTTAACTGAACATGTCACATGGTATATTCAAAAATGCTAAGAGATGGTGGGTTTTTTTGGGGGGTTTCTTTCCTGTCTCCAAAAAGAGAACCGAATTATTGGGTATTATGAACTCGTCTTTTGACCAAAGATTAAAATCTACTCACACCGGACACTGAATTAAAAACCTTTATTCAGTACCGTGCTCGACCTCTTTTTGTCCAAATTAAGGGACGTATGCTATTTGGCCGAGAAGGAAGAACAATACAAAATATTAGATTTGCAGATGACCGAGCAATATTAGCTAATACTGAAGATAAATCACAGCATCTGATGCAAAAATTTGAAAGTGTGTTAAAAAAATATGGTATGGAAATTAACACAAAGAAAACAAAAACGATGAAAGTCGCCAGGAAATGTTGAGGTGATGATGAATGGAGAAGATGAAAGAAAGCCTGTGAGACTATGCAAGTACCTTGGTATAGTATAATCCAAGAAAATGGAAAATGTGACATGGAAATAGAAGAAAGAAAAGGAAAATACTCATTTTATAAAAAGAAAAATTTGTTTATTGAAAAAATGAATAAACATTCTTAAAAAAGGCATATTAAGTTCTATATTTGGAGTATAATTTTTTATGGGGCGGAAACGTAGGCAATTGGGGAAAAGGAAGCTAAAATGTTGGATGCACTTAAAATGTGGTTATGGAGAAGAATGGAGAAAATAAAGTGGATTGTAAAAATTACCAATGATGAAGTATTGCAAAGAGTTGAAGGAGGAGGGAATTTAGCAAAGACCATAAGTAAAATAAAATATAACTTGATAGGACATGTGTTAAGAGGAGACACCTTATTGAAAAAAATGGTAGAAGTGATAATTGAAGGAAAGCGACTAAGAGGAAAGGGACGCCTAATAATGCTTGATGATATTTAATTAATACACACAACTGACGTGGATCATTAACACTAAACAGAAATCATCGCTCCTTCCACGTTAATAAGTGAGTCTCAAAAAAATTATCATCGGCCGCCACCGGGAATCGAACCCAGGGTCTTGAAGTTAGGCGCTGGACATGCTACCACTTCACCATAGCGGCCTCGAATTCTCCAGACTCACATGGAAGACCCTGGGTTTGATTCCCGGTGCGGCCGATGAGAATTTTGCCGAGACTCTGTTATTAACGTGGAAAGAGCGATGATTTCTGTTTGGCTTGATGATATAATAGGCACAGGTGGCTATGAAGAAATGAAGGAGAAAGCAAAAGACAGAGGAAACTGGAGGAAGAGAACTTGCTGAGATACCGTTGGACCCGTCAAGAGACAGAACGCTAATGATGATGCGATTTGTCACAGATTCCGCAAGGTATTGGAGTGCATCTACGTGTGCAGCATACCAGGCGTTGACAAGACAGTCCTTTAACTCGCTGAGATTTGACGGAAGAGGACTTTGCTTCCGGATCTGTTTTTCTAACATGCTCCATACATTCCCAATGGGGTTCAGATCCGAGTTTTGTGGTGGCCAGGGAATGTGGTAGAATTCGCTGTCATGCTTGCTGAACACATCTTGTGCGACGGACAGTAGCATTGTCGTTCATAATACAGCCGTCACCTGCTGGATAAAATGTCAGCATTGCAGGATGGACTTGATTGGCAATAATGTCCAGATAATCCTTGGAGGAAACCCAACCGTTCAGCAATATCAGCGGAACCCTTCCGTACTAACAGCATTATCGATGCTCTACCAAGTTCGATCTAACTCAGAGAACTTATGCAGCGTAGGGACCTAAACTATTTGCGGAAGAGGTAATTTTTCTGACAAATACGACTTCACTTGGCATAGATTCCAGAAAGCGTTTGAGTGCATCTAAGTCTACACCATTCAGCAGACTGTCCCTACTTGGCTCTGAATTGACGGAAGAGCGCTTTACTCCCGGATTTGTTTTTCTAGCATGCCTCATACATTATTAATAGGGTTCAGATCCGAGCTCCCGGTGGTCAGCGAAGATGGTAGGTTGCTATCTCGTTCGCTGAACAACTGCGGAATACATCTCCCGCAATGGACAGTAACATTGTCATCCATGAAACAGCCGTCCCCTGCTGAATAAAGAGTAAACATAGCAGGGCAGACTTGATCGGAAACACTATTTAAATATTTTTTGGAGGACACCCGACCATCCATCAATATCAAGGAACCTGTTCTGTACCAAAAGAACATCTCCCACACCATGACACCACCTCCAAAACCTTGAGTTGTGTTTACAAGTAAAGCTGGATCCATTGTTTCATGGGACTTCCGCCAAACTCTCTGCTTGCTGCCTATACATAACAAGGCGTACCGCGACTGAACAGGCCACACGACTTTTTCCAGTTGTTCAGTGTCCAGCTACGGGGATTTTGATACTACTATGCATGAACTTGCTGGTTCTCCTCAGAAATCGGTGGTTCTCATATAGGCATACGACTGCCTCTACCAATCCTCTTCATTGAATGCTTCTGTCATTTGCTGCAAACATGGAGTCCTGTTTCTCCGTACAAGCCTTCTCAGACGATAGCAATCGCGTTCTTGACAGATCGTCCTTGCGCCACAGTTACGCTTTTTAGACAAGCAATATGAGTTATTATCCCACTAATTAAAGACCCGTGATATTTCACCTTTTGAGAAATCAATCAGTTTTCAACCCAGACGGGCACCCTCAATAAGCCCTTTATCAACACCGAAAGATCTTTTGTTTTCCCCATTCTGATCAACACTACTGACGATTTGTAACGTATACTCTATATTCACTTTCCTTTTGATTTTACTATCTCTGGTTATTTTATTTTACTATGTAAATTATCTTCCTACTGAACGAAATATTATTTCACCCGCTGAATGAGATCTGGCAATGAGTGTAAGTCATGACGTGGTGGTAGCTAGTATATAGGCGCGTTCATCGAGACTTAGGAGAGCTTTTGTGTTGTTATGAGGAGAGCTTGTGGTCGTTAAGCGAGAGCGTGTATAATACGAGGAGTGATTATTCATTATTGTTCTACAAGTGTTGTGTGTGCCTTAGTTGACCAAGAGTCGTTGAAATAAAGAAGTTTTCAGTAAGTTCAGTCTTTCTCAATTCATAGTTTTTGTCAGACCTCTGTCTGGCTGTTAGGTTTATAACATTTATTTGATTCCTATAAATAACCAGCGTTGAGACTTTGTTTAAGTTCGTAATTAACTAGTAACAACACCCTTTTGAATTCATTATTTTGAAGCTTAGTACAAGTATATCATTAGCTAGCTGGTAGGAAGAGAATCATTCATAATAATTAGCTTAGCGGAAAGTAAATAAAGCTAATTCATTATAGATTACTGAAGAGCAGCAGTTTTAAATACTCCAGCCAGATAGACACCCACAACAAACCCTTTATCGAACTCCGAAAGATCCGTTATTTTTCCCACTGTGATCAACACTACTGACGATTATTGACGATCAGCAGTTTTAAGCTGTCCAGCCAGACGGGCATCTACAATAAGCTCTTTATCGAACTCCGAAATATCCTTTGTTTTTCCTCATTGTGAACTCGAACTCCGAAGATCCTTTGTTTTTCCTCATTCTTTATCGAACTCCGAAAGATCCTTAGTTTTTCCTCATTGTGATCAACACTCCTGACGAGCAGCAGTCTTAAATAGTTGCCTAGATCACGTGGTGACGCACTTGATCACGTAATTTGCATATAAGCTGCGTAAGTGGCGTTTACATACATCTCCACAAAGGTTTCTAATTCAGTGGCCAATGTGTGTAGTATTCTGAATGTATTTCAAGATTTATTTTTTTTAATCGCTATACTAGCTAATTTGCTAAAAAAATGTTTACCTAACTTTAAAGGAAAATTTTGCCTAGAAGGTGAAGAAAACTGTGCTCGTGGTTACATCAATCAGATTAAAATAGAATTATCAATACACGAGAGCACCAATTAACCGAATGTTCAGTTATCCAGACTACTTCTTGCATACTGCATTAGGCGTTGCAGAGTATTTTTTCGTGAAATACACTGACGGAAAAAAAATCCCAACACCACGAAAAAATAGTTGTAGAGGAATGAAATGGCGGCAATACATTTGTATAGGTAACATATTTAATCGATTAAGGTTTCAATATCACAGCTAAATGTAAGCGCGAGAAGAGTCATTTAAATGTGAAATGCTGGTACATTAATAACCGGTGTAACAGCCAGAATGTTGAATGCAAGCATTCAAACGTTCATGCATTATGTCGTACAGGTACTGGATGCCAGTTTGTGGGATGGAGTTCCATGCCTGTTGCAATTGGTCGGTCAATACAGGGACGGTTAATGCTGGTTGGGGGTGACGCTGGAGTTGTCGTCCAATGATTACGTGCTCGATTGGTGAAAGATCTGGTGATCTAGCAGGTCACGACAACATGTCGACACTCTGTAGAGCATGTTGGGTTACAACAGCGGTATGCGGGCGAGCGTTATCCTGTTGGAAAACACCCCTGGAATGTTGTTCATGAATGGCAGCACAACAGGTTGAATCACCAGACCGACGTACAACTGTGCCGTCAGGGTGCGTGGGATAACCACGAGAGTGCTCCTGCTGTCATAGGAAATTGCTCCCCAGACCATAACTCCAGGTGTAGGTCCAGTGTGTCTCGTCCGCAGACAGGTTGGTTGCAGGCGCTCACCTGGCCTCCTTCTAACCAACAAACGGCTATCACTGGCACCCAGGCAGAACCGGCTTTCATCAGAAAACACAACAGATCTCCACTCCGTCCTCCAATGAACTCTAGCTTGACACCACTGACGTCGCAAACGGCAGTGGTTTGGAGTAAGTGGAATGCACGCTACAGGGCGTCTGGCTCGGAGCTGTCCTTCAAGTAACCGATTTGTAACAGTTCGTTGTGTCACTGTGGTGGCAACTGCAGCTCGAATTGCTGCCGCAGAAGCGGTACGATGCGCTACGGCCATACGCCGTACACGGCGGTCTTCCCTCTTAGTAGTGCCACGTGGCCGGCCGGAACCGGGTCTTCTTGAAGCAGTACCTTCCCTTGACCACCGCTGCCAACAATCATGCACAGTGGCTACATTCCTGCCAAGTCGTTCTGCAATATTGCGGAACGAAAATCCACCTTCTCGTAGCCCTATTACACGACCTCGTTCAAACTCCGTGAGCTGTTGATAATGGCTTCTTCGTCTTCTTAAAGGCATTCATGACTAACATCAACACCCTACGTGGAATCTCAACGATAACTAACGCTCACGAACGTTACAGCGCGTATTTACAGCAAACCTGCTTTGCATGTTCCGAGGGGCGCTACTAGCGCCACACGTATGCGCCGAGCGCGAAATTTGCATAGACGTCATCTTACAGATGTGCTCTCACCGCCTACCAACTGTCGTTTATCTAACACAACCCCTTCTTGGTGTTGGGATTTTTTTCCGTCAGTGTATTTACCCTTGACTTTACAAACCCATTCTGAAGGCTAACGACGAACTGGTTCCGAGAACAACCTGAAGATTTATACAGAGACGGGTTTCAAGAGACATCTGAAAGGAATTCAGTTCACCTGTGACGAAGATGTTCAAGCCGCTACGAGGGCCTGGTTGTCTAAGCGATGGCTTCTGATCATTCGTCAGAAAGGGGTCCGGGTTCGAATCCCGTGAAGCACGGATGTTGTGTTTGTCTTACGGCACTGACTTTCTCCCTTCCCTGAAATCAGTAGTCCTAAATTAGGGACAGGCGACTGCTTATAGCCCATTGAGTTGCCCACGGTGGTCGTTAAAACTCCAATAAAAAAAAGCCGCTATGAGGAAATGGTTCCGAGAACAACCTGAAGATTTATACAGAGTCTGGTTTCAAGAGACATCTGAAAGGAATTCAGTTCACCTGTGACAAAGATGTTCAAGCCGCTTCGAGAAAATAGTTCGGAGAACAACCTGAAGATTTTTACAGAGACGTGTTTCAAGAGACATCTGAAAGGAATTCAGTTCACCTGTGACGAAGATGTTCAAGCCGCTACGAGGAAATATTTCGGAGAACAACCTGTACATTTTTACAGAGACGTGTTTCAAGAGACATCTGAAAGGAATTCAGTTCGCCTGTTATAACGGAGTAAATTTCTCCGTCATTTTTATCCGCGCCAGGATTCGAACTCGGGTCCCCTCATTCCGGAATAAGGTGCTCTACCAATTGAGCTACGCGGACGTTTTATTCTGATTCCTATCTGCCTTTATGTCGTGTGCGTCCTTCTGGCAGGTACGTCACATCTCCTGGTACGTTACACTGTGACGAAGATGTTCAAACTTCTACGAGGAAATGAGAACAATCTGAATATTTCTACAGAGACGGGTTTAAAAAACTTGTTAAACTTTGACATATCTGTATCGAGCGTGAGAGGAACTATGTAGAAAAATAAAACATGTGAATTAATGAAAAAATTCTTAATTATGTTCTTGTTTTGTTTCAATTTGATATCTTGCCACTTTTGGACCTGTATATAAGTATGGGGCCATTACTTTCTGAACACACTCTGCAGTTTTGTTGCCATTAGAAACAAAAATAATTTCCCCAGTCCAACCTTTTGAATTGTACTTATCTTTCCAAATATAAAAATAAGTTTGCGCAACTCTGCCTTTACAACAGAAAATTTTGAAAACAGTAAGCGCATTATCCAGCGCTTTCCGCTCCTCCGGAGTAAGATCCTTTTCTCACTCCGGTGTAAGGGTTAAACGCTTTTTCATTCCGGAGTAAGTTGCTCTCCCAACTACTGTACATGGACGGAATGTATCGCTGCAGATTTCTCGTCTTGACACGTGCTTTACCTCTGTAGTACACTATGTTGACAAAAGTAACCCCTTCAAAAGCACTTGAACGGAACCGCTGCGTTGCTAAGATGCACGATACTGCTGGAAACGGTAAAAAAAAAAACAAGCCTGCAGCTGACCGCGATCATATCGCACTGTGAGGTTCAGTGAAAATGTCGTGGCGGGAGAGAACTGACTTTTAGAAAGGAAAGATTGTTGGGTGTTATATTAGTGGGTTGTCCATAAGAGAAACCGAGAGGCGTTTAAACGTACCCAAGTTAACTGTTTTGGATGTACTGAATAAATAGAAGACATACGGCGTGCCTGAAGCAGCAAAACGTACCGGTAAACCAAAGAAAATCAGTGATAGAGGACGTCGAAGATTCAGCAGAGTCATTACAGATAATCGACGGAGTACTGCACAAAACATCAGTGTACAGGTGAATAAAATTGCCGGAACCTCCGTATGCACACGTACCATTTTCAGAGAACTTCATACCATGGGTTACCGTGGTCGTGCGGCTGCTCATAAGCCTTTCATCTCCACTCGGAATGCTACTGGTCGTTTAGCATGGTGTAAAGAACGTTTACCGTGGACCGTAGATCAATGGAAACGTGTCGTATAGACTGATGGATCCAGATACACGATCCATCAGTCTGATGGCCGTGTGTTGGTATGGCGGCAGCCGGGGAACGCTATTTACCACAGTGTACTGTTCCTACGGTCAAGTTTGAAGCTGGCAGTGCACTCGTGTGGGGATGTTTTTCGTGGTATGGACCCGGCCCATTGGTTATCGTGGACAAACCTGTTAACCACCACGTCTACCTCGATATTCTAGACAATTATGTCCCTACCAACTCTGTGGCAATACTATGAAACCGAGCCTTGTTGGTGCCAGCAAGATAATGCACCGAGTCATAAAGCAAGGACTGTTACGGCGTGGTTTGACGATAATTCCGTATCGTTTGTAGATTGGCTAGCACAAAGCCCTGATCTTAATCCCATAGAGCTCCTATGGGATGAATTAGAGCGCCGCATAAGAAGTTTGGGATCAAGGTCTGCTATTAAGCAACAGTTAACGGTAGCATTATGTACTGAATGGAAGCACATATCTATCCCCGTGTTCCTAAACCTTGTCGAAAGCCTGTCTCGAAATGTCAGTGAATGCATTAAGGCCAAAGGTGGACCGACACCGTACTAATGTATGTCAATAAATGCTATGTTGTGTTTCCCTGCTAGGTGCCCGGTAACTTTTGTCAATATAGTGTATGTCACAAAGTACATTTCTAAATATTTTGTACGAAGTAAAGAAACCGCACTGGACTGGAAAAAAAAGCGCATAATGATTAATGGAAAGTTGCTAAGTCTAATGATTCACGAAACGCTGCTTAAGCCTAGTGATACATGAAACGTTGCCTAAACACACTTAGTTTCACCAGAACTATTACGTTTGCAAAAAAAATAGCCTAGTTCATCAATTCATATGAAAAATGCAATCAAAATTAATAAAAATAATATTAACTTCTCTTCGAATCCTCATATCGCACATTAAGTCTTCAGCACAGTCAACATAAGACACACGATGAACAGAGTTTTTCTCGGTTTTAATCGTACCGGGTTTGGTTTGTTATTACCCGGTTTCTGACGTCACAAACGGGAAAACTGCGTAGGCTTAGGCCTCTAGTTCTCGAGATGACTTTGATTCTATCCTTACGTACTTTTAATAAACACAGGTTAGAAAAAGGGACCTGAAGCAAAGCAGAAAATCTCTCAGGTATAACTTCTAAAGCCGAGACATTGAAAATTAACAGACAGAGTGGGGTTTTTTTGTTTTTTTTTTTTAGTTTGTTTGCTTTTTTAGGTTACGTGTGTAACCTCTTTGCATTCTTAACTATTTTAATTGCGAATTTGTATGCCTTCTCGCGGGAAGTATTCTTAAAGAAAAAATATCAGCAAATGGCCACTGTGAAAACTAAGGGACGTGAATTCACGGAAAATTTCTGGAAAAAAAAGTGCGGCGAAGTTGTCGGTAGGTGACCGTGTTTTTCAGAAATTTCCGTTTCTAATAAAGTGCCCGTTTATTTTAAATTCCGCATTTTCACAGATTTTCCGCAGTCAGAAATTGCGTTTATTTCAGAAAAGTCCGTTTCAGGGTTTTCCGTATATAAACTGAAATTTCGCAAAATCGCATTTTTCAGCCCTAACCCCAGATAATCTATTTGCTGCAAGATCAAACCCCCATCTTTTCGTTTGGTAAGGCACACCTTTAACCACTGAGCTACCTACAAACGCTGGGAACCCCGAATCACGTACATCGTAAAAAAAATTGGGCGACGATTACTTTTTTTTTTTTTTTTTGTCATTAATGCGAGTGATTTAGTCATTTTATTTTCTGTTGGAGTTTTCTGTTTTTCTGAATAGGTTTGTAATAAAACAGTTTCTGTTAGAGGACTCTTCACAATTTAAGCACTTTTCATCGGGATTTTTCTAAGCAACAAAATGCTTTCAAACTTGATTTTTAACACGTATTTTGTAAAAAAATATCATGCTTTGTTACCGGTTTGTCCATCCGTCCGTCTGTACCCACGATATCTCTGCAACTATTAGTCCGATTTGAAAAATTCTTTTTGCATTGGGAAGCTTGAAATATGCGAATGATGATCCTTCATTTCGCTTTATTTTTTACGATGTACAGTTTCGCCGCTAGAGGGCGTCGAATTCAAAAATACGTTTTATTCCACATATTTGCTTCTAAACATCCGATTGAAAAAAAAAATTATCTTTCGATTCGATTTATGTCTTAGCGTATTTTAGATATAGTTACTTTTTCAAATTACGCATAGATTTTCCGCTAGGGATCGTAAAAGTAAATTACATTTTCCCCGATAACTCTTCTTCTAAAACTACGATTTCAAATTTTTTTCTTCAGCGGAACACCTTTCGATGGAAAACTCTTTTGTATACAATTTCAAATTTTTGGTAAAGAATACTTTGGCCACCAGGGGCGTAAGCTTTAATTTTTTCTTCTGATGTATTTGCCATAAAATCTGAGTTTCTAAAATATCGATTGAAAAATTTATTCGCGGACTAATGCTACTCACTTCGATAAACCTTTTCGATATATCTTCTTTTTAAAATATTCCACAGTTTCTCCGCCAGGGGAGTAGACGTATACATTATTTTTGTCAATATCTGTACTTCTAGGAGTCCGATTTGAAAAATGCCTTCTTTGTTGGATAGTGTTTTCAGTGTGGCGTGTTTTTCATATAAATTCAAAATTTTCAAGTAAATCATAGACTTTCCACTAGGGGGCACAAAGGTAAATTGCGTTTTCTGCGTTATTTCTGCTCGTAAAACTCCGATTTGAAAAATTCTTCCTGTATCGCATATAAGACCTGATGGAAAATATTTTTCACATGATTTATAATGTTTGGTAAAGAATGGTTTGGGCACCAAGGGGCATAAGCGTTAATTTCTACTTCTGATGTAGTTGTAGCACAATCTGTGCTCATGAAAACTCGACTAAATTTTTTTTTCTTGGACCGCTACCGCTCATTTGGAAAAACCTTTTGAGAATACTTTCTTCCTGAAATATTGCATGGTTTTCCCACCAGGGGACGTGAAGTCACATCTTGATTTTGTCGATATCTCTGTTTCTAAGTGTCCGATTTGAAAAATTCTTTCTGTGTTGGAGAGCGTTTCCGGTGCGAAATGTTTCTCATATAAATTCCTGTTTTCCTTAACGCACAAGTCTGCAACCAGAGGGCGTAAGCTCACGATTCCGTTTACAGCAATATCTGAGGGATTAAAAACCCGATTGAGAAACTTTTTTCTTCTGTTAGATACTATTTTTTTCCATACCGGTTCCATTGACTTTGAATAGCTTTGATAAATTGGTTTGCGTCAGAACGGATTCAAAAGACGTGCTTATTACACCCGAAAATTCGGTGTCATCTTTCTTGTTTATTAACTGACTGCAGTGGTTTAAATAGCTTTGATAAATTTAATTTGCGTCAGAACGGATTCAAAAGACGTTATTATTACACCCGAAAATTCGGTGCCATCTTTCTTGTGTATTAACTGACTGCGGTGTTTCAAATAACTTTGAAAAAAATTTAATTTGCGTCAGAACGGATTCAAAAGACGTGCTTATTACACCCGAAAATTCGGTATCATCTTTCTTGTTTAAACTGACAATGACTTTCAGTTATCTTTAAAAAAAGGTGAAATGTACTTTTTATAGTATTATTTCACCAAAAATAGTCCTAAATATAAAATGTACTCTTGATAGCTATGATAGCCCTTGTCTTAAGTTGTCCACAGACTGATACATAGACATCGTGTAATCATCTGTACAATAAGTTAAGTACCCGGTTTCTTACTGTAACACAATGTACACGGTGATTTAGCTAAGCGTGTACAAAGTTCTGGGAGGGGTAGGTTGCGCAAAGTCAAATCAGAATCACATAGCAATGCAGGGTCGGAAACGCCAACTTCATGTGCTAGTGTACAGAGAGGACGAGAAATGAAAGACCAGCACGTATAAGAGAACAAAATGTTATTTTATTACTCACAAGACATTTACGAAATGCATTGAGACTACAGAAGGTGTTCAAAGTTGCGACAATGAGCTCTTACACACGCTTGACATCATCGGCGCATGGAATCACGTACATTTTAGAAAATTCCTGGCGTGTCTCGGACTTCCGAAGCAGCTACAGAGATGCGTGCTACAAGGTCCTCATCACTTTCAACGGGGGTGTCGTACACCAGTCCTTTGATGTAATCCCAGAAGAAGTAATCAAGGCATGTTAAGTCCGGCAATCTTGCAGGCCAATGAATGGGACCACCACGCCCGATCCACTGATGTGCAAATGTCATGTTTAAGTGATGACGAACGCCATTGCTGAAATGGGTGGGGCCCCATCGTGCTGGAACCACATTGCACGGCGCAGCAACTGAGGGAACTGTTGTTCGTTCAATAGCTCTGCCAAGACGCCCTCCAGAAATTTCCGGTAACTCCTTCCGTCCAGACGAGGAGGCATGTGGTATGGGCCAATTAAGTAGTCCCCGACAATGCCGGTCCAAACATTAACAGCAAAACGGTTTTGTGCTGCACGTGGTCGTACAGCATGGGGGTTCTCCATAGCCCATGCATGCATGTTATGTGCATTGATGCAACCTTCCCGTGTAAGTGACAGTATCCTGAAAGAACGCGTGAGCAGTCTCGCGGCCCAATAGCGCCATCTACCGCATGAAGATGGCGTTTCCGACCCTGCATTGCTATGTGATTCTGAGTTGTCTTTGTGCAACCTACCCCTCCCAGAAGTTTGTACACGCTTAGCTGAATCACCCTGTATAATAAATATATACTGCGCAAAGTAGGGGAGAGGAGAAGAAATATCCTGTGCTTTAATAAACAAAATTCATGCGATATGCTATCCACAATAACCAATCTCGCTACGGAACTTCAAAATTCGGCAGGCGATTGAAATTTGAAAGTTTAATTAAACCTCAAGTATTCTCACCAATCGTTTTTATTACTGGTAATTTCTCGTCATACGGATACGGAAAAAGTGAGAACGGAGATTTTCCGTTAATATACGAAAGAAATTGCGGAAAGGTTTCTAAAAATTCAGAATTTTCCGTTAACACATCTGTAAAACGGTGATTAACCGTCGATATAAGAAACTGCGCACAGGTTTCTGAAAATTCAGAATTTTCCGTTAACACATCTGTAAAACGGTGATTAACCGTCGATATAAGAAACTGCGCACAGGTTTCTGAAAATTCAGAATTTTCCCGTGGTACGAAAAATCCGTTAAATTCAGGTTTCTTACTGTCATTTCACGGTAAAGGTTGTATCAGAAATATGCTTCGTTAATTCACGAAAGAACGGAAAGTGGCTCGTGAATTTCAGAAATTTTTTTACAGTGCATTTATAACAAGGCATTTTCGCTTAATAGAAAAATTTTATCCCTTTCGTTTTCCTTCGAGGTTTATTCCGCCTTTTTTTAGTATCTCTTCCAAATACATAGGTTGCAGAGTTAAATGCTGTATAATGCGGATTTTACAGCATTTTTTAAAATTATTTTTGCAACAATGTAAAGTCGTCTGTCGACCGGTTAGTTCGAAGATACTGCAAAACTTCGTTTCGTTCTCACAAATTACTTTTTAACTTCTCTGGTGGCAACAGCTCGATCCAAAAGTAAGAAGAAAAAATCTGGCAGCGTCTAAATGAATTTTTTTTTCTATCTTCCTTCCTCGCGAGATGCGTCATAATCGATGCAGTGCATGATTGATTCGCTGTAGTTGCTCCAAACTTCTTGTGAAATGAAAGGTTCTCGAGAAATAAAATTCGGGAGTGGGACTAGTAGTATGCCTATCGTCACGTCACGAGGAATTTTTATACATGAACCGTCCAGGAAACATTTTGTGACTTTCGTCTTCTGCTGAAACGGGCAAGTAACGATAAATTGTAAAAAGAGAATTATGAGTTTTGAAGCCACTGTGAATGTTCTTACATGAGAAATTGTGTGCAACGTGCTATACCGCGATATGTGGATGATTTATTGCGAACAAAAGAAATGAAATAGTTCTGAAATATTCTAAGATCTCTTTAGCTTCCCTGTTTTATTTTTATTTTACAGAATGTAAAATCTGTTCATTTAATATGAGGATATGAAAGAACTCTGATTTTTCCTCACATTTTTTTCAGTCACATGAGAATGGAAAGGTAAGTCAAGATGTGTGCCCTTCTTGAATTAAGGCATACTCTTATAAGGGAAGACAAAGGGAGAAAGATGGTGAAACAGAGAGAGAAATTACCGAAGAGCGGGCGAGAGAAAGATAGAGATTGAGAGAAAACTGAATGAATTAGAGAGATAGAGAAAGAAAGAGAGTGAGAGGGGGAAGAGAGGATAAATGCGTCAGGGAGACAAGATAAAAGAGCGAGAGGTTGAGAGAAAAGGAAGACGGAAGGAATAAATGAATAAGACGGTGACAGAGATAAGAAAAGAATGAATGAGAAAAATGAGAGAGAGAGGGTGAAAGAGTGGGCAGTCCTTGAGGGATAGGAAAAGAAAAGGAGTGAGTGAAAAAAATAAGAAAACAATGAATGAGAAAGGAGAGAAGAGGAGATAGTGAAAGAGCTAGTGCTTGATGGACAGGAAGAGAAAAATAGTAAATGAATAAGACAGTGAGAGGGATAGTGAATTAAAAGGGAAACAAGGGAAAGATTGAGTCAGTCAGTCAGAAAAAAAGAATGAAGGAGTCTGTGAGAGGATGTCACAAAAGAATGAAGGAGTCTGTGAGAGGATGTCAAAAAAGAATGAAGGAGTCTGTGAGCGGGTAAGGGAGAGTAAGAGAAAGAGTGGTAAGTAACAGGAAGACAGAAAATAATTAACAGAGTAAAAGAACAAATGCGTGAGTGACAGAAAAATGAAGAGAAGAGAGAGACTGAGTGTCTGAGGAGCAGACCCTGAGTGAATGAGTAAGTGAGAGAAAGTGTGAGGGAGATTGTAAGTGAAAGAGAATTAGTGAGAACAATACATACTGAGAGAGAATAAGTGAGAACAATACATAGTGAATGAGAGAGAATAAGTGAAGCAATACATGGTGAGAGATAGAAAGAGAGAGAGAGAGAGAGAGAGAGAGAGAGAGAGAGAGAGAGAGAGAGAGAGAGAGAGAGAGAGAGAGAGAGAGAGGAAGTGTGAGTAAATGAGCTATGGGGAGAGAAGATAAAAGAGCAAGAGGTTGAGAGAAAGGAAAAGGAAAATAGTGAATGAGTAAGACGGCGACAGAGATAAGAAAACAATGAATTGGGGAAAATGTGAGGAGGGACAGGCTGAAAGAGCAGAAATTGAGTCAGCCAGTCAGAAAAAAAAAAAGGAATGAAAGAGTCGGCGAGAGGGTGTCAGGTAGAGTGAAAGAGAGTGGTAAGTGACAAGAAGACAGAAAATAATGGACAGAGTAAAATAACAAATGCGTGAGAGACAGAAAAATGAAGAGGAGAGAGACTGAGTGTCTGAGGAGCAGACCCAGAGTGAATGAGTAAGTGAGAGAAAGCTTGAGGGTGACTGCAAGTGAAAGAGAGACCAATACATACTGAGACAGAATAAGTGAGAACAATACACAGTGAGTGAGACAGAATAAGTGAGAGCAATACATAGGGAGTGAGAGAAAGTGAGAGCAATACTTAGTGAGTGAGAGAGGGAGTAAAACACACGAAGACTGCTTATGAATAGAAAGAGTGAGAGAGTAGCTTATGACTGTGTGAGAGACAAGCAGAGAGAGGACGAGACAGGGAAAGGGGGAGTGAGTATTTAAGATAAATAAATAGCTATTGCCGCTATCTATGTTTCGTAATCGTCTGAATCCTTTTCAGTGAGCTGTTTACAAAGCGATTTCAAAGTCATATATGGTATGAAAGTGAGGATGACCAAGGCCCTCAAGCAGTAACAAGGCCACGATATTAGAGATATCAGTTCCCTCTTTTAATGACGTCACGTAGAAACCAAGGCTTCCGATTGGTTTCCTACGCTGTCGCATGTAATCAAGCAACGTAAAAGGCCATGCAGCATGAGAGTGACATCACAAATGGAGGGAATTCATCTCTCCAATGTCCATTGCTTTCTACTTTCTAGACGGCCTTATAATGGCATGTGTCTAAATGCTATTGGGTGTTCCTAATAACTTGCTGCTTCAGCGTATGCGAAAAAAGAGGTTAGGTTAAATTATTAGCAGGTAAGAGAGAGAGGGAGAAAAAAAACCCTCTGAAACTGAATTAAATTTCCACAATGAAATCTCTCATAATTAAAAACTTGCAGGCGAAAATTTGGTATCAGTTCTTTAATTGACGTGGTACTCACTAGAAATTGGGTATTTCATAACCGACACTTCGAGATCGTAACCTCAGCAGGAAATCCTTACATTCTTCCGTGAAATATAATGAGTTGTAACTTCCTTGTTATGTGAAGTATCGCAGCACGTTGGCTGTAAAAACAAAAATATCTTTTTAGTGCACGCTAAAAAGCAGTATTAGCAGAGGTCTAAAACCTCTTGCGTGTTGAAGTTTTAGGCAGGCGTGCTGCAAGAACATCTTGGGAGTAACGAATTATGTTCATGCACAAGACCAATTGGGTGAATCTGCGCACACACGTGAGAACAACAGGCTCATGTGCTCCTAGTTGTTCCGTTCACAAAACTCCTGCCCTCGCACGTAACAGCGTAACATCCTTTCTCTTTTGGAAACACAGCACGGTTTGGGTTTCCGTGTTAAAGGCTTATTTAAGTGCTGTTTTGAGAAGATTTTTTTGGAAAACGAAGGATTTATTTCAGGCGGTAAAGCTCAATTTTGGCGGTTGAATAAACGCAAACAATTGTTTTAACTTCTCTTCCTGCTTGTGAGTTCGTCTTTCGTTCTATCTGTCGTCCTGAACTTTATTAAAGTACCTAGGATAAGGAAAATTATGTATCTATCACATCCACTGACCTAGCATTTGGGATGCTAGCTTCATGCGCAGAGGTCATGTGATCAAAGCTTAAATGTTTTTTACTTTTAATTACTGATCGTGAAAGGCAAAGCGTATGGTACGTAGCAATACAAAAAATTTTTTTCTTTTAATTACTGATCGTGAAAGACAAAGCGTATGGTACCTAGAAATACAACCAATTTGGCTTTTAGTATCAAAATGCGTTGCCTAAAATATACAGTAAAAAGATAAACATTAACCCTTTAAGCGGCCAATGTTCTTGAACTAAACGATGTCCAAAACTTTTGCTCTCCACAAACTGAAATGTTCACATTGCGACGGGCTTTTACGAAATCTACGACAAAAAAAAATTAATCTTACTCCCTCTGATCTCCGCAGTACCAAACATAAATCTGTCACAGGTGATAAGTTCTCCCTTCTTGTCTTATATTCCCTATTCCATGACCGAAAATATAATATGGAAGAGCTAGAGTCCCTGATACGAACATCATGCAACTTGGTAAAAATAAGTGATTCAAACACCTTCTCTCTCCTTCCTTAAATTCCTTGTCATTGCCATAGCCTTTTATCAGTTAATTAGTCAGAGAGGATTCGTGCCAATCATAATCCTGAATGACCATTCTGAATAAAAAATCTAAGGGTGAAAGCAACATTTTTTAATGCTCTAGTTTTTAAGGTAACTCGTACGAGCAGAGCTTTGGGACCACTAAACATACCCTGAACGAATTCGTCTGAGTCGCATTCGGCGCTGTTCTTAGACAGAGAATATGTTCTTCGAGTTGATTTTAGCCTATTTTGTCAACCCCGATTTAATTCGTCCCAGCCAGTTAAAGGAGTTAAATAAATAAATAAATAACTGTTAGTCGATAAAATCTATAGCTAAATGCTATGCAAACGATGTAATATTAATAGCGTTAAAGAAAGACGGCCTGAAATGGCTGCTGTTTGAATTTAAGAAACTAACAGATGTCGATGTAATGTTACTAGCGTTAGAAGAAGACCGACTGAAATGGCTGCTATTTTAATTTATGAAACTAACAGATGTCGATGTAATATTAAGAACGTTAACGGAAGACGGCCTGAAATAAATAGCTGCTGTTTGAATTTAAGAAACTAACAGATGTCGATCTAATATTAACAGCGCTGAAGGAAGATAGCCCAAAATGGCTGCTATTTGGATTTAAGGAAATAAAAGATGTCGATCTAATATTAATAGCGCTGAAGGAAGATGGCCCGAAATGGTTGCTATTTGAATTTAAGAAAATAACAGATGTCGACGTAACATGAAAATTTAAGACAGAAGCAAAATGCACGTTTCCGTTTAAAGAACGAGTGAGGTATAAAGTTTAAATAGAAATCAAAGTAACAGAGCAAGTATCCATTTCAGGTATTAGGGAATTAATGTAAGCAGCGTTAAATTTTAATTGGGAAAGAAGGAAGCCTCAAAACAAGAACGCAAATAAAAAATCAGTATAATCTGTTATGGCGAAACTACACCCACCGGACACTGAATTAGAAACCTTTATGCGGACGTACGTAAGCATCACTTACACAGCGTATATGCGAAATACTTAGTCACAAGCATCATCGCATTATCTGGGCAACTATTTAAGACTGCTACTCGTCAGTAACTGTCATTAGAGTTGATCACAATACGAAAAACATGAGTTCGATAAAGGGCTTATTGTGTGCACCCGTCTCGCTGGAGCGACGTTCTAAAAAACAACAAAATTGACTAGTTTTTCAATCAGTGGAAAAATAACCCGCATTGCTTATCTAAGAGGCGTAACTGTGGTACGACGACAATATGTCAGGAACGAGATCTCCCACGTCTGAGAAGGCTTATATGGAAAAACAGGACTTCCTGTCTCCAGCAATTGAATGAAAACGGAATAAAGCCTGTTCGCGACCTACATCTCAGCGAACTATGCGCAGGGAATTGAAGGACATCTGTATTGGCAGCCGCATCCCTATCACTCTTTGCAGAAGGCGTATATAAGAAACTTTTTTTCCTTCGCATAGCTTCTGCTATAAAGAATACTTTGCTCGTGATTTCAATTTTTCTGTTATTCACAGTTCAGTCGCCCGAGGGCGTCAGCGTGTATTTCTATTTGAAAGAATATCTTCGATTCTAAACTCCTTTTGGGAAATTCCTCTCTTGGTAGGATACTATATATTTTGTCACCATTTCCTCCGAACATATTTTCCACTACGAGTCGTAAAGTTATATCACCTTCTCCTCCATGTCTCTTTTCATTTTTCGATTTGAAAAATACTTTTTGCCTCAGATATCTTCTGCTATGAGAAATGTTTTTTGCATAATTTGTGGGTTTTTCATTCGCAGCACACATTTCTGCTGTTGGTGGCCGAAAATACCTATTTCTGTTTGTGGATGTTTTAGCGACTGTGGAAACTCGGTTACTTTTTTTTCGTAACCGGTTCCATTGACAATAAAGAACACTGCTCACATTACGTAGTATGTACAGTCATTTGCAAAAGTTAAGACCACCTGTCGGTATTGGGAGATTTCTGCCGATTGCGTCAGCTACTGTCTGTATTACTCATCTTCCTGTAGGTGTCGCATCGTCCTACAGCAGCAGCTTTTAAGAGAATTGGGAGAAGCGTGCGAGCGTCGGTTTGCTACTGGTTTTCTTGCAGAGAGGTTTTGTACGTATTTTCTATATAGCGAAAAATGGGCAAAAAGGCGTCATTAAGTGTTACTCAGAGGGCACAAAAAATGACCTTATATCATGGAGGATACAACGAACGTGACTTAAGTAGAAAGGTGAATGTGAGCAGGATTGCTATTCATAATACGATCATGAAATATCGAGAAACAGGTGAATTTAGCAACCTAAAGAGAAGTGGACGTCCAAGTAAAACAACCTCACGTGATGACAATACCATAAGGCGAATAGTTATGCCTTCTCCGAGGAGTTCGTGCAAGAAAATCAAGGCCTTTCTACATTCAAAAGTCTGATATTAGTATCAGCACTGTTTCCCGACGTTTTAGCAAAGATTTTGGATTAAAGTCTTACAAACCTGCACATAAACCTACACTAACCTCTCTCATGAAAAAGAAGAGACCAGTTTACGAAGCGTCATCAATCACTGCTGAAAATTGGAGCCAAGTTCTTTTTTCCGATTAATCAACTGTGCGTCCATTTGAATCACGTGAAGCACATGTTCGACGACGAAAAGGCAAAAGGTTTGATGAAAAAAACACCATTAGCACAGTGACACATCCACCTAATCAGATGATAAGGGGTGCTATGTCAGCATCCGGTACTGCTTCATTACCCTTTTTGCCGACAGGCACTATCATGACAGGTCTTTTTTATGTGGAAGTGTTACATGAGAAGTGTTAACTCATATGCAAGGGAATTGATGCACAATCTTTATGCATGATGGTGCTCCATGCCACAAACTAAAGACAGTAAAGGACTACCTGCAGAGGAAAAACATAACTGTGCTTGACTGCCCCGGTAATAGTCCCGACCTTAACCCCATCCAAAATATGAGAACCATTTTAAAAGACAACGTAGCAGAAAAAACAGCCATCAAATTCCCAAGCTTTCATTGACGCACTAAAGTACGTGTGGTGCAAAGACATTTCAAGTGACTACTGCAAATCCCTCACGGAGATTATGCCACATCTTATTCTGTCCGTTATAAAATAAACAAAGGTGGCCACACAAAGTACTGATTTCGGTCTTTTTGTTTTCTAAAGAATGTAAGTATTCATCTGTCTTGTCGTTTCTTTTCAAATACCTCTGAGTAGTAATTAGCTGTTTCCTTGAAAATCTTAATTTTCAATAAATTGGCAGGTGGTCTTAAAGTTTTGCAAATGACTGAATTATGCACGGCTTCTATTTTATAGGAGGATATAAAGACGCTGTCCGTTTTCTTTCTTTTTCCGCATCGAAAAGGATTTAAAATACACTATATTTTCAAAAGTATTTGGACACTGCGAAGAACGGTTGACCAGGAAGGTGCGCTGTGAGTGGGGTGGTGCATACAGGGTGTTTCAAAACTAATGGAACAAACTTTAAGGGGTGATAGAACACAACGAAACAAGCACTTTTTGTCATAGAATGCATGGTCGCAAGTTTCGCTGTTAGGAGCTAGAGGGCGCCTTCCGTTTCCCCACACGCGCCGTCTTTCGAAACGCGAAGACAGGAATGGCACAACAAATCAAAACAAAGCTTTATTGCAGACAAAATAAAACAGAAAACGGGACATCACAAAATTACATCAAATTTGCAAACATTAATAAGTAAATACTGAAATCAATTACATTTACAAAAGCTGCTCAAAAGAACGACAGCCACTCCTGATACACACTTTGCATCGTCGACGTAAAGATGCCCGTATGTTGTGGAAAATACCTGGCATTTCCCGGACAGCTGAAGTAGCGACTATTTCCTCATTGGAATCAATGGGAGTGTCGTGCATTACGGACTTAAGATGTCCACATAAAAATAAATCCAGAGGAGAACTATCGGTTATCCACAGAGATTTGTACAGTGTGGATTATTGTGGAAGACCAGCGGCACATAAGGTACACATCACTACCGTGAATGCGAGGCGCCGTTTGGAGTGGTGTGTCTCCCGTCCTTCCTGAACTGTGGGTGACTGGAAATCTGTTCTTTGGAGTGATGAGTCACGCTTTTCACTCTTCCAATCTGATGACCGTGTTTGGATTTGGCGACTGGAAAGCTGTTCTTTGGAGTGATGAGTCCCGCTTTTCTCTCTTCCAATCTGATGACCGTGTTTGGATTTGTCGACTGGAAAGCTGTCCTTTGGAGTGATGAGTCACGCTTTTCACTCTTCCAATCTGATGGACGTGTTTGGATTTGGCGACTGGGTTGCTGTCCTTTGGAGTGATGAGTCCCGCTTTTCACTCTTCCAATCTGATGGGCGTGTTTGAATTTGGCTGTAGCCCTGGCGAACGATTTTCATCGGACTGTGCTCTTCCAACTGTTAAGTTCTGCGGAGGCTCAATAATGGTTTGGAGTTGTTTTTCATAGATGGGACTCAGTCCGCTGCTTATCATACTACAAGCCATGAACTCTGAAGTGTACCTCGACGTTCTGGACAATTCTTCCCTACCAACAATGTAGCAGTATTACGGAAATGGCCGTTGTCTCTTCCAACGCGATTGAACTCCCTAACACACTGCATAGTGTGCGCATGACTGATTTCTTGAAAATGAGGTGGCATTGTTAGACTGGCCTGCTCAGAATCCCGAGGTTAATACCATAGAACACCTCTGCGATGAACTGGAGCGACGGATTCGAAATTGACCACAACGACCGTCTTCGCTCTCCACTCTGGCAGCAGCTTTGTAGGACGATTGGCAAGCCATTCCTGTCGAGACCTACCGGAAATCGATTGATAGTATGCCTCGACGCGTTGCCCTTGTCATACAAGCAAAAGTTGGACAGACTAACTACTATAAAGACATTTGTCCTTGTACCATAACTGGTGCAACTTTGCACCACGTTATGGTACAAGGTCGCACCACATAATGGTTCGAGGTTGCACCCCGTTGTTGGATTTTGTTTGCACCACACAATGGTGTATCTTTTCTCAGAAAGTTCTGCTGCTCGTGTTGCACCATTTTTTGGTGCAACCTACGACAAAAGTTTTAACAGTGTATGAGAACTCTCAGGGCTATACACAGCGCACATTTTTAATTTGAAGCCACTGCATCCAGTATCATAGAACAAGCGCATCATTCGTGTCTCATTCGGTGCTCGAGCCCGAGCACATCTGGGCTGATTGATTCAAAACCTGCTCTTCTGGTCACTCGACCACAACGACGACCTAGCTGGGTTCTCATAATTAATCTCCCAATATAATTTTGGCATTTTTTTTCTTAATTATAGTTTATTGTTGTTAAGTTTATGACCTGTTCTTTGCTATGAGATTGAAAAAACAAAAATCTTGCACCCTTTACCAGCTCAGGTGCTAACCTTTGTGACGTATATTCTAAATTAACTTTCCTTTTTAGTTTTTTCCCTATGTAAATTTTGAGTTTGTTCTCAGTTATACTTCACAACTTAACGTGACATCTTCTCTCTCAAACGAATACTGTTGGCAACACATTTGAGGTCACAGTGAACGTGACGTATGACTGCATGAGATAAGAACGATAGATAAAAACACCGATACAATTACAAATTTTGAAGATGACAATCCGTTTTTTGGCGTAAATGTGACAAGGATGGTAAGTCAGATAATATTTGAAAACTTGAAAATTTTCATCGTCCTGGAGCGGGACTCGAACCCGCGTCTCCCAGAAAACGCCTAGTTATGCTAACCACTACACCACCCAGAACGACCAAGTTTCAAGTTTCCGATCAATTTGAATTTAACCATCACAGGATTCGCTAGTCGAAGCAACCGGCATTCATGTTTAGCGAATCTGGAGGTTAATAATCCTATCCCGTGATTGCCCGGAGAAGCAGATAAATCATGAAAGAAATACGGGATTACGCCATATTATACAAATTTCGAAGATGACAATCCGTTTTTTGGCATAAATGTGACAAGGATGGTAAGTCAGATAAGTCAGTTAGCATACCTAGGCGTTTTCTGGGAGACGCGGGTTCGAGTCCCGCTCCAGGACGATGAAAATTTTCAAGTTTTCAAATATTATCTGACTTACCATCCTTGTCACATTTACGCCAAAAAACGGATTGTCATCTTCAAAATTTGTATAATATGGCGTAATCCCGTATTTCTTTCATGACCGATACAATTGTTGCGCGGTGGTGTTGGATGTGTGGTGGATATTGATTTGTTAAGTAAAATGTGAAGTGCGATGTGGTGCTGATGATATTGTGATGTAATAAATCAATTAACGTGAGTTGACTTTATCTTATGTTTCGTCTGGCCATAAAGGTTTAATTAAGGAAGGGTTCTATCGTATTCGTACCTAATGCTTTAGACATAACGTAAGAACGACAATATTTCAGCACGAAAAGAAGTCACGTTATACCTTTTCAAGTGTTACAACCAAGTTTATCTTTTCCGTATAAGACGGTGGGACTCTGACATCTTTTGTAACTGCTATACTGAGGGATAAAGAAATAATGAACATAGAAGAAACAATAAACCCTGCATAATAGCAAAATCAACAACGGAACCGGAACTCGTGCGGATATCTAAATATGAGTATGTACTTCAGGTTTTCGTAGGAGTGAGACTTTGTTATTGCATCAGGCTATGCACATTTCGTCTATCATATAGGAGAAAGCAAAATCAACTTTTATGTCTGCGTACTTGAGAGAATGTTTCGTTTTCTTCCGATAATAAGAGAGATATTTGTACGGAGGGCACATAAAAATTAATGTAGGGGCGAACAAACTGGTTTCTTCCTTTGGTTTTTTCGTTCTCAGAGAGAGGGGCATGGATTTATTTATGAAACACATACGAATAGGAAAGTTGGCGAATTTTTCATGCAGCTGAAAAAGAGATTTCTGAAAGAGCTGTGTTATGATCTCATCGAACGCTTTCGTGAAACTGGAGGAGTTGATGACAGGAAAAGAAGTGTGATGCGCCTGCGCCTCAGGACGCACACGATATAAAGGCAGATGGCAATGAGAGCACATGTCCGCGTAGCTCAGTTGGGAAAGCGACTTACTCCGGAGTGAGGGGACCCGGATTCGATGCCCGGCGTGGACAAACCTGTGTTTTCACATTGGCGCCCGAATTTCAAGGATGACCTGGCCGTTAAGTTTCTCGCAATGGTGTGATGTTCTTTCCACACCGCAAAACGGGAAAAATGAGAATCCCTTCATCAGCCTACCTGTATTTTTTTCCAATGAAGCATGGTTTCACCTACATGGTTTACCTAAACTCTCTAACAACACGAATATGGGCAGCAGAAAATCCGCACGCGTTGCATCAATTTTCACTCCGTAGGTGTGCGATTTCCCGACGCAAAACCATCAACCCTATTTTTTTTAACATTAACGTGACTTCTGCTGTGCGCATAGATATTGTGCAACAATTCGTGGCGCTTCTGCTTGAAGATTAACTATGCTGCTGGTACCAACAGGACGGGGTAACGTGCCGTACTTCAAATGTAACAGTGACGCTACTGAAAGAGTTCTTTGATGACTGCATCATCTCCAACACTCTGTGGCCACCTTATTCTCCAGACTCGACTCCCCCGATTTTTAGCAAGTCTTTTGTAAAAAAAGATCGTGCTTATGTTATCGGTTTGTCCGTCCGTCCGCCTCTAGATGCCATATCTCGGCAACTATTAGTGTGATTCGAAACATTCTTTTTGCATTGGAAAGATTAAAATATGCAAATGATGATCCTTCATTTCGTTTTATGTTTTATACGATGTACGATTTCACCGCTAGAGGGGGTAAATGCAGATGATGTCGAATTCAAAATACATTTTATTCCATATATTAGCTTCAAAACATCCGATTGAAAAAATTCTTTTATCTTTCGATTCCATTTATGTCTAATAATATTTCAAGTTGCGCATAAATTTTCCGCTAGGGGCTGTAAAAGAAAATTACGTTTTGCCCTATATCTCTTCTTCCAAAACTCTGATTTGAAAAATGTTTTCTTCTGTTTATATAGCTTCTAATGGAAAATCGTTTGAATATAATTTCCAATTTTTGGTAAAGAATACTTTGGCTACCAGGAGGGCGTAAGTGTTCATTTTTGTTTCTGATATACAAATTTGCCATAAAATCTGAGCTTCTAAAATCGCGATTGAAAAAATTATTTCGTGGGCCGATGCCACTCACGTCGATAAACCTTTTCGGAATATTTTCTTCTTAAAATATTGGATGGTTTCTCCACCAGGGGGGAGATGTATATCTTATTTTTTTAATAACTCTGCTTCTAATCGTCTGATTTGAAAAACTCTAATTTTTGCTTCTGATGTATTTGCAGCAAAATCTGAGAATCTGAAAACTCGACTAATTTTTTTTTTTTTTTTTTTTTTGCTGGAACGATACCGCTCACATCGAAAAACCTCTTGACAATGCTTTCTTCCTAAAATAATGCATGGCTTTCCCTCCAGAGAGTGTAGATTCATATGTTATATTTGTCAATATCTGTACTTCTAAGAATCCGATTTGAAAAATTCTTTCTTTGTTGGAGACCGTTTCCGCTGTGAAATATTTCTCATATAAATTTAAAATTTTCTTAACGCACAAGTCTGCAACTAGAGGGCGTAAGTTCACGATTCCGTTTACAGCAATATCTGCGGGATTAAAAACCCGATTGAAAAACCTCTTTCTATACTTCAGATACTATTGTTTTCCACACCGGTTCCATTGACTTTGAATAGGTTTGATAAATATGATTTGCGTCAGAACGGATTCAAAAGACGTGCGTATTACACCCGAAAATTCGGTGTCATCTTTCTTGTTTCTTGTGGGGTTTCCTGAAAGAGACAGTCTACAACAATGATTCCCATACTTTTGATGACCTGAAGCGCAATATTGAAGAAGCCGGTAAGAAAATCACCGCTGAATCACGTCTTTTTATCCTGAAACATGTGTCGACGGGTGAACTTATGTCTTCAAGAAAAGGGCGAAAATTTCCAGCACCTGCTATGAAAAAGCCTTTCTCAGCTATACCCATTCAAATACATTTTCTCAAAACACATTAAATGCCTAAAATGTTTAAAATTGAAAACAAATGTCTGCACGTAAATCAAATGGTTTTGCAATCTGGGTCCGGGAACTTTTGTTACATACTATGTAAAGATAAATGTAAGGATAGACCAGCAATTTTTATTTCCGCTTAAGTTTCTCACACCGTGACAGGAAGAAAGAGAGAGAGAGACTCGTTTTCAAAACTCATGCAAATAAATAGGAAGAAGGATAAGGGTTTTTTCTGTTAACTTTTGCGGTTGAGAGGGAGGGAAACAGAGTGTTTGTATGTAAAATATCTAAATGTAAACGTAAGGAAAGACTAGCAATTTTAATTTGATACTTTCTTTATCTCCTTTTTCTCTTTCTTCCAGTCAGAGAAAGAAACTCGTTTATGGAACATAAAAAAGAACTCATGTAAAATTTCCTCTGTTGCCATTTTACACTTTTAAAGAGAGAGGGTGAGAGGGGTTTACTAGCAGAACATGTATATCTAAGGAAATATGAATACATAATACACAGTTGACGTGGATTAGGAACATCAAATAGAATTCATCGCTCTTTTCCACATTTATAAGTGAGTCACGGAAAAATTTTCATCGGCCGCCACCGGGATTTGAACCCAGGGATTTCCAGTTACGCGCCGGACATACTACCACTGCACCACAGCTGTCTCGAAATTATCCAGACTCACATACGACAAACTGCCAAACCACATGGCAGGATGCTTCTTTGGAGCTCCGCACAATGCTCGGGATTCACCAAAGATGGACAGCAGCAACTGAACAAATAACTAGAAGGCGAATGAATAATTAATACACCTTTCACCTACGTGAGTCTGGAGAATTTCGAGGCCGCTGTGGTGCAGTGGTAGCATGTCCGGCGCGTAACTGGAGGACCCTGGGTTCGATTCCCAGTACCGGCCGATGAAAATATTTCCGTGACTCACTTATAAACGCGGAAAAGAGCGATGACTTCGATTTGAAGGAAATATGAGCAATTTTAATTTATTAATTTATTTGTTTGCAACTCTGTTACTTTGAGAGAGTAATAGAAAGATAGAGACGGATAGACGAATGAATTATTTTACTGTAATATGAGAACTCATCTCCAGATATCAAGTTAAAACCCAAGAAATAATTAATACAAGACATAAAACAAGCAGTCCTTTCCATGTTACATAGCTACAGAGCAACATAACTACATAGCATACTCGAGCGCAAATCGAGAGATGCGAGTTGGATTTCCGTTCCAGGACGATGAAAGTTTCAAATTTCTGTTGTTATATGGAAAGAACAGCTTAATTTATGTCTTGTATTCATCATACAAAAACTTTAAAGATAAAACTCCCGAGCGAAGAAAGAAAGAAAGCAAAACCGAGAGAAACAAGTTAGTAAAATCATGCAATTCGTTGATTATGATAAACAACATACAAGAAATCATAACTCACGTTATGAGGATAATGGCTGTGCAATAAATCTCGCTCCTGTGCCCTGACCTTTGACCCCATTTCAATGATATTCAACAGAATTGGTTCAGTATACCTCCGGAACACCATACTACAGTTTTGTCGCAATAGCAGCGTTTTTAGTCAAGTCATGAGGATAATGACTGTGGAATAAATCTTGTTCCTGTGCCTTGACCTTTGACCCTATTTCGATTATATTCAACAGAATTGGTTCAGTATACCTCCGGAAGAACATACTAAAGATTTGTCGCAATAGAAGCATTTTTAGTCAAGTTATCAGGATAATGGCTGTGGAATAAATCTCGCTCCTGTGCCCTAAACTTTGACCCCATTTCGATGATATTAAACAGAATTGGTTCATTATACCTCCGGAACAATATACTAAAGTTTTATCGCAATAGAAACATTTTTAGTCAAGTTATCAGGATAATGGCTGTGAAATAAATCTCACTCCCGGGCTCTGACCTTTGACCCCATTTCGATTAAATTCAACAGAACCGGTTCAGTGTATTTCCGGAACAACATACTGACGTTTTCTCGCAATAGAAGCATTTTTACGTACGTTATAACGCATAAGGGCGATGGAATGGATCCCGCTACTATGTCCTGACCTCTAACCCCATTTCGTCCATTTTCAATAGGGTTCGTCCTCAGGTTGTCTTCTACCTCATACTAATTTCATCGAAATCGAACTATTTTTACGCGAGTTATTGTGCAGAGAGGCAGACAGACGTATAGACAGACAGACGGACGGACGGACAAAGCTGGGGCATATACGCTTCTTCAACCTACGGCTGGAAAGCGTAAAAAAAGAGAGGAGTTAAAAGAAAAAGAGTCGCTTTTAGATTTCAATTATATTCAACAGAATTGGTTCAGTATACCTCATGGAGCTTCCTTTCTTCTCTTTTCACTTTTTATGATCATATCTTTTTTACCTTCGTATAAATCCAACGTTTTGTCTTATCTTTGTGTATAATCTACCTACAAAGTGATAACGAAATCTTCAGCGGGTAACTGATATAGTGTAGTAATTGAAATCACCAATAGGATTTGCAAACAAATATACACATTTTTGTCCTAGAGAAGGCATTTAGCACTTTTTTTAATTTTATGCCTTTCGTAGCTTTACAGCAAAGAGAAATCCGTGATATAGAAAAAATAATGTTTTTTTTGTTTTGGAATCTTTGGAAAATTATATTTGATTATATCTGAATTTGAGGGCTTTGTTCTTTTGAAGTGTTTAATCACATTATTGTTCCATCTATTCAAAAAAGTTACTAGGGCAAATTAAAAAGGATTTTCATTGGCTTTTTTACTCGCACGTCATTTATGAAAGAAAACCGTATGTGCTTATAGTATAATTTTCTCCGTTTTCCTATGGACACCATATCTCTGCAACTACACTGCCGGACAATTGCTAAGGACGGATGACAATAGCAACGATAGCAACCATAAAATGGAAGGCAGGAAAATGTGGAAATTAGCATAAGTGCGGGATACAGTAAGACGTGTTGTGCGTATGCAAATTTTGGATTGCCGAACTTGTTCGTGACGTCATAGCGCTGACAAGAGATATAAAGGATTTGACGCGTATTGACCGTTGTTGTTCAAACGCAAAGTTAAAAGGGAAAGAATCAATTGATGAACTTGCAATTTTCAGAGTGTCTTTCCGACATCACCTAGAGGATTTTACGCGTGGCCGTGTTATTGGCAAGATTGAAGAAGGGCGAAAAATAACAGATGTTGCTAGGGAGTTCGACGTCAGCCACAGTGTTGTTTCAAGGCTTTGGAAATCATTTCAAACAAATGGAGAGTGTAGCAAACGTCACGGGGGAGGTCGTGTTCGCAGTACGACACCTGCAGAAGATCGGTACATAGTGCTATCAACAAAAAGACACCGGCGCAGCACAGCTAGTGAGGTAGCAAATCAGTTTATGGCTGCTACTGGCAAGCGGATTTCCCGAAAAACTGTCGCCAGACGTTTGCATGAAGGAGGACTATACGCCCGCCGTCCTGTTGTGTGCATCCCATAGTCCAGACGTCACCGTACCGCCTGTTTGCAATGGTGCCATCAACATCGCAATTGGACTGATAACGACTGGTCTGCTGTCCTCTTCTCAGATGAGAGTAGATACAGTCTATCGTCTGTTTGTCGACGACAACTGATCTGGCGTGATAGTGGTACTGCATATTGTCCAGCAAATATACAGGAAAGGGACCGATATCCGACATGTAGTGTCATGGTATGGGCTGGCATCATGATCAATGGCCGTACGTCCCTCTATGTGCTTCCAACTGGGACTATGACTGGCCAACGATACATTAATGATGTTCTGCTACCTCATGTTCGCATGTTCCGTGGTGCTGTCGGTGATAGATTCATTTTCATGGACGACAACGCAACATGTCATCGAACAGTCGCTGTCCAGGAGTGTCTTGAGAGCGAGGATATTCAAGGCCTCGTATGGCCAGCACGTTCTCCAGATCTGAATCCCATTGAAAATGTGTGGGATGCTTTGGGGAGGAGTCTTGCTGGTCGCCAATGCCCTCCAATAAACAAGGACACCCTCATCCGTGCACTGACAGAGGAATGGGATAAATTACCCCAACAGCTGCTTGATAATGTCATGCAAAGCATGACACGACGTGTGGAATCTTGCATCGCCCTCCATGGTGGCCATATCCCATATTGACATCTTACGCCGGAACGCCTGCGGACGGAAATTGCATTTTTTTCACGTTAACGTATTCTGCACAAAATGGCCTGTTTGTCCCTTGAACATGTTCCAAAGCCTTCTGGATTTCAGAGCACAATAAATTGTCTTTCTTGTAATGTCCTGGCATTCTGACATTATTTTATTTCACTTGGCATCCAACCACACTTACTTACTTATGCGCTATATAGCCATTTAGGATCCGTCCTTAGCAATTGTCCAGCAGTGTATTAGCCCAATTTGAAATTATTTTTTTGCATTGAAAAGCTTGAAATGTGAAAACAATTATCCTCGTTTTCCGGTTTTTTTCGATACATAATTTTGCTGCAAGAGGTCGTAACAGTATAGGCTATCGAATTCAAAATATATTTTATTCCATATCATCACTTCTGAATTTCCGATTGAAAGAATTATTTCTTCCTTTCGATGCCATTTATGACCAAGACTATTTTGGGTACACTTTCTTTTCAAGTAACGACATGCACGGCACACTTTCGCACTCTGGGAGTGAGACTGTTCGAGCATAAGTATGCCGTGTGTTCGGGCATGTCTTCAACTTCATTGACTCAAATCGTAGCGAGGGGTGAACACACACCCAATTGGGAACAGTCCAAAGTTTTGATGTCTGTTCCAAATAAAGCTACCTTGCGCTTTGCGGAAAGCCTATGTTTATACAGACATTCATCAATTTGTTGTAACGAGGACTACCCAGTGTTCATTCCAGCGCAGTGGCGTTCACTTATGAGGGAACAGTTCGGCGGGATGGTAATGACGTGCCAACTGCGTAATGGTTTGTAACTGTATTCTGTAAGTGAGTTTCTCTTTCATTAATGGCAAACCTTAACACCCAAGTGTGCAATGTATTATGGGTGGTGATATGTGAATCTATATGTCTTCGTGCTTGTCTTCATTTGTGTATTCGGTCTGAGGATGCGGTCAGGTCACAGTGAACCCTCTAAGATCTTGCCATCTGTTATTTTTCATTTAACCGTGTTTTGAGCGTGTAAATAAATGTCAGTTTTTATTTCACAACACTTTAAAAATTTTCAATCGTGCTTAGACAGCGTGGTTTGTGTCTATAGTGGTTCATTCAGCACGAATTTTCATCTCATATTTAATTAATTTTAATTCAGTTGAGAGACAACTGAGAGATTGGCAGAGCAAAAAACTACTGCTTTCACTAGCAGCTGGTCATTTCTATTCTTAAAGTGCATATGCCGCCGGCTGTCGACACATTTGTCACCAGCCATCCAACTGCGTGGCAGCGACGTGTTTCAGATGTTTAATCATTGCCAGATAAGTGAGATGCACCCATTGTAGTTGAATTGAATTTAATGAAAATTCTGCCACACAACACAGTACATTTATATCTAACAAACCACAAACATCAAAAACTGTCATATGTACTAAACTAAATTTTAATATTAACACAATATTAACACAATGGAATAAAAACATGAAGTCACAGTAATATCACAAAGTTCAATATAAATTAATAGCATCTAGTACTTATTATTTAATCCAAGAGAAAACAAGAGCTCAACCACCTCAAATACACTGCTGGACAATTGCTAAGGACGGATCATAAACGGCTATATAGCGCATAAAAAAGTAAGTGTGGTTGGATGCCAAGTGAAATAAAATAATGTCAGAATGCCAGGACATTACAAGAAAGAAAATTTATTGTGCTCTGAAATCCAGAAGGCTTTGGAACGTGTTCAAGGGACAAACAGGCCATTTTGTGCAGAATACGTAAACGTGAAAAAAATGCAATTACCGTCCGCAGGCGTTCCGGCGTAAGATGTCAATACGGGATATGGCCACCATGGAGGGCGATGCAAGATTCCACACGTCGTGTCATGCTTTGTACAACATTATCAAGCAGCTGTTGGGGTAATTTATCCCATTCCTCTGTCAGTGCACGGATGAGGGTGTCCTTGTTTATTGGAGGGCATTGGCGACCAGCAAGACTCCTCCCCAAAGCATCCCACACATTTTCAATGGGATTCAGATCTGGAGATACGAGGCGTTGAATATCCTCGCTCTCAAGACACTCCTGGACAGCGACTGTTCGATGACATGTTGCGTTGTCGTCCATGAAAATGAATCTATCACCGACAGCACCACGGAACATGCGAACATTAGGTAGCAGAACATCATTAATGTATCGTTGGCCAGTCATAGTCCCAGTTGGAAGCACATAGAACGACGTACGGCCATTGATCATGATGCCAGCCCATACCATGACACTACATGTTGGATATCGGTCCCTTTCCTGTATGTTTGCTGGACAATATGCAGTACCAATATCACGCCAGATCAGTTGTCGTCGACAATCAGACGATAGACTGTATCTACTCTCATCTGAGAAGAGGACAGCAGACCAGTCGTTATCAGTCCAATTGCGATGTTGGTGGCACCATTGCAAACGGGCGGTACGGTGACGTCTGGACAATGGGATGCACACAACAGGACGGCGGGCGTATAGTCCTCTTTCATGCAAACGTCTGGCGACAGTTTTTCGGGAGATCCGCTTGCCAGTAGCAGCCATAAACTGATTTGCTACCTCACTAGCTGTGCTGCGCCGGTGTCTTTTTGTTGATAGCACTATGTACCGATCTTCTGCAGGTGTCGTACTGCGAACACGACCTCCCCCGTGACGTTTGCTACACTCTCCATTTGTTTGAAATGATTTCCAAAGCCTTGAAACAACACTGTGGCTGACGTCGAACTCCCTGGCAACAACTGTTATTTTTCGCCCATCTTCAATCTTGCCAATAATACGGCCACGCGTAAAATCATCTAGGTGATGTCGGGAAGACATACTGAAAATTGCAAGTTCGTCAATTGATTCTTTCCCTTTCAACTCTGCGTTTGAACAACAACGGTCAATACGCGTCAAATCCTTTATATCTCTTATCAGCGCTATGACGTCACGAACAAGTTCGGCAATCCGAAATTTGCATACGCACAACACGTCTTACTGTATCTCGCACTTATGCTACTTTCCACATTTTCCTGCCTTCCATTTTATGGTTGCTATCGTTGCTATTGTCATCCGTCCTTAGCAATTGTCCGGCAGTGTATATCTAGTATAATAATCATAAACATACAAGCACTAATCCCGTTTACAATTGACCAAAAAAAATCGATACAATATAATTCATTTAAATAAAAATAACATAACGCACTATGGAACTGTAGCATGGAGCCAAAGGAAAAGGCTTAAATTTAAGCCTGACGAGCCCCGATCTGCAAAGGTAGTGTGTCAGGTCAAAACGATAAAGATAGCAACATTAAAAATACGACCGGTGTTGAGCATACCGCAAAAGAAAGAATACAGGAACTCAAAAAAATAACAAAAACTCTCGTAACAGTTTTTTAAATACCCTAGAGTCAGTCCACAATTTCCTGATGTATAATGGCAGTCTGTTCCACTCTCGGGGTCCAGCTGCAATAATACTTCTGGCGGCTTTTCAAAAACTGAGGTGAATACTACCCACAGGGTTTCGGAGACGAGAGTGATGCAATTAACATACGAAAGCTTCTACTCCAAATCGGTCACCGGGGGTTTTAATGTTTGTGTCGAACGGAAATATCCGTTTTAGCAGCTTTTAAACAAGTTCTTAGTGAACGGAATATTACATTTCGTAAGTTTTGGGAACAGTTTCTTAAAAACATCGACCGAATTTAAGGCAACCCCATCAGCCAACCCCCATTTAGAAATTTCAATAGACACGTCGATGTAGCGCATAAATCGAGGCTCGGACTTCTGAAGAAATAAGACTCGACTTTTACAACAAAAAATATGGTGCGTACAAATCGCATGCAGAAAAGCGTTCTGTTTGGGTTGTCTTTCTATTGCAAGAACGGTACTTAGCTTCGAATTGCTGATCTCGTGAATAACAGGCAACAAATGTGAAACAGTAAAACTGTTGTATGCCTTTGTTTATCGAAGTAAAGCACGGTGGTATTTTTTAATATTACACTTTTGACCATTGATGTTTCGTTAAGAGGAACATTTACTTGAATTTCTTGTATATAGTACTTATCTCAAAGGTGAAAGAAGACGCCGAGATGTGAATAAAGGCTACGTGTACTTTGCCCTTCTTTGCATGTAAGTTAACTCTCTCTCTCTCTCTCTCTCTCTCTCTTCAGTAGATTACTATTGGCTCTTTATATTACTGGCGACTTGCTTTTTGTAGATTACTGGCAAGCTGTTTAGTTGATCACGCCAGCCAGTGAAATGCCAATCTGTTTGTTCAAGGTACGTTATTATCTCCTCTTGCTTATTCTTTCAAACCGCGACAGAATCTCGAACTTTGAGATTGCTAGGTATCAATATTATACAACATCATCTACCGCATGGGAAGGAGGCCGAAGCTCGTGTTATCGACATCAGAATGCTCGTGTTACTAGTATCATAACGCTCGTCCGTCTGTCGCATCGCTGCTCCTGTTAGTTTAAACCGGAAATACTCTTTTCTTGTTAGAAAGCTTGAACTGTAGAAACGGGGTTCTTCCGATCTTGCCTCAATGAGGCGTGAATACGCATGAGTGTTGACCTCCGATATTTATTTATTTCCGTACTGGCCTACGCTGCCCGAGTATATTGCTTAAGATGCAATCTGTATACTCTGGTTTTTATCGCAGTGAATAATTATGTTGTGAGTAGCTTCCACTAGAGATGAGTTCAGGCTCAATTTTAGGAGCCCGGGCCCAACCCGCTTTCTTTGATTACATGTGTTTACTGAGCCCGGGCCCGGATTCTTGGAAAATTTTGCTTATCAAGGCTTGCATTTATGCATTATACACTGGCCAAAGATATGGCTCAAGCAAGGATTAGTTTAAAAATCATTAGTTTAAAAAGTTTAGTTCAGTTCACAATATTAATATGTTTTTAGAAATACTACGCATAAAGCCAAATGTTCTAAAATGTAATTTGAAAATAAATAAATAATCAACGTGCCCTTCGACCGTGTCAGGGGAATCAGTAATTTTGGTAAAAGCTGAAGAAAAGAAAATCGTTCAGAAACGAAAAATTCCATTCGTTATTTCTTTTTGATTTCTGAATTTGCTTTTATTTTGAATAAATTGCATTATAAAACGTACAACGCCGTATAGACAGTTGCAAGTATTTGAAATTTTGACTCTATAAAACTAATATTTGCAATATAATTTACATATATGCTAATTGGTAAAGGTAGTTTAGAGTAATGTAGTAGAATATAAAAAAAAACATGCAGGGAAATTTCCAAAATTAAAAAAAAAAAGAACGTAAAAGCATTCCAGACCAGATTATTCTGCATTTTGTAACATTAACAAAGCTTTGCGCTTAATAGTATAATAATCACAATATTAGCATATGTGTGCGCAGTTTCCAGATCAAATTCATCATGAAAAAAGAAAGAGAGAGAGAATTGCATCTAATGCCTCAGCGCTTCAACTTGATCTTCTTTTCTCTAAAACTCGACCTGTGTGCATTAAAAACCAACGTCACCCCAAAAATCGCGGGAGTGAGGAAATTTAAAAAAATAAATAACATTACTTCCAACTGCACAATTTTAGAAACTAATACATCATTTTAAAGATAAGATTCTTGATTTAAAAAAAAATGGGAATGTGATTTTTTCCCAGTTTTTCGATACCAGACCTCCTTCAACTAATCCTTGCTTGGACCATAGCTTTAGACAATGCATAATGCAAATCTTGGTAAGCAAAATTTGTCTTGCAATGGCAGCTAGCTTAGGAAATTGAAAATCCTTCCACCATGGTAACATATCCACAATGAAATTCAACACGTGTAATTCAACCGGGCTCGGAATCACACGTGTTGAATTAATTACAGTAATGAAATTTAAGGCGTGTAATTCCGAGCCCAGGCCCGGGTTTTTCAGTAGTTAATGAATTCTGAGCCCGTCCGAGCCCGGGCTCCGAAGGCGAGGCCCGACCCGAGCTCATCTCTAGCTTCCACCACTAAATAGTAATCGTTTTTATACACTCTTTCTGAATAAATTTTGTCAGCAGTATCGTAACAATATCTTGGCCCTCCTCCCGGTTGCCGAATAGTATGAGGCACTTACTTCTGGCCATTCTTTAGCGATGATCCCGGGGTAGATTGTCGAATGAGTCATGGGAGGTGTGTTTTCTTAATGGGGTTCCTTTCCTGGAACCAGAGGCACAAAATCTGGGACGAGGTGCAGCTTTACTTCCCAAGATTTGCTCATAGCGGTCATTAAGTCCCCAAACAAACAAAAAAAAACGGTAATAATTAGCAACGGATTTTTAGGTGCCAAAAAACTGAAAAATATTCATTTTTTTATGTGCTAATTTCAATATAATTTGCTAAAAATTTAAATTGCTTGGGAGGATCGAAAACCAACGCACAGTAATTTTTAGCACGTCTTTTGTAAAAAACGATCGTGCTTATGTTATCGGTTTGTCAGTCCGTCTGTAGAAATTCAAAGAATTTCAAAATATATATATATTTAATGACAGCACTCTGGTTCATTAAACTCCACTAAAAATTGCTGCGTTTCTACTTTGAAAGTCGAAGTATTAGTTCAAGACTAGAATCATTCACACATGTTCCTGTGTTTTAACAGGAAATAACTTTTAATGAAACAATTCTACTCTAGTCTCTCACCGGACTCTAATAAATCCATCAGCTTGAAGTTCTCCATTTGATAAATGGAGTTTGTGCTTCCAATGACAACATTCAAATGGATTGCTAAATAGATGTATGCTCGGTTTTGAGTTCAGCAGATTGTTTGTACCTGTTATCAAAGTTCTTAATAAGAGTGTCCAGCTCAGGAACAAATACAGTAAAACTTCTGAATACCGGACACCCTAGGATTTTATCATTTGTCAGCTATTGAGGGATGTCCTCTATTCGGGAGGTTGACTTCTAAGCCCACCTAGGCTCACAATACAAAACAAATTTCATACAAAGTACGTACGCATATTATACTGTATAATTAAAATGATGTGTTTTCGATTAAATATTTTTCTTTGCTATTGTTTCACAGTGAGAAACAATTAAATATAATACATGTGGAAACATACAGTACATGTAAAGTATTTTCGTTTTAAAATACAGTAAATGACGTCTAAATTATCTTCTTCCGGATTGACACCGAATACCCCATTTAGTTTGAAAGAAGCTGTTTTGCCCACTTCTAAGAATGGTTATCTCCAGCTTTTCTCCTTATCGATTGATGGGAAAAGTCGAAAATAACGGATACCTACATTTATCTTGGACAGCAGATATCAAGCAAGGGTCACATTGATCAAGCAGTTAATCGGCGTATAAAACTTGCTTCGAGAGTTTTGGAAGGAACAGTACAGTTTCATCAGTACATCCTTTCTTTCAGTGTTTACGTACGAAGCAGAGACGTAGACCTTAGCTAAGCAAGTTAGTAAAATCATGCAATGCATTGATCATGATACGCTTTCCAACATACCAGAAATCGTAAGAAAATGCCTTGGTTTCGAGGGGACTAAACTATGGCATAACGTTTGAAGTTCACATATATCAAAATTAAATCTCTTTGTGCCCGTGTTACCTATTTCTATTATAAAGAGCTACCACATATAAGCCGTTTTACAATTAACAAGTTACAAAAGTCATGTAATGCATTGAACATGATACGCTTTCCAACATACCAGAAGTCGTAAGAAAATGCCTTGGTTTCGAGGGGACTAAACAATATTAAAGGTTCGTATATATCGAAATTAAATCTCTTTGTGCCCTTGTTACCTATTTGTATTATCAAGAGCTACCACACATAAGCAGTTTTATAATTAAAAATCCCATCCAAATCGGGCAGTTTTAACGGAAGTTATCGTGCGAAAATAATGGCTAACGAATGTCGCACATGCGCACTGCCCACAGTTGTTGACAAAAAAAAAAAAACATTTTTGGCGGAACTTCTTTTAAAGTCGTTACGGAACAACGTATTGTATTTCGTCGCAATCGGAACATTTTTACGTAAGTTTTGACGCATAAGGGCGATGGAATGGATCCAGCTCCTATGTCCTGATCTTTGGTCCCATTTCTTCCGTTTTCAATAGGGTTCGTCCCCAGGTTGTTCCCTCCCCCATACCAAAATTTCATCGAAATCGAACCATTTTTACGCGAGTTATCGTGCGGACAGACAGACAGATGGACAAAGCTGGAGCATATACGCTTCTTTAAGCTACGGTTGGAAAGCGTAAAAATCCCATCTAAATCGGGCATTTAGCCATTCGAGAAACATTGGAGATCATTACCAACAGTAAACCTTGCAATGACAGCGTCTCTCTAGAGCTGCCAAGAATTTGTAACCAATGTCTTAAGTAACGCCGCTTTCTTTCGAAGATACCGGATCCGGATGCCCATCTAACATGATGCCTCGTCTCTTTCAACGAAAATTACTTTCGTATCCATTTGTTAGCTCGTCTTTTGTAAAACAGAAGATCGTGCTTATGTTATCGGTTTGTCTGTCCGTCCGTCCGTCCCTCTGTGGACACCATATCTCTGCAACTATTAGTCCGATTTGAAAAATTATTTTTGCATTGAAAAGCTTGAAATATGCAAATGCTGATCCTTCATGTCGTTTTTTTTATTTTTTACGATCTACATTTTCGCCGCTAGAGGGCGTAAATGCAGATGATATCGAATTCAAAATACATTTTATTCCATATATTTGTTTCTAAACACCCGATTGAAAAAAAATATTTTACCTTTCGATTTCGTTTATGCAGAAGAGTATTTTAGATATAGTCAATTTTTAAAGTTACGCATAGATTTTCCGCTACGGAGCGTAAAACTAAATTGCGTTTTCCCCGATAACTTTACTTCTAAAACTCCGATTTGAAAAACCTTTTCTTCAGAGGATACAGCTCCGGATGGGGAATCTTTTGCATATAATTTCTAATTTTTTTTTTTTTTTTTTTTTTTTTTTTTTTTGGTAAAGAATGGTTTGGCCACCATGGGACGTAAGTGTTAATTTCGGCTTCTGATGTATTTGCCACAAAATCTGAATTTCTAAAATCTCAATTTAAAAATTCGTTCGTGAACCGATACCACTCACGTCGATAAATCTTTTGGGAATATTTTCTTCTTAAAATATTGAATGATTTCTCCGCTAGGGAGTGTAGATATATATCTTTTTTTCTCAATATCTCTGCTTCTAATGGTCCGATTTGAAAAATTCCTTCTTTATTGGATAGAGTTTCCGGTGCAACATGTTTTTCATACAATTTCAAAATTTTCAAGCAATTCATAGACTTTCCGCTTGGGGGCGTAAAGGTAAATTGAAATGTCCCCCAATATCTTTGCTTATAAAACTCTGATGGGAAAAATTCTTTCTGCACCGGATACAGTTCCTGATGAGAAATCTTTTGCATATAATTTCTAATTTTTGGTAAAAATTGGTTTGGCCACCACGGGGCGTAAGTCTTAATTTCCACTTCTGATGTATTTGAAGCAAAATCTGAGCTCCTAAAATCTTATTTGAAAAAAATTCACTTGTGGACCAATACTACCCACGTCGATAAATCTTTTAGGAATATATATTTTTTTGTTAAAATAACGTATGGTTTTCCGCTAGGTGGCATAGATGTATGTCTTATTTCTGTCAATATCTCTACTTCTAAGAGTCCGATTTCAAAAATTCTTTCTTTGTTGAACAGCGTTTCCGTACCAAAATGTTTTTCATGTAATTTCAAAATTTTCAAGTAACTCATAGACTTTCCGCTAGGTGGCGTCAAGATAGATTTCGTTTCCCTCGATATTTCTGCTTTTAAAACGCCGATTTGAAAAATTATTCCCGTATCACATACAGCTCCAGATGGGAAATGTTTTTAATATAATTTCTGATATTTGGTAAAGAATGTTTGGCCACCAGGGGGCGTAGGCGTTAATTTCTGCTTCTGATGTATTTGCAGTAAAATCTGAGCTCCTGAGAACTCGACTGAAAAAATTGTTCCCTGGACTGATATCGCTCGCATCGAAAAACCTTTTGAGAATACTTCCTTCTTAAAATAATGCATATTTTTCCCGCAAGGGGGCGAAAATGCATATCTTATACTTGTCGATATCTCTGCTTCTAAGAGTCCGATGTGAAAAATCCATTTTTGTTGGAGAGCGTTTCCGCTGCGCAATGTTTTTCATATAGTTTCAAATTTTCCTTAACGCAGAAGTCTGCCACCAGAGGGCGTAAGTTCGCGATTCCGTTTACAACTGTATCTGCGGGACTAAACACCCGATTAGAAAAACTTCTTTCTTCGGTCAGATACGAGTACTACTGTGTTCCCTACCGGTTTCCTTGATTTTGAATAGCTTTGATAAATTTAATTTGCGTCAGAACGGATTCAGAAGACGTGCTTATCACACCCGAAAATTCGGTGTCAGCTTTCTTGTTTATTGTTGAGTCAAGAGACCGCGTTCAAATTGTTGAAGAGTTCTACACTCCTGTACATAAAAAAACAACAAAATAGAACACATGAAAGGAGTCGAGCTACCACTTTATTTTTCACAGGATATGCTAATCAGGCAGTATCACAGAAATTATTAGCATTTCGTCGTCATACAGTAGGCGCATGCGTACCGCGTCTATGCAAATCAGATCGTGCAACGTCACAGCCCTGAAACCGGCCGCTTTTTCTGTTATAAGCGCAGCGTGGCTTGGTCGGCATGTCAGTGCTTGGTCAGCAGTGGGCAAAAATGCCTCGTCGTCGTGGTGTAAGACAGTCAGTCGTACAGTCGTCACATCATCTAGTGCGACATAGGTCCTATTATCGGCATAAGGGACTGCAATACTTCGCTCTGGGAGATTGCCGGTTGTGTGGGGCGCAGTGTGTCCGTCGTGGTAAGAGTGTGCAGTACGAAGAAAGGCGGGCGTAGGACACGAAGAGAAGATTCTGAACGTCGTACACAGACAACGCAGAAGGATAACCGTTATCTCATGAGGATGTCTTTGAGTGACCATTCTGCATCATCAACCGCGTTACCGCAGCAGTGGCGAACTGTGTCCCATGGAAGCTGTTACAGTACGTTGCCAGATATTACAGTTCGGACTATAGGTTCGTCGGCCCCTCCTCAAGCTATCTTTGACACCGCAGCAACGGACTGCCAAGCTGCAATGGTTCATCGAACGAAGGGAGTAGGTGATGAATGGCACAATATCGTCTTTTCGGAAAAAAAGCGCCTCTGTTTAGGCGAAAATGATGGCTGTATCTGTGTTCGCCAACGACAGGGGGACAGAGCGTTGGGAAGAGTGTGTTCACACCAAGCATACCGCACCAACACGAGCCATTATGGCCTGGGGTGCTATCCGGTACGAAAGCAGATCACCTCTTGTGAGATTCCGTATCACCATAACGAGTGTCAGTTACGTCAATGACATTCTACGGCTTTTCGCTCTTCCATACCTGCAGATCTTCTCCGGGACCATACTTCAGCAGGTCAATGCCACACCGCATGGTGCAGCGACAGCATGTGCCTTCTGCAGCTATAACAACGTTCCACTTCTGCCGTAGCAGGCTAGTACCGGATTTGTCAGGCATGGTAAATTTCTGGGAAATGTTCACACGACAGGTGCAGCGGTATGGCCATCCCCCAGCAAGTCTTGATGAGCTTTGGACGTGGGCCAATACAGCCTGGATGGTTATTCCACAGGACACCATTCACACATTATTTGATTCGATGCCTCAGGGCGTACAGCAGGTGACAAAAGCCAGAGGTGACCACACAGATTTTTCCCTATATAGACCCACCTAGTGTAACGTACCAGGAGATGTGACGTACCTGCCAGAAGGACGCACACAACATAAAGGCAGAAAGGAATCAGAATAAAACGTCCGCGTAGCTCAATTGGTAGAGTGACTTATTCCGGAATGAGGGGATCCGGGTTCGAATCCTGGCGCGGATAAAAATGACGGAGAAATTTACTTCGTTATACTAGTAGGTATGCCACCGAGATGCTAATCATTTGTTATGTATTGCCTAATAAACGTGTCATGTGAAAGTCAAAGTCGTCGTTTGAATCCGATCCCGTGTTCTGAGTTTTTTTTTTTTTTATGAACATGAGTGTATTACTCAAATGGCAGTTTTCTGTCTACCTTGATTGTAAAAGCCATCTTGATGACATGCAAAAGCTCGGAAACGTATATTTATACAAGGTGATCGAAATGTTCCCAAGCCCTAATTTGAACAAATTTTATTGGCATTATACAAATACATAAAGTTTACATACAGGAGTGATACATCTTCCATCGACTCTTGAGCAACTGATGTTGACCTAAAGAAGTTCCGGCGAATGACCTAAGTGTTGCTGGAGGCAAACATCCACGCGGCGCCACATGTTTTACGTAACGCGTTCAGCATAGATGGCGTTATTTCCGCTATAGCCTGAATAATGTTTGTTTTCAAGGACTGCAGGTCATGCGGGTTGTTTGCATAAACACGATCCTTTAAATATCCCCACAGGAAGAAAGAAACATTATTCCAAAAATAAAACATTGTTCAATAAGCCCTTATATATAATTCAAGACTACACACTTGTGATGTTGATTTAGAATAAATTATCAACATTTATTCACGATTAAATGTTTTATGAACATCGACTATAGTTTTGCAGAGCGTTTGGCTCGGCATCATCAGGACGAATGGAGCGTAAACATTAAAATCGTTGTGACATCATCAGAATTCTGATGGTCACGGATTTTGATGAGTTGTTTCCACGCGCTTAAAAGAAATGCCGTAGACGTCATGTCGTTGACAAGTCATGAAGAATTCTGGTATATGTGGAAAGCTTCTAATACATTAAGCTTGTTAGTTGAATCAGGTTTATCAATCAGCATAGCGTTTCCAAACAAACATTTATGGTTATTTTCGCGACAATATTGATGACTTCTTCAGTTCATAGTTCCGTCCGTAAGTCTTGTGTTCCTTCACACGGAAACTTAAAGCTCTGCGGGTCTGTCCTATATATGAAAGTCCACATTCACAAGGTATCTGATAAATTCCCCAGGAATTTCTGTCTTGGACGTAGTCTTTTGATCCGTAAAAATTCATCTTGTTTATGGGTTTGGAAATAACTTTGAAATTAAAATTTTTGAGAATATTTGAAATTCCGAAGCAAATGCCATAACCGCCCAATTCGTTCGTACTGGGAGGTCTACTGGCGTGAGCGAACAGACAGGCTTCGGTTTCCTAAATTTTTGGACAGCTTTGTCTGTCACGGAAGGGCTATTATCCTCTTTGTATTGATAACTTATTCTAAATCAATAAGCCCTTGTTGTATCGAGTAAATTCACGAAACCAACAGCAATACAGCAGGCGCTTATGCGTATCAAGTGCCTTCAGTTCTTGGACAATTTTCACTTTATATGCATGAAGCTGCAATTTGTTAATCGCTTTCTGTCTGAGCCGTAAGAAAGTTTCACTTGCTCAGATAAGCGACGAAGCGATTTTTAGGTGACTGTTACACACGTTTTTCAACATCGTTTATCATCGGTCATTTCTAGAGATATCAACACTTCCAGTTTTCCGAAATCGTACGAGTAAACTGTGTATCGTTGATTTACGTACCACAGTATGCTGCGGAAATATTTTCCTGAACTCTTTTATACACTTTGTAAGACTGCGATTGCAAATAAGTAAACAAATTCTCTGCTCCCTCGTAAAACCCATATCTCAGTGCAAATGGCGACGCTAGAGTGTGCAAACTGCGTAGCACACATGGAACCGGTTATTCATTTCTGGCACTCTTCCAATTTCCTTCAGGAATTGACAACGCTGTATTTGATCTCGACGAGATGCTGACTCGTGTTGCTACATGAATTGGTTAAATTTTTGCTTACAGAATACGCAATATTTTTTTTAATTCAGGGTTAGGGAACTTGACGATCTTTCTGTATTTGTACGCCAATGAATCGGATAGACGCATAATAGACGCCCTGAAAAATTACGCCACTGAACAACCTTATGTAATCAAGTACATCAATCAGAATGCAACACCTAATATTATCCTAAATGGAGAAAGTGAAAAGTTTAAAATAAATAGAGGAATAAGACAAGGAGATATTATCTCGCCAAAGCTATTTACATTAACGCTGAAACACATAATGAGAAAATTAAATTGTTTAGAAAAGGGAATCAACATAAGTGGAGCAAGATTGAACAATTTAAGACTTGCAGACGACATAGTCCTTATTTCATAAAATAAAAAAGAATAAAATGAAATAATAGAAGAACAAACTGATTTATCAAAAGAAATTGGATTAGAAATCAATATTGCTAAAACAAAAATAATATCAAACCAACTTAATAATAGCGAAGCACAAGAAAATATAAGAATAAATAATGAAGAAGTAGAATATGTGAAAGAATACATATACCTAGGAAAATTAATTACCACAAAGAAACAGGGAATTATGGAAGAAATTAAAAATGAAGGATCAAAATAGGGTGGATGACTTTTGGGAAGTTAAAGAAGCTTCTTGTGAAAACACAAGTTTGTCCGTGTCGTCTCACTCCGGAGTAAGTCGCTCTCCCAACTAAGCTACGCTGACAGAATGTCTCGCTGCAGATTTGTCGTCTTGACACATGTTTTCACCTCTGTAGTACGTCACATTCTACTTCGTAAAATAAAGCTGGAAAACAGAGCAAAACGTTCCAATCAATGTATAATAACCATTATGACATATGACGCTGAAACCTATCCTATCAAGAAAAACATCTTAGACAAATGGCAAAAAACACAACAGAAAATGAAAAGATACCTACTAAATATAAGACTTCGAGATAAAGTAAAGAAATAGATATTAGATCCAGAACAAAATTTTTAGACATAGGTGAAAAGATACTCAATTTAAAATGGAAATGGGCTGGCCGTATATTAGCAAGAATGGAAAATAATAAATGGACTAAAATAGTAACAGAATGAAGACCATATAAAGGAAAGAGAAGACTGGGGAAGACCAGAGGGTAGATGGATAGATGATACAAACAAAACTGTAAGAAAGCTGTGAAATAGACAAGCCGAAAACAGGAACATTTGGAAAGAGATGAGGGAAACTTATGGCCTCAATTGGCTATAAAAAGAGTTGGAAGAAGAAAAAGAAGAAGAAATCGGATTACTGCTGTAGTTTTACAGTTTTGGAGATGAAATAACGTTTGAATTTTTATGCCACGTGCCGTCACCGTGCAAAAACAGACGCAGGTATTTATGTTAATATCCATGTATAGATGAAAGAAGAGAAAGAAAAGCATTGGGTTTGGAAAGCGTAGAAATGAAAAAGGGACTACGTGTCTTGTTTCAATGGGTTCAGATAACAATTGCGTCTTATCTCAGCTGCTTCGAGATATCGTTCGTGCAAATATGGTAGAAAAGTCGCGTCATTGGTCGGAGTGTGTAAATAAAGTAAAACGGAATTGCATTTTCTATTGGAAGATATGCCAATGACTTTTGCACATTATCTAATTTCCATAGTGACTGGGGAGACGTTTTTGTGCCAGTTGATCATCATTGCACAAGGTTTTCAAACATCACTCGTTGGACACGAATCCTTTGTTTCATTATTACATTTTCTATTAAATTAGAACATTGTTTTCGGAAAATTGTGTTGAAACTCTTCTCTTTAAAACTAATCTTAGCTAACTTCTAATCACGTACGTAACAATGAGTAAAAAATTACGTTTTCGGGTAAGTACATTTTAACAATCTTTAAATGCCGATAAAAGAAAGGCGAAGCTAGATTTTAATCATGTAATTCGTTTCTAAACGATTTAATTTGCTTGTCAAAAATGCAGAGTTTACTTTTCAAAGCAGATTTCGCTCTTTTGTGTGTAAACTGTTCGTGTAATTTCCACATATCTTAGATTGAAACAAAATTGCGATTTTTGGAGTGTTCCTTTCATCATTTTATAAACAGCCACAAAGAAAAGAAAGCAGCTGGGATTTAATTAACATGGTACATTAAAGTAATACTAAACTTTCCTCTTCAGTTTTAAATTACTTAATTTGCATACAGGAAAAATTCTACTAATTATTCCAACTACGTTTTTAAAATTGGTTCTTTTTCAGTATTTTTGAAAAAATATAAAGGTTTTGTTGTTTTGACTGGCGTTATAGCAAAGCAGGACACAAAAACGATCAGCCCGGGCAACTGCCTAGGGCCGAGATTCTTTCTATTCAATGTACAAGCCACTTTTTTTTTCGTTTACCATATCGTGTGTATTTAGATATTTTCATGTTGTACCATTATTACTTTCTTTTTCAGATTAGCGGATATGAAATGTGACATAAGCGCATAATTATGTAAATCAATTCTTCAGAAATCGCAACTCCACTATACACTGAAGTGTCAAAAGTCATGGGATACGTACCTAGTATCGTGTAGAACCTCCTCTAGCCCGGCAAAGTGCAGCAACTCGACGTGGCATCGATTCCACAAGTGGCTGGAAGACTTCTGGAGAGATGTTGAGCCATGACGTCAGAAAAGCCGCCAAAAGTACCCTGGTATTTGTAGGTGCAGGATCATGGGTACAAATAGACTATTCCACCACGTCCCATAAGTACTCTGTTGGGTTCCTGTCGGGCAGACGTAGTGGCTACACCATCTGTAGGAACTGTCCAGAATGCTCCTCGACCTAATTTTGGTCAGCCTGGGCCCGATGACTTGGTGCATTGCCCGCCTGGAAGATCCCATCGTTGTTGGGGTACATGAAGTCCATGAAGGGCTGCAAATGGTCACACAGCAGAGCAGCAAAGTGATTGCGGGTTAACGACGTGTTTACGAGGACCAGAGGACCCAAACCGTGCCACGTAAAGACACCCCACACATGTATGGAACCACCACCAGCTTGCACAGTGCCTTGTTGACAGCTTGGGTCCATGGGCTCATGGAGTCTGCGCCACACCCGAACCCTTCCATCAGCTTGTAACAACTGGCAGCGTGACTCATCGGACCACGCCACATGTTGCTAGTCTTCCAGGGTCCAATTGCCGTGTTCACGACCGTAGGTGAAGCGCTGTGTCCGATGACGTGGTGTTACCAAAGGCACCTGGTGGGTCTTCTGCTCCCATACCCCATTGACCCTAAATTACGTTGCACTGACCTGATGGATATATTTCTGGTACCTTCTGCATTGAATGTGGATGTTATTTGATCCAGTGTCACTTCTCTGTTAGCATGACGCCGCTGGTCGCAGAGAATCAGCACCCGTGGTCAACCATTGCGCTGTCCACGGTGGGTGGTAATGCCTTCCATGATGTATTCTCGGTACACACGTCGCATCGTAGATCGAGGAATGTTGAATGTCTGCACAGCTTCGGAGATTGAATGTTCCATCCGTCTGGCCCCCACTTCCATGCCCCGTTCAAACTCCGATAATGTACGTCGGGTTGCCATAATCCTACTGGCGGTTGTTCAACCTGACTCACGAACTTACACATCACAACTGATAAAAATTGTGACGTGCGTCGAAGCCTTTATACGACGGCAGCGCCAGTTAAAAATTTGCCTACTGCAATCCCATGACTTTTGGAGCTCAGTGTATTTACGGTTAGCAGTGACCATACTTGCACGAGACTGGAAATTTTGAGCCGATTCGACAAGATAACAACCGGCTTAGAGTTCGCTTCGGCTCGGTAAGAGAACTGTGAGTCGTTATGAGACGCGACCAAACCAGAAACCACTTGGAAACTAAACCCGGCTCAACCCAAACCCGAAGGAATTTAGTTAGGAAGCCCGATTTTATTTGTTTCCTCTTTCTTACTGCGATATAAATGAATGTTCTCACGTAGTCACAGAAGCACTCTCCGGGCGAACAGGTAATCTTTATTTTATTTAGCAATTATTATTTTGCTGAACGCAGCAACAGTCGGTTAGTGCGGTCGCTTTCGCGAAACCTGAGAGCGAATAACTGAAGCATTTTCTTTTTATGTTCACTTTATTTTTCTTTCAGAAATCTGAATAGCTGTAAATTAATTATTTCAGCAGCAGTCACTAGTAAGTTTACGAGGGGATGCTGAAAAGTTTTCGACCCAACCCACTTCCTTTAATTGTGGCATTATTTTGTCACTGCAGTTCTTTATATTGTGAAGTGCCAATTTTCAGAACAATCGCTCTTTTTTTTTTTTTTTTTTTTGCGGATATTTGTCGTCCTGAACTGAATCATGTCAATGCAAAGTGTTGAATTTTCGAATGTGGACTCCGGGCTGTCAAGAAATTTCTGTTCCTGCAGAAAAAAACTGCAAAGGAAACCTATGAGTGTGCGACGCAAACATTAAGTGATAAGCAGTGCTTCCACTTTTAGGGTAATTACCCTGTTTTGGGGTAATTTGTAGTCCTCTTGGGATAAAAATTCTTTTTTTTAGAGTTTTAGGGTATTTTAGAGTGAGTCTTTTTCAGAATGTGTTTTTTTTTTTTTTTTTTTTTTGGTTTTTGCAAGTACCCTTAACCGAACATTTGGACAAAGTGAAAATTTCTGTTTGTATCGGACATGGCATGTGACAACTACTTCGTCAACCAGTAGTACATCTTCATGATTGTGACATACGGTTTAGTACCTGACCTGATTAAGGCTTGGACTGCGTAGTAAAACGTGTCAACTGTTTCTTTGTTTCCAAAGACGAGTTTCAGGCAGTTATTATTCAGTATTATAGCATACTGAATAACTGTTTTAACTAAAGCTGATTAAAGCTGACGATTTTTAGTATGAGTGAAGTGCACTCCAACATGTTGATGAGTAAAATGTTCTGAACATGAATGTGGAAGAGGTGTGAACATCCATGCAACTCCATCCAAAATGAAATGTCTAGGTATTGCTAATAACTAGTACTCGCAACAATTTATTATAGGAGCTATAACGAAGTAAATTTCTCCGTCATTTTTATCCGCGCCGGGGTTCGAACCCGGGTCCACTCATTCCGGAATAAGTTGCTCTACCAATTAAGCTACGCGGACATTGATTCTAATTGCTATCTGCCTTTATGTCGTGTGCGTCCTTCTGGCAGGTACGTCACATCTCCTGGTACGTTACATCATCTCCCCCTTATTTTTATTTATTTTTTTTTTCTTCGAAGTGCTGGAGAAAGGATTCTCTTATTTTTCCTATCTCGCGGTGTGGAAATAACATCACACCAATGCGAGATTTTGAACGGTCGGGTCATCCGGATAGTTCGGGCACCATTATAACGAAGTAAATTTCTCCGTCATTTTTATCCGCGCCAGGATTCGAACCCGGGTCCACTCATTCCGGAATAAGTTGCTCTACCAATTAAGCTACGCGGACATTGATTCTAATTGCTATCTGCCTTTATGTCGTGTGCGTCCTTCTGGCAGGTACGTCACATCTCCTGGTACGTTACAGAGCAGCTAGTTGCAAGAATCTGAATTGAAACTGTGGTTACAGAAATCTAGTAAAAGCCACTCTGAGAATTTACAAAAAAATCTGGCTTATCGTAAAGTCTGAACTATATACCATTGGCTAAAGAAATGGTAGAGAACTTTGTTTTTAACCAGTTTTCAAATTAAAAATATAACTGAGTATTTTGTTTTTCGAATTTAGGGTAAATTTGACTACATCTAATCTAATCTGGGACGAAATCTAGGGTACTGAATTTTTGTGATGTGGAAGCACTGGTGACAAGTGCCCTTCATATTCCACCGAGAAGAAATGGTGAGCCAACTTTCAGCGTGCGGATTTTGAGACAGAAGATGCAGCAAGATCTGGGAGGCCTTAAACAGTGACAACACCCGAAATTGTTCATCGTCGTGTTCTTGACTTGAATTTGTCAGATCGGCGAATCTCGGCTAAAACAATGGCAGAGGCACTGGAGATATCAAGGGGACGCAGAGGCGACTTTAGATCTTTTGGGGCCCTAGGCGCTAAAAGATTCATGGGGCCCCACTACCTTTCTTATCATCTCAGAAATTTTCATCCGTCAGATTAACAAAAAAAAAAAGTGAAGTCAAGAATAAGATTTTTGCACTTTTTAAAATGTCATTCTATCTTCCTATTACGTATTAGAACGTTTTGTAAAAAAGAGTGCTAGTGTTAATCACTGTCTTTTCGAGCACATCGAACTTTTTGTTTTTGGAGATGCGTATATCAAAAATTACTTTTGTGGCTAATAGAAAATTGAAGGATATTTAGTTTGGAACTTTAAATATCCCATATGCTTCATGAATTTACCGCTGAGAAAAAATTCAAAGTTGAAAAATTCAAAAAATTCAAGTTTCATTGTGAAGAAACTATTCAACTTAGAGGGAAAATTATTTTTGTGCCTTATAACGAAGTAAATTTCTCCGTCATTTTTGGTCAACGCCGGGATTCGAACCCGAGTCAGCCTATTCCGGAACAAGTCGCTCTACCAACTGAGCTACGCAGACGTTTGTTCTGACTACTATCTGCCTTTATGTCGTGTGCGTCCTTCTGGCAGGTACGTCACATCTCCTGGTACGTTACATCATCTCCCCCTTATTTTTATTTTATTTTTTTTCGAAGTGCTGGAGAAGGGATTCTCTTATTTTTCCTATCTCGCGGTGTGGAAATAACAGCACACCAACGCGAGATTTTGAACGGTCGGGTCATCCGGATAGTTCGGGCGCCATTATAACGAAGTAAATTTCTCCGTCATTTTTGGTCTACGCCGGGATTCGAACCCGGATCTCCTCATTCCGGAATAAGTCGCTCTACCAACTGAGCTACGCAGACGTTTGTTCTGACTACTATCTGCCTTTATGTCGTGTGCGTCCTGCTGGCAGGTACGTAACATCTCCTGGTACGTTACAGCCTCACATATTAGGTTGAATTGTTCCTTCTCAAATATTTAAATTTTCCAATTAGTTTGTTAATTTCATGCTAGAGATGCGAAATCCAAAGAATTTGGTTTTCACAGGTTTTTGAAAAATTAAATTTGGGAATGATAGGACATACGCATTCATTAAATTTTGCCCATTTTAAATTTCACTACTAGTTCATAAATTTTCCGCTAGGAGTTCTCAAAGTGAAAATTTGTAAATTTTAGTTTACGCTACGAAGAGACCATTTCAGTTACAGCAAAAGTTATTTTGGAGTTTGATATATACGTTGCGCAAAATTGATTACCTTAGCACCTTTTCAGTTGCAAGTTACTTGGCAAATTTAACGCTAAGGGCACTGAAAATGGAGTTCCTCTAAATTTATCTGTACATGGCGTATGAATTGTCATAAAATTGGATTGAATTTCAATTACAAAACGTGCTCGTTCCATTGCCTCAGCTTTGGAAAATCATCTTGTTTTTACATTATGAGCAAATTAGTAGGAAACGAGCATGGTGTCAAGCAAAAAATTAAATATTTGAAGACATTGGTAACCGGAAAAGTCCTCCACATTAGAAAATTCAGGAAAAATGCAATTTATGCACAGTACTTCCCTTGAAAATGGTGGATGACTTTTCGTGGGAAGTTTTCCTGTGGCAAACAATTACCTAAATCGAAGAGATTAAGGCGTCCATGGCATAGATAAATGCATGGACCAAGAACGTTGGACATCAGTCAGTGCAGGAAAGTGAGAATGTGTTTCTTAAAAGCATTTTTTCTCACTTTTTCCATCGGAAAATTGAGAAAGTCTGCATTTTTTATTCTGTCAAAAATATGCGTGAGATTTTCTTTTAAACCGGTTTGAAAATGGAAAAGTAGGAACCACAGTTTTTTGAGTAAGAATGTTATTGAAACTTTTTTATGGCTTTTTCAAAAGTTAGTTTCATGCCGATTAAAGGAATAGAGAAAGTGAGAATGCTTGATAATTATCAGTATTAAATCACGGTAGAAGAAAGTAATAAGGAAGTGTACAATACACATTTCTTTTAACACTATTAAATAAGAAAAAGATATATATATATATATATATATATATATCATCATCATCATTGTCAACCATTATCAATCCACTGCTGGACGAAGGTCTCCCCAAGTTTCCTCCACAACGGTCTGTCTTGTGCCAGTCTCCTATATATATATATATATATATAATTTATGACTACTAAGCTTACGGTGTTAAGATAGAATAGATAATATTATAGATAGATGATATTTTATTTTATTCTGAGAAACGTTTTTATTCTAAGGAAAAGATAGTGTGATATTCTCGAATTTCTTTATTTTTCAACCTAAATATTAATTCTTTTGGTTTAGGCTGGTTTAGAGCGATAAGGGCTGAGAAAGAACTTGATTACCCTTCCCCTAATGGAAAAAACAATTAGCAGCAAACTCTCCACATCAACAGGAAAGTATCTACAAGCCCTCCTCATTGAAATTTTTTTTTTTTTTTGGGGGGGGGGGTAAGGTTCCAACACAGTTGTTTTCCTTTGGGTGGAAGTAGCATGAACGTAATTTATACTATATAACACAACAGGCTAGTTAAGTACGTATTCGCCTAAAAATAATGAAAAGTGTGGGAAGCGTGAATCCTTCCTTCAGCTATACCACTATAAACGGAAGGCTAAATTATTTCAACTGTTCCATTCAAAACAAGTACATCGATAAGAACTCCAAAATTTGGAGTGTCAACAAAGCAAGAAAAAATATATCTTACTAATATGAGAAAGTAAAATATAAATTGACAATACAAACAACGTGGTTACTTTGAGGATTGATTTGTTTCGGTCCGTGAAAACCAAAACAAAACTGGCAATCCAGTTACACGTTTTCGGGGCCCTCAAGTTCTGGGGCCCAAGGCGCGCGCCTAGTGCGCCTAGTCAGAAGTCCACTCCTGAGGGGACGTACTGGGTTCATAATTCCTGAACACTTGGATATGCAGAGGATGTCAAACGGGTGGGCACTTCCAAATCGGTTTTGTAGCATTTTGAGCGTTCTGGTGATAATTTTTTGCAGCGACTTGTCACTGTTGATAAAACATGGTCATTTTTCTTTTTAATTTGAGGTTTAACGACCACCGTGAGCAACTCAATGGGCTATAAGCAGTCTCCCGTCCCCAATTTAGGGCTACTAACTCCAGGGAAGGGAGAGAGCCAGTGCCATAAGACAAACACAACATCCATGCCTCACCGGGATTCGAACCCGAACCCATCTCGGACGAAGGGTCAGAAGCCACCGCTTAGACCACTGCGCCATCGAGGTGGCAAACGTGGTTACATCACTACGATCTAGAGACGAAACAGCAATTCTTGCAGTGGCGGCACTCGGGTTCTCCACGGCCAAAGAAATTCAAGAATCAAAGGTCTGCAGGAAAGGTCACGGCAACGGTTTTTGGGATTAGGAAGGCGTTTTATTGGTTGACTATTTCCCGCAGGGCCAAACAATGAATGCTGAATACTCTTCCAACTTGCTGTACCGATTAAAGAAGGCGCTGAAAGAAAAAATGTGAGGAAAACTGCGAAAAGTGTTGTCTTTTTGCAGAACAATGCGCCAGCTCACAAGGCTGGCAAGACAATGGATGTTTTGAGGGATCTGGGTTTTAAGTGCATAGAACATCCACCCTACTCACCAGCCCTTGCTTCATCGGACTATTTCCTGTTCCCAAAGCTTAAAAAAAGTTTGAAAGAGAAGCATTCTTCGAAAGATTCGGAAGTGATATCAGCAGCAGAGCAGTATTTGAGTGATCAGACATCAGAATTATTTTTGGAGAGTTAAAGAAACTCCAGAAACGTTGTGCCAAGTGTGATGAACTTCGGGGTGAATACACTGAAGAGCAATTGAACTAGAGATACCTGTCTAGTAACGTGTAGCACCACCTTTCGTCGTGATGACGGCGGCGATTCGTTTCGGCATGGTCTCGACAACACACCGGAAGCGTTGGGAAACCATACGGATCCACGATCCGTGAACAAGCTCCCACAATTCACGAAGATTTGATGGAGGGTCAGAACCTGAAATATCTCTCTCGATGGCATCCCAGATGTATTCGATGGGATTGAGGTCAGGTGACCTAGCTGGCCAAGGAAGCTAGGTCACGTCGGTGGAGTGTTCATCCAACCATTTGGATACAATTCGGGAGCGATGGCACGGTACATTGTCTGGCTGCAGGAGGAGGTCCCCAGTGGGATGTTGAAGACGCACAAACGGGAGCAAATGGTCGTTCAGGATATCCCGGTAACGTGGAGCTGTGGGGGACGATGTCACACGTACCAGGGGTCCCATTTCAGTCCACGTAAGCAGTCCACAGACGAGAATGCCACCCCCAGCAGCTTGAAGAGTACCCTGCTGGTCAGAAGGATCTATCGCTTCATGTGGTTTGCGCCGTACTCGTATCCTGCCATCCGCATGTACCAACGTGAATGTCGACTCATCAGTCCAGGCAACATTTTCCCACATGTCTAGGGTCCAGTGGCGATGTTCCCGCGCCCATGCTAAACTTTTCACCCTGTGATGTGCGGTCAGCAGCGGTACCCTCGTGGGACGATGGCTTCTGTACCCCATAGCGAGCAGATGGTTCTAGATGGTGTGGCTGGTTACACGTTTTAGTGCACCAGCGTTAAATTACCGAGTGATTTCTTGCACTGTGGCCCGTCTATCCGCTGTTACAATGCGAGCTAGCTGAAGATGACCGCGCTCATCCACACGCTGTTGTCCACAGCAGTTGGCCCTTGCAGGAATGGTTTTACCGGATTCGATGTACTCACGGTGCACCCGTGACGCAGAGGCTCATGAAAATCCCAGTGCCTGCACGACTTCCGAGATGGAGTGACCCATTCATCGGGTTCCGACAATTTGCCCACGATCAAATGCGCTTAGATCCTTCGTCTTACCCATACTGCGTCCGACTCTTACTGATTCCTGTCGCATCACTCTTTATATTGTCGGATCGCTGCGTACGTCATGTCGTTTCCCTTTACCGGGCCGCCCACAGCGCCACATTTGCATAACGCCAGCTGTCTCTAATTCAATTGCTCTTCAGTGTAGTCCGTCGCCCGTGCCATTCACAGTTGAAAAAGCTGTGACTGAATTTTTTTCTTGTCATATAACACGAATCGTAATAAAATGCAGAACTATAATAAACGGTTGAATTATTAATGGGCACTGTATAAGATGGGTCACCAACAATAAAATTTTCGTAATATTCCGATTAACTTTTGATTTTTCCAACTACTCGCATACGAATTTAAGGATGACGTTCCTCATTATTGTATAATCATGTGCTTACCCGTCGTTGATGAGCTTACATTGGAGTATTGAGGTATTCTTTCTGTGACCCGAAATGATATCGTGTCTAGATAACTACACAATGGGGTTAAAAATGTGTTTTACTTTGCGAGTTTGGTTTTAACTATTTTTTATATCATTATGTAACCTATTATAGAGAAAAAGACTTTGTTTGTATGTTTGAGGTAATCTCGAAAACTACTGAACCGATTTAGATAATTCTTTCACCTTTGGGAAGCTTATTCCTGTTCGGTGGACATAGGCTATTTCGTTTATTTTTGTTATTATTTTTGGCTGTACTACCGAGTCAGATCGCTTTCAAATAGTTCCTGATTTCACGTGTATCGTTCCGCTTGGTTTACATACAACCTGGTCACACCCATTATGAAAGAAAGTAGTTCGCTATAATATACGGAATTTTTTTGCTAATCTCGAAAACTACTGAACCGATTCGGATAATTATAACTACGTAGTTGATACCGGAGGGCGTAGTTCCAAGTCCGACCACCGCGGAAAGGCAGATGGCCCTGCAAGTACTGAAGCAAGAACAAACGCCAAAATAACGAACGGCGGATTTTATAAAGAAAATGGCACGGTAACTTAAAAAAAAATACTTATAGCAATAAAAATTAGCGATGACAAATCTGTGGGTCAGTAGCTTTCATTTAAAAAAACAACATGAAAATCCCTCCAGTAGGTGGCGCTGGCGGATTGTAGAAAGAAACGGCCTTGTGTTTCAAATATATGGATGGCGTCGGGAATGAAGATATTTTTGTGCGTCTTGTCCTTATTTTTCGGTTTTTGCAAGTTCTTGTGGATGCCATCAGCAAAGATTAGGTAACGATAATTTAGCGCCAAGGATAAAAGTAAATGGTTTCTTTTGTTCTGTTCTTTTGCTTTTTAAAATCTTTTAAGAATCATTCAGGGCAATAATGTGTCTAGTCTTCATAAAGTTTAAGCAGAAAAGATGTTTTCTTCTTTTATATAGATGTGAAAGTGGGTAAGTAGTGAATCTCTCTTTACGTAGTCTCTCACACACACACAACACTCTGGGGGGGGGGGGTTATTGTTGTTTTTTTCGCCTTACTTGTGCACTATGATGTATAGTTTAAGGTGATGTTGACGATGTCGTTCTGAAGAAATCTCACATAACAGATTTATTGTCATCTGTCGATAAAACAACTTCTACACGCTAGCTTTGTGTTATAAACAGGCACTGAAATATCAGGTAGCTCCATTAAAAACTAGGCGTAATATTACGTCACGCCATTGAGCCATTTATCAACGCCAAAGGAACCTTATAAAAGCCATGTCTTCAAGAGAAAGGCGCAATAATGCATTAAAAACAAATTCACGTATGTAATTCAATAAAAGTCGTCACGAAGTTGTATATATACCTTCATTTATAATTGATTGAAATCCGCAATATTACATCGTAAAGAAACTGAAATACAAATGTTAATAAATGAAATAAAAGTAAATTAAACTTACCCAGAGAGTTTCCAATAAGTCAAGCAGGTTTTCTACAGGCAAGCCGTAATGGAAATGGAAAACTTTTTTAGGTTATTTTAACAATTAAAATTGTTTTCGCATACTAGCTGAATTTCCCGGCGTTGCTCGGGAGAATTTGGTGATAATTCACTACCTAAATTTTGTACAAATCAAATAAAAACGATACATTTTTTACGACATGAACCGTACCTAACACTGTATTTCATTTCTCCATTGAATTTGAATTTTATTCTCTGTATAGTCTTTAGGCAAACAGTATTTTTAGTTTTTCCGTTTGAGTTTTGTTGTTTACTTACCTTCAGTTCCGATGCTGAATTGTGTTGCAGTTCTTCACTGGAAAGCACCTGTCACAAAAAATTCAATTCTTGCACTTATCACAACAAAAGGTATTAAATTCGAATTCAAAATAAAAAAGTAAAAAATGGATTTTTTTACGAACATTTTGTATGGGGGCCCCTTGACCCCGGGCTCCGACTCCTTCCAAAATCCGTCTATGGTAGAGTATCATGAGATAGTACACCAATTCAAAATAAAAAAGTAAAAAATTGAACTTTTTACGGAAATTTTGTATGGGGGCACCGTGACCCCGGTCTCCGACCCCTTCCCAAAACCGTCTACGGTAGAGTATCATGAGATAGTACACCAATTCAATATAAAAAACTAAAAAATGGAACTTTTTACGAAAGTTTTGCATGGAAGCCCCTTGACCCCAAGCTCCGACTCCTTCCACAAACCGTCTACGGTAGAGTATCATAAAAAAGTAAAAAAATGGAACTTTTTACGAAAATTTTGAATGAGGGCCCCCCTTGACCCCGGGCTACGACTCCTTCCAAAAACCGTATATGATAAAGTATCATGAGATAGTACACCAATTCAAAATAAAAAAAATAAAAGATGTTGCTTTTTACGAAAAGTTTGTATGGGGGGGGGCACCTCGACTCCGGGCTCTGACCTTCAAAAAACTTCTACCACCAAATTTGGTGGTTCTAAATTGAACCTATAGATTTGCATAGTGGACAAACAAACAATTTAGAACCACCAAATTTGGTGGTTCTAAATTGAAAACTGTAGATTTGCATAGTGGACAAACAAACATTCAACTTTACATAGTAGATTTGAAAAATGTCTATTGTCGTCTTGTAAATAAGATTTATAAGAATTTTATGAGATTTATTTATGCTCCTTTCTTTTGTAATAACTGCGAGGAAACAAACGATGTGAATAAACACAAAATAAATTGAAATATTTACTACACATTCCTTTATAAGCTGAACGAATCAACTAAGTTTATTTGTGTTAGTGAAATGTGCGTGTTCCTGAAATACGTGCTAGGGATAAGAAAAGAAGGAAAAATCTGAAAACCCAAAATTCCCTCAGTTTATCTGATTGGTGCCAAATTCCATTGGGGAATAAGTTCCTCTGAGAACTGACAAGTTCAAGCCTGCAACTGCTAGAATTTTGACAGAATCTCCTTTCTCTGGACAACTGCGACGTAGCTATTTTTACTGAAACATCGAAATGTCTCTCTGCGCTCCAACTCGTCTCACTACAAAATTAAAAAGCTACACTGCGATACCAAGAGCTATTAGACTAAAGCGTTTCCCGACCAAAAAGTGTTTTGTCCAGATTTTAGACAGAACTTCACACGTAAAAAACGACAACGAATGTCATAAGCACACGTTTTGACATAAGTGTCACACCAAATAGCCAATGATATTTCCGTTTTTTTTTTTCTTGTTTGTTTTTTAAACTGCCTAACAAATAATCAGGGCGTCCGAATAATGACTGTGCACGGAATGTACGAATTGCATTGATCTAATAATAAAGAAATTTGGAATGGAATTACAGTAGATGTGACCTGCCACGTGGAAGTGCTCTATGTCTGGTAATCATGTATCCCCACCCCGTGGCGTCGTTCTGAGCGAAGGTCAATCCCGAGTGCTTGGTCGACGGAAGCAGACGTGTCGATTGATTACTCATCTCGACACAAGGACAATGGGTGAACATACAGTGTTTTGGGTGGAACATGTCTTTCTTTCGCCATGACGACAAGTACACGGACGAAGTGCGAAAACAGTTCGCTAGGAAATTTCGTGATGCACACGTCCCCCACCGTAATGCGGTACGTCAGCTCATAGCGAAGTTTCGGAAAACTCGCAGTGTTCTGGATGCCCCCCGCCCTGGTAGGCCATCCTGGCAGACGAGACTGTGCAGGATATCCAGGACAGGATACAGAGGAGTCCGCACAAATCCGTGAGGCGGCTGTCACAACAAGCTAATGTGCCAAAGAGTACAGCCCACGATATTCTGGAAGGGAAGTTGCGTTTCCACCCGTACAAAGTGTCTGTCGTGCATCAACTGAAAGAAACAGACCGGCAGGTGCTTCCAAGAGTTCCTGTCTGAAGAATGTGAGGACATTTTGGACATGACTTTCTTTACAGATGAGGCATGCTTCCACCTGTCCGGGTACATCAACAACTAAAACATCCGCACACACTTCAAGAGCTACAGGCTGCAATAACGGCCCACATCCAACAAATCACACTACATACTCAGAGAAAGGTCTTCACCAACATGCAGTAGCGTGTGCAGACATGTCTGGACGTCGGTGGGGCCAGTTTCCACATCCCCTGTAAGAACCAGTTTGTCATGATAAGTGTTACTTTCAGTGCGCAATTATTTTTCGGACAACCAGTATTATACACTGAGGAAACAGAAATCATGAGATGCCTGGTTTCTGAGCAACGTACGACTGTCACCCCTCTCGCTAGTGGACGAACCTACCTCTTGGAAGGTATACAAGGTCTGGCCGGAAAGTAATGAGACTCATTCAATAACAGACGTTTAATTAAAGTTATACTTACACAACATTGAAATTCCTCGAAATAACATCAATACACCGCGGACAGCGGTTCTGCCACGCCGTGTAGCTTGCCTGGAAGTCGGGAACAGGGATCGCTTTCAAAGCACTCGTCGCGGCAGTTTGCACGTTTGTAACAGTCCCAAAATGGTGCCCTTTCAGGCTGGATTTGAGCCGGGGAAACATAAAGAAGTCAGCCGCGGCCACGTCCGGGCTGTAGGGAGGTTGAAGCAGCGTTGCCACCTTGTGTTTCGCCAGAAACTCTCTCACTCTCAGCAACTCATGGCTCGGCGCGTTATCGTGATGAAGAACCCAAGTGTTGGTAATCTCCGGGAGGACGCGCGAAACTCTGTTCTTCAGCCGTTGAAGCACTTCCACGTAAAATGCAGCGTTGACCGTTTGTCCGGGTGCTACAAACTCCTTATGGACAACACCTTTACAGTCAAAGAAGACAATGAGCATCGATTTCATCTTCGATTTGCACATTCGAGCCTTCTTTGGTCGAGGAGACTCGGGAGTGTACCACTCTGAGCTTTGTCTTTTTGTCTCCGGATCGTACTCAAAGACCCACGTTTCATCATCTGTTATCACTTTCTCCAAAAAGCCAGGTTCACTCCTCACACTATCCACAAGCTCACGAGAAATCGACTCACGGTTGTTCCTCTGTTCATCGGTCAAAACCTTAGGAACCAATGTGGCGCAAACTTCCCGCATCTGCAATTCTTGCGTGATGATTTCATGCACAATGGATTTCGCGAGTCCCAAGTGCTCTGCTACCAATCTAACACTCAGACGTCGGTCAGAGTCTGAAACCGCTTTCACCTTTTCCACATTGTCAGAAGTGTGAGACGTTGAAGGGCGCCCTGGGCGTGGATCATCCTCGACGCTCTCTCTTCCCTCTGTGAACGTTTTGTGCCACCGAAACACTTGTGCTTTCGGTAAAACATCCTTCCCGTAGGCTTTCTGTATCATAGCAAGCGTCTCGGTCGCGGATTTTTCAAGTTTAACACAAAACTTTACCGCTTATCGCTGTTCGACACTCTTCTGCATTTTGACCGTTACGCGACGCTCACACAGCTGTCCACTTCGCAAGCCATCCTCACTCTGTAAAAGCTCAGAGCCAACTGACGAGACATCGATCGTTTACCTAACATACCCCGCCACCCGTCACACCTGGAGACTCCGCCCTCCGGCCCTTCTGATTGACCTGGAAAAAGTGGTTTCATTACTTTCCCGACAAACTTTGTATAAGCAGAAAAACATCACTGCATTTATGTAGATGGTAATTCGATGTCAGTCTGGATAAACGTCGTGATTTAACAACGTTTATCCATACTGAGTTTGTAAGAGGCATGATAGTAAGTGCCCGACTCATGGGTCCCTCTATCGTGCAGATGGTACAGGAACTGCAGGGTTCCCGTTCGACAGTATCAAGAGTCTATCGGGAATAAGAAATTCCCTGGAAAACTTCGCATCGTGGACAGCGCTGTAAGTGGGGAAAGGTGGTCGATGAACTTGGTCGTTGACGCCTGTCTCGCAGAGTTGCAACCAACCGGAGAGCGACAGTGACACACATCACCACCGACATCAACGAGGAAGGGGCTAGAAAGATTTCCACAAGACTATCAGGCGATCTGTGAAAACACAACTTTTCTGGGGACGGAGATCGAAGTCGCAACCTTCTTCTCCGGAGCCGAATGCTTTTCCAATTAAGCTAGTCCGACAGAATGCATAGCGTTGCAACTTTGCCGTCTTGACATATGCTTCACTTCTGCAGTAGGCCACAGATCATTGGCCTCAATAGGTTAAGAGAGCCGCCGACCCATTAGAGCCCCATTGCGAATGCCACATCGCCGGACTGTAAACCCCAGCTGGGTGAACAAACATTGGAACTGGACCTTGAGATGGGGTTCCTGGTCCGATCGTAATGTTAAGCATGTTTCACTTAATTTTGATGATGCTACAGCCAAAAGTTTCTGAATTAAGTAACTTGTATGTTTAATTTCAGTTTTTACTGTTTTCTTGATAAGATATCAAGCTTCAGAATATGTTTCACAGCAATTTTCACCAGCTCCTGATGAATTGAAAGTTTCCAAAATGTGGATGCTAATTTCATCATTGCCCCTCAGAAAGAAGGAAGAAGCATTCGTGAAATCAATATTCGCATTTTGGAAACTTTTAACTGATCACGAGCTTGCAAAAATTGGTGTTAATGTGAACCATATTCTGTGTTCTTAATGAGCCGAAACAACTTATAGCATTCCCTCTTCCCCTTTTTTGTTTTCAACAAGAATGTATTTGTTGGCCCCGACGCCTTTTTCAGTCTCCTTAATATGAAATTCATCCATATTAACAAATAAGGCATTAATTTCGACACGGCATGCAATGGAATGGGATGTTAGCACGTCAAACGGAAACCTCTGCATGCTCAATGCAAAAGATGCGACGTAAAAAGTAACTCTGTCTTACAATGTCACACGCGGGGTGTGAAAGAGTGGATCACCAGAGAAGCAGGCAACAGGCGTTTGTCTGTATCTTTCTCTGGATAATCCACTGAAAACAAACGCCAAAGAAGTTTCTCCTGGGGATGTGTAGACCCGGGGTGGATCTGATGGCAGTGGGCGACCGATGAAGTTCTCCGTGGTTATAGCTATACGGGATATAAGTGTTTCTAAATAATTTATGGAGCGTTTAAATGAGAAGTTGGATATGTTTGTGATCTTGAAAACTGGGATATCTGATTTGCGTAAGTCAGTAGAGTTTTTTTCATTAAAATATGACGATGTCATGGATAAAATTGGACAATCGCATGCATTACTGCAGGAATCATTTAAGAAAATTTCTTCTTTGGAGGAGAGAGTGCAAACTCAGGCTGCTGATATAAATACATTAAAGGAAAGCTTGAATACTTTGAATCAATATGTTAGAAATAAAAACTTGGAGATCCACGGAATCAAAAAGGAGCAGGGAGAGGGAGTTGATGATCTCAAGGACTTGGTACATCGCATCGCGGGTAAGTTGAATATTGATGGATTTTCTGTGACTGACATTGAGGTTATTCACAGGCTGAGTGGAAGAGAGTAGCGGAAAGTGTCGCCAATTATTGTTCAGTTTAAAGATAGAGAAATGAGGAACGAATTCCTTGCGAGGGGTAAGACTGGTCTGAGTGTGATGGATGTTGTTAAAAATTGTACAGATGGCAACAGGGTGTATATTAATGAAAATTTAACTGTTCATAATAGACAGCTCTTTTGGCAGGCACGTGACTATTCGAAAACCAACAATGTTAAATTCTGTTGGTACAGAAACGGAAAAATCTTCTGCCGGTTGGCGGAGGGTTCGAACCCAGTTCATATAAATAGTAAGCTGGATTTGAATTTGGAGCGGTTTTAACGCTCTAAATTAGTATCAATATTTCTGTTGTTGACTGTATTTCTTTTGACTGTATATTTTGTGTTTGATGGCGAATTGTGTACCGGACTATGTAACAGTTGCAGAATTGCAAGGTTTGATTTCATCGAATACTTACAGTTTGAAATTTTTTCACTTGAATGCCCGAAGTCTATATAGTAAGTTAGATGCTTTGGTTTGCTTGTTGCATGATATAAATTACCAATTAGATTGTATATGTGTCTCAGAGACCTGGTATGATGCTGATGCTGGTTCTGTATGTAATATACCTGGTTACCAGGTTTTCGCGGCTTACTGTTCTGGGTCCCGGGTGTAGTGGGGTTGCGATGTACAGTATGTTAAGCGTTCCATTACCGCATTATTACTTGATAAATACACTGTCATAACTGAAGATTATGAAATACTTTCAATTGTGTTACAGCAATCAATAATAAGTGTTATGTACCGTCCTCCACACGGTAATATGTGATTTATTTTGAACTTTTATTCTGGTTTGTTTGATGGCATAAATTTCACTGGTAGGACATTGTACTCTTTTGGTGACTTTAATGTGGATATGAATTCCTCTGGAACGGGTGCTGCCTTATTTAGAGATATAATTATTTCTTCTGGAATGTTAAATGTAATAACTATTCCCACTAGAGTTACAGATTCAACTTCTTCATTATTAGATTTGTGTATAACAAATAACTATAGTACATGCTCGGGGGTTCTCTCATTTCATATCAGTGATCATCTACGGATTTTTCTTTTGGCGCACTCTTCAGTAGTACACAGATCTAATTCATGTTCTATGTTAATAAGAAATTATAGTTATGATAATTTACTTCTGTTTCGTGGGGCTTTATCACTAATTGATTGGACTTCTGTACTTGAGTTGGATGATCCAGTTGAGTCATATAATAAATTCTGGAGGATTTCCTGGAATTCTTACGATGTTGCGTTTCCATTTCGTAACTTACGTCGTACGTCGCTTTGCAGGAAGCCTTGGTTTAACCGGAGCTTGTTACGTTGCTTAAATAGAAAAAATAAATTATTTGTTGTTTTCCTCCGTTCCAGGAACCCAATTCATTTGTCTAATTTTCGTAGGTATAGAAATTGGTATAATTCTAAATTAAGACTAGCTAAAAAAACTATTATTTTAATTATTTCGGTACTACTACTGACGGTAGGAAAATCTGACTTTCAATTAATGAACTGTTGGCAACCTCGAGGGATGCCCAATCATCAACTGTAATTGAATATGATGGAATTAGGACATCTAATTTAGGAGAAGTATTTGATATTTGTAATAAATATTTTTTGGAGTTGCCGGATATTCTGTTGTCTGAAATTCCTCATTATACTAACCATTTCTCTGATTACCTACCTCCTTCGTCTGATTCCTCATTCTTTGTTAAACCAGTGGATGATGACCTCTTGAGGGTAATGAGTGAATTGGACCAGTCCAAAAGTGCGGGGCCTGATAATGTATATCCTAGGATTATAAAATTTGTTTCAGGGGAGCTACTTGTTCCGTTGACCCATATTTTTAATCGTATTTTGTATACAGGATGGTGTACCTCGTTGCCATTGAAATTAAGTCGTGTTACTGTTATACATAAAAAGGGATCAGTAACAAATGTTGCAAATTATCGACCAGTATCTGTAATTCCTGTGTTTGCTAAAATTATGGAGAGATTAATACTGATACAGTTGTTATCTTATATTGATAAAAAAATATTTTAAATAAAAGCCAACATGGGTTTCGTAAGGGGTTTTCGACAGAAACTGCTATTTTGGATGTATCAAACTATTTACATTTTAGTCTTGATAATGGCACTAGTGCGGTGGGGGTCTTTTGTGATCTTTCCCGCGCTTTTGATACCTTTGTCACGACACATTGTTATCTAAGTTAGAAAATATTGGCATAGGGGGTTGTTAAGACTTTATTCCAAAATTATTTAACAGGCCGGAAGCAATTTGTACAAATACAGGGTGTTCGATCTTCTGCTCTTATAATTCGTCATGGTGTTCCTCAGGGATCGGTTTTGGACCCGTTGTTATTTTTGGTTTATGTTAATGATTTATTTACTATTACTTCAAGTGCTACTCCTATTTTATATGCTGATGACACAAGCCTATTTTTTTCCGGGGACACTCTATCTCAGTTGATCCCACGTGTGCATCTGGAACTTCAGAATTACTTTCGTTGGTTTTGCTGTAATTCCTTAATAATAAATGTTTCCAAAACTACTAGTGTACTATTTTCGCGATGTAAGGGAAGAGTGGATATTGCAAATGGGATATTATTTGATGGAGTGCCCCTTGACTTTCAGGCTGTTGTAAAGTTCTTGGGTGTATATTTACAAGATAATTTGAGATGGGATGCACATGTTAGTGAAATTGCGGTTGGGCTCAGATCCCACATTGGGGTCATTTATAGGATTTCAAGTTTGTTGCCTGCCAGGGTTAAGTTGCTATTGTATTTTTCATTTATTTATCCATTTCTATCTTATTGTCTCTTGGCTTGGGGTCGCACAACTATTGGGAATATTAATAGAATTTATGTTTTACAAAAAAAATTTTTACGTTTGGTGAATTCGTCTTTACAGGTACATTCTCTTTTTTTCAGGTATCAGATAATGCCATTTGATAAATTATACAGTTTTCGATTATTACTGTTTATGCATGAACGTATATATGCTAAGAAATATTCAGATCTAATCACCTTGCATTTCCGTTCCCATTATCATGACACTCGTGGAAATACTAGTTTTTTAATACCTGAGCGCGTACTAATTTATTATTTAATAATATTAACTTGACCTGCCCTAGGTCCTGGAATGGGTTGCCGCTTCGAATCAAGACGATTACACACTTTTCGGTATTCAAAAAACAACTGAAGACCTTCAAAATTAATGATTGATTAACGTTTGGTTATATATTACGTATTATTACTTTAATTTACTGCATAATGGTTAAATTGTTCTTTGGCTTGACTCTTTACATTCTTTTTTGTGGGGGAAGGGGGGACTAGGGGCCCGTCAGGCTATTGTTAGCCTTTTCCCCTGGGCACAATCACAGTGCACCGCTCTGATTTGTTTAAGAGCCTATAACGAAGTAAATTTCTCCGTCATTTTTGTCCACGCCGGGGCTCGATTCCGGGTCCCCTCATTCCGGAATAAGTAGCTCTACCAATTGAGCTACGCGGACGTTTGTTCTGACTGCTATCTGCCTTTATGTCGTGTGCGTCCTGCTGGCAGGCACGTCACAAACTGTAGTGGTGCTTCAATTTACTTTAACTAAAACTTAAAACAAATTTATTCATGTCATCATACGTGTTTTTGTATTTCCTATTACTTAATTTATACTTTTCAATATATGTATAATATTATTGTATAATATTTGTATTTGCATATTTTTTTGTACAGAAATTGTATCTGTGATTTGATTGTGTGGTGAATGGTGTAGTGCGGCAAAAAAAATTAAAATAAATAAATAAGTAAATAAGTATCGTTTTACGATATGGTATCGTCGGTCGGTAGGAAATCTTTGCTTTAAGAAAGAGACAGCAATATTTTTGTATGACTAATCATTTTTTACTCCGCTGGCACGAGTATCGAGCACAAAATTTCACAGTACGCATTTTTCTTTCAAACATTTTTTTTTTTTTTCCTTTTCAAAAATAAAACGGAAATAAAACCGGCTCTAAATCGAGTCATGAACACCTTGATCTGGCCCGTTTGACCCGCAAGAAATTGTCGGCCCGTTGACCCGGGATTCAATTCCACCTCTGCTCTCAACTGCATTCTGTATCGTATACATTTCTGTATCACAACTGCTCTTCGTATCGTGCACATTTGTGCAGCACTCTTTCTCAAATGATTTCTCCGTATCGTATACATTTGTGCAACACTCTTTCCCAAACGATTTCTTCGTATCACATACATTTGTGCATCCCTCTTTCCCAAATGATTTCTCCGTATCGTATACATTTCTGCACTGCAGCCCTCTTTCCGAAACGAATTTTCTCTTTCCGAAATTATTTCTCCGTAACGTATACGTTTGTGCAGCCCTCTTTCCCAAATGATTTCTTCGTGTCTTATACATTTGTGCAGCCCTCTTTTCCAAATGATTTCTACGCCCTTTTGCAAGGCACACATCCTTTATTTTCACTGACATAAGGTGGCGGTCCTAACGTTTAGCCCAAGCACTGTATACGTCCAATACTAGCCCACGAGGAGTAGTAATCTTCTTAACTTTCGATTAGTCATAAGTTAATTTTTTTAGTAGAACGTGAGAAGAAATCTGCTTCAATAATATCATTCTCCATACTTCTTGTACAATATGATGCTTTCTTTTTTTAATATTACAAAGCCAATTTAAGAAATTTTATCAAACTTTGTTTCGCGTGATAGAAGGCGTCACATTTCAAAACCATTCTCAGTGATGATTGCCACAGAAGTTGCAAACATCGCTGTACGTTGCACGAAAAGTACAAAGAGTTTGCATTCTCTGTTGGTATCCCACTGATCATTTATTGCTGCAGATTTTATTTTCGTGATCAATTCCTCGTTGTCATATTTCATTTTGTCTACTAAGTATCTTTCATCGTATTAGAGCATTAATTGAAGTAGTATTTTCGTAAACAGAAAATGCGTACGTATGATGCATTCTTCCCTCATGGAACGAAGTTTTCTTGTTTACCTCGTCTCTTGTGGTCAGATTCTGACACGTGTCTGCATTTCTTTAACATATGCAATGGTTTCCATCACATCTCTGGTTCTTGACGTTGGTATCTTAATCTCAGTCACTCACGAGAGGTTGCTGTTTTATCTCCCTTTAGAGAGCAGCCTTCTGTTCACAATCATACTTCAAATTGCCGAGATACATTTCTCAGTACGAATCTCTCTCAATGAATCACCATATTTGAACTGAAGGACTGAATTCTCAGTCAGGTTTCGCAGGTTTCTTGACATTTGGGCATAAATACACAGTGCGTCAAAGAACTTTTAAGACTGGCGCTAGATTTCAGCCTACGGTGGCGCCACCAGTGTAATCGCGAATGCGTTATAAACCGTGACCATCTGCTTGCTTTCTGCGAAACGTACTGCGCAGTTGTTAAAATAACTCAAGCGAAACGGCCTTTCATTAGAGAAGTAAAATTTTTTTCATGTTGAACTATTAAGATGGAACAAATGGCTCTTATTAAATTTAACGCAAAACTTGGTAAAAGTGCCTCGGAAACGTACCAAATGATGAAACAAGTTTAGGATGAGTTTTGTTTAAGTAGATCAAATGTTTTCCTGTGGCGCAAACTTTTTTGGACGGAAGAGATACGCTAGAAGATGATAAGCATGCCGGAAGACCAAGTTCTTATTTTTTTTTTTTTTTTTTTTTTTTAAATTGGATGTTTAACGCCCACCGTGAGCAACTCAATGGGCTATAAGCAGTCGCCCGTCCCTAATTTAGGGTCACTGGTTCCAGGGAAGGGAGAGAGCCAGTGCCGTAAGACAAACACAACATCCATGCCTCACCGGGATTCGAACCCGGACCCCTTACGGACGAATGATCAGAGGCCAGCGCCTTAGACCACTGCGCCACCGGGGCGGCAAGACCAAGTTCATCTAGGACACCTGAGATTATTGAAAAAGTGCGCGATTTCGTGGCAAACAATCGATGTGCGTCACTAAGAATGATGGAAGAGTGTTTAAGCATCAAGAAAGAAACGATTCGAACCATCCTGCATGAAGATTTGGGCAAAACAAAAGTCTGTGCTAAATTTGTTCCACACACGTTAACCAATGAACAAAAATCAAGGAGAAGTGCACATTGCAGAGACATCATTTCAGCCGCTGAAAATGATCCAAACTTCTTAAAATCGATTGTTACAGGTGATGAAACATGGTGTTTTCAATATGATCCTAAAACAAAGCGCGGAATGGAAGTCAAAAAACTCACCACAAGCCAAAAAAACAAGAAAAGTTCCATCGAAAATAAAAACAGTGCTCATTACATTCTTCGATAGTAAGAGTATTATCCACAAAGAATTTGTTCCAAGTCGACAAACAATTACTGGTGAGTTTTATTTAAATGTTTTGAGGCGTTTGATGGGCAGAATTCATCGCATTCATCCAGAATATCGGGATTAAAACAGTTGGTGTTTGTTGCATGATAATGCACCCAGTCACACCTCACTTCTTGTTCGTAGATTTTTGGCGAAAAATAACGTCTGTGTGTTGAATCATCCACCGTATTCGCCTGATTTAGCACCCTGCGACTTTTCTTTGTTCCCAAAACTTAAAATGACGTTAAAAGGGTGTTACTTTGATGATATTTCGACCATACAAACAGCTCGACGCGTGCTTTGGAGGCAATTCCGCAAAGTGAACTGGAACAGGCATTCGAATCATTATTAAATCGCTGTAACAAGTGTATTGAAGCCGGAGGGACTTATTTTGAATAGCAAACCAAAACAAATTAGAATTTCTTATTTCTATTTCATTTTACAGACCCAGTCTTAAAAATTCTTTGACACACTGTGTATATAAATTTTGTTTATTGGAGGTTTGACGACCACCATGAGCAACTCAATGGGCTATAAACCGTCGCCCGTCCCTAATTTAGGACCACTGGATCCAGGGAAGGGATCCAGTAGCCCTAAATTAGGGACGGGCGACCCAGCGTCGTAAGACAAACACAGCACCCATGCCTCACCGGGATCCGAACCCGTGGCCCTCTCGGACGAATGATCAGAGGACATCACTTAGACCACTGCGCCACCGGGGCGGCTAATTATATTACACTTCACTATTGTTGTTGTTGTGTTATTAGTGTGTGACGTACCTGCCAGCAGGACGCACACGACATAAAGGCAGATAGAAATCAGAATAAAACGTCTGCGTAGCTCAGTTGGTAGAGCGACTTGTTCCGGAATAAGCGGCCTCGGGTTCGAATCCCGGCGTAGACCAAAAATGACGGAGAAATTTACTTCGTTATAATGGCGCCCGAACTGTCCGGATGACCCGGCCGTTCAAAATCTCGCATTGGTGTGATGTTATTTGCACACCGCGAGATAGGAAAAATCAGAGAATCTTTTCTCCAGCGCTTCGAAAAATAAATGTGTGTGACGTTGCATTCCACACACCGGATTGACTGGGAGTTCTCAAGTGCACGTTCTACAGTGGATGGCTGCCTGCAACGATTCATGGTCACGGCTGACCCGTGGGCCATGCCCCCGGCCCTCTTTCGAGGGGGGAGATGTGACGTACCTGCCAGCAGGACGCACACGACATGAAGGCAGATAGGAATCAGAATAAAACGTCTGCGTAGCTCAGTTGGTAGAGCGACTTGTTCCGGAATAAGCGGCCTCGGGTTCGAATCCCGGCGTAGACCAAAAATGACGGAGAAATTTACTTCGTTATAAGTGTGATATGAAAAGCAGGATGTTTTTGTACCTATCTACACATGCCTTCGGTATGCATATAGCGTTCCAATGAACGGACTAGAAACTTCCAGTAGCGCATCCAGAAATTTCACAAGGTGAGGGGCGGGGGCGTGGCGCACTGAATTTTCCCAAGGAGGATAACCCCGCTTAAATTTACAGGGAAAAATAGTCAGGTGCCATAACAATTAAGAAGGCGGTTGACTTCTGTACATATATCCAGTTACTAGAAAAGTACAGTACAAGAAAGTTAAATGCTTAGAAGAAGCAGTAGATGAAATTCTTTTTCTGGTTAGATTTTTCTTAATTTATTTAACAGAACTACTCCCGTATAATTACTGTATATTATGATTATACGGATTAAGAAGTATACCCAATCTTAGCATAAATACTGTTACAAACGTTCGACAGATGGCGCGCGACGTCACCGACCTGCCAGGAGGCATGAAACAGCTAGTGAATCATTGTGCGTTCAGTCACAGAGAAGATAATGTGTTTCGTGAAGTATCTGCCAAGGAAATGGGGCGATTATGAGAATCGTGTTGCTGTAATATCGCTGCACAAACTTGGAAAAGCAGCTTCCGAGATTCTAAACATGCTGAAGAAGATGAAAGTCGGCCGAATTTTTGTCTACCGGACCATAAAAAAGATTCCTTGAGAGTGGGACTGTCGTTGACCACCCCAGAAAAGGTAGGCCGCATACCGTGAGGACTGCTCGCCTGGTGAAAGCAGTGTCAGCGCGTATTTGACGAAATCCTGTCAGAAAACAATCAGTGATGGCTCGTGAACTGAAGATTTCAAGAATGTCGATGTCACACGTGCTACGGAGTGACCTAAGGGTCAGATCTACCGGCGACGTACGGGGCACTTTCTCACCGCACAAATGAAGCAGCAGAGGGTGCTGAAAGGGAAACATTTACTGCAGCGTTACGCAGGCCATCGCCACAGACAGATCCTTTTCTCTGATAAAAGAATTTTCACTATTGAAGAGGCTTTCAACCGCCAAAATAACAGGGTGCATACGGCAACCTCATGAGAAATTCAGGACAAAGCTCCAAGGATCATGAGGGACCACATCATCCTGCTTCTGTTACGGTTTGGTGGGGAGTCTCCTACGAGGGTTAAATGGAGCTCCATTTCTATGAGGAAGGACTGAAAACATCCGCCAAAGTCTACCTGGACAGGGTTTTGGAGCCAGTGGTCAAAACCGTGAGTCACACACTCTTCCAAAACACAGTTAACACCTGCCCAGAAGGCCAAGACAACCCATGAGTGGCTTCAGGCGAATTTGCCAGACTTCATTTCTCCAGCTGATTGGCCTTCGAGCAGCCTAGACCTCAACTCATTGGAATACAAGCTGTGGACCGAGCCGCGGATGGCTTAGTGGTTAGCGAGTCAGACTATTGATGGGGGTCCCCAGTTTCAAGCCTGGGCTGATCTTCGAGAGGTGGTGTGATTTGCTGACAAACGTTAAATATTCGCCGTGCATCGGACTAGTACGTTAAATGACGGCCCCCGGTTACGTTCGGTATCCTTTCCTACTACCCCACTTTAATCTCTCTAACCCCCTCCCCCATGAGAAGCATCGCACTTGTACGGTGGCGCCATCTACTGTGCTGTCACTTACAAACTGTTCTGTCAAAGTCGCCAGACTTGCTCTCACTCCTTCCGTTTCTGTGTCCTGCCCAAAAGGCGGACCCGCTGTACGTGGTTTGGGCCTAAACCGTCTCTGTGGACGGAAGTCCTACATGAAAATGCCTAGCTGAGTCAAACAAGTTGTGGACCACATTGGAGGTCATGACCTGCAGAAAGAGACACCCCAGTATTGACAGTCTCAAACGCTCTGTGGTGCGGGTAGTAGCAGCTTTCCCTGTGGAGACCCAAAGTTATTGATGAGTGGCCACAGAAACTTAAGAAGGTGTGCAAGCCAAAGTATGCCATTTTGATAAGTGATTGCTGCTATGTATTCACAAGTGTCCTACTTACGTCATATCACAGGTATATTAAAATATCTTTAAATTTCTTTCGTTATTTCATTGAATACTTTGTAACAGTATTTATGGTAAGACTTGGTATGTAGATCGTGTATCGTGATTTTTTGTTTCAAACTTCGACCTGATCATTTATCGCGCTCTGTCAGCGTAAGGGGGGCATCTGTCCTTTCCGTGGGTGCGTCACTAAAAACTTTGGAAATTGTTGTATGTAGATAAATGACTCACCTTGAATGAGGTTATCCAATAAAATGATGAAAGATGACGGGCCATTCTCGAGAATATTCACTGCTGGTCAGCCAAAATGCAACACCAAGAAGGAAGCATCCTATTGGCCTGAAATTCGCAGCATGCGTCGTCCGCGAAAGGACAGGCACACGATTAGCATTGCAGGGCATATGCAAATCGTGTGCGCCCGGCACGCCACCGAGAAGCACTATAAGAAGGGTGCACAGAAGGCGGGGTGTAAGTAGTGGAAGTGTGTTGTGCTGCCGGACCTGTGCGTGGGAATCTTCCTAAAGCCTCGTCGCAGAATACGGCAGTCATTCCAGCATGTTTCGGAGTTCGACAGAGGACGAATTGAATAGTGGCTTATCGCGACAGCGGTTTATCGTACCGAGACATCAACGCCCGTGTGGGACGACATCCTGCCACAGTGAGGCGAGTATGGATTCGGTGGGTGCAGGAGGGACGGCCGGACCGACGTGAGTGATGTGCCGCAGCCGCGGCACACCACCGAACGAGAGGACCGGCATGTTGTGTGGCGGCATTGACAGCTCGCACCGCCACATCACGAATGTTAGCGCAGGAATTAGGGTGTGTTGCGTAACAACCTGTGTCAGCACGTACCGTTCGACGTCGTCTGTAGGGGCGGGGAGTTGTCGCACGGCGCCCATTGCTCCGATTACCATTGACGTTACACCACTGGCGAGTGCGGCGGCAGTGGGCCGTTGAACGTCGCAACTGGACTACGGAATGGCACGACATTGTCTTCTCCGACGAATCCCGCTTCTGCCTGCAACACCAGGATGGTCGGATCCTCGTGTGGCGGCACCGCGGCGAAAGACTGTATGACGCCGGCATTATGCATCGCCATACCGGTTTGTCGCCTGGCGTTGTGGTTTGGAGCGCAATTGGATATGACACCCGCATCCGTCTGGTACGCATCGCCGGTACACTCAACAGCCACCGCTACATCTCCGACATTTTGGAACCTGTAGTCCTCTCTTACCTGCAGGACCTTCCAGCGGCCACGTTTCAGCAGGATAATGCGCGCAACGCACGTAGCACGCATCGTACAACAATTCTTCACAGCCAACCCAGGTGTCACTGCTGCCGTAGCCCGCCTGTTCTCCCGATATGTCGCTCATCGAACACGTCTGGTCGCTGATCGGCAACCGAGTGGCCCGGCAGGCACCACCCGCGGCTACGCCTGATGAACTGTGGCAGCGTGTGGAAGCAGCCTGAACCGACATACCCCAAGCCCACATCCAAAGCCTCTTTTGTTCGATGCCGCGGCGTGTAGCGGCTGTTATTGCCAGCCATGGGGGCCACACTAACTATTGATGTCTGCGTGTTCCGCAAATCGCACCGGCCTGTAAGCTCAATCGTTTCATCTTTGTATCTGTTGTTATGTGTCCAGTAAATCTGGCTTTGCTATCTCGTGTCCTTCTTGGTGTTGCACTTTGGGTGGCCAGCAGTGTATATTTAATATCAAAACACGCACAAGGAGTAGAAAATAAATGGTGTTTGTAACACTTAAGAAAGAAATAAACATGGAGTATCAGATAATATGGTATTTGAAGAATAAACATGGAGTATCAGAGCACAACACGCATTAACTGCTTACAAGAAAACATCGCAGCAGAAAACAGATGTGTCGCCATAAAGCGCGTGAAAGCCTGTGAACAAAAGTTAGTTGAATTTTTCAGCCAGGTGTTTTTCCACGAAGTGATCACGTGACACTTTTAGTACCTAGCGTAGCTATGCAGTTACCGCAGAGCTGTTGGAAATAATAAACAAGTTTTTCTCTCCGCACGTGGTAACAATGTTCGGCGACTGCTGTGAGACTTACTTATGTTACCAACAACTATAATGTATATATGTTACCGTTGAAGTGTATAATTCAGTTATTTCATAGACTACCTAGTTATTTCATGAAATAACTGATCAAGTTAGTTAAAGCGTATAATAAATTAATAATTCCGCACTTTAACTAGTTATTCTATGAAATAACTAGGTATTCCACAAATTAACTATTGATAGACAATTAAAGTGTAAAATAAACAATTTGACTGAATTATACAGCATACAAAATGTTATTTATATAAAGACACAATAAAATCATTTGTTACAACAGGGATTACTAAAATGGCATTTGGAATTGCATAGAACATTATTTCTAAAACAAAAACATTTTTTTGTTGACACACTGCGTTCACATGAACGTTTTTTAAATCCCTGATCAGTACCTAAACTTTAAGCTGCAGCAACCGACCGGAGCGATTTCTCTATATCCGGCACTTCTTCGATCTGAATTAGTTTTTGTTCACAGACGCTGAACTGGGATCGGGAATATAGCTGTTTTATGGGGCCGTTTCTTGTTCCCAATTGAAAAAATCCTTCTTCGGTTATTTTCACGATAACAGCTAAAATAGAACTGGCGTCACCCCTTCCTCTGTCAACTTCAGGTACTGGGATACGGACTGTAAGCCCCACAGAGGCTTCAGAACGAGATTTATCTGATATTAATTTCATCTTCTTAGCTTGAATTTCCAAACATTCTTTAGAGTTTTATCTTTCCCTCTGAACATTCAGTTCATTAAAACACAATTTGCAGATCTTCTGTACAACTTATTTCCGAAAAAATTTATAAATAGCGAAACGAAACATAAAAGTTAATATCATTATTATTATTATATACACTTTATAGTGGGTTGAAAATGGTGTACTATTTCTGACCATTGGTTCTCACTTTACAGCCTTTTGAATTTGGGATTTATTTACTCGGTTATTTTACACTTTAACGGGGTGTAGATCGTTATTCTATGAAATAACTAGTTAAGCCATAGAATACAAGTGAGTTTTACGCTTTAACTGACTTGATCAGTTATTCCATGAAATAACTAGGGTATTCTATGAAATATCGGATTTCATACTTTAACGATACCAGATACACTGAATGGACAATATAGAGGGTGCCCGAAAAATAACTGTGCACTGAAAATAACACTTACCATGCCGAACTGGTTCCTACACGAGGTGTTGAAAATGAGCCCCACCCACGTCCAGACATATCTACACACGCTTCTGCGTGTTGGTGAAGACCTTTCTCAGGACATGTGGTGCGATTTGTTGAATGTGGGTCGTTATTGCAGCCTGTAGCTCTTGACGTGTATGCGGATTACCTGCATACACCTTCCACTTACGTGCTCACCACAGAGAAAAAGTAAGAAGGTGTCAGATACGGTGACCGGGCAGGCCATAGTCCCCGAGAGATGATGAGATTTCCGAAAAATTTCTCCAGAAGCTGTATTGATTAGCCAGCGGTGTGAGCAGTCGCACTGTCTTTCTGGAATTGTTTTTCGTTGATTTCCCGTTCCGTGAGTTCAGATATCAATGGTTGGATAATCTGCGCACAGTACCATCCTGAGTTAATGGTTTCACTGAAGAAAATGGGCCCAATAATGCGCGCACGAGTCGTGGGACACCAAATACCGACCTTTTAGTTGTGGAGAGGCATTTTCTTAAATTCGTGGGGGATTTTCAGTACCCCAAAGACGAGTGTTTTGGCAGTTTATGTACCCGGACGAGTGGAACCATGCCTCACCTGTAAAGAAAATTCACGTCCAGAATGTACTCACCTTCTTCAGACAGAAACTCTTGGAAGCACCTGCAGTACCGAACACGGGTCACGTGGTCTGTTGCTTTCAGATGATGCACGAGACACTTTGTACGGGTGGAAACACAACTTCCTTTTCAGAATATCGTGGGCTGTACTCTTCGGCACATTAGCTTGTTGTGACAGCCGCCATACGGACTTGTATGGACTCCTCTGTATCCTGTGAGGGATATCTTGTACGGTCTCGTCTGCTGTGGATAACCTACTGGAGCGAGGAGTATCCAGAATACTGCCAGTTTGCCAAACCTTCGCTATAAGCTGACGTACAACATTACGGTGGGGGACTTCTGTATCACGAAATTTCCTAACGAACTATTTTTGCACTTCGTCCGTGTACTTGTCGTCATGGCGAAAGACGTGTCCCACCAAAGACACTCTCTGTTTAACCGTCAACATCATTGTGCGAGAGACGAGTGATCAATCTACACGTCTGCCTCCGTCGACCAAGCGCTCGGGAATGACCTTTGCTCGGAATGAGAGCTGCGCGCCCCTCGGAGTGGGGAGACATGAAGGTTACTAGACACTCAGCACTCCACGTGGCGGGTCACTTCTACTGTAATTCCATTCAGAATTTCTTTATTATTACATTACTGCTGTTCGTACATTCTATTATAGTGGACACCCCTCCCCCAACCTAAAACCTGAACGAAACTCTAAAATTTATCCGCCATGTCGCTAATTGTATGAGGCAACTGGGAATCACAGTTCGGCAGGCTCACATGTATGAGGCAGCTGGGAATCACAGTAGTTCGCCAGGCTCACATGTATGAGGCAGCTGGGAATCACAGTAGTTCGCCAGGCTCACATGTATGAGGCAGCTGGGAATCACAGCTCGGCAGGCTCACATGTATGATGCAGCTGGGAATCACAGTGCGGCAGGCTCACATGTATGAGGCAGCTGGGAATCACAGTTCGGCAAGCTCACATGTATAAGGCAGCTGGTAATCACAGGTCGGCAGGCTCACATATGAGGCAGCTGGGAATCACAGTAGTTCGGCAGGCTCACATGTATGAGGCAGCTGGGAATCACAGCTCGGCAGCTCACATGTATGATGCAGCTGGGAATCAGTTCGGCAGGCTGACATGTATGAGGCAGCTGGGAATCACAGTTCGGCAGGCTCACAATGTATGAGGCAGCTGGGAATCACAGTTCGGCAGGCTCACATGTATGAGGCAGCTGGGAATCACAGTTCGGCAAGGCTCACATGTATGAGGCAGCTGGGAATCACAGTTCGGCAGGCTCACAGGTATGAGGCAGCTGGGAATCACAGTTCGGCAGGCTCACATGTATGAGGCAGCTGGGAATCACAGTTCTACACGCCCACATGTTATTTTGCAGTTTACATTTTCTTTTTTTTTAATTTCTCATTTACGTTGTTTTTCTTTTGGCTGTTTATAGGCCCTACTAAACTGATTAACAAAGTTGCGGGCTAATTAGAAAGTCGCTCCAATGCTTTTAAATGTAGGAAATAAGTCAGATCTCCCCACATTGTCCCACAAGACCCCACACAGAGGACTCGAGTGCATTATAAAAATTCCTACCTCAAGGGTTTTTTCGAGAGGGTGAAACACGAACGATGGAAAATGTGCTTTCTAATGCAAATGGGAGCCGCGAAGTTCTAAGTGCTTTTTTGCTTTCTTTTTCCGCTTGCAGCTTAAACGCCGTGGTCGATGTTTACTGCATGTTTACAGCAGGCAAGCGGGATATTGAAAAGGTTCTAAATATTGCACTTGCAGCTGCGGGGCGATATGTGTGACGAAGCGACTTGGCAGGAGACACATAAATTTGGTCAGTAAGAGCGATACTCAGGCGTCTGAGGAGTACAATGAGGAATTAAGTTTGGGGAATCTTCAAAGAGAAGGAGCGAGGAGAATTTGGGGGTTCTGTTGTGCGGCAGTCGTTGATGTACGCTGAAAGGTAAAACGCGTTGGTATTTTTGCTCGGCCGAGAATCAGGCTCTCACGGCCGACGATCGCAACTCAAGGGGTCCATGGGAATAGGAGTCCCAAGATTGCAGTTTTGCACGTTTCGAAATGCACACCCTGGCGTGGAAATGCTATTTTAATGGAAAGGTTCCGACCACTCTGCGAACGAAAGGACAAAAGGGAGCAAAGTAATACGAGGGAATCCTACTGCAGCGAGCGACGCTCAGGTAAAATCGAGCACCCTCACCCAGTGGAAATGGAGCCAGAGATGTACAAAGAACACTGGAGAATGTCAGATACCCGGATTTGAAGAAGAAATTCCCGATCGCACGGGAGGGAAATATATGGCAGCGTGGGGACGGCACTCTACAGAGTTAGCTATCAGCCTTGTCGCTGTTCAGCTATAGAAGCGTACGCCACGAGAAGCAGGAATCTCTTTCCGTGCCCGCTACAGAAATATTCAAGAGGATATTGCGTTCCAACAGCTGTTCTCCTACCTTCGTAATAATAAGAGATAATTTTATCAGGCTCAAATGAGAATCCTTATCTGGGCAGCAAAGGTGAGGCGTTTGGTCACCTGTGTGTCATTTACATTGACTAATGGAACGGCGTGAAGAGCGTGGATAACACAACAAACGCGATAATTCACCAGTGAGCCTGCCACTTGATGCAAAAAGTGATTGTGTGTGAACGTGTTTATATATATATATATGTATTTTATGCACCCATGGATACACATCGATGCAAAGAATCCGTAAGTACTTGAACCCTTCTGTTTTACTCACCACTTCAGTGAACTAGTGCGTTCCCGAAACTCAAAGCTGCATTGACGCAGATGCAAATACCCAGCCACGCTGGTGACTGAATCACAGAGGAAGTACCCGTCGAATTCTTACTTCAATATATATATAGGGCAATATTTATCGATCTTTTCACAAGAATAAGGAAGAGGGTATGGCCCACAACTTTGTTTCGTGGGACGAGCTCACTCAAACTTGGCTAAGGGCCATTGTGAGCTGGTAGGCTAGTGCATGCACATTTTGATTTAATTAACTTGGCAGTACAGTTCGCACCGAGAATCCTTCGTAAAGATAAATAACTTGTGTATTCAATATTGCAAGTGTTTTAATGTGATCCTGTGCTGATTTACAGTAGCTTCCTTTTCTTTTTCTCTAAGTGTTTGTGTTTAGTTTCACATACTGTTTTATTCAGGGTGTTAATGCGTAATATTTCTTCGATTTGAACGTCCTGTGGTGTCACAGTGAGCCTCTGTTGCCCGACAATAAGGTGTAAGTAGAGTGTGCTACCCATGTAGAAGGGGTAATTGTCCATGTACCCAGAGAGCGCTGTATCTATTCTCCTTCCGATGATGTTTAATTAAATGTTGTGTTGTGCATCAAGGAATTATGTTTTACTTGCGAAAGTGATTGTTGTTCTGACTGGTTGGGGTTGGATGTACAGGGGTAAGATCCGGTCAAACACACTCAGCCACGAACAGGTAATTGCGGGAGAACCCCATCACAACTCTTTGATCACCAAGTTTCTCTTTTATTTATGTTGCTATTTTTGATCAGACGGTGGTTCCACCCGAGCCTTATGCTTCGGGTTATTCTCCCCATTAACAGTTTATTTTCTGGAGTGAATCTTGGGGTGCAGATTCACACCTGTTGCCGCTGCCAACAAACCTGAACTACATCTCTTTGGTGGATGGAATGAACGCACAGTCACCGCCCGACTCAGCAGGACCTCTGCTAGCGCTGTGTAACAATTCAGTGCACAGTCATTATTCGGACACCCTGTATTATATTCATCCCGGTAGTAATATGCAAAGCAGAAGTATCGCGTACATGAAAAACTACCGAAATGACACGATAACTATTTTAACTCCAATGTTAAAATATTTAATATATACATTTAAAAGATGATATAATAAAATATGTACACACACTAGATCTTTCGGTGCCCAAAGTGGGTACCATCCTCAGATGTTGTTAAAATTCACCAAACGTACGTGACAAACAGTATGTTATTTATATAAGACTGCAGTCGTAATGACGTAGCTAGTATAACATGGGCTTAACCAATGAGAGTATGGGACAACGTTTGTTGCTGGTCAAACATAAAATTAATAGGTATAATTTATTGATTTATTTTTGCCTAACCCTACAAACCCAAGTATGTTTTCCACGGTAGAGGTATAAATTCTGGTAAATTAATTATCATTACATGCTGTATTCCCATATTTCATATTATACAAACTCTCAACAAATCTTAAAGTTGATCTAGATTTTGGTGTGTGAGAATTTTAATCTCGTTCCAGTCAGGATGATAATTACCTTGGTTTACAAGTCGTGCTAAAGCTGTGGTTGTATCTCTATTTTTAACATCATATTTATGTTCTTTTAATCTAGCTGATATTGAACGAAAAGGCCTATGTACACTTTTTGTTGTTCATTTTCTTCTATACTGTTAAGAGGGATAACATAGACACCATGTTTCACATCAAATGGCACAGGATCCCTGTCTTTCAGAAGTAAGGACAATGTTAGTTGTGTTTATTCCAATATCAAAATCGTATTTATGACATTTCGTTTTTATGGAATAGCACAATTTCGGTACAAAGGGAAGAGAACCAATGTATTTCCTATCTTTTTCTTCATATACAGATGTTAATGTTGTAGTCCTGTTCCTTTTAATCTTGGCTACTATCCTATGTATGGTTTCATCTGGATATCCATGATTACGGGTGATATTATAAATGGTATCCATTTCTTGCTTTCTAAGAGCTGTGGTGGACGAATGAGTGAAAGCTCTTCTTATAACAAACGATATCGTTGATTCCTTGTAGCTCCATAGGTGTTCCGATGCCCAAGGTATTAGTATCGTATCTGATTCTGGTTTTCTATATACTGAAGAATTAATAGTTGATTTAGATGGGTTTCCAGTAAGCATGATATCTAGAAATGGTAAACTATAATTACTTTCATATTCTACAGTAAACTTTAAAGTGTTAAATACATTTGATAACTCAGATACAAATGTTGGTAGGTATTCCAAAGGCTGGTTCCAGAATACCAAAATATCATCTACATATCTAAGATATAATATAGGTCTGTAACTGGTTGACTGAAGAACTTTGTTTTCCAGTTAAATGTATATATTAAATATTTTAATATTGGAGTTAATACAGTTAGCGTGTCATTTCGGTAGTTTTTCATGTATGTAGTTATCGGCACGAGTTAAATTCATAGTATATATAGAAGTATCGCGTCCAGTCACGTGGGACGCTCAAACTGGCAATGACTATAACTATAACAAGTTCCTACGCATCGAAAACGAGTGACGGGAAAGTAATCATGGTTAAAGGCAGCCACGTGAGTTTGACCGTGAAAAGATAACAGGTGCTGCGAAGGCCGACTATTAAATCACCGCAACTGTTAATGTTGGGATTTTTTTTTTTTTTTTTTTTGATTGGAGGTTTAACGACCACCGTGAGCAACTCAATGGGCTATAAGCAGTCGCCCGTCCCTAATTTAGGGTCACTGGTTCCAGGGAAGGGAGAGAGCCAGTGCCGTAAGACAAACACAACATCCCTGCCTCACCGGGATTCGAACCCGGACCCCTTTCGGACGAATGATCAGAGGCCATCGCTTAGACCACTGCGCCAACGGGGTGGCTAATGTTGGGATTTCTCAGACCGCCGCACGTGTGTATAAGGACTACGTAAAATACGTTAAAACTTTCAACCAAATTTAGAAATCCGGCCACAAACATGGAGCTGACTCACATGGAGCTGAGACATTTCGCAGCGGTAACGCTCTCAAACAAAGAAATAATTTTTCAAATCGGACTCTTAGAACCAGAGATATTGAGAAAAGATTATATGCATCTGCGCCCCCTGGAGGAAAAGCAATGCATTATTTTAGGAATAAAGTACTTTCAAAAGGTTTTTCAATGTGACCGGTGTCGGTTCACGAAGCATTTTTTCAATGGAGTTTTCAGGAGCTCAGATTTTACTACAAATACATCAGAAGCAGAAATAAACACTTACACTCCCTGGCAACCAAACCAGATATTAGAAATTATATGCAAAATATTTTCCGTCCGAAGCTGTATCCGGTGCAAAAAGAATTTTTCAAATCGTAGTTTTAGAAGCAGAGAAATTGGGGAAAACGCAATTTAGCTTTACGCACCTAGCCAAAAGTCTATGAGTTAAATGAAAATTTTGAAATTATATCAGAAACATTTCGAACTGGAAACTCTATCCAACAAAGAAGGGGTTTTTCAAATCTGTTTCTTAGAAGCAGAGATATCGCCTAAAAGAAGGTATACATCTACGCCCCCTGGCAGAGAAACCATGCATTATTTTAGGAAGAAAATAATCCGAAAGGGTTTATCGACGTGAGTGATATCAGTCCACGAACGAATTTTTTCAATCGAGATTTTAAAAGCTCAGATTTTGCTGCAAATACATCAGTAGGAAAAGTTAAAACTTACGCCCCCTGGGGGCCAAACCTTTTTTAGCCAAAATTAGACATTATATGGAAAACATTTCCCACCAGTCGCTGTATCCGCTGCAAAAAGAATTTTTCAGATGCAGAGTTATCGGGGGAAACGCAGTTTAGTTTAACGCCACCTAGCGGAAAATCTATGCGTAACTGGAAAAAGTGACTATATCTGAAATAGTCTTCGACATAAATGGAATCAAAAGGCAGAAGAACTTTTTTCAATCGAACGTTTAGAGCAAATACATGGAACAAAATGTATTTTGAATTCGATATCATCTGCATTTACGCACTCTAGCGGCAAAATTTTGCTTCGTAACAAAAAACGAAATGAAGGATCATCATTCGGATATTTCAAGCTTCCCAATGCCAAAAGAATTTTTTAAATCGGATTGAGAGTTGAACGGATAAACCGATAACATAAGCACAATCTTTTCTACAAAAGGCGTGCTAAAAATAGTAGGCTACTTCAAAACTGACCTGGAAGTAAAAAATTATATCTATATGCTGGATGGACGCATATTTTTTTAAGGTGATTTTACTAACTGAAGGACAGGAATGGTACACCCCGAAAAACTCCTAGAATGAACGTTAGTGATAAGATTCCTGTGTTTTCAGGAAGGAGGCAACCTTTGTTTTCATCTCATCACAAGCCACCTGTTTTTCCTCAAGAAAAGATCCTCACTGTACAGCTTGATTTATTTCTCAATCTAAGCCACCATGTAAACATTTGTTTCTTACTTTCATTTCTCTTCTTCAGCAATGATGCGTCACTGATTTTCTTTTTTATTCCTAATAGCGTCATAAGTCACATCATCACACACCTGCTTGCAGCAAGCAAAAATGTGCAGACGCTTTTGCTCATTTTATCCTTAATCTCGTCTTGAGTCACTACATAAAACATATGACTTTCTCCAGAAGATGGCGCTACTGATTTGCTTTGTTTCATTCTTGGTCTCGTTATAAGTCGATTCGTAAGCCACCTGTTTTCCTCAAGAAGAGGGCGTGACCATTTGCTTCGTTTTTTCTTAATTTCTTCATAAGCCATCATGTATTGCATGTCTTTCCTCAAGAGATATTTTATTGCATAGCTTTCTTTTGCTATTAATACGTTCATAAAATGCCTCGCCGCCCCGGTGGCGCAGTGGTCTAAGGCGTTTGCCTCTGATCATTCGTCCGTAAGGGGTCCGGGTTCGAATCCCGGTGAGGCATGGATGTTGTGTTTGTCTTACGGCACTGGCTCTCACCCTTCCCTGGAACCAGTGACCCTAAATCAGGGACGGGCGACTGCTTATAGCCCATTGAGTTGCTCACGGTGGTCGTTAAACCTCCAATCAAAAAAAAAAAAATGCCTCAAATATACCTGGTTTTCACTCAAAAGATGGCATCACAACATCACGATAAGCAGAGTAGAGAAGGTACACCAAAATTGAAAAGAAACCGGCTGCTACCTTCCTCTCCGCCGAGCCAGTGACGTCACGTACTTCAAAGCAACTACCTTTATTTAGGGCTAGGCAAGCTATGACTTACGGCTCACTAAAGAAAACATTCTTTGTATTTTAAATTGGAACAAATTAATTTACGCAGTTCTACCGCAAGAAATAACACGAAATGTACCAATTTTTTTTTATTGGATTTTTAACGACCACCGTGAGCAACTCAATGGGCTATAAGCAGTCGCCCGTCCCTAATTTAGGGTCACTGGTTCCAGGGAAGGGACAGAGCCAGTGCCGTAAGACAAACACAACATCCATGCCTCACCGGGATTCGAACCTGGACCCCGTTCGGACGAATGATCAGAGGCCATCGCTTAGACCACTGCGGTTTTTTTTAATTATGTCTTATTTGAAAACCGATTTATTTGAAATTCATTAAAATGTGATTTATTATGAATGCGATATTTCGAGGGATGAAATTTCCGTACAAAATGCATATGTAGAATACACATTAAAATTTCATATTACTCAAGCTGCTTTCCCTAGGATTTTGTATTATTAGAGTTTTATGAAGGCTTCGAAAGCTTTAACAAGATCTTTTATTCCACTACTTTTTTTTTTATTCTCTTCTCTAGTCATAGCAGAATTAATGAAATTACTGCGTTTTCTTTTTTAAACTTATTCACTATGCAGTTTGTTCAAATACTTAATCCTAAAAAACGTTCTAGCTCTTGAGTATGTGAGAAGTAACTTAGGATTCAGTTCATGAAACTTCATAACCAATGTTTTTGTGTTTTTGTGCTAATAACTTCGGAACAACGTCATTTTTCAGTCGTCTGATTAAAGAAATTCCTAACAGTTCGCCTTCTAAGTCTCGTATATACCAATCATTGTCGAAATGCACAGTCTTACTTCCTCCAAATTAAAATAATAATCCATTACTTCTTTCGTATTGTGAAGTCCATTTCTTCACAGTTTACCATAATTGCCACTTCTGACATAAAGATAACACTTGCCAGAATATTAAACATAATCTACACTAAACGGTTAATTAAAAATGCATACAAATTCTGCTAAAATGTGTCAGATAAACGAATAACAGAATAAACTCAGCAAAGAAAAGAGCACACAGTGACAGTTTGAATTCTGATCTCTGGGAAACTGAACGACGTATTGTTGGAAGTTTTCATAATCAGATTTGTTAGTTAGTGGGATGTAATAAAAATTATTCATTGCGCATTACACTGAAGAGCAATTGAATTAGAGATACCTGTCTACTAATGTGTAGCACCACCTTTCGCCCTGATGACGGCGGCGATTCGTCTCTGCATGGACTCGACAAGACACCGGTAGCGTTGGGAAGCCATACGGATCCACGACCCCTGAACAAGCTCCCGCAGTTCACGAAGATTTGATGGAGGGGGGTCAGAGCCTCGAACATATCTCTCGATGGCATCCCAGATGTGCTCGATCGGATTTAGGTCAGGTGACCTAGCTGGCCAAGGAACCGAGGTCACGTCGGTGGAGTGTTCATCCCACCATTCGGATACAATTCGGGAGCTACATCGTCTTGTTGCAGGATGAGGTCCCTAGTAGAATGTTGAAGACGCACAAACACGGGAGCAAATGGTCGTCCAGGATATCCCGGTACCGTTGACCTGTGAGGGACGATGTCACACGTACCAGGGGTCCCATTTCAGTCCACGTAAACAGTCCCCAGACGATAATGCCGCCCCCACCAGCTTTAAGAGTACCCTGCTAGCAAGAAGGATCCATCGCTTCATGTGGTTTGCGCCGTACTCGTATCCTGCCATCCGCATGTACCAACGTGAATCTCGACTCATCAGTCCAGGCAACATTTTTCCACATGTCTAGGGTCCAGTGGCGATGCTTCCGCGCCCATGATAATCTTTTCACCCTGTGATGTCATGTCAGCAGTGGTACCCTTGTGGGACGATGGCTTCTGTACCTCATAGCGAGATGGTTCTGGATGGTGTGGCTGCTTACACGTTTTTGTGCACCAGCGTTAAATTGCCGAGTGATTTCTGAATGCGAGATAGCCGACGATGACCCCGCTCATCCACATGCTGTTGTCCACGGCAGTTGGCCCTTGCAGGGATGGTTTTACCGGATTCGATGTACTCACGGTGCACCGTGACACAGTAGCTCGTGAAAATCCCAGTGCCTTCACGACTTCCCAGACAAAGTGACCCATTCGTCGGGCCCCGACAATTTGCCCACGATCAAATGCGCTTAGATCCTTCGTCTTAACCATACTGCGTCCGACGCTTACTGATTCCCGTCGCATAACTCCTTATATTGTCGGATCGCTGCATACGTCATGTCGTTTCGGTTTACAGGGCCGCCCACAGCGCCACATTTGCATAACTCCAGCTGTCTCTAATTGAATTGCTCCTCAGTGTATACGTACACTGTATTGCAGAAGTCACCGGACACCCCTTCAAATTCAAATGAACGGATCCTCTGCGTTGTTAAGATGCGCCGTACAGCTGCAAACGGTGTAAAAACAAGCCTGCAGCTGACCACGATCATATCGCACTGTTAGGTTGAGTGAAAATGTCGCGGCGCGAGAGAATTGACTTTGAGAAAAGAGAGATTGTTGAGTTTTATATTAGTGGGTTGTTCATAAGAGAAACCGAGAGTCGTTTAAACATACCCAAGTCAGCTGTTTTGGATGTACTGAATAAGTGGAAGACACATGGCGTGCTTGAAGCAGCAAAACGTACCGGCAGACAAAAAGAAAAATCGGTGATAGAGGACGTCAAAGCATCAGGACAGTCGTTACAGCTAATCGACGGAGTACTGCACAAGACCTCAGTGTACAGGTGAGTAAAAATGCTGGAACTTTGGTATGTACGTGTACCATTCGCAGATAACTTTATTCCATGGGTTACTGTGGTCGTGCGGCTGCTCTTAAGCCTTTAATCTCCACTCGGAATGCTACTCGTCGTTTAGCATGGTGTAAAGAACATTTATCGTGGACAGTGGATCAATGGAAACGGGTCCTATGGACAGATGAATATAGATGCACGATCCGTCAGTATGATTGCCGTGTGTGGGTATAGCGACAGTCGGGGGAACGCTATTTACCACAGTGTACTGTTCCTACGGTCAAGTTTGGAGCTTACAGTGTACTCGTGTGGGGGTGTTTTTCAAGGTGTGGTCCCGGCCTATTGGTTATCGTGGAAAAACCTGTTAACCAGCATGTCAACCTCGATATTCTGGACAATTATACCCTACAAACTCTGTGGCAATACTATGGAATCGAGCCTTGTTGGTACCAGTAGGATAATGCACCTAGCCATAAAGCAAGGACTGTGACGGCGTGGTTTGACAATAATGTGGTATCGTGTGTGGACTGGCCAGCACAGAGCCCTGATCTTAATCCCATAGAGCATCTATGGGATGAATTAGAGCGCCGCATAAGAAGTTTGGAACCAAGGCCTACTACTAAGCAACAGTTAGCGGCAGCATTATGTACTGAATGGAAGCGCATACCTATCGCTGTGTTCCAAAACCTTGTCGAAAGCATGTCTCGAAGGGTCAGTACATGCATTAACGCCAACGGTGGACTGACACCGTACTAATGTATGTCAATAAATGATATGTTGTGTTTCTCTTCTAGGTGTCCCCTGACTTTTGTCAATATAGTGCATATAAAAAGAACAAATTATATTCTTGAAAAAAATAATACTGTACAACGAATAAGTGAAAATACCCTCTTGAAGATTCCAGTCACCTGAAAGAAAAACAAACCTATGCCTTCGTCTCATGGATAGGCGCCGCCACTTTGTGGCTATTTCACAGGAACACTTTTCTAAATTCTAAAAGTTAATACACACCTAGAGTTCTCAATTATTTTACAATCAGCTATCAAAACACTACAACCGCCATTAAGAAACTGAAAAACTCAACTGAGACCGTAGGCTACGTAATTTGATCACGTAGGCTACGCTAAGACGAAGGGCATAGCTTCGCAGAAAAACACCTGCTCCTTGCTGCTGATGTAACGTCACAAAAACGTTAAACGCAAAGATCAAAATAAACCAAGCTCTAACACTTTTTTTTTGTAGTGAGGGTTTATTGGAACTGGTGGTACAGAGACATGACAAACAGGCAGACATAAACAGATGTACATATCAAACATGGATTTTACAGTATGATAAATGAACAATGAACACAGATAACCAGTGTTGGACAAGTAACACATTGAGAGCCAAAGCCGAAAGACAAACACAACATCCATGCCTCAGCGGCATTCGAACCCGGACTCTTCACGGGCGAATAGTCCTAATCCACCACTTAGACCACTGCGCCACCGGAGCGGCACAAATTCATTCACCTGATCTGTCTCTGTGCCATTCAGACTGATCTTGGATTCTCCTTTTTTTTTTATTCGGGGTTTAACGACCACCATCGGTAACTCAATGGGCTATAACCAGTCGCCCGTCCCTAATTTAGGGTCACTTGTTCTGGTGTCTTGCTTTTTGCGGACAGAGCAATTCATAATAGCAATTTTTGAAAATGAGACAGCCACCCACGCGGCGCATAGCTTATGGCCATTCGTCCGAGTTGGGGTCCGGGTTCAAATCCCGTGAGGCATGGATGTTGTGTTTGTCTTACAGCACTGGCTCGCTCCTTTCCCAGGAACCAGTGGCCCTAAATTAGGGAAGGACGACTGCTTATAGCCCATTGAGTTGCTCACGGTGGTCGCTAAACCTTCAATCAAAAAAAAATTAAAGAATTACGAGAACCGGTAAGAAAATGTATGTAAAAATTGATGAAAGAATTGAAAATATTATTTCAGCATTTGAAAAAACAAGGGCTTAAAAGCCAAGTTTTGTAACCAATTTTGACTAAATTTGAATTTTTTTTTAGTTTTGTAACAATTGGTTTTGTAACATTTTTTTAAGTTTTGTAACATAATTTGAAATTTGTAACATTAAAATTACATAAGGAATTATTCTCCAGCCATTTTAAAACCGCCAGTGTGAACTGTCCGCATCTGGCACGACAAGACCTTCCAATCTTTTCAATTTCGGTTTATCCGCAACTGGCACATCCGCAAAAAGCATATAACTACATGTTCCAGGGAAAGGAGAGAACCAGAGCCATAGGACAAACACAACATCCATGCCTCGCCGCGGAATTTGAACCCGGACAATTCACGGACGAATGGTCTTAAGCCAGCGCTTAGACCACTGCGCCAACGGAATGGTACTCTAACACCTTTTGAACCAAACTACATCACAGCTCCCGCTCTCTCACCACCCCAGGGTAGCCATAAAGAGCGTTGGGCTACATTTTCCATCTACACTAGCTCATAGTCCGTGCCATGCACAGGCGAAAATGCTGTGACTGAAATTTTATAACACAAATCGTGAAATACATATGCACTATATTGACAAAAGTCACCGGACACTTAGAAGAGAAGCACAAAATAACATTTATTGGCGTACATTAGAACGGTGTCGGTCTACCTTTTGGCCTTAATGCATGCACTGACCCTTCGAGACATGCTTTCGACATGGTTTTGGAACACAGCGATAGGTATGCGCTTTTTTTTTTGATTGGAGGTTTAACGACCACCGTGAGCAACTCAATGGGCTATAAGCAGTCGCCCGTCCCTAATTTAGGGTCACTGGTTCCAGGGAAGGGAGAGAGCCAGTGCCGCAAGACAAACACAACATCCATGCCTCACCGGGATTCGAACCCGGACCCCGTTCGGACGAATGATCAGAGGCCATCGCTTAGACCACTGCGCCACCGGGGCGGCAGGTATGCGCTTCGATCCAACACATAATGCTGCCGCCAACTGTTGCTTAGTAGTAGGCCTTGGTTCCAAACTTCTTATGCAGAGCTCTAATTCATCTCATAGGTGCTCTATGGGATTAAGATCAAGGACTTGTGCTGGACAGTCCACACACTATGAGGAATTATCGTCAATCCACGTCGTAACAGTCCTTGCTTTATGCCTCGGTGCATTATCCTGCTGGGACCAACAAGGCTCCGTTCCATAGTATTGCTACAAAGTTGGTAGAACATAATTGTCCAGAATATTGAGGTATACGTGCTGGTTAACAGGTTCTTCCACGATAACAAATGGTCCTGGACCATACCACGCAAAACAACCCCACACGAGTACACTGCCAGCTCCAAACTTTACCGTAGGAACAGTACACTGTGGTAAATGGCGTTACCCCGACTTCCGTCATACCCACACACGGCCATCAGACTGATGGATCGTGTATCTGGATTCAGCAGTCCATAGGGCACGTTTCCATTGATCTATTGTCCACGATAAATGTTCTTTACACCATGCTAAACGACGAGTAGCATTCCGAGTGGAGATTAAAGGCTTATGAGCAGCCGCACGACCACGGTAACCCATTGAATGAAGTTCTCTGGGAATGTTACGTATACATACCGAAGTTCCAGAATTTTTACTAACCTGTACACTGAGGTCTTGTGCAGTTCTCCATCGATTAGCTGTAACGACTATCCTGAGGCTTCGACGTCATCCATCACGAATTTTCTTTGGTCTGCCGGTACGTTTTGCTGCTTCAGGCACGCCATGTGTCTTCCACTTATTCAGTACATCCAAAACAGCTGATTTGGGTATGTTTAAACGTCTCTCGGTTTCTCTTATGGACAACCCACTAATATAACACTCAACAATCTTTCCTTTCTCAAAGTCAGTTCTCTCGCGCCGCGATAGTTTTAGTCAACTTCACAGTGCGATATGATCGCCGTCAGCTGCAGGCTTGTTTTTATACCGTTTGCAGCTGTTCTGCGCATCTTAACAACGAAGCGGATCCGTTCATTTGCTTTTGAAGGGGTGTCCGGTGACTTTTGTCAATATAGTGTACATAACTATAATAAACGGTTGAAAAATTAACGGACAGTCTATAAAATAGGTCACCATCAACAAAATTTTCGTAATATTCCTATTCAATATTCCTCTGACAGCGGCCTAATATATAGGTTAATAAATTTCAACCCGTCATATAACGGTCACAGTACGTTAAAAATCATATAATGTAAAAGTTTAGGTATTAAAAATTATGTTAATTAAAGATCATGAAAGACTGCTCGATATACAATATTTTGTGTTATTGTCATTTCATTATTCAAATGATTTCCTTGCAGTTCTAACTTCGTTCAAGTTATGCAAAGTATTAGAAGATTGGTTTGCACGCCATCGCCGTTGCCGTTATCTATTTAAGCGACGTTTTCTTTCAGCTTTATCTTCTTCCACCTTGTACAACAAAGAAAAATTTCCACGGAACCAACAATATTTTTAACTTCTATCACAGTAGATCGAAAGTACGCCTGCAGTTATTTTCTTACAATTTTACTTGTTCCTTTTTATGTAATTACTCTGCAATTTTATTCCTTTTTATGAAATATTACTCTGAAATGCGAAGAAAATGATATAAAACCCGACATAACACATACGTAACAGAACAAACGTCGCGGACAGTTGTTCGAGCACGTGCGTGTTGCCACAGATGAACTCGTATGTCTTTCTAACTTTACTTTATATTTTCCGGTATTTCTCCTTGATATTACATATCGTGCGACAGCGGTGAGCTTAGTTCAGATTTCGGCCACCCAATAAAGGCAGATTACTCTGCAAAGCAAAGAACATGAATTAAAGTACGACATAACACCTACGTAACAGAACAAACGTCGCAGACACTTGTTCGAGCGTGCTGCCACAGTTGAAGTCGTTTGTCTCACTATATTTTATTTTCCGGTATTTCCCCTTTATTTTACGCAACGTGCGTGCGATAGAGGTGAGCTTATTTCCGATTTCTACCACCGGATAAAAGCAGATAGCGCTACAAGTGCTGAATGACGTCAGGGCGTTAGGGACAGACGTAGCCTATTATATGCGTAGGTTTTATAGCTTGTCACTACATCGCTTTATATTGCGTCCTAAATGAAATGCTGAAAGCGATCTACAGTGGGGTTATGTACACTGGCGTGCAAACATTAAGGACGAGACGGTTTTTCGAATGTAACGTCGTGCAGAAGTGCTCCACATCGACTCAAATCATACCATAAGATCCCCAAGATGAAAGAATATGGGACAAGTGAGCAAAACCGTCCAAACAAGGAATCCAAAGGATACAAAGGCACTTTATTGAAAAGGTAGCTTCGAGCACAACTGGACAGAAGACAGAAATGTCCATGTGACAGGCGGCTGCCAAGAAAAATCCAGTCTTTAGTAGGGGATATGATCACCCCTGACTGCGTTGCAGGATTTACGCCGTCTGTCCATGCTGAGGACGAGGTTGTCAAGGAGCTGTTGAGGCATCGCGGCAAATTCCTCTTGTAGCGCCAATCGCAGCTGCGGAATCGTTGCTGGCGGCTGGTGACATACTATGAGGTGTAGCGTTGTCGTCCACGAAGAGAAGCTTTGGACCCACAGCACCTCTAAACAGACGCACGTGAGGCAGGAGAACCTCGGTACAATAGCGGACACCAGTGACTGAACCTCCTTGGAAGATGTGGAGGTAAGTACGGCTACCAAGCATGATACCGCCCCAAACGAGAACTCCGCCACCTTCAAAACGGTCCCTTTCAATAATGTTGGGGGTGTGACTGCGTGTTCCCTGCTCTCTCCAGATGTGTATACGTCCAGAATCGCACGTCAGACTAAATCGGCTCTCATCCGTAAAGAGAACTCGACCCCATTGCTGATGTGTCCAGTTCTTTCTTTCCTGGCACCGCAAAAACCGCCGTCTCCGATGAGCAGGCGTTAATAGCACACACCGTACTGGTCGTTGTGCAAATAGACCACTTTTGTGCAGCCTCCTGGCCACGGTAAAACGCGATAACGGACGTCCAGTTGTCTGTTGCATGTGCCTTGCGATTTCTCCCGCTGTCTGCTGTCTGCCGTCTGTCTCTTCTCGCCTCTAGGAGAATATACCGGTCGTCCGCCGCCGTGGTTGCTCCTGGGCGACCACTGCTAAACTCTCGGACAGCTGTTCCTGTCGTTTGAAATGCTCTCCAAGCTCGTGAAACAATGCTGTGAGCGATCCCTAACTCCTCGGCCACACTAGTCACACTTCGACCTTCTTCCAACTTCCCAATGATGCAACCTCGGGTAAAGTCAGCCAGATGTCATCTACTGGATTGCCTGTTGGCCATATCACACGGTGGCAGTAACTGGACGTCGTTCAAAACGATGTACACCGTGCAATAACTTTCACCGATTTGCTGAGCGTACACCGCCCGTGTGCTTTATACCATTCCGACCCCCTCCTACGTCATGCTGCATACATGCACATGCCCTACCGTACCGGACCCTAGTCTATCTCCTGAGTGGTCTTTCGGTCCGTTCTGCCGACTCGTTCTGCTATTATGCTAATTTCTCCTCTTCGTCCTTAATTTTTGCACACCAGTGTATTATAGGAAGGCCGCCTAGAGAATACAAGACCATGATATTCGAAAGATGAGTTTCTTCTTTGAATGACGTCACGCGGAAACCAAGGCTTCCGATTTGTTTTAACGCTGTGGCGTATGACATCAAACACGACGCGGACGTATCAGGCCGTGTAACATGAGAGTGAGGTTACAAACGGAAGAAACTCATCTCTCTAATGTCATGGCCTTGTATTTTCTAAAAGGCTTTGATTACAGTCTCCCCAACTGCAGAAGAAACACAAGTCTCATTGACATAAAAAAGAATGGCGGTTCTTTGTTTTTTGTTTTGGGGTTTAACGACCACCGTAAGCAGATTGAAGGGCTAAAACAGTCTCTCGTCCCTATTTTAGGGCCAATGGTTCCAGGAAGGAGGGGGGGGGCGGTAGCGCAGTAAGACAAAACCCATGCCTCATCCTGGACTAGAACCAGGACCAAACTGGAAAGACCAGTCCGAAAGCCAAATCGGGCTAGTCCCAAAGTCGAAACTAGTCAAGTAGTCCGAAAGCCAACTCGGGCACCTGATCGACTATGTTTGGTTGGACGAGCTGTAAGTTTATGTTAGTCGTCATGAGAAAAATCAAACTTTAGTTTTATGCAATTTATGTCCCTTGACTACGTGGAAGCGGAGTTAGCTTCTCATACGTATGGTCTAAATCATGAGATTCAGGACCACCTTTAGACCCGGACAAGCGCGACAATTGCCCCGAGCCCATCTCTTTGAAAGACTCCGCTTATCATATGCACCAAAATTATTAAAGTAAAAATGAAATATGCATAGTAAAGCAAAATAATTTTTAATGACCTGCACGACCAAGAGATTGTTATCTTATTGAAAGAGAGCTCGCTGTAAAAGGAATTCTCATTAATACCAGTATGCGGGTGGAACATCACACATTTTTCGAAGAACCTAGCGGCCAGTAGATCCATTTTTACGTTCAGTCACCAATATGAAAATTCAAATTTGCCGGTGGGGAGACTTAAAACCACATCCCTCTGCTCCGGAGCCGAATGATTTCATAATTAAGCTACACCGACAAGGGCTTATCACTGATGCTTGCCGTCCTGACATGTGTGTCACTTCTGTGAAACGTCACAATCGTTATAAACGAGAAAAAGTGACACTGAGCTCACTAAGAATGCTTACTTTTAAAACAGTATAACTATACTAGCAATCCGAATTTCTTAGCGTAGAATATAAATCAAAGATTCCAAGCTTTCGCACATCAACCAAATGGCTTTTTTCAAGGAAGGTAGACAGCCAACTGCACACTGGTAGAAAATTTGAACAATTTGATCGCGGTGACTTGACTAGACAATAAATGAATAGGCGCAAATATTATCAGTCATTCCAAGAAACGAGGTCACGTGGGTTAGGCACGCGGCACTGTTTTAGAAAACGCAGCATTATTTGAAGAATTGATTCCAAATGCGTGGCAACTCGAGAGAGACGCTATCATTGCAAGCCTCGCTGCTGTTCAAAATTTTGCGTATATCAGTAGATTTGGGTGTGGGGTATGAAGCTAATTTCTTTACATCATTCCACAAAGCATCAGCGAGTTTGAACTTGACCTCTCATAATAAGGCAGTGGTTATTTTACCGTCTATTGTATCCCTTTTATGTTCATTGATTCTAATTCCAAACGAACGTTTGGTCATTCCGATATAGTTTCGCCTAGAGCTGTCCGGATACTGTAGCGGGATGGTATAAACACCTGTCTCACTGAGAAGAGGGGGCTTGTCAATATTTCTCTTAAGCATCGTGTATAAAGATGCCGGAGACCTTACGCCGACACTGAAGTTCATCCTCCTGAGCGCGTTTTTGAGTTGATAGGAAACTTTTGATATATAAGGAATAGAGCTCAGGTAGCGAAGTTGCGGCATAGAAAGACTGATATGGTCGGTTCTGGCTTTTTCGATAAAGTTAAACATCTGGTTCGACGTATATCCTGCCTCAGTGGCCAATTCGACTTGTTTTTCAGTTCGGATTGTCTAGAATGAACATCGGAGGAGACGGCGAAGGCTCTTCTAATTCTAGAATGGAGTAAGGCCGTCTTGTAATCATCAGGACAGAATGAACTGAGAAGCTTCAGGTTGGGAACGGAAGTGGGTTTATAAGAGACTTCCGTACGAAGGCGGGTGTCATGCGATTTTCTCACTAAGACGTCGAGATAAGGTAAGGTACCACTGCTCTCAAGTTCCACAGTGAAATTGATCGTAGGCCGCCCCGGTGGCGCAGTGGTCTAAGTGATGGCCTCTGATCATTCGTCCGAAAGGGGTCCGGGTTCGAATCCCGGTGAGGCATGGATGTTGTGTTTGTCTTACGGCACTGGCTCTCTCCCTTCCCTGGAACCAGTGACCCTAAATTAGGGATGGGCGACTGCTTATAGCCCATTGAGTTGCTCACGGTGGTCGTTAAACCTCCAATCAAAAAAAAAAAAAATTGATCGTATGGTAATTTCCATAGGGAAATTGATCGTTAACCAGCAGCTAGGCTTGCAATGATAACGTCGCTCTCGAGTTGTCATGCATTTGGAATCAGTTCTTCAAATAATGCTTGCCCAACCAACGTGACCTCTTTTCTTCAAATGACTGATCATATTTCCACCTATGCATTTACTGCATAGTCAAGTCATCGCGTTCAAATTGTTGAAATGTTCTATTATCCAGTTTGGAGTTAGCTGTATACCTTCCTTGAAAAAGCCATCTGGTTGACGTGGTAAAGCTTTAGAAACTTTGATTTATACTTTACGCCAAGAAATCAGATCAAATCATATGTAGAGGATCTTAGGAAGGGAGTGTCTGACCCCAGGTCTTGAACAACCCTTAGAAATAGGAAGCTAGGAGATTTGGGCTAGAGTGCCCGATAGGAAAGTGACACGGAAGCGAAGTAGAAAGGGGGAGGAAGACGCCCTTATATATTACCGGGGAGCCAGCACCCGTGGTCCGATGGCTTAACGGGAATATCCGATGCACGGCGGGTATTTAGTGGTTTGAACGTTCGTACCTGACTGGGATCGAACCTGAAGTCATCCCTATGGCAGTATCGAACGCTGACCACTAGGCCACCCACGCCCCTCTTTATGCCAAGAAATTCGGATTACTAGCATAGTTATACTATTTTAAGTGTAATTGGTGTACAGTTTCTTGTTATTAATTAATTCTTACGCTGTAACCACGTGTTTGTTAGCAAATTAATCGTTACTCTTACAAAAGTACTAAATTAACATTATTTCAATTGGTACCAGTGTAAGGGATCAGCAATATCCGGGTTGTTGTTGTAAACATGATTTGCTATAGAGATTTGACATACATATCTCATTTTAGTCTGTTCTGTTTCCAGTGCTTAATCGCGTTTTCTTTACTTTCGTTTCAGTGAATCCTGGACTTATTTGCCATGACACTGTTTCGGCTGGTGATCCTCTGCGTTCTCTTGTTTTTCAACCTGCTACTGGGATTCATCTGTCTTCATTCCTGGAGGGTTGTAACCATCATAAGCGGCAACACCAATGATTCAGTGTTCTGGAACAATAGCGCCCTTCCTCAAGTGCTCCTCACGAACAGAACTCCCACAGTGAGCCAAGATTTTCGAGAACCTTCTGCAAGTGCTGTAGCCACAGAACTAGTGTTTCCTCATCCTTACGATTACGTCATATCTAATAGTGACCTGTGCAGCAGAGAAATCCACCCCCGAAGCGGCAAACTAGCACTTATCATCTTGGTCTGCACAGCCCCTGGGAACTTCTTGCAGAGACAGACCATTAGGGAAACTTGGGGCTCCGTTCCTTCTCTCAGCAATAACACTGGAGCAGTCAGGATCGGTTTCCTCTTAGGTGAGACTTTCAATTCCACGATCCAAGCGAAGATCCTGGAGGAATCAGCTACTTATTCCGACATAATCCAAGAGAACTTCCTTGATTCTTATCAGAACCTCACTCTCAAGTCTGTGATGCTTCTAAAGTGGGCGACAACGTTCTGCCCCAACGTGCATTTTATTCTAAAGACGGACGACGACATGTTCATCAACATTGTCAACCTGCTGTCCACCCTGGTGAAACTTCCGCACAGATCCAACGTCATGTACGGAGTGCTCTTCCGCAAAGCTAAGCCCAACCGTAACCCCTCAGCAAAGTGGTACGTCCCTAAGACGCAGTTCGAAGCAGAGATCTTTCCGGATTACCTTTCTGGAACCGGCTACGTCATGAGCCGGGATATCGTTCCCAAGCTATTGGAAGCGAGCTACAACCTTCCCTTCCTGGTGATGGAAGATGTTTTCATCACTGGACTGTGTGCCAGCCAAGCGGGTGTAAAGCGTGTCGGTGTCAAAGGTTTCGCTCACTGGCGTCGCACACCCACGGGGTGTTCCTTTAAGGATGCCATCTCCGGACATCATGTGACTCCCATCGAAATGAGAAAAATATGGACGGAACTGCAACGCAAAGTTCTCGTCTGCAAGGTCCCTAAAAAGGTTTCCTAGCAGAAACGGTTTCCATAATCGCCGAATTATTTAATTGGGAACAAACTGGGCAGATTTACACCGTCAAAGAGTTCTGCCCGTACACACTCATGTGATAACCGTAAGTGCCGCATTTTTCAACAGCAATTTGATATGCGGTCAATACCGATAACTAGTCGTACTGTGCACCGATATTTACATTCCATCTTTTTATGTTGCACGTGGTCTCCGGAGTGCTGACCACGATGGACTTGAAGTGTCACATATCATGCGAGCCAATGGACGAAAGGATTTTGTTTCCTAAAGAGATGTCTGTCAGTAAACTCAATCGCGAATTTCCTTCCTTCCTTCTTTGTCGAGCTCAGGATATTTTCAGATCCTTGCTGAGAAGTAGCAGTGAGGTTTGTCACTGCTAACGTGAAGTTTCAGTAAGACGAGCATGACATAAAACAAGTGAATTGGTGTACATTTTAATTACAAATGTTTCTCAAAAAGAATATATACATATACATAAAATATATATACATATAAAAAAACTTGTTTGTTTCCTTTTCTTCTGTTACATCATTTGATTCAAAAACAGTCAGAATTTCCGTGAGCGTTTAAGGCCATACGAAGTAACCTGCCGCAACATTTACGAGGGGATGCTATGTTCTTGGCCTCACCAAGAAGAAAATGGACTAGAGCCATGAAACTTACAGACTTTGCCACATATTCACCCCGAAATTCAACACACTTGGCACAGCGTATAACGAAGTGAATTTCTCCGTCATTTTTATCCGCGCCAGGATTCGAACCCGGATCCCCTCATTCCGGAATAAGTCACTCTACCAATTGAGCTACGCGGACGTTTATTCTGATTGCTATGTGCCTTTATGTCGTGTGCGTCCTGCTGGCAGGTGCATCACATCCCCCCCGAAAGAGGGCCGGGGGCATGGCCCACGGGTCAGCCGTGACCATGAATCGTTGCAGGCATCCATCCACTGTAGAACGTGCACTTGAGAACTCCCAGTCAATCTGGTGTGTGGAATGCAACATCACACATTTTTATTTTTCGAAGCGCTGGAGAAGGGATTCTCTGATTTTTCCTATCTCGCGGTGTGGAAAGAACATCACACCATTGCGAGATTTTGAACGGTCGGGTCATCCGGATAGTTCGGGCGCCATTATAACGAAGTAAATTTCTTCGTCATTTTTATCAGCGCCAGAATTCGAACCCGGATCCCCTCATTCCGGAATAAGTCACTCTACCAATTGAGCTACGCGGACGTTTATTCTGATTGCTATGTGCCTTTATGTCGTGTGCGTCCTGCTGGCAGGTACGTCACAAGCGTTTCTCGAGTTTCTTTAATCCCTTCAAAAAAATTCTGAAGTCTTATCACTCAAATACTGCTCTGCTACTGATATCACTTCCGAACTATTCGAAAAATGCTTCCCTTTCAAACTTTTTTTTAAGGCTTAAGAACAGAAAATAGTCCGATGGAGCAAGATCTGGTGATCAAATCAGATCAGATGTAGAGGATTTTAGGAAGGGAATGTCTGACCCCAGGTCTTAAACAACCCTTAGAAATAGGAAGCTAGGAGATTTGGGCTACAGGGCCCAATAGGAAAGGAACAAGGAAGCGAAGTAGAAAGGGTTAGGAAGACGCCCTTATTTATTACCGGGGGTCAGTACCCGGGGTCTGACGGCTTAACGTGCACATCCGACGCACGGCGGATATTCAGTGGATCGAGCGTTCGTACCTGCCTGGGATCGATCCTGAGGCCCTTTCCGTGGCCGTCACGAACGGTGCCCACTAGGCCAGCCGCGGCCACAAGATCTGGTGAGTCGGGTGGACGGTCTATGCATTTAAACCCCAGATCCCTCAAAACGTTCATTGTCTTGCCAGCCTTGTGAGCCGGCGCATTATCTTGTAAAAAGAGAACACCTTTCCTTCTTCGCTGTTTTGGCCTTTTTCCTTAAGCGCCTCCTTTAATCGGCACAGTAAGTTGGAAGAGCATTCAGCATTCATTGTTTGGCCCTTCAGGAAATAGTCAGCCAATAAAATGCCTTCAGAATCCCAAAAAAGCGTTGCCATGACCTTTCCTGCAGACCTTTGAGTCTTGAATTTCTTTGGCCGTGGAGAACCGAGTGCCGCCATTGCAGGAACTGTTGTTTCGCATCTGGATCGTAGTAATGTAACCACGTTTCATCAACAGTGACAACTCGCTGCAAACTCAAGGAAAAATTTCCATGACTCATTAACATGGAAAGAGCTATGACTTCTGTTTGGTGTTCCTGTTCCACGTCGAGTGTATTAATTAATTATTCAATCGCCTCCTAGTTATTTGTTCAGTTGCTGCTTTCCATCTTTGGTGAATCCCCTGCACTGTGCGGGGCTCCATGAAGCAACCTGCCATGTGGTTTGGCAGTTAATCACTTGTGAGTGTGGAGAAATCGAGGCCGCTGTGGTGTAGTGGTAGCATTTCCGGCGCGTAACTGGAAGACCCTTGGTTCGATTCCCGGTGGCGGCCGTTGAGATTTTTTCCGTGACCCACTTATTAACGTGAAAAGAGCGATGACTTCTGTTTGGTGTTACTTTTGACTTTTCGAGGAGGGTTTAAAACTCCAAAACCCCCTCCCCTGACTACGCCCATGTTGTGAATTAAATAATTTGCCAATTATTTAATCAAGCGAATGATCTCTTCTTTTCGTTATACAACTGACAGAATAAAATCATAACTCACCAAACTCTTTCTTTATGAAATATAGGTACTCTAAAAATTACTTTGTTTCAGATACGGTTGGCAACCGATCGTTATTTTAAGCACCTGATCGGAATGTTTGGCGATTTTCTGCCAAAGGCCGATGGCAACTGCTTACCGACCCTATTTGCGAACGGTAAGCAGTCTCAAGTAAAAAAAAACAGCTGAAAATTTGCTGAAAAAGCTTAAAATTTACCAAAAGAAGCTAAAATTAACAAAAAATTGCATTTCAAGGGGGTTAATTCGAGCCAGAGCTCATAAGTCCGTTTATAAATCTCATAAATCGGGGGATACTTTTTTTGTGTTTTTCCTTGGATCAGGGGAAGTCATTACTCACTGGCCGATGAGGGTGTCCGATAAGTCTTAATATTATTGACCAGGGTTAGCAAACTCAGCCTCACACAATACATTTTTCAATTTCAAATTTCTCCCAGGGAAACTCTCCAAAATCCACCTCCCCGGCTTGGTGGTCCGCGATAAGTAAAGAAATGCTTCAAATGGTCCATGAGAGATCAAAGTTTGAGAAACACTGCACTAAAGGAATCAGAAAGAAATGACTCGTGAATTTCAGAATTTTTTTTAGAGTGCATCTACTTTATGTTGAAATTATCTTTTTTTTGTTTTTTTGGGTTTTTTTTAGGAATTCTTGTCGGAGGGGGCTGTATATATATACACTGCCGGACAATTGCTAAGGACGGATGACAATAGCAACGATAGCAACCATAAAATGGAAAGCAGGAAAATGTGGAAATTATCATAAGTGCGGGATACAGTAAGACGTGTTGTGCGTATGCAAATTTTGGATTTCCGAACTTGTTCGTGACGTCATAGCGCTGATAAGAGATATAAAGGATTTGACGCGTATTGACCGTTGTTGTTCAAACGCAAAGTTGACAGGGAAAGAATCAATTGACAAACTTGCAATTTTCAGTATGTCTTCCCGACATCACCTAGATGATTTTACGCGTGGCCGTATTATTGGCAAGATTGAAGAAGGGCGAAAAATAACAGATGTTGCCAGGGAGTACGACGTCAGCCACAGTGTTGTTTCAAGGCTTTGGAAATCATTTCAAACAAATGGAGAGTGTAGCAAACATCACGGGGGAGGTCGTGTTTGCAGTGCGACACCTGCAGAAGATCGGCACATAGTGCTATCAACAAAAAGACACCGGCGCAGCACAGCTAGTGAGGTAGCAAATCAGTTTATGGCTGCTACTGGCAATCGGATCTCCCGAAAAACTGTCGCCAGACGTTTGCATGAAGGAGGACTATACGCCCGCCGTCCTGTTGTGTGCATCCCATTGTCCAGACGTCACCGTACCGCCCGTTTTCAATGGTGCCATCAACATCGCAATTGGACGGATAACGACTGGTCGGCTGTCCTCTTCTGAGATGAGAGTAGATACAGTCTATCATCTGATTGTCGACGACAACTGATCGGGCGTGATAGTTGTACTGCATATTGTCCAGCAAACATAAAGGAAAGGGACCGATATCCGACATGTAGTGTCATGGTATGGGCTGGCATCGTTATCAATAGCCGTACGTCCCTCTATGTGCTTCCAACTGGGACTATGACTGGCCAACGATACATTAATGATGTTCTGCTAAATCATGTTCGCATGTTCCGTGGTGCTGTCGGTGATAGATTCATTTTCATGGACGACAATGCAACATGTCATCGAACAGTCGCTGTCCAGGAGTGTCTTGAGAGCGAGGATATTCAACGCCTCGTATGGCAAGCACGTTCTCCAGATCTGAATCCCATTGAAAATGTGTGGGATGCTTTGGGGAGGAATCTTGCTGGTCGCCAATGCCCTCCAATAAACAAAGACACCCTCATCCGTGCACTGACAGAGGAATGGGATAAATTACCCCAGCAGCTGCTTGATATTGTTGTGCAAAGCATGACACGACGTGTGGAATCTTGCATCGCCCTCCATGGTGGCCATATCCCGTATTGACATCTTACGCTGGAACGCCTGCGGACGGTAATTTTTTTTTCACGTTTAAGTAGTCTGCACAAAATGGCCTGTTTGTCCCTTGAACACGTTCCAAAGCCTTCTGGATTTCAGAGCACAATAAATTGTCTTTCTTGTAATGTCCTGGCATTCTGACATTATTTTATTTCACTTGGCATCCAACCACACTTACTTTTTATGCGCTATATAGCCGTTTATGATCCGTCCTTAGCAATTGTCCAGCAGTATATAACACTTCCATCTCGGTACACGCCGGTGTTCATGTGCCCTCAACAAAATATAAATCCGTGTTGGTGTGGAAATATATTCCTCCCCACAGCTTACTGAGCTGCTGTGGAATGGGTGCACAGATTGGTGAAAATGTTGACTGTTCCTGAGGTTCTGCCGACAGGAAATCACCACAATCAGAATGTAGACTAAATCTGGACTCATCACTACATCTTGATGTGCATAATAAGTGTTGTTTCTCCGGCTATCAGCTGTTTTCCCGACTTGCCACAGAAAGTACTATTCGGCAAAATGCACAACTCGATTAGCTACAGACATAACTGATGTAGTCAAATACGGGACAATTTGACCACTGACCTCCACGCCGGCGGTACTTCTCAGAGCTTCGCAGATGTGGTGACTGGATGTTGTAGGACTTTTGCAAGGGTTATTTGTCACATACCGACCTCTGCGGGTCGTAGTTTTCCTCGAAAGACTCTTCTCGGTCGTTTTTCGATATCGCTTTACTCCCGACCAAGCTTATAGAGTCAACCCTAGGATACACAGAGAGGTGCTGCAATAGCTGTCTGTCTGAGCCCGGATTGCAGCATTTTAGTGGAACTATTGAGTTGTACTATAGCCACAAATAAGTAAGTTAGGGAAATGAATACAGAACACACATCTTACTTGTTCATCTGATCACCAAATCGGTTAAAATACTTGTTCCGTCGATATACCAATTTTTGGAAACTTTGAATGAATAATTCACCGTCAAGTGTCCACATCCAACGCTTCATCTCAGCTACCACTTCGGAGCCACGGCGGAAAAGTTTTCCTTCAAGGGGCTTCTTGAGAGGGCTGAATAAGTACAAGTCTAAGGATGCACGATCCGGAAAATACGGGAAATCGGGGAGACAGGATTAACTGAACCTCTCCACGAGGTGCGCTGTAACATTTGCGGTATGGGGAAGAGAGTCGTCATGCATAAGGATACCACCCTCTTGTGAGCATCGCCGCCCCGGTGGCGCAGTGGTCTAAGTGATGGCCTCTGATCATTCGTCTGAAAGGGGTCCGGGTTCGAATCCCGGTGAGGCATGGATGTTGTGTTTGTCTTACGGCACTGGCTCTCTCTCCCTTCCCTAGGATCAGTGACCCTAAGTTAGGGACGGGCGACTGCTTATAGCCCATTGGGTTGCTCACGGTGGTCGTTAAACCTCCAATGAAAGAAAAAAATCCCCGGAAATCCTCTATGAATTTCTTTCTTCAAATGCCGCAGCGTGGCAGGGTATTGCAGTAATGTTTGCCCCGTAGTCCAAGAAGTCCAAAACGAGAATGCCGTGGATAACCTAAAATCGAATCAGCATCACCTTCCCAGCAGATCGCAGTCTTGGACTTCTTTCTCATGGAAAGTGATGTGTGCATCTATACCATTGTTGATACCTTTCAACTGCTTCCAGTCTATTCGCAATCTGAGTTTTTTGTTCCATCGTCAAAAGAAGTAGCTTCTATTTGGTGGATGCCCTCTTGCCGACCACTTAGTAAGCTTTTGATCTGATGTAAAACCAACAGCAAAAAGGAAGTAGACACAGTGAGATGGGAGTTTTTCGGCTTCGTCCTACCTCTGGCTGGTGTTTGTTATCTTTCGCCCTTCTGACTGGTTGGTGACCTGCGTATCACGACAAAAGTGCGATACAACAAAAGGGTGACCCGACAAAAGGGTCACCCTTTTTAGGGCTCACGACAAAAGAGCGAAGCGAAAAATAGGCGGCACGACAAAAGGGCGATACGACAGAAAGGCTCACGACAAAAGAGCGAAGCGAAAAATAGGCGCCACGACAAAAGGGCGATACGACAGAAGGGCTTACGACAAAAGAGCGAAGCGAAAAATAGGCGCCACGACAAAAGGACGATACGACAGAAGGGCTCACGACCAAAAAGCGATGCGAAAAAAAGGCGCCACGACAAAAGGGCGAATCCACGGGCTTGATATTTTTCTACTTCAACCGCAAGATTTCTAAAAGATATTATTTCCAAAATCGGCACCAGGGTCCCTTTTAGAAAAATACATATTTCTTTCTGTATTAAAATCCCAACTGAAATCAGACGTCTTATCCTGTATATAGAGGGCTTTCTAAACGATGTTATTTCCAAAAAGGCCCCAGGGCCCTTTCAGTAAATTCAGTATTTCTTTGTGTATTCAAATAATCCAAACTGAAATCAGACGTGTCATCTTTTGTACTCTGAAATCTGTCTTTCTAAAAGATGTTTTTTCCAAAAAGGCTATGGAGCCCTTTTCTGAAATTGCCTTCTTTGTACATTCAAAGCAAAATTTTATGCATGCATGAAATTTTCTGTGCTTCAACCGCAACCTCCAGAAATGGCCGAAGTGATATTTCCAAAGAGCCCCGAAAACTTCATTTTGTTTCATTTCTTGTTTTTAAGAAAAAGATTTTTTTCAGAGCAATAAATTCTTAGTAGTTCAATCCTTCCCATGGCACGGTTTGAGCTACTTAGGATTGTCGAGGGAAAAAATAAAATAATAATAATAATTATTACACCAGGCCCCAACTATTAGACTTTTTACCTTGTTAGGATACCATTTTGACCTAGTGTTAGTTACTTAACCGTAACCTGAATTCCAGATGAGATTTCATATATTTCGTAATTGTTTAGTTCTTTTTACTCACATTGTTCACTTTGTTTGATCTTTTTACTTGGCTGTCCGGTGAGATCTTGAAGGGTCGGAATAGACCATCTGTGAGAGTCGTTGATGTCCGTCGAGCAAAAGAAATTTCCTGCTTTCTCCTTCCGACCCCAAAAAGAATGGGGAGTGCACTTAATGTGTTCTCAAGTCGTAGTATTTAAGATAAGCAGTATAGATGTCAGGTTGTTTATAACTGATCGTCATTTTTTTCTATAATACAACAATTCCTTCCAGCCAGGACTTTCATCCTACCTCCGCTTTTGTGGTCGGTATGGGACATCATCAGGAAATTTTCTTTGTCAGGAAGGGGATAGTGGTCTTTTCAAGGTTTCACACAATGAGAGCTTGATGGTTAGGGAGCCCCCTTCCGCCCCTGTCTAGTGAGACTGTCTTCTGCTGTTTTCGTCTTGAATTACAAAAAAAGGGACACCATCATTGGCATACTGATACCTCCCGCCGTGCGGGGGTGCCTCACCTCAAAGACGGTCTCAGCAGATGGATTTTTGAAAAAATTTGTGGAAACTTCATATGAAACTGGTTAAAGAAATTGCCAGGAATTTTTAACAGCAGCCTTGAATGAAATATTAAAAAAGAAAAGCAATTTTTGGTTGTTGTTTTTTTCTTCCAGTAAATAAGTAAAATCTTCAAAAAATCATTTTCGCTTTAGTTTTTAAAAAGTGGATGATGGGAATGCATCAGCTATTCCAGAGGACTTGAGGTCCCTTTTCACAGCCATAGAAATATTTCCAATACATGTCTATTAGTAAAATAATGTGAATGAAATATCAATTGAATAAATGAAATGTTTACATCAGTGAAGATAAGGCGTTATATATTACACTTGTTTGCACATAACTACGCATTCTTCAGAATACAATAAGCTAAAAAAAAATGCAAAACATTGTGACATGTTTCTTAAATGTCTTTTGTATATTCAAGAATCAAGAGTAAACAATTTGAGTAATCTTACTCTTTTTCTGTCGCAATTCTTAATAGTTACTTTTTATTTGCTTACTTATGTTCTGTATTTTCGTAAAAATCGGAAAAGATCATTAAAAACCGCTACAAGGACGTTACGTGTGTAACGTACCAGGAGATGTGACGCACCTGCCAGAAGAACGCACACGACATGAAGGCAGATAGGAATCAGAATAAAACGTCCGCGTAGCTCAATTGGTAGAGTGACTTATTCCGGAATGAGGGGATCCGGGTTCGAATCCTGGCGTGGACAGAAATGACGGAGAAGTTTACTTCGTTATAATTAGCTTAGTAGTTAAAAGCTATACTCGTTATAATGGCGCCCGAACTATCCGGATGACCCGACCGTTCAAAATCTCGCAATGGTGTGATGTTATTTCCACACCGCGAGATAGGAAAAATAAGAGAATCTCTTCTCCAGCACTTCGAAAAAAAAAAAATAATAATAATAATAAGGGGGAGATGATGTAACGTACCAGGAGATGATGTAACGTACCAGGAGATGTGACGTACCTGCCAGAAGGACGCACACGACATAAAGGCAGATAGGAATCAGAATAAAACGACCGCGTAGCTCAATTGGTAGAGTGACTTATTCCGGAATGAGGGGATCCGGGTTCGAATCCTGGCTTGGACAGAAATGACGGAGAAATTTACTTCGTTATACGTGTTTTGCGTGCGGTCCGGACTAAAGCCTACCGGACGCTTGCCAACCGGACATTTGCCCACCAGGACATTTGCCTAAAAGACACTTGCATACCCATTTTTGTGCTTTAACTATAAACTTTTCTATAGGATCATAGGATGCATTTGGAGTACAAAAAATGTTATGTCTGATTTTAGTGAAGATTTGAACATACAAAGAAATAAGCAATTTACTCAAAGGACCCTTAGGGCCTTTTTTAAAATAACATCATTTAGAAAGCCTTCTGCATAGGTTGCATTTCAGTACAAACAATATCACATCTGCGCTCAATTGGAATTTGAATACACAAAGAAATAAATAATTTCCTTGAAGTCCTCACGGGCCATTTTGAAAATAATATCTTTTTGAAAGCACTCCCTATAGGTTATGTGTACAGAAAAATTAACAATTGCTTTCAGTTGGGATTTGAATATACACTGAAGTGCGAGAAAAACTGGTACACCAATCTAATACTTGGTAGGTCCCCCACGGGAGAGCAGGACTGCAGAAATACTGCGGGGCATGGACTCCACTAACTTCTGAAAATATGCTGTAGGTAATGCACAACATACTTCCTGCAGAGCGTTCCACAATTCTGGTGTTCCGAGGTCTCGGATTCCTGTGTTCGATAGCGCGTTGCATGACATCTCACATGTGTTCTATCACGTTCAGATCTGGGGACTTGGGTGGGAATGACAACACCCCAAACACAGATGAATGCTCCTCTAACAATAATGTGGCGTCCCGACACTTGTGTGGAGGTACATTGTCCTGTTGGAACAGGCCTAACCCATCAGCATGAATGCAAGACATGAACGGGTGTACCTCGTCAGAAAATATGCGACATAGCGTTGGCCGGTCACAGACGTTTGTAGACGTAACAGGGGTTCCAGTGAAGTTCAGCTAAACACACCCCATACCATTACGGAGCCCCCACCAGCCGGTACAGTTTCCTGTTGACAGGCGGGATCCATGGCTTCATGAAGTTTGCGCCACACACGAATCCTTCAATCTGCCCGATACAGTTGGAAACGCGACTGTCAGACCAGGCTACTTGTTTCCAGTCATCAAGAGTCCAGTGACGGTGTTGCCGTGCCCAAGCGAGGCGCATAGATCTGTGTCGTGCACCCATCAAGGGGACTCGAGTTGGGCGTCGGCTCCCAAAGCCCATATCGTGCAGGGTACTTTTCACAGTCCGGACGTTGATGCTTGTTGAGGCTCCAGCATTGAATTCCGATGATACCTGTGAGAGTGTTGCACGCCTATCGCGTGAAACGATTCTTGACAGCCGACGATGGTCACGTTCACCCAATGTCTTTTTACGGCCACACTTTTATCGTAGGTTGGAGGTTTTACTGGAATTCTTGTAGTCACGGTACACCCTTGCAATTGTCGTCCGTGAAAATCCGAACTTCGTTTCTACCTCCGAAATACTATGGCCCATCTCACGAGCGCCAACTATGACGCCGCGTTGAAAATTTCTTAAATCGTTATTACTTGTCATTCTCAGGCCGAAAACAGCTCTGACAGCTGCGAGTATGTCTATTGCTTTATATACGCACCGGCGGACGCAACCAAGTACACGCATAGGTGACGTTGCTATGTATTTTGCATAAGCTCGTCTGTACCAGTTTTTATGGCACTTCAGCGTACAATGAAATAAGCAATTTGGAAATTTATATCTTCTTAACGTTTCTTGCAAATTGGTTAAATAGTTCTCCTAGTTTAGTGAATCGTTAGTCTGGTAGTCGTGCATCCTTCTGTCGTATCGCCTCTTTGTCGCATCGCTCTTTTGTCGTGCGCTCTTTTGTCGTATCGCCTATTTGTCGGCTCTACCTTTTGTCCTGCGCCTTTTTCTCGTGTGCTCTTTCGTCGCGTCGCCCTTTTGTCGTATCGCAGCCTTTTGTCGTGCGTTCGTTTGTCATGTAACCGGCGACCTGGTGGGTGAAGAGGGAGATAAGCAATTGGAAGTGGTTTGTAAGCTTGATGCTTGATCACAAGAGGAATGCTAGCAGAAAATTAGAAAAATAATACCCAACGGGAGACGATGGTGAACTGAGAATCCCGGATAAACGAGCGTCATCTAAACGAGGTTTTACTGTACTTACAAATGCCTTTTTTTTATTGCTATAGCTTTGAGACTTTACCAAAAGACATGCTCATTATATTCGAGTATTCAATGTCATGTTTTACATCTCAAAGCTCCACAAAAGAAAAACGTTTTCACTTCTTGGCAGACGATACAAAACTCTTTCAAAACGTTTCCCTTCAGTGGATTTTTTTCTTTGTTTCATTTTTTTTTTTTTTGGTTTTTTTAGCCCTTTGACCAGGTTCACCGAAAACTTTCCGTGGAAATGCTATATCCGAAGTTATTTATTTCGATTCAAAAAATATTCTGGCTAAAGATTTGACTTTGTTGCTCCGTGAATATTCGCAAACATCCTTTTGTTATTAATTTCGTGAAAGAAGAAATTAAAAAGGGGTCAGCCGATACTAATAATAGGAGGGCATTTAAAAAGTAACGAGACCAATTTTACAGAGTAATGCAGTAAACATACTTACATACTTTCGAAGAATTCTCCCTCTACCTGAATGCACCGGTGCAACCTTTCTATCCATTTCCAGAAGGTTTATGCGAAGCACTTCCTCGACATGCTGTACAGGTTGCCTATCACAGCATTGTTCAGTTTAGTATTTGATGTAAATCAATGCCCCAAAAAATGTTTCTTCACTTCAGGGAATAGGTGGAAGTCACACGGCGACAAGTCTGGTAAATACGGAGGATGCACCATCATTTCGATGCCTAGGTCTTGGTTAAGCTGTTGGGTAAGCAAAGCACGAGATTCAGGGGCATTATCTTGATGCAAAATCAATCCAGTTCGTGCATATTCTGGGCGTTTTGGGGAATTTTCTTTCTTCAGACGACCTTTGAGAGCTTCAGAATAACAGGTACTAGTATTCTGAAGTTCTCAAGAATACCAGTGGCACACATGGTATTCATACACAATTCCCTTTTAATCGAAGACAATCAGGTGCATGACCTTCCCTGCACTTGCCGAAACCTTTCCTTTCTTGAGATCTGTGGGTGTTTCCCTTGTGGAACATGGTCGTCATACGCAATTCCCTTTTTATCGAAGAAAATCAGGTGCGTGACCCATGACCTCCCCTGCATTTGCCTGAATCTTTGCTTTCTTGGACTCGGGGGGGGTCCCTTGTGGAGCAATATAGTCGTCATACACAAGTCTTTTTTATCGAAGAAAATCAGGTACATGACTTTCCCTGCACTTGCCTGAACCTCGCTTTCTTGTAGTCTGTGGGTGTTTTCCTTGTGGACCAACATGGTCGTCATACACTGTTCCCTTTTTATCGAATAAAATCAGGTTTGCTTTCTTGAGCACTGTGGGTGTTTCCCTTGTGGAACATGGTCGTCATACATAATTCCTTTTTTATCGAAGAAAATTAGGTGTCTGACCTCATACACTTGCCTGAACCTTCGTTTTCTTGGACTCTGTGGGTGTTTCCTTTGCGGAGCAACATGGTCGTCATACACAATTCCCTTTTTATCGAAGAAAATCAGGTGCATGACCTTCTCTGCACCTTTCCTTTCTTGGACTCTGTGGGGGTTTCCCTTGTGGAGCAATATAGTCGTCATACGCAATTCCCTTTTTATCGAAGAAAATCGGGTGCATAACATATGACCTCCCCTGCGCTTGCCTGAATCTTTGCTTTCTTGGACTCTCGGGGGGGGGGGGTTCGCTTGTAGAGCAATATAGTTGTCATACACGATTCCCTTTTAATCGAAGAAAATCAGGTGTCTGACCTCCCCTACACTTGCCTGAATCTTTGCTTTCTTTGACTCTGTGGGTGTTTCCCTTGGGCAGTAACATGGTCGTCATACATAATTCCTTTTTTATCGAATAAAATCAGGTGCATGACCCATGACCTCCCCTGCACTTGCCTGAACCTTTGCTTTCTTGAGCACTGTGGGTGTTTCCCTGGTGGAGGAACATGGTCACCATACACAATTCCCTTTTTATCGAAGAAAATCTGGTGCATGACCTTCTCTGCACCTTTCCTTTCTTGGACTCTGTGGGGGTTTCCCTTGTGAAGCAATATAGTCGTCATACGCAATTCCCTTTTTATCGAAGAAAATCGGGTGCATGACCCATGAACTCCCCTGCGCTTGCCTGGCAATATAGTTGTCATACACAATTCCCTTTTTATCGAAGAAAATCAGGTGCATGACCTTCCCTGCTGTTACCTGAACCTTTCCTTTCTTGGACTCTGTGGGGGTTTCCCTTGTGGAACAACATGGTCGTCATACACAATTCCTTTTAATCGTTGCAACTACGCATCGTCACTTGATTGACCTCGCAGGTATTCCGACACAGGTAGCTGCATTTTTCTCCGCGGGTTTGTTTTGGTGTTATGACGTCAGTCTTGTTACTCTTTGAACGACCTACGTACTTCTTGCTTTTTGTGGGGTTTTCTTTGTTTTGTTTTCGTTTTTTGGTTATTTTTGAAAAAAAAATTATGACAAATGGAGTCGCAACATCAAAAGTTGATGTAATACGCAGGAACTTCAACTCTTTAGCAGCATAGGATCGTTTTTTTTTTGTTTTTGTTTTATGGTCGTATGGTTAGAAACGCTGGCTTCTGGCTAGTCGTACAAGGTAGGCCCGGTCCATAGGCGGGGCCCCCGCTCACGGCGCCGGTGCTCAAACCCTGCTGGAATCAGAGGCTCAAAATCAGGGGCGAATGACTGCTTATAGACCGCAGAGCTTCTCCCGTTAGCTCCCCCCCCCCCCAAAAGAAAAAAACACTAAAAGAGTTGCTCTCCTCCCCCCGACAAAAAATACTACCCCCCCCCCCCCCCAAAGAAAGGAGATGCCTGTGAAGTTTTTGATCCATATGATTTCAGACACTGATGTTCCAGTGAAATTTTCAGATTGTCTCTGTTGTTGACTGCTTGCAGTTTTTAGAAAGTCCACAGAATTTTGGCGATTCGTTTAAAAACCAGTTATGAATGGGAGAAGCAAAAGAATAAAACAAAGAAAGAGAAACAGGAAAAGCTTCCATCTGTAAAATCTTTTTTTCTTTTTTTTTTTTTTGTGCATACATATCTTTTTTGTTCTTATAAATTTTGTTTTCATGTCGTTTCACTTGCGATGCAAGCCTAGTTGCTTTCCGTTATACGTAACGACCCGACATTTCTGAATGATAAAACTCGAGTCATTTCTCCGTCGTTAGAAACGATTACGAAGCTTCTGAAACGCAAAGGTTTGCACATTACTTTTGACATGCTTTACTGCATTCAGGAAAACCCATTTTGCTCCCTGCTATCCTGAAAATTTGAAAACAAAAAGTATACTTCCTTTTAATCACCTCATCATGACAGAACACGTTTTTAAATGATCAGAAATCTTCCACAGTCAAATATATCGAATGAAGAAAAGAAACGCTTCTCTGAATTGAAACTGCGCTATCAAATGCTAACCTAAAAGATGATATGCAGTAGTTCATTTTTGGCATTTTTCAATAACTGATATCAGGAGGGAGGGAAAAAATAAAAAGAATTGTGTCGTTTTAGGAGCTCTGGAATTGAAATTCTTTCATGCATAGTACTTATTATCAAGTGGCAACTACGAAGACATTATTCCACCCATTAAAGTAATGTTCCACTTTCTGTCATTATCTTAGACTTCTTTTTACACAGTTGTTGTTTGACAAACATAGTTTTTCCTCTGCTGATAGAAGACAGTATTTCAAGAAATAAAAGTAACGTTCTCGATTAAATTTTATCGCTGCAATTATATTGTTAAACGCAGTTAATAAATAAAGATAGTTGAGTATATACAGTATATTACCATTACTGCTTCCTAAACAGAGAGTGCGCAATTAAATGAATTAATTTTGTTTTACTTTCTCTGCGGTGTTGCCTTTATATAGGCTGAGGAGAGATTGTGAATCTTGAAAGGTATTAAAAAAGGAATATGCTCCGATTTGTAGTCCTTTTAAACGTTCAACATGACAGTTAAATTTGCGATGTACCACTGAGGTGACAAACAGTCAAAACGGCAAATTGCGGCGATAAGCCAAGGTCGGTGAAGTTCAGTCTTGAGAACAACTGGCTACAGAGGCGGGGAGACGTGAGTTCGAAATCGACCACCGACAAAATGGGCTTTTTTGACGTAGAACTCTGCCTCTTTCTCCGCGCTAGGTAGAAGGTAACATCGAGAGCACGAATGCAACGAAAATTTTGAACACTTATATCTTCGAAACTAATAACCGTAGAGTAATAAATATAATACACCATTAGATAGTTTATAGAGTCCCATTTATAACAAAACGAGTTTCAACCCTCCACCCTTTAACTTTTTGATACAGTAGCGTTAGAATTTTTTTTTTTATTCGACGTTTAACGACCACCGTGAGCAACTCAATGGGCTGTAAGCAGTCGCCCGTCCCTAATTTAGGGCCACTGGTTCCAGGGAAGCGAGAGAGCCAGTGCCGTAAGACAAACACAACATCCATGCCTCACCGGGATTCGAGCCCGGACCCCTTTTAGACGAATGATCAGAAGCCATCGCTTAGACCACTGCGCCACAGGTTTAGAAATTTAAGCTAAATTTCGCATTATTTTGTTTCGCAGCACGCTATTTTAAGGTTGATAACTAGTGAATAGATAATGATAGCGATGACCTCAGCCCTGCATTCCGTAGCTGACGGTCACAGCTAACGAACGTAAGTGATCAACCGAAATAAAGTGGATTTGAAATTTATTTATTTATTAGATAAAAAAAATGGTGACGAAATTTTGGAAATGCAGCGAAAATCTAGGGGAAATTACTATAAGAACGTACGAAAGTTGAAGAAACAGCTAGAGGAGAACAAGAGCAATCCGAAAAGGTCCGCGAAGTTATCAACCGAAAGGTCACGGGAATGTATGGAGCATCAAAAGTCTGCGCGCCAGCATCGTTTCACCAGAGTTCGACTCTAGAGCCACAACCTTCCACTTCAACTGCACAAATTCAGGCTGAACAGCAACGAGAGATGGAGATTGATGTCGTCGATCCAAATTTTCAAGTTTTCACACCAAACATGGAATGCCAATGTACATCGCCAGTCTTCACAACTTCGCTGGATAATGAATGTATTACGTCTCAAACCTTTACACCGCCGATGCATTCTGAATCTAGACAAGAACAAGGGCAACAACAAGAAACCTTTACACCGCCGATGCATTCTGAATCTAGACAAGAACAAGAGCAACAACAAGAAACCTTTACACCGCCGATCCATTCTGAATCTATTTGAATCTAGACAAGAACAAGAGCAACAACAAGAAACCTTTACACCGCCGATGCATTCTGAATCTAGACAAGAACAAGAGCAACAACAAGAAACCTTTACACCGCCGATGCATTCTGAATCTAGACAAGAACAAGAGCAACAACTAGAAACCATTACACCGCCGATGCATTCTGAATCTAGACAAGAACAAGAGCAACAAGAAGAAACCTTTACACCGCCGATGCATTCTGAATCTAGACAAGAACAAGAGCAACAACAAGAAACCTTTACACCGCCGATGCATTCTGAATCTAGACAAGAACAAGAGCAACAACAAGAAACCTTTACACCGCCGATGCATTCTGAATCTAGACAAGAACAAGAGCAACAACAAGAAACCTTTACACCGCCGATGCATTCTGAATCTAGACAAGAACAAGAGCAACAACAAGAAACATTTACACCGCCGACGCATTCTGAATCCATCTGAATCTAGACAAGAACAAGAGCAACAACAAGAAACATTTACACCGCCGATGCATTCTGAATCTAGACAAGAACAAGAGCAACAACAAGAAACATTTACACCGTCGATCCATTCTGAATCTAGACAAGAACAAGAGCAACAACAAGAAGCCTTTACACCGCCGATGCACTCTGAATCTATCTGAATCTAGACAAGAACAAGAGCAACAACAAGAAACCTTTACACCGCCGATGCCTTCTGAATCTAGACAAGAACAAGAGCAACAACAAGAAACCTTTACACCGCCGATGCCTTCTGAATCTAGACAAGAACAAGAGCAACAACAAGAAACATTTACACCGCCGATGCATTCTGAATCTAGACAAGAACAAGAGCAACAAGAAGAAACCTTTACACCGCCGATGCATTCTGAATCTAGACAAGAACAAGAGCAACAACAAGAAACCTTTACACCGCCGATGCATTCTGAATCTAGACAAGAACAAGAGCAACAACAAGAAACATTTACACCGCCGATGCATTCTGAATCTAGACAAGAACAATAGCAACAACAAGAAACATTTACACCATCGATCCATTCTGAATCTAGACAAGAACAAGAGCAACAACAAGAAACCTTTACACCGCCGATGCATTCTGAATCTAGACAAGAACAAGAGCAACAACAAGAAACATTTACACCGCCGATGCATTCTGAATCTAGACAAGAACAAGAGCAACAACAAGAAACCTTTACACCGCCAATCCATTCTGAATGTAGACAAGAACAAGAGCAACAGCAAGAAACCTTTACACCGTCGATCCATTCGGAATCTAGACAAGAACAAGAGCAACAACAAGAAATCTTTACACCGCCGATGCATTCTGAATCTAGACAAGAACAAGAGCAACAACTAGAAACCTTTACACCGCCGATGCATTCTGAATCTAGACAAGAACAAGAGCAACAAGAAGAAACCTTTACACCGCCGATGCATTCTGAATCTAGACAAGAACAAGAGCAACAACAAGAAACCTTTACACCGCCGATGCATTCTGAATCTAGACAAGAACAGGAGCAACAACAGGAAGAGTACATTAGGCTCGAGACGTATGCTTTCAGGTAAGACTTTGTTCCGTTTCTGTGTCCTTTTGGGTAGGGCACAGAAACTGAAGAAAGTCAGAGCGAATGTAGCGATTCTGATAGGATGTTTTGTAAGAGAAAGAGTGAGAGCACACTAGATGGCGCCACCGTACGATTTTGCACATAGAAGGCTTTGAGAAATTGGGGGGGGGGGTGCTTAGGAACTTCAGCCGGGAGATTCCTACCCGCGGGGGGCCTCACTTAACGTGCTCGCCCGATGCACGACGGATATTCAGCGATTGTTAGAAATTCACACTACCAGGCTAGGTTTAAATCTGGGGTCCCTCCATCAGCAGTCTGAATCTCTAACCACTAAATCATCCGCGGCTCGATTTTAAATTTGGAATACGTGTACTCCATACATACTCGTTTATTTATAGAATCAACTGGAAGCATATTATTCGATGGCACATCAGGGATAAATAATAGATATGCTCATTGTCACATGCTGGGCAATTTTATGACAAATATAGTGATGAAGCGACAATATATTATTTATGAGATTAACACAAATATAGTTGATGTAAAAACGTACACAAAGATACTTTATGCATAATTAAATTACTTGGGATGGGTGATTTTGCTGTACTAATTATTTAAGTGTCAGTTTATACATTTATTAAACAATTTCTCTTGAAATCTATAATATCGAAAATGAAGTAATACGAGATTATATTTAAATTTGTTGACGCAGTTTTTTTAAGTACGTATGGTTACTTATATTTGAGCATATCATGCACTCGTTTACGATAAGGTTGTACTTAAAAAAAACCGAGTAGGTTCAGGTTCTCATTTTTAAGTAGTTTTTTTTAACAGTGCACCGACTCCGAACACAGGACGTTCGCTTCCCGTTCATCACGGAGGCCGTTATACAGTGTGAACTGAGAGTTTCTACGGGTACAGAGACATCCATCCATTTGATACGATGACGCTTACATGGCGGTGGACTACGGGCGACAACACTGGACTGTGAAAGGGAAGAGCGTGTTATTCTCGGACGAGTCCAGGTTATGTTTCCGCCTGCCAAAGGAGCGCACTTCCGTATGACGCCGCTGTTATCGACGACATATGGAGGCGTTTATAATTTTCCACTAATTTACACCGACAGCCATTACATAATAACCACCGACCTAATAAACTGTAGGATCCCCTTTATCCCGCAAAACACCGGCCACCCGGCGCGGCATCGATTCGATAAGGTGGCGATAGGTATCCTGGGGTATCTGGTACCACAATGTCAACAGCTGGTACTCCAGTTTCCGTACATTCCGGGGTGGTGGTGATTTAGCGCGAACTCGCGTTTCCAAGTAGAACCACAAATGTTCGATTGGGTTCACGTCAGGCGAATTTGGAGGCCAGGACATTAACAGAAATGCACAGCATGTTCCTCCAACCACACCTTGACGATTCTTTCAGTGTGGCATGGCGCATTATCCTCTTGGTAATGGCCATCACCAGCAGGGAACACAATTGCCATGAATAGGTTAACTTGGTCCGGAACGATGTTCAAACACCTGACAGTTATCAGGGATTGTGCTATTGGGATAATGGGGCCTAAAGTGTCCCAAGAAATCATCGCCCACAGCAAAACACCGCACCCGCCGGCCTGTTTCCACCCAACAGTGCATCCAGGTGCCATAGACTCCGTTAGTAATCGGCGTATCCGCGGTCTGCCGTCTACTTGATGCACCAGGAATAATAATCGACGTATCCGCGCTCTGCCGTCAACGCGATGCACCAGGAATAATAATCGTCGTATCCGCGCTCTGCCGTCTACGCGATGCACCAGGAACAATAATCGGCGTATTCGCGCTCTGCCGTCTACTTCATGCACCAGGAATAATAATCGGCGTATCCACGCTCTGCCGTCTACATGATGCACCAGGAATAATAATAGTCGTATTCGCGCTCTGCCGTCAACGCGATGCACCAGGAATAATAATCGTCGTATCCGCGCTCTGTCGTCTACGCGATGCACCAGGAACAATAATCGGCGTATCCACGCTCTGCCGCCTACATGATGCACCAGGAATAATAATAGTCGTATTCGCGCTCTGCCGTCAACGCGATGCACCAGGAATAATAATCGTCGTATCCGCGCTCTGCCGTCTACGCGATGCACCAGGAATAATAATCGTCGTATCCGCGCCCTGCCGTCTACGCGATGCACCAGGAACAATAATCGGCGTATCCGCGCTCTGGCGTCTACTTCATGCACCAGGAATAATAATCGTCGTATCCGCGCTCTGCCGTCTACATGATGCACCAGGAATAATAATCGTCGTATCCGCGCTCTGCCGTCTACGCGATGCACCAGGAATAATAATCGTCGTATCCGCCGTCAACTTGATGCACCAGGAATGTTGATTTGTCAGACCAGGCCACTTTCTTCCAATCATCCACGGTTCAATCTCAATGATCTTAGGCCGACTTCACGCGTTGTTGGCGAGGACATGCAGTGAGCATGGGGGCCGGCTGGGTCTTCGGCAACGCAGACCCATGTGACGAACTGTGTGCTGTGACACATAGACTTCATCACCACTGTTGTAGCTGCGGGTGATTTTTCGTACTGTGGCCCTGCGGTCGCTGTGAGCAACGAGCGACAGTCTCTGGCATCAATGAGCTGCGGACGACACACGGTTGTGCGACGGCGGACGACACACGGTTGTACGACGGCGGACGACACACGGTTGTACGACGGCGGACGACACACGGTTGTACGACGGTGGACGACACACGGTTGTACGACGGTGGACGACACACGGTTGTACGACGGTGGACGACACACGGTTGTACGACGGTGGACGACACACGGTTGTACGACGGCGGACGACACACGGTTGTACGACGGTGGACGACACACGGTTGTACGACGGTGGACGACACACGGTTGTACGACGGTGGACGACACACGGTTGTACGACGGTGGACGACACACGGTTGTACGACGGTGGACGACACACGGTTGTACGACGGTGGACGGCACACGGTTGTACGACGGTGGACGACACACGGTTGTACGACGGCGGACGACACACGGTTGTACGACGGTGGACGACACACGGTTGTACGACGGTGGACGACACACGGTTGTACGACGGCGGACGACACACGGTTGTACGACGGCGGACGACACACGGTTGTACGACGGCGGACGACACACGGTTGTACGACGGCGGACGACACACGGTTGTACGACGGCGGACGACACACGGTTGTACGACGGTGGACGACACACGGTTGTACGACGGTGGACGACACACGGTTGTACGACGGTGGACGACACACGGTTGTACGACGGCGGACGACACACGGTTGTACGACGGCGGACGACACACGGTTGTACGACGGTGGACGACACACGGTTGTACGACGGTGGACGACACACGGTTGTACGACGGCGGACGACACACGGTTGTACGACGGCGGACGACACACGGTTGTACGACGGCGGACGACACACGGTTGTACGACGGCGGACGACACACGGTTGTACGACGGCGGACGACACACGGTTGTACGACGGCGGACGACACACGGTTGTACGACGGCGGACGACACACGGTTGTACGACGGCGGACGACACACGGTTGTACGACGGTGGACGACACACGGTTGTACGACGGTGGACGACACACGGTTGTACGACGGTGGACGACACACGGTTGTACGACGGCGGACGACACACGGTTGTACGACGGCGGACGACACACGGTTGTACGACGGTGGACGACACACGGTTGTACGACGGTGGACGACACACGGTTGTACGACGGCGGACGACACACGGTTGTACGACGGCGGACGACACACGGTTGTACGACGGCGGACGACACACGGTTGTACGACGGCGGACGACACACGGTTGTACGACGGTGGACGACACACGGTTGTACGACGGCGGACGACACACGGTTGTACGACGGTGGACGACACACGGTTGTACGACGGCGGACGACACACGGTTGTACGACGGCGGACGACACACGGTTGTACGACGGCGGACGACACACGGTTGTACGACGGCGGACGACACACGGTTGTACGACGGCGGACGACACACGGTTGTACGACGGCGGACGACACACGGTTGTACGACGGCGGACGACACACGGTTGTACGACGGCGGACGACACACGGTTGTACGACGGTGGACGACACACGGTTGTACGACGGCGGACGACACACGGTTGTACGACGGTGGACGACACACGGTTGTACGACGGCGGACGACACACGGTTGTACGACGGTTCTTCGTTTGGCCATCTGTGCACCACTTTTGATACGTACTCACTACAGCGGCACGTGAACAACCCACAAGCCGCGCCGTTTTCCAAATCGTAGTTCCCAGGCGTTGTTCCATCACAATTTGTCTTTTATCAAAGTCCGATAAATCGGCAGCTTTCTTCCATTCTGACTTTAAACACCCTACTGACCGAAAGGCAGTCATCGATTTGTATATAAACCGATCTGTGAACTTTACTTGCGCCACTGTTCAGTCTCCAGGCGCGCTCATTTCTCTAGGCTCGGGGTGGTCATAATGTAATGGCCCATCGGTGTATACACTGAGTGGCCACTTTATCATGACCACCCCTCAGTACTTAATTGGGCCACCTTTTGCCTTTAATACTGCGTCGATTCTTCGCGGCATGGACTCCACGAGATGTTGATGTGGTTTGTGGAATCTGAGACCATGCTTGATGAATAGCACTTTCCAGGAGTGTGAGATTGCAGGGTTGTGGATCCAGCTGTCTGATGGCTCGTTCAACTTCATCCCACAAATTCTCAATGGTGTTGAGATCTAGAGATTGTGGAGGCCACCTAAGCAAGGTAAATTCCCCGGCATGTTCCTTACACCAATCCTGTACAGTACGAGCACTATGGCAGGACGCATTATCTTGTTGAAAGTAGCCATCGCCATTGGGATAAACCATCCACATGACAGGATGCACATGGTCCGCAACGATGGTTAGATATGATTGCCAGACAGACGTTGATCAACACGAATTAAAGGGCCCAAAGCATGCCAGGAAAACATTCCCCAAACCATAACATTGCCCCCACCAGCTTGAAGGGTAGTAACAATGCATTCGGGGTCCATGCTTTCGTGCTGTTTCCGCCAAATTCTCACTCGGCCATCGGCATGGTGCAACTGAAAACGTGATTCATCGGACCACATAATTCGTTTCCAATTATCGACTGTCCAATCCTTGTGCTCCTGTGCAAACTGGAGACGTTTTCTCTTGTTAACTGCAGACAGCAAAGGTGTTCGAACAGGCCTTCAGCTGCCATATCCCATCCGATGCAGTGTACAGCGAACAGGGGATCCTTGATTAAGATGGTTTGTAATTTGCTGCATTGTTGCCCTTCTGTTGTCTGTTACCAGTCTGGACACTCTCCGTTCAGCCGGAGCAGTCACTAGTCGATGACGGCCGCACGTTGCACGTAGAGACCCACTTTTTTGGCTGACAGCCCAGTCTTTAAACACTTTAACAACTGCTGCTCTGGAACATTTCACGAAAGCGGCGGTTTCCGTGATACTCGCTTCATGGCTCCGAGCTCTTACAATCATCATACGTTGAAAGTCCGTGAAACCGCATTTTTTTACCCATCTCGTCACCCAAAAATCACTTCTATACTACTGTCGCAAGCACTAAGCTTTCCCTTTTTATATTAGCCTCACCGTCTGGCGGTAACAGCGTGCAGCCATAACTCGTTTGCTTAAAACTGTCAGGTGGTCATAATAAAGTGGCCACTAAGTGTATAACGCTGTTACATTAGCGTAGTCGTGGAATCCTATAACAGGACAACGTCCGTCAGCACTCTGTTTAGGTGACAAGTGACAGGAGACCTTTTATTGTCGATAAACAGAAGAGACTTGTAGGCTACGTCGATGTCACAGCCAATCCTGCCGTACGAGTTTCCTTGTCTCCACTCTGGGAACGATTCACTAGCAGGACAACGTTCGTCCGCACACTGCTTGTGTGACATGTGACTGGATAATGGTCGATAAACACAAGGGACTTGTAGCTCGTCCAGCACGTGTGAGACTATAACAATTGCGTGCTCAGTTGGTTGTTCCTTTGAATGCCATACCCATCATAGTATAATATTTGCGATCTCACTAGTATGTACTGAAAAATCCTGAATAAACGCAGGTGTACTTCTTTCTGAAATTTCGTTTTCTGGTCATGTATACGTGTCGTTGCCAGGTCTTTGCATCCTGTGATTTTCTCAACCACACTTCGAATCCTTCTTCGCTTTTTCCCCCATGTTCAGCAGTGTATAAATCTGCGCCTGTCTACAGATAATGTTTGAAGACTAAGTCGGAGAGGCGTTTTCTACCCTTTCGAATCAATATGCGGTCTCGGAACTCTCGCAGTTTGTAAAAGATCCCTGCATTGCTCGAGCCATGTGTATTAAATGTACCGCCCGTTAGTTCTTTTAACTCTCCCAATTTACAAATCCTCGACTTGGAATAGAATAATTTGCATATTTTACATCCCTGAGCAAACATGCTGATGGAGGCGCGAATCCGCCCACTCCTCCTGGGTGGAGCAATTTCAATGTTGAGCAGTGACTTTTAGATGATTGGTAAGATTAAAGTAAACAGTTTTTTTTTTTGTTTTACGTTACTAAACTATTTCGAATTCACTCTCAGGAAGAAATTGCCTTTCTTTGCCACATTACACCTCTCCCGTAGATATTTTCTTTGGAATCTGTAGGCTTACGAAAACTGATCACATAATTTTAGCACATCCTCTATAGAAAATAGAAGCAAAAAAAAACCGTACGTACTTTTAGTATCACTTTGTCCGTCCTTTTGTCTGTTTGTCGTCTGTGGACACCATTATCTGCAACTATTAGTCCAATTTGAAATATTCTTTTTCAGTTTGAAAGCTTGAGATGTGAGAACGATGTTCTCTGCTTTTCGGGTTGTTTTTTTTTTTTTTTTTTTTTTGGGGGGGGGGGGTTCGATCTAAATGTAGGTGCTATCGAATAAGAAATACATTTTATTGCATATAATTGCTTTTAAATATCCGATTGAAAAAATTAATAAATATTCATTTATATAAAGTTTATTTTATAAAAATTAATAATAATATATATTTATAAAAGTTTATATATGTATATTATAAATATATATATATTTATAAAAGTTTATATACGTATATATTATAAACATATATATATATTTATAAAAGATTTATATATATTTATAAAAGTTTTAATTTTATAGAAATTAATAATTATATTCATTTATATAAAGTTCATTTTAAGTTTATTTTTAAGTTATATTCATTAATAATAAATTATATGATAGAAAAAATTAATAATATATTCATAATAATTCTCCCTACAATGCCATTTTTAACGAAACTTAACAGGGCAAGTTTCTTTTTCAAGTAATGTATGGATTTTCCGCTAGGGGTCTTAAAAGGTAAATTGCGTTTCCATGATATCTCTGCTTCTAACGATACTATTTGAAAAATACTTTCCTCATCAGATACAGTTCCTGGTGAGAAACCGTTTGCACATAATTTCGAATTTTTGTAAGAAAATGGTTTGGCCACCAGGGGGCGTAAGTCTTAATTTCCGCTTCTGATGTATTTGCATCAAAATATGAGCTTCTAAATTCTCGATTGAAAAAAACGTTGTTTGTTGACCAATACAACTCATGTCAAAAAACTTTTTAGAAACATTTTCTACTTAAAATAATGCATGGTTTCTACGCCAGGGGCGCAAATGTATATATTATTTTTGTCAATATCTCTACTTCTAGGAGTTCGATTTGAAAAATTTCTTCTCTGTTGGATAGTGTTTTCTGTGTGACATGTTTTTCATACAATTTCAAAATTTTCTGATGTATTTGCAGCAAAATATGAGCTCCTAAAATCTTGACTGCAAAAAAAAGTCGTTTGTTGACCGATACTACTCATGACGAAAAACCTTTTGGAACATTTTCTTCTTGAAATAATGCATGGTTTCTATGCCAGGGGGCGTAGATGTATATCTTATTTTTGCCAATATCTCTACTTCTAGGAGTTCGATTTGAAAAATTCCTTATTTGTTGGATAGTGTGTCCGATGCGAAATGTTTTCCCTATAAATTCACAATTTTTAAGTAAATCATAGACTTTCCGCTGGGGGCACAAAGGTAAATTGCGTTTTCTGCGTTATTTCTGCTTCTAAAACACCGATTTGAAAAATTCTTCCGGTATCTCATACAAGACCTGATGGAAAATATTTTTCACATAATTTCTAATGTTTGGTAAAGAATGGTTAGGCCACCAGGGGGCATAAGTGTTAATTATGTCCCCTGGTGGCCAAACCATTCTTTACCAAACATTTCATACGCCATACCAGTCCTGCGGATATGCTATGGTGATATCCGCAGGAACGGTATGGCGTGCAATACGGCGATAAGACAATCCCTCTTCCCGGAGCCCGACTATGCGGCCCTCTGGAACTCCTGCAGCTGTTCGAATTGCTTCCGAAATTTTCTTCGAGGCATGCTTCACTTGCAAAGGATGCAACCAAAACAACAGCACGAGTCAGAATGGCAAGCACACACAACGGGACGACCTTATATAGCCGGTCAGGCACAGCGCTACGACCCCTCCTTGCGTGAGTCACATGCGCGGTCGTACGTGATAATTGAATAATTTCCATGTCTCACAATGTCAAACCTATCCACCAAGTTTCATTCCTGTCGGTTGCTTCCTTCTATGTTTAATATTTTTTTGACGATGAGTGTAAGTTTGGTAGCAACACGGCTATGCAAATACGTTTTTGCTTACTAATTCATAGTTCAAAATGTAATAGTAGTGCAATCTTTTAAAATACACGTTTTACTCCGAAATGCAATTGAGCGACTCGACGAGAACATACGTCCGCAGAGAAAGTGTTATTTCTTCTCACACTCGTGATACCTAACCCTTCCGATGAGCATCCATTTCTAGTTTTTCACCCTATTTCGCTGCCATTGTCACAACTGAGCATGTAATTTACAGGCACGAAAAGATGGCATCATTTATTATCAAAGTGAATAAGACAGGACTACGACAGCATGTAATAGAAAACGCACAAGCTGCTTGCTCGAAAGGACTGCTTGCTGACAGTACAGCTGCTTGCTCAAAGGGACTTCATACTAAAATTCAAGTCATGAGAATTGCACTTTCGCTTGTGTGCTTGGTTTTATGACGACGCCATTTTAATAGCAGACACTACTTCTAAAATAACTTCGTTATTTACATATACAGTGTTTGGACATAATAATGGGAGCACTTAGAAAAAGACGGTTTTACGTACGTGGTAGAGTGGGGGACCACCTTTGGCATTCAAAACCGCCTGAATCATCCTTGGAATGGACGCACACAAATCATAGTTAGTGGGATGTTACACCATTCCTCAGGCAGAAACTGTTCTAGGTTCTTGAGAGATACAAGAGGAGGTTAACGGGATCTTACTCTGTTTTCCAAACACAGACCACAGTGGCTCGATGATGTTTAAGTTTGATGTTTAGGGAGGTCAAAGAAGGTGTGAAAGTTCGTCTTCGCCCTCCTCAGACCATGATTGGGCATTCCGAGCTCTGTGAATTGGGGTGTTATCATCTTGATAGATGGCATCCCCTGCAGGAAACAATGCCTGAGCCATTGGATGGACTTGGTCGGCCAAAATGGTTTCATACACCCTGCCGGTCATCCGTCCTTTCAGGGTGATCAGGGGATCATCTTGATAGATGGCATCCCCTGCAGGAAACAATGTCTGAGCCATTGAATGGACTTGGTCGGCCAAAATGGTTTCATACGCCCTGCCGGTCATCCGTCCTTTCAAGGTGATCAGGGGATCATCTTGATAGATGGCATCCCCTGCAGGAAACAATGCCTGAGTCATTGGATGGACTTGGTCGGCCAAACTGGTTTCATACGCCCTGCCAGTCATCCGTCCTTTCAAGGTGATCAGGGGATCATCTTGATAGATGGCATCCCCTGCAGGAAACAATGCCTGAGCCATTGAATGGACTTGGTCGGCCAAAATGGTTTCATACGCCCTGCCGGTCATCCGTACTTTCAAGGTGATCAGGGGATCATCTTGATAGATGGCATCCCCTGCAGGAAACAATGCCTGAGTCATTGGATGGACTTGGTCGGCCAAAATGGTTTCATACGCCCTGCCAGTCATCCGTCCTTTCAAGGTGATCAGGGGATCATCTTGATAGATGGCATCCCCTGCAGGAAACAATGCCTGAGCCATTGAATGGACTTGGTCGGGCAAAATGGTTTCATACGACCTGCCGGTCATCCGTCCTTTCAAGGTGTTCAGGGGATCATCTTGATAGATGGCATCCACTGCAGGAAACAATGCCTGAGCCATTGGATGGGGGTCGGCCAAAATGGTTTCATACGCCCTGCCAGTCATCCGTCCTTTCAAGGTGATCAGGCGACCTGCTGAAAACCACGATATGACTATCCAGAATATGACAGAACCACCAACATGCTGTACTGTTGGGAACAGGCAGTCTGGGTTGTACGCTTCTGACGGTATTCACACGCAAACACGTCCTGCGGTGGGGAATAGTGAGAATGTGGATTCATCCAGCACATTACACGCTTCCAAGCATCATCAGTCCACGTATGTTCCTGGCACCACTGCCGTTGTGGTTGTGCATTCACCCAGGTTACCAGAGGCTTCGAAATACACTATCTACCAACAAGTAATTGGACACCTGTGATAGCAAAGGAAAACGAAGTTCATTCACCTTCAATAGTTGGTGGAGCCTCCACGAGCGGCGATTACAGCTGCGACCCTCCGGGGCATACTCTCAACCAGGCGTTGTACGACGGCTAGCGGTATTTTTTTCCACTCGGCTTGGGGAAGACAGGTCAGTTCCTTCACCGATTTTGAACGGTGGGGGTACCCCTTAAGTCGACGCTCCAACTCGTCCCATAGGTGCTCGATAGGGTTAAAGTCCGGGCTCTGCGTAGGCCAGTCTATTCGATTAACCCCATTGTCACCATACCAAACCATGGTAGACCTCGCAACATGACAGGTGGCATTGTCATCCTGAAAGTAACATGGGTCCACCCCGTAAAACTGCCACAACGTAGGAAGCGCATGGTCATCCAAAATGGTGCAGTAGGTCTCGGCGTTGAGTCTACAAGGAATTGCGACCAAGGGTCCTGTGCCATACCAGGAGAAACACCCCAATAGCATAATTCCACCGCCACCGAACTTCACAGTTGGCACAATACATTCCGGCAGGAGTCGTTCTCCAGGCAGACGCCAAACCCAGACCCTGTCATCCGAACGGTAGAGGGTGAACCTTGATTCGTCGCTCCAGAGAACCTGTTTCCACTGTTCAACGGTCCACTGTCGACGTTCTTTGCACCACGTTAGCCGAGCAGCGCTATTGGACTTGGTGATCAAAGGCTTGTGGGCGGCAGCACGTCCATGATAACCGAGCAGATGGGATTTCTCACGGATGGTATGCATCGAAAGAACACTCCTGCATGCCTGTTGAAACTCCTCGCGGATGTGGCCCATTGATTTGGTGCGGTTCTCTGATTTTCTCTGGCCAGCACCCGTCGGTCTCTAACTTCCAGTTTTGTGGGTCTGCCGGGTCGAGGCACATTTCGACAGTCACCTCTCACCTTCCACTCGCCAATCACGTAGACCACTGTCGATTTTGGGTACTTCAACTCGCTGGATATGTCACGTATGGATCGGCCATTTCCGTGATACCCGACGATTACACCTTTCTCGAAATCAGAGAGCTCCGAACTGCGTGGCATCTTGCATGCGACTGGTTGCGTTGTTGTTTCCCACACGATATTTAACGGTGGCGGCCGTGACGTGTATCAGGACAGCAGATATCGTCGATTGCGGGGGTGTCAAATTACTTGTTGGTAGATAGTGTAGCAGCTCTGCCATGAATATCTTGTTTATGCAGTTCCCTGCGCACTGTTTTTGTTGATATTCGGGTCTGGAGATGCAGATTGAGCTCCGCACTCATTTTCAGCGTCGTGATCTTCTAATTACGGGTAACAATCCTCTTTAATGCTTTCCTGTCTCTATCAGTCAGGGTCGTTTTCCGGTCGCTCTTGTGTTTCGCAGACGAGATTTGGCCGCGATCACGGTATGCTGTCGTGACGCTATAGACTCATGAGCTCTCGATACCCCACTACCCTGTCGACTGTTGTCACGGAGGCACAAATTTGCCGGCCACCAAAAATTAGCCCTCCGTTAGGTAGATCATTTCGTCGTCACCCTGAAAGAAATTTTGCAATAAGACACTTTAAATGCACTTAAACAGGACCTTGAGGTTCTACACAAGGCTATTACAACCAAAAAGGGGTGAATACCTTTGCGTATTGCGACGTACGCAACTGTATTAAAAGTCACATCTCTGAACGGAGTGTTCACGTTATTCTGTCCAACCCCTGTATGTGTCTTTAGAACAGAATTGGAAATGTTTTGTTTTATAGTGGAAATGTTTTTCCAGGTACTAAATCAACCCAAACTACAGAATCTGTAAGGCAAGCTAATGGATGCTCCGAAAGGGGGCTCAGCCCCCTGCCCCCACTCTCCTTACGGGTCTGAAGCCAGCGCCTCGGAATACTCGACCACTGTTACGGCGCCGCGTGTCGTACTTGCTGTTATTTTTAACAGCAGTAACCCTACCCCATGTTTAATAAAGCTTTTCATTTTTGGGGCCGGTTTGTGTATGTGTGCGTGTTTTAACAATTATATTCAAAATTGATCAGTTCGCAACACAAAATACGTGTAATCTCACATTAATCATTTGACGATGATGGGTTATACACTGCCGGACAATTGCTAAGGACGGATGACAATAGGAACGATAGCAACCATAAAATGGAAGGCAGGAAAAATGTGGAAATTAGCATAAGTGCGGGATACAGTAAGACGTGTTGTGCGTATGCAAATTTTGGATTGCCGAACTTGTTCGTGACGTCATAGCGCTGATAAGAGATATAAAGGATTTGATGCGTATTGACCGTTGTTGTTCAAACGCAAAGTTGAAAGGGAAAGAATCAATTGACGAACTTGCAATTTTCAGTATGTCTTCCCGACATCACCTAGATGATTTTACGCGTGGCCGTATTATTGGCAAGATTGAAGAAGGGCGAAAAATAACAGATGTTGCCAGGGAGTTCGACGTCAGCCACAGTGTTGTTTCAAGGCTTTGGAAATCATTTCAAGCAAATGGAGAGTGTAGCAAACGTCACGGGGAGGTCGTGTTTGCAGTACGACACCTGCAGAAGATCGGTACATAGTGCTATCAACAAAAAGACACCGGCGCAACACAGCTTGTTAGGTAGCAAATCAGTTTATGGCTGCTACTGGCAAGCGTATCTCCCGAAAATCTGTCACCAGACGTTTGCATGAAGGAGGACTATACGCCCGCCGTCCTCTTGTGTGCATCCCATTGTCCAGACGTCACCGTACCGCCCGTTTGCAATGGTGCCATCAACATCGCAATTGGACTGATAACGACTGGTCTGCTGTCCTCTTCTCGGATGAGAGTAGATACAGTCTATCGTCTGATTGTCGACGACAACTGATCTGGCGTGATAGTGGTACTGCATATTGTCCAGCAAACATACCGGAAAGGGACCGATATCCGACATGTAGTGTCATGGTATGGGCTGGCATCATGATCAATGGCCGTACGTCCCCCTATGTGCTTCCAACTGGGACTATGACTGGCCAACGATACATTAATGATGTTGTGCTACCTCATGTTTGCATGTTCCGTGGTGCTGTCGGTGATAGATTCATTTTCATGGACGACAACGCAACATGTCATCGAACAGTCGCTGTCCAGGAGTGTCTTGAGAGCGAGGATATTCAAAGCCTCGTATGGCCAGCACGTTCTCCAGATCTGAATCCCATTGAAAATGTGTGGGATGCTTTGGGGAGGAATCTTGCTGGTCGCCAATGCCCTCCAATAAACAAGGACACCCTCATCCGTGCACTGACAGAGGAATGGGATAAATTACCCCAACAGCTGCTTGATAATGTTGTGCAAAGCATGACACGACGTGTGGAATCTTGCATCGCCCTCCATGGTGGCCATATCCCGTATTGACATCTTACGCCGGAACGCCTGTGGACGGTAATTGCATTTTTTTCACGTTTACGTATTCTGCACAAAATGGCATGTTTGTCCCTTGAACACGTTCCAAAGACTTCTGGATTTCAGAGCACAATAAATTGTCTTTCTTGTAATGTCCTGGCATTCTGACATTATTTTATTTCACTTGGCATCCAACCACACTTACTTTTTTATGCGCTATATAGCCGTTTATGATCCGTCCTTAGCAATTGTCCAGCAGTGTACATTCCTTTCGATTTAAAACGATTAAAATTAATCATAGTTTGTGAGCTCAGAATCCTCTTACGCTCAGTTGGGAACTGAATCTGGCATCTGAAGTCCGATCATTATAAATTATTCCCGACCTTGAACTCGCATAATGCGTTTACAGCGGCGGAAAAAGTCAGACAGAGAATGCGATTTTTAAGCCGTCGCATATTTCTTCCTAAGAAAGAAGAATAACGTGATGCAGCAATGCAATAAAATGGAAGGCACACGAAGACGTTAAATTTGAAAAAGGGCGACACGAAATGAAAAAAAAATGTTATTGTTTTGAAATGAGTTAAAAACGCAGGGGTTTTATGAGGATTTCATTTTTCCCGAACAATCAAAGAATTGTTCAAAGGACCAGCAAGGCGAAAGCTGTCGTCACTGGCAAAACTAGAACAGCAGGATTAAAAGGAATTAAATGGAAATGAATCAGAGCCGGAGGCTTTTCCTCTAAACATGTGCGACGGAAAAATAAAGAAAAAGAAATATGGAAGAAACGTTTTAGAAAAGAAATTAAGAGCATATTAAAAAAGGAAACAATTTTCGCTGTTAAATCAATTTACGAAATAAGATCTCTAAATGAGATCGCTACTTTTGAAGCGATAAATTCAATATGTGCATCAAAATAAGAAAACTGATTTTGCAAACATAAAAAAAATTATACCCATGGCTTTTTTTTAAGTCAGAATCTGTTCGTTTTTGCTCGGGAGTGTACGTGAACTCGTAGCGTTAAAGCCATTTGCCGGAGATCACATTCTTCTGTTCCGGAGCCGAATGCTTTCACAATTAAGCTATGCCGACAAGTGCTTATGACTGCTACTTAAAGTCTTGAGATTACGTCAACTCTGCAGCACGTCACATACACAGTCGTATCAGAATAATATGACCACCCTCGGAATTGCAGTGTACCCGCCCATTCGCGTCAGAGAGTGCACGTGACATGGCGACCACATGGAAATATAAGCGGCCGGCCAGGACAGATGAGCCATAGTGCGTAAGGTGAGCACGATGGGCAGAGGTAGTGATTTGACGGACGTTCAAAAAGGAATGATCATCGGCTACCGCGCCAAGGATGGAAGCAATCTCAGAAACAGCTGACTTCGTGAGCTGTTCGCCAGGTGCTATACTAAGGGTGTACCAAGAATGGACCGCTGGCACACCGAGCATCTCCCGACGTCACAACTGTGGAGCCCGAAAGGCTACAATTCGACGAGTTTTATAGTTTACAGGCCTGTCGCTGTGTGGTGTTTGTGTACTTCTGTTCGCAACTGTATCTCCGCTTCCAAAGACCCTATTGATAAACTTCCATTTTACTGAATACCATTCGCTACAACGGAGATGTGGAGCATTATAATAATGCACAGATTTCCCGCTAAGGGGCGTAAAGGTCAAACCTGTTTTCTCCCTATCTCTGCTTCCGGAAGATGTATTTGAAAATTTCTTTTTCCTTAGCATAGCTTTTCCCATGAAGAATAATTTTCGCCTAGTTTCAACTTTCCCATTATGCAAAATTTTTCCGCTAGAAGGTGTAGAATTACGTCATGTTGCCTTCTATAAATTTTCTTTTAACGTTTCGATTTGAACAACATTTTGTTCCCGGTACATTCCTTGTGCTGTGAGGAGCTTTTTGTGCACCATTTGTTTTTTAATTTTCGTAACATTCTTTTTAGCCGCTGTTGTAAGTAATTAGCTGTTTCTATTTCTGGATGTTTTATCGATTGTAGAAATCCGGTTGATTTTTTTCTGACCGGTTGCATTGATTTTGAATTACTTTGATAAATTTAATTCGCTTCAGAACTCCAGCAAAAACACAAGTGTTGGGAAACTACTGGCCACCAGTTGGCAGTGATGGGTCACTGCTATCTGAAATCTGCCCCACACATTATGGTAGCGATCCGTTGGTGACGGCGCAATCAGTTGGCAGCCATTGGTGGCCCTGCAGTCTCGCCGTGAGTTACAGGCCTCCAAGCAAGCGCCAGTAGTAGTGGGCTGCAGCTGGCAACCGAAACAACCCGAACACGAGGTGGAAGCAGCGGGACAGCGCATGCGCAGAAGCAACACGTGCATAATCTCTCGTGGTACCAGTGAATTAAAGAAGACACCATCGCTGTTGTGTTATTTTAGCGGATGTTAAGAAAAAACGTCATATGTAGAGAGACGAATTAATTTCCTAATAAAATGTCGCGTCGACGAAGATTACGGTCGGACGAAAATTATATAAATTATTAATGAACTGTAAGAAATAGTCAGTTGCTCTCATGTATTTGTAGAAACTCATTTCGTAGCAAACTTCCTGCACTAACACACAAAGAACTGAGAATATAAACAAACATGAAACACACCCACTCCATTCCCATGAATAACATGAAATTCTGGGTTCCCCTCCGTTTCTCCTAATATCGTTTCCCCGAATATCGTTTCCCCTAATGCATAATCTTGCCGTAAGGTTCCTTTGCCTTCCCTCTGCCGGCTTACTCGTTTTCCATCAATCCTTTCTTTGAGGGTGGATTGAGAAAAGGTCATTTGTAGACAACACCGTACTGCAACTTCGGACATTTTTAAACAAGAAACGCCGTACAATACCATTCCGGGCCAGGATTTCATACGTTTTACCGTTGGTTTAGTAGAATTTAAGTTTTCTTGGTTAGTACTAAAAAAAAATAATGGATTTCACCGTCGAAATTATTCAGTCAAAAAAGTTCAATCTATGTATGTTATAAATGGATATTTGTACGAATTCATCTACCAATTAAAAACGCAGCATGCCAATTTTACCAAGAAAGATGACACCGAATTTTCGGGTGTAATAAGCACGTCTTTTGAATCCGTTCTGAAGCAAATTAAATTTATCAAAGCTATTCAAAGTCAATGGAACCGTTATGGAAAACAATAGATCTGACGAAAGAAAGAAGATTTTCAGTCGGGTTTTTAATCCCTCAGATATTGCTGTAACGGAATCGTGAGCTTACAAACTCTTAGAAACAGAGATATCGACAAAAATAAGATGTGACTTTACGTCCCCTGGTGGGAAAACCATGCATTATTTTAGGAAGAAAGTATTCTCAAAAGGTTTATCCATATAAGCGGTATCGGTCCAAGAAAAAAAAATTAGTCGAGTTTTCAAGAGCCCAGATTTTGCAACAAATACTTCAGAAGCAGAAATTAACACTTATGTCCACAGGGGGCTAAACCATTTTTTATCAAGCATTAGAAATTATGTGAAAAATATTTTCCATCGGGTCTTGTATGCGATACAGAAAGAATTTTTCAAATCAGAGCTTTAGGAGCAGAAATAACGCAGAAAACACAATTTACCTTTGTGCCCCCTGGCGGAAAATCTATGATTTACTTGAAAATTTTGAATTTATAGGAAAAACATTTCGCATCGGAAACACTATCCAACAAAAAAGGAATTTTTCAAATCGAACTCTTAGAAGTAGAGATATTGACAAAAATAAGATATACATCTGCGCCCATGGCGTAGAAACCATGCATTTTTTCAAGAAGAAAATGTTCCTAAAAGGTTTGTCGACATGAGTAGTATCGGCCAACAAACGACTTTCTTTAATCGAGATTTTAGAAGCTCATATTTTGCTGCAAATACAACAGAAGCGGAAATCAGGACTTACGCCACCTGGTGGCCAAAACCATTTCCTCCAAAAATTAGAAATTATGTGCAAACGGTTTCCCATCAGGAACTGTACCCGGTGCAGAAAGAATTTTTCAAATCGGAGATTTAGAAGCAGAGATATAGGGGGAAACGCAATTCACCGCTACGCCCCCTAGCAGAAAGTCTATGAATTACTTGAAAATTTTGAAATTATATGAAAAACATGTCACACGGAAAACACTATCCATCAAAGAAAGAATTTTTCAAATCGTTCTCCTACAAGTAGAGATATTGACAAAAATAAAATGTACATCTACGCCCCCTGGCGGAGAAACTGTGAAATATTTTAAAAAGAAAATATTCCGAAAAGGTATATCGATGTGAGTGGCATCAGTCCACGAAAGAATTTTTTCAATCGATATTGTAGAAGCTCCGATCTTATGGCAAATACATCAGAAGCAAAAATTAACTCTTACGCCCCCTGGTGGCCAAAATATTCTTTACCAAAAATTTGAAATTACATGCAAAAGATTTTCCATCAGGAGATGTATCCGCTGAAGAATTTTTTCAAATCGGAGTTTTACAAAAAGAGTTATCGGGAAAAATGTAATTTACTTTTACGCCCCATAGTGGAAAATCTATACGTAATTTCTAAAAGTAACTATATCTAAAATACTCTTCGACATAAATGGAATCGAAAGATAAAAAAATTTTCAATCGGTTGTTTAGAAGCAAATATGTGGAATAAAACGTATTTTTGAATTCGACACTATCTGCATTTACGCCCTCTACCGGCAAAATTTTACATCGTAAAAAAAAACGAAATAAAGGATCATCATTTGCATATTTCAAGATTCCCGATGCAAAAAAAATTTTTCAAATCGGACTAATAGTTGCAGGGATATCGTGGGTACATACGGACGGACGGACTGACTGACGGACGGACAAACCGATTTTAGCACTGATTTTTAGCACGTCTTTTGTTTTTTTACAAAAGACGTGCTAAAAATCAGATGGCTTTGCTTCACGTTGGAAACCGGTCTCCATATCTCAAATTGAAATACAAGAAAATCAATGAAAAAATAATGAAGTTGACAAAGGAATATATTAACGAAGAATGTAGTTTAATTCTTTTTATATCATCTGTTGGATTTAATTTAACAGATACGAGGTAACTTAGCAAATACTGCTGCTAAATGCCATTCAATGCTTAATAAATGCTGATTTAACTAGTTGTTCAACAAATTATTACAATGTACACTGCTGGCCACCCAAAATGCAACACCAAGAAGGACACGAGATAGCAAGGCTAGATTTGCTGGACACATAACAACAGATACAAAGATGAAACGATTGAGCTTACAGGCCCGTGCGACTTGCGGAACACGCAGTCATCAATAGTTCGTGTGTCCCCCATGGCTGGCAATAACGGCCGCTACACGCCGCGGCATCGAACGAAAGAGGTTTGGATGTGGGCTTGGGGTATGTTGGTCCAGGCTGCTTCCACACATTGCCACAGTTCACCAGGAGTAGCCGCGGGTGGTGCTTGTCGGGCCACTCGGTTGCCGATCAGCGACCAGACGTGTTCGATGGGCGACATATCGGGAGACCAGGTGGGCCACGGCAGCAGTGACACCTGGTGGGCAGTGAAGAATTGTTGAACGATGCGTGCCACGGCAGCAGTGACACCTGGTGGCGCAGTGAAGAATTGTTGAACGATGCGTGCCACGTGCTGGCGCGCATTGTCCTCTTGAAACGTGGCCGCTGGCATGTCCTGCAGGTAAGGGAGGACTACAGGCTCCAAAACGTCGGAGATGTAGCGGTGGCTGTTGAGTGTACCGGCGATGCGTACCAGAGGGGTGCGGGTGTCATATCCAATTGCGCCCCAAACCATAACGCCAGGCTACGGACCGGTATGGCGATGCATAATGTAGGCGTCATACAGTCTCTCGCCGCGGTGCCGCCACACGCGGATCTGACCATCGTGGTGTTGCAGGCAGAAGCGGGATTCGTCGGAGAAGACAATGTCGTGCCATTCCGTAGTCCAGGTACAACGTTCAACGGCCCACTGCCGCCGCACTCGCCGGTGGTGTAACGTCAATGGTAATCGGAGCAATGGGCGCCGTGCGACAAGTCCCTGCTCCTGCAGACGACGTCGAACGGTACGTGCTGACCCAGGTTGTTGCGCAACACACCCTAATGCCTGCGCTAATGTTCGTGATGTGGCGGTGCGAGCCGTCAATGCCCGCTGCACAACTTGCCGGTCCTCTCGTTCGGTGGTGTGCCGTGGCTGCGGTAATTGCTCACGTCAGTCCGTCCATCCCTCCTGCACCCACCGAATCCATACTCGACTCACTGTGGCTGGATGTCTCGGTACGATAAACCGCTGTCGCGATAAGCCACTATTCGTCCTGTGTCGAACTCCGAAACGTGCTGGAATGACTGCCGTATTCAGCGACGAGGCATCAGGAAACTTCCCATGCACAGGTCCGGCAGCACAACACACTTCCACTACTTACACCCCACCTTCTGTGCACCTTTCTTATAATGCTTCTCGGTGGCGTGCCGGACGCACATGATTTGCATATGCCCTGCAATGCTAATCGCTTGCATATTCTCTCGCAGGCGACGCATGCTGCGAATTTCAGGCCAATCGGGTGCTTCCTTCTTGGTGTTTGCATTTTGGGTGGCCAGCAGTGTATCTTATTTTCAATGTCATGAGTGTTTTTAAGTTTTTTGTTGTATGTCAAACTGTACATAAATGTTGTTGTAGCTATGCTTCTGCCTACTAGTTAGGGCAAAATATATGTATGTAATCTGTATGTGTAAAGAAAGGCATGACGCTCTTCCTTTGCAAATTCAAATAGGAATACCAATATAAATAAGAACTGAACGGGACGCTGTGGAATTAATCGTAACTTTGATCGAACTATTAAGGGAAATGGGAATCGTAATTTCTGACCCAACTGTTTTAGGGGAAACTGGAATTGCAGTACAATATTAGGGGAACCGGGAAACATACACATGTATATACATAGAGAGAATGGGACTGAACGAACAGACTATCAGTGCAAGGTCCTCAAGTTCGAACCTGGGCTGGTCTTTCAGAGATGGTGTGATTTACTAACAATCGCTGAATATCTGCTGTGCATTGGACGAGCACGTTAAGTGACGGCTCCCAGGCTGGACCCACTGGTTAATGCGTATCCTTTCCTATGCCCCCCATGAAATTCTCTCACCCCTCTATGTGCAACATGGTACTTGTACGGTGGCGCCATCTACTGTACTCTAATCTCACTACAAACTGTTCTGTCAAAGTCGCTAGACTTGCTCTCATTCCTTCCGTTTCTGTGTCCTGCCCAAAAGGCGATCTCGCTGTAGGTGGCTGGGACCTAAACTCTACTCACTGTGGACGAAAGTTCTACAAGAAAATGACAAATACTGTGTGTGTGGCTTCAACGAACCACCTGATTAGGGGAAACGATATTCGGGGAAACGAGAGGACAACGAAATTCTAGACTTCGAACAGAAGTCCCGGGAAAACATTAAAAAATCGTTATGTTAGATAAAAAATGAGAATTATACACTTATGAAACGGGTATTTTCGTTACAAAATGATCAAGTATTTGAAAAAGAAAAAAAAAGCAACGCTATGTTGATATAATATACTCATCCATAGGTTGAATACACAAGATTGGTGGAATTCGCTGCTAAAAATAACCGGAAGTAAAATAAAATATTTTTCGTATTCCGAACTTCGGATCGTGAAAAAATATATATACAACGCTAAAAATGTAACAGAATTTGACATGAACGGGTAATTATATTAATTAAACAATCGCCTTTCATGACCATTTTGGAAAACGTCTGTAAGTTGGTGTACTCGATGAAAGTGAGTGAAGTTTCCTTAAGGTAAATAAAAAAATCGTTACGTTGAAAAAATAAATTTATGAATTAAATTTTTTTTTTTTTTTGATTGGAGGTTTAACGACCACCGTGAGCAACTCAATGGGCTATAAGCAGTCGCCCGTCCCTAATTTAGGGTCACTGGTTCCAGGGAAGGGAGAGAGCCAGTGCCGTAAGACAAACACAACATCCATGCCTGACCGGGATTCGAACCCGGACCGCTTTCGGACGAATGATCAGAGGCCATCGCTTAGACCACTGCGCCACCGGGGCGGCTATGAATTACATGAAACGGACATTCATGAAAACTAACTCGCAATATTGTAAAATTAAAAAGAGAACCCTTCGTTTCAGATCGCGCAGGAGAGAGGCTCACCTTCAAGAAAGCGTACGCACGTGGAAAACTGGTGTAGCGGCTAAAGCTTCCGCTTCACCAACAAGATGTCGTTGGTTCCATGCAATGCCATAAGGCATTTTTCCGGCCTTGTTGAGGAAATTTCCCCAGCTTCGTGGCGTCATGCAAATAAGTTTCGTTAAAAAGAAAGAGAAATTGTGCCGTTGGGGAACTATGGATGCCTTTATTTATTTTTATTTTTTAATATTACTGGGAAATTGACGGACAAGAATCGGCAAGCCGTCAGCTACGTCACAGGATTACCAGCTACCTCTGCCGGGAAACCAGCGGACCAGATCAGATCAGATCATATGTAGAGGATTTTAGGAAGGGAGTGTCTGACCTCAGGTCTTAAACAACCCTTAGAAATAGAAAGCTAGGAGATTTGAGCTAGAGTGCCCGATTGGAAAGTGACACGGAAGCGAGGTAGAAAAGGGGAGGAAGACGCCCTTATATATTACCGGGGTGCCAGTACCCGGGGCCCGACGGCTTAACGTGCCCATACGACGCACGACGGATATTTGGTGGTTCGAGCGCTCGTACGTGCCTGGGATAGAACCCTAGGTCTTCTCCGTGGCAGTCACGAACGTTGACCACTAGGCCACCCGCGGCCCCTCTAGCGGACCACATTAGGCTAGCCATCATTTATGGCACGTGCTTGCAGGACCGCTTAAGGGCCGCTTGTGTCAGCCACTGCCAGTGATGGATAGCTGATGGCCTTGTTCTGGCGTATGACAACTGATGAGAGTGCCAACTGTTGGCCCGCTGCTGGCCCATGTGGTGGCCGCTGGAACATTTTATTGACGATTGGGCAGCGTCCAACATAGTGTTGGGCCACTGCTGACCCAACAAGACTGTTTTTGCTGGGAAAGGATTCAAAAGGTGTACTCATTACAACCGAAAATTTGGTGTCATCTTTCTTGCTTAAACAGAGATCTAACATTTTATAAAACGAACGATTTCGTCGCCACAATGCAAGACTGTTTCGATATTACGAAAATTTCAGCATTAAAGTAGTTCCACCTAAACTCTTTGCCTTATGCTTCCAATGGCAAAACTTATTTGCATATTTTCTTGGCTATTAATGCATTCCCAAGGATGAAAATGTGCACATCGATAAAATTAACTTTAAGTTATAGCATGGGATACTTAATACTTGCTAACACATAACCATAACTAAGCAATTCAACATTTGTTTGTGTACTGACGTCATCAATGTACAGGTCGCGCCATCCATAGTGCGTCGCATAAATATAGAGACAGAACAAATTCTCGAATTAAAAAAGAAACAACGAGCTGAAATGTACATCTCATATTTATAGCAAAAATAGCATAGGACACGCAGCTGCACAATAGTTTGACGGAAACATAACAATTCCAACGCCAAGTACAAGAAAAAAACAGAAATACGCTGTCTCAAAATTATAAAGACTTACTAGTTATGAGCACCTTCGGTACGAATAGTGGATCCGTTGTTCCGAATAACACTAAAAACCCGATTGCGCATGCTGTCCAACAAGTGATGTAAGTGTTTTGGACGGTGTGCGTACCAGCTTTGTTCAATCTGCTCTTTCAGTGCCACCACACTTGAAAACTGCCGTCCATTCGCACACACATCATGAGCGAGGATACCACATAGGTTCTCGATAGGGTTCAGATCTGGACTGAGTGCTGGATAATCCATTACGGTCACACGATGAGTGTTAAACCAGCTTTTCGTTGATGCAGACCGATGGATAGAGGCATTGTCTTGCTGGAATAGATAATCAACACCCGCTAGAGTTTCGGCAAACGGTAGAAGGTGGCTGCTGAGTATGTCCTGATACGTTTCGGAATTTTTCCTGCCTTGCAGGAAAGCCATATCCGTTGTCCCATTGAACGCAAAAGCTCCCGAGACCATCACAGATCCCCCTCCTTTCTGTCTGCTAAAGAAGGTGTGTGGCTCGCGTCATAAATCATGCCAATAGCATTTCCAACCGTTAGGGCTGTCCAGGTTGAACTTTTTCTCATCGGAGAAAATAGTTGTGATCCACTCGTCCGTCCAGTGCATGTGGCTGCTTGCCCACAACAATCTAGCTTACTTGAGGCGCCGCGTGAGGTGTGGCAGACGGCGCATTTTACGGAGCACAATGTTGCGACTTTCCTTCATTCGTCGATGAACTGTGTCCTTTGAGACGATGACACCAACAGTCCGAGAAACTTGACGTAGTGATAACCTTTTGTGATGAAACTAAACACATGATGGCACGATCATCTCGTTTGGGGCCGCCCCGGTGTCGTAGTGGTCTAAGGCGCTGGCCTCTGATCATTCGTCCGTAAGGGGTCCGGGTTCGAATCCCGGTAAGGCATGGATGTTGTGTTTGTCTTACGGCACTGGCTCTTTCCCTTCCCTGGAACCAGTGACCCTAAATTAGGGACGGGCGACTGCTTATAGCCCATTGAGTTGCTCACGGTGGTCGTTAAACCTCCAACAACAAACAAAAAAATCTCGTTTGGTTGTTATTCGAGGCCTTCCAGGTCGTTTTCTGGCAGTTAACGCACCTCGTTTCGATAAAGTCTTATAAATGACTGCCCTACTCCTCCCCACGGTTTGACAAATTTTCGCTACAGGCAATCCATTTGCTCTCAGTCTCCAAATCTTCTGCACCTCCTCACCAGAAAGTTGCCTGTTGCGTGGCATTTCGGCAAATGAACGTCTGACTATCTTTTGTAGACTGGACAGAATTACGGCCCATGCGCGTGCGCACAACATGCTAATTTGTACATCTCATTTGCATGTGGCTACTTTACATAGTTGTCTTTATATTTATGAGACACCTAAAATTACATTATTTCACTTTGTGGTGTTCTTTTCACACAATCCGGTCATCTCGACGGATCGAAACGTTTGTTGTAGGGTTATGTCTAATTAGGTACCACTTCAGCTTCCTACCTATATTCGCATTGCGTTCACGGTGTAAAGTAGACTGTCTCTATATTTACGTGACGCACCTTGTTAACAGATCTGAACATTACTCAAAGAAAAATGATTGATTTTTATATATAAATTACGGTTATGTTTTAGCAAGTATTAAGTATCCCATGCTGTTACTTAAAGTTAGTTTTATCGATGTGCAAATTTGTATCTTGGGAATACATTAATAGAGAAGAAAATATGTAAAGAAAATTTTACCATTGGAAACATAAGGCAGAGATTTTAGGTGGAACCACCTTAAAGGTTGCATGGCGTAATTACGGCAGTTGCAAATGTGATGAGGAGAACAAGAAACATATGGAAGAGTTAGCGCAGCAGAAGAAAAAAACAGAAAAAATGTATTCTATTGCAGATGAACATTTGGAGACGTCTGTTACTTTCTTCCAGAATAGACAGAAAACTGAAGTAAAAGCTAAGCGTGATAAACACGAAAAGGAACTTGCGATTAAGCAAATTGTGCGGAACGGCCCTGTAAATGGAAACGATGATGAAAAGTAAGTGTTTGAATTACATAAAAGCTTTTGCTCTGCTCTAAAATAATACTAATTTACGTATGTTCCAAATTGCCACAAATGGAAAGAGGAAATTACTGAAAAGAAAACAAATGTAGTCATTAGCAACACTCGCTTTCAAACAAAACGGATTACGTGGCATTTATTATAACTCTTGTTTATCTCAAAAGATTGTTCTTTTTCAATTACTAGTTGAATTTCCCGGCGTTGTTCGGGAGAATTCGGTGAAAATTCATTATCAAAATTTTGTACAAATCAAACGAAAATGATTAATTTTTTACGGCATGAACCGTACCTAATACTGTATTTCATTTCTTTGTTGAATTTGAATTTTATTCTCCGTAGAGTCTTTAGGCACACAGTATTTTTCGTTTTTCCGTTTGATTTTTGTTGTTTCTTTATGTACATTTAGCAGAGGCACCCGGTATTTGCCGGGTAAATATTACTATCGTGAAATCACCAAGTTCAGCGGGTGAAAGTTTGTGAATGAAAAAGATATTCCTGTAATTTTCCAGTAAATTTAAATATTTTAATTCATTTAGGCTATTGCTTTTTTGGTGAAAAGCGCGAAGCGAAAGCCCATATTTACATAGGTATTCACGTATGACGTGGAGAAACGCCGAGCTTTAAAAGCGTCGCTACGTCATTAAGCATTGCGTTATTACCAATTTGATTGTAGCCTGTTCTTTCACCCAATGAGAAGAGAGCACTACAAATAGCTGCGTCATCATGGCAGCCAGTCATGGGACCAGAACGTCCCTGTGCGCTTACCGCTGAAGACAGAGGAAGCCGTTCGTTCTTTTCCTTTGCGTCTTTAAAAATTGCTTAAAATTCAGAAAATGATTTTTCTTAATTTTTTTTAAAGAGGGGATGTTAGTTGTGAGTTTATGCTGTAAGAACTGCAATGCTGTATGATTTATAAACTATCTACCAACCAGTAATTGGAGACCTGTGATAGCAAAGGAAAACGAAGTTTATTCACCTTCAATAGTTGGTGGAGCCTCCACGAGCGGCGATTACAGCTGCGACCCTCCGGGGCATACTCTCAACCAGGCGTTGTACGACGGCTAGCGGTATTTTCTTCCACTCGGTTTGGAGAAGACAGGTCAGTTCCTTCACCGATTTCGGACGGTGGGGGCACCCCTTAAGTCGACGCTCCAACTCGTCCCAGAGGTGCTCGATAGGTTTAAGTTCCGGGCTCTGCGCAGGCCAGTCCATTCGATTAACCCCATTGTCACCATACCAAGCCATGGTGGACCTCGCAACATGACAGGTGGCATTGTCATTCTGAAAGTAACATGGGTCCACCCCGTAAAACTGCCACAACGTAGGAAGCGCATGGTCATCCAAAATGGTGCAGCAGGTCTCGGCGTTGAGTCTACCAGGAATTGCGACCAAGGGCCCCGTGCCATAGCAGGAGAAACACCCCAATAGCATAATTCCACCGCTACCAAACTTCACAGTTGGCACAATACATTCCGGCAGGAGTCGTTCTCCAGGCAGACGCCAAACCCAGACCCTGTCATCCGAACGGTCGAGGGTGAACCTTGATTCGTCGCTCCAGAGAACCTGTTTCCACTGTTCAACGGTCCACTGTCGACGTTCTTTGCACCACGTTAGCCGAGCAGAACTATTGGACTTGGTGATCAAAGGCTTGTGGGCGACAGCACGTCCATGATAACCGAGCAGATGGGCTTCCTTACGAATGGTATTCATCGAAAGAACACTCCCGGATGCCTATTGAAACTCCTCGCGGATGTGGCCTATCGATTTGGTGTGGTTCTTCCGAATTCCTCTGGCCAGCACCCGTCGGTCTCTAACTCCCAGTTTTGTGGTTCTACCGGATCGGGGCACATTCCGACAGTCACCTCTCATCTTCCACTTGCCAATCGTTGGGTACTTCAACTCGCTGGATATGTCACGTATGGATCGGCCATTTCTGTGTTACCCGACGATTACACCTTTCTCGAAATCAGAGAGCTCTGAACTGCGTGGCATCTTGCATGCGATTGGTAGCGTTGTTGTTTCCCACACGATATTTAACGGCGGCGGCCGTGACGTGTATTAAGACCGCAGATATCGTCGATTGCAGGGGTGTCCAATTACTTGTTGGTAGATATATAGTGTAGTTTGACATACTGAGTTTATGTTGTAAAAATGTCAATGCGTTATGATTTACAGTTTGGCATATATCTGGTTGTTTTTTTAATGAATCCCATCGCAAAATAGAGAATTTTGTGAAATTTACAAATTTAATTTCTCATAAACTAAATCGAAATTCGAAAAAAGGGTGACGAGGTGCAAAAATTCGGCAGTGGCCCTATACGCCTACAAAGTTTCGTGGTTCTGTTGCTGTAAGTGTGTTCGGAACGCAAAATGATAGCACTTTTTTGCATGCCTTAACTTTGAAATACAATAGCTCTTGAAGTATCGCAGAATCGAAAAATGGTTTATTTCAGCGTGTTCTCCAAACAATTCTCAACAAACGATGTCAATTTCATATTTTTGCGTTCAATGCTCTTTGTGCTGCGAGCGTCGCGAAATTTCTGAAACAGGGGCGGCATCGGCCATTACGTTTTTTAAGAGTAGAGAGATTTGTTTCGCGTATCTAATAGATTTCAAACAGGTGCTAAATCATTTCCGCGCTCTTCCTGAAATAATAGAAAAGAAAAAAACTGTGGATTCTAAAAAATATTAACCTATCCTCCAAACAGCGGTAATTTTTGAACAGACAACTTTTAAGTTCTTAATCATAATCATCATTTCACGGCTTCGTGTGTATATATATAGTAAACTATACTGTATATATACACAGAGGGCATTCAGATGGCCTCTTCGCAGTTGGCATCGTAGGTTATATAGAAATCATACAAATGTAATACGGGAACGTGTAATTTACTCACTTACAAAAAATGTTGATACTGTCGACCTTCACATAACCTCCAACCGTTTTACACATGTCGTCAAACACATCTGCGAGAGTCAAAAAGTCACTGCGCAGAAATGTTAAGGCTGTTCTACCTAATTTGGATGACGATGCAGTCAAACTTTTGGAATTAAGCAACTTGTGAGAATTGGTTGCCGTGAAACATATACACTCACGGACAATGAAATTTGCGCAGCAAGAAGGAAGCATCGGATTGAACTGAAATTTTATGGATGTAATCATACAGATGAAGGATACACATGATGGCAAAAACAGAGCTGCAGGACAATTACAGAGGGATCTCGCAGTCTGGTCATCTTCAATAGCACGTCGCACCGCCTCGTGCGGCGATACATGCTGCAATACGGTCCGGCATGGAGGCGAACAGACACCTGATTTTGTCCTGCGCTGAATGGCCCACACGTGTTGGACCGTGTGCTCCAAATGCCGGATAGTGCGGCACGGCGGTAGCTGGAGTTTCAACTGGTCCCACACATGCTCGATAGGGGACATGTCCGGGGAGCGGGCAGGCCATGGAAGTATCTGAATATGACGCAGGTAGTCCAGGGCAATCCGAGCAGTATGCGGCCGGGCATCATCCTGCTGTTATATCGCACCTGGAATAGGAGCATATGGAGCCGTAGCATCTCATCCACATACCGCTGGCCCGTCAATGATCCACGTACCACTACTAGAGCTGATCGGCTATCGTAGACTATGGCTTCCTAGACCATAATGCCTGCAGTGGGGGAGGTGTGGCGCTCGATAGCGAGGTTGGGATTGTGCCGTTGACCCAGGGACCTCCACACCCGGACACGATAATCATCTGTCCCCAAAACGAAGCGGCACTCATCGCTAAACACCACACGTCACGTGTCTGTGGCGTTCCACGTCGCTCTGGCCTGGCATTACTGCAAACGGAGCCGGCGATATTCCGGTGCTAATGGCAGCACACGTAAGATGCACTGGGATCGCAGATTCTCTTCCCCGGGGCGTCGGGAAATGGTTCGTGGGCACACTGGAGCCGCTACATCTACCTGTATAGTGGCCGGATCTCACTGGGATCCGTTCGTGCCTGGCTCACGATCCGTCCATCCTCTCTACCTGTGGTCTTCCTGGCCCCTTTGGAGCCTCTGCGCCGCGTGGCAGTGCCGTCACGTGTCCATTGCCCCCAACACTGTCTGACGGAATGGCCAGAACGTTCAACGTGGCTGGCTTACGGCCCGCCGATCACACTGCGGTTTAACCCGATGATCCGACCTCTCTCAAAGTCTGTAAGATGCGTAAATCGATGTCTCTGGCGTCTTCCCGGCATTCTTGTCAGTCTGTACTCTTGCTTGCGTCGGCCGGTGCTTTTCGCATTCACGGGTCATCGACAACACGCCGGTTTATAAGGCTGCCAGTTCGTGCTTGCAGCGCCACCACAGGGTGTGCGATCATGCGCAATTGCACCAAACGTGGATCATTTGCATACCAGCACGCACTCTAGCAATTTGCAAAGTTTCGCGGTTGTAGCGTGTTTTCTACTAGGTGCGCAATCTTCACTGCCAAATGAGTGTATGTTATCAAGAAAACAGGATACACTGAAATTAAACTCACAACACGTTGCTTAATTCCAAAAAATTTAATTTCAGTTTTTGCTGTTTTCTTGATAACGCTTCAAGCTTCAGAACATGTTTCACAGCAACGCCAATTTTCACCAGCTTTTAATGAGTTGAAAGTTTCCAAAATGTGGATGTTGATTTCATCATTGCCCCTCAGAAGGAAGGGACACTCATAGAATCAACATTCACATCTTGGAAACTTTCATCACAAGCTTGTGGAATTAATGAGACGAAATAGCTTCCAGCATTCACTCTTTGCGTTTTTTATTTTCAACAAGCACGTATTTGTTGGCGTCGAAGCCTTTTTCAATTTCCTTAATATTAAATGCATCCATATTAACAAATAAGGCATTAATTCCGACGCGACATGCAATGCAATGGAACGGGATGTTAGCACATCAGACGAAAACTTCTGAATGCTCACTCAGTACAAAAGATGCGATGTGAAAAGTAACTCTCAGTCTTACAAAGTGAGACGCCGGATGTGGGAGAGTGAATCACCAGAGAAGAAGGTGACAGACGTTGACCTGTATTTCTGAGCCGTATCGTCGGTCGGTGGAAATCTTCTTTGCTTTAAGAAAGAGATGGCAATATTTTTGTATGACGAATCATTTTTCACTTCGCTGGCACCATCATTGAGCACAAAATTCCGCAGAACGCATTTTTCTTTGAAATATTTTTTTCCCTTTTTCAAAAAACAAATTAGTAAAATCATGCAATGCATTGATTATGATACGCTTTCCAACATACCAGAAACCATTACTCAAGTTATATGAGGATAATGGTTGTGGAATAAATCTCACTCCTGTGCTCTGACCTTTGACCCCATTTCGATTATATTCAATAGAATTGGTTCAGTATACCTCCGGAACAACATACTAAAGTTTTGTCGCGATAGAAGCATTTTTAGTCAAGTTATGAGGATAATGGTTGTGGAATTAATCTCACCCCTGTGCCCTGACCTTTGACCCCATTTCGATGATGTTCAACAGAACCGGTTCAGTATATCTCCGGAACAAAATGATAAAGTTTTGTCGCAATCGATGCATTTTTACATAAATTATGACGCATAAAGGCGATGGAATGAATCTCTCTCCTATGTCCTGACCTTTGACTCCATTTCTCCCATTTTCAATAGGGTTCGTCCCCAGGTTATCCCCTATCACATACTAAAATTTCATCGAGTTCGAGCCATTTTTACGCGAGTTATTTTGCTGACAGGCCGACAGACGGACAAAGCTGGAGCATATACGCTTCTTCTACCTACGGTTGGAAAGAGTAAATAAAACAGGGTCCAATCAGGAACACCTTGATCCGACTCGTTTGACCCCCCAAGGAATTGTCGACCAGTTGACTCGCTGACCCGTTTCCATCTCTGTTGCGAAGACGTGGAGTGGTGTGCTGTCATGGAACATAATGCCCCCCCCCCCCCACACACACACACACACGAGACGATCGCTGCCTCCGAAGGAATTTGGTCCCCGGCTTTTCGCAGGATCATTACGGGTTTCCTGTTCCCTCCAGAAAAAATGCCGACGAGCATCCCCTTATAGGCTGAATCTCGACTCATCTATAAAAAGAACACCGGCCCACTCGTTTGGGGCTTCAGGAGCAATGCTACCCGCACCAGTTCAATCGAGCTGTCCTGTGAGATGAGGTTAGCCGGACCCAAACCACTGGTCACACGGCACAAAAGGTCACTTGTAAAAAGCCTTCGATATATCGTTTGTTGGTACCGTAGTCCCAGTGGTGGCAGAGAGCTCAGAAAACGATTGCTGGTCTGCGCAGGACCTATGACGCCGTGAGGTAAAATTGACACAGCGGTTCTCACCAGGTGTCGTACGCCTTGGACAACCTTAGCCTGGCCTTGACAGTATCGATTAAACAACACCGGTGTTGCTGAATTGATACCATAACCTTGATACCACTCTGAAGTTGGATATTCAAGTCTGTGACGTGCCTGCGGCGCACATGAGATAAAGGCAGATAGCAGTAAAAGCACATGTCCACGTAGCTCAGTTGGGAGAGCGACTTACTCCGGAGTGAGGGGACCCGAGTTCGATGCCCGGAGCAGACAAACTTGTACGTTATAAGTCCCTAGCAACCTGGGTCTGAGGCTGGCCTGCTTAAAATCGTCGTATGCATAGGCGTAAGCGCTGGGGGTCAACCCCCCCCCAGATTTTCAGAGTCGGGGATCCCCAATGCAAAGGACCCCCTTCCCCCATTTTCGGGTACATAAGGATATAATGCACACTTTTTATATGATGTAAACCAGCTAAATTTAATGCAAACACGTAGAATGCAAACACGTGTATAATGTGTACTTAATAAAACAGCGATATCGATTCCTAATAAGCAAAGTCAGTTCTACAACTTTGTAATTTACATTTCTGTCCCATCTATCATAGTTTTACAGTTGTGCTCTCTAAGTTCCCCAATTCGCCAACAGAGGCGCCTATGTAGTGACCGTTAGATTGCGCCTCAGCAACTGCTTTGCTCCTGCGAGTGTGTGTGTGTAGGGGAGGGGGTCCAAAATTCTGTCTTATACAGTATGTATGGACATGTTGCCAAAAGAACGAACCACCGATGGACAACCGAGATTTTAGACTGGATTCCGAGAGACAGAAAAAGACCCAGAAGAAGACCCTATGGGAGATGGATAGATGAAATTCGAAAGCATGCCGGAGGGACATGGAGGAGGCAGGCTCAAGCCAAACAATTGTGGAAGAAACTTGAGGAGACCTTCATCCAGCAGTGGATCGATAATGATTGACAATGATGATGATGATATAATATTGTATATATTAATATACACTGAAGTGCCAGAAAACTGGTACAGACGAGCTTATGCAAAATACATAGCAACGTCACCTATGCGCGTACTCGGTTGCGTCCGCCAGTGCGTATATAAAGCGATAGACATCCTTGCCAGCTGTCAGAGCTGTTTTCGGCATGAGAATGACGCGGTGTCATCGCTGGCGCTCGTGAGATGGGCCAAAGTATTTCGGAGGTAGAAACGAAGTTCGGATTTTCACGGACGGTCATTGCAAGGGTGTACCGTGACTACGAGAATTCCGGCAAAACCTCCAACCTACGATACCAGTGTGGCCGTAAAAAGACATTGGGTGAATGTGACCATCGTCGGCTGTCAAGAATCGTTTCACGCGTTAGACGTGAAACACTCTCGCAGGTATCTTCGGAATTCAATGCTGGAGCCTTAACAAGCATCAGCGTCCGGACTGTGCAAAGTACCCTTCACTATATGGGCTTTGGGAGCCGAAGCCCAACTGGAGTCCCCTTGATGGGTGCACGACACAGAGCCATGCGCCTCGCTTGGGCACGGCAACACCGCGACTGGACACTTTATGACTGGAAGCAAGTAGCCTGGTCTGGTGAGTCGCGTTTCCACCTGTATCGGGCAGATGGAAGGATTCATGTGTGGGGCAAACCCCGTGAAGCCATGGATCCCGCCTGTCAACAGGGAACTGTACCGGCTGGTGGGGGTCCATAATGGTATGGGGTGTGTTTAGCTGGACTTCACTGGGATCCCTGGTACGCTTACAAACGTCTGTGACCGGCCAACGCTATGTCGCATCCTTTCTGACGAGGTACACCCGTTCATGTCCTGCATTCTTGCTGATGGGTTGGGCCTGTTCCAACGGGACAATGCACCTCCACACAAGTGTCGGGACGCCACATTATGGTTAGAGGAGCATTCATTTGAGTTTGGGGTGTTGCCATTCCCACCCAAGTCTCCATATCTGAACGTGATAGAACACATTATTTGGAATGCCATGCAACGCGCTATCGAACACAGGAATACGAGACCTCGGAATACACCCGAATTGTGGAACGCTCTGAGGGAAGTATGGTGTGCATTGCCTACAGCATATTTCCAGAAGCTAGTGGAGTCCGTGCCCCGTCGTACTTCTGCAGTCCTGCGCTCCCGCTGGGGACTTACCAAGTATTAAACTGGTGTACTTGTTTTTCTGGCACTTCAGTGTTTGTATACATGCAATGTGTGATCGGAGTCCCCCCTCCCCAGATTTTGAAACATGGTTACGCCATTGGTCCTATGCTTGTAATCGTGGGATATAGGTATATGAGACAAAAGGAAAGTATTTGCAGCCACCAGCCCCCTGTCAACGAAAAATTCTACTGCCCTTTCCCGCTGGTTTTAAGTATGCAACTCAGTTTACACATTAGACATTATTTTGCTCACTGATATGCAAACTTCACTGTGAGTATTTGTTTCTCGTGTCAATTTGCATATGTCCTATGAGCATCTGTGACGTACTACAGAGGTAAAGCACGTGTCAAGACGGCAAATCTGCAGCGATAAATTCCGTCCGTGTAGCTTAGCTGGGAGAGCAACTTACTCCGGAGTGAGGATCTCCGTCACGGACAAATTTGTGCTTTCCCATATCATTGTTTGGATTATTTGCCCGCTATTGCCTTCCGGACTTTAATTTTGGACACCACTGCAGTTGTGCTTACAGAAAATTTTACATGTAGGTCGTGAAACGTTTTGCGAAATTTCAGCGGATCGTGTTGGAAAAAGTTAAGAAACGCTGCCTTAATTATCTTTACCTTGTACATGCTTACGAATACACACATCTCTCTTGTTAAGCAACATGGCATGTGCTTCAGAGCAGTAATATTGATCTAAATCTATTTTGGTAAACCCTTTTCCAAGCTTACTAGATATCGCCATTTATTATATACCAGTCACTAACTACTGCAAAGTTTTCCTTTTGTTTAGAATTTGTGTATATTTCGGAGTTATTTGATGATACTAAAAATAAGAACCAGGTAATTTATTCAACCGTCGACAGGATTTTGTGCAACACAGTGTAGAAGCAATTAAAGATTTCCGATACATCACCATTGGTTTTCGATCAGTATGTTAGACTTCGGAAAGTCACCAGATATTGGTGACTACGAAATTTAATCAGTTTCCGCCCAAGCTACCTTTATCTCCCTAAGATTCTTGTAGTGTTTAGAACGAATCTTTTCCCCTAATTTTACTTTCTCTGCATATATTAAAACTTTTTTTTCAAGTTTTACTTTCCAGTAACAATGCAATGCTTCAAAACGTCGTGGTTTACTTATCTTGAAGCTGTTGCTTATTGCCTCGGCATGAGCGTCTTTCTGGAAAAATATTTTAAAGAAAAACTATAACGAAAGAAGTTAGACATAGTTCAAACGGTAAACACACGAAGTCTAACAATAACGAAAAATGAAGACCCTACTGATTTATTAAATGAATATAGAGTATACACTACATCAACCGCCAATCAGGATGAACAAATAACCTCACTATACTCCCACGAGCCATTGCATTATGACCACCACAGCTTAGATGAATGAGCCCTCCTGGAGACCGAACGGTGGCGCAGAGGTAGTTCACAGAGCAATATATGTATATACACTGAAGAGCAATTGAATTAGAGACAGCTGGCGTTATGCAAGTGTGGCGCTGTGGGCGGCTCTGTAAACGGAAACGACATGACGTATGCAGCGATCCGACAATATAAGGAGTGATGCGATGGGAATCAGTAAGAATCGGACGCACAGTGGGTAAGATGAAGGATATAAGCGCATTTCATCGTGGGCAAATTGTCGGGGCCCGACGAATGGGTCACTCCATCTCGGAAGTCGTGCAGGCACTGGGATTTCCACGAGCCACTGTGTCACGGGTGCACCGTGAGTACATCGAATCCGGTAAAACCATCCCTGCAAGAGCCAGCTGCCGTGGACAACAGCGTATGGATGAGCGGTCAGCAGCGTCAGCTAGCTCGCATTGTAACAGCGGATAGACGGGACACAGTGCTAGAAATCACTCGGCAATTTAACGTTGGTGCACAAAAACGTGTAAGCAGCCACACCATCCAGAACCATCTCCTCGCTATGGGGTACAGAAGCATTCGTCCCACGAGGGTACCGCTGCTGACCGCACATCACAGTGTGCAAAGATTGGCATGGGCGCAGGAACATCCCACTGGACCCTGGACATGTGGAAAAATGTTGCCTGGACTCTTGAATCGAGATACACGTTGGTACATGCGGATGGCAGGATACGAGTACGGCGCAAACCACATGAAGCGATGGATCCTTCTTGCCAGCAGGGTACTCTTCAAGCTGGTGGGGTGGCATTCTCGTCTGGGAACTGTTTACGTAGCCTGAAATGGAACCCCTGGTACGTGTGACATCGTCCCTCACAGGTCAACGTTACCGGGATATCCTGGACGACCATTTGCTCCCGTTTGTGCGTCTTCAACATCCCACTGGGGACCTCATCCTGCAACAAGACAATGCACGGTGTCATCTCTCCCGAATTGTATCCGAATGGTTGGATGAACACTCCACGGACGTGGCCTCGCTTCCATGGCCAGCTAAGTCCCCTAACCTCAATCCCATCGAGCACATCTAGGATGCCATCGAGAGAGATGTTCTAGGGTCTGACCCCCTCCATCAAATCTTCGTGAACTGTGGGACCTTGTTCAGGGGTTGTGGATCCCCATGGCTTCCCAACGCTTCCGGTGTCTTGTCGAGTCCATGCCAAGACGAATCGCCGCCGTCATCAGGACGAAAGGTGGTACTACACGTTACTAGACAGATATCTCTAATTCAATTGCTCTTCAGCGTACAAATCAAGGACCGGCTTTCAGTTAGTAGAATGTTCGGTGTCAGAATGGGAAAAGCTGCTGATTTATCGGAGTTTGGTATAGGACAAATTGTGATGGCACGGCGCCTCAGAAGCGGCGCGCCTTGTGGGTTGTTCACGTGCCGCTGTAGTGAGTACGCATCAAAAGTGGTGCACATATCGCCAAACGACAAACCGGCGTCTAGCCATGTGTCGTCCGCAACTCTTTAATGCCAGAGGGGATCAGAGACTGTCGCGCATTGTTCACAGCGACAGTAGGGGCCACATTGCGACAAACCACTCGCAGCCACAACAGTTGTGATCAGGGCAATGTGTCACAGCACAGAGTTCATCGGAGTCTTCTGCGCATGGGCCTGCTTAGCCGAAGATCCGGCCGGGTCCCCATGCTCACTGCACGTCATCGCCAACAACGCATGAAATGGCCCCAAGATCATCGAGATTGGATCGTGAATGATTGGAAGAAAGTGGCCTGGTCTGACGAATCAAGAGTCCTGGTGCATCATGTAGACGGCCGAGCGTGGATACGCCGCTTACCAAAGGAGGCTATGGTAACTGGATCCACTGTTGAGGCGGAAACAGGCCGGCGGTGGCGGTGTTATGTTGTGGGCGATGTTTTCTTGGTACATTCTATGCCTTATTATACCAATAGCACGAACCCTGACAGCTGTGAGGTATCTGAACATCGTTGCGGACTAAGTTCACCCGTTCATGGCAGCTGTGCTCCCTGCTGGTGATGGCTATTACAAACAGGTAAATACGCCATGCCACACTGCCAGAATCGTCAAGGAGTGGTTCAAGGAAGATGCTGGCGACTTTCTGTTAATGTCCAGGCCTCCAAATTCACCTGAAATGAACCCAATCGAACATTTGTGGTTCGACTTGAAAAAGCGGGTTCGCGCTAAATCACCACCACCCCGAAATATACGGGAACTGGTGGACCTGCTGTTGACTTATGGTACCAAATACCCCAGGATACCTATCGCTACCTCATCGAACCGATGCCTTGCCGAGTGGCCGCTATTTAGTAGGCTAAAAAGGATCCTACAACATATTAGGTAGGTGGCCATAATGTAACGGCTCATTCGGTGTATACACTGAGTTAGCTTTGCATCTGAAACACCACCGCTTTTTCAAATTCGGAGGGATAACGAAGTACCATGTGATATCAACTTTATAATAATGCTGCTGCTACAAATTGTGCACACCTATCCTCTGCACGTAGTCCGTAAAGGTTTGCCAGTAATGGGGAAACGTAGCGACGCAAGCCAATTTGACAGCGGTCACATAGTTGGAGGCCGGAGGGTAGCTGCGAGTATTTCAGAAACAGTAACACTTGTTGGCTTCTCCCGTACTACTGTATCAAGGGTTTTCCAGGACTGGATTAACCATGCACAGACATCCAGCAGGAGGGCTCACATTAGTCAGCCACACTTGTTGGCTGCTCCCGTACTACTGTATCATGGGTGTACCAGGATGGGATTAACCGTGGACAGACATCCAGCAGAAGGGCTCACATTGGTCAGCCACACTTGTTGGCTTCTCCCGTACTACTGTATCAAGGGTTTACCAGGACTGGATTAACCATGCACAGACATCCAGAAGGAGGGCTCACATTGGTCAGCCACACTTGTTGGCTGCTCCCGTACTACTGTATCAAGGGTGTATCAGGACTGGATTAACCATGCACAGACATCCAGCAGGAGGACTCACATTGGTCATCCACACTTGTTGGCTGCTCCCATACTACTGGATCAAGGGTGTACCAGAACTGGATCAGCCATGCACAAACATCCAGCAGAAGACCTCACATTGGTCAGCCACGCGCCGTTGATCTTAGAGGTCAGTGTCATGTGTGAGGACTGGTATCTCAGTAAAGACGTGCGACCGTCAACCAGCTCACCCACCAGCACAAGAGCAATGCCGTCCGACCTTGTAGGTATCTCTACATGCATTGTGCTCCGTACCTTGCTTCGCATGGGGTTCCACAACAGGAGACCAACGAAGGTACCAATAATGGCGCCCATCGCAAACAGCGCGTCACATTAGCCAAGGAACGTCGGCAATGGGACTTCGACAGATAGAAGAAGGTCGTCTGGAGTTATGAGTCCCGTTTCCTGCTGCATCATGCTGGTGGCCGGGTTCTCATATGCATGGTCCTAGGAACGTCGGCAATGGACCTTCGACAGATGGAAGAAGGTCGTCTGGGGTGATGCGTCCCGTTTCCTGCTGCCTGATGGCCGGGTTCCCATATGCATGATCCAAAGAACGTCAGTAATGGACCCTCGACAGATGAAAGAAAGCCGTCTGGAGTGATGAGTTCCGTTTCCTGCTGCACCATGCTGATGGCCGGGTTCCCATATGCATGGTCCAAGGAACGTCGGCAATGGACCTTCGACAGATCGAAGTGTTAGAAATTATTATAAGAAATATGACTGTCAGAGTTCCTCGACATTTGAACCAGAAGCCTCAGCGCACATTTAACAGAATCGCTGCTCGAAACCTTTTTTTATTTGTTTGCTCTAGCGAGCGTTGCCTGGATCCCCTTTTGCTGCTCCCGTCGGTTAGTAATCTAAGTGTCTGATCTTTGACTGAACAACAACAATTTCGGTGATATATAAAGGGTGTGCGTGTTGGAATAGTGAGTTATTACCTTTTTGTGGAGATGTACAACAAATATTAGTGTGTTGTCATTCAAGTGTTTATATGTGTGGAATCCATTTTTTTTTCGGGGATGACTAAAGGATAGATCTTCCTGCAGCTGGTAAGTGGATTACTGCGTTACATAAAAGGCTATCATCAATTATAGATTTTTATTTATTTAGAAATAACTAACAGGAAGAAGGTCGTCTGGTGCGTTCAGTCCCGTTTCTTGCTGCACCATGATGATGGCCCAGTTCGTATATGGCGTAAACAGCATGAAGTCTTATCCCCTGGTTGAACAGTTGGAGTTCAACAGGCCGGTGGAGGTGGTGTTCTATTCTGGGGAGTTTTTTTTTTTTTTGGCAAGCCCTAAATCCGTTGGTTATCATCTCACAAACACTGAACTGTGGAAGCCACAAGGACATGTTAGCCCACCATCTCCATCCATATCTGAAGTAGGTTTAGCGGACCACAGTGACATCCTTCAACAGAAAACGCACCTCGTCATCGGGCTCGTATAGCTACTCAATGGTTGAAGGAAAACGACAACGAATTCGCCACATTGCCTTGGCCCCCAAACCCCCTGACTGTAACCCAATTGAGCATTCTTTTGGGGGATATGCTAGGACGGGGTGTGAGAACTGCTGCTCATCTTTCATGAAATGAGCATGAACTGACGGAGCGGCTGCAGCAGACATGAATTGAGTTACGCGTGGAGGATGTTCGACACCTTTTAGAATCTGTTCCTAGGCTTACGAGCAGTGATTCACGGAAAGGTGGACCAACGCGTTATTAGGTAGGTGTTCCCAATGCAAAGTTAACTCAGTGTATTAGAAGCACTAAAAAATGTCGAAAACACCGAATAAATCAACATAAGGAAAATTGAAAAAAGAAAAATCGAATCTTTTTAGATTTTGTATCGACAATAACTAAGCCCCAAAATTTGAGGAAGCTAAATAAATTACACAACAAAGAACAGAAAGAGAAATACGTACAGTAGAATAGATTACATAAAATAAACTCGAAAAACTAACTTAAAGAAGTAATGAAATCTGAAATTTATATAGGAAACGAAGGAAAATATAAAAAAAGAAACTCTCAAAAGATGGCGCTACCACTGCAGAGCAGATGTTCCAAATCATTGTTGCATATCTGAAAACCGAAGCCTTTGGAGAGAAAACGTGGAAACAAATTGTCAAGAAAGACAGCACGGATTTCATCCAAATTGGTAAAAATAAAATAAAAATCGCTAGGTCCGTGAATCAGCAGACTCATCCCAAAAATGATATAAAACAGAGGTGACATATTTAATTTGCACCCCCCCCCGCCGCCGCCCCTCCAGGCGTGGGCGAAGGTGCGCTTCAGACCACCCAACTTTTCTTGAGTCCACACTTCAGCCCCATTCCCTAATATTTAAACAGTTAGAATACATGAAGAGTGTAACCATCTAAGACTTCAGAGAACTTGGACGAACGTACGTGTATGAATTTTTCGAATTAACAGAAAATGTATTGTATAAAATATATTTTTTGTTAAATTTAGTGTTGTACTATTCTGTGAAATGGAGAGAGTCCTCCGAACGAATGTCTAAGAGAGTAGTACTAAAAAGGTATAATTTTCGTGATAATAGTTTAAAAACGTAAGAGAGATATATACCTTGTCAGGCTGCAAACTAAAATTCATAAACATCTTTAGACAGCAGCGATTACTAAAAAGCATAAAAAATTACATAAGCTAAAATTGCGGAGAAATAGTAAATTGTTAAAGTTCATGGAAGTTCGTATCCACATGTGTGTCTGGGGGGGGGGGGGTTGGTTAACCGGAAGACTTTTATTTTACTGGGAATAATATCAGCAGTCAAATTGCGCACAGATTTTCCGCTAAGGGGCGTAAAATTAAATTACGTTTTCCCCGATATCTCTTCTTCTAACACTCTAATTTCAAAAATGTTTTCTTTAGCGGGTACAGCTCCTGATGGAAAATGTTTTGCATATAATTTCTAATTTTTGGTAAAGAATACTTTGGCCACCAGGCGGCGTAAGTGTTAATTTTTGCTTCTGATGTATTTGCCATAAAATCTGAGCTTCTAAAATCTCGATTGAAAAAATTCTTTCGTGCACCAATGCCACTCACGTCAATAAGCCTTTTCGGAATATTTTCTTCTTAAAATATTGCATGATTTCTCCGCCAGGGGCGTAGATGTATATCATATTTTTGTCAATATCTCTACTTCTAGGAGTCCCATTTGAAAAATTCCTTCTTCGTTGGATAGTGTTTTCAGTGTGACATGTGTTTCATATAATTTAAAAATTTTCAAGTAATTCATAGACTTTCCGCTAGGGGGCGTAGAGGTAAATTTCATTTCCCCTTATATCTCTGCTTCTAAATCTCCGATTTAAAATATTCTTTCTGCGCCGGGTACAGCTCCTGATGGGAAATCGTTTGCACATAATTTCTAATTTTTGTAAAAAAATGATTTGGCCACCCGGGGGCGTAATTCTTAATTTGTATTTGCAGCAAAATCTGAGCTCCTGAAATCTCGACTGAGAAAAATTTGTTTGTGGATCGATACTACCTATGTCGATAAACATTTTAGGAACATTTTCTTCGTAAAATAATGCATGCTTTCTACGCCAGGGGGCGTAGATGTATATCTTATTTTTGTCAATATCTCTACTTCTACTAGTCCGATTTGAAAAATTCCTTCTTTGTTGGATAGTGTTTCCGATGCGAACTGTTTTTCCTATACATTCAAAATTTTCAAGTACATCATAGATTTTCCGGCAGGGGCGCAAAGGTAAATTGCGTTTTCTGCGTTATTTCTGCTGCTAAAGCTCCGATTTGAAGAATTCTTCCTGTATCACATACAACAACTGATGGCAAAAAATTTTCACTGAATTTCTAATGTTTGGTAAAGAATGGTTTGGCAACCACGGGTCATAAGGGTTAATTTCTGCTTCTGATGTATTTGTAGCAAAATCTGGGCTCCTGAAAACTCGACTAAATTTCCTTTTTTCTTGGACCGATACCGCTCATATGGAAAAACCTTTTGAGAATACTTCCTTCATAAAATAATGCATGGTTTTCCCACCAGGGAGCGTAAAGTTACATCTTATTTTTGTCGATAACTCTGTTTCTAAGAGTTCGTAAGCTCACGATTCCGTTTACAGCAATATCTGAGGGATTAAAAACCCGATTGAAAAACTTCTTTCTTCCGCCAGATACTATTGTTTTCCATACCGGTTCCATTGCCTTTGAATAGCTTTGATAAATTTAATTTGCGTCAGAACGGATTCAAAAGACGTGCTTATTACACCCGAAAATTCGGTGTCATGTTTCTTGTTATCAGTTTGAACCAAAATAATTTCAAATTGACGACAAAAGAACAAAAAAAAAACTCGAGCAAATTGCGTCGTGAAAAATTGCGACTATCGAATGTTAACAAATGTAATCGAATGTTCGCGCGTGTTTTTTTAATTGAAAAAATCAAAGATTAGTGACATGGGGTTGGTATCATGGTGATTGGTTGTGTCCTATAGGAATAATGACCATTAAAAAAACGCACCAATTTTTATCATTTTAATTGAAATTCCTCAATGACACGGAATTTCGGGAATCGGGAGGCGTCAAAACCTGACCATGGACGATGTCCAATGATTTTTGGCATTCGATGTCCAATCGCATGCCAAAAATCATAGTGATTGGATGTGTCATGTCGTAGCTATGCCCGAACAACTAATTAAAAAATAATTGTGCCGAGTCTCGCATAGAGAGCGGATTTTTTCAATTATCGTTAAATTTGGTCAGTTTTTCAATGGTCATTATTTTTATACAACACGACCAATCGCCATGATAACAACCCCATATCACTCACCATGTCCGTCCCTTTCTCTGTGGCAAGTGTCACCGCGATTGGTTGAAAATCTTTGGAGGAGTTAGGTAACAAACGAGCCCTTCTCAAAACCCGGAAAAACCCCTAAAAATGCAAGTTTTTTGGACAATTATTCCTCAATGACACGGAATTTCGGGAAATGGAAAGTGTCAAAACCTGCCCATGGACGATGTCCAATCGCATGCAAAACATCACGGTGATCGGATGTCTCATCTCCTACCTATGCCCGAACGACTGATTGTCTCGAATCTCTTAAAGAGAGCTCCGCTCCGCCTTCGGCCTCGCTTCGCTCAATTATCGTTGTTTAAAAACCTAATTACCTCTGTTTAGAAACTTAAATTATCGCTGTTTAAAAACTTAATAAACGCTGTTTAAAAACCTAATTATCGCTCTTTTAATAATTAATCATCGCTGTTTAGAACCCTAATATTTCTGTTTGGCTTTACGAATTTCTGTAAAATTCTCCGTTTTTTACAGAAATTTTCACTAATCTCTTTAACTTCATAATGTGTATATGCTTTTCCAGCATCATTAAACTTTTTAGATGCAAATGTTACAGAATGTGGTGAGCCTGTATGGCTTTCTAGCATCCTTAAACTTTTAGCTCCAAACGTTGCATAATGTGGTGAGCGTGTATGGCTTTTTCGCATCATTTATCTTTTTAGCTGCAAACGTTGTAGAATGAGGTGAGCGTGTATGGCTTTCTAGCATCATTAAACTTTTTAGATGCAAACGTTGCAGAATGAGGTGAGCGTGTTTGGCTTTCTAGCATCATTAAACTTTTTAGATGCAAACGTTGCAGAATGAGGTGAGCGTGTTTGGCTTTCTAGCATCATTAAACTTTTTAGATGCAAACGTTGCATAATGTGGTGAGCGTGTATGGCTTTTTCGGATCATTTACCTTTTTAGCTGCAAACGTTGCAGAATGAGGTGAGCGTGTATGGCTTTCTAGCATCATTAAACTTTTTAGATGCAAACGTTGTAGAATGAGGTGAGCGTGTATGGCTTTCTAGCATCATTAAACTTTTTATATGCAAACGTTGCAGAATGAGGTGAGCGTGTTTGGCTTTCTAGCATCATTAAACTTTTTAGATGCAAACGTTGCAGAATGAGGTGAGCGTGTTTGGCTTTCTAGCGTCATTAAACTTTTTAGATGCAAACGTTGCATAATGAGGTGAGCGTGTTTGGCTTTCTAGCGTCATTAAACTTTTTAGATGCAAACGTTGCAGAATGAGGTGAGCGTGTTTGGCTTCTTAGCATCATTAAACTTTTTAGATGCAAGCGTTGCAGAATGAGGTGAGCGTGTATGGCTTTCCAGCATCATTTACCTTTTTAGCTGCAAACGTTGCAGAATGAGGTGAGCGTGTATGGCTTTCTAGCATCATTAAACTTTTTAGATGCAAACGTTGCATAATGTGGTGAGCGTGTTTGACTTTCTAGCATCATTAAACTTTTTAGATGCAAACGTTGCAGAATGAGGTGAGCGTGTTTGGCTTTCTAGCATCATTAAACTTTTTAGATGCAAACGTTGCAGAATGAGGTGAGCGTGTTGTAACGTACCAGGAGATGTGACGTACCTGCCAGAAGGACGCACACGACATAAAGGCAGATAGGAATCAGAATAATCGTCTGCGTAGCTCAGTTGGTAGAGCTGCTTGTTCCGGAATAAGCGTACTCGGGTTCGTATCCCGGCGTAGACCAAAAATGACGGAGAAATTTACTTCGTTATAATGGCGCCCGAACTATCCGGATGACCCGACCGTTCAAAATCTCGCAATGGTGTGATGTTATTTCCACACCGCGAGACAGGAAAAATCAGAGAATTCCTTCTCCAGCGCTTCGAAAAATAAAAATGTGTGATGTTGCATTCCACACAGCAGATTGACTGGGAGTTCTCAAGTGCACGTTCTACAGTGGATGGCTGCCTGCAACGATTCATGGTCACGGCTGACCCGTGGGCCATGCCCCCGGCCCTCTTTCGGGGGGGAGATGTGACGTACCTGCCAGCAGGACGCACACGACATAAAGGCAGATAGGAATTAGAATCAATGTCCGCGTAGCTTAATTGGTAGAGCAACTTGTTCCGGAATAAGCGGCCTCGGGTTCGAGCCCCAGCGTAGACCAAAAATGACGGAGAAATTTACTTCGTTATAGTGTTTGGCTTTCTAGCATTATTAAACTTTTTAGATGCAAACGTTGCAGAATGAGGTGAGCGTTTTTGGCTTTCTAGCATCATTAAACTTTTTAGATGCAAACGTTGCGGAATGAGGTGAGCGTGTTTGGCTTTTTAGCATCATTAAACGTTTTAGCTGCAAACATTGCAGAATGAGGTGAGCGTGTATGGCTTTCTAGCATCATTTAACTTTTTAGATGCAAACGTTGGAGAATGTTGTGAGCGTGTATGGCTTTCTTACATCATTAAACATTTTGGCTGCGAACCGAGCAAACTTTTGGCTCTCCGTTGTAGATGAACTTGACTAAAACAAAAGGTACTTGACTGAAGCTGTCTGTTTTAAAAGCTTTTTTTTCGGTGGGGGAAGTGGGATTCGTGATGATTTTCTGGAACAGGAAACTAACTTGAAATTTCAGTGAAACTATGACATAGCGTAGCGTCCTTTAGAAAGTGATAATCTTGTCGTTTGCCATTTTTACTTAAATGCGGAGAAAATGTTTCAGATGGTAAGAAATTGCTTGTAAAAATATTTTTCGGATAACCTTAAACAAAATTTGAATATAAGGATATTTTGTTCCAAGACAGCAATTTTGAACTTTTTTTTCCTGCTGAATCGTTTTTCTATGTCCTCAGTAAGCTATACCTACCAAGTTTTGTTGCGGTATCTCCCTATCTCGTTCTTCTAGAGACCAGAGAATAGGGATACTTATTTTATTACCATCCGGTACTTCCCAAGTGGGAATCGCATATTATTTAAAATGGATAATACAGTGAAATTTCCATTACGCCGCTACGGCTTATGTGAAGAAAAATACGATATACGTATATATAGGGTGATCAGAATCGACTGCACAATAAACCTACCGGGCGATTCCTCGCGGAGAAAGAAGCCGAAACCCGTTGTCCGTTGTCCGATCGGACGTCGCTATTCCGGAGATATGCGCGCCGAAAGTTTCGTGACGTCACATCTGGTAACGCAAATGCTCGTTGAAGAGCGACGTGGATAGTTATACAGACGCACGTATCACAAGGCAATCAAGCCGCCCCGGTGGCGCAGTGGTCTAAGGCGATGGCTTCTGATCATTTGTCCGAAAGGGGTCCGGGTTCAAATTCCGGTGAAACATGGATGTTGTGTTTGTCCTACGGCCCTGACTCTTTCCCTCCCCTGGAACCAGTGGTCCTAAATTCAGGACGGGCAACTACTTATAGCCCAGTGAGTTGCTCACGGTGGTAGTTAAACCTCCAATTAAAAGAAAAACGAAAAAAGGTAATCAACATTTAAAAATGTGGCACGGGGTGGGTATGCAAATTTGAAGGACGTGGCGGCGTGAAACCATCAGTTGTACGCCTGCGCGATACGGCAGGTAGGGATAAAAAGGGTTGGCGACGGTAGCAGGTAAGCTCATAGTGCGTTGGTACATTTGACAGTAGTGTGGGTAGCCATATGTCGTACAGTTTGAGAGAGTATTGTGACATGTATTTCCTATTAGCGGAATGCCATGGTTCAGCATTGCGTGCAGCAAGGGCCTACAGCGAGCGATACCCAACACGACGGCACCCGGACACCCAGGTCAAACGGCGGCTTGACGCTCGAATGCGTGACACAGGCAATGTCGCACCACGTCCAAGTGTAAACAGTGGCACTGGATTCTCTGTGAGAACACCATCCCTCAAGGACGCCATACTAGAGTTCATAGAGGAGGAGCCAATGACCAACAGCCATGTGTTCGTGCGACTGTTCGGTGTGCACCAAAGTATCGTACATGCCGTTCCACACGACGAAGACCTGAATCCATACGACATCACACGTGTGCAAGGCCTATTACCACAAGAGTAAACTCGAAGACACGCATATTGTAAGTGGCTGCTACAGCAACATGCTGCCGAAAATAGTTTCATCCGCCGGATCTTGTGGACTGATGAAGCAAGGTTTACATGGCAGGGTATCTGCAACACCCATAATAGTCATGTTTGGGCATTGGACAATCCGCACGCAACACGTGAACACGCTCACTAGGTCCGGTATGGTGTTAATATCTGGTGTGGTATTGTGGGCGATATCCTAGTGGAACCATATCTTCTTCCCTAACGTGTCACAGCTGCCAACTGCATGGTGTTCCTACGTGATGTTCTGACGGACTTACTGGAAAACGTACCATTGGCTGTTCTCAGTAATCTATGGTTGCAGCATGATGGAACACCGGCGCATTACGCTGCAAATGTTCGACAGTGGCAGGATACGGAATATCCCGGTCGATGGCTTGGCAGTGGTGGTCCTGTCGCATGGCCCGCTAGATCGCCGGATCTTAACAGATTGGACTTCTTCCTCTGGGGTCATCTAAAGGAACTGGTACATCGACGGCCTGTCAACAGCCTGCGCGACCTAGTGGCCACCTTACACGCGGCCCAGCGTGCTATGCTGCAACGCATGCAAATGTCTATTCCTCGGCGGGCTGCCGCCTGTTACGTACTACAAGGTGGTCATTTTGAACACATGTTGTAATCTGACTAGAATCCACGTGGCCGCCCCGGTGGCGCAGTGTTCTAAGGCGCTGGCCTCTGATCATTCGTCCGTAAGGGGTCTGGGTTCGAATCCCGGTCAGGCATGGATGTTGTGTTTGTCTTACGGCACTGGCTCTCTCCCTTCCCTGGAACCAGTGACCCTAAATTAAGGACGGGCAACTGCTTATAGCCCATTGAGTTGCTCACGGTGGTCGTTAAACCTCCAATCAAAAAAAAAATCCACGTGTTTTATCATTTGTGTTGTAGTGGTACGCATCAATAAATTACATGTTTTCTGTCAAAGTGATTGGGTAAGTTACACTGGCGGAAAGTGAAAAAAGAACACCAAGAAGGAATTGGCGGACGATCATGAAATTTACACATGTTAATGGGGTCGAGTTTACGTAGGTGTGATGTTAATTTCGGGACCAACCGGGGAGCGCTTACGCCACAGCACGGCATAATATGCAAATTATCGTCGGTGGTATTTAAGGAGTACGGCGAAGTGAATGTAATCAGTCGTCGGCGTACGGACACGTGCGAAGACCCTGAAGAAACTGCAATGCCTGGACATGGAAGACGTGAACGATTTCAGCAGTTATCGGACTTTGAGCGAGGTGGTCTAGTCGGACTCCGCGAGGCCGGGTGGTCGTATCGTCGTATTGCGGAGCGAATTGGACGGGAAGTATCGGTGGTGGTACGATGGTGGCATAGATGGTCCGAGGAACATTCCCACACGAGGACGTGGAACCGGGAGTCACAGACGGACTGATGAGCGGACCGATCGACGCATAAGATGAGCGGCGTTGTCAAACAGAACATCCACTGCGACGCAAATCCGAGCTACCGTTGCACCTGAGGTGACTGTGCGAACAATCCGCAACCGTCTACTGGATGCAGGACTACGTGCACGTGTGCCTTTGGCATGTGTACCTCTGACTCCAGCCCACCGTCAGGAACGACTGCAGTGGTGTCGCCAACGTCTGCACTGGAGAACGCAATGGCGATCTGTCGTGTTCAGAGATGAAAGCAGATTCTGCTTGGGAGCCTCCGATGGCTGTATGCGTGTTCGCAGACGCACAGGGGAGCGTCTCCACCCTTCTTGCATCCGCCAGGGACACACAGGGCCTACACCTGGACTCCTGGTGTGGGGAGCGATCAGCCATCACTCCCGTACACAACTAGTATTTGTACCGGGTACGTTAAACAGCACCTCTTACATCAACAACATCATTCAGCCCGTTGTTGTGCCATTTCTAAGGTCGGTCCATAGTGGTGTTTTTCAGCAAGATAACGCACGCCCACACACGGCACGTGCAACGCAACATGCACTTCTGGGTGTGAGACAACTTCCATGGCCTGCACGTTCACCGGATTTGTCCCCCATTGAGCACGTGTGGGATTTTATGGGACAACGACTTATCCGGTCTCCACGGCCACCCACGACCATCCCCAATTTACGCGTCCAGGTTGAGGATGCTTGGAACTCCATACCCCAAACTTACATCCAACATCTGTACGACAGACTCCATGCCAGAATTGCACAGTGTGGCGCAGTTCATGGCGGTTCAACCTCGTACTAACCATGTTACATGGAAATGTTATTTTTCAGTTTACCAGCAAATACAGCTGCATTTTGCCATAATGTTTTGATCACGTTATCCTCTGTATTCCGTTATTATGCTGTATAAATTTCATTGGTATCAGACGTCTCCTTCTTGGTGTTCTTTTTCGCTTTCCGCCAGTGTATTTGTAATGTCTGTATTCTTACCGGATGTGACGTCATGAACTTTCGGCGCGTATATCTGCGGAATGCGACGTCCTATCGGACTACGGTTTTCGGCTTCTTTCTCCACGAGGAATCGTTCAGTAGGTTTATTGTGCGGTCGATTCTGATCACACTGTGTAACCATGAACATACTCAAAGTCACTTGGGAATGCTTTTACTCAAAAGGAAATATCGTCCAATCAAACGAATCTATAACGATCCTTTTTTAACGTAGCTGTAATCCGTAAGTATTGTTAACATTTCTCCATCAATATTAGATTTTTCTTTTTCCCTTGAAAAATAAAAATGTTCAAATACTTGCACTACTGAATTAGACATTACTAAGCAAATAATTTCAGACGTTGGGTTCCGTACAAAACTGCGCTTTTGAAGCAAAATAAATGGTTTCTAATCTTCTGGGATTCTATGAAGTTTCTTTCAGCAAAATTTAAGAGTTCTATAATTTCAAGGTACAATATTTAATATAAAATTCATTCGACAGTTACAGATTTTGCGGACATTTTTCTGTCCAAATAACATCGGAGACTCCTTCCCCCAGATCTGTTATGTATATAAATAAAACAAAATATTGAAATGCCATTTATTATTTACCTATCATAATTCTAAATATTGAGCATTGGAATGGTTTCCACTAACACTGGACAAGAAAAATGGAGCAAATGCGCAAACTGAAGAAGACGTGTTATTTTGAAAGGAATTAATCTCCTATTCTTGTAATTTTTCTTTCTTACTCTTTTTTTCTTTAGTGTAGCTCTCATACATTTGCAACTAACTCTGCATGTTCATCTCTTTGGTTTTCCAATACGAATCTTATAAACCTAAATATTGTAGAGTCTCAGTCTCTTGAATTATATGCTCGAGAGTTTATCTCATTTAAAAAATGTTCCTAACTCCTATAATTACTTCGAACGCACGAAAATAAAGGAGAAGAAAAGAAGGGAAGCAGAACAACTCGCTCGTCTACCTAAATTAGAAAAATGAAATTTTACAGTTCAAAAACTTTCGCATTAAACGGAAGCGAACGCCCGAGCTCGAACTTCTTTGAAATTTGTTTCGCAGTCGAATAATTTAAAATCCATCTCATTAAATATTCATTAAAGACATGCCAGAGGAAAGTACATGCCTTCGTTTCGTGATTCTTCTCACAATTCTCGAGTACCGTGATGGTCAGTCATTAGTAATTTCGAATTCAAATTTGATTTATTGCACTTGTTAAGCATACAAATATGTTCAATGCGTACTTTTGCTTTTATTCAAAATTCCGCGTTGAAAATGAATGTGAGTTTCATCAACTTTAAGAATAGATTATTTCTTTATTTGTTTTCAGTTTTACGTTAAATTCAAATGCAAATGAGCACCCAACGTGCATAAAAGTTTAATACATTTCAAATAAAGTACTGCGTCTCTGACAAGACTACTACGAGCTTTGATATTATTTTATGAACTGCTATGATTATATTTCAGTTTGTCTATCACATGCTTTTTCCTAATTAAATAACAAGGAACTATACACCAACTGTACTGAAATAGTATAACCATACTAGATATCCGAAATTTCTTGGTGTAGAATAGAAATCAAAATTTTCAAGCTTTCGCACATCAACCAGATGGCTTTTTCAAGGAAGGTAGACAGCAAATTTAAGGCAGTTAGCTGTCTGCCTTCCTTGAAAAAGCCATCTGGTTGATGTGCAAAAGCTTGAAAATTTTGATTTCTATTCTACACCGAGAAATTTCGGATATCTAGTATAGTAATACTATTTAACATACTTTTTCCGTTTGTTTTTTTCTGTTTGCTTTTTTCGTGTCTGACACAGAGGCGTAAACAAGAATTTTGTGCTCCTGGGGCAGACCCCAAATATTGCGCCCCAGTATGTGTATTTACACTGCTGGCCACCCAAAATGCAACACCAAGAAGGAAGCATCCGATTGGCCTGAAATCCGCAGCATGCGTCGCCCGCGAGAGGACATGCAAACGATTAGCATTGCAGGGCATATGCAAATCATGTGCGCCCTGCACGCCACCGAGAAGCACTATAAGAAGGGTGCACAGAAGGCGGGGTGTAAGTAGTGGAAGTATGTTGTGCTGCTAGACCTGTGCGTGGGAAGCTTCCTGATGCCTCGTTGCAGAATACGGCAGTCATTCCAGCACGTTTCGGAGTTCGACAGAGGACGAATAATGGCTTATCGCGACAGCAGTTTATCGTATCGAGACATCGGCGCCCGTGTGGGACGACATCCAACCACAGTGAGGCGAGTCTGGATTCGGTGGGTGCAGGAGGGACGGACGGACCGACGTGAGCGTTCATCGCGGCTACACCTGATGAACTGTGGCAACGTGTGGAAGCAGCCTGGACCGATATACCCAAGCAGACATCCCAAGCCTCTTTCGTTCGATGCCGCGGCGTGCAGCGGCTGTTATTGCCAGCCATGGGGGACACACGAACTATTGATGTCTGCGTGTTCCGCAAGTCGCACGGGCCTGTAAGCTCAATCGTTTCATTTTTGTATCTGTTGTTATGTGTCCAGTAAATCTGGATTTGCTATCTCGGGTCCTTCTTGGTGTTGCCAGCAGTGTATGTACAGCGGCTGGGTAGAAGAATGCTAACACCACGCTAAGTCACCTGACTATAAAATGCAGCTGCGTACGTCGCAATACACAAAGGTATCCACCATTTTTTGGTTGTAATAGCTTTGTTTAGAACCTCAAGGCCCTGTTTAAGTGCGTTTAAAGTGTCTTGTTGCAAAAGTTCTTTCAGGGTGACGACGAAATGAGAGACCTAACTGACTTCTAAAGAGTGGTAATTGTTGGTGGATGGCTAGATGGTGCCTCCGGGACTACAGTCACCAAAGTGTATCGACAGCTACTCTGTCTAGCTTCATGACAGCATACCGTGTTAGTGGCAAAAATTCGTCTGCGAAGTACGAGAGCGAGCGAAAATCGACCCTGACAGATAGAGACAGGAAAGCATAAAAAGAGGATTGTTACCCGTAATGAGAAGACCACGGTGCCGAAAATTAGTGCGGAGCTCAATCTGCATCTCCAGACCCAGTATTAACGAAAACAGTGCGTAGGGAAATGCATAAACAAGATATTCATGGCACAGCTGCCATTGCAAAACCTCTGGCTACCCGGGTGAATGTACAACGGTGACGGTAGTGGTTCCAGGCGCATACAACGAGGATTGCCGATTCATGGAAGCGTATAATGTGGTAGGAAGAATCCAAATTCACACTATTCCCCACCGTAGGACGTGTTTACGTGTGGAGAACGCCGTCAGAAGAGTACAACCCAGACTGTCTGCTCCCAACAGTGTAGCATAGTGCTGGTTCTGTCATGCTCTGGGAGGTCATATCGTGGTCTTCAGTAAGTCCCCTGATCACCTTGAAAGATCCGATGACTGGCAGGGCGTATGAAACCATTTTGGCTGACTAAGTCCATCCAATGGCTCAGGCATTGTTTCCTGTAAGGGATTCCATCTATGAAGATGCTAACGCCCCAGTTCAGAGAGCTCGGAATGTCCATTCATGTTTTGAGAAACATGAGGACAAACTTTCGCACCTTTCTTGACCTCCCCTATCACTAGATTTAAACATGGAAAACACAGTAAGATCCCGTTGTCCTCCTCCTGCATCTTTCAAGGACCTGGAGCAGTTACTGAATGAAGAATGGCGTAACATGCCACTAACCACCAACTAGGATTTGTATGCGTCCATTCCAAGGAGAATTCAGAATGTTTTGAATACCAAAGGTGGTCCTACACCCTACCAGGTACGTAACACCTTCTTTTCCTAGGTGTTCACATTGTTCTGTCAACCCCTGTATGTATCCTCAGGAATAATCCTGAAACATCTCCAGGGAATGTCAGGAATATCACAATATCCCAATCCTCAGGAATTTTCTCTTCAGTGGGATATATATACTTTGTGGCGTGCCTGCCCCGCACAACACACATGAGATAAAGGCAGATAGCAGTGAGGGCGCATGTCCGTGTAGCTCAGTTGGGAGAGTGACTTACTCCGGAGTGAGGGGACCCGTATTCGATGTCCGGCGCGGACAAAAGTGTACGTTATAACATATATATATATATATTATATATATATATACATCATCATTGTCAACCGTTATCAATCCACCGCTGGATGAACGTCTTTCCAAGTTTCTTCCACAATTGTCTGTATTTAGCCAGTCTACTCCATGTTACTTCGGTATGCTTTCGAATTCCATCCATCTCTCATGTGGTCTTCTTCTGGGCCTTTTTCTGCCCCTTGGTACCTTGGCATGCAGTCTAAAATTTCAGTTGTCCATTGGGGGTCCGTTTTTCTGGCCACATGTCCATCCCATTGCCATTTCAGGGATTTTATTCTGCTCATGATGTCTTCCACTCTTGTCATTTTCCTCGTCCATGAGTTCCTCTTCTTATCTTTCCTCGTTACACCGAGCATGCATCTCTCCATGCTGCTTTCCGTTTTCTACAGCCTTTGTATGCCTTTTTCGTTAAGGTCAACGTCTCTGCTCCATATGTAAGAAGTGGAAGGATGCATTGATTAAACACTTTTCTTTTAAGGCTGTCTTCGAATGAGTGTAAGAGAAATTCTATCTTATATCTGCAATGTAAATTCTTTTGTACATATTTTCTCGAAGACTATTACTTTGTAGTATTTGAAATTTTGAGCACAAATAAAAACGACCTATAGCTAATATGTGCTAGAGTTATTTTTCCGAAAACATCGTTAGAATTGTAGACCATTTCGCTTGCGGGGTGGCGAAGGAAAGTTGAGAATTCATGGAAGGCATTACCACCAACCGTGGACAGCGCAGAGGCCGACCACGAGTGCTGAATGATCGTGTCCAGCGGCGTCTTTCTTTGCTAACAGAGAAGCAATACTGGCTAAAATAACGTCCACATTCAATGCAGGGGGTACCAGAGACATGTCCGTCGGATTAGTGCAGCGTACATTAGCGTCCATAGGGTATGGTTGCAGAAAACCCACCAGAATGCCTTTGTCAACACCACGACATTGGGCACAGCGCCTCATCTGGGCTCGTGAACACGGTAATTGGGCCCGGGAAGACTGGCAACATGTGGCATAGTCCGATTAGTCACGCTACCAGTTGTTACGAACTGATGGGTGTAGCGCAAACCCCATGAGGCCATGGACACAAGTTGTGAACAAGGCAGTGTGCAGGCTGATGGTGGTTCCATACATGTATGGGATATCTTTACGTGGCACGGTTTGGGTCATCGTAAACACGTCATTAAAGGGTAATCGCTTTGTTGCTCTGCTGGGTGACCATTTGCAGCCCTTCATGGACTACATGTACGTACTTCAACAACAATGGGATTTTCCAGGCGGGCAATGCATCATGTCATCGAGCCCCAGTTGTCCAAAATTGGTGCGAGGAGCATTCTGGACAGTTCCGACGGATGGTGTGGCCACTTAGTTGCCCCGACATGAACCCAGTATAACACTTATGGAAGGGGGTTGAAAGGTCCACTCGCACTCAAGATCCTTCACCTACAAATTCCAGGGAACTGTGGGTGGCTGTTCAGACAGCATGGCTCAACATTTCTCCGGAAGTCTTCCGGCCACTATACAGCACTTATATGACGTGGTAGAAAGGTTCATTCGCACCCAAGATCCAGCACCTACAAATTCCAGGGAACTGTGGGTAGCTGTTCAGATGGCATGGCTCAACATTTCTCCGGAAGTCTTCCGGCCACTATACAGCACTTATATGACGTGGTAGAAAGGTTCATTCGCACCAAAGATCCTGCACCTACAAACTCCAGGGAACTGTGGGTGGCTGTTCAGACAGCATGGCTCAACATTTCTCCAGAAGTCTTCCGGCCACTATACAGCACTTATGGGACGTGGTGGAAAGGTCCATTCGCACCCAAGATCCTGCACCTACAAATACCAGGGAACTGTGGGTGGCTGTTCAGATGGCATGGCTCAACATCTCTCCAGAAGTCTTCCGGCCACTTGTGGAATCGATGCCGCGTCAAGTTGCTGCACTTCGCCACTCTAGAGGAGGTCCTACACGATACTAGGTACGTATCCCATAACTTTTGGCACATCAATGTAAAATAAAACAAGTTAGTAAAATCATGTAATACATTGATTATGATACGCTTTCCAACATACCAGAAATTATTCCTCAAGTTATGAGAATAATGGCTGTGGAATAAATCTTGCAACTGTGTCCTGACCTTTCACCCCATTTCGATGATATTCAACAGAATTGGTTCGGTATACCTCCGGAACAACATACTAAAGTTTTGTCGCAATAGAAGCATTTTTGCGTAAGTTATGACGCGTAAATGCAATGGAATGGATCCCGCTCCTATGCTCTGACCTTTGACCCCATTTCGTCCATTTTTAACGGGTGTCGTCTCCAGGTGGTCCCCTACCACATACTAAAATTTCATCGAAATCGAACCATTTTTACGCAAGTTATGACGCATAAGGGAACAGGAATGGATCCCTCTCCCATGTTCTGACCTTTGACCCCATTTCGTCCATTTTCAATAGGGTTCATCCCTAGGTGGTCCCCTACCACATATTAAAATTTCATCGAAATCGAATCATTTTTACGCGAGTTATCGGAAGGACAGACAGAGAGACAGACGGACAAAGCTGCAGCATATACGCTTCTTCAACCTACGGTTGGTAAGCGTAAAAAATGTTAACAACACTCCAATGAAAACTTATTATGTTTATTTTTTTTTCATTTGGTGATTACTTCCAGCTACCTATTAGAGTTGCAAATTTCTGAGAAACTTCCAATACACTCTGAAGTGCCAAACTATTAGGAACAGCTAATAATTTGTCACTTCAAAATAGCCACTATTCGATATGACATGTAATCAACGAGGTGTTGATATCTTTCTGCAGGTATGATCAGCTAAGCGGATGTGATGGCGTCCGTCAGTGTTCTCTGAAGCAGGATCTCTGTTGCGAGTGGTTCTTTCAATCTCATTCCACAGGTGCTCAAGTGGGTCAAGATCTGTCGACTGTGGGGAACATATTAGCACTTTGAAGTCATAGTCGTGCTGTAGAAACTACTGTGTGACGATATGAATCTTGTGGCATGGCACATTGATCTTCAGGAAGTAGCCCTCCCCATTAGGAAACACCATGCACATCTGCGGGTGTGACATGATGAATGCATGGCACACCCGTAGATGTGCATGGTGGGCACCATGCACATCTACGGGCGTGCCTGATGCCTTACAGCAACCCCGTGAGATCCAAATTCGGTCCGGTATTAAGAAACCCAATTCCAAACATGAAGACAGACCAATGCTTGTGTGCTTTTACGACAGCAAGGGAATTCCGCATCATGAGTTCATTCATGTAGGTTCAACTGCCACTGTGCTTATACATCCATTTCGTAATTATTGTGGAAGAAGACAGTTCGTTCAGGCCTGAGGGAATGGTTCCTTCTTCACGATAACGCACCCGTACACAAAGCAGTCAGTGTACAGAAATGTATGGCACGGGAACAAGTGTGTACTCAAACATCCATCCCCACTATTCTCCAGATTTGTCACCGTGTGACTATTTATTTCCTAAATTAAAGCAACCTTTAAAAGGAAACGTCTTTCAAGAAACTGAAGACATACAAAGAACTGTGAGGACCTCTGCGAGTCTTTCCTTTCGTTGGCTGGTAGTGTCACTTCTTGTATAAATGCAGAAGGAATGTACTTCAAATCAAAATATATTCACGTAAGTTTTCCTACTCTTCCATCTTTTACGCTTTCCAACCGTAGGTTGAAGAAGCGTATATGCTCCAGCTCTGTCGTCTGTCTGTTCCTCAGCACGATAGCTCGCGTAAAAATGGTTCGATTCCGATTAAATTTTAGTATGTGGTAGGGGACCACCTGGGGACGAACCCTATTGAAAATGAACGAAATTGGATCAAAGATCAGGACATAGAAGCGGGATCTACTCCATTGCCCTTATGCGACATAACTTATGTAAAAATGCTTATATTGCGACAAAACTTTAGTATGTGGTTCCAAAGGTACACTGAACCGGTTCTGTTGAGTATCATCGAAATGGGGTCAAAGGTCAGGACACAGGAGCTTGATTTATTCCACAACCATTATCCTCATAACTTGACTAAAAATGTTTCCATTGAGACAAAACTTTAGTACGTTGTTCCGGAAGTATACTGAACCAATTCTGTTTAATATCATTGAAATGGGGTCAAAAGTCAGGACACAGGAGCTAGATTTATTCCACAGCAATTATCCTCATAACTTGAGTAATGATTCCTGGTATGTTGGAAAGCGTATCATAATCAATGCATTTCATGTTTTTACTTATTTGTTTTCTTTTTCAATTCAGTCTCATTACTTAATTGCCGTACTGTGTACAGCAGTATAACAGTTCGCTAAATAACCACTAGATATGGTAGTGGTATTTTTCAGTACTAGTAATTGGTACCAGTTAAGGGGTAAAGATTAATTCCAGCTCTGTATCCGACGTTATTCTTAAAGTCTATACTCCTTCACTAATAAATTAATACACGGTCGTATCAGAATAATATGACCACCTATGTAATAATGGGAATAACAACCCTTGGCCCGGATGACAGCGGCGAGATCGCGTGGCATGGACGCAATGAGTCACTAGAAGATAGCCCGAGGCACACGTGCCCATTCGGACTGCAGCAAAGAACGGAGGTATCGCATGTGACGTGGTTGTGGGCCGGCACGTCGAACCTATCGATCCAAATAGTACCACAAGTGCTCTATGGGATTGAGGTCGGGCGATTTTGCCGGCCAAGGGAGAAGGGAGACATCACTGTCGTATTCCTGGAACCAATCACGCACCCCCTTCTCGACATGGCAGGGCGTATTGTCTTGTTGGTAGAAACCATGACCACCAGGGTGAACGTTCAACATGAAGGGATGCATGTGGTGAGCGAGGATGGTTAGGTAGCCATTGGCGTTCAGGGACCCATCCAGTGGAACCAGCTGTCCCAGATCATACCAGGGAAACATTCCTCAGACATGCGCACTGCCACCGTCGGCCTTTACTTAACTGACAAGCGTGCCCGGGCGTTTGTTCTAGTGTGTCTGATGCCATATCTGCCACCGCTCGTCACTTCTGTGGAGTAGAAACCTCGATTCGTCAGAGAAGGCAACCTTTTCCCACTCTTCCACTGTCCAATGGCGGTAGTACCATGCGAACTGCAGGCGTCCCTGCCGATGAACCTGGGTTAACATGAGCGCCTTCACGCAGCGTCGACTCCGGGGACCCATGCGTAACAGGGTTCGCTCTACTGTTATCAGGGACACGTACCTGGGAGCGTCAGCGTTCATTTGCGTGGTCAATTGCTGCACTGCTGCGTGTCGATTCCCTTTTACCAGTCGACCAAGGCGACGTTCTCCTCTGGCGTCGATGTCTTTTGGTCCTCAACGGTCATGACATTGGGAGGTACTCGGTGTACCAGCGGTCCATTCTTGGTACACCCTTACTACAGCACCTTGTCAACAGCCCACGAAGTCTGCTCTTTCTGAGATGCTTCCACTCTTGGCGTGGTAGCGGTTGATCATTCCTTTTCGAACGTCCGTCAAATCACTTACTCTGCCCATTGTGCTCACGTAACGCACTGTGGCTCATCCGTCCTGGCCGGCTGCTCACATCCCCGTGTGGTCGATCTTGTCACGTGCACTCTGTGACGCGCCTGGGCGGGTACACTGTGATTCCGGGGGAGGACATTTGATACGACTGTGTAATATGTAACCATGAAGAGAAATTTTGGTATGCCCGCAACGTTTTGAATGCACTGAGAGCCTAATGCTTAAAAAACAAATGCATGTATTCCCTTAAAGATCTGAAATCACATCCTATTAATACAACACTAGGTTCTGGATACTGCTACGATATCAAAAGTTCATAACAGGATTTCCTTTCTCCTTGTCTAACCGTGTCGTTGATGTATCGACGTGACTTGCAAAGATCCGGCTTGTATCCTTAAAATAGTATCGTGTTTTCTATCATTTCTATTCCCTTTGCATTTTGATACGGAATCCTTTCGCTTTACAGATGAGCACATTTCCTGACTGATGAAATAGGACAAACTGCTGGGGCTTTATTAAAAACATTGCACAACTTCCATTTCTCAAAAGAGAAAAAAAAATCATTACTTCGGTGCAACTGAATGCTAGACTGAATGCTGCTTTCAAATTTTAAATGTTGGAAAAAATAGTTTGTTCTACAGTTAAGAGCACAACTTTAATTTGCAAACCCCTGCCAGGCCAGAGCCAAAACTTTAGAAGCACCTCCCGAGCCCTGTTCGGCCCGACGAGTTTCAGACTTTCACCGAACGTTCTTTTTTTATACAATAAATAGTAAAACTATTCTAGTAATCCAATTTATTGGCGTACGAATATACAAATAAGCGTTTCCAAGCTTTCGCACATCAACCAGATGGCTTTTTCAAGGAAGTTAAACAGAAACTACAATCGCTTTAACAATTCCAACGTGGTGACTTGACTTGACTTCGATACATAGATACGACGTTATATTCATTTAAAGATACGAGGTATCATGTTGGTTGTGCACGTGGTATCCTGGTAGGAAGAAAGCGTTACTTGAAGAACTGGTTCCAAATTCGTGGCAATTCGAGTGAGATGCTATTATTAGAAGTACCACTGTTGGTGATGATCTCCAAGGTTTCCCGAATGGCTGTACATTTAGGGGCAGAGTAGGTATCTAATTTCTTTATATCATCCCACATAGGAGTAGCGGACTTGAATTTGACTTCTCTAGATAGGGCCGTGGTTACTTTACCGTATTTTGCGTCCCTTTTATGCTCGTTGACTCTGATTCTAAAAGAACGCTTAGTTATTCCAATGTTGTACCGTTTAGAGCCGTTTGGATATTGTAGGGGGACCGCATAAACAGTATTTCTCTTAACATAGCATATAAAGATCCAGGAGTCCTTATGCCGACACCGTAGTTCATCTTCTTGAGGGCGTTCTTGAATTTGTAAGACACATTTGGTAGGTAAGGAATTGAGCCTAAATAAAAAAGCTGTGGCACAGTCGTTATTACTCCTACGCCAATAAATTTTCGTTATTTAAGAAATTAATAAATAAATATTATTTTTTTTTAATATTATTAATAAATTTTTGAATATTCGTTATGTACATTCCTACGCCCATAAATCGGATTTTTTTTTTTTTTTTTTTTTTTTTTGATTGGAGGTTCAACGACCACCGTGAGCAACTCAATGGGCTATAAGCAGTTGCCCGTCCCTAATTTAGGGTCACTGGTTCCAGGAAAGGGAGAGAGCCAGTGCCGTAAGACAAACACAACATCCATGCCTTACCGGGATTCGAACCCGGACCCCGTTCGGACGAATGGTCAGAGGCCATCGCTTACACCACTGCGCCACCAGGGCGGCTAAATCGGATTAATAGTATAGTTTTACTATTTATTATATAATTGTTGTACAGTTCCTCTTTCTTAATGTGTTCTTTTTTACACTTTCCAACGTAGGTTGAAGAAGCGTATATGCTCCAGCATTGTCCGTCTGTCTGTCTGTACGTCCGTCCGCACGATAACTCGCGTAAAAATGGTTCGATTTCGATACAATTTTAGTATGTGGTGAGGAGACAACCTGAGAAGGAATCCTATTGAAAATGGGCGAAATGAAGTCAAAGGTCGGGACACAGGAGCGGGATCCATATATCTCCATTATGCGTCATAACTTACGAAAAAATGACACGATTGCGACAAAACTTTAGTATGTTGTTCCGGAGGTATACTGAACCAATTCTGTTTAATATCATAAAAATGGGGTCAAAGGTCAGGGCACAGGAGCGAGATTTATTCTAAAGCCATTATCCTCATAACTTGAGTAATGATTTCTGGTATGTTATAAAGCGTATCAATACACTGCGTGATTTTACTAACTTGTCTTTTTCAGCACGTCTTTTGTAAAAAGAACGTGCTTCTGTTATCGGTTTGTCCGTCCGTCCGTCTGTACCCACGATATCTCTGCAACTATTAGTTCGATTTGAAAAAATTCTTTTTGCATTGGGAAGCTTGAAATATGCAAATTATGATCCTTTATTTCGTTTTTCTTTACGATGTACAATTTCGCCGGTAGAGGGCGTAAATGCAGATGATGTCGAATTCAAAAATACGTTTTATGACACATATTTGATTCTAAACATCCGATTGAAAAATTTCTTTTATCTTTCGATTCCATTTATGTCGAAGAGTATTTTAGATATAGTTACTTTTTCAAATTACGCATAGATTTTCCGCTGGGGGCGTAAAAGTAAATTACATTGTCCCCGATAACTCTTCTTCTAAAACTCCGATTGGAAATTTTTTTTCTTCAGCGCATACATCTCCTGATGGAAAATCTTTTGCATATAATTTTAAAATTTTTGGTAAAGAATACTTTGGCCACCGGGGGCGTAAGTATTAATTTTTGCTTCTGATGTATTTGCCATAAAATCGGAGCATCTAAAATATCGATTGAAAAAATTCTTTCGTGGACTGATAAACCTTTTCGGAATATTTTTTTATATATTCACATCGATAAACCTTTTCGGATATTTTCTTCCTAAAATATTCCGCAGTTTCTCCGCCAGAGGGCGTAGATGCACATCTTATTTTTGTCAATATCTCTACTTCTAGGAGTCCGATTTGAGAAATGCTTTCTTTGTTGGATACTTTTTTCCGTGTGACATGTTTTTCACATAATTTCAAAATTTTCAAGTAATTCATAGACTTTCCGCTAGGGGCGTAGCGGTAAATTGCGTTTCCCCCTATATCTCTGCTTCTAAATCTCCGATTTGAAAAATTCTTTCTGCACCGCATACAGCTCCTGATGGGAAATCGTTTGCACATAATTTCTAATTTTTGTAAAAATATAGTTTGGCCACCAGGGGGCGTAAATCTTATTTCCGCTTCTATTGTATTTGCAGCAAAATATGAGCTTTTAAATTCTCGATTGAAGAAAAACGTCTTTTGTTGACCGATACTACTCATGTCGACAAGCCTTTTAGAAACATTTTCTTCTTAAAATAGTGCATGGTTTCTACGCCAGTGGGCGTAGATGTATGTCTTATTTTTGTCAATATTTTACTTCTAGGAGTCCGATTTAAAAAATTCTTTCTTTGTTGGATAGTGTTTCTAGTGTGACATGTGGTTCATATAATTTCAAAATTTTCAAGTAATTCATAGACTTTCCGCTAGGGGCGTAAATGTAAATTGCGTTTCCCCCTATATCGCTGCTTCTAAATCTCTGATTTGAAAAATTCTTTCTGCACCGCATACAGCTCCTGATGGGAAATCGTTTGCACATATTTTCTAATTTTTGTAAGAAATGGTTTGGCCACCAGGTGGCGTAAGTCCTAATTTCCGCTTCTGTTGTATTTGCAGCAAAATATGAGCTTCTAAAATCTCGATTGAAAAAAAGGTCGTTTGTTGACCGATACTACTCATGTCGACAAACCTTTTAGGAACATTTTCTTCTTGAAAAAATGCATGGTTTCTACGCCAAGGGGCGTAGATGTATATCTTATTTTTGTCAATATCTCTACTTCTAGAAGTCCGATTTGAAAAATTCCTTCTTTGTCAGATAGTGTTTCCGATGAGAAATCTTTTTCCTATAAATTCAAAATTTTCAAGTAAATCATAGACTTTCCGCTAGGGGCACAAAGGTAAATTGCGTTTTCTGCTCCTAAAGCTCGGATTTGAAAAATTCTTCCTGTATCGCATACAAGACCTGATGGAAAATATTTTTCACATAATTTCTAATGTTTGGTAAAGAATGGTTTAGCCACCAGGGGGTCATAAGTGTTAATTTCTGCTTCTGAAGTATTTGTTGCAAAATCTGGGCTCCTGAAAACTAGACTAATTTTTTTTTTCTTCGACCGATACCGCTTATATGGATACACCTTTTGAGAATACTTTCTTCCTAAAATAATGCATGGTTTTCCCACCAGGGGACGTAAAGTCACATCTTATTTCTGTCGATATCTCTGTTTCGAAGAGTTCGTAAGCTCACGATTTCGTTTACAGCAATATCTGAGGGATTAAAAACCCGATTGAAAATCTTCTTTCTTTCGTCAGATCTATTTTTTTCCATACCGGTTCCATTGACTTTGAATAGCTTCGATAAATTTAATTTGCGTCAGAACGTATACAAAAGACGTGCTTATTACACCCGAAAATTCGGTGTCATCTTGGTTTTCTTTTTTTTTTTTGAATGGAGATTTAACGGCCACCATGAGCAACTCAATGGGTTATAAGCAGTCGTCCGTCCCTAATTTAGGGCCACTGGTTCCAGGGAAGGGAGAGAGCCAGTTCCGTATGACAAACAACACATCCATGCCTCACCGGGATTCGAACCCGGACCCATCTCGGACGAATGATCATTAGCCAGCGCCTTGTCTGCTGTGCCAACCGGGCGGCCGCCAAACGTTCTCCGCCACTCTTCTTTAGAGCAGGTGTCTTCCACCCGTGATCCGTTGAAGCACTTTCTAATGGCTCCCGAGACGAGCATTGCAGGAATTAATATCCACGTTCTTTTGGTCGGGGGAGGGGGTATATTTCGGGGTGGGGCAGAAAATGGAAGGTTTTAAAATCCATCGGGACAAAATAAATATTGATGAAAAATAGAAGAAAAAATTTTAACATTATTTTCTAATGTAAGTTGATTTATTTTTATTAAATTAAAGCATTTTTTCCAGTGCAAGAAAAAAAAAATGAAACTCCTTCTGTAGGACAAGAAATCTTGCCCTCCCCCTCTAAACTACGCCCATGCCCAAAATTCATGTACCCTGCCTTGGGTATATGAACTTTGTTCTCAAATCTGATATGAGCTATGCTGCAATAAATTATGCTGTAAAATCGAAATTTTTGAAGAGTACTGAAAAATGTATATAGGCATATCAGAGACCTACTTCGGGCTTCTTTAAAACATATATGAATAGCATGTTAGCTGCATCGTAACTTAAGTTTCAGGATACAAAACCTTTTTGAAATAATTGATATTTATAATAAACACGTGCACTTTTAATTTTCTTTTTCGTGTGACCCGCGAGGACTTTTCCGTTTTGTCATATTTTCTGCGATTTAGAAAAAATTGAAGACCCCCTGCTCAAGTGAAACAAAGGTGTTGTACTGAACACAACTACCTTATTAGTAAAGGGGATGTCACACATAAAGACGTGCTATTTCTCGGAGGAATTCATCCCACAGATAAGGTTTACACCTGACTATCTACTTCTGTTACAAATATAAACGCATTTCCTCTTCCACACCTAAGCACAAACAAGGTAGCCTCGATCCCCAAATATGTAAACAAATACTTCGAACTTCCTCATCTCCGTTGTTCCAACGAATGGCGCCAGAAGTTCGTTTTGGTTTCGTGTAACTGAAAGCTCTCTTCATGCAAACATTTCATTCCCTCTTCAACACTTAAGTATAAACAAGGTAGTTTTCGATCACCAAATATGTGAACAAATATTAGAGTTCCTCATCTTTGTTGTTGCAATGAATGGCGCCAGAAGCCCCTTTTGGTTTTGGTTTCGTGTATAGCTGAAAACTCTCTTCATGCAAAATTATTTTTGCTCTTCAACACTTAAGTACATAAACAAGGTAGCCTTCGATTTCTAAATATGTGAAAAAATACTTAGAAGTTCTTCATCTTCGTTGTTGCAATGAATGGCACCAGAAGCTCCTTTTGGTTTTGGTTTTGGTTTTGGTTTCGTGTAGCTGAAAACTCTCTTCATGCAAACATTTCTTTTCCTCTTCAACACATAAATATTAACAAGGTAGCCTTCGATCCCCAAATATGTGAACAAATACGTACCGACCTCATAGGTGACGCTCATGTCAAAACGGCAGAAGTTGCAGCGACAAATTTCGTCCGCGTAGCTTAATTGGTAAAGCATTCTGCTCCGGAGCAAGACACGGGTTCGATTCCGGTCACTAGCTAATGCATTTTACACTATAACCGAAATATGCACTTACGCCTCACTAAGGGCAAAGTACAAAATATTTCAAAACGCACGCAAGGTATTCATCGTCGTGACCTCAGTCTAACGCAAAAAGAATGTTTAAAATCCAGTTTTTGAAAGCAGAGACTTCAAAAAATATATATAATACATGTATTTATGCCCTCTAGCGGTGACACCATGCATTATATCAAATAGGAACTGTGCCTATCATGGCCTTCCGTGGTAAAACGTATCGCAAGGTAAAAGATTTATTTATTTATGAATTGTATAGAGTGAAAGATATTTTGAATTTAATAGCATATGCTTTTAGGCCCCCTAGCAGAGAGCTTAGGCTACAGAGAGAGACCAAAACGTATGGATTATCTTCCTCAGAGTTCAGCCATTCAGTTGCAAAAAGAATCTGACTGTTGCCGAGATATGGTGTCCACAGACGGACGTGCGAATACACATTAGAATCTGTTGGCAAGGAGCCTGTATTGAGCGAGACATTACATTTTACGAGGAAAACAGGAACTTTTATTTGGCATAATGTTCATTCAAAGTTAATTGGATCGAACAAAATGTATCGAACTTTCTGGATTTAAAGAGGAAGAGAAAGCTAAAATTATCACTTTTTAACAAGTAAGTAAAATTCAGTGAAATCTCATATGTAACGATGCAGAGAGAAACCTGCTGTTTTTGCAGGAGTCTCTCTCCCACCCACTCCAAGGCCCTGGGAGTTTCACCTCAATAGAATTGAAAACGGGTGACGTATTCCTAAGTAAAAAGATATTGGGTGGGTTTCATGTACATGTATTAAACGAATTTCTGAGAAATGACTGCAGAGAGTGATAGGGGATTAATGGAATCGAAATGTTGCCTAAACGGAAGTAGATAACAAAACCTGGAATTGTGTCCCCTTTTACCCTCCAAATAAGCGTTGCATTGGTAGGATCAGTGCTGCTTTTACTTCACGTGTGTGGTTGAGCAGCGCGGTCAGTCTCACGTAGCCTCCCAGTACATTTTTTTCATTTTGTAAATGAAAAAAATATCTAAGAGAAAAGTCATCATCATCATTGTCAACCATTATCAATCCACTGCTGGACGAAGGTCTCCCCAAGTTTGTTTGTTTTTTATTGGAGGTTTAACGACCACCGTGAGCAACTCAGTGGGCTATAAGCAGTCGCCCGTCCCTAATTTAGGGTCACTGGCTCCAGGGAAGGGAGAGAGCCAGTGCCGTAAGACAAACACAACATCCATGCCTGACCGGGATTCGAACCCGGACCCCTTACGGACGAATGATTAGAGGCCAACGCCTTAGACCACTGCGCCACCGGGGCGGCCTCCCCAAGTTTCCTCCACAACGGTCTGTCTTGTGCCAGTCTCCTCCATGTTACTCCCGCATACTTTCGAATTTCATCCACCCATCTCCCATGTGGTCTTCTTCCTGGTCTTTTCCTGTCCCTTGGAATCCAATCTAAAATTTCGGCTGTCCATCGATGATCTGTCCTTCTGGCAGTGTGCCCAGCCCATTGCCATTTCAGGAATTTAACTCTGATCATGATGTCTTCCACTCTTGTCATTTTTCGGATCCACGAGTTCCTCTTCTTATCTCTCCTGGTTACACCAAGCATGCACCTCTCCATGCTGCTTCGAGTTGCCTGCAGCCTTTGTATGTCTCTTTTAGTTAAGGTCCACGTCTCTGCACCATACGTAAGCACTGGAAGGATGCATTGATCAAACACTTTTCTTTTAAGACATAATGGCATATTGCTCTTGAAAATTATGCTGTTTCTTCCAAAAGCTCTCCAGGCAAGTTTTGTACGCCGATTAATTTCTTCATCAATATGACCCTCACTTGATATCTGCTGTCCAAGATAAACGTACGCGTCTGTTATCTCCAGCTGTTCTCCATCAATCGATAAATCTTCATTTCTTGTAAAAGCATTGAACACCACTTTTGTCTTCTGAAAGTTCATTTTTAATCCCACTTCTTTACTCTTGTCAGCAAGTTCCTGGATCACACTCTGCAGCTCTGATGGGGTAGTTGCAAAAATGACTACGTCATCAGCAAAACAAAGGTGGGTTAGATAATCTCCATTAATCTTTATCCCTTTGTTTTTCCAGTTCAGTGATTGAAAGACATTTTCCAATGTGGCATTAAAGAGCTTCGGAGATATGGTGTCACCTTGTTTCACTCCCTTTCCAATTTTTATGTGTGTTTTACTATCCGTTAAAGACGTTATCGGCATCATTAGAGAGCTAGAAGACGGAATTTCATTTTCGACTGTTTCCACAAAAATATAGACTATCATCTTTGACTTAGTAACACTTGGTCATCCATCGTCTTACGTAACACAGCCACTGACTGCGAAAAAAATCTCCAGTTTTTTTGGGGTTTTTTTTTTTTTTTTTCGAAACATCAAACTACGCCGATGACAAGGTATTTAATGCACTGTTATTCTGCGAATATTAAACGAAAGTAAATATAAAATAAAGAAATAACATTAGATTTCTTTTTCTTTAATGTTTCCATATGATGTTGTTTGCCGCCTCGGTGGCGCAATGGTCTTAGCGTTGGCTTATGATCATTCGTCCGAGATGTATCCAGGTTCGGATCCCGCTGAAGCATGGATAAGGCGCTTGCTCTTACTCTCTCTCTCTCTCTCTCTCTCTCTCTCACCCTTAAGGCCCCAAATTAGAGATTTATGAGTAAATAAATCCACCGCTCTTTCCACGTTAAGCAACGTACAGCAACCGAAAAATTGTTATTCAGCCGCCGTCAGGGAATCGAATCCCGAATCTCTCGATATCTAGACGAGCGCGTTAGCCTTACACAACAGCGGCCAACAATTCACGGTGCTATGTGTGTTTTTCTTTTTCAGTCAGCATCTAACATCATAATCATAAAGAAAAACACACATAGCACCGTGAATTGTTGGCCGCTGTGGTGTAAGGCTAACGCGCTCGCCTAAATATCGAGAGATTCGGGATTCAATTCCCCGACGGCGGTAGAATGACAATTTTTCGGTTGCTGTGCGTTGCTTAACGTGGAAAGAGCGATGGATTTATTTACTCAACTGACGCCACGTATTTAGATGATTTTCACCTTAGAGATTTATGTAGAGGATTTTAGGAAGGGAGTGTCTGACACGCAGGTCTTAAACAACCCTTAGTAGCAGGTGTGAAATTCACAAATTTGTCGGTGGTGGAAAGCGAAACCACGCCTCCTCGCTCCGGAGCCAGTTGTTCTGACTGACTAAACTACACCGACGGAATGTATCGATGCAGATTTGTCGTATTGACACGTGCTTCACCGCTGTAGTACGTCACACAGATTTGGGCGAGAATGCCCGACAGGAAAGTCACATGGAAAAGGGGTAGAAAGTGGGAGAAAGGCACCCTTATTTATTACCGGGGTTAGACGGCTTAACGTGCCGATCCGACGTACGGCGGATATTTAGTGGTTTGAGCATTCGAACCTGCTTGGGTTCGATCCTGAGACTCTTCCTTGGCAGTCACAAACGTTGACCACTAGGCTAACCGCGGCCTTACAAGTGGCCCTAAATTAGGGACTGACTATACTGCTGTAGCCCACACCGAGTAGTTCACGATGGTCGTTAACCCCCTCCCCTCCCCCAATGTCTACTTCAGGATTCTCTGCTATTATGCATTCATGTAAGTGCTTATTATATATTAATCACTGTTACTGTAGTTAATTAAATGTTCCAAGTATATATCCAACTGTTATGGACATAATAAAAACTTATATTCATGTTATCACGTAAAACCTCTTTAAAATAATCGATATTATATCACAAAACCTCTTTGAAAATAATCGATATTTATAATCAACACGTGCATTTTTAATTTTCTTTTTCGTGTGACCCCGGGAGTTGATGGTGTGATTTTTCACCCCAAAAAGGATTTAGCGAATTTTTGTCGGTCACGAACTCCTCGTTATAAGCGCGTTCTGCTGTAGTGGCATTTATAAGTACATTTTTTTTTTAAAGGACGAGCTAAACAAAAAAAAAGTCGTTATACTGAAAATTTCTCTTTTCCCTTAAAATGAGATTCAACCCGTACTAAACCCCGGTGGCGCAGTGGTCTAAGCGATGGCCTCTGATCATTCGTCCAAAAGGGATCCGGGTTCGAATCCCGGTGGGGCATGGATGTTGTGTTTGTCTTACGGCACTGGCTCTCTAGCTTCCCTGGAACCAGTGACCCTAAATTAGGGACGGGCGACTACTTGTAGCCCATTGAGTTGCTCACGGTGGTTGATAAACCTCCAATCCAAAAAACAAAAACAAAACAAAAAACCCGTACTAAGATATTTGTGTTATAAAAAGTAGAGTTTCTCACGAAACGTCAATCTGTGCGGGATAGGACTCGAACCTGCACCTCCTGATTACGAGCGACGCTAAGAGTGGGTTAGCCCAGCCCCCTATTCCCCGAGAAAAAAATATTTAAGCAGTTAAAGCACATAGTGAGTACAATCGTACAAAATTCTAAGAAACTTGGACAAACGTACGTCAGCTTTCCGATTCGCAGATTTCTTTTTTTTTAATGTAAAATGAATTCTTTGTTAAATTTAATGTTGTACTATTCTGTGAAATAGAAGGAGTCCTCTAAACGAATGTTTAAGGGAATAATAAAAACACACCATTTTCGTAGTTATAGAGGGTGATTCCTTGTCAGGTTACAAATTAAAGTTCATAAACAACCTCATAGCAGCAAATATTAAAACGAAAAGATAAAAAAAGACGCTAAATTTGCGAAGAAATAGTAACTTGTTAAAGTTTGTAGCTATGATTCCCAGTACTACATGCATGGCTGTATCAGAATAATATGACCACCCCCGGAATCACAGTGCACCCACCCAGGGGCGTCAGAGAGTGCACGTGACAAGGTCGACCACACAGTGATATGCCATAGTGCGTTACGTGAGCACAATGGGCAGAGGTAGTGATTTGACGGATATTCAAAAAGGCATGATCACTGACTACCGCGCCAAGGGTGGAAGCATCTCAGAAATAGCAGACCTCGTGGGCTGTTCGCGAGGTGCTGTAGTAAAGGTGTACCAAGAATGAACCGCTGGAACACCGAGTACCTCCTGACGTCATAACTGTGGAGCCCCAAAGCCCATGGACCCCAGAGGAGAACGTCGCTTCCGTCGACTGGTAAAGGGCAATCGACGCGCAACAGTGCAGCAATTGACCACGCAAATGAACGCTAGGGCACCCAGGTACGTGTCCCCGATAACAGTAGAGCGAAACCTGTTACGCATGGGTCTCCGGAGTCGGCGCTGCGTCAAGGTACATTAACCCAGGTCCATCGGCAACGACGACTGCAGTTCGCATGGGACTACCGTCATTGGATAGTGGAAGAGTGGAAAAAGGTTGCCTTCTCCGACGAATCGAGATTTCTACTCCACAGAACAGATGGGAGGTGTCGGATACGGCGTCAGACACACGAAAACCAACATCCGGACACGCTTGTCGGTCAAGTACAGACCGGCGGTGGCAGTGTGCATGTCTGGGGGATGCTTTCCTGGTATGACCTTGGACAGCTGGTACAACTAGATGGGTCACTGAACGCCAATGGCTACCTGCCCATCCTCGCTGACCACGTGCATCCCTTTATGTTGGATGTTTACCCTGGGGGTGATGGTGTATACCAACAGGCCAATGCGCCGTGACACGTTTCTAAGGGGCTGCGTGACTGGCTCGAAAAACATTGTATCCGTTCTCTCTTGGCCTGAGAAATCACCCGACATCTATCCTATAGAGCACTTGTGGGACTATTTAGATCAACAGATTCGACGTGCCGACTCACAACCACATCATGTCCGAGAACTCTCTCTGCTGCAGTCTGAATGGGCACGTGTGCCTCGGGCAACATTCTAGGGCCTCATTGCATCCATGCCACGCCGTCTCGTAGCTGTCATCCTGACCAAGGGTGGTTATTCGACACCCTAGGTAGTCATATTATTCTGATACGACTGTGTAATAAATACTACGTACGGTATGTATGCCTAAAAACATTCTTTTTTAGTAAGAATAGGTAAAATCCTATGCGTTAGGTAAAATCTACATGAACGAAACTTTTTGGCTAAATATCTCCAATCACTTCAAAATTTGTGCCCTCCCCCCCCCCCCTTCTCCCGTGCAAAACTTAGCCGCCTAAAGCTCCCCCAGTTCTGGACTGCTGGTCTGGCCACTGCTCCACATATCTATCCTTCATATGCTATCCTTAATCCGCCCGCTTCTTAAAAGTACGTCCGACTCAGATGAAGGACGTCCATGTCGGAAATTATCTGTTCCTCAAAAAAAAAAAAAAAAAATGTGGAAATTAACGATTAATATCCAGAGTACGCGACTATCACATCAACCATGCAGTCAACTCTTTAAAAAATGTGATGCTTAAGTTATACAGGAGATTGAGAGCGGGAAGAGATAGGTCTCCCTTCAAATTTTTCAGAAATATTTTGCGTCTAAATCGATGTCTTTTGGCTTGGAGGTTAGTAACGACAAGAGTCATGTGTAATGCTAAACCGCAAGCAGCAGCCAAGTTTGGAGTTCGTGTTAACTGTCTTCAACATCTGCTGAGATTAGTCTTTTTAAAGGGAACCTTTGCTGGCTTCACGTGGAAGAAAAATACCGTTCGTGTGTGTGTGTTCTTCCACTTAAAACTATGTTTTTACAGCTCATCAATCATGCAGGAAAGTTACAAAACTACCAAAGTATAAGAAGAATTTAAAAGGAATGTTAAATTATTTTTATACTTGTCAAACTAGTAACTCTGTTCTATCCCCAACATACCGAAGTGTGTTTTTTATTTCGCGTGCGACCATTTCACATCAACCCTCCCTACCTGTCAACGCTGAACGACAGCCATGAAATATTTATAAACACACTTCCGATTTAAAAGGAGGAGGGAGGGATGTAGGGAGAAACGCATCTGGCAGCGTCCGCAAAGCAGCCCCGGTGGCGCAGTGGTCTAAGCGATGGCTTCTGATCATTCGCCCGAAAGGGGCCCGGGTTCGAATCCCGGTGAGGCATGGATGTTGTGTTTATCTTAAGGCACTGGCTTTCTCCCTTCCCTGGAACCAGTGACCCTAAATTAGGGACGGGCTACTGCTTATAGACCACTGAGTTGCTCACGGTGGTCGCTATTTTTTTTTTTTTTTTGATTGGAGGTTTAACGACCACCGTGAGCAACTTAATGGGCTATAAGCAGTCGCCCGTCCCTAATTTAGGGTCACTGGTTCCAGGGAAGGGAGAGAGCCAGTGCCGTAAGACAAACACAACATCCATGCCTCACCGGGATTCGAACCCGGACCCCTTTCGGACGAATGATCAGAGGCCATCGCTTAGACCACTGCGCCACCGGGGCGGCACGGTGGTCGTTAAACCTCCAATTAAAAAAATCCGAAAGGGGTTCGGTTCAGTGAAGGAATTGGGGGGGGGGGGTTAACGACCACCATGAGCAACTCGATGGACTATAAGCAGTCGCCCGTTCCTAATTTAGCGTCACTGGTTACAGGGAAGGGAGAGAGACAGTGTCATAAGACAAACACAACATCCATGCCTCAAGGGATTCGAACCCGGACCCATCTCGGACGAATGGTCATAAGCCAGCGCTAAGACCACTGCGCCACACGGGCGTCAGCGGTGCTTTCCCCTTAGCTGTCATATTCAAAGCTGCCATTTATATAGGGCAGTGACTGATACTAACCCTTTCTGAAAGATTACCAGCTAAAAGGTATACAGACAACAATGCCGTAAACACCTAAGAAAGGACAGGGAAGATGTACGAGTTGCTTTTTTTCTGCTCTGTGGTATGATTTCCATGTCAGGGGTCTAGCTCTGCCCCATCAATCTTGGGTCATGAAGTAAAGAATAAGGGATATATACATGGTGGTGCATATAAAACCTGCCCCTTGGTCCGTGGATGGCCTGGTGGTCAACATTCGTGACTCCCATGGAGAAACCGCAGGTTTGATCCCAGCACGTACGAGCGCTCGAACCACTAAATATCAGCTGTGCGTCGGATGGGCACGTTAAGCCGTCGGACCCCGGTACTGCCCCCTTCCCCCGGTAATAAATAAGGGCATCTTCCTCCCCCTTTCTACCTCGCTTCCGTGTCACTTTCCTATCGGGCACTCTAGCCCAAATCTCCTAGCTTCCTATTTCTAAGGGTTGTTTAAGACCTGGGGTCAGACACTCCCTCCCTAAAATCCTCTACGTATGATCTGAGCTGATCTAAAACCGGCCCTAAACGCGCATTGGGTTACAGTTGTAGTTATATTGTGTAGCTCACCGCTGAACTATTCAACGCTGTTGCACATGCGCATATGAGTTTAGTGATTCTTCACTCTCCGGGAGATAGTCTGCGGCTGCCTACGTGAGTCATGCCGTATTCAACTGAACAAAGCGTTTTCTTGTGAAGGAGTATGCTCGCACGTTCTTTCGTTTTGATTCGTGAATGATTTAAAGCAAAATATCCTGATGCCAATGTTCCAGCGAAATCAGCGATCCAGGACTAAGTGAAGAAACGGCGTACAACTGGTTCCGTAATCAACGCAGAGAAAGTGAAACAACGAACTGTACACACACCGGAAGCTGTCACTGACGTAACGAATCGTATCGAAAGGAACCCCAAGTAGTCAACATGCCGTTTATCCCAGCAGAAGGGCATTTTTTTATTGGAGGTTTAACGACCACCGTGAGCAACTCAATGGGCTATAAGCAGTCGTGCGACCATTTCACATCAACCCTCCCTACCTGTCAACGCTGAACGACAGCCATGAAATATTTATAAACACACTTCCGATTTAAAAGGAGGAGGGAGGGATGTAGGGAGAAACGCATCTGGCAGCGTCCGCAAAGCAGCCCCGGTGGCGCAGTGGTCTAAGCGATGGCTTCTGATCATTCGCCCGAAAGGGGCCCGGGTTCGAATCCCGGTGAGGCATGGATGTTGTGTTTATCTTAAGGCACTGGCTTTCTCCCTTCCCTGGAACCAGTGACCCTAAATTAGGGACGGGCTACTGCTTATAGACCACTGAGTTGCTCACGGTGGTCGCTATTTTTTTTTTTTTTGATTGGAGGTTTAACGACCACCGTGAGCAACTTAATGGGCTATAAGCAGTCGCCCGTCCCTAATTTAGGGTCACTGGTTCCAGGGAAGGGAGAGAGCCAGTGCCGTAAGACAAACACAACATCCATGCCTCACCGGGATTCGAACCCGGACCCCTTTCGGACGAATGATCAGAGGCCATCGCTTAGACCACTGCGCCACCGGGGCGGCACGGTGGTCGTTAAACCTCCAATTAAAAAAAAATCCGAAAGGGGTTCGGTTCAGTGAAGGAATTGGGGGGGGGGGTTAACGACCACCATGAGCAACTCGATGGACTATAAGCAGTCGCCCGTTCCTAATTTAGCGTCACTGGTTACAGGGAAGGGAGAGAGACAGTGTCATAAGACAAACACAACATCCATGCCTCAAGGGATTCGAACCCGGACCCATCTCGGACGAATGGTCATAAGCCAGCGCTAAGACCACTGCGCCACACGGGCGTCAGCGGTGCTTTCCCCTTAGCTGTCATATTCAAAGCTGCCATTTATATAGGGCAGTGACTGATACTAACCCTTTCTGAAAGATTACCAGCTAAAAGGTATACAGACAACAATGCCGTAAACACCTAAGAAAGGACAGGGAAGATGTACGAGTTGCTTTTTTTCTGCTCTGTGGTATGATTTCCATGTCAGGGGTCTAGCTCTGCCCCATCAATCTTGGGTCATGAAGTAAAGAATAAGGGATATATACATGGTGGTGCATATAAAACCTGCCCCTTGGTCCGTGGATGGCCTGGTGGTCAACATTCGTGACTCCCATGGAGAAACCGCAGGTTTGATCCCAGCACGTACGAGCGCTCGAACCACTAAATATCAGCTGTGCGTCGGATGGGCACGTTAAGCCGTCGGACCCCGGTACTGCCCCCTTCCCCCGGTAATAAATAAGGGCATCTTCCTCCCCCTTTCTACCTCGCTTCCGTGTCACTTTCCTATCGGGCACTCTAGCCCAAATCTCCTAGCTTCCTATTTCTAAGGGTTGTTTAAGACCTGGGGTCAGACACTCCCTCCCTAAAATCCTCTACGTATGATCTGAGCTGATCTAAAACCGGCCCTAAACGCGCATTGGGTTACAGTTGTAGTTATATTGTGTAGCTCACCGCTGAACTATTCAACGCTGTTGCACATGCGCATATGAGTTTAGTGATTCTTCACTCTCCGGGAGATAGTCTGCGGCTGCCTACGTGAGTCATGCCGTATTCAACTGAACAAAGCGTTTTCTTGTGAAGGAGTATGCTCGCACGTTCTTTCGTTTTGATTCGTGAATGATTTAAAGCAAAATATCCTGATGCCAATGTTCCAGCGAAATCAGCGATCCAGGACTAAGTGAAGAAACGGCGTACAACTGGTTCCGTAATCAACGCAGAGAAAGTGAAACAACGAACTGTACACACACCGGAAGCTGTCACTGACGTAACGAATCGTATCGAAAGGAACCCCAAGTAGTCAACATGCCGTTTATCCCAGCAGAAGGGCATTTTTTTATTGGAGGTTTAACGACCACCGTGAGCAACTCAATGGGCTATAAGCAGTCGCCCGTCCCTAATTTAGGGTTACTGGTTCCAGGGAAGGGAGAGAGCCAGCGCCGTAAGACAAACACAAACTTACCGGGATTCCAACCCGGACCCATCTCGAACGAATTGTCACAAGCCAGCGCTTAGACCACTGCGCCAACGGAGCAGCCGTGCAACTATTACCTGTTTGCTCGCTAAAAGGAAAACTGCCGCCCCGGTGGCGCAGTGGTCTAAGCGATGGCCTCTGATAATTCGTCCGAAAGGGGTCCGTGTTCGAATCCCGGTGAGGCATAGATGTTGTGTTTGTCTTACGGCGCTGGCTCTCTCCCTTTCCTGGAACCAGTGACCCTAAATTAGGGACGGGCGACTGCTTATAGCCCATTGAGTTGCTCACGGTGGTCGTTAAACCTCCAATGAATGAATCAATAAAAGGAAAACTCTATCGCAACAACCCTCGAACGTTAGAAGAATTGAAAACCAAAATACGGCAAGAGGTCTTCCGCATTTCAGTCGCAGAATTGCGGGGTGTTTTTTTGAACATGCTTCAGCGAGCGGAAAAATGCACTGAGGCAAGTGGCGACCACTTCCAACAGACTTTGAAAAGGTACGAGGGTTGTACCTAAAGTAATACAAAAGTGGGCATAACTTTTTTATTAACTGACAGAGGTTGCACATGTCGGTAAAGTAACCTCTACAGTAACCCTTCTTCTTCACTGCTGATAAATAATGGATTCCAAGAAGAAGCAACGTGCCGTCATTGAGTTCTTGACGAAGGAAGGGTGCAGGCTCTCCGACATCCACAGAAGGCTACAGAATAGGAGATGACACTATTGACAAGAGCAAGGTGCATAGATAGATGAAGAAGTTTAAAGAAAGGGAAACCAGTATTGAACACAAACCACGCAGTGGGATACCATCATCTGCGACCACCGACACGAATCGTCAGCGAGTGGATGAATTGATTCGCGCGGAGAGACGAGTCACAATTCGTGAGCTTGTTGCAAAACTGGACTGTGGTCACAATGCCATACAGAAGATGGTGGAATACTTAAGAGTATCGGAAAGTGTGTGCGAAGTGGGTACCTTGGCTTGACACCCAATTTGAAGGAGAGAAGGATGGAAGTCTTCTCTAATCTTCTGGAAGTGTTTGAAGCCAATGAAGACATGTTTTTTGCTTTTTCTGATCTGGTGACAGGGAATGAAACAGGGGCGTATCTTAAAGATCTGGAAATACCATTTCATGCTTCACACCTCTTCACCAAGGCCTAAAAAGTACAAGAGCCAGCAATCAGCACAGAAAGTCATGGTGACTGCATTTTGGGATGGCAGGGGTGTCATTCTTTCTGGAACATGGCCGTATCGTGACCATCGAGCGGTACATTAAGACACTCAAGAAGCTTAGAGAAGCCATAAGGAGGAAGATACCGAACAAGAATCTGAAAAGGATACACATTCACCATGACAATGCGAGACCACACACATCTTTGGCAACAAATCAGACGATCGGCAAATTAGGCTGGTCGGTGGTCCCCCATCCACCATGCAGCCGAGATCTGGCGCCGTCCGACTTCCACCTGCTCGTTCCAATGAAGGACAGTCTCCGAGGACAACAATTTGATGATACAGATGAAGTAAAAGTGGCTGTGAAGAAGTGAGTACAACACCAAACACCTGAATTTTTTTCAAAGAAAATTCGAGAGTTGGGTTCAACGATTGCACAAATGCATCGCTTCTGATGAAGGCTATGTTGAGTAGTACCTTTGTGAAGAGGAAGAGTTTTTCTACCAACATGTGCAATTTGAACAACCTCTGTAGGGTAATAAAAAAGTTATGCCCACTTTTGCATTACTTTTGGTACAACCTTCGTATGTAAAATGCTGATAAACATATCAATTGTTATCATTTCAGCCTTTAAAAAATACCGTTTATTTACCATATCAAATGTATGGTACATTACGGCCAAATAAAACTGTACCACTGTCTTTTGCATTTGGAGTCGATCTGCCGGAAGGAAGTTATTACCACTGACAGGTTTATGGTCAGTACTGTTGAGATAAAAGCAGGGGGGGAGAAGTTGTTTTTCCGTAGCTTTAACAAACCAGGCCACCATGTAAAAAAATTTCTTTGGGGAGCGCAGAAGATTTGGGCACAATTTGGTTCAGGAACACGGCCGCTAATAAAAGAGTTAAAGAAACGAATCTAGCCTGTAAATCTGTCTACCATCGAACAGTAACGCCGTTTGTATGTCATAAATGTATGTTAAACCAACTCACCGAGTATCAACGAAGTTGCAACGTAAGTCTATGCGAAGAAAAGGTGGTCTATGTGACGAACCATAGTAGATTTTTTTTTTTTATTTGTATTGTGGGTTTAACGTCCACTACGAGCAACTCAATGAGCTATGTGCAGTCGCTCGTCCCTAATTTAGGGATGCTGGCTCCAGAGAAGGGAGAGAGCCAGGGCTGAAAAACTAACGTACAACGTGGGGTGGGGGACGATAGCAGGACATTTAGGATCAATGTTTGGGAAATTACAGGACTACAGACTTTTCCTGATCCTAAGAGAGTTTCCTGAATTTTCTAAAGATATCCAGTATAGTGAAAATCTTAATGTTTCAAAGAAAAGGGTCAACCTTTCCTGTCAATGAATATGGTTCCTCCTATTTTTCTTCATCTTTAGTTCTCCCATTTAATTTTTTTCTAAAAGAAAAATCTGATACGCACATATTAAAAAGTATTAACCATAATTAATCAGCCTTATCATTATTAAAGTTAATGTGGGCTCACAATTTTTGATTAACATAAATTCTCTATAACTCAATGAAGAAAGAAATATTCATCATGATACATGAGAAATCGATAGAATATTCAAAGCAAACAAACAGAATATAAATTCTAAATTTGCTTGTAACACTTACTGGTAATTCATGTGACACCTCTCAGAAAACTTGAAAATTTCATCATCCTGGATAAGAAATCGAACCCGCATCTCCCGACTTCTGTTCAAGTATGTTCCATTCGTTTCTTGGAACTTCACAATCTGGGTGGTGTAACGGTTGGCATACTCCAGCGGAAAACGGGAGATGCGGGTTCGATACCCGCTCCAGAGTGTTGAAATTTTCAAGTTTTCCGAGAGGTGTTACATGGATGGCCAGTAAGTGTTACCATCAAATTCAGAATTTATATTATGTTTGCTTCGAAAATTCTATGCATTCGCTATATTTTTCTGAAATTATAAGAAATCGAGAATTAAAAGTAATTCTGGTGTAAAATACATAGTTGCATTTTCAGAGAAAAAAATTCTTTACGGAAAAAAATTCAAGATTTAAAATGTTAACTAAAAAGTTAATAACCACAATATTTTTTTTAAGAAACTGCAGAAACCCTCCCTTACTCTAAAAACAATGGAAGGGGGAAACAAAATATGATATGGGGCATGAGGTTTGTACGATAAACTGAAAAAAAAATCTCCATAAACAAAAAGAAAATATCATGGTACACAAAGAAGTAAACTACAGTGAAAAATGTGAATGTGGTCTCAGCTATGTGAAAGACACTGCCAGACAGCTTGAGACAAAAATGGCAGATCCTACAATAATAATAAAGACTGTTGGGAACAATTCTAGTTTGAATATGTGTTGGGAACAATTCTAGTTTGAATATGTGTTCAAAACACTGGCCATAAAATAAATTAGAGCTCCTTAGAAATTCCGTCACATGAGCAGCACATTTTTGAAGAAAAATGGAGGACAAACAGAAGAGAAACCAAATAAATAAACCATAGGCATATGCTTTTACCTTTGGAATGGTAATGCCAACTCACTAAACAGTCTTTTGATCAAAAGGTTGCTGTTTATCTTGGTACTTAGAAAAGCAAGTTGTAAAAATTAAATCTTTCTCAGTAGCACATGTATGATGTCTTTTATTATCGAGTTGTTTATACATCAATAAGAACATTTAATGAACAATGGTGATAAACATAGTAAAACTATTTTTTTTACAAGACAGAGAAACATTTTTTTAATTTTTATAAGGCACAACCACATAACTGTACATTATTTAAAACCACTCACAGGCATTTATTTAAAACCATATTTGCATGATTTTTCTGTTTTTTAGTCAAATCCCATGACTTGGTCTAAGAAGCTTGGAAACATGTATGGTTCTGCAGGGATGTATTGTCTCAAATCTTTCTCAGAAAATTTGTTTAAAGTATCCTCCAATGTTCTAGAAGAGAAAAAATGTTCATTTCATATAATTCTAATGATTTAGTTACATGAATATTAATTAATGATTTCAGTAAAATCACTGACAACTCATAAGAATTTACTACAATAATAAAAAATATCAAGACTTCCCCGTCACATACACAAACACACATTTTTAGTATGAATGCTCACAAATATTTTTTTAGATCTCATACTAAAATATGTAAAATAGATTTTGAGTTTAGAACAAAATGAACCAATATTGCTGCAGTCGTATGCAAAAAATAATTTAAGCACACTCACTAAAATTAAGAGTGGACTTACACACCTGTCTCTGAGCAAGTTTCTACAATGTGTGTTTTTTTTAAAACTACTGTAACTTTTTTTATTGAAGGTTTAATGACCGCCATGAGCAACTTAATGGGCTATAAGCAGTCGCCCGTTCCTAATTTAGAGCCACTGGTTCCAGGGAAGGGAGAGGACCAGTGCCGTAAGACACACACAACATCCATGCCTCACCAGGATTTGAACCCGGACCCCTTCCGGACTAATGGTCATAAGCCATTGCTTAGATCACTGTGCCACTGGGGCGGCAAACTACTGTAATAAAACTACTGTAACAAAAACTTTAAAATATATTAAACTACTGTAACAAAAACTTCACAATGGGTCAATTTTTTTAGCAAAACTACAGAAAATGGCCCCTGAAATGCACTACCTGTATTGTGAAATTTATGAGGATTGCACCATACATACAGCACACGCTTTTCAATGGCACAGAATGTTTAAGTGAAAATACAGAAGATGATGAATGACTTGATTGTTGGTAATTCCGAAAACTGATGAGTGTCAAATGGATATCAGAGCTGAATATGGACAAATAAGTAATTACCACACAAATTTAAAGGACACAAAAAATGAGGTGTGTGCTAATCTCATAACAAGATAACATGTAGTTTAAAACGTTTCAGTTCAGTTGCACAGGTACCTTGTATCAGTGGCGGTGGAACCGCCCGGGCCACCGGGCCCGGACCCGGGCAATAATTTCAGTCAAGATTTTTTTTATTATTTTTTTATTTGACATATGTGTGATTGTTGTGATGTGCCTTAGAAAGTTCCTCTAGGTAAGTGGTTGGGTGGTCCTAATTCCCAACAAAGCTCCTTAGGCACAGTACAGCACCCAGAAATTTCCCAAGGGAGGAGCCCGTGCGCCCTGGCATCAGTGGCGTCGCGTGCACATTTAGTTTGGGTGTGCGTTCTTATGGGAAAAAGCACGTAAAAATTTTATTGTGTATCTCGAGCTGCGAAATACGCGCATTGATTTTGAACATATGAAAGTATTTCTTTTATTTACGTGTCGTCTAATAATTTACGGTAAAGATTTTTACATACACTCTGTTGTAAGAAAAAACTGAATTTCCTGTGGAAATACTAGAGTGATAAGTTAGTCGCTGTACTATATCGTTATCTCACTTGCATAACTGTACATCTCTCCGTTCGCAAATTATTCCAGGCTAAAGGGACTTTCCTATGCACCCTGCATAGTGACACCTCATTTTCTGATATGCGAAGAGATTATGGAATACTAAAAAAAGTTATAAAAAATGTGTAAAAAGAATTATGCACTTAGTTAATCCATCAAACAAAATTTAAGTTTAAAGAACAATTTACAATCCATACAAAATAATAATATCATGTACCAAGATATGAAGTTAAAGATTTAATTACACATTTACAGAAAAATTAGAAACATTTGTTTTTCTGAAGCGAGGCATTTCAAGCTCAAAGATGTTTTGTTTACCCCCAACTGTTTTTATTACAACTGCAAATGAAGAATATTTTGAATTTTCCAGAAGTATCATGTGCTTGTGCTAATGTAAGAATACCTCCCGGCTTCTTTGAATCATTCTTCACTGCTTTTTCCCAAAATTCACATGAACTGTCTGTCTCTAAACACCGTACAGGAGCTTGATCACAGGCATATAATGTATGGTTTTTCTGGATTATATTATATTTTCCTAAGAAATTTTCTCTTTTTTAAAGCATGCTAACTTTTCCCCACGTGACAATGCACATTGACTTCCTAACCAATAAGACAAAATTTAGACAGAAACAGAAAAACTTGCTGTGTAGTCAAAGCACAACTAACACAGGAATATGGAGAAACTAAATGCATACACAACACCTTACTGAGATAAAAAAAAAGCATTCTGTGCACTAATTTGGGATGTTTGCAACTTTAACTGAACATATAAAAGCATTTCCTGATATTATCTAAAAATTCTCAGTAATAAATGTAACAAATTAGTACAGTATTTTCAAAAGTGGAAGTACTCTAAGGTTAGGCGATAAGTGACTTACGCCTAATTTAATGTGTCAAGATGCAAGTCTTAATCGTTTTGCAACACCAATTTTCATAGCGTTGAAATTATTGAACTTTCTACATATTGTTCTTGTAGCACTGGCAATATGTGGTACGTTTAAAACTTTCAAACCATAGAAAAAATAAATAAAAATAAATTACCTCATAGATGAATATTTATCCGATTTCGTCATTCTTACTAATGGTCTCCCCAATCAGCAAAAATATTGCAAGTGAATACTTGAAAAATTCAACACACACAAAAGTTCCAAATTATTTGTAGAAGTTCTGTTGAATTACCGAAATATCTGATTTACGAAACGTCCACGTAGTTACTACTAACTGATGAAGCATGGGAAGAATTAACCAGCCTGTACCGGAATAAAAGCTATCACAAGGTCGGAAGATGTCACTTTGTAGTATAAAAACTACGGATTCATGACCCATCCACACAGTTTATAAAATGGCAGGAGTCATGTGATGAATACTTTAGCTTGCAGTAATATTTGGGTTATTGCCGACTGGGAAGAACCACCCTAAATGCTCGAAAACGTTGGGTTCAAAGATTTCACACAAATAGTTGAAATTATGAGTAGAATATTCTAGTTTGCAGAACACCAGGGCTGTCATCAAAAACTGGGAAGAATCTCTAAGTATCAGAAAACAGCACAAAGCAAAGTATAAAATACTTAAAAACACTTAAAAGCTTAAACATTTGTTGAAATCACCACAGAGACTCTAACGATGAACTGTAGTTGGAGAAAATCTTTGTTCAATAGCAATATTAGGACTGTGTCAAAGTCAGAAAACATTGCTTTGAACATCAAAAAAAGGAAAGCAAACTGAAGTAAAGTACATAAACAACAACAAAAAAAACACACAAAAGCTTAAAGACTGCTGGAGTCTATCACCAATAGTTCATGAAAAAGAAATGTGATCAGAGGCAAAAACTCTCTAACAGCGACGCATTTCTAACCAGCTAGGTCCATCTTCAGGATGCTTTGATCTCAGCATGTGAAAACTCAACTGTATCTGTGAGTCTCCCATTAGCAACTGGTTTTCTGCAGGTTATATCTAAGGTGTGTTGGCCACGCTATGTCATTATGTCATTGGAATGCACTCCAAAGTATTGGTACAATATAAGATTTTCATTAGATTACCTATTACTGACTTCAGTTAAAACTTGAATCATGTTCAGAACTTTTTGAGTTCCTCTTGAATGTTCCATCAGGATGTACCAAAAACAGAAAAGTGCATTGTTGAGTATAAGAAATCTATCACAGATATTCTTAAAACCATTTAGAAAACTGTATGTAGGCAAAAGCGAAAGTTCAAAAACATTAAAAACGAATTTATCTGTAAAAGTTGCTGAAGCAGCTAGATTTTCAAGTTATGTTAGGTGTAGTTAATTCTTCATGTGTTAAGCCTAATTCAAACTTATTTTTAGTTCTAAGTTGGTAAGCCCAAAGTTCTTGTGAGGCCCAAATACTTTTACAAGATTTCAAAGGAAACTGTAGAAAATGTTGGGTCAAAATGTGAAAAGCTGCATGGTCACACTCTAGAAGGTCCAGTTTTCAGAAAAAGTTTAAAAACAGAATGAAGTAAAGCTGAACTCTAGTCTATACCCTCACTTGGTTCAGTCCTGTGTGCTTCTTCAGGGACAAGATGTTATCTCTTTTACAAATGTTTTATTTATTCAACTGTTTTTAAGAATCTCCAATTTTGATTTGTATTTCTCATATACAGTAAAACCTCTGAATAGCAGACAACCCTGGGACATGTCTGCAATCGGGGGCCGTCTGCTATTCAGGAGGGGTTGTCTCCTGAGCCCAACTCGGCACACAATAAAAACCTTCATATTAAATACTACACATACACAGTCGAGTCACATTATTGTGACCACCATCCAATATCCAGAGTAATCGCCATGTGCAGCGCGGACAGCAGCTACACAGGTTGGGAGCAACTCAATAAGGTGCTGGAAGGTGTTCACAGGTGTGTGGAGCCATGATGACTGCAGTGCATCTGACAGCTGCTGGAGGGTGCGTGGTGGAAGATCCAACATGATCGAGGTGGTCCCACAGATGCTCAATTAGGTTTAAGTCTGGGGAATTAGGGGGATAGGGAAGTACTTTGAAGTCTTTATCGTGCTCTTCCAAACACTCTCGGGCATTTCTAGCTCTGTGACACATTGCAGTGTCGTGCTGGAAGATCTCATCCTCCTCAGGGAAGACAATCAGCGTGTATGGGTGTACGTGGTCTGCAAGGATGGATTCATAACGAATTTGGTCCATAGTGTCTTCCACAGGTTCATGAGTGGACCCAGAGAATGCCATAGAAACATTGACCATAACGCTGCCGCCCACCATCTTGTGTTCTGCTAGCAATGGTTGAAGAGTGTTTGTTCTCTGATGTTTCTCGCCTTATAAACCAACATCCATCTGTTTGATGAAGCAGAAAGCTTGACTCATCGAAGAAGGGAATCCTTTGCCGATCAGCGGAGGTCCAATTTCGATACTGCCATGCAAATGTAAGCCTTTTCTGCGGATGCACCTTCGTTAGCATAGGTGTAGTGACCGTGCTTCTTCATCAGAGCCCCATACACAGAAGGGTTCTCTGAACTGTTGTTTTAGACACACTTCCGGTAGCCCTCTGGTTCATTCGGCCAGTTAGTTGCTCCATTGCAGCGTGTCGATTGGTCCTCACACACCTTCACGGCCGACATTCACATCTCACAATGGGACATGGTGCTCCGCAGTTTCCGCTTCACTCATTTGCAATGGTGCCATTTCTCCACTCATGATACACTTTAACCACAGCAGCACGTGAACATTTCCCAAACTGTGCTGTTTCAGAAATATTGCCACCCTTGGCCTGAAAGTCGATAATCATTCCTTTTTGCAAATTTCAAAAATCGCTCCTTTTATCCATGACAGCAATGAGTGATGTGTTTTCAGACTGCCTACAGAACACCTTACATACCCTCCAAGCCAGCTCATGACATATGTCTTCTTTCATTGGCTACGCACTGTTGCTGTCAAAAGTAGGAGGTGCTCACAATAATGTGATTCGACTGTGTAATATGTAATTATTATTATGTTTTTTACTAGATGTTTTATTCTTTTGCTTTTGTTTTACAGTGAGAAACAATATGTGTAGATACCAGGGGCATATTTAGTAGGGGGGGGGGCTTGCCCACCCAAAGTGCTTCATATTTTTGTTTTTGGTTAAAATGCAACTTACATTAGAGAAAGAAATGCTTTGTTTAATAAAAAATGCATCAACTTACATAAAAAATGCTTTAGTTCTTCTATTTCTTATTAACTTTTATTTTGTTCTGGCAGATTTCAAAAAATCCACTTTTCATCACCCCTCCCCTTCCCCTTCAAATTTTTTTTTATATACACCTCTGATGGATACATATAATACATGAACAGTATTTATGTTTTAAAATACAGTACATACAGTATTAACATTTTGTTGTGTGTTTAAACGTATGTACATAATAAAATATGCTAGACCATGAATTTCAAAACACATGTACTTACCTTTCATACATGCATACATACTGTACATATCACTAAGCTGTTCTCTGAGATTCAGAGGTCAGCTCCTCAAAGAATGTATATCTGCCAGATTAATATTTAACTTTTGAAACTATATTTTATTTATTGTTGATGTATAACACATTTCCATTTACAGCGATCTTGGCATACAGCTTGAGCTACACTGATACCCATCACACGATACACACAAGACTTTTTGCACTTCATATTCATTATCTTTTTCTCATGCAGACATTCCTGAATATGGCCCTTCCAAGATTCTCACAGTAAAACCAAACCCTCCTGCAATAATGTGCCTGCTTAAAGACAGGGATCCTGTCTCCCCTCTGGACACCCCTGGAGTTTATTCTATTCCCATTTCAACTTCCTCTGGTCTCTCAGTGTATATTGGAAACACATACCGAAGCATCAATACAAGAATTAGTGAACACAAAAAAGTGTTTCCAATGGTCTTCCAAAGACAGCATTATCTGCACTAACCCTTGAAGACACCTCTGCAGTTCCCCTATGGAGAGAGACAAAAAAAGTTGCCCCATTCATCAACAAAGCATTGAAATTTTGTTCACCAAAAAACTGCAATTCAGTGACCCTTCACCAAATCCCATTTGTCTGGATTTCTCACCTAAAATCTGGCAACAGTTCCAGCACACCAATTTCAAATTGTAGCTCTGGCAACCAGCCCATCCAGTCGATTGCGGGCGATCAAGGTCGTAGGATGACCAAAAGCTACCGCTAAATGAACCATTTTACCATACGTGACTTCATGTGTTTTCGCTCGATTTCTATGTTTATGTGTTATTGTCACGTGAAGCCTGAGTTCAAACCACATAACTTTGGTTTTTGAATTTCATACAATATCTCAGTTTGAATTTCATACAATATCCATATATCCAGGACAACACACTCTGCAACTTACTTTTGCTCTCTGCCAACAGGGATTGTGTCATCAGCATATGGCAATCTGCATACAGGGAAATTACCAAGACATAAACCATTATTGTCCATTTTGCATCCATAATTACTCGTATATTAAACAGCCATGGCGACATTACACAGCCTTGTCTGACACCAGTTCTAACAGAAAACCATTTCAATACAATACCATTCACTCGTATACATGCTCTACTGCCAGCATACATGGCTTTCACACTATTAAGTACACCAATGAGCCATTCCACTATGATCACTCCCAGCCTAGAAAAATGAGCGCGCCTGGAGACCGAACGGTGGCGCAGGTGAAGTTCACAGAGAAGTATATACACAACCCGAGGACTGGCTTTCGGTTAGGAGAGTGTATTCGGAGTCAGAATGGGAAAAGCTGTCAATTTATCAGAGTTTGATAAACGACAAACTGTGATGGCACAGTTCCTCAGAACTACGATCTCAAAAACGGCACGGATTGTGGGTTGCTCACGTGCCGCTGTAGTGAGTATGTATCAAAAGTGGTGCACATATGGCCAAATGACAAACCGTCATCCAAATGCGTGTTGTCTGCAGCTCATTGATGTCACAGGGGAGCAGAGACTGTCGTGTATTGCTCACAGTGCGACAAATCACCCGCAGCTACAACAGTGGTGATCAGGGCAATGTGTCACAGCGCACAGTTCGTTGCAGCCTTCTGTGTATGGGCCTTCATAACAGAAGACCCAGCCGGGTCTCCAGGCTCACTGCCTGTCACTGCCAACAATGCATAAAATGGCCCAAGATCGTCGAGATTGGACTGTGGATGATTGGAAGAAGGTGGCCTGGTCTGACGAATCAAGATTCCTGGTGCATCACGTAGATGGCCGAGTGCAGATACGCCAATTACCAACAGAGGTTATGGCACCTGGATGCACTGTTGGGCAGAAACAGGCCAGCAGCGGCAGTGTTATGCTGTGGGCGATCTTTTCTTGGGACACTTTAGGCCCCATTATCCCATATAGCACAATCCCTGACATCTGTCAGGTATCTGAAGATCGTTGCAGACCAAGTTCACCCATTCATGGCAACTGTGTTCCCTGGCCATTACCAACATGATAATGCGCCATGCCACACTGCCAGAATCGTCAAGGAGTGGTTGGAAGAATATGCTGGGGACTTTCTGTTAATGCCTTGGCCTCCAAATTCACCTGACATGAACCCAATCGAGCATTTGTGGTTCGACTTGGAAAAGTAGGTTCACGCTAAATCACCACCACCACCCCAAAATGTACGGGAACTGGAGGACCTGCTGTTGGCATTATGGTACCAGTTACCCCAGTATACCTATCACCAACTCATCAAATTGATGCCTTGCCGAGTGGCAGCTGTTTTGTGGTCTAAAAGGGGTCCTACAGCTTATTAGGTAGGTGGTCATAATGTAGTGGCTCATCGGTGTAGATTTCCAGTAATACCATATTTATTCAGGACCTTCCACAGAAGTGTCCCATTTACTCTGCATAAGCTTTCTCTAGACCTTCTTATCAATAGACATACTTTTCGATCATCATGCGTAATGCAAAAATTTGGTTAGTGTAGCCCTTAGCAGGCATAAAACAACTCTGTACATCCCCCACTTTCTCTGATGTAAGACCTTGTACCTTATCAATAACAACCTTACCAAACACTTTCCCTGGTACACTAAGTAAGCTGATACCACAACAGTTCTTGTATTCAATCTGATCATGTTTCCCTTTATACAAAATGTATTTTTATATTCTTCAACAGTGCTAATCCCATATACACCCTTCATTTACAAAAACTTCTGTAATTCTACACTACACTTTACATTGTCTTTTAAAATAATTGTACACCTCGTCTACTGTACAACTGCATCAGATGCTTCCTCAATCAAATCATTTTCTTCTGATGTTTTCGAAGCAATGAACTCTCACAGATTTTTCATTGCTTCTTCGACAGACAGATCTTCATCAACCATAATAAAATCCTTTGCATTTTATTTGCTGCTTAGAAATTTAATTAGTTCGAAAATGGTGTCTAAATCCTCTTCTTCTGAATTGACAACAAATACCCTACGTTCTTATGTTTCCTTAAAAGAAGGGGTGCCCACTTCCAAGAAAAGATCTGCCATTTGAAATCATAAACCAGTAGTTTTTGTATTGCAGATCTGGAAGACAAAAGTACTCTATTTCCATCCAATGAAGCTATGCAAAACCTTTGAGGCAAAAATACTCCATTTTTTCCCCTTCAACATTCATGTCTTTTAACTCTCTTAAGATCAAAATCATTGCCCATTATTCAGAGAGTCTATTATTAAATACACAGAATCATATATACTTCAGGGGTCAGGATCACAAAACTGTCCGCTAAATGGAGGTAGACACTATTCGGGAGTGTCCGTTAAGGAGGTTTTACTGCACAAAAATTCACTTCACTATTTTTTTTTTAGTACGTCCTACGGAAATGCTTTCAAGACTTCCAAATTTATTTTCTTAACACAATTACAGTTTTAAATCAATCCATAAAAGATGCCTCTGCAATGAAAATCTTCATATTCGACTAGTTCTTTGGAGTTATGGTTAAAAACCTTTATAACTAACTTAAGGCAAAAATATTATTTAATAAGGTTTTAGTGTTCTCACATTCTATAAACTATTTCCTCACATTTAACCCTAAACACAATATAAGGAAACCTTGTTTTCTTCATTTTGTCAAGCACTGAGTCTTATCTTATTGTAGTCAAACATTTCTGATCTATGAAATTGTCCTGCCATCTTTATTGTGGTCTCCTTTTTCCTTTTTTTATCATGGTTTCTGTTTTTTGACTTGTTCACTATTTTTTCTCTTCTGTTTGGTCTAAATGGCAGTTCCATTCCAGTATTCTCTTTGAAGTCCCTTTTTGAAAATAAATGGCAACTGAATAATTGATTATAAATCATACTTCACATGATTCTCTTATTTTTTATTCATTACTTTGTTTTTATATTCGACTAGTATTTTGGAGTTAGTTATGGTTAAATACATAACTAACTTAAGGCAAAAATATTATTTAATAAGGTTTTAGTGTTCTCACATTCTATTTCCTCACATTTAACCCTGAATACAATAAAACGAAACCTTATTTTCTTCATTTTGTCAAGCACTGAGTCTTGTTTCATTGTAGCCAAACATTTCTGATCTTCTATGAATTTGTCCTTTCATCGTTTTTGTGGTCTTCTTCTTGTTTCTTTTTATCATGGTTTCTGATTTTTGACTTTTTCACTATTTCTTTCTCTTCTGTTTGCTATATATGGCAGTTCCATTCCAGTATTCTCTTAGAAGTCCCATTTTGAAAATAAAGTTCAACTCAATAATTGATTATAAATCATATTTCACATGATTTTCTTATTTTTTATTCATTATTTTGTCTAATCTTATTTATCATTACTTTTTTTGAAAGTTTGCATTTCTTCTGTATGGAGTGTTTGTTCGGTTTCATCTACATCTGCTCCTCTTTGGCTTGAATATGACATGAGTGGTCAGATACTTATTAAGTGTTCTTGTATATTCTTACCATTCATTTTTCTATTTGTACCTCTTGATTTCTCAGTTTCAGATCATTTAACAATGATGATGCTTTTTGTGAAGTCACTGTTTGGTGATGAGATACTTATTCTTCAATTTGATCCAGCACCAATAACTCAAAATAATTGAAATTTGATATTAATTCTATTGTTTTATTTTATAAATCAAGTTTACCTCTTGTGGGTTCTTTAAATAGTATCATGTGTTTTGTTTTAAAAATGTTTGTGTTGTGTTAATCTGTTGATTTCTTAAATTCAAAAAATAGCTTTGCAGGCCATCTCTGTTTTCTACCATTAATACACATCACCCACATAGCACAGTAACTGTAGATTTTGTCAATCAATACTTATTCCTTTAATGATAATCTTTTTTCATTTTTTCATTATATGATCCATTACGCTAAACACAAGATTAAGTGATTCTTCTTTTCCTATACCAGCCTACATTTTCACTTTATCTGTTCATTTAGTGTCTGCTTGAACTTTACAGTAGACATCTCTATATATTTCTTTGGTAATTTTGACTATTGTTTGTAGTGTGGCTTGCTTCCTCATTCTGGTTATTAACTGTTTTGGTATCACATGTGTCAAAAATGTTCTCCTAAATCAATAAAGAACATCAATAAATTCGATTCAAGATGTTTCCCCATTATCTCTGTCTTACTGTAAATATAATGTCATCACAAAACATATCTGGCATCTGAAGCCTTGTTCATTTTTCAGATTCAGGGTTTCATTTAATTTTACATTCAGTGTACAGAAGAAAAGTTCCAATAAAGTATTCATAAAATTGATCCCCTTCACAGTTTTCTGGCTTTCTTTTTCACCTTTTTTTAAATATTGATAGAGTTACATTTTTTTGCCACTCACCTGCCACTTATTTTCTTTCAGTATTTTATTATTAAAATCCCTGTAACTTCTTAATCACAGTTGGTCCACCATATTTTATTAATTAGCTATTTATTGCATTTGAACCTGTGCCATTTCTGTTTTTAATTTTTTCACTGCAGTTGTTACTTCTTCAAATAGCTTCACTATATATGAGGGGTGTCCGACAAGTATCTGGATTTTTACTTCCATCGATAAAAAACTGTGTGTTTGATCGTATGTATGCGTGAAACTGTTATGACTACTTTCAGTGAAATGCCTTAAAAGCAGAGCAACTTCATACTAACGCTAGGTGGCGCTGTCAATCAAAAACAATGGCGGCTACATTAAATGTCCAGTTTGAGCAGCGAGCAGTAGCGAAATTTTTAAGGAAAGAAGGTGTAAAGGCTGTGGACATTACGAGAAGACTTCAGACGGTGTATGGTAATGCGGCTATGTGTCATTCCAGTGTTTATGAATGGGTTATGAAGTTCAAAGATGGCCACGAGAACCTTGAAGATGAGGCATGGTCAGGCAAACCTAACACAGCCATGACTAATGAAATCATCAAACAGCTTGACGACTTGATTAAAGGTGACAGACGCATTCGTGTTCAGGATATTGCCATGGAATTAGATATTAGTAAAGACTGTTAGACGAATTATTCATGAACATCTCAACTATAGGAAGATCTGTGCCAGATGCATACCCCGAATGCTTACAGCGGTGCACAAATGCCAAAGGAATGAACTGGTACAGCACTATGATAAGGAGGGTGATGCATTCCTGCGATGCATAATCGCAGGCGATGAAACATAGATTCATCAGTTCGAACCAAAGACAAAATAGCAAAGTATGCAATGGTGTCATCTGAATTCACCCCCATCAAAGAAGTTCAAAGTTGGTTTGTCAGCATCCAAGGTCATGGCTACTGTCTTCTGGGACAAACATGGCATCCTTCTGGTTGAGTACTTGGCAAAAAATGAAACAATAAATGCAAAGGCCTATGTGAAGACACTGAGAAAACTTTCACAGCATATCCAGACCAAATGGCCAACACTGAAAAACAATCAAGTGTTGCTTCAGCATGATAACACTCGCCCACATATTGCTAAACCAGTGCGAGCAGAAATCATAAAACAGAGATGGACTGTTCTTCCACACCCTGCTTACAGTCTGGACTTGGCACCTTCCGATTTTCATGTTTTCAGTCCTTTGAAAGATAATCTTCGTGGCCACCACTATGAGAGCATGGACGATCTGCGAGCGGCTGTCTGCCAATGGATTCGCAACACCCCTGCTATTTTCTTTGCTACCAGAATGAATTGATTTGTTGATCAGAGGAGGAAATGCATTATGCTGAACGAAGAATACCTGGAAAAGTGACTTTGATTGCTCATACCACTGTGTGAGTATCATATTTATGCATCCTATTTTTTTCTCTCCCGTAATTGATAGGAATAAAAATATGGATACTTATCGGACACCCTCGTAGATCTTCAACACTCTTCGTAGTTGTACAGTTTACTACAGTGTTATTTCCATTATAGTTTCTTTATTTTTCATTATATTACAGGCTTATCCTGTTGTTGTTTCCTATTGTTTGTTACTGTTTTCTTAACCTGTTTCTGTATTCCACAGAAATGATCTTCAAGTTGCTGACTGTTTCCCTGAATTTATTTTTTTATTCTTCTGTTTTCAAAAAATTATTTCTCACTATTCAGCACCTTTCTCATGTTTCTGTATTGTTTTTCAATTGGTAACTACCAGCTTCCATTTTTCTCTATCTTCTCTATAGTTTGATCACATCATAAAATCAGCCACCTTTTATTATTGCTCATGTTCTTTCTTATAAATCCCAATATTTCACTGGCTGCTTTATAAAAAAATATTTGCAAACTTTGTCCACTGTTGATTCATATCATCATTACCATCTAAATGAGTTGTTTATAAATGTACTTTGTAATATATTTTGGTAAAGGTTCAGAGCACTTTCACCTTGTAGAAATTCTACCTTAACGTTTCTTCACTCATCCTGTGTTTGATCTATTTTGTATTTCACCATTTCCCACATGCTTTCAACTTTAATAGTATCAAACTGTGACAAGATCGCATTTCTGCTGATAAGTGTAATCTAACATCAATTATTTCTAGCAGGAACACCTTTCTGGTTGTTGCTATGCAGTTCACTATTGATTCGTTTTGTCTGATGTTGCTCCGGATACTTCTATATCATTTTTTACATTGGAAAAACCCAGTTTATTCAAAACTCATTATTTGTTCAAAAGTTCTGGGAACCTTTCTCCATTACTATTTATTATTTCCTCATTATATTTCTGCAGCACTTTGCATATCAGTTTGTTTCCAATTTTTGCATTGATGTCTTTAATCGGTGGATTATGAGTTTGTTTCCAATTTTTGCATTGATTGATTTAATCGGTGGATTATGATGACAGATGAGACTTCACTTTTTAGAGCATTTCCAGAAAATATTATGACTCTGAAATGAGAAAAATGCAGAGGTCTGTGGTTGAGAAGTACACTAGGATAACAGCGAGCAAGGACAATGGCAAGCATGATTTGTCGTAGTGAGTGCAGCAAGCAAGGCTGGAGGCACAGCTTCCATTTTTTTTTAAATATCGAAACTTGTCTTTCTTAATTCTACTCTTATTTTTATTTTATTATTTTTTTAATTTTATGTTTTGGGAGTATTCCGATTTCCAAGGAGGTCACTTAACCCTCCTTGACCCTGGTTACAGGTGCCAATGACATATTGAAGTTGGGTACAGAGTTAAGTATTAATAGGGTATGCTAATTAGTTATTAATTAATATACTCTATTGATGTTTATGAAAAGAATCAATAGTTGAAAACTATTCATTTTTGTACTTTTTTTCATTTAAGTGTTTGACACAAGAATCTGAAATTAGAGATAAATATTCCAAAAATGGATCTATAATACAAACTTTAATTAAAAATGTAATTAAAAATCATTAAAATCCAATTTCAATTAAAATTATTTAATTAAAACAGAAACGTCTCTAACATATTACTAAGTTATTTAATTAAAACAGATGTTTCATGCCTCTTGATTTTAATCAAGCCCTATATTAAAGGAATCAGAAAACAAACTTTAAAATGAAGAGCAAAAGAAGCAAAGCTGTTGCCAAAATTAACAATTAAAAACTGTGTTTTTTCACTGGATCATTTATCCTTCCATTTTCAAATTGGTTTTGTGAGTCACTGAAATTAGCCTTTCATGACCATCAAAAAATTTGAAACTAATGTTTTAAGACAGTTTATCAGTATTTTAGAGAGATTTACTTGTCCTTTGGTCCCATTTTTGGAAATAAAATTTTGTAAGATAATGCACAATCTGTGCACTGATTTTGAAAAAAACATTTTCTTTGGCACATATATCATCTATATATTCACTTGTTCATGATGCCATTTCCATATTTGCACAGTAACAGAAAAGATGCTCTAAAATATGTTAAGTCTAAGGAAATATTTCACTACTACTGCATTATGACTGTGGTGTCAAAGATTTAAGAGCTGTTCCATTATTGTTTACTTTCTGTGAATTTCACTACTTCATGTTTTACATTCTTTGCTACTGAAATGTAATCTGCAACACATACAACTCATATCAGAGATTGGTTTCCTGCCTTAAACTTTTAAAGTATTGTTTCCTTTCATTAGTTTAATTGCTAAGAACTGACAAGAAAAAGCTTTATAAGACATAAAAGAACATTTGGTGTGAATACCTGCAATTACAAAACTTCAAGTATCTATCCTTAGCTAATTGTGATGCAAGCTCTAATTGATGGTTTTCCATTAAATCTTCATTTACAACAACAATTAAAGGTTTCTGTTCTTCAAGAGATTCTAGTATGCAGCCAGCCCCTGAAAAATAGATGCATTACATTGTACAATTACACCATCATAACTGAAAATTATAACAGACATAGTGATTTCATTATGAATCAGACAGTAAGAACATACTTCAAGTACTATGAAAAGATCCTAAGTAAAGATAATTTATCACAGAAATTAAAGAAATGATCTTCACAAGTACATGGGAAATACAGAAGAATATTACTTTAAGCCAAGGATGGGCAAATTATGGCCCAAGGGCCACACGTGGTCTGCCAGTGTGTTCAATCCGGCATGCAAAATAGATAATGTAAAAGTGCTGCTTCTCTTAGGCATTATTTAATTAATTATTAATTCATTATTTAATTCAGAAAACATTGCTTGTTCTATTCTGAAATGTTCCTTCTTAATTTCTAGGTACAGTTTCAAGATAAGATCCATTTCACCTTTCAAAAGCACATTTCTACTTTGCTTACAACACGTGCTGCAATTCCTCTTTATTTAATTTCGAAATAGACACCAACCATGTTGAATGACATGTCCACTGATGTCAGGGGGGATGTGGGTGTTAGGACACCAACATTGCAACCAACTCAACAGCGATGAGGACGTATGCATGTGTAAAATTTTTCCTTGTTGGGACTTGGTTGCTTCAGAATCACCAACACTTTGAGGTGAGTGCTCCTTGTCATTGGCATTCAGATGCAGAGGTAGAAGGTTTGGTGGTAGTGAGGGAGGGATGTTGTTCGGGTTTTACTAGGATAAAAACAATGATAATAGAGTGTAGTTTTCTGCTTCGCAGCTTTTAGTTTCCATATAATTACCAACATTTGGTCAATGATCCCATATAAACATCATATTCATGCATGTTTTAGTTTCTATTACACTATTATAGTATCTGATTTGCAAAAATGCCTAGTACTTCTAGAAACATAAAGTTGACGTGGAATTCAAGTGTTCAAAGATGAGTGGTTGTAGAAGTATTTTTTCACATTGCACAATAAGTCAGTTTGTCTTATTTATAACGACGCTATGGCAGTGTTCAAGGATCTGAATCTTCCATGCCATTTCTCCTCAAAATGCAACAATGTCAGGCTATGCTGCTATGACCAAGGCTGAACGAAAGCAAAAGGCACAGACACTTCAGAAAAAACTTTCAAGTCAAAAGAATATTTTTAAAAAACAAGACACTGCACAGAAATTATCCACTCCTGCCAGCTATATTGTAGCATATAAAATAGTGAAAAGTAAGAGAACTGCATCTGATGGTGAATTTTTAAAAGACTGTAGCTTGAATGTTTGCAATCTGATTTGTCACAAAAACACTGAAGAATTGGAATCAATTAACTTGTCTCAAAAAACAATTACAAGCAGAACTGAAGCTACTGATAATAAGATTGCTAATTTCAAGTTTTGCTCTCCAGCAATGGACAAGTGTACCGATGTAAGTGACACAGCTCAATTAATATTTTTATAAGAGGGATTGATGACAACTTTTACATTACTGATGAATTGGCTGTCTTAAAATCAATGAAGGGTATAACAACTGGGTTGGATATTCATCAAGATTTAAAAGAACTAGAAATACTTCTTGTGAGTATATGCAATGATACAACTGATAGCATGCCAAATACAATGGAAAGAAGGTTAGGCTTCATTGGAATTTTTAATAAAGGAAAGCCTGATAATAATGTGTTATTTTTACACTGCATTCTATACCAAGAGGCACTTTTTAAGTCTGCGTTTGATTTTAAATGTATACCTGACGTAGTAATTAAGCTTGTAAATATTATTTGCCAACCCAGGATTTTCACACAGATAGTTCCAAGATTTTCTGAGCTCTTTGGATTCTGATTATTCAGATGTACACTAAGGTGAGATGGCTTAGTGTTTGCTATGTCTTTGAATGTGTATGGAATTTAAAGGAGGAAATTATACTTTTCATACGTGATCATAACAAATTTGAAGAGCCTGCAATGCTGGAATACAAAGATTGGCTCTGTGATTTTTCATTTTGCACTGATCTTCTTTGCCACATGAATAAACTGAATATACATAAGTCATAAAGCACCATGGAAATTGACAGTTTTTGGGTGAAATCTGGGAACATCTAAAATGAACAGCTTTCACTTTTGCCACCCACCTATCTAAGAGTTTTTTTCACATTTTCCAAAACTGCAGTCTGTTGCACCTTTTTCGGATGAAAATATCATTCATTATGAAAACTGTGTAAGAAAATTGCTTGCTGAATTTAAACGTTTTCAAGATTTTAAGAATACTGAGCTTGACCCAGAAGCAGATCCAGAGGGGAGGCATGGGAGGAGCAGGCCACCCCTCAGGAACCAAGGAAAAGCTTTGATTTGTTAGGTTTTAACAACAAATTAAGTATTTTCTTGGGAAAGAAAGTATTACTTAAAAGTATATTTCTTTCATTAATTAACTGGAAGATATCAACGATTGATTTTATCATTCAGAACTAATGGGGATTTGTATTTTCCATTTTCATAAGGTAATTTTATGCTGTGTACTCATTATTTTGCAACACTACCACTGACTAGAGGGAGGCACCAGCAGCCTACCCCTCACAAAAATCCTGGATCCACCCCTGGCTTGACCTGGATATTTTTAGCATGCCGTTCAAAGTGGATTATGAAAAAGTGAGAACTGACTTACAGCTGGAATTGTTTGAACTGGAGTGCAATTCTCAAATGAAGCAGGCTTTTATAAACACAACAAAACTGAATTTTTTTATAAAACCATTCCAAAATCAACATTTCCACATTTGGTAAATCATGCCCAAAAGCATATGACAATGTTTCCATCCTCATATTCATGCGAACAAGTGTTTTCAACCATGAAACTTAGGAAAAGCGATCTTAGAAACCGACTTGAAGATGATCATCTGTCTTTCTTGAGAATCACCTCGTCACAGTTTAGCACAGTTTATGGAAAACTGCCAGAAGCTCAATCACAGTTTTACTCATCTCACAAGCCATCATATAAATCATTTGAATGGACTTAAAAACAATTTAGTAGATATGTATGACTGTTTTGCATGCTCTATGTATTTAAACTTATTCATGTCAGTCTATTATGTGTGTTTATTATCTTTTTAAAACGAATTTTGAAGAAAAATATATGAAAAAGTCTTTGGCCTACCGGATTTTTTTTTTTTTTTTCATTTGGCCCTGCTATAAGTTTGTCCATCCCTGCTTTAAGCAATCAAATTTCAGGATTGAATCACTTATGGTATACTGTTCTCCATGTAATATTTTTTAAGAAAATTGTAAGCCCTGTAGTAAGAATCGAACACATACTGCCCTGGAGAATTAATCGAACCTGTATCTCCCAGATTCAATTCCTGCTCCAGAGCAATGTACGTAACTTCCAAGTTTTCTGAGATGTTGCATGGAGAACAGTGAACTATGAGGTGTGTACAAAAAGTGCTGGGATTATATTTGTAATTTGAAATACAAAACAGTTACAAGATAATCAAATGCTTTTAATTCAAAATACTCTCCTTCTTAGCTAATGCAGTGGTCACAGTGTTTTTAACATTTCTTAAAATACATTTAGAAGTCTCCATTTAGGACCATATTCAGTTCCTATGTTGCATTTTCGATGATATTGTCTACACTCTCAAATTTTTGCGCCTTAAGATTTGAGCCCATTGGAGAAACAAAAATAAAGTTGCAGTGGTCTAAATCAGATGTAATAATATCATAATGCTGGTATAGAATTACAGAGATTTTGTGTTTGATTAAGAACTCATGGGTGGGCAGTGCTGAACATTCAAGTGCCTTATCGTGATGCAACAGCCAGTACTAAGACATTTGTGCCGAATTTTTCCTTTAGTCTTTTCAAAACCTCTTTGCAATAAGTTTGGTTCCCAGTCTGCCCAGTCAAAGCAAATTCAAAAGGCACCACGTCTTTAACATCAAAGAAAACAGTCAACATCACCTTCACATTTGATTTTACTTGCCAACCTTTTTGGGTTGAGGAGAGTTTTTGTCCTCTTTAATACATTTGATTTTTTGTTCTCTACATTTTTAGTTGCTGCAATTAAATATCAAAATTTTATAATTCCATGGGGGGAATGAGTTTTTAGTTGTAAGGATGTGAACAGTTCAAGGTGTTCATGAAAATATCAACATTGTGTCAAAAAATGTTTGCTTTCAACAATGCAAAATGTATAATATAACAATAACAGACAACAGTTTTAAAAGCATTGCATCTGTAGAGCAAGCTGAACCAGGGACCAATACATGAAAAGAGATTTAAACTTTCACTCACTCTCTCTTTCTTCCTGTGCCACACACACACACAATGGCATACTGATAAACTTTTAATGAATTATCCCAAAGTATTTAATGCAATTAACATAAAATATGTGTATGATACATAACATGTTAATTTGTACTGAAGAAAAATAATGGTCTTCATTTATTGTTCTAGTATGCCATCATTTCTCTGGTACATTTTTAGAGTTGTACATGCATATGAAAAGCTGTGGGGGAAAGTAATGAAATTGGGCAATGCAACATGAAATAAAAAATCCATAAAATACTCACACAAACAAAAAAAATCATCATTTTTAGAGGAGCCATCAACATGCAGCTCAAGATGAACACGAAAGTATCAACATTATGTAAAAACAAATAAACAAGTTTGTTTTCGGGCATGATACGGTAATTTCAATGCATTTATGTTAGTGTTTAAGATCTTAAAACAAGAGATAGAAGAAAATGGTTATGATGCCTGTTCTCCAAGGAATCAAGCAGAAATAAAATTTAGGAATGGAACATTCTTAAAGAAGGAAAATTTATATAGTAGTTTCAAACTGAGAATTTATGAAGGGGTTTTTTTCACTAATTATTTATTATGTATAATATTTAGCAATTAATTTTAATAAGATCTTTTGGCTGAACTCAGTCTTGGCCACACTAACAGAAAGAGTTTATGTAGTGGATCTTATTCACAAGTCTGTTGCCTGCAGAGACTTCCAAATAATCAGAATGTTGAAAGGTGAATTTGAATTGCAAAATTTGTATTAAAAAACATTGCACTAACTTTCCCTTGTAGCGTAAGGCAATTTTGTTGGTAAATAAAGCAATCTGTTTGATGTTATTCTGGTTAAGTATAGAAGAAGTATCTTCTATAATCAATAGAGAAAGAGCTGTAAGTACAAAGCCTGTCTCTATTCACAACAGAAGTTACTTCTAATATCATCATCATCATCATTGTCAACCATTATCAATCCACTGCTGGACGAAGGTCTCCCCAAGTTTCCTCCACAACGGTCTGTCTTGTGCCAGTCTCCTCCATGTCACCCCTGCATACTTTCGAATTTCATCCACCCATCTCCCATGTGGTCTTCTTCTGGGTCTTTTCCTGTCTCTTGGAATCCAATCTAAAATTTCGGCTGTCCATCGATGATCTGTCCTTCTGGCAGTATGTCCAGCCCATTGCCATTTCAGGGATTTAACTCTGATCATGATGTCTTCCACTCTTGTCATTTTTCGGATCCACGAGTTCCTCTTCTTATCTCTCCTGGTTACACCAAGCATGCACCTCTCCATGCTTCTTTGAGTTGTCTGCAGCCTTTGTATGTCTCTTTTAGTTAAGGTCCACGTCTCTGCACCATACGTAAGCACTGGAAGGATGCATTGATCAAACACTTTTTCTTTTAAGACATAATGACATATTGCTCTTGAAAATTATGCTGTTTCTTCCAAAAGCTCTCCAGGCAAGTTTTGTACGCCGATTAATTTCTTCATCAATGTGACCCTCACTTGATATCTGCTGTCCAAGATAAACGTACGTGTCTGTTATCTCCAGCTTTTCTCCATCAATCGATAAATCTTCATTTCTTGTAAAAGCATTGAACATCACTTTTGTCTTCTGAAAGTTCATTTTTAATCCTACTTCTTTTACTCTTGTCAGCAAGTTCCTGGATCATACTCTGCAGCTCTGATGGGATAGTTGCAAAAATGACTACGTCATCAGCAAAACGAAGGTGGGTTAGATAATCTCCATTAATCTTTATCCCCTTTGTTTTCCCAGCTCAGTGACTGAAAAACACCCTCCAATGTGGCATTAAAGAGCTTCGGAGATATGGTGTCACCTTGTCTCACTCCCTTTCCAATTTTTATGTGTGTTGTATTTTCAAACAGCCTAATCTTTGCACTTGCATTTTCATAGATGTTATTAATAATATTAATGTATGCATCTTCAATACCGCAGGTTTTCAGAGCCATTGTAACTGCTGATGGTTTCACTGAATCAAAGGCTTTTTCATAATCGATAAAAGCCATGCACAATGGAAGTTCATATTCCCTCGCTCTTTCAATTAGTTCTCTCAGCACGTGGATATGATCTATTGTGCTGTAGCCACTCCTGAATCCAGCTTGTTCTCTCGGTTGAGCCATGTCCAGTGTTACCTTCAAGCGGTGTGAAAGAACTTTAGTGAAGATTTTATAAACTACTGATAGGAGGCTGATAGGTCTGTAGTTTCGAGATCCTCAATGTCACCTTTCTTATGTAGCAGGATCATTGTAGCGGTGTTCCAATCCTCAGGAATCTTTCCTTCATTAAGGCATCGAGTGAAAATTTGGGCGAGTACTGTTTCGATTTCTCCACTTGCTTCTTGTATGATGTCTACAGTAATTCCATCTTCTCCTGGAGCTTTTCCTCGCTTCATGTTCTTGATTGCATGTGCAACTTCTGCTGGAAGGACTGGAGGAACTCTGGTACTGGTATCTTTCATGATGTCTGGAGTGCATATATCATCCCTTTCATATAATTTGGAGTAGAAATCTTTCACTCTTGTCAAAATTTCGCCTCTATTTCTTGTTACAGAACCATCTTCTTTTTCTCAGTGCCATAATCTGTTTTCTTCCCTTACTGAGATGTCCCTTTGCTATCTTTAGGCTTTGGTTGTTTTCAATTGCTTTCCTCACTAGTTCACAGTTGAATTTCCTTACGTCTTCAGTGATACTTTTTCTTACTGTCTTGCATAGCTCTATATATTCCACTTTGGAAGTCACATCTTCTTTAGTTGTCCTCATCTCTCTTCTTTTTTGCATCAACATTTTGGTTTTTCCTGATAATTTGTTCACATGCAACTTGTTCTTAGACCCAGCTAATTTTGTTGCTGTTTCCATAAGAGCTTTGGTTACTTTTCTGTTAACTTCAGAGATGTCCACTTCTTCCGATGTTAGGCCTTCTAAAGCAGAGAAATTGTTCTTCAGTTCTAACTTGAAGGTATTATGGTGTTTTTTAAGGTTGGTTATGTCAATAGATTTTGTTTGTCCTATGAGCTTGCCACGTTCAAGTTTAGTGTTGAGGTGCATCTTACATCTCACCAATCTATGGTCACTACCTGTGTTGAACTTGTTTAGCACACTGCAGTCTTCTATGACGAATTTTTTTGTTACACATAATAAAATCAATTTCACTTGTCGTCCCATTTGGATGTCTCCATGTCCATTTCCTGTGTGGCTTTTTCTTGAAGAAGGAGTTCAAGATGAAAAACCCTTCTGCCTCTGCAAACTCAACAAGAGTATTTCCACGCTGGTTTCTGTTGCCATGACCGAATTTACCTACTGAAGTTTCATTCTGTTGCCGTTGCCCTATTTTTTGCATTGAAATCTCCCATAATTATCTTCAAATGCTGCTTACCTTTATTATTTAGATGACAAATTTCCTCATAAAATTCTTCAATTTCTTCTTCAGGATGACTTGTGGTGGGTGCATAAGTTTGAATAATCTGAGCCTGGTATCTTTTCGAGAGTTGGATAACAAGTCGTGCAGCTCTGTCAGCTGCACTTCTAATATACCAAACTGGAATAACATCAAAAAGACTGAAAGGACAATGAAGTTTTATAAATCTGCAATTGATGTAATAACAAATATATTTTAATTCACTGAGCTTTCACTTTCCAACCAGTGCCATAACCAGCAGGGGGCTGGAGAGGATCAGCTCCCTCTGGAAGATTGATGTAAATTTTCTAAACTTTTTTTTTATTGTATGTGTGTGGGTGTGTGTGTGTTGTGTGTGTGTATGTGTGTGTGTGTGTGTGTGTGTGTGTGTGGTTTCTCACATATTTCATTATAAGCAAAAACTCTTATTTAGTCATGTACTAAACTTTTTTGAAAGAAAACAAAACTGAAATGATACAGCATGAATGATGGATAACTTGAATGAAATTATTTCTTGGGGTAAATGAATAAAAACATGAGTGCCAATATTTCTCAATCTTGTTTGTATTAAAGGTCAAGGGAGACAAAAATGCCCTCCCCTTTTTTTAAGGAAACATAAAATATAGAAGAACACACTCCCCTATACATCCCACCACCCACCCACCCACCCCCACCCAAAAAACAGAGGTGACCATGTAGTTGAGCAGAAGGATAAAGCTCTGTTCATCACTTGGTAAGTGACTATGAGATGCCAAGCAGCTATTAAGAAACTTCCATGTAGTTAATTGCCTGCAAAGAAGTAATGTTGAGAGAGAGGGGATATGAGGGTAGCTAAATGTGTATACTTCTAGGTACTGGAAAATAATGCTAAAGGGAAATCTTTGTGAGCGAGAGAGAGACAGAGTTTTCATCAAGTTTTCTTCCTGTTCATTGCTTTGGGGTCAGTAAGGGTGGTTTTGCGATAGAAAGGGGTTTATTGGCATGAATCTGGGTGATCTTAATTTTTGTGAGGGAAGGGAGAGGGTTTGGCTGTTTACCATGGTAAGAAGAGCAGGTTTCGTACACTTCTGGGGGGAGGGGGGATTCAAGGGCTTTTCAAAACTTTTCCAAGACATGTGCAAAAAAATTCCAGGATGATTATTACACTTTACAGTATCATGGTCAAATTATTTTTTTAAAGTTACTTCGGTTTTAAGTAATAAAAATAATGAAAGAAGTAAATGGATGAGTGTGCTTTTTACTCATTGCATTTCTTTTTAATCTTTTTAATTGGAGAATTACCCAATAATGCATAACTGAACCACAAGGCTTATCTCAGAAAATTCTTTCCCTCATCGGAAAATTATTAATTCAATCAGTCATTTTAGCTGCATCATTATTTTGCACGATCTTCCCATGTAATCAGTCTATCATTGATAACAAATGAATTTATTATAAAATAAAGCAAGAGCAGATTCAAAATTTAAGAATAGGAGGGCACACGTCTAATCAGTTGATACAAGAAATATAGAAGGAAACATTATATAAGTCTACGCCTGTTAGTGGAAGAATTGAGAATAATGAAAAAGTTGAAAATAGGGGGAAAATATCCTTCATAGGAAAAACTATGCTAAGTAAAAAGAATTTTTCAAATACGTCTCCCAGAAACAAAGATAGCAAATTAAAAAAAAAAAAAAAAAGGTTTCGACCTTTATGTTCCTAGCGGGAAACTTTGCATTATTTAAAGAGGTTAATGCTCCACATCTCTATTGTAGCGAATGGCATACCGTAGAGAAGAAATTTCTCAATGGGGTTTTCAGAAGCAGTGATAAAGCTGCAAACTGAAGTACAAAAACACCACCTAGTTACAGAACTGTGAACTACAAAATTCTGCATATACTAATCTAAAGTGCTCTACAAGGTAAATGGCATCTGGTGAAAGAATTTTTAAATTGCACATGTAGAAGCAGAGATATTGGAAAAAAGAGATTGAGCATTTGCACTCCATTTAAGCACTAATTTCAAATTTCAAGGCTTTTCAAGACAGCTTTGAAAAAAAAAAAAAACTTTTTCCACGATATTCCAGACTTTGAAAACGTTATCATGATTTTTAAGGACTTAGATTTTTGAGCACCCAGGCGCACCCTGAAAGAGGCAATCTCCAAGCACCAGTGAAGAATGTGTGATACAAAATGGAGAAAAAAGTGGAACCAAAGAAGGGAGTAGAAAGAGTTAAAATATGACATCAATAACTTCTCAATGCTATTACGCAGATCCTTTGAGAGGGACCTGAACAGTAGGGCGGTGCAAAAAAAAAAAAAATTTTTGATTCTCAAACACCTTAGTATTTAAAAATTGTGATTGGTGGTCAGTATGTCATAGCTTACATCGGTTTTGATTCGGAAAATATCTTCCGTTTGCGCTTTTGCATCAAAGTTTCGAAGTTTTAACCAAAAATCGAAATTTTTAACTAGAAGCAAATACGTCTCACTTTCGCAGGTTTTTACTTTATAGGCCTCTGGTAAGTAAAATAAGACTATGAAAATATTTCATCTCCTCATAGAAGACCCTGGGCTCAGGGACATAATGTTCATTTCATTGGAAAACCAGTCAATTTACGTATAGGTAAGATGAAAGCAAAATTCATCATTATATTCTGTATCTCACATAATAACTTATTATCTGGAGTACATTAACTAGGTTGTAGACTATGTTCATGCTAAGTTGTTCATGGTTATGAATACTTCAATAAAACTTCTTACCTTGTTGAGGTTCGTTCCTTAATATCGTCTGTACCAGTCAGTTCAACAATTCAAGCAATTGTGGAATAACTTTTTTACGAGTCATAGAGGTTATTTTTCATGAAAGTTAACCTCTATAAGACCCGTAAAAAAGTTATTCCACAATCACTATGAACAGAGGTGCCATAAATGAATTCAAGCAATGTAAGTTTGTTTTTTTTTATATCACCAATTGATAAAGTTTGTTACACTATTTTAGCAGATGGGCTTATCAATCTAATTCAGCAATACATATGCTGGCCAGGTGATAAATTTAGTAATATAATTCCACATTGATTATTGACTCACGTAATTGAGTGGGTCTAAATTTTATGCAAACAAATGGCATGAAAATCATGCAGGTTATATGATCCAAATGATATGCAAAGTATTCCTCAAAGTTGGGAGTCAAATATTATAAAACAATGATATTGTGAAATCTGAAAGATAAAATGAAATACAAAATCGAAATCATTAAAAGGGAGTCAAGAAGCTAAAAAAGGTAAAATTCTTCCTGTGTGCAAAGATATATCCATGGAACCAAACAAGCAAAAAAACACTGTCACACAACCAGTTCAATGCCAGACGCATTTCTACCATTTGTTCATGGCTATCATCAGTGGCAATGTGAATCTATTCAGCATCGCTGCTATTGTGGTCTTGTTCACATTCATACCTTACTCATAGTAGTCCTCGTGTAGTGCAAATCACAGCCTGTACCCAGTAAGGCATTGACTCCACCAAATGCCAGAAAGTTTCTGGAAGTAACACCAGCCATGCCTGTGTATGGGTGTGTTACAGCGTTGTCCACAAATCCACCCGAGATATCAGTCCAAGGTCCATCAACCTGATGCTCCATTTCATGGCATCCCAGAGAGCTTCCACAGGATTTAAATTCCAGGGACCTTGGGGGACATAGGATTGGTTCCAAACCGAGACATGTATTCCTCGAGCCATGCCTGGGTGGTTGCGGCTGGTGGGGCAGCACATTGTCCAGCTGAAACATCAGGCACAGGATGCACAAAGTCCATGAAATTGTGTAGGTGATCAGCCAGCATAAACTGGTAGCGTGCAGCGATTAAGGATCTCTTCGGACACACTGAGGTACCTAATGTGTCCAATGAGTGTGTACAGGTAAATCTTTTCTCACTACAGCACAGATGAAGATATCAGTAGGATTCACATTTCTTCTCATTGAAGTATCTGCCTTACAATAGAGGAGTAGTTTTTAAACTGGGGTGTAAGACGCTGTACAGCATTTTTAAGGTAAATCAAAGCATAGACATGCAAGTACAACTACTTTGGTTTATCAACCGATATACAATAGTTAGCATCATATATTTTAACAGTTACTGTTTTTTGATTTAAACAAAATGTTATTTTAAAACATACTGTATATACAAAAATTCATGTCAAATGTAACAATAAAGCATAAATATCTGTCGATTAACCCAATAAGTTAAGTTGGTGGTAGTTGAGAGCATGCATAGTTACGTATAATAGTTTTTAAGGCAAATATATTTCAGCCATTACTATGGACTTCATCAGTGCAACTACAATTTGTTTCGTTGCCGGATTGGAAAGGTAAGTTTTGTAATGGTAACTCCGGGTGACTTCATGCAATAAGAGATTTCCAGATGTATGGAACATAAATGGGGAGCCCAGAGTTACAACTTTTTGGAAAATAAAATTTCCAAACTTTCTCGAAACCTCACAGCAAAACGACTTTTGGAAAGAAGCCAACTTTCATGTATCGGACCAAAGTGGAATAGCAGAAGTGTCAGCCATGGTAAGTTGAGACAAGGAAGAAGAAGGTTTTCCAAATTTCACATCAGATTTGTATTCTTGAAGTCTTGAGAGAATTTTCCCGAATGAACTTCATATGTATGCGGTTAATCCAACGTTTGTCTTGATAGGAAATTTTATACACTCCAGAAGAAGAAAGCGGAGGTCTTGGGTCTCTGTCATTATAGAGGGTTACAGAAATTGAAGGAGAAGAGCGAATGGCAAGTCTATATCCTTCTTTTTTGAAGATACTGATGAGCTTGTAGGCAGAAAGTTTATGGTAAGGGATATAACCAGCAAACATTAGTTCATCCTTTTTTTTTTTTTTTTTTTGTGATACAGATTGAAGAGCAACAACTGTTTTTTTCTTAGCATTTTGAATTAATTTAGAAACAATGAGTGGGAGAAAGCCATGGTGAGCATCAATCAAGCAGATGTTGACTAATTCATTTTTTAGTTTTTCTTATCATATGTTTGCCATATGATCTTATCATATATTTACCATATGGACATGTTTACCCTGGACATGGAATCACTTTTCTTTCTGTGCCTCAATTTGAAGCACACATGCTCCTCATTCATAAATTCAAAGAACAATTCCCCATGGACAGCACTTTAACCAAGGATTTATATGATTGCCTGTATTTCTCTTCACCAACATAGTTTCTTCGTTCATAATAATCAATGCTATCAACAAAACCATGGTATACTGATGGGGTCACTTCTTTTCCCACTTTTGGCTGAAGTACGCCTGCAAAATACTGAGCAATCAATAGTGCTGCAACATGACAACCTACCTTATGCTTCATTATGTCGACGATATCTTTGTCATCTGGCCTCTTCCTAAAAGATCTATTGCAACTGACAAATTTAATCACTGAAAAATTTCCATCCATTAGATTCACTATTAATGAAGAAACTGATAGCAAGATAAATTTCTTGGATGTCAACATCTCTAAAAATAATAATCTTCTATCCACTTCAGTCTACTGAAAACCAGTTTCTACCAACAGCATTATTCCTTTCAATTATCATGCTTTCCACCAATATAAACTGTCAGCTCTCAAGTCTCTCATTCATCGAGCTCATTTGGTTTGTAACACTGAAGTTTATCTAAAAATTTAATTAGCCACATCCACTTGATCGCTGCTCAACATAGCTTTTCCCAAAACCTGGTTTCTAAATTAATTCAAAATGCTAAGAAAAAACTAGTTGTTGCTCTTCAACCGGTATCACCAAAAAAAAAAAAAAGGAACTAATGTTTGCTGGCTCTATCCCTTACCATAAACTTTCTGCCTACAAGCTCATCAGTATCTTCAAAAGAGAAGAATACAGACTTGCCATTTGCTCTTATCCTTCAATTTATACTGTATAATCCTCTATAATGACAGAGACCCAAGACCTCTGCTTTCGTCTCCTGGAGTGTATAAAATTCCTATCAAGACAAATGTTGGATTAACCGCATACATAGGAAGTCCATTCGGAAAAATTCTCTCAAGACTTCAGGAACACAAATCTGATTTGAAATTTGGAAAACCTTCCTCTTCCTTGTCTCAACTTACCAAGGCTGACACTTCCACTATTCCACTTTGTCCAATACAAAAAAGTTGGCTTCTTTCCAAAATCGTTTTGTTCTGAGGTTTAGAGAAAGTTTGGAAATTTTATTTTCCAAAAATTGTATTGTAACTCTGAGCTCCCATTTATGTCTCATACATCTGGAAATCTCTCATTGCATCACGTCCCCCGGAGTTACCGTTACAAAACTTACCTTTCCAATTTGGCAACGAAACAAATTGCAGTCACACTGATGAAGTCCTGGATGGCAATGGCTGAAATATATTTGCCTTAAAAACCATTATACATAACTTTGCGAGGTCTTAATTACCATCATTTTGCTTTTTAGTTACATACATTGCCTACCACTCATTTATAAAACGATAAGAAAAACTTGCAACTGACCTTTGTAACCTCAGTAAATGTTGCGTCGATATAAGTTTTAAGTTAGGTTAAAAGACATATATAGAAGTTAAAAACAATACTTTAAAATACAATAGTTAAAAGTACTAGATCTCTCAACCACCACATACCTGATGAAGACCACATAGTGTTGGTCGAAAGACCTAGTACCTTTAACTATTGTGTTTTAAAGTATTGTTTTTAATTTGTATATGTCTTTTAACCTAACTAAAAATTTATATCGACGCAACATTTACTGAGATTACAAAGATTGCAAGTTTTTCGTATTGTGTTAATCGACAGATGCTTCGTTGTTATTTTCAAATTTTAGGCAAATTGTAGTGAAATTCTTCAGGAAGATGCTTTGACGTCTGCAAGTTCTGTTTTATACGTTTTGTACAGTGTAAAACAGAACTTACAGACGTCAAAGCGTCTTCCTGAAGAACCTTGTGGTCACGTATTTTTATTTGAACTTTATAATAGAATCACATGAGATATAATGTAGTGAAATTATCTTTCAAAAAAATAGCATGCTGTCACATTTCTGTATTCTGTATTTGCATTTGATAATTAGGTATGGAATGTGGTATTCTGCATTTGTAATATTGATAAAGGAAAGCAAAAACAAATTTTGAGAACTAAACAGGGTGCAGACTGCAGCTAAGATTAAGAACCATTGCACTAGAAGTGGATGTAGCGAAACTGTCCCACAGTACATAAAATCAATGCTCTAATCATGTGGCTTCAAAAGGGGCTCCATGATCTATTATTTGCTAGTACAGAGTGACTAGTGCACATAAAACCAGCCCCAAAAGCAAAAGACTGTTGTACAGTTTAATTTGGCTATAATGTGGCATATATTTCAGTTACGTTTGATATGGTGAATAAACAGTATTTATAACTAAGAAAAAAGGCTGTAATGTTAAAAATTGACATGCTCATCAGCATTTTTCCTTTTCAAAGTCTGAATTGGAAGTGGCTGCCACTTGCCACAACGCATTTTTCCACTCGCCCAAGCATGTTCAGGAACACGCCCAACAATTCGGTGACTGTAATGCAGGCAATCTCTTGTAGTATGTTGGTTTTCAACTCTTTCAAGTTTCAAGGGTTGTTGTGGTAGACTTTCAATTTAAGCAAGCACGACAGATAAAAGTTGCATGCTGATAAATCAGGAGAGTGGGTGGCCACAGATTCTTACTCATCATCCTTTTCTGAGTAAAATCACTGTCAATTTGAGCAAGTGAACAATCAGAGGTATGGCAAGTTGCTCCATCTTGTTGGAAAAAGGCATAAGTGAGTTCATGTGGAGTCTTTCTCTCTCAACTGACTTATAAACTCTTTGTAGATCCCTAGATAAACATCTGTATTCACATTCTTCTAAAAAAAAATGGGTACCGTAATGCATTGGCCTGACACTCAACACCAAACATTGACTTTTAAATCAAGAAGTGGTTTCTGTTGGAACATGTGTGGGTTTTCAGCAGCCCAGTGTTGTGTGTTCTGCAAATTGACATACGCCAAAAGGTGGAACCAAACTTTATCTGTTGAAATGAAAAGAAATGGGCCGAGAACTCCTTCAGAAACCATCTCTAAGAGCCACTGACAATAATGTACACATTTCCCCTTGTCAAGTGCTCTTAATACCTGCACAACACTCACACAAAAGACCTGATTTCTAAATCATGAAATATGTGCTGAATTGACCTACAAGTAATGCCTATCTGTTGGGACAAACGGCGTGCCGACTTGTTGGGGCTCCTTTTGATATGATTCGCTATGTCAGTGACAGCTTCCAGTGTGCATACAGCTTGTTGTTTCAGTCTCTGTGCATTGATTACAGAACCAGTTGTATGCCATTTTTTCACTAAGTCCTGGATCACTGATTTTGCTGGAACACTGGCACCAGGATATTTTGCTTTACATCATTCAAGAACCAAAACAAAAGAAAACATGCAAACAGAGTCCTCCACAATAAAAGCATGTCATCAATTGAACATGGCATGACTCACACTCAGCTGCAGACTGTCTCCTGGAGCGTAGATGATCCCTGAACTCGTATATGAATGCACGACGGCATCCAATAGTTTCTAGTGGCAGACTATGAAATATAACTTTACAACTGCAACCCAAACCACGTTTGGGGCTGGTTTTATTGCATTATCCTGTACAACCACTGCTATCTCACATATTGTTTAGTCTTCTGAAGTTTTTTTTTTTAATTCTATTTTAACTTGAAGAACTTTTCAATTCATCTTCACATCTTCTGTGTTCTTTTGTTTTTACAGATGTTTATTATAAATATTTCTATAGGCATACACCTGATAACAAAAAATTTACATCTGCTGTTAGTTTTAAGAATTCTACAAAACTACTGACCAGCATGGCTAATCACCAATGATGACATTTTTATATCATTGAGGATGTTCTTCTTGTATGTATACCACTCCAGTTCTAAAATAGAATCTTCGGGTGGAGTAAAGGATCCTCTTCCTATTTGGAGAATTACCTTGTTATATCCTTTTGACTGAAGTGTCTGAAAAACATCAACAATTCATTTAAAAAATGTTTTTTAATACGTATAAGCATATATTTTGGATTAAACAAATGTTTTAGTAGTAATAATAAATCTGATGATTCACATAAGTATCCACTAAAAGTGACCTTAAGGGAAAACCTGTCCTACACTTACATTGTTAATTCATTCAATACACATTTTCTCAGAGACTATTTCATTCTGATCTTCAAAATTTTGAGCCCAAATATATCAAGTCCTTAGCTAATATTGGCCTCAACTGTTATTTCGAAAAATTTGTCAGTGTTTTTTAAAACTGAACTTATCTCAACTGGAAAGTATTTTGATTTGGCACCAATTGAGATAAATTGAATTTTAAAAAGATTTCTGACAAATGTGGCTTGAGTCAATAAGTCATATGCCGTTTGGTTACCACCTGGAATTTCGAGTTTCACCCACTTCCTTATAATTAGTACTTTTCAGAGACTTGGCTACTGTCTGGAAATTCATATTTCCTCAGCTTTATAACTCTTGATGCTCTCTAGAGACATTTGTTTAGAACAAGCTATACACTCCACATCAACAGAACTGCTACTATGTGTGTTACCAGATTTTGATATGTTTCACATCGTTTCTATAAAGCAGATGGCAAAACACTAGTTATCCTTTGTGCGTAATTCATGGGAGCAGTCACCATCGTACAGTCTGCTGATATAATGAGACCCCTGTTGATGTATCATGTAAAGTATATGACCCTACTCCATGCTCATGACTTACTGTGCCTACATCTGAATAGAGTAGGTACTATTGCTTTTCTCTCTTAAAATTTCCATTTCACTCACCAACACATTGTTTTATATGAAGCAAAAGGTTACTAATAGGAAAGCAACGAGTATGAAATATCTACTTGTAATAAAAATTGGAAAAGCAGTGATGCAAGGTGACAACATATCTTCCAAGCTCTTCAATGCCACACTGCATATCTTTCAATCACTGAACTGGGAAGATAAAGATTAATGGAGATTATGTATCCACCCTTTTGACAACACAGTCATTTTTGTAAATACCCATCAGAGCTGCAGAGTATGATCTAGGAACTTGGTGGCAACAGTAAAGAAGTGAAATTAAATACAAACTCGCAGAAAATAGAACGGATGTACAATGTGTTCACAAGAACGGAAGAATTGGTAATACATTAACTTTATTTTAAATACACCAGAGTTGGATAATAATGAAACGCATATAGCGTATTAAATGCGTTTATTTTTGTGGTGTAGTCAGCACAATGATTCGCCAAGCTTTTGCAGTCCACTGAGAGGCTTTTTCAAGGCAATGGTAGACACAAAAAATAGGTGGTTCATGAGTGGCTGTACACGCGACAGAAAAAAAAAATTGTACAGGAATCTATGCACTTTTGTGTCTATTATTGCCTTGAAAACGCCTCTCAGTGGAGTGCGAAAGCTTGGTGAATCTTTGTGCTGACTACACCACAAAAATAAACGGATTTAATACACTATATACATTTCATTATTATTGGTAATACATGATGAAAGTCTAGAATTATGCAAGTCACATTTACCTCACATTCCTCACATTTACTTTTTTTTTTTTTTTTGATTGGAGGTTTAACGACCACCGTGAGTAACTCCATGGGCTATAAGCAGTCGCCTGTCCCTAATTTAGGGTCACTGGTTCCAGGAAAGGTAGAGAGCCAGTGCCATAAGACAAACACAACATCCATGCCTCACCAGGATTCGAACCCGGGCCCCTTATGGACGAATGATCAGAGGACATCGCTTAGACCACTGCGCCACCGGGGCAGCACATTTACTTTGGACAGCAGGTATCAAACTAGGACCATGTCAAAAAAAAAATTAATTAGTGTACAAAACTTAGGAGGAATATATTTGGAGGAACAGTATGTTTTTCAAAAGTATCACATGAGTCAAATGAAAACCTTAAAAGTGCAATAAAAAATTCAGAATACAGTGTCATTGTTCTATAACTTGGCAATATTGTTATCAAAAACTATAAGATTTTCTTACAGGTGGCAGCACGGTGCAGAAAAGCTTAGTGATGTCAAAGTAGCAGTATAAAGATGGCCGTCCCACTTGAGACATGCATCAAAGTGGAGCATCATTCTGTCATTCGATTTTTGAGTAGTGAAGGCGTGAAACCTAACAAAATTCATCGTCGAATGAAGCTGCAGTATGGTGATGCACATCTGTCACTCCAGCAAGTGTATGAATGGACTAGGAAGTTCCAAAATGACATGAGTTCTGTGCCAGATCCTCCTCGACCGAGTCAGGCATACAGAGTAGTGACACCAGAGCCAATTACAGCAGCTGAAAACATTGTGATGGGAAATTGCTATATGACAGTGGATAAAATAGACACAGTTTTGAACTTCAGGCATGGTTCAGCACACCACATCATCCATGGTGTGCTTCAGCTCAACAAAGTGTCTGCAAGATGGGGGTGCCATGCCAGCTGACTCCAGAATTGAAACGCCGACGTGTTGATGCCTGTCAAGAACTTTTGCGATGTTTTGAAGCAGAAGGTGATGGCTTCCTACAGAGAGATGTTACCGGAGATGAAGCATAGGTTCACTATCATCAGCCAGAAACCAAGAGAGGGAGTAAGAAATGGCTTCATCCCTCCTCACCAAAACTGAAGAAGTTCTGCATGCAGCCAACTGCCCATAAAGTTATGCTGACTCTCTTTTAGGATGAACAAGGCATAATTTTTGAACACTACATACCCAGGGGGAACATAGTAACCAGTCACACATATGCAGATCTTACCAGGAATCATCTTTGACCTGACGTCAAATCCAAACAATGTGGATTTCTGAATACTGGTGTCTTGTTGCAACATGACAACGCTCGACCCCATACTGCCTGTTCAACGGTTGCAACCATACAAGACCTGTACTTTGAGTGTCTTCCACATCTACCTTGCCCCAAGTGATTACCACATCTCTGGACCACTCAAAGATATGCGACAGGAAGAAAGACCTTCAGGTTCGATGAAGAGGTGCAACAGGTGGTTCATGAGTGGCTGCACATGCGACAGAAATAATTTTTTTCTACAGGATTTATGCACTTTGTAAGCACTAGAGGACCTGTATTGCACAAAATGGAGATTACATTGAAAAATGATATAGGTGTGTATCACTTTTGTTCAATAAATTGTGAGAAAAAATTATTTAAGGTTTTCATTTGACTCTCCTTTGTGATTTACCATTGTGTCTTGAAAGAATGTTTAATCTATGCATATTTCCAGTTCCCCTAATTAGGGATAAGAGACATGGACCGTAACTAAAAACAGACATACAGAAGCTGCAGATATCTCAAAGAAGCATGGAGGGACGCATGCTTGGAGTAATGGTAAAAGACGGGAAAATAAACTCATGAATCAGGAAAATGACAAGAGATATCATGATCAAAGTAAAAACCCCAAACATGGCAATGAGTTAGACATATTCAAATATTAGACTGGATACTGAGGGACAGGAGAAGACCCACAAGAACTTCATACGGGAGATGAGTGAATGAATTCAAAAACATGTCAGAGTGACATGGAGTTTGGTTCAAACTCCATGTCACTCTGACACGCTTTCTTATATGGTTGCAACCGTTGCATGGTTTGGTTCAAGACAAAATGTTTTGCAAGAGACTTGGGGTGACCTTCATCCAACAGTGGATAGATAATGGTTAATGATGATTATGAATTAATGTATAGAAACATTCGTGATCTTGGCTGCTAAGACTTGAGGGCAATCTCAACAGTGACTGCTACATCAGGGAAATTGTACAGGTAGAAGTCATACCCTTCCTTCAGAGCACTCCTGGTGCTATACTCCAGCAGGACAATGCCCGACCACACACTTCCAGGAATTTTCAAGCCCTCTTCACAGCACAGCAGATACCGCTTCTTTCCTGGCCTGCACGTTCACTAGGCATGTCGCCTAATGAACATGTGTGGAATATGGTCACTCGGCTACTGGCCCATCAAAGTCGTCCAGCTGTCGGTCCAATGATTACCCAGGACACCATCCAACACCTTTTTGATTCAATGCCATGCCAAATAGAAGCTCTTATTGCAGCTCGTGGAGGCTTCACAAGATGCTGGTTTTTGCAGGTAAAAATTGTTGTATTGTTCTGAAAATTAAATGGCTTATGTAATGTGTGGAATAAATTTCATTCGAATCGCATGGTTCCTTTTGGTGTTGCAATTTTCACAAACAGTAGTGTATAAACAAGTTCATATGAGCTGAAAAATAATTATTTACTCACTGTGAAATGAAAAAAGAAATTATCACCAACATGGATATAGAACAGATGCCAATCAGTCTGTATAATGATTGGACAGCTGAAATGCTACGCTGGATGCCAAGGGATAGGAAAAGACCCAGAAGAAGATCACATGGGAGAATGATGGATGAAATTCAAAAGCATGGCGGAATGACATAGAAGATAGCACAAGACAGAGGTAAGAAAGAGATTTGGGGAGACTTTCATCCAGCAGTGGATTGAGAATAGTTGCAGTCATTGCTGCTGATGATGATGTTGATACAGCATGATTCACTAATTCTAATGCTGCCACATGTCGATGTCCATTTTGCTTTTTGGCACTATATTTCTCCCATGATGGAAAAGTACTCTGATATTTTATAAAACACATAAAAAAAGGCTATTAACTCATGGTAATCTTATCAATTCTTCCCAAAGACAGCTCCTAAGTGTCGTTCCTCAATTAAAGCATAAACTTTAATGATGAAACTAATTCAAGAGTTCAAATAACAAGTTATTTTGATTATTTCTCAAAGAATTAAAAGAAAGTTCATTATATAACACTGTACAGATTAGACAGTGTACTTAAATACAATAAAGACCTCATTTCCTAAATTTCTGAGCAATTACATTTTCAAAATGTTAAGTAGAAAAACAAATTAAATAGTATCTTACATTGAGTACAGATGAAGAACACACTGTTTTAATAAGTTCATCAAATGATGTTGAACCAACGGTAACAAACACAGTTTTGCTCATTCTTTACAGGAACTGTTAACAGATTGAAATTTTCTGAAACAAAATAAAAAATTTGAAAGAAAATAATACGCATTTCAAAAAATGTAATTCTAATAAATTTATTAAAAAAATCCATATAACTACATAAAAAAATAAAACTTAATTGGATACTCAGCAAAATGTTTAAGTTTTTACATACATAAACATTTTAATTCATACTTTAAAAAATCAAATGGAGAGGTACCGCAGATGTTCTGGAAAGATGCTCCAATTGTATTTACTACGTACATTTAAAAAACATTGAACGGTTAAACTTGGGCCCCTACTCAATTTTTCGAGAATGTGTTGCATGAAACAAACACAAAATTAGATTTAATGATATACTAACTCTCAATATTAAATCAAGAACATTAAAAATAAATAATTTCCATGAATAAAGCAGAAATCTTATAGCACAATAACTATTTCATATTCATAAATCTCACGTTTTACATTTCTTATTCTTAGTTACGTATCAGTGGCAGATGCAGCAATTTTTATGATGGAGCCCAGTTTTCAGCAAATTTTCGTTTTTAATTTTTTTATACATATCACATGCAACAAAAGGACTTGATGTCAATTTTAATGAAAAATCATGCCTGTTGTTTAAATTAAAATAGGGTCAATGAATAAAAAATTTAATGAATGAAAAAATGTCATTTGATTTTAATGGAATACATCATTTGCAATTTTTATCAAATCATTATAGGCACATGCATAAAAGCAGGTTAAATTCTTTGAATTTTCATTAAAGAGGGGGAGGGAACACTACCAACATCTCAAGAGTTCCTAAATTAAACCCAAGATTTATGATAAAGAACTTTGGTTTGTGCTCTGGTCCTTGAAATTTCTAACCTCATCCCATTTTTCAGATAATCCAAAGTGACTTCTGCCACCCGGTGAACTTAGCATTGGTTTCTGATCATTCATCTGAGATGGGTCAGGGTTTGAATCCCAAGTGAGGCATGTATGGTGCATTTGTCTTACAGCACAGAGTCCCTCCTTTCCTTGGAACCAGTGGCCCTATATTAGCAATGGACTACTGTTTATAAACCTCAGAGCTGCCCATGGTGGTTACTAAACCCCCAAACAAACAAAAAAAAGTGATATCTGGACCTTGAACACAAAAACATTCTAGCAGTCATGAAAATATGAAATTCTTCTAGTTTAATAGCTAGCAGAGGATATAGAAGAAAGAAAAGCTGAGTTTATTTGATGAACTGGAAGAACTTTCTTTGGTTGATCGTTGTGTGCAATTTTACAAGGTGTGTTTGAGAAGTTTTAGGACTACATTCATAAAAAGGACACAAAAATTCTTAAAATTTAATCTTCAAAGTACATCCTTGGCCATACAAGTTCTGCATGTTTCTGTGGAACTCAGTTCGTGGAGCCCCGTTTAAATCCCTCATCATGACATTTTGGATCTGTGAAGTGCTGTCAAAATGGTTCTCCCTCATGTGAATAACCAGCAGGTGCCAGATCTAGTGAATATGTCAAGTGGTGAAGCACTCTGACATCCTTCCATGCAAGAAACTGCTTAATGATGGCCATGTTTATTGCAGTTGAAATGTTGTGAAGCACAAATCAGTCACTAGACTTCGTTGCACCTGGCCTAATGTACCAAATTCTATTTGAAAGCCTGCTTATCACTCCTCTGTAAAACTCAAAGTTAACTGTATGCTCTTCCAGAAAATAATTTTTTAACATAACTCATTCACAATAAAAAAAAAAGACTTTTGGAACTGGAGTTCTTTTGGCTTTTGCAAATCTTTTTTAACCTATGCAGCTTAATATCTTTTTACTTTGGACTTGTAGCCAAAGCACAAGGATTTATCACTAGTTACAATATTTTTAAAAAGTCTGAATCATTGTCTGCCACCTTGATCAAATCCGACATGCAGCAATTCACCCTTTTCTCTGTTCCACTGTACAAAGCACATTTTTGTTCTTCCCCCCCCCCAAATCTTTCAAGTTAAGTGCACAAGATTTTTGCTGATACAAAGCTCATTTGTTTTCATTCTGAAGGACAGGAGAAAATTTTCCACTGATACTTGCCAAACATTGCCAATGTTGGAGTTCGTATGAGACTGGGAGTTCTGACCACTCTCCACGTTGTCCCGAACATCCTCCTACCCTTTACAAAATCACCCATATCAGCAAAAAATATTGGATCATGATAATGTGTCATCTCTATAAGTTGCATACATCATTGTAACTGTTTCAATTGCACTTTTTTTAGTTTTAGAACAATTTTATTGTCGCTATTTGCCCAGAACTTAATCCATGAACAGATGATTTTACTGCACCAAGTTAAACACTGAGCCAGCTCAGATTTGATACTGAATAGTTCCAATAGTAGCCAATGGAAGTTACTAGCAGTGTCATTTAAACAAAATGAGTCCTAAAACTTTTCAGACCCACTTATTATCTGCATAGCCTTGGAGTTGGTCACCTAGTTGGTATGGAGCAGTTAAAACTTTATGTCAAGATAAATACTGCATGCATTGTCTACCCAAAATACATTCAGTTTCTTTTTCACTACAGAAAATGACATACTTTCTTCATTTAAAGCAACTGTTTAAACACAGGAAAAAGATACTGCTCTATAAAATATATTGAGGAGGTAACCTCCTGGATTCATGGCTGTTATAAATCTCTGACACACCAAATCTAGGCTGATTTACTACCTTTTCTTTAATTTAGACTTCCTCTTTTTGTAACTTTATTAAGATGCAAAACTCATACTATGCTACCATATGCAGTGTGATTATGTAAACTAACATGAAAACATTTTCTGTCCTTTGAATAAAGCTCATGCTGAAAACTGGCTTCCTAGTTGCTTAAATTAAACACTTAATCAAACATTTCATATGGGTATTTTCTTCTAGGAAACTAAATTAATTAAATAACACAAATTTTTGGAGAAAACTGTTCTACTTCTTCAGTTAGTTAGTTTTTTGTTGTCTCTCTTTTCCCATCACTATCATAGTTACGGTTAATTCCGATGATTACAGTTATTTTTACCAAATCTTGCCAAATGTTAGGCAGGGACTAACCTCTGCAGTGATTGATGATGAAAAATACTCATTTTTCTCAATTCCTTTTTTTTTCTTTTTTTTTTTTGATAGTTGCCTTGCTGGAAACTGGTGTCTTTTAGTGAACTCCAGTTCATGTTGTGTTTGGTTTCTGTAACATGTCTACCTAATCCTGTCTAGTTGGAACAATTTTTTATAGCTGCTTTATGTTCTGCTATTTGAGTTTTTAGCCTGTGACCTGTCTCACCTATGGATAGTCCACAAATACATTTTACCTTATAGACCACTCCTTGCATTTAAAAAATATCTTCTTCTCTTTGAACTATCTTTGGGAAATATTTTTTAACTTTGTTCTCTAAACTTAGAACTAGCATTATTAAAAGAAGGAATAGAAATTGAGAAAAATCAGACTTCCATCATCAATGATTGCAGAGGTTTGTCCCTCCTAACATCTGGCAAGATTAGGTAAAAAATAACCATAACCGTCGGAGTTGACCGTAACTGCGATAGTGACAGGAAAAGAGAGACAACAAAAGACTACCTGAAGAAGGAGAAGAGTTTTCTCCGAAAATTTGCCTTATTTAATTAACTTATTTTCCTAGAAGAAAATACCCATATTAAATGTTTCATTAAACATTTCCTGTTTTTTCCTTAATCTGAAACTCCTTTTCCTCTCCTGACCTTTAACTTGCACTCAGGAAGTTGCTCATCTTTTGCAAAAAAAAATTCTAAAAGTAATGAGGCTAATCACTAGTGGTGTAACTAACATCAAGCCAGTGATCGAAAGCAGCACACTACATTTACAGTAACATGGAATGATAACATTGCTACAAATAAAAAAATGTAGTTGTAACAGTAGCATACTACAAATTAAAGTAACCTGTAGCCAAAAATTATGTTGCAAAACATGCTACTTAAGGAAAAGGTGAAACAAAAAAGAGATCTTGAAATCATGTCATATTTCCAGGTTTCCTGGAACACTATTGGCTGGAGAAGAGGTTTAAATGTTCTCTGCCTACAGTCATGCATACCTGACTTGACTTACATTGTGAAATTCAGCCAAACTGTTAAACATAAAGTATTATCTTTCTTACTTCATGCTACAGAGTGAGACAAAAGTCACTGTGCACCTGGCAAGACAATACACGTACAGCAACTACAAGTGCACCTGCTACAATAAATGCTGGAAATGGCTTCCTACTGTGTGTAGACATGCATCCACATGTGTGAAAATGTTCTCAAAGACATGTGGATACCAATCTTCTGCTTGTGTAACAGCATTTCGAGTAACTGATCCGGATTATTGGAAGATCACATGCGACTGTTTTGGTTGTTCACATATCCCGATAAGTGGAACAGCGCTTCATTGGAGAAAAAAAGTGACATCCAGATTATCCTCTCTGTTTTCATTGATGAAGTCTATGAACCATCTGCAATATTTCACATGCTTATTGTAGTCTGTGTGTTTCAGTTCATGCACTGTTTGGATTTCATATGGGCAGAGCTGTAATTGCGTCTTCAGTGCCCTACGGGTGCTGCTGTATGACACAACTGCTTGTTGTGGCAATTTTGGAACCGATTTTTTTTTTTACTTTCAGTGATGTTAATGGAAATATCCTCCACCTTTTCCTCTGTTAACACTCGCAGCCTACCACTTCTCAGAACATCTCTCACTGATCCGGTTTTACGAAACTTTTCAATTAACCATCTCACTGCTTTGCGATGGGGTACTTCAGCATTGAAAATTTTTCCTCTGTACTTACATTTTACTTCACCCATATATTCACCTCCACTACAGAACACATGTTCAATCAGAAACACTCAAGCCTCAAGCGACAATACCATGTTCAACTGGCCACTGTGATGCCTCACTACTGAATGATTCAATCACAGCCAGATGCAAGACTCCAGAAATACTGGCTGCATCATTCAAGGTCAGATGGCAGGATACGTGCAATCCCACCCCAAACACACAAACATTCTCCATTCACAATACTGCATGTACATGAGCGGTAACTACACTTTATAGATTTCTTATTATTATTTCTTATCACAGTACATCAGGTGCACAGGGACTTTTGGCTCACCCTGTATTTATGATTCTCAGTCAGCTTAAGAAGACAACACATACAATACAGATGATTGAGTTAGCAATTTGTTGACATTCAATAGCAAGATTCAATTCTCTTAGTAAGGAAAATGAATTTCCAGATACTTCTTGATAGTGCTTTTATTTGAATTCCTTGAACATATCAGCTAGCTTTAAATACAAGCCACTGAATGTGGCACATGATTATCAGAGCTGAAATAAATACAAAGGTACATTACTTGTGTATTTACCTGGGCATGCCATATGTAAGAATGCACATAACACAAAGAGATATATTATATATTAACTCTGAATGCCATATGAAACAATGTACATATAGGATCAGAATTTGCATTTTTAACTTAATTCTAAAAGAAAAAAAGTAGATAAAAAGTAGAGAAAGTAGCTACTTTTCACTAAAAGCAGTGTAGCTAGCTACTTTTCAGAAAAAGTAATGTAGTTGATCTACTCTTTGGAAAAAGTAGTCCAGCTATGACTACTTTTCAAAAAAAAGTACTTGTAGCTGCATCAAGCTACTTTTTCAAGAATGCAGATGTAGCAGTAGCTAGTAATTTAAAAAAAAAATAGCTTTCTAATCACTGTGCTAAGCATGATTATGGGATGCCTAAAGGACAATCACAATATGAGGTAGCTGCCAGAGGTGCAATGGTCTAAGCGTTGGCTTCTGACCATTCTTCAGCGATGGGTACGGGTTCAAATGCCAGAGAGGCATGAATATCGTATTTGTCTTGTGGTACTGGCTCTGTCCCTTCCCTGGAACCAGTGACCCTAAATTAGGGATGGACGACTGCTTATAGCACATTGAGTTGCTCACGGTGGTCATTAAATCTCCAAATAAAATAAAAATTTACAAGGTAGAGAGAGAGAGAGAGAGAGAGAGGATTCAGAAAATAAGATTTTAAACTCAAGTCCATAGACAAAAAAGAAAGATGAGAGATGTATGTTGGGGGAAATAACTTCAAACAGCAAGAGGAATAAAAGAGATTTTTTCAACTCACTTGTCTATTATCTGGTGTCAGCACTACAGGGGATGTCACTTTCATAATGCCAAACATTGGAATAGATTTAAAACAGTTGAAGACACATTCAGGATAAATGTGTTTTACAGAATTTTAGATATTTGTATAACACAAATTAGATAAATATTTATCGGTAAGCCAAAAATTGTCAACTGTTTCACACTCTTGGACCCTCAGAACTTGCTTACACTAACAGAAAGTGCTATTAATTTAAGATATGCAGACAATTTGCAAAAAACATATACAAAAATGATCAAAGTAAAAATTTCTCCATTCAACTTTTGCAAATAATTTTAAACAGATTTATAAAAAAAGAAATTAAACCAGTAATTTCAATAAAAGGACACACAGAATTTTTAATAATAAAATTTAACAATTTGTCATGTAGTTACTGAGACATCTCTACATCACTTATCTTATATCTAACACCATCTGTTACAACAGTCACTTCTGAAACATCATTCAGCAAGCTAAAAATAGTCAAAAGTTATATGTAAAATACAGTCAAGAAAAATTGAAATATCTTTCACTGATTGCCCATGATTGATCAGAGGCAGATAAATACCAAAGATTTAACTAGATACTTTTTTTGTTGCTGTTTGGAGTTTAACAACCACTGTGAGCAACTCAATGAGCTATAAGCAGTCACTCATCCCTAATTTAGGGCCACTGGTTTCAGGAAAAAGAGAAAACCCCGTGCCAAAAGGAAACACAACATCCATACCTCACCAGGATTAAGATCTGGACCCAACTTGGACGAATGATCTTCAGAGACTTTGCTAATGCAAAAAAGTATGAAGATTCTTTTATTTGAATATCTATAATCTATTTATCTATCTACAAAAATATAGGAATTTTTTGTCAATTGAGAATTTTTTATAATCAATTGACAAAAAAAATATTTAATAATATATATAATTTTTTTTTGTAATGAAATAAATGTTTTCACAAAAAAAAAAAAAAAAACATACGTATATATGCATGCCATGAATTTCCCTGTGTTTAAACCCTACATTTATCCCTGTTAGGTTATTGCGAATGAGAAGAAAATCCATGGGTACCCATTGCTTAGTTTTCAGGAAGCAAACAGAAAATGTAACTACAAATAACATGTACAAATATACTATTTGCAAATTTCTGCCATACCTATGGTATTGTAACAAAATTGTTACATATGTTCTGTTCAACACATTTTTACATTGCCTGAGGAGCATTATGCAATTACAAATTATTATCGCAATAATCTCATGTTGTTATTTGATGAATAAAGAAATTAATTTACCTTGAGCTCTCACACCACTGCATCTCTAATGTATGTCCAATGGTTTACAGATTATAACTATTCCTTGAGTTTTCCTAGGTGACCAAATGAATGCACATTAATGACCCGATGAAAATATCGCCGGGTCATTAAACTATTCTGTAAAGTATTCAAATTATTGGACATACATTAGAGATGAAATGGTGTGAGAATTAAACAACAAGACTCAAGGTAAATGAATTTCTTTATTCATCAAAAAACTACATAAGATTATAGCAATAATAATTTGTAATTGCATAATGCTCCTTGGGCAATGGCATAAAAATCTGTTGAACAGAACATATATAACAAAACAGTATAACGATACTAATGATCTGAATTTCTTGGCGTAGAATAGAAATAAAAGTTTCCAAGCTTTTGCACATCAACTAAATGGCATTTTCAAGGCAACAGCAGACTGATGGCATTTTCAAGGAAAGTCTACCTTCCTTGAAAATGACATCTGGTTGATGTGCGAAAGCTTGGAAACTTTTATTTCTATTCTATGCCAAGATATTCGGATCATTAGTAACGTTATACTATTTTGAGTATAGTTGGTGTACAGTTCCTATTTATTAATTACATATATAACAATTTTGTTACAATATCATAGTTGAAATACCACGTATTTAAAATCGTGTGAGATCAACTTCATTTGCATTGTTCTCATGAATATATATATATAATTCTGCCACACCTTCTAGTTATCTAAACGTTTTTACCACACTATCAACACATAAATTTAATTTGAAAGCATAAGACCCAAAACCAACATAAAAAAAAAAAAAAAGATGGTAAGTGAAATTAGATAGCATGTCAGATTTATCTGATTTTTAGAAAAAATTCTTTGTCGTTCCTTTGATCTATTCGGCCACTCGTTTCGCATGCACCATGAAACCCAAGAGATCACTCAGTTGGTCATCAAGGATGAAAAAATACCCTCAAGACAAATTTCTGGAGATAATTTTAAGAGAACAGTGAATAGCTAATTTCGGGAGAAATTTGCATCAGCAGTGAATAGCTGCTATGGAGGATGATACACTTTTCGTTTCTTCGCCTTTCATATGTTTTCATACAGTATGTATGTAGACTGTTATCCAGCGTGCAATGGGAAATCACATTATTCCTTTCTACTGTAAATTTCCTCTTTTTCCAAGACAAATTCCCAACATTTTTCCTATTTTTACTGCATACACACACATCCAGAAGTTCTACCAAAAAATTAGCAATTAGAATTAGTGTTGATGCAAAAATCCTTGTAGTATTAACTTTGTAAGCAAATAATGTGTGAAATCAGGCCTCGATTTAGTTTGGTTTTTTTGGTTTTTTTTTAGCAGTAGCAACACTTGCTAGTGGCCTATCTTTTACTAGCAAATTGCATTATCTACTAGTGAATGTTTATTAACATTATACAAAAGAAACTTTAACATGTCCCCCACCATTAGTCAGTCATGACAAATTTTGATTTCACCCATGTAACTATCACATTGTAATGCTAAAAAGATTACAAATATTTAGATATATTTTGCCTTTTCATGAACTGACAGATTAATTCTAAGAATTTAATTTGAATGCAAATATTAAAAAAAATTAAAAAAAAAAATTATTTAACTTTATTCACAAAATTCAAGAACATGATCCAAAATCTTAAGTTACTTTCTGTATGGTTTACGATCTGGATTTCAGGTCTTTTCGTCATACTACTTTAAAACAGCATGCCTTTGGATGGACCTTCAACCTCAATACTCCTGAGAGCATTCAATGTTTGTAAGTTTAAAATGCCCCTCCAATCACCCTGGATTCTCTTCATGAAACTGAACCCAACCTCACATGCAGAACTAGATAAGGAAAATATACTGGATATTTCTACAAGTACCAAAATGTTTTTATAATGTTTGTACTTTTCTAGAAATATTGATTTCCAGAAAGCAGTTGTTCCTTTTAGTATGTGTCTAAAATATTCCACACACGCAATGCAGTGGTGTTTCACATTTCACACTAAAACATTCAAAATTTTTTCACTAGCAACTTTTGCTAGAACCACTTTTTATCACTAGCAAAATGCACTTGCTTGCAAGCAATTTGCTACTACCAGTCAAAATCGAGCACTGTGTGAAATACACATTTACTCACCCTACGTTCATTGTAGGACTAACAGTATTTTATTTAGCATGATTTCTGTCAATTTGAGATATGAACCACGTGTACCTTGATTTTTGATATTATAAATACATATACTTAAAAGGATCTAATATTTGATAATTTATTACACTGTAATCGAAATAATACTTAAGGAAATACTGTTTCAATTAATAAAATTTAACTTACCCTAAAAAACCACGTAGTTTGAGTCTACTTACTTCTTTAGTTGTAACTACTGTTGCTCTAAGACTTTTTACACATATATACTTTTTTCCCCTTACTTTTACTAAATTTTAAATCTAAAATACAGGTATAAGAGGTACAGTAGATTATATCGCCAATGTGACTTAATGGCACAGAACCTAGGTTTTCGGTGTGTTACGTGGCACCATCATCAGCGCTGTTCTTAGGTTTCGTGTTCACACACATACCATGGATTTACAACTGGTGAGTACTTGTGCTCATCTCAGTTTTTAGTGGCAAATATCAATGCACAGGTGTGCGCGTGCCGTTGTTAGGTCATCTGAAATATAGAGATTCTCACATCGAACGCCTTCTATTGGGCTCAATAATGATCAGAAAATTGATTTAACTTAAATTTAATGCTTTATTGATGGAAATCATGCTAAATAAAATAGTGTTAGTCCTACAATGAATGTAGGGTGAGTAAATGTATATTTCACACATTATTTGCTTACAAAGTTAATTTCTTTCACAGCAAGTTATTTTTTGCCTAAAAACCTTTTTAGGTGTCCTTGACTTCGTATCATTGAGTCAAAAACAACAGAAATAAATTCCTGTAGTATACCTTCCAAAAACAGGAAGGGCATGGTCCAATTTTCAGGGGAGGGTAAATGCCCCGTCTTCCCTCCCTACATGGGTGGCCATGGGAAGATCCATCCTTGCTAGTTTTTCCCTTGACTTGTTTTGTCCAAGAGCATGAAATTATGTGCAAATAATTATGGCTGAGGAATTTTAACAGCATGTTTGAGTTTGTTTGTTTGTTTTTTAAGGAAAAGAAATGTTTAAGGAATTGCGTATTATAGGTTCTTAAATGCATATTAGCAGTTCATATTCTGACTTAGAAATAGATCGGAAGAGGCTACTATTCATTTTTATGTGCACCATTTAAAAAACTTGGAAATATTCTAGTTGGATAATGCTTCTTACCTAGGCATTTCGTTTCCAGCAATGATTCATTTTTCTCGCGCGTTTTTGGGTCTTCGTTGAAGTTATTGTCCTATTGTCCGTTGTACGTGCAGCAACCATTCACATCCAACACACTGCTTACTTTGGGTAGATTCAGTAGATCTTCACTTTAGGATTCAACAACATTAATTCTTTACCGTTATTAATGCTCTAAATGTTTCGCCTAGTCTTTGGGCATCCTCAGGAGAGTGACGACTTTTCCACCGATGTTCGTGGTTTATTTCTCCTCAATGGAGTTCGATACCCCATGTTGCCATTCGTCGGATACGCTGTATTAGATACTTTTCTTGATCAAACAGCTGGTGCCATCTACGTTTCATCATATCTACTTTTTTTATGTCGTCTTTCCGTTTTCTTCTTCTTTCCATTTCCTGTCCCTGTTCCCTTGTCTTTTTTGTCAGTTTTTCTTTTGTTGTTCTTTTTTCCTGTCTTATTAGCTCTTTCCAAAGGCTAGATAACGTATTAGGGTCATTCTGGTTACACACAGTTGTTTTATTTTTATAAATTACAATTGATTCCTCCATTCTCATTTGTCTGTCTGATTTTTTGTTCCTTTTTAGCATTTTAATTTCTTTGAATTTGGGAAATGTTTGGTTGTCAATTCAGAATTGCACTAATGCAGTTTTTGCTTCTTTTTTTTTTTTTTTTAGCCTTTTTTTTTTTAACCTGTTTTTAGTACTCCCTATGTGCAATATTGGGGGTATGTGTGCAATGGGAATTTCGTTAAGAGCCTGATTCCTCTAACATTTTGCTCTCAGGTTTTTTTTTTTTTTTTTTTGTTAATAGTCAGATTTTTCAAGGTGTTCACTGAACTTTCTATTTGTAAGCCAAATTTAGCACATTGCCTATTAATTTCTTTACTGACACCTTCCAAGTAAGGGAATGCACCTATATATTTCAATTTATTTTTTCTCACCTTTCTTTGATTATAAACTTCTTGGCCTTCATTTCTCTTAGCTATATGTTTTTTACTCTCATATATCCATTTTTAATAAGCTTATTAGGATACATAATTTTGTGCTATTTTCAAGATAAAATCAAGCTCTTGATTCTTTAGCGTATTATTAGAAGTGTGCATATACGCTCTTCGAATCAAGTTTACCATGCTATTTTTTTTATGGATAACAGGATGGTGCGAGGAGTCTGGTACTTATTCCATACTCCTCGCACCATCCTGTTATCCATAAAAAATTGAAAATGACAAAAAAAATAAAAATAATTGATGTTGTGAAACATAGATGGCGCCAACTAGGTTTGATCAAGAAAAGTACCTAATACAGCGTATCCGACTAATGGCAATGCGGGGTATCAGACTCCATTGACGAGAAGTAAACCACGAACATCGGTGGAAAAGTCGTCACGCTTCCTGAGGATGCCCAAAGACTGGGCGAAAAATTTAGAGCATTAATAACGCTAAAGAATTGAAGTTGTTGAATCCTAAAGTGAAAGATCTACTGAATCTACCCAAAGTAAGCAGTGTGTTGGATGTGAATGGTAGCTGCACGTACAACGGACAATAGGACAATAACTTCAACGAAGACCCAAAAACGTGCGAGAAAAGTGAATCATCACTAGAAATGGAATGCCTAGGTAAGCATTATTCAACTAGAATATTTCCATGTTCTTAAATGAGTTTCATTTTAATTGGATGTGTTCGTGTGTTTTAAAAATGTTTCTGTACATATGATTTGGCACATGCTTACAAGAAAAAATAGGAGTTTTACAAGTTCTTAAAGAATTATTTAAAGCCTCGAACCACGCCATAGCAAACGAACTTGCATGTCAGAAATGTTTATTAACGAGATAAAAACCTCCTGAAAGATTTTAGGTGAAAAGGTGAGCAACCTCAGAGTTTATTTGGATAATATTTAGGGGTTTTGTGATACCCTGGTAGGAAAGAAAAAGTGGTAGTTACAACTGAGAAAGCTTTTGTTAATAAGCAAAAGTCACAGCTACTTTTTTAATATATATATAAGGTTGGTTACTGAGGCACAGTACTAACATTTAACATAAGTTTTTTTTTTTTTTTTTTATTATTGGAGTTTAATGACCACCGTGAGCAACTCAATGGGCTATAAGCAGTTGCCTGTTCCTGATTTAGGGCCACTGGTTCCAGGGAAGGAAAAGAGTCAGTGCTGTAAGACAAACACAACATCCATGCCTCACCAGGATTCGAACCCAGACCCAACTTCGACGAATAATCATAAACCAGTAGTTAGACCACTGCGCCACCGCAGCGGCTAACACAAGGTTAGCTTATGGCACTGGGTTAATTGCTGAATGTGGCGTGGTATCAGTTGTGGCATATAACTGGATTTCACCCCCACTGAAAAGTTCCCTAAAGAGAAGGGCTGTAGCTATTAGGGAGGGTGGTTGCCCCTCCCAGGATGGCCATTCCAGGGGGCATAAATTCATGCTGTAGGGGATGTAAAATATTGAAACTGTAACTAAAAAAGAAAGTTACACCCTTCAGAATTTTCTTTTTAAAGACTATTGTTAGTCTCATGCAATATTCCATGCAGTTAACCAGGGTACAGAGTAACATACACTATGAGTTGTGAACATCTCATATCCATGAAGGAAATTTTCTAAAACAGCGAATGGAAGCATAGAAAACAATAGGCTGACATGCCTAACCTTCATGACATTTCCGAACATCGCTGGGACGAAGACTTAATTAGTCATTTGTGCTGTGTCACAGACAGTACTCTAAGCTTTTAAACTTGAGGGGAATTTTTCCAAGCCCTACCCCTAAAGCTTCTGCCTATTGTTACATTCACTATCAGATACTCATTCGTTCTGTGCTGGTTTGTTTTTCATTCTGCATTTCTGCGGTATGTTGAGTTGTCAGTGTTCACATAACCTTTTCTCTTTATTCAATATTTACAACCTGTGGTTCTTGTGCATTTACTTAGTTTTTACATTTTTAATAAAGTTATGTTAAAAACCTGAAGTGTGATTTTTGAATGATCACAATACTTTCGTATAACGGCAATGTGTGAGAAAGTAAAAAACAAGTATTATTTGAGTGGAACTCGAAGAGGGGCAATTTTGAACACGAAAGGGGCACAATTTTGAATTTGTCTCGCCCTCCCAGATAAGAAAAGGTTGCTACGATCCTACTAAAATGCTGCATGTATAAAATCGGTTAGCGTGTCATAAAACCCCTTTTCCAGTGCCATTTTACACATATGGTAATATTCTTATGAATACTCATGAAATGCACATAGCGTATTAAATCCGTTTATTTTTGTGGTGTAGTAAGCACAAAGATTCGCCAACACTCCACTGGGGGGGGGCTTTTTTTTTTTTTTTTTGATTGGAGGTTTAACGACCACCGTGAGCAACTCAATGGGCTATAAGCAGTCGCCCGTCCCTAATTTAGGGTCACTGGTTCCAGGGAAGGGAGAGAGCCAGTGCCGTAAGACAAACACAACATCCATGCCTGACCGGGATTCGAACCCGGACCCCTTACGGACGAATGATTAGAGGCCAGCGTCTTAGACCACTGCGCCACCGGGGCGGCGGGGGGGGCTTTTCAAGGTAATGGTAGACATTTTTATGTCTACCATTGCCTTGAAAAAGCCTCCCAGTGGATTAGGAAAGCTTGGCAATTATTTGTGTTTCCTACACCACAAACAAACAAAAAAAAACGGATTTAATGCGCTATATGCGTTTCATGAGTATTCACAGTCTGGTGTATTTAAAATAAAGGCCAAATGAAGTAACATTCTTGTGATTTCCTCTTAAACTCAACTGAATAACGGAAAAGAAATTTTAAATGGCAGATGGGAGATCATGTTAAATACCGAAATAAAGAGCAAAATGTTCGTTACATTCCAAGCACATCTGCCAGAAATAAACACCCGTCTCTGATCTCATTTGAAGTGTAGTATTAAAGAAACTTGTACCATTTAGTTTTTAAATTTCTGGAACAGTAAATAAAACTCTTTTCTAAGCTGAGTAAATTGCGCGTGGCTCCTTTAATATAACATCAGAAGTTTCGCGATCAGATGTTTGCACGAATCTGAAAAATAATAGCCGATTTGCCAATTTTGGTATATTTCTGGCGTCAGCATTTTCATAGAGGTTCACAGACTACAGCTACATTTATAGCTCGACACTGCTTTTAAAAATATTATCGGGAATTCCTTAACCAAATGAAATTCATTACGATGACCACTTCGAAATATATTCGATAACAACTAATAAACAGGAATGCAATTCTTTACCTAATTGGAGAGAAACACGAAAACAGTGAAATCCCTCAAAGCCGATTGGAAAGCCCTATAGCAGACGGAATTTTAGATAACCCAACGGTAGCGGTTAAATAGTGTTTCCTCAAATTTTTTGTTTTGTTTTTCTTGGAGGTTCGATCACCGCCCGTCCCTAATTTAGAGCAACTGGTTCTGGGGAAGACAAAACTCCAATGCCGTAAGACAAACACAACATCCATGCTTCATCGGGATTCGAATCCGGAAGCACTTCGACGAACGGTTAGAAATTTTCAGAACAAGCATTTGCTAACCTACAACACTGAATCAAAAGTTTTGCAGTGAAAGAAACGGATTCATTTCGTTTTTAGCATGAATATTTTTATAATCCTTTTTAATAATACGCTGTATAACGTATTCAATAAAAAAAATATAAAACTAAACGTTAAAAGCTCTGCCAATACAAAACATGCGCATTCAAACTTGTCAAGTCCAAAATCAGCACGCAATTTGCAAAATGTAAACAAAACACTTTGCTCCAAAGGATGATCTTTCCGGTCCGGTGACCAAGCGGTGGCTAATCAATCGTCGGACTTTTCTGGAATCAAGGCCCTAAATTTGGCAAATTATAGCTTTCCATAGCGTTAAACTCTGAAACAAGGAAGAAACGGTGACGCAGTGACTAAACGCTGGTTTTTGAAACGTTCGTCTCAGTTGGCGTTCGAAACACGAGTGATGTCTTACGGCACTGGCTGTTTCCCTTCCTTGGTATCATCATCATCATCATTGTCAACCATTATCAATCCACTGCTGGACGAAGGTCTCCCCAAGTTTCCTCCACAACGGTCTGTCTTGTGCCAGTCTCCTCCATGTCACCCCTGCATACTTTCGAATTTCATCCACCCATAATAATTTTTGAAAAATGGGAAGTGACGGTGTATGACCAAAACAAAATAGCTTTTCAACTTATAAACCTTATTCATGAGACGTCAGAAGTGGGTTTTTGCGGACTAATGAGACCAACATGGCTTCTGAGTTTGTTTTTTCATTGGAGGTTTAACGACCACCGTGAGCAACTCAATGGGCTATAAAGCAGTCGCCCGTTCCAAGTTTAGGGTCACTGGTTCCAGGGAAGGGAAAGAGACACTGCCGTAACGCAAACACAGAATCCATGCCTCACCGGGATTTGAACCCGGACCCCTTTTGGACGAATGATCAGGAGCCATCGCTTATGCCACTGTACCACCGGGGTGGCACTTCTGATTCCATGTTGTTGCTATTAGATTACCCCTTACTGTTGGCTATTTTTTTGTTAATTTTAGCGTCTTGCAGTATGCCAACGAATAAATAGAGCTACAGGGGGAAGAAGGTGAAATTAATTTCTTCGAAGAACAAATCAAGGTTTTTTTCGTTTTTTTATTGGAGGTTTAACGACCACCGTGAGCAACTCAATGGGCTATAAGCAGTCGCCCGTCCCTAATTTAGGGTTACTGGTTCCAGGGAAGGGAGAGAGCCAGTGCCGTAAGACAAACACAACATCCATGCCTGACCGGAATTCGAACCCGGATCCCTTACGGACGAATGATCAGAGGCCATCGCCTTAGAACACTGCGCCACCGGGGCGGCCAAATCAAGGTTGCAAAAATATACCAAGACAATTTTGAGTTCGATGTTTTTAACAAATGATGCAGGACAACATCGCCATTAATCATGGTGAAATTCTTAATGAAGCATTTTTCAGACACGGAAAAAGCTTTACCGCCCCGGTGGCGTAGTGGTCTAAGCAATGGCATCAGACCATGCGCCCGTGATGGTACCGGGTTCGAATCCCGTGAAGCATGTGGATGTTGCGTTTGTGTTATGACACTGGCCCTCTCGCTTTCCTGGAACCAGCGGCCCTAAATTAAGGACGGACGATTGATTATAGTCCATTGAGGTGCTCAATGTGGTCGTTAAATCTTTAATAAAAAAAAACAAGAAAAAGAAACAAACAAACGGGGTTAAAAGACAACTAAAAACTTCCTATCGTCGCTCGTTAAACAATCTGCTTAAAAAAACTACAGATATGTTTCGCTCTTTGGGGAAAGAACGTAAAAGTCAATTGGCAACTTATACCGATCTAGATACGCAACTCGTTTTTCCATTTTTTTAAAATTAAATATCGAAGGAATACTGCCGGTTTTAACCACCTTCTATTCTTAGAGCCATAATATTAAAACTCTCCCTCAATGTGGGCACAATATATTCGAGAATGCATATTGGGATGGAAATCATAGCGTTTCGTTTTACATATCTATTCCTTTAACAGTTTCGGTCTTTTCAGAGGAAAATTATGGAAAGTTATTCCTTCTTCTGTACATTTTAGGTGACAACATTTATTAGCACAACCATACGATGAGAAAAAGTTAGGCATGTCGTTAATAAATTTACGAAAATAGCGATTGAATATCAAGTGAACCGCCCCTGTGGCGCAGTGGTCTAAGCGATGGCCTCTTATCATTCGTACGACCGGGGTCCGGGTTCTAATCCCGGTGAGGCATGGATGTTGTGTTTGTCTTACGGCACTAGCTGGTTTTCTCCCTTTCCGGGAACCAGTGACCCTAAATTAGGGACGGGCGATTGCTTATAGGTTATAGCTCATTGAGTTGCTCACGGTGGTCGTTAAACCTCCAATCAAAAAAAAAAAAATATATATATATATATATATCAGGTGAATAAGGTTTATTGGATAGATTTGGAAGTAAAAAATAGACATATATAACTGTCAATTGGAACATCTTAAATTTCTGGAAAAACTATTGTCCTGCTTACTAAAAAACAGATAAAACTACACAAAATATGTTGAAACTAAAACTGAATAAAGAACAGCAAAGTTAATTTTTTTTTGTTTTTTTAATTCGAAGTTTAACGACCACCGTGAGCAACTCAATGGGCTATAAGCAGTCGCCCGTCCCTAATTTTGGGTCACTGATTCCAGGGAAGGGAGAGAGCCAGTGCCGTAAGACAAACACAACATCCATGCCTCACCGGGATTCGAACCGGGACCCCTTTCGGACGAATGATCAGAGGCCATCGCCTTAGACCACGGGCGGCAAAGTTAAGTTCAACTCACATGCGGTTGGTAAAGAAATGAAGTTATATATCATCTTTTGTCAAATAAAAGTGAAAATAGGCTGTTTGACGGATATGAGTAAATGGGGAAAAAATAAAACGAGCAGATCCAAATGAAATTGGAAAATCGTGAATTTTTTTGGTTTACGATGAAGGTGGAAAGCCTGAGTCAGCAGTTCACGTAGTTAAATGAAAATTGAGGCGAAAAAAGACTAGCATTGGCGTCAAATTCACTCTGCGCATGTCAGGGAGAGCGACGTTCAGAAGGTCGCTAACGTAAGTAGCAATAGCGGAAGCTCCTCAGTCCTTCTTTCTGTTCTTGTCACACGAGGTTGGAAATTCTCGTACCTTCGAGGTGTTTATGAGTGATATTGCGTTTTTGCTTCTGTTAAAGGAAATTTTCAGAAACTACGTTACTGACTCATTGTCAAAAGTCCCACACATTTTTCTCTGAAAGCCTTGGGATTCCTAATCCTTGAAAGCGAAGGAAGATATCCTAATTTTGCCTCAGCTGATCATTATTACTCCATAAGCATAGGGTAAAATTATCATATATTTGATGGTTCTTACTTTTGTCATGTATGTTTTTTATTTCCTGTTGCTGTTACTTAGAAGCACTAATTTTTGAAATTTTTTTATGATTTTTATTGGTGTTGACAACCCAATTTCTCGGAAGTTTTTGGACGATTACGTGTCTTTTCTTAATTTCGGACTTTCGTGAATATGTATTTTGTTATATTGCGTCACTGACGGAAAGTTCTCTTAAAAGTGATTTCGAGACGTTTTCTCTGAATATCCGTAGCAACTTAACTTTTCTAGAAAAACAAATTTGCACACCAAGTGCAAAAAAAAAGAAATTCTCTCCACAAGTATTTCAGTTGAAAAAGGAGAGGATTCTATATGAGCGATGTTTGTTGTAAATGTCCGTTTCAATTACGGGTGGACAATAAATTTAAGTTTCCCTCTTGCTGAGTAGTGGTTAGAGGAAGTTTTTTTTTTTTTTGTACCTAAGAGACTGGATGGAAAGTGTGTGATTTGTATCGTGATCAGGTGTGACAAACTGGTGTCTGTACAGGTAACATGCCTACATGTACATCAATGCTTGAGAAGGTATTCAAAGGTGATCATTACCAAGAAGTCGATAAGCATCATGTGTACCCATTATTGTATTTGATACTTTTTGGAAATGACTGCCGCCCCGGTGGCGCAGTGGTCTAAGCGATGGCCTCTGATCATTCGTCCGAACGGGGTCCGGGTTCGGATCCCGGTAAGGCATGGATGTTGTGTTTGTCTTACGGTACTGGCTCTCTCCCATCCCTGGAACCAGTGACCCTAAATTAGGGACGGGCGACTGCTTATAGCCCATTGAGTTGCTCACGGTGGTAGTTAAACCTCCAATAAAAAAAAAAAAAAAATGACTGTACTTGGGTACTTTATTATATGTATGTTTGTACAGTGTGAGGAAGGGTTGTTTCCTACCCTTAATGTACAGGTTGTAACAGTATCTCATTCCTGAAGTAAATGCTTGTGCTCATCCCCATTTATTTTATGAGCCTACAGTGTAACAGGGAAAAATAAAGCATCCAGCCTCCCTATCCAAAATAGTAGATATTGTGCTTTGCAGGAGTATCCTCAAATATGAATTTGCATGTTTTAATTGTAATGTGATTGTAAATTTCCTTTCCTGATGCTGAGATACACTGTGCTGGCTTAAGAATTTGTGTATGTTGGTGACCTCAGAGACCAAAAGTTAATTGTATTGTGCATTGTCCAGAATGAATAAAGTTCAAACCAGGGCTTGTAGCTACTTGAGGGATTTAAGGAAAGTTAATGAGTGTTTCACTAATACCCACCAAAATATCTGTAAATATTTACAATTGTAAGCAAGCATTAAATTTTGCAGCAATAAGGCCAAACATTTAGAAAAGATGCTTACCTGAACGCTGAAGTAATCCAAATCTTCAATTTTTGGTTTTAGTAAAAAAAAAAACTTCAGTAGTCTATAGTCCATTATAACCAAATATTCTGGACGGTGAGTTCGTTCAGCAGACACATCTTCGCATCAAATTTCAATGACGGGTTTTACTTCAAAGTCTGCTAAGATTTGACTCTTGATTTGGCTGCCTCACATTTCCGTATCTCCTGCCTCTGCTTCATTCCGGATGAAGACCAGAGAGAGATATCCCCTCCTGTCTGGGCAGACACAAGAAACCGCCCTTTCTTGACACTATCCACTCGTACTCACCCAGCACTCGTTTTTTTTTTCTGCAGTAAAAGGCACAACTTAGCAGTGAAAGTTCAGCTTTGGCTCGGTGGCCCCGACATACGAGCTATAGAGGCATCGTCAGCATGGCAAATGACACCCAAAACACAAGCTATTCGGTGAAAAAGAAACCTCGCGAGTGTCGACATGCAGGCTATAGTGGTGTCATCAGTATGGCAAGTGACACCTGAGCTATAGAGGCGTCATCGACATGGCGGGTGACAGTGACACCCGATGGAAGATATTCGATGAAAAAGAAATGTCTCTCAAGCCCCAACATACGAGCTACAGAGGCATCATTGGCATGGTAGATGACACCCGGCACTTCAGCTATTCGACGAAAAAGAAATGTCTCGTGAGTGCCAACATGCAAGCTATAGAGGCAGCATCTGCATGGCGGGTGATGATGGCATTTGTTTTCTCTTTGGCAAAAAGGAAAAGTCTTGCTAGCCCTAACATACGAGCTATAGAGGTGTGATTGGCGTGGTGAGCGAAACCCAACCTATTTAGTGAAAAAGAAATGTCTTGCGAGCTATGGAGGCATTATCGGCGTGGCAGGTGACACGTGAGCTATTTGATGATTTCGTAGTGTTGGGTTTTACCCGACAGTCGAGCGAAAAGAGTTGATGTCCTTTTTACTTGTCCTTGAGTACCCCCTCCCTACCCTCAATGAGGACCCACCTTTTGTGGTATTGCACGTTCGGCATTAATGTTTTCCCGCAGTTGTTTTAGTTTTATGGTGTGTTTTTTACATAACTTCACCAGGGAAATAATTTCTAAGCAAAAAAAGACTGCAGTTGCAAATTTGTGCCTGTGTTCAAAGTACTTCACTTGTTGTAGAATAAAAAATTATGGGCACATCTTGCACCCGCTAATTTCCCACCCTGCTTTTATAGGTATTTGTGATTGGCTTTATTATGTTTGTGTAAGTACACTTATTCTAAAATACTACAGAAGACATGGGAGTTTTTTGTGTGTGTGTTGGAGAGGTGCATTACTTGCATGGCATTTGTAGCAAGACTCGGAAGATGTGTAATATGAAGCAAAATGTTAATAGTTGTGACATGCACAGTCATTTCAGAATAATATGACCACCCACGGAATCGCAGTGTATCCGCCCAGGCGCGTCAGAGTGCACAATACAAGGTCGACCACACAGATATAAGCTGCTGGCAAGGACAGATGAGCCATGGTGTGTAACAGGTACACAATGGACAGAGGTAGTGATTTGATGGACATTCAAAAAGGAATGATCATCAGCCACTGCACCAAGGGTGGAAGCATCTCAGAAACAGCAGACTTTGTGGGCTGTTCATGAGGTGGTGTAGTAAGGGTCAGAGTTGCTAAAAAATAAGATGTATCTGCGTACACAACCATTGAAACCGAAAATTTGCTGCAACCCCGCGATTCACGATAACAAAAGAATAAGGTAATTTAAAGAAGAATTAATAAAACAATGAATAATTGTTAGTACATTAGATTTCAGTGAGGACAAAATAAGTACATTACAAATGAATGTTCAGCAATGTGTATGAAATGGACCTTTATGGTAAAATATTGGATTATGACCTCATAAAAACAAGACTAATTGAAGTTTTTATATTTAGAAACACAGTTCTGTTAATGAATCTTCAAAAATTATAAATAGCATTTTCAACAACTTAATTCAAAAATAGTATACTTACAAAATACACAAGGAAAAGATTTTAATTTAATAACTGGCAACTGGAACCCGGCAATAAAATTTAAACTGGTTCTGCGTAAACACAACTTTTGATACATTTCCTATGCATTGAGAACAGTCCTTAATAATAAAAAAAAAAAAAAAGTTAGATGCGAGAAACGTTTGTAAAAACAAAAGAACTATGAAGATGTGACAAATAATTGAAAGTTCTTGAAGTTAAAATAGAATTGGATATATTAATCTGAGTAAAGCTTTGAGTAAGTGTTTTTACCTCCAGCAAATAACATTTTTTTAATCACAAGCAAAATCTATCTGCTAATAATTTGGAAACTATCTGCGTACACGTGTGTGTCTGCATTCTGCAACTCTGGTAAGTGTGTACCAAGAGTAAACTGCTGGCACACAGAGTACCTCCCGACATCATAACTGTGGAGCTCCAAAGGCCATCAACCCCAGAGGAGAATGTAGACTGGTAAAGAGCAATTGATGTGCAACTGTGCAGCATTTGACCAGCAAACAAATGAACCTAGGTGCGTGTCCCTGATAACAATAGAGCGAACCCTGTTACTCGTGGGTCTCCGGAGTTGATGCTGTGGCAAGGCCCCATGTTAACCCAGGTCCATCAGCAACAACTGCAGTTTGCATGGGACTACCATCATTGGATAGCGGAAGAGTCAGAAAAAAGTCTTCTCTGACGAATAGAGGTTTCTACTACACAGAAGTGACTGGCAGTGATGGATACGGCGTCAGACACACAAGAACTAACACCCTGACGCACTTATCAGTCGAGTACAGGCCAGCAGTATGTATGTCTGGGGGATGTTTTCCTGGTATGACCTAGGACTGCTGGTACCACTGAATGGGTCCCTGAATGCCAATAGCTACCTGTCCATCCTCACTGATCACATGTATCCCTTCATGTTGGACTTTTACCCAGGTGGTGAAGGTGTCTACCACGTCGCTAAGGGGGTGCATGACTGGTTCTATCTGAACAAGACAGCGATGTCTCAGTTCTCCCTTGGCTGGCAAAATCGCCCAACCTCAATCCTATAGAACACTTGTGGGACTATTTGGATCAACAGGTCTTACTTGCCGACCTACAACCACGTCATCTTTGGGATCTCTGTGCTCTGCTGCAGTCTGAATGAACGTGTGTCTCGGGCAACCTTCCAGGGCCTTGTTGCATCCATGCCAAGGATGGTTATTCCCATTATTAGGTAGGTGGTCATATTATTCTGATATGGTTTAGCTCATATTGAAGTGAGTGGTGACGTGCTAACTAAAGGGACTTATTTTGATGCTCAAAGCAAAAAAAGGTAAAAGTTGCACGAAAGAAATATGGGACCACGCCATACAATACAAATCCCGAAGATGACAATCCGATTTTTGGCGCAAAGGTGACAAGGATGGCAAGTCAGACAACATCAGAAAATCCCCATCGTCCCGGAGCGACATGGAGGCTGACATGAGTTTTCTGGGAGACGCGGGTTCGTGTCCCGCTCTGGGACGATGGGGATTTTCGGGTTTTCTGATGTTGTCTGACTTGCCATCCTTGTCACCTTTGCGCCAAAAATCGGATTGTCATCTTCGGGATAGGTAAAAGTTGGTTGAAGAATTTGTATCAGTAAAGCTGGAGTTGTGTGCCATGGTTACTGTAAGTGGAGATATTTGGTACATCAGCAATAAATAAGATTTAACACCTTCAATCACTCTTTTTGGTGGATCTTGCTTTTAGGAATTGCCAAAGTGTGTTCAAGCTTCATTAGTAATGTTTATTAATATGATCATGTATTAATTAAGAGTAGTTCATTAAAATATGTTGAGGATCCAAAGATGATTTGAATTCTCATATTTTTATTCCTTGTTTAGCATGCCTTGCAAATTCATTTATAGAACTTTGTGCTTTATAATTTCTCTGCTCTAACAACTTAATTAGTAAATGCAGTTTTGTTTTTCCATGTGTTTGATTTTTTTTCTTCTTTAATCCGACATGGAGGCTGACATGAGTTTGTTTCAGTGTTTTGAGGACAAACTGATGTCATCTGCTATGTGAAATTTAAGAACAAATTAATTGCATGAATGTGTAGAGCTGTGTTCACTTGTGAAGGTTTTAGAAAAACGGGCAAGCCGCCCCGGTGGTGCAGTGGTCTAAGCGCTGGTTTATGACCATTCGTTTGAGAAGTGACTGGGTTCAAATCCTGGTGAGGCAGCGAAGTTTTTTGTGTTACAGCCCTAGCTCTCTCCGTTCCCTGGAACCAGTCACCCTAAATTAGAGATGGGTGACTGGCTTGTAGCACATTGAGTTACTCACATTGCCTGTTAAACGTTCAATAAAAAAAAATCAAGTTATAAATACCTAGTCTTGAGATAAGTGCTGTTACAAATGATTGACAGATGGTGTGCAACACTCCGTGAGGCGTGAAGCAGTTAGTGAGTCGTGCATGCAGCCTCGAGAGATTTCATATTTTTTGCCTTTGAGTAGGGTGATTATGAGAATCGTATGGCTCTAATAGCACTTCACGGAGTAGGAATATTGGCTTCCAAAAATTTCAACATGCTTAAGGAGCTGAAAATTATCTGAATGTTTGTCTACCAGGCCATCAGAAGGTTCCTCGAGACTAGGGCCGTCGGCGACTGCCCCAGAAAGTGTTGGCCATGCGCCGTGAGGGCTGCTTGCATGGTGAACGCAGTGGCAGCTTTTATTTGTCAGAAAACAATCTGGCTTGTGACCTGAACATTACCAGGATGTCAATGTCATGCTTCCTGTGGTGTGACTTAGGAGTGAGAGCTTACCAGCGTCACTTCCTCTCCCCAAATCTGAAGCAGCAGTAGAGAGGTAAAAGTGAAATGTCTGCTGCAGCATTACACAGACAATCACCACAAAAAGACAGATTTTCCCTATTGAAGAGGCTTTCAACTGACAAAATGACAGTGTGTACAGCAGTTGCTCTGGCTTTTTTAAAGTTTTTGCCAAATTCATTTTTTCTTCACCAAATGTAATCCGAAGTCACCAATCCCCCCCCCCACTCTGCACTGGAAACACTGGCACACCCACGGAGGGGGCTTAAGCTCCCTCCTAGGAGATTAAGCGCGACATACGTCACAAATTAAAAATTCAAAAATATTATTTTACTTGTTCAAAAGATTACATAGTGTTTGACATAGCATCTTAAGAGCAATGTACGTCACACATTGTGTACGTATACTACACTATCTACCAACAAGTAATTGGACACCCTTGACAATATCTGCGGTCCTGATAACGTCACGGCCGCCGACGTTGAATATCGTGTGGGAAACAACAACGCAACCAGTCGCATGCAAGATGCCACGCAGTTCGGAGCTCTTATTTCGAGAAAGGCGTAATTGTCGGGTATCGCAGAAATAGCTGATCCATACGTGACATATCCAGCGAGGTGAAATACCCAAAATCGATAGTGGCCTACATGATTGGCAAGTGAAAGATGAGAGGTGACTGTCGGAATGTGCCCCGACCCGGCAGACCCACAAAACTGGGAAAGACCGACGGGTACTGGCCAGAGAAATTCGGAAGAACCGCACCAAATCGATGGGCCACATCTGCGAGGAGTTTCAACAGGCATCCGGGAGTGTTCTTTCGATGAATACCATCCGTAAGGAAGCCCATCTGTTCGGTTATCGTGGACGTGCTGCTGCCCACAAGCCTTTGATCACCAAGTCCAATAGCGCTGCTCAGCTAACGTGGTGCAAAGAACGTCCACAGTGGGCTGTTGAACAGTGGAAACAGGTTCTCTGGAGCGACAAATCAAGGTTCACCCTTTACCGTTCAGATGGCAGGGTCTGGGTTTGGCGTCTGCCTGGAGAACGCCTCCTACCGGAATGTATTGTGTAAACTGTGAAGTTCCGCGGCGGTGGAATTATGCTATGGGGGTGTTTCTCCTGGTATGGCACAGGACCTTCGGTCGCAATTCCTGGTAGACTCAACTCCGAGACCTACTGCACCGTTTTGGATGACCATGCGCTTCCTACGTTGTGGCAGTTTTACAGGGTGGACCCATGTTAGTTTTAGGATAATGCCACCTGTCATGTTGCGAGATCCACCATGGCTTGGTATGGTGACAATGGGGTTAATCGAATGGACTGGCCTGCGCAGAGCCCGGGCCTTAACCCTATCGAGCACCTCTGGGACGAGTTGGAGCGTCGACTTAAGGGATGCCCCCACCGTCCGAAATCAATGAAGGAACTGGCCTGTCTTCTCCAAGCGGAGTGGAAGAAAATACTGCTAGCTGTCATACGAAGCCTGGTTGAGAGTATGCCCCGGAGTGTCGCAGCTGTAATCGCCGCTCGCGGAGGCTCCACCAACTATTGAAGGTGAATAAACTTTGTTTTCCTTTGCTATCACAAGTGTCCAATTACTTGTTGTTAGATTGTGTATATATGTATAGCCCTCTCCAACAAGAATTCCTGAAGTGCCACTGACTGCAAATATAAAAGCATAGTGCTAAATGGTAAAGAACAATAGGTTTTTTGCAATTAAGCAGCAAAATATGTTGGACCCTGAATCACACTAAGAAAAATTCTTATTTTCAATTTCGAATTTATTACTACCTATAATATAAACAAAGAATTATTGATAGGATAAACATAAATATCAACCTAGGCGGAATGACCTGTTTGCCAGAAGGAATGCTAAATGAAATTGCGTGGTATCGTCAATGTCACCGTGAGAATAGAACTTGTTGTAGTGCTCGAAGTGAAGACGAAATGTGGGTCGACCACAGTTGGGTAGACTCTAAATTGGTCAGGCAGAAGAACAGGGTCATGTGTTAGCGATGATGCCACTCATTTTCACCTAATCGCTTTTCCATCTCAAGCGCAATGTGAACAAAGAAAAAAGTAACAGACTTCGAATTTCATTTTTCAAATACCAAATCAAATAAAAATTAAACATTGTTTATGTTTGGACGTCGTTAAAAAAGGTAATCGCCAATATTTTTGCCAAAACTGAGGGCCCATCATCCTGCTCTGTAATGGTTTAGTGGGGATTCTCCTACAAGGGTACCATGGAGCTCCATTTCTGTGAGAAAAGGCTTCAAAACATCCACCAAAGTCTACCAAGGCACAGTTTTAAAGTCAGCAGTAGAGAGTGTGAGTGACTTCTAGTTCAAACACTGCCATTAGAGCTTCCAGAGAGATTTAAGAACCATGTCATTCAAAATCTGATTTTCCTTGCTGAAAATCACTGAGAGATTAAGAACCATGTCATCCTGAAATTTGATTTTCAGAGCTGAAAATGAGTGCCTATTATTGGTGTAACCTAATGCTTTTGAACCAGTATATTTATGAATAAAAATATTGTAAATTTATTCATAATCACATAAGGCTAAAATAAATTTATTGATTCAGCACCATTGGCCTTATGAAAATGGAGAGAATATACAGAGATGCTTAAAATTTTTTATTGAAAGCTTACCTCTGTTGTAAAACAGTGAATAATTAGCTGTTCAATAACAGTTGAGTTGGTAGCATTGCACGTTATGGAAAAACACGTTGCATCATTAATATCACCAGGGCTTGAAAAATATCTGAAAAGTTACATACCCGACTGGGCGTGTGCAGAAATTATTTACCTGCCCACATAGTAAAATCTGGATGCCAAGGGAAATTTATCTTTTAAGTTGACAAAGTAAATAGAAGCCACATTTAAGTTAAAAAATATGATAAAACTTTTTATTCATCTTTTGCATTGCCATTTTTAAGGGTCTGTTCCAAATGTTCAATGCAGAAAAGCGTTCATCTTGCCTCACTCGCTCAAATTATGCCGAAGATCCAACCTCACCTAGGGCTGTGTGATATCCTGTTGTTGTCCACCCACCCCCACCCCTATCTCATTGTTAATTGCAAACATTTGGAGCTTGGAGCTTGGTGTAAAACTATATATGCCCCCAATTTCTGGACCCGAAGCATAAAATAATTAAAGAAATGATGTTCTGTCCTTGGCACTCTAACAATTCAGTTTCCAGTGATTTGCAGTGAAATGAAAGATGATGTGCAATGACTGTTTTCTTATAGGAGGAAATTCTCCATTCCAAACTTTTTTTTTTCTAAAATTTAGTTGTCCAACCGTTCAGCTAGATTTTTTATCTGGTCAACTATTCTTTTTGTCACAAAATTATAGTATTTGTTGCTGTTTACTGAAATATGTATATACAGGGTTGTCACTTGGTTACTTTTTCAACTAAAAGTTACTTTTTTTTTAAAGTCACTATTTGGTAACCTTTTTAATTCAAAGTTACTTTAAGTTACTTGTTTAGGAATAAACAGCAAGAAACGTCAACTACAATGTAATGTACGGGTACCTAGAGCAATCACCTGTTTACCTAAGGTCATTTTTATTCTAATTGAAATAAATTATAGGCCTTATTTAAATTTCATTGATTGAACTCTGATGATGAGAATAAACAAATATATCTATCCTTAAGGATATATTATCTGAAGAGTTATATAATTTTATTTTATGTGAAGAGTTAAATTTACCAATTAAACAGAAAGACGTAAAAGTTAATTACATGCCGAATTCAACTATAAGTGTTTTTCTGTTCTTTCTCTTGTGTAGAATTCTACTGAGACAGAGGCTTTTTTTTTTTCTTTTAGATTGATTCTGAATACAGAAAATAAAATAGGAAAGTGCAAGTTTCAGACTTCATGGCTATCAAAAACAGATTGCCTCAGTGTTAAAATATCTGAGTGGTTAAATTGTGAGTGCAACTTTACAGTGACTAAAGGGTTGCAGTCTAACTCAGCATGCACAGTCTGTGAAACGTAAAAATGTTTCAACAAAGATGTCTCCTCTTTAACTGCATTTGTCAGCAAAAATTGAACCACCCGCAGCTCCAATACGTGATAACCATCAATCTGGATCATCCTTTTCTGTATCGGAGCCAGTCAGTACTACAGGTGCAGTGCTTTTATACAGTTCAAAAGACAGTACAATGAGAGGCGAATTAATTTGGGTGCTGAAAACTGTTAGCAATTATTCTGCTGCTTCATGCGATGGAATAAGTGATATATTTCAGTCCATGTTTCCACAGTGGGTACCTGACGGGTTTTCCTTGTCGAAAACTAAAGTGAGTTATCTTATTACGGAAGCATTAGGTCCTTATTTTCATAACCAAATGATCAAAGATGCTCATGGTTCATATTACAGTATTCAGTTTGATGAAACAACAAATGCAAAAAATGAAAAAGAACTTCAAATATTAATAAGATATTGGCCAAAAAATAAGGGGAAAATACAGGTTATGTACTTTGAATCTTTCTCCTTAGGTCATGCGACTGCAGAAGACCTATCAAAGCGTATATTGCTGGCCTTAGAAAAATCAGATTTGTCCTTAAATCACATGTTGTTAGGAAGTGATGGACCCAACGTCAATGTAAAAGTGCACAGACTAGTTAATAAAGAAGTGTTGTCTGTTAGAGGTAGTTACCTCATTAACATTGGCAGCAACATACATGTGGTTCATAATGCTTTCCTGAAGGGTCTTAATGAATTAGGAGAGGAATGTTCAGACATTGCTATTACATTTTCCATTTCTTTGATGGTTTTTCAAGTAGATGGGAAGATTACACTGAAGTACAGCAAGAAATGAATGTGCCAAGGAAGAAATTATTGAAGCATGTGCCATCAAGGTGGCTGACCTTGAGAGATTCTTACGAATGCCTGCTTGAACAAAGCCCTGCTCTAGAGAAATATTTCTTGAATTTTATCCCTAAAAAATGTGCAGCCTTAATGTCAACTAGAAAGTTCAAAGTTATCAGCTCATTCCTGAAAAAATCAGCATACAAAGCTGAACTGACTTTTGTCATGTCAAGTGCTGATTTGTTTACAGGATTCACTAAGAGGTTTCAAAAGCAAGAACCGCTCATCCATATTTTGTATGATTAACTGAAAATACTCTGCTGCTCTCTTATTGGTCGGGTTTGCAAGACTGACTTATAAAAGAAACTGAATACATCATGTTCATGGGATCGGGAACAAATCTTTCAGTCAGGCAACCTTCTTCCATTAAAAGCTGTTGTGGTTAACTGCATAGTGGAAGCTTACATGAAAGACTTGCCAGAAAAAGAAGTCATTCTGTTTCTAAGGGGTGTACAGCAACGTTATATTGCCAGTTGTAAACATCTTCTACAGAAAACGTTGCTATCTGTATCTACATCTGCATCTTTTCTTAAGCACATGCATTTTCTGCAGCCTAAGGAGAAAAAATCAAATCGCAGCTTTACGGATGTTAAGGTTGCTAAGGCTCTTCCCATAGATATTCCCACTGACATCCTTCAAGATGAGTGGAAAATGCTACAGTTAGGAAAAGTTGAAGCAAGTAAGTTTCCAATTGATGAGTACTGGGAAACATATTAATCTCAAACTTCCTGGTAGCATGCTGAAATATCCAAATGTTGCAGAAGTTATAAAGGTATGTTTGACTCTGTTTCATGGGAGTGGAGATGTTGAGAGAGGTTTCTCTCAATCTTTTAGAATTTTGACTGATGACAAAGCATCCATGTCAGCGCGTATGTTAAATGCACAAATTAATATTCAATGTGCTTTAAAAAACTACGGAAACCAGGATTAATCCCAATCACCAGGGAACTACTGGCTTTGGCAAGATCTGCTCACTCTTCCTACATGACACATCTAGAGAATAAAAAAAATGGAGCAGCAGTTGAACTTAAAGAAGAAAAGCATGCCAAGATCATAGGAGAAAGTGAATTAGAAATTAAAAAGAGAAAACAGTGTATTGAAAAACTACAAGATCTGAAGAGAATTAAAAAAAAAATCGTAATGAGAAAAAAAACCCAGTGACAAGCTTTTTGAAGAAGAACATTCGAAGTTGAAGAAAGCTTTGGACAGAAATGATCTTGGGGAAGCAAAGATTGCCCAAGCAATGCTTGAAGGAATGATAATTGTAAAAGAACAGGAAAATCTCGTTTGTAAAGAAGCAGAACTTATGCAGAATAATTTAGATAAGCAGAGGAAGTCTTACTACAAACTTTTTCCAGAAAAAATAAATATTTTTAGTACATTGTTACTAATTAAACTACATTTGTCACTAATGTTCATTCCTTTATTTTATGCAATTGTATTACTTTTTCTATTCATGTGTTATTATTAAGGAAAATCTAAAGTATAACAAAGCAGAACTTGTGCAAAATAATTTACATAACTATTACCAACTTTTTCCATAAGTAATATGTTAGTGTATTTTTTTGATAAACAAATTGCCTTTGTCACACGCTTGCTCCAGATTTTTATAATTAAATTACTTTCATATTCATGTATAAGTATATGAAATAGTTTAAAAAATAAAATAGAAATAAAGTGGGTGGATCGGATGGCTATAAGGGGTGATGAGAAGGCCATTAATAATATATATACACACACTTTTTGGGTACTTTTTGCAAAATAGAATGGGTTATTTTTGGTTACTGTTTGCGCAATAGATAGGTTACTTTTTAAATAATTTTGGTTACTTTTTCAACTTTTTTTACTGCTTGAACCGAGTGGCAGCCTTGTATATACCAGTTTAACAACTGAATTTATGTTGACTGCTTTTGAAATAGCAGATACCAAGCCCTCTGAGGCTAGTGCACAGAAGTTTATAATGACACTGTGATTTTGTGAGAGTGTCGTTGCATTCCAATACTGAGAATGAGAAGACTCCAACTACGGATTCTCCGTAGCTTTTGTGGAAAATTTTCTGTCTACCTACGGATTACGGAAATTGAAATCTCAGTAAAGTGTTATTAAAAGCATATCTGTGCAAGGTTTGTATCAATATGTAGAGATTCTAACATTCATTAAATGTTTTTGGAATTGCTTCTTGGAATTCCAAAAACATTTAATAAATGTTAATTGAATATCGTGGCATTTCTTTAACTTTTTTTTTTTTTTTTTTTTTTTTAACTTTTTATGGACTTCTTAGAAGTTTTAGTTGGTGTGACTGTAGCGGAACTGAGTGGGATGCTGTTTTTGCTTTGTTTCGTTTGTGCTAACCGATAACCGCATGCTTGCTGGCTTCTTTTCTAGATGTCAACAGATATTTCTCGTGCTTTTGGTTTCAGATTGTAGTAGCAGCCAGCAGGCTTCTTGTTTATTTAGTTTGGAGATTAGTGTTATTCGCATTTCAAACAATGAATTCTGGAAAATGAAATTAGTCTTTTCCTGCGGTTCAAGAAGTCAAAAAGTACAAAAGCAATCAAAAATTTAAAGATTTACATGTCTCCAACCATCAAAATTTTCAGCCAATATGTTGTTTTGTGCTTATTGTTCAAAAGACATAAATATCGCCCACAGAGGGCAAGATGATTGTCGTCATGTGTTTTCAGAAAAACACCAAGAATATGGGTGACTTCACTTTTGCTTGGGCATATTATATGCCTAAGCAAAAGTGAAGTCAAAAATAGGTTGCACCATTTTTATCACTAAAGAGATTATATGAAGTTAAGTGCCATAAAGGCAAAGTTTATTTGCTGGTCTTTTGATTGAACACAATCTACTGAACACTCTAACCAAAATTTTATATGGCAATGTTCCCCAATTCTAAGGTAGAGCGAAATTATAGTAGCAGCCATATGAAAACCACAGCAATCGTCACAAGTGTGGCTCAAATAACTATGGAAGAAATTATTTCTTCCTTAAATTCACCCTTTGCAGTTAGTACTAATGGAAGAAATGACAGTGATGATATGAAACTGTACTGTATCCACTGTTAATCACATTTTTTGAGAAGGTGAGTGGGAAAATAATTACTTTGCTTGTTTCTCTGGCTGGCATGCAATAATAGCATTGGTGAAGGAATTTTTTAAAGCTGTAAGTGATGAACCGCAACCCTTTTTTGCCATAAAAGGGTTGCAGTGGCATAATTTCATTGCTTTTGGATCTGATAATGCCAGCTCAATGTTTGGCAAATTAAAAGGTGTTGCAGCATTTTGGAAAGCAACTCTCTCTACACACACACGCATATTTATCAATACATAACCAACCTTAAAAAAACACCATAATACCTTCAAGTTGGAACTGAAGAACAGATTCTCTGCTTCAGAAGGCCTAACATCGGAAGAAGTGGATATTTCTGAAGTTAACAGAAAAGTAACCAAAGCTCTCATGGAAACAGCAACAAAATTAGCTGGGTCTAAGAACAAGTTGCATGTGAACAAATTATCAGGAAAAACCAAAATGTTGATGCAAAAAAGAAGAGATGAGGACAACTAAAGAAGATGTGACTTCCAAAGTGGAATATATAGAGCTATGCAAGACAGTACGAAAAAGTATCACTGAAGATGTAAGGAAATTCAACTGTGAACTAGTGAGGAAAGCAATTGAAAACAACCAAAGCCTAAAGATAGCAAAGGGACATCTCAGTCAGGAAAGAAAACAGATTATGGCACTGAGAAAAGAAGATGGTTCTGTAACAAGAAATAGAGGCGAAATTTTGACAAGAGTGAAAGATTTCTACTTCAAATTATATGAAAGGGATGATACATGTACTCCAGACATCATGAAAGGTACCAGAGTTCTTCCAGTCCTCGCAGCAGAAGTTGCGCATGCAATCAAGAACATGAAGCTGGGGAAAGCTCCAGGAGAAGATGGAATTACTGTATACATCATGCAAGAAGCAAGTGGAGAAATAGAAACAGTACTCACCCAAATTTTCACTTTATGCCTTAATGAAGGGAAGATTCCTGAGGATTAGAACAACGCTACAATGATCCTGCTACATAAAAAAAGGTGACATTGAGGATCTCTGGAACTACAGACCTATCAGTGGTTTATAAAATCTTCACTTAAGTTCTTTCACACCGCTTGAAGGTAACGTTGGACATGGCTCAACCGAGAGAACAAGCTGGATTCAGGAGTGGCTACAGCACAATAGATCATATCCACGTACTGAGAGAACTAATTGAAAGAGCGAGGGAATATGAACTTCCATTGTGCATGGCTTTTATCGATTATAAAAAAAAGCCTTTGATTCGGGGAAACCATCAGCAGTTACAATGGCTCTGAAATCCTGCGGAATTGAAGATGCATACATTAATATTATTAATATCTATGAAAATGCAGGTGCAAAGATTCGGCTGTTTGAAAATACAACACACATAAAAATTGGAAAGGGAGTGAGACAAGGCGACCCCATATCTCCGAAGCTCTTTAATGCCACATTGGAAAATGTCTTTCAATCACTGAACTGGGAAAACAAAGGGATAAAGATTAATGGAGATTGTCTAACACACCTTCGTTTTGCTGATGACATAGTCATTTTTGCAACTACCCCATCAGAGCTGCAGAGTATGATCCAGGAACTTGTTGACAAGAGTAAAGAAGGTTTGATTAAAAATAAACTTTCAGAAGACAAAATTGATGTTCAATGCTTTTACAAGAAATGAAGATTTATCAATTGATGGAGAAAAGCTGGAGATAAGACATGTACGTTTATCTTGGACAGCAGATATCAAGTGAGGGTCATATTGATGAAGAAATTAATTGGCGTACAAAATTTGCCTGGAGAGCTTTTGGAAGAAACAGCATAATTTTCAAGAGCAATATGTCATTATGTCTTAAAAGAAAAGTGTTTGATCAATGCATCCTTCCACTGCTTACGTATGGTGCAGAGACGTGGACCTTAACTAAAAGAGACATACAAAGGCTGCAGACAACTCAAAAAAGCATGGAGAGGTGCATGCTTGGTGTAACCAGGAGAGATAAGAAGAGGAACTTGTGGATCAGAAAAATGACAAGAGTGGAAGACATCATGATCAGAGTTAAATCCCTGAAATGGCAATGGGCTGGACATACTGCCAGGAGGACAGACCATCGATAGACAGCCACAATTTTAGATTGGATTCCAAGGGACAGGAAAAGACCCAGAAGAAGACCACATGGGAAACAGGTGGATTAAATTCGAAAGTATGCAGGAGTGACATGGAGGAGACTGGCACAAGACAGACCGTTGTGGAGGAAACTTGGGGAGACCTTCGTCCAACAGTGGATTGATAATGGTTGACGATGATGATGATGATGATGTGTGTGTGTGTGTGTGTGTGTGTGTGTGTGTGTGTGTGTGTGTGTGTGTGTGTGTGTGTGTGTGTGTGTGTGTGTGTGTGTGTGTGTGTGTGTGTGTGTGTGTGTGTGTGTGTGTGTTCCGTTATCCTCCAGACAACATAAGTTCCTTCATAGGTTGGAAGTAGTTTAAGCAAGCTGAAGTACTTACTGTTTTGCAGGATTCTCTGGAACATCTGTTTTTTGAGGAAAAACCAAAACAAATGTTGGTGCCACTTGTTTTCCAGAGTCTTCAATTTTTTTCAGCAGTTTTAAGTAAAAAATCACTGTTTTATGAATCTACACTTTTATTTTGCCTTTACTCACATTGTGTTTGTTACAGTGCACGTTATACAATTTTATTCATTACTACTGATAAAACTGATTTTTCTAGTGTTTTTAACTACTGAAAAATACAAGAAACCGATTATTTTAGCCTTTGCTACTGAAAATTTTCTGGGAAAGTTGGAATCTCTGGAATAAGTGTCAACAAAAAAAATCTTTTCCAGTGTCTCAGAAATTTATCACCAGTGAAATACATAAGATCACCATAAGGCAAAAAATTTGTATCTAAATTTCTTCAGAATTAGTGTCCATCTTTTGGAAGGTTACCTGCATTCAGCTGCTCAGTTAGAACCTGATTATTGTACAGACATAGTAGCTTGACTTTAAAAGTTGTTTTTTTTAATTATTATATGAAAGTGAAACGTGACAGCAAAATTCAAGGCTCATGGTGGAACTCTTGTATTATGAGGTGGTCATTCTCTGCTTACAATTCTTTCCCTTCCCCCTGTAGCCAGCAACCCTTAATTGGGATTGTTTGACCCACCTTTTGTAAATACAATGCCACCAGGTGAAGCAGGCATTACCACTTCATTCCCCCTTGTAAAAAATGTCTTAAAAAATTGCAGAATGTAGTGTAGGCAAGTTATTTTATGGTGAGCAATCACTTGACTGTCTGTAAACTGGAAAGTTTTCCAGCTGTCATGTGTGAGGTAAAAATACCGTAGGTATGCCAAAGCATACCTAGTTTATTTAAAATGAAGATGTTAACTCATACGAAAGGGATAAGAAAAACAACACTATACAGATACTTTTACAGGAAACGAGGTACAAGGACCTCATAATACATGAAATGCAGCAAAGAAGAATGACAAGGACAAAAAAGCAAAACAAAGAACATAACACACCCTGTAATAGTCGACAGCAAGGAACAACCATTTGCAAGAACATCAACAGAGAAAATAATGCACAGTAAGCATAGTACAAAGTTGCAACATAAATGCAAGGCTCCAGCAGAGATGCAATGAGTGCAATTGCATAGTAGGCCTGTAACATTAAAGTTCACTGAAATAGTAGTAATGTGACACACACTAAACAGCACTGGTACAAAGTGTGCAGGCAAGCAATAAAAAGTCAAGGGAAATTCAGGTACATGAATTAATGGCACCCACAAGTCTACATACTCATTCTGGTAAATGTTGCCAAACATGCTGATGATGGTTGACAAGAGTCCCAAAAAAGGGCCTGGGAAGCAATGTCTGAATCATCCAGAGAAAGAAATATGTCCAATCATCGATGAACACATGAAAGGAGAAACAACATAGTTAAAGAAATCATAAAGAGGAAGTTGTCTTGCATAATGTGTAAGCTGAGGTGCACAATTTGAGCTGAAAAACTCAACGGCTGAGGGAGAGTTAGGTCATGGAGTATAGACGTATTTGGGAGAATTCCAAAATTCACACTTGGAAGAGGGAGAAATATTTTTGTAATGTTTTTAGGGGTGAATGACCCTCCCCCAAGCATTTTTTAGGGTTTAAATGGGATACCACAATGGCATTCAGACTACCCAGATAGGTTTTTGTCTTGAAATATAGTTTCTTCTTTAGGCTTGATCATGTCTTTGTTGGCTGTGTTATACTTGGTGATGTTGGTATGGGAGTCTTTGGTGGTGAAGTTTGGGGTAAGAAGAGCCTTTGCATGATTTTTTTGTTCCATCATTGGACTCATCGCTGTTTTGCCCTGCCGACATGGTAGGCTATCCTTCCCTGTCATTTTTTCTTTCACTCTTCGCTGTTGCACGCTGCTTCACCCTGTTGCCGTTTTTCCATCCCCATTGCATTTTCTATTGCAGAAAGCACCGGTCAGCCTCGAGAGCACCTGTCGCAAATGTTTTACTGCAATAGATAAGGAAAGAGGCCTTTCATTTGCTTCTTTGGCTTTCGTTGGCACAGCAGTGCGCACCATTTCGGTTCGGGTCGACCGGTCGGTATGTCATCGGTTGTGGCTTTGCTCAGTCATCGTCTTTGTATATATTTTCACAATGCATTTTTATTAAAATTTAAAGTGTAAACACCTATTTTTTTATTTTTGAATTCAGTTTAAAGTACAAAATTTTATTTAGCCAATGCATTGCGTCTGTATTTTGATACATAAATATAGCAAAAAACAGAACTGTAAATTTGGCTAATCTGCATAACATTTTGCTACAGCTTTTGCTGACAAAATAGCCAAATTGCTACTAGAGAAAAAAATTCCAACTTAAACACTGGATCAGACCTGCTTTTGACATCAAGATATTCATTTGAAATAAACATTCGAACAATTTCTAATTTTACTGGTAGATTTTCACACCCTACTCGAAGTAAGGAAATCCAAGCTGTAAATGGAAAGACACTCATATTTATTTTTTTTAGCTTAACAAGGTAGAAGTAACCCAAGGTGTTAGATCTTCCAGCAAGAGGTCATTCAGTCACACCAAAAGTATTTTGAAAGCATCTCGGAACCTCTTCAGTAGTTCTCCAGAATAGATAAGCGGTTTTACAGAGTTCGGATGATGGTTGGCTGATATTTTCTGGCCTTTCAAATCACTTGTTGAATTGAGACAACGTAGGAGCAGTCTAGATTTTTCATTTTTTTCATTTGAATGATTTTGACATAATCTAATGTTTTGAGAAATTTCCATTATTGAATGAATTATTTCTTCTCAATTATGTGCATTGCTACTGGTAAATGATCTAGCTGGTGAAAAGTCGTGTGCTCAAACTCAATTGTTTGTTAACCACATGGGGAAAAAAAATCACATGAAAAAAAAACGCTTCAAAGCATTTCACATGTGTGGTTAAGGGTTAATGTAATTATCTTTGATGCTTAGAGTTAACTTTAAAAATTGGTAATTATTTGTGAGTGTGTGTGACATTTCCATTTGATATAGCAAAGTTTGTGAAAGCAAGCTGTTAATGTTTTGGACATTAGATTCTAGTTTTTTCTTTTTTTTTTTTTCTTTTTTTTGTTACAGGCATTAGAAAATGGTAAAAGAAACAACATATTATGATATTCTGGGTGTAAAACCCAGTTGCTCTCAAAGATGAGCTTAAAAAGGCATATAGGAAACTGGCACTTAAATATCATCCAGATAAAAACCCTGCAGAAGGTGAAAAGGTAATATTTTTTATGCATATTGTTAAAACATTTCTTTATCAAATATATTTTCCATAAACAGTTCACTTTCATTTGCATGAGCTTAGAGGCATAGACATTTCAACTGTGCTGTAAAATATGTATGTTTAAATGTAAGTGTCATTTTCTTCAGGATTTATTTATGCTATATTTAGTTTTAGGATTTATATCTTTAGGGCAATGCGGAAACTGATCTGCCACTTTCAAATTGTGTTCATAGTGTCGGTTTCAAATTCAGATATCAATTTATCTACTTTTCCAGCGCCCTCTTTCTGTTGTACACGTAGTAAACCCTTATCTATGAATGAATTGTATCTCTGCAGACATAGGTCAGCATCACACAATAGCTGATTCCCAGGCAGTAATAATGCTCTTGTGAGATAACTTTGAGATAACTTTCAGTTTTGGTTCTTGTCCATGCAAAAAGAGTAATGGTTGCAACCATTGCATGGGCTACGGATTTTGTCTGACAACGGAACTATGGAACTCGCTGTCGAAAGTACGGTTTCTCACGAATTTTCATTTTGTTTAAATTTTTTGTATTTTGCTATTTTATAATATACGTGGGATTCTTAAACAGATTTGCGGAATTGTCTTTTTTTTTTACATCTATATCATTTTTGAGATCAGCGCAAAACTGAAGGAAATGGAAATCTTGAGGGGGTGGGTGTCATTTTCCGCCTGGGGAACAATGTTTCGTGTTTCAAAACTTTCAAAAACTGATGTTAAACGGAGCAAAAAAAATTCTGTATTAATAATTTTTCTCTCCCAATGCTGCATTTATGTTCAATATTTTTGTTAAATGTAATTTTATTGCCATAAATTTTTGTATTTCAGCTTGAAACTGTAGGCAACTATTTGCAAAAATGGAAGTTGAACGCCACAAAAATTTTTCCGTAATTTTCAGGCTTAAGATTCTTCCATGAATTCAAGGAATTGTGCCATTTTCTTTATTATTTTGGTCATTTACGAGATGGATGCACAAATGAACATAAATTGGGGGGACAGCCTTGAGGGGGTGTTCATTGGAGGATGGAATTCCATCTTTACGAAACTTTCTAAAACGGAAGGTCGACTGAGTTAAGATTTTTTCCATAATCGTAATTTTTTTTTTCCTCGCGATGTTGCCTAGACTGTCCAGTATTATTGTTAAATAACATTTTGCTGTATAAATATTTCTATTTCAGCTTCAAAATAGGGGGAAAATTTCCAAACACACACAATGTTCCCACTCTCCTGTGTTGTTAAATATCCCCCGTCCCATAAGTTTTTGCATTTATGCATAATAAGGGAGCGGGAAATTCTCAAAAATAAGAGTAACAACGTTGGAAAATTTGTAAATATTGGTGCAGTTTTTACAAATTTTGGATGATGCAAACCTTTGCAGGCAATGTGAAAACCTTGCCTGTAAAGGTTTCGTGGTTGCCCGTACAGGGACCCTGTATGCTTCCACACCATGAATTGGGCCTTTGACTCAGGTGTGTAACACAGTATCCATCTTTCATCTCTAGTGATGATGTGCTGCTAGAAATAGTCACAATGTTCCATTGCAGCAAAGCAGATGGATGAGAGAAGCACCCATGCAGTTATTCTGGTGTTCCTCTGTCAGTTGCCTGAGAACCCATCTACCACACACTTTTTGATAGCCCAAATGGTCATGAACAATATCCCACACGGTGCCATGTGTAAGATGGAATCTTTCTTCCAGGTGATGCAGTGTCTTTATACATATATAAGCACTCCTCAATTGCATAGACATGATCTGCTGGTGTGGAAGGACGTCCAGTCAATGGTTCATCGTGGACACTCGCTCTACCACAATTGAAATCATGACAGCACAGCAAAAACAGTGTCTCCCCATTCTTACAATGCTGATACGAATAATTGTTAAACACAGAATTATCACGCCTCATCAACTATGAAATAGAATGTATAAACCTATGGAGTCTAACAGTACTATGTGTTGAACCCTTAAATATTTTAAAATGATTTTAAAGTTATAGGCAATTCCTTAGATGTACAGAATAGTTAGTATGAACCATGACTAGAGTACAATGATGTTTAAATTAGTACAATAAACGAAAACTGAACATAGCGATTGGTTGAGCTGAGGCATAAGTGTCATAGCGTACAATTCCAAGTTTTAAGTTCATGATAGAATGTAACAAAGATAATAACAAACATTTAAAGATGTTATGCAATATTAAACAAAATGATCAATACTCTTGACACTGATCCTGATGTTTGCTAGGGTTTTTTTTTTTTGGGAGGGGGAATGTCATAATATTGCTGTTTTTTGTTGTTAAGATGCTAACTCTTTAGGCAAATGACAATGTTGACCTCTACATAATGAACTGTTATCAAAACGTGCAAGGAGTAGCATTATTTCAGTATAATGTTCCTACATTAAGTTTGCAGCACGTTAATATACACCCTGTAGCAGAATCGGGACAACTGGCGACGTACGTCAATCCACGTCGCAGATTTATTTTGGTCCTGTTGACAAAAAAAAAACGATATCCCCAGAACTCTATTAATTCCTCTTGCAGACTCCCGACCATGGATGCAAGTTTTTCATCTTTCAAAATTTCCGAAAATGGAAGTTTAACAGAGTAAAGATTTCTCCTGTAATAGTGTTTTTTTTGTTTTGTTTTTTTCCTTGCGATGTTCCCTCTGTATTCCGAGAAAGGATTGTCTGAAATTATTGTTAAATATCATTTTATTGCATAAATGTTTGTGTTTCAGTTTAAAAATAGAGGCAGCATTTTCAGAAAACGGGAGTTAGACGGAGCCACTCAGTAGTCTTAAATTCTTTTTCTTGCGATGCTCCCTCTGCCCTGTATGGTCGTTAAATATAATTTTATTAGATAAATATTTGCATTCAAGATTCAAAGTGGTGGAAAATTACCCGAAAGCGAAAGTTGGACGGAGCGAAAATTTCTTCCGTAATCGTAAAATGGAGCCAAAACTTCGTGCAACGGAAGATCTCCCATAATCACTCGCCCCTCGCTGCGTTTTCCCCGCAGTGTATTTATTGGTTAATCAACATTTAATTACAAAAACGTTTGTATTTGAGATTAAAAATGGAGATTTTTTTTTCGAAGACTGAAGTAGGACGGAGCAAAGATTTCTCCTTCAATCGTATATTTTTTTCTTGGGATACCCCTGTCCTTTATTGTTAAATATCATTTTATTATCTAAATCTTTGTGTTTCAGCTTGCCAAAATTCTAGGTACAGTGAGACAGTGTTCTTGATCCTAGTTATCATTGTAATTGCTGTAATACCTAGGTTAGACATTTTTTTTTTTTTTTTTTTGAGAGAGGAGATATAAAATTGTCAGTTTTCTCTCATTTTTATTTTTTTATTTTTATTCCTATCTGTAAATTTTTATTGATTTTTGCATCTAGTAATTACTTTGCCTAGTGATCATCAGCAGATAGTTTTGTGGCATTATGATATCTGTCAGACTGATCAGGGACTCTCTGCTATCAGGAATATACACGACTATAATTTATAGTCTGTAGTGACTTGGTCATGACACCACATTCTCACCTGCTGCACTGTCTTCATGTTTAGGCTGTATGCAGTTTGAAGTTCACAGCGAATTTCAATAGGCAGTGTCCCTTTGCCCACAAGAAGCGAATGACTCCTTTGACTTCTTTGTCCATTCAACTAGTACAGTAGCTATTTTGAATCTGTAGTTCAGCAACTGGAACTCCAAACTGCAGCCATCTAAAAAAGAACATGTCAAGTTACATAACATGTCAGCAAAAAACATTTTCAATACATGCAGTACTTTTAAAGTTCTTCAATGGAGAAAGTTACTTTCTGACTTCCCCTCGTATTTAAATTAATTACATACTCTTACGTATTTGATTCACAGTCAACCTGAACCCAAATCCGGATAAATTATTTTGGATAATTGGAGTTTTATTGTATCGTATACTTCAAGTAATTTTAAGTAACTTATTTTTCTTGCTTTTAAGTTGTTAACATCTGTCAAAAAGTGTTTCATTTAATGAATGCTTTTTTCATTTAAATAAAAAATGTTTGAAATCATGGATCCATACATAAATAGTAGTGTTAGTTTCAGAAATGAATTGTTAAATTTGTCTCTGAAATTACGTGACATGTCACCATATCATAATTTCACATGTCATTTTATTTAATCAAAATGTCACTTTTCAAGAAATTCAAGCTCAAATTTCAAATTGTCCTTGAAATTAACATTTTAAAATTGTGCATTATGTAATACATAATTTTAAAGCCAGCAAAAAGATTTAAAAAAGACAAACCTCATCACTGTGATAAAAAGAACTTGAGTTATAAATACTTTTATGGACATACAAATCACTGAAATTTGACAAATTTCTTGGATTTTATGACATATCTCAGGAAATTTGAAAGCAATTGCACTGAAAATTGGTACACGCTTATTTCTCGTACGTCAACAAATCTGCAAAGTTTCATAAAAATCCAAAGGGGGCAAGGTTAAAAATGCTACTTTTTTGTGTTGAATTCATGTGGAATGAATGTCCCCTAAGAGATTTGTGGTGACTGGAGGAAAGTTACTTGGTTGCCAGGCCTCACAAATGTCTGTCACCAGTAGCCAAATGGTGACCAGATATTTCGTAGTGGTTAGTAAATTTTTTATTGTAGTGGCCAATGATGGAGAGTAGATTTTCCCCTCAAGTGAGCAACTATTTTGTCCAACTTTTCCCCCCACTAGGGCTCGGCAGTGTATCGATACATCACAAAAAACCGGTGTGAATTTAACATCAATGTTATGGTGTTTTGACTGCCGAAACTACGATTCATCACCATGTGATGTAATCACCATCGTGTGCCACCAAGCCGTGACCAAGCACTGTTGTTCCAACCAGTCTTCCCAGCCGATGCACGTGAATATCGGCTGATTCTTTTGCATGCACACACGCACGCGTCTCCGATGTAGTTTCTCGCGGTGTCTCATTCCAGATGCTACATTGGGGATTCCTCATCGGAAATTCTCCTGCTAGGCGAGTAATTGTGGACATCGTTAGGGGTACCATCACGGTGTAGACACTATGTTTAAACAGTTTTCTTATTGGACCTCCGTGCGTCGATGATGCTATTAAGAGGCCGCATGTTGCACGCATTGGATCGCGGAAATTCACCACAGCTTAGGAACAAGAGGAAGTATGTGGCAGGTTTTTTTTGACGTGAATAAGTCGCTAAAATCGGGCCAGTACGGAAAGTTGAGCGTTATGAAAAAATGGGCATCTAGTTCGGTCTAATAATTTCTATATTATCAACTCGAATCAAACCAACCTAGTGTCATTCGATAGCTAACGTAACAAAGACTTGTTAGTGACCTTGAGTTACAGTGCAACGATAAGCAGGGGCGACTTTACACTGCACAAACTTCTAATCAGTATAACTCGGCACTGCAAAGCGCTACGACATCGAAATGGGTCTCAAGCGAAACCTAACATCGAGATCTGTCTATTTAAAACACTAGAAGTGAAATCAAATACAGTGTTGGTTGTGAAACTTTAGATCGCAGTTGAAAAATTTTAAAAAGTTCACAATATCGGCATATACTCGTTGAAAAGCCAAGCAGAAATACATCGAACATAGCCTTCGCGGAAGAGCAAACTCGTCAGCTTTCGATAAACACGGCAATGACCGTGGCAGAACACACGAGAAAGTATCGGGAGCGAAAGAAATTTTCTGCCGTACAGCGCGCTTGCACTTCGGCGGCAGTGACACACGAGCCCATTGATGTGGAGCATCAGCAATGAACCTCATAAAAACCTGTAATTGGACATGTCTAAATAGTGACACTTTAAATGACTTAATGATGATTAGATGCAATGGCGCTTCAATTGAAGATTTTGATCCTCAAAATGGTATTCAATTGTGGTGGGCAGATACCTGTGATGGGAAGATCAGACACAGTACGTATCAGTGGTAAACTGTATCAACATTATTAGTGCCACTTTATGTATATATATCCTAGCCTTTGTCCCTTTGTTTTAAATATTAAAAGAAATCAGACATCTAAATTCAATGGCCTCAAAAATAAATTATGTATGTGTAAATTAAGATAGTAAGAGTAATATTACAGCACTGAAAATAAATTATCAAAAAATCAATCATTTTGGAACAAGAGCATATGCAATATTTGCAGTCGATCTAATGATCCTACACAGTAACTGCTCTGCATCTGTTTTTATAAAGTTAATGGGGGAGGTCTCTCTCATTAGCAAGAAAGAAAAAAAAAAAACATTCACCCATTTAATTTCATAGAAACGTAAGTAGAGAAGTTACTGAATTATTTTTTTAATTTCATATGGCCAGTAGATTTTGTCATTTGGCTAGTAAAATTTTTATTCCACTAGCCACATTGGCTAGTAGAAATTTTGGCAGTTTTGCAAGGGCTGTTAGTTGCCATATATTGATGGTTGGTTCTTCTAGTGTTTGAATAAGGCAGGTGATGCACATTTCTTGTGACTTAGTAAAGTGCTTCGGGTAGGTTTACAGATCTACTCGGATACCAACTGATACAAAATTTCTGATCAATTGAAGAAAACCAATTGGAGCCCAGCATTGTTATTGCTGGATAACCTTATTTTAATTTCCACATTTCATGATAGTTATATTAGGGACTCAGTTCTCTGAAATGCCAAAGTGAAGCAAATCCCTAGCAGACCTTATTCAATGTGCAGATATCACATCTGGTCACCTACCAACACATCTGAATGTCATGTGTGTGAGAGACACGCAATTCACCTCTGACTGTTATCAATATGTTTTGTGTTTGTCACTTTTTCTGTGAACAATTGTAGTTTCTTTTATCTACTGTACAAAATGACTCAAACTCCTGGGTCACTTTTCAAAAGATCATTGTGGTCTGCCTTTTGTTCTTGTGCTCCTCCCGCATATGTCTGTCTTACAGCTTGTGGTGTCCATCTGTGAAGGACCCTCCATCAGCTACCCTGTGGTCCGTGTGGTCAGAGGTACAGCTTTCTAAGTTGAAGTTGCTGATGGGGGCATGGGAGCTGTGTTTCTCCTACAGCACTACATATCAGCCTTCTCTGGAACTAGTGGCCCCAAATTAGGGAAAGGTGACTGCTTGCAGCCCTAAGAGTTGCCCATGGTGGTCCTTAGACCATGAAATTAATAAAACATGTGAAATAAGTGACTCTGGCCCCTTGTAGCTCAAATATGCAATGAATATCTGTGAATGAGCTGGTACATTTGTGTGAGGGCTTTATCCATGATCAAAGGACTAATAACAATAGATTCAGACCTGCATTTCTGACAGCTTAATAGAAACCTTGTAGATGAGTTAAGTATGGATATGTGTAGGTGAAGTTGCAAACTTTGTTCTTGAAGATTTGAACAGCTTAGCACTGAGGATTTGTATTAAATTATGCTTTGTTTACCACTGATAGCTGTAAAAATAAAAAATCCATACTCTTTTTTGTGTATTTTTCCCCCTTTGAAAACTTAGATGTTTTTGTGTATTGATTTTTTGTTTCTTCCCTTTCAGTTTAAGCAGATATCCCAAGCATATGAGGTGCTTTCAAATCCAGAGAAGCGCCGCATCTATGACCAAGGTGGTGAGCAAGCAATCAAGGAAGGGTCAAGTGGTCACAGTGGATTTTCCTCTCCCATGGACATTTTTGACATGTTCTTTGGTGGAACTAGTGGATCAAGCAGGAGACGTGAAAGGAAAGGGAAAGATGTTATTCATCAGCTTGCTGTTACCTTAGAAGAGCTGTACAATGGTGGTGTACGAAAGCTTGCCATTAGGAAGAATGTCTTATGTTCAAAGTGTGAAGGTAATTTTATGATCATTATTGTTAATGACTTTTATGAACTTTGGTCTCAGTTGCACCATACAGTTTCAGGTGTTTTTAAGGCTTTTGGAAGCTGAGTGTAACATCAATGGTTGTGGTAGTGCCTATTTAGTAGAGTGCTCTACCAATATTGCATGAGGTAAAAGTTCTATAAGCAGACATGCAGTTTTCAACTGTTTTTTTTTTTTTTTTTTTTTTTCACCCTGGCTCATTTAGAACCAAGCCACAGAATAAATGTAATACCCAATTTTTTAATTAATTTGAAATTTATCATGTCAATAATTCTTTGTTTAGAAATTTTATAGGGAGTAATAATTTCAAAATTCAAAATAAATCTATTTCTATGTAATTCAGTATCTATAACATTTTGCTGCTTAATTGTAAAGAATCTGTATTGTTTTTGTACTATTACAACACTTTGTTTTTATGGTTTTTGTATTTTCAATGGAGTGAAAAAAAAAAAAAAATAGGCAACTTCAGATTACATTTGGCAAAAAAAATATTGAATTTGGCAAATGTATTTTTGGCAAAAACTTTGGAGCGGTTGCTTTGGCTTTTTTTAAAGTATTCTACTATATCTTAGTAAGTATGCAAGTATTCCATTGTGTCATGTTTGGGAGAAAAGGCAACATATAAAGGGGATACAGGTGACAAATGCAGAGCAGCAACCAGAGAAATACAAATGACATTGATGTCTCATTGGAAAGGTCGTGGTAGAGTTTTACAGATGGCAAAAGTTGAAATTTTTTAAAACTGTAATATGATAGTGCTATAAAAACTGCCAATTTTATCCTTTTTTGTGCGTTTTTTTAATGACATATTTTATGATTTTAGCCAAATTTACTTTGATGTTTGCCACTGGTAACAAAAAAAAATCATAGGATATAAAAACTTCCAAATTCACTGAGTTACACTGACAGAAAAAAAACCCCCAACACCAAGAATGGGTTGTGTTAGATAAACGACAGTTGGTAGGCGGTGAGAGTACATCTGTAAGATGACGTCTATGCAAATTTCGCGCTCGGCGCATACATGTGGCGCTAGTAGCGCCCCTCGGAACATGCAAAGCAGGTTTGCTGTAAATACGCGCTGTAACGTTCGTGAGCGTTAGTTATCGTTGAGATTCGACGTAGTGTGTTGATGTTAGTCAAGAATGCCTTTAAGAAGACGAAGAAGCCATTATCAACAGCTCACGGAGTTTGAACGAGGTCGTGTAATAGGGCTACGAGAAGGTGGATTTTCGTTCCGCAATATTGCAGAACGACTTGGCAGGAATGTAGCCACTGTGCATCATTGTTGGCAGCGGTGGTCAAGGGAAGGTACTGCTTCAAGAAGACACAACGAACTGTTACAAATCGGTTACTTGAAGGACAGCTCCGAGCCAGACGCCCTGTAGCGTGCATTCCACTTACTCCAAACCACTGCTGTTTGCGACGTCAGTGGTGTCAAGCTAGAGCTGATTGGAGGATGGAGTGGAGATCTGTTGTTTTCTGATGAAAGCTGGTTCTGCCTGGGTGCCAGTGATGGCCGTGTGTTGGTTAGAAGGAGGCCAGGTGAGCGCCTGCAACCAACCTGTCTGCGGCAGAGACACACTAGACCTACACCTGGAGTTATGGTCTGGGGAGCAATTTCCTATGACAGCAGGAGCACTCTCGTGGTTATCCCACGCACCCTGACGGCACAGTTGTACGTCGGTCTGGTGATTCAACCTGTTGTGCTGCCATTCATGAACAGCATTCCAGGGTGTGTTTTCCAACAGGATAACGCTCGGCCGCATACCGATGTTGTAACCCAACATGCTCTACAGAGTGTCATGTTGCCGTGGCCTGCTAGATCACCAGATCTTTCACCAATCGAGCGCGTATGGGACATCATTGGATGACAACTCTAGCGTCACCCCCAACCAGCATTAACCGTCCCAGTGCAACAGGCATAGAACTCCATTCCACAAACTGACATCCAGCACCTGTACGCCACAATGCATGAACGTTTGCGTGCTTGCATTCAACATTCTGGCGGTTACACCGGTTATTAATGTACCAGCAATTCACATTTAAAATGGCTCTTCTCGCGCTTACATTAAGCTGTGATCTTGAAACCTTAATCGATTAAATATGTTACCTATACAAATGTATTGCCGCCATTTCATTCCTCTACAACTATTTTTTCATGGTGTTAGGATTTTTTTTCTGTCAGTGTATGTCAAACACTTTGGTCTTTAAAGCCTGGAATGGGTGGTTGAATCTGCCTTGCTGCCCTGGTGGCGCAGTGGTCTATTCGCCTAGAAGGGTGACAGGTTCGAATCCCGACAAGGCGTGAATGGTCAGTTCGTCTTACGGCATTGGCTCTCCTTTTCCCCTGGAACCAGTGACCCTAAATTAGAGATGAGCTACTGCTTTTATAGCGCATTGAGTTGCTCACAGTGGTCGTTAAACCTTCAATCAAAAAAAAAAAAAAAGTCTGCCTTGAATTTTGTACACAAGGTATCATATGTGCTAGTATTAGAATACAAATGCACAAAATTTCGTTTGAAATGCTCTTGTTGATTTTGAGGTAAAATTACCTCATTTTGTCACTTTTTTTTTTTTTTTTTGTGTGGGAAATGTTTGTTGGGTGTTGACTACCCCTAACATAAGTTCAATTGAATATGTAAATGCTGTTCCATCAGCAACAAAGTGGTTTATCTGTAAGCAACACAGCCAGACATTTAAAGGAATCTCACCCTGGTATGCAGAAGTCTTATTCTAACAACACCTGCTTAGAAACATGGAGGAAACAGAAAAAAAAAAAACAATAAGGCCTTTGAATCCTTAGATTTTGTGTGTAAAAAAACTTCTTGGAAACAGTGATTTAATATAATTAAATGAGGAATTTTCTTTCATTTCTTGCATAACTGTGTACAGGACTGAGAAAACTGAATAAACATGCAGAATCACATTACACTTATATTTTTAAAGTTATTTTGAAAGTACTACTGTCTGACCCACTTTGGAACTGTTCTTAAATGTGATTTGAAAAACTCCAACCTAATGGCTTCCTCTATTTGTTTATTTACCCATTCATCATGGAAATGTCAAAATTCCAGTATTAAAAAAATGTGTGTGACCCCCCATCCCTCAAAAAACTGGTAAAACCAGAAAAGACTAAATAGAGCTCAGTAGGCTAAGCTGAGTGTCACTTGGTGAGCCCTTTGTTATTAGTGTCTTTTTCTCTGGAGGTTGATTCTTCTACAAAGGGGTATTTTGAGACATACAGCTGTCATTTATCTTATGTGATATGGTCAGCATTTAGTTTCTTTGGACGGTCCAAATTCTTAAGAGGCACCTAGAGGGCGATTTTATTCATTGACAGCTGTGTGTCCTGAGTGCGCCTTTGTAGGAGACGTAGTCCATGGTACCAATAAGATACAGCACTGAGTTAATTAAGCTCAACTTACAGCACCATTGAGTTCTACTTTGTCTTTTCTTATTTTACCAGTTATTTCAGTGGGATTGCTTTGTAATGTAGTTTATTCCATTTCACTGTTGGGGGAAACACTTTTTTAAGTCCAATAGAATCCAGTAAGATTTTGGTTTAACCATGACATCCATTAGTGGCCTAAATACAACAGTTTATGGAATTTGAATGTAGATTAATAAAGTATACAGATTAATCCGAGATCATGCTCTAAACATTGTTGAGCGATTTGTGCTACCACAAGTGGGGGTTCTGAAAAAAGGGTTCTGTTCAAAGTGCAAATATTCACACTGATAAAAGCACATCGCGTCAGTTAGTTGACAGTGGATCCAAAAATATGGTTATTAATGTTGTTTTCGCAGCTAGTCCATATTGATTTTAGCTAGCTTGTCCGTGTTGATTTTAGCTAGCTTGTCCGTATTGATTTTAGCTAGCTTGTCCGTATTGATTTTAGCTAGATTGTCCGTATTGATTTTTAGCTAGATTGTCCGTATTGATTTTTAGCTAGCTTGTCCGTATTGATTTTTAGCTAGCTTGTCCGTATTGATTTTTAGCTAGCTTGTCCGTATTGATTTTTAGCTAGCTTCTTGGTCATGAACTCTTTTTCTATGACATGGTAACAATTGGTCATAAAATTTTAGTGTTAAGTTGCCTTTAGTAACTGAAAGCATTTGCCTTCTAGGTTACAGAGGTGAAACTTAAAATTATTTTTGTTTTCTTTGTGGATGTAAGATATCTGATTGCAATTGGTTTTTTGTTTTCATGAGCTCTCAAATTCTGCCTGATGTGCTTTGTTCACTAGTAAGTAGTCTTCTGATTCCTTCCAATCTTTAGGTTGTGTGTTGTCTGCTCCTGTGACATTAACAGTGATTATATGGGTTTACTTCACCATACCGTGTTATGTTTCACAGAAAAAAAGTATGTAGTAAGTTGTTAAATTTTGGATGTAGCACCTAAACTGGACTTATTTTTAAATGTGCTTTTCAAACACACTTTGTTTCAACACTTATATCTCTTGCAAATCAATCTAAGGTTTTGATATTAACAACCTTGCTGCACTACTGAAAGACATCATTGTAATTTGGGTGTGAGATAAAGTTCATGTAAGATGCTGTTCTATTTCAGCTGTTATTTCCTAATATTGTATTAGTCAGATTAATGCATTGAATGTTAAAAATCCCTCCCCCCAAAAATTAACACCTTATTCTTGGATATTGCACCTGGGGATTTAGTATAAATCAAATGACTTATTTGGTATTACTCAGAGGATAATATCTATATGTAAAACCACATCAGAAATAGTGCTTCATTGTTTATTGCTGAAATTTAGTACTTTGATGTCAGACTTGGATCTCTAAATGAGCTTCAAGAAGATGATGTTAACCTAGCCCCCCCCCCCCCCCCATAAGGCTGTAGTCATGATCACAGTAAGTGGAAAACATAGGCTAGAATTTTGCAAAGATTCATTTTTTTAAGTCTGTTAACAGGGATAAAGGTTGACAGTGCATATATGTTCCAAAATTTTCCAGACTTAATTATATACTGTGTTAGTATTCATCACATTATTTGGTTCTGGAGGTTGCAGAAGCAAGGGGAAAGAATTTCTTTTTACAGTATCTTTAATGTTCATTTATTGTGGAATAAATTAAATACATATGCATTCCATCTGTAGCTTGTACTCTTTATTGCTGTTGTGTCAGAAAGCGTAATAGTTATGACTGAAGATAAATCAGTTTTAACCAACATAGTTTTGTTGTATTTTGTAATTAATTACTTCTTAATGTGTGCTTTTCTTTTTAGTTTTTCTACATTACAACAATGCAGTTCCTGAATTTCAAGTGTGGTGTCTCTCTGTTCATGTAGCATCAAATAAATCTGTAAAATATGTTTGCATAAAATAAAGTGAAAAAAAAAACTAACAAAGAAAGAGTTTTATATGCTATTCTTAAAATAATGATATAAAAACATGTTAAAACGTAATAAGACGTTTAAGTTCCCTTTTGTACTAATGGCTTAACAGTTAAAACGTTTTTCATGTTATTCTCTTTGGCAGCCAATGCACTTCTCAAACTTTCAAATATTAAGAAAAAAACTTTTGAAATATGAAAATACCACGTACCTTTCAGCAACAATGACACTGAACTTTTGTAAAGGCCACACTGCTGTAGACGAGGTAGCTTCACATTATGTTGTGCAAGAAGTATTCTACAGAGTCTAAAGTATTGGCAATAACCAAGTTATGACATTTTAACTTTATTTTTGCTGTTACTTTCAACTCTGTAGAATACTTGTTGCACAATATAACGTGAAGCTATCTCGTCTACTGCAGTGTGCTCAAGTTCAGTGTCATTGCAGCTGAAAACATGGTTTTGTATGCTGCTTGAAAAGTACTTAAAAAAAAAATCAAGCACTATTTACGGAGTCCACTTTTTCAAGTATTGGTATGAAAGAGTATATGTACAATAATTGTTTCTGCTGAAAAGTTGTACAGGATATTTCTGTGTAGTTCTGATACGAACCCCAAGCTGATCAAATAACGCTGAACTTGCATTCAATCCATGAGAGCGCGTTGAATGTAAGTACCTTTGCTGTGACATCACCACGGAGTAAAATATCAGCCATGGGAGTAAAATAAGTGGAATGATGTATTCGCAAATTGTGATGAGCGTCTGTTGACTGGGGTTAAGTAGCGTTCTCTCATGAGGCAGGGTGGAACTTATAGGAATTGCTTGTACTTCGTGCCTGGACCCTTAGTCTCCTGGCTGCATCAAAAAATGCATCAAAGATAAAAAGTTAAAGCAAACAATAAATACACCAGCAGATGATTTTGAAAATAATATGCCCTTTCAAAATATTCCACAAAATAAAATTATTTTGAAAAACACCAAAACAGAGGGGCAATTCAAAGTTAACAAAATAAACCAACAGGGGGGTAACAGGTTGGTCATTGAAGGTGTGCCCAGCCCGGCTAAGTTTAACGGCTTGAACTTATTAAAATACCGACCTACTAATCAACCAACAGCACACACACATAATTTAGTTTTGAAAAAAAAAAAAAAAAAAAAAAAATACTGTTCCAAGCAGAATTTATCTGCTTGGAACAGTATGAACCTTGGAAAAGTACGTTGCATTTTTCATATTTCAAAAGTTTTTAGAGGTTTTTTTAATGTTTGAGAAGTGCATTGGTCAACAAAGAGAATAACATGAAAAAAGTTGTTAAGCCATTAGAACAAATGGTGCTTAACAAATGCCTTATAAAGGAAGAGTTGAGGTGAAATATCTTGAATCACTTAGTGCTTTGAGCTCATGAATGTTTTATTGGAAGTGTGCTTTGATTTGTGTTTTATTCTGTTCAAATTCTTTTTAAATAAAATGTTTGCAATTTTTTTCAGACTTGGGTAATGTGGCATCTTAGGACCACAAAAATTCACTTTGTTATTGTTATAGTAGTTGGACATGGATATCAAAGACTTGTTTAGAATATGACAGCTAGTACTGTGTTGGCACTTGCCAGAAAATTGGGAAAAACATTTCTGTAGTTTCACATGTCATGTATATGTTTTGAAATTTCTGTAATAGTACATCATAGAAAATGAAAAAAATGTTGGCAGATATTTTAATTTATTTATATCGATGTGGATTAGGTTTGATGGCTGATATTGGATTAGTGAATTTTTTCAGGGGCTTCAGAGTAGGTTCTGTTAGTGTTGATTGAACCTTATGAAGGGTGGAAAAAAGACTTGAAACTAGTACATTTATTTGAAGGAAATATAAGTTGGTTACTCATGAGATTCAAAACTGTTCACCTGTTTTTGTGTTACATTCTTTGTTTTGATGCTCTCAAATAAATTTAGGAAATATATTCTTTTCCAGGTATTGGTGGGAAAAAAAGGTTCCGTGCAGAAATGCACAACTTGCCATGGTTCAGGTATGCAGGTTCGTATTCAGCAGTTGGGACCTGGAATGATACAACAAATTCAGACTGTTTGTTCAGAATGTGGAGGTGAAGGTGAAACAATAAACTCCCGAGATAGGTGCAAGACTTGTCACGGTAATAAAGTAGTCATGGAAAGGAAACTTCTAGAAGTTCATATTGATAAAGGTGAGTTTATGCCCAACTTTATGTATCAGAATGTTTTTTTCCATCTGTGTGTTCCTGAATATGTACAGTCTTGTTTATAACAGTTACAGGTATAATGAGAAACCTTTCCTAGCTCTTAAATATAGTTATCAGATGCTGAGATAGCCACTTCGGTGGGTGATTGGTCAGAGACTAGTCTTCTGGTGAATAAATGAATCAATAACTACTATTTACAGTAGCAAATTACTGTTCTTCACATGTTTATACTAGCAATTTTAAGCAGAAGTCAACAGGTTCCTGGTAATATTAACTAAAAGCAAACTACAAGCAGCACAATCAAAAGGACTTACCCCAGCTTTGAAAAGTAGGCCTACATCCATTGTTGTCTGGCTTCCTCTGCTAGTGAATGTATATCAGCAGTTGAAAAGACATATCACAACGAACAGTAAAAACGACAAATTGAGTAAATCGTGAATGAAACGGCACTAAACCAAGTGCGAAATGGTGATATTCAAATGAAATGAGACCATTAAAATAGATTGTAAAGTAAAACCAACAAAGTTAAAAGTTGAAAATGACAAAACCTTGGAACCTATCTACAGTCTACCCATGCTACCAGCATCCAAACATGTTTCAGCAAATATTATGTCTTCATCTGTGGAAGAGTTCACAAGTGCCTAGTCCTCCGCAATCGACTCAGATGTAATATGACATGCCTGAATGAAAAGACAGTATGTTAACTTCGTCGCATAAGCTATGAACACCTATAACCCAATCGCGCAGTTCTTGAATAGCGCCATCTATGGGGATTTCGCCAGCGTATTCGTTCTGCTGATTGACCAAGCCAATCAGCAGAGTTTATCTGACTTCTGTTTAATATTACGTTGATTTTCAGAAAATAACAGGCATCTCCATGCGTGTGGAATATCTATAGGTGAATTACTGTTACAACATTTCCCTTTATATTTTTCAATAATTAGAGCCTCAGAAGTGAGAATTTGTTTATCAGATCGAAGTGATGTTAGAATTTTGACATTTTCCCAATCCGGTGCAGCATTGTGTTTGATGCAATATTGAATGAGTGCTGTTTTGGGTCTTTTCTTTTCCCAATCGTATAAATGTTCTTTTAATCGAGTAATATTGTCGCCCCGGTGGCGCAATGGTCTAAGTGATGGCCTCTGATCATTCGTCCGAAAGGGGTCCGGGTTCAAAGGCATGGATGTTGTTTGTCTTACGGCACTGACTATCTCCCTTCCCTGGAACCAGTGACCCTAAATTAGGGGTGGGCGACTGCTTATAGCCCATTGAGTTGCTGACGATGGTGGTTAAACCTCCAATAAAAAAAAATAATAATAATCTAGTAATAAGGCATCTCTTAGTACTACCTATGTACATAGAATCTTTATGATTGGGGTTCGTTATTATCAGGATACAATATACGCCCGATTTATTGAAGATTGACTTGTATTTGTAAGTCAATAAAGCACCTTTATCGGGGATCGTTTCAGCCAAAAATATTTGATGCTCTGCACATTCTCTCTTTAACAAATTGGTAATAGGTGGTAAAAAAGGAATTGATAAGTAAGCTGTATATTAACTTTTTTTATTATGCAAAATATGAACATTATTTTTGATATTGTTGTAAATGGAAGTAATCTATCTACCACTATAACCAAATGCTTCAGCAATATTCCTGATCCAGTGCAACTCAGCCTGTTCAGATTGTGAGGAAGAATGTGTAATTTCTCTGTTGATACAGTAAGAAAATGCAGCTGTTTTGTACTTCCAGGGATGCCAAGAATCTCATGGGATCAATGCTGGAACATAAGTTGGCTTTCTAAAAACACTATATTCAATAGAATCATCGTAGCGGAATAAACTAGATTCCAAAAAATTTAGTTTGTTACCAATTTCTTCTTCTAATGTGGTCCTAAAAGTAGGATAAATGCTGTTAAATGAATTTATGAACTTATAAAGTTTCTCTCTAGAATGTTGCCGGAAGATTGTTTTTCCAATATGCTGTAATACTACTTCTGCCAACAAGCAGGAGAGGGGATATCGCATGAAATGGCACAAAATTTGAGTGGTACAGAAGTCTGCTATCATCTTTTTCATTCTGCTTGAACATGATAAAAATTATACATTAAAACACTGCATTTAAACATTAAGAAAAAAGAAGAGGTTCTTGTGTTTTCTTCAGCTTGAACAGAAGAAAAGATAAAAAAAAGTTTATAATAGAGGCGAGGGCGTCGGTTTTTGATCGGAGAATGTCTTTACAGGTGACTGGATGGGTCATTGTGGGGGAATGAGGTTCACAAGGTTGTGGGGGTGGAAGCTTCTTCCCTTTGGCAATGAATCACTTCCTTGACGTGTGGATAGACCAACTGCCTGCGTTGTGGAAGTTGCTGTACTGGAAGAAATTTATATGAAAAAAAAATTCTCCAATTTTTTAAATAACCAAATGCAAATGTTACAGTAACAAGACATGTCAAAATAAACTCCCATGTGAAATTTCATCAAAATCTGATGAAAACTTTAGAAGTTAGGCATGCATTTTTAAAATTATTTTTAAGGAATGTTTGCTGAAAGCCTGCATAGTCCAATACTATCTCTCTGCTCTCCCGTGGGTGTTGCATTTAGGGGCACCTGCGAGCTTTTGAGCATCGCAGCGCAGCCTGCTAAAGAGAAACAAACTTTATTTTAGGAATTAATCCTGACAGTTTCTCATCTGCTTTCAGTGTTCATTTACATATGGGGGGGGGGGGGGGGGAAAGGCTTACCAAAAACAAATTCAGCATAACAGCAGCTTCAGCATAAGGGTCGCACACCCGAAGAATTTCACTTTTAGTAATGTAAGAGCCGCTGCTCTTAGCCCCAAAATTACAGCACTCGCCAGCATATTTTTTTAGGTCGCCGTTAATTGAGGGTTTTACTGTAGGTATAAATATATGTGTGAACTTAAAGAAAACACAGACTGCCCGAACCGGATTTTGGATGTCCGGATTTCGGACTTTGTACTGTATAGTGGATGTGATGTTTACTACCGTGAATATAAAAGTTTTTACGAAGATAGTAACATCTGGCGACACTTTTTTTCAAAACATTTACTTTGTATATGGTTCCTGCAGGGGGAAAAAAGATTTTTTTTTACTTCCAAAAAATTTTCTGCAAATTTGGATAATTTTCTGAGAATGGCGTTCGTCTGTATTCTACAACTCCGATAACAGGGCTTGAAAAATAACATGCCTGAGATGACCGGGGCAGGTAAATTATTGGCTGGCCTGGGCATATAAAAAATTTCAGTTGCCTGGTCCAGGCAACTAAATTTTGAAATAAAAAGGCTGGAATGGAATACAAAAAAAGTCTCGTGTCGTGTTTCATTTCACTGCTGATCAACGGAAGTTGTATTATTGTTACGGAGTGCATATATATATCCCAGCCATTCTTATTGTCTTTGTAAGGACAGAAGAATATCACTTGTATTATATTTGTTCTTGGTTCAGAAATTGGAACCATATGTAGTTTTGCTCCAAATGTTGTCTATAGTCAGTGACAGGATTCGTGCCTCTCATTGAACTAGCCTCCGAAGTTTAGTGACAAAAAGCAAAAACTTTAGTGAAAGGAACATGGCAGAAGTACTCAAATATCAATTTCATTATGTCATTTCGTACCAATTTCAGCATCATCTTAGAACTTGAGATACAAGCTTTTGTGCATTGAACATTTTCAATGCAGATCCTTAAAACAGAATTGCAAAACATATTAAAAAAAAAAGCTCATCTTATTTTTTAACTTAAAAAGGGGGGGGGTTATGATTCGTTAGCTTAAAAGATATATTTTCAATTTTACTAACTGGGGCAGGTAATTTCTGTACAGGCCCTGAGGTAATAGTAATGAATATGTGGAAGATTCAGTTCTTAAGAAATTTGTGTCTACTTTCCCTGAAGCTTCTTTGGAAAGTGATGGAAAGCTTAACTGAATTTTTGCAAAATAGTTAATACTTTAAGAAATTTGCAATGCTCTGAAAGGGAGAAAAACAAGTGTGTAATGAAACATCACTAAGTTACCTTTTATATATTCATATTTAAGTTAGTTTTTGTACATTTTAATACTTTATTCACTAGTAAAACATTAAACTGTACATATGTGTTTTTTTTTTTTTTTTTTTTTAACATATTGTATCTCCCATAACATCTTGATGTGTGCATTAGAGGTTTGCGCGGGCAGTGTCAGGCCGTTGCTCATTTCTACGTTGGGAAAATGGGCCGGGCCTGGGCCTTCAATATTTAATGTAACACTAGCTGATGACAATACCTGCACCATCAAAGTGCTGACTTCGCAGGGAAATGCGGAACTCTCTTGAATAGTTTGGGATAGATAGGATCCCTGACGGCGTTCCGACAGCTAGCCTGTCAGTCACCGGAAACCACAGTCTTCCACTCGGACAGATTCGGTCTAGAGACCTGTGGGGATCTGCCTCCCCACGGGACCGGTACCTTACACCCCTCTGTCACAACCCGTGTGTGCGACGTGCTATGGGCAGTTGGGGCGAGCAACTTTTTCAGAATATCTCATCTCGTGGCCGGGAGATCGCCCGCCAACGCGAGTTTTTTGGGACAACTGTCCTTTATTACAAAATTCAGCACAAATACAATGATATTCACTATGAGGGTCTCATGCACCCCTCTCACAAAACTTAGACAATAAAACAAAAATCACACACATGGAAATATTTACATTGTTCACAGCTCTAGGGCCAGTGCTGTGGTGGTGACCCCGGGCCAGGATAAACTCAAACACCTTGGTCAATAGACCGAAAAACTCGTTATCGAGAGCTGCGTACCTCCAAGGGTACTTCCATCCGTCAACAGTAGTTGACCCGACTCTTCCTTTGCTCAAGTTCCCTAAGAAGACTAGGGCATGTCTTACTGAAGCTGGAGTGCGAGACGTCCAGCTTCAGGCGGAACTTGGCATTTGCAGTTGCTGCAGTTCGGTGCGGCAGCACACTGGTAGTGCTGGTGCCCAACTTCACCACAATTGCCGCACCTTGCATCTGTCTCGGGGCAGTTGCCTCGGAAATGGCCGAAGCCATTACACCGAAAGCACCTGACCTCCCTCAAAAATTCCTTCAGACGGAGCACTGACCAACCCAAGTTCAGTGTCTTCCGCCTCACCAGGTGCTTGAAGGCCTTGGGATCCACGTCTGCCACCCAGTGGACCCTACCTCCCTTGCACCTGATGGGAAAACAGGCTTTGAACCCGTTCTCGAGCTCTGGGTTCTGCTCACGAACCATCTGCTCGAACTCTTTCCCTGAGAGATCCCCGTCGACCCCATACACAATCAACCGGGGATTTCTCTTTCGTGGGGGTTGTGCAATCCTTGGTCATAGGATTGCTTCTCAACTCCTGTGCAAGGCGGTCGAGCTCTCCGGGGTGGGAACATTCCACCGCGACCCCTCCTTTCCGGATGCTCCGAATGCTCTTGACCCCTATCTGCAGTTTAGTTGGGTTTACTGCAGTTTTCAGGGTCTTCTTCGTGTCCTCTGAGGACGCACTCTCGACTGTCGGGTAGACTAAAAGCACGTGTCTCCTGTCTACCGACTCTACCCTTCTTCTTTCTAGTCTCAATCAGGGCGGGCGAAGGCCCTTTCGCCTTGATAGAGCCCCCTTCCTAGCCACTTCGGCGTAGGAAGCCACTTTCACATCGGCTTCGCAGCCCAATTCCTCACGCACGGACAGCCTGCCCTCGACATAGGCCACCCGCGCTGCTTGCTCATAACAAGCGTCTCTAATACTGCTCAAGGCAGCTCTCACCTTCTCTCTCCCTGAGGAAGTGACCCGCGAGTCCAAGAGAACGGACTTGACTTCCGAGGTGAGATCGGAGATGCGATCCATAAACGCCTCGGGTGTAAGCACCGGGGGTGTCCTGGGATGCGTACCTCCCACCGAAGGTACCTCTGGGCACCCCGTGGACGACCCCTCGGGAGCCCGAGATGGTTCGGGCTGGGGTGTTGTTTTCCCCTTCCTTGCCATGGGCGGAGCTGGCAAGGGGTGCTTACACTCTTCGTGGGTGTAGCGGCTTTAGAGCCCCTCGCTGGGGGAAGCTTCTTTGACAGTTTCCCCCCAGCGTTGGGCTCTACCTTCCGGCTGTTCTCGGAAGAGGGGCTAACCCCTTTAGCACTGCCGACAGGGCTTGGTAGTGCTTCTGCCGCTACCTTCTGCGTCCGGGTTGTCCCGGACGATTTGGGGACTGACCCCTTTAGTTTCACTCTACCCTTTGGGGTAGATGACATCTCTGTGAGAGAGATGAAAAAACACACACAAAAAAAAAAAAAACTTTCTAAGTACTGAGTGGGCACCCAGGGGGTTCTCCCACTCCAGTCTAACCTTAGAAGCAGGGTGCTCAGGCTTTGGGCGGGCGAGGGACCGCGGGACCAGAACGACGACGACGTACCCGATGACTGATGCCAGTCTCTCTATGCGAGCTGAACGGAACTTCGCCCTCACAAGGGCGTTTTTTACTAAGTCCCGTCACTGCTCTAATTGGTGGATCTCGTGATCTTCACCAAGTGAAAAAAGAAAAATCTCGCGAGCGGCTTGTAACCCTGTCTCGCGATTCACTTCAGTTCTGCTCAACAGCGCAGTTCAGCTCGAACTAACACACACAGAAACTCTCACCCGGTTGGCATCAGACTGACCGGTCATATTTAATGTAAAACATACACAGGCCGAGCAGGGTTTTTTTTTTGTTTGTTTGTTTGTTTGCAAAACAGTCTCTGTACGGTGCCTTTCTCGTTTGGAAATCTCGCAACATACAGCAGCAGGATAAAATTGAATAATTTCCGCTGTTAGAAAAAATAGTTTTACGACATCCCCCTCTCCTACAAAACAATTGAGTGGGTCAGCTCTTAGTTTTTCGATGGGAATGTGGTCGGTTTTCTCTCTCTCTCTCGTGCGCTCTCTAACTTCCACCCTCCTCTCGTGCTTCAGGGCAGGTTATTAACTGCAGCATTTATAAACCGAGCCACCCACTCGCAGACTATCTTTTTTATTGTTCTGGTCAGCGGCACTTTGTTCTCTAGATGTGTGAAAAGCTTTTAAGTTGTCTTAAATAGCATGAGAGAAATGGGTTGGGAGAAACTTACTTCTGTGTATATATCTGTGCAGTATTTTCCCCATTTGTACTCTCAAGGAGTCAGCAGATGGCAAATGAACGCTTAGGTATCCCAGTTTAGTCATTTTCAAAACTTCTGTGACGCTGCCAAGCTAACCAGCGTCACAGAAGTTTTGAAAACGACTGGACTGGGATACCTAAGTGTTCATTTGCCATCCAGTTCAGTGTTGCTGATAAATACTCTTCTGTACTTATTATGGAGTTTAAGAAAGTGAAAGATTTTTGTGAAAAAACCGCTTCCAGAGAATATGTGCTTGTAGACAATGTAAAGTAGTACGATCAGACTCGTAATTCTAGATATTTCATACTTTTCAAATTAACCCCCCCCCCCTCATCCCCAAGGATATTCCGGGTCTGGCAGTAGGCAATGATAATTTAAAAACTTGAAAGGCATGGAAATTGTAGTTTACATGCAATATTTTTGAGTATACAAGCCCCCCGCCCTCAGACGCCACATGACTTATTATACAGTCACAGAAATATTCTGAATTAACGTTTATTGTAATAGATTACGTGTAGCAATTAAGAAAACTCTTCAGTAGCCGAATGACCCGAGTGCACCAGGTGTCAAATTCGTGTTTTAGTAATTGTTGAAATTTTATGGGCCGGCCCGGGCCTTAGAGACAGGAGAAATATATGGGCCGGGCTTTAATTTAAAAATTTGAAATGGACCGGGCCTTGGACGTGCAAGCTTGAGCCGGGCTGGGCTTTCCAAATTAAGGCCCGTGCAGACCTCTAAGTGCGTTCCTGTATATGTACAGTCAAGTTGTTCATAGGAGTTGCAGGTGTGGTGAAAAAATCTTAAAATGAGAGAATGTCAAATGGGCTGTACTTGACACCCCCCTCCCCCACCAACTTCCCAACCCTTCTAGTTCTCTTGTTCCCCATTAATCTAAACTAGGGAGGACCAGGAGGGAGATTAAAAGGAATTTCCAGGAACTTTTTGAACCTTACTTAGTTTTTCAAGACTTTGGGGTTGCGGTGGGCAAAGGGCTATACTCAAATTCACAGTTGATTAGAAGCTGTTGTGCAGCTAGACACTGCCAGAGTGTTTACACTAATTTCCAGGATTGCCATTTTGTTGAGTTGTTTTGTGTTTGTAAAGTTTTGAATAAGTGATATAATTGGTATCTGGCATCAAGGGTTATTATAGACCTAATACTGAAGCACAGAACTTTTGTAAATGAGTTTTTATGAGTCATTCTTGCTCATTCTTGCACTATCTTAGTTACAGAAATATATTTAATTTATTTGAAGGAATGGAAGACGGGCAGAAAATTATATTCAGTGCCGAAGGTGACCAAGAGCCTAGTTTGGAGCCTGGGAATGTTGTTATAATTCTAGATGAAAAGGAACATGAACTATTCAAGCGAAATGGCACTGACTTGATGTTGAGAATGGAATTGACTTTAACGGAAGCTCTTTGCGGATTTCAGAGAACAATCACCACTTTGGATGGCAGAACTTTAGTTATAACATCCATACCTGGTAAGTGCACAGCTTTTATAACAGTCTGTCTTGCAACTATGGTTATTAGATTTTTCCTTCTTTGTTTCTAAAAGTTAAACTCACTTGAAGCATTCATGTTTTTAGAGCGTTTTCAGTCCTGTTTTGAAATAATTTTTAGTCACAATGTCACAAGGTGTCATTTTTTGTTATATAATGTGTGATCTTTTTTTTTTTTTTACACAAAAGTAAAGATGAAGCATCGTGGTGTTTTTGTGATTTACAGTCTTCAAAATTAAATGGTGTAAAGAGGAGTTTGAGGCATTCTTTAAATTGTGTCATGAAAACATTGTAAAGTGCTATGTTTTCAATTCATGTGTTTTGGGTGAAACCTACCTTGAAAGTACTGGAAAAACTTGTGTTTTTGTTCTTTAGAAAATCTTAGTGCAAAAAAAAAGCTTTGTTTTTGAAATCAGAACTTTCCCCTTTGATCCTAAAAGGGGAAAGTTCTGATTACTCAGGTCCAAGTGTTACATGGACCTGAGTAATCAGAACTTTCCCCAAGAGACATTTCCTTCCAGAAAATGAAGTTTTATCAACTGGAAATTCCTGATGGTTCACACAAAGTAAGTTCAATGCGGGGAGTGGTTCACATTTACTCACTGACAAAGTAAACTATCGGACCTCCTGACTACAATTGTCACTGAACATTCTGTTGTGGGCAAGCATGACACCAAAGTTATAAGTGTGAAGTGCGGCATTTCGCAATCGCCCGCAACGCCTAGAACATGGCTTATAAAAGGGGGATGCCTGCTTGTAATGTGTGCAGCCATAAAGTGTCAAAGAACATGTAAATGTGGGTGTCATGTTATTTGGTGATTCTGCGCATGCCTGGAAGATGTCCTGCGGTGTGTACGTCAGTGACTGTTAAACGTGAGTAGTGCAAGACAGCACACGGGCCTGTTCATACACATACAAATATTGTGTTGTGCGTTTTAAGAAAATGGCTTGTAACCCTCATGCTGTAGTACAGATACTGGTGAACGAAGTGACGCAGAAATACCAAGCGGACAACACTGCTCTAATGTACGTCGACAGGCGAATTGCAAGACAGTTGTATAGCGTTTTGGAGCAACATGTCATTGGAGGCGCTGACATATTTGAAGGACAGACATTGTGGCATGATAGTGATGAAATGTCGGACACGTTATCTGAACATAGTAATACACCGGGTACTCCAGCACACAACGTGCCAAGCAGTTAAAGTTCCCATGAACCATCATCCCCCAAAGTGAAACGGAAAAGCATTCATGAACAGTTTTCCGGACAAACCATGCAAGTGTCTATGACAATGTGAAGGTTGCAAAGAAAACTGTTGCAGCACTGCCTTCTCTCAACACATTACCATGACGTTGAGTGAGGCATGTATATGACATTTGGAACTTAATGGTTTTGTACGTGGTCTCTCTCGACATTTAGGTGCCTCATATCTAACAGGTAAATGTTGTTTGACACTTTATGGCTGCATACATTACAGGCGAGCGTCCCACTTTTATAAGCCATGTTCTAGGGGTTGCGGGCGATTGCGAAGTGCCATACTTCACACCTGTTACTTTGGTGTCGTGCTTATCCACCACAGAACGTTCCATGACGATTGTCGTCGGGAGGTCCAATAGTTTCCCTTGTGAGATATGTTAATGAGCTTTGGAATAAAAGCGGAGAATTTGCTTCTGGTTGGTGGAGTTCTGTCACCCAGACATCGTAAACCAGAGTTAATTTTCTACCTTTTGAAGAAAGATCGGTGATATAGATTATAGTAACGTTTGTGCATTCATTAATGGAATAGTTCAATTGCCTAACGAGCAGTTGTCTTTTCACTATTCCCAGGATAGCCTTGTGAAGAGAATTCTGCCGTTTGAAGAAGCCTCTCTCTCTCTCTCTCTCTCTCTCTCTCTCTCTCTCTCTCTCTCTCTCTCTTTCATTCAAAGACAATTATGCTTCATAACAGAATCCTGTGTATGCATGGTTTTCTGTGAATCATAGAATATTTTAAGAAAGCAGGTGAAGATCTAAAAGTTCTTGGTTTGTTGCATAGCCAAGAGTTTAACAGTATAGAACTAGCTTTAGTTACATGGAACTTCATTGTTTTGGGAGGTGTAATAGATAATATGCTCAAACTGATATCAGGAGATGCAGGGTTGATTCTCTCTTCAGCAATGTAATTTTCAAGTTTTCTGATACGTTACATGGTGACCAGTAAACTACAAACAATTCAGTATAAAATTCTGATTGCTTTGAATAATCTGGAAAATGCTGTGTTTTATCACAGAATGGTGAATCAAGAATTCCACACTGGGAAGATACTGCAGCTGCCTAGAAATAGTCCAAACTGTAATAAATAATTGGTCATAATAAAGTAGTTCCCCTTTTTGAGTTTAACTTGGCTCAATAAAACAGTTTGAATTAGTGTTGTAGTTACACCAGCAGTAAGTTTATTGGGTTGGAAAGAAAGTAATGTCCAATGACGAGATACCCAAAGTCGAAGCCCTGGCCACAGTGCACATTAGCCACTGAGATTGTGTAGCACACCAACATGACATTAGCAGGTAGGTGGCTTAAGTCAAATGGCACTTAACTGTCAGAAGGCAAAGAGTGTAAGTGCCAGTCAACATGGAAGTGGACAAGGAGCACATCTGCCATTGCATGCTATACGAGTTTCGCCATGGTATAGTACCCCTACAAGTACTGTAAGGAACATTACCTTTCCAACCCAGTATTTTCAGAGAAATGGCAATCTTACCATTGATGTGTATAGAACACTTGCTCAAGCTGTTTAACTGATCAAAGTGTAGCATAAAACAAGACAGTATCTTAAAAATTCTAAGAAAGTTTTGTAGATTCTAAAATCCAAAAGTTAATGTAGAATTTTTGAAAAGCATGCACTAATTTGCAGAAACTGGCATGAGCTGCCTTCAAAAATGCTTTGGAGAATTTTGTTGAACAGAGCTGTAATGAGAATATTTAGTGGTACTTTTTACACTCTTATTTTAGTTACTTACTCAGAAGTTTAGGAAGTGGTGTAGAGAACTGGAAGAAAGATTTCAGCCCCGTAGCAGTATCGCGGAGACGGGTGATGTACGTCGCAGATTTATTTTTGGTCCTGCAGACAAAAACAATATCCCCAGAACCCTATTAAAACCATCTTGCAGACTCACTATCATAAATGCAAGTTTTCCGCCTTACAAAATTTGCGAAATGAAAGTTACGCGTAATGAGGATTTCTCCCGTAATCATAATTTTTTTTTCTCGCGAAGAACGGCCTATGTCGCAGAATTATTTTGCACTCGTACCCGTAGCACAATAGCGCCAATGGCTGATGTACATCATAGATTTATTTTGTACTCTTCCCCGTAGCAGAATCGAGGCGACGTACGTCACAGATTTATTTTGCACTCATCCCCGTAGAAGAAGCGCGGCAACGTACATCGCAGATTTATTTTGTACTCGTCCCCGTAGAAGCGCGCCAACGTACATCGCAGATTTATTTTGTACTCTTCCCCATAGAAGAAGCGCGGCAACGTACATTGCAGATTTATTTTGTACTCTTCCCCGTAGAAGAATTGCGGCGATGTACATCGCAGGTTTTTTTGTACTCATACGCATAGCTGAATCGCGGTGACATACATCAGATTCATTTTCTACTCATCCTCGTAGCAGAATCGCGGCAATGGCCGACACACATCGCACATTTATTTTGGTCCTGCCAACAATCGATATCCCCTGAACCCTATTAAACTATCTTGCAGACTCCCTATCGTAGATGCAAGTTTTCCGCCTTTCAGAATTTCCGAAAACGGAAGTCAGGCGGAGTGAGGATTTCTCCCGTAATCGTAATTTTTTTCTCCGCCGTTCCCTCTATGCTTGAAGAGAGAATTATCCGGTGGTGTCGTTAAATATCATTTTATTGCATAAATATCTGTGTTTTGGTTTGAAAATGGAGGCAACAATTTCCGAAAAGGAAAGTTTGACGGAACCCAGTAATCTTGAATTCTTTTTCTTGCAATATTCTCTCAGCCCTGTATGGCCATTAAATATCATTTTATTAGATAAATGTTTGTATTTAAGATTGAAAATGCAGGAAAATTTCCCGAAAACCAAAGTTGTATGGAGCAAAAATTTCTCCCTCTAATAACCCTCCATCCGCTGTGCTTCTGTATTATTGTTCAATCATCATTTAATTACATAAATGTTTGCACTTGAGATGGGAAATGGAGAAAAATGTTTCGAAAACGGAAGTAGAATGGGGCGAAGATTTCTCCTTCTGACAATTTTTTCCTAGTGATGCCTCTGCACTTCATTGTTAAATATAATTTTATTCCATAAATCTTTGTGTTTCAGCTTGAAAATATTGGCAAAATTCCAGATACAAGGGACCAGAATGTTCTTGATCCTAATTAACATTGCAATTGCTGTAGTACCTAGGCTAGACATTTTTTAGGTAGAAAAATATGTTCAATTTTTATTGTATTCGGCATTTAGTAGTTATCTTGCACGGTGACCGCAGATTATTTTGGTGGAAGCAACTCACACTGACCAGGAACTTTCTGTTATGGGGGATTTCAGTAGCATATCAGCAAAATGGAGAACTGGTAGTGAGCCTGATGGATGCTAAAAACTTGTTCCAGAGAGCATAGAAAGTAAAAACTAGGAAACTCAAATTTTAACCTATGTGCCCCCAAAAGAATTTACTTGAATGTTTCATATTCTACTCTTCACTAGTTCCATGCTCTGCTTCTTCAAAATGTGGTAATGTCATTTCAGCCCAGATGTGCTGTATTTTCACCATTCGTCATGCTGTATCCTTCAGGAATCTTGAAAATTGCATCACCCTCAAGCAGGAATGGGATCCACATCTTCCATTTGTGCACGCTGCAATTATATTATCTAAGACAATAAATTTCCAGGCAAATGTAGCTTAGGAATCTGAAGAACTTTGGTTTGCACTGGTGGAAGCAATTTGCCACTTTGTTATACACTGCTGGACAATTACTAAGGACGGATCATAAACGGCTATATAGCGCATAAAAAAGTAAGTGTGGTTGGATGCCAAGTGAAATAAAATAATGTCACAATGCCAGGACATTACAAGAAAGACAATTTATTGTGCTCTGAAATCCAGAAGGCTTTGGAACGTGTTCAAGGGACAAACAGGCCATTTTGTGCAGAATACGTAAATGTGAAAAAAATGAAATTACCGTCCGCAGGCGTTCCGGTGTAAGATGTCAATACGGGATATGGCCACCATGGAGGGCGATGCAAGATTCCACACGTCGTGTCATGCTTTGCACAACATTATCAAGCAGCTGTTGGGGTAATTTATCCCATTCCTCTGTCAGTGCACGGATGAGGGTGTCCTTGTTTATTGGAGGGCATTGGAGACCAGCAAGACTCCTCCCCAAAGCATCCCACCCATTTTCAATGGGATTCAGATCTGGAGAACGTGCTGGCCATACGAGGCGTTGAATATCCTCGCTCTCAAGACACTCCTGGACAGCGACTGTTCGATGACATGTTGCGTTGTCGTCCATGAAAATGAATCTATCACCGACAGCACCACGGAACATGCGAACATGAGGTAGCAGAACATCATTAATGTATCGTTGGCCAGTCATAGCCCTAGTTGGAAGCACATAGAGGGACGTACGGCCATTGATCATGATGCCAGCCCATACCATGACACTACATGTCGGATATCGGTCCCTTTCCTGTATGTTTGCTGGACAATATGCAGTACCGCTGTCACGCCAGATCAGTTGTCGTCGACAATCAGACGATAGACTGTATCTACTCTCATCTGAGAAGAGGACAGCAGACCAGTCGTTATCAGTCCAATTGCGATGTTGATGGCACCATTGCAAACGGGCAGTACGGTGACGTCTGGACAATGGGATGCACACAATAGGACGGCGGGCGTATAGTCCTCCTTCATGCAAACGTCTGGCGACAGATTTTTGGGAGATCCGCTAGCCAGTAGCAGCCATAAACTGATTTGCTACCTCACGAGCTGTGCTGCGCCGGTGTCTTTTTGTTGATAGCACTATGTACCGATCTTCTGCAGGTGTCGTACTGCGAACACGACCTCCCCGTGACGTTTGCTACACTCTCCATTTGTTTGAAATGATTTCCAAAGCCTTGAAACAACACTGTGGCTGACGTCGAACTCCCTGGCAACATCTGTTATTTTTCGCCCTTCTTCAATCTTGCCAATAATACGGCCACGCGTAAAATCATCTAGGTGATGTCAGGAAGACATACTGGAAATTGCAAGTTCGTCAATTGATTCTTTCCCTTTCAACTTTGCGTTTGAACAACAACGGTCAATACGCGTCAAATCCTTTATATCTCTTATCAGCGCTATGACGTCACGAACAAGTTCGGCAATCCAAAATTTGCATACGCACAACACGTCTTACTGTATCCCGCACTTATGCTAATTTCCACATTTTCCTGCCTTCCATTTTATGGTTGCTATCGTTGCTATTGTCATCCGTCCTTAGCAATTGTCCGGCAGTGTACAAGAATGGATATAGGTCATAAATACTGTGCTTCTGAGATATCATTATAGAAATTGAGAAACAAGTCTGAAGGCATAATTTATGACATCTCCAATGTGTGAACAGGCACATATTTATATAATTATTTTCACTTTCCCATGTAGCCATCTCCCAATTTCTGCTTGAGCATGCTGCCATTGCACAATCCATGACAACAAAACTCCAGCTAGATTTTTTTTTTAGCTTCCAAGAAACTGAAGCTAAAGAAATCTAGCTGACAGTGCGTATCTGCAGGCATTTGGTAACTGAGCAGTGGCTACATTTGATTTACTGATCTTGTGCATACATATCATTAAGCTGTTCTGAGATTCAGATGTTAGCTCCTCAAAGAAAGACATCTGCCAAGTAAACATTTAACTGATAGAACTAAAAATTAGCTACTGTTGGTGTATCAAATGTCATCTCTGCACATAGCTTGAGCTCCATTAACATCACACACACGACCTTTTGTACTTCATACTTTTTCTCGTGAAAACATTCCTAAATCTGATCCTCCGATTTCCTTGTCTCCTTCCTCTACCTGTCTTTCCTGCCACTTGGGCTGAAAAAATTCTCTTAGTAAGCACCACATCACTAATCCTTTCAACATTGCCAAACCACCTAAGAATATTAGTCTGCACCTTACTAATAACATTTTGCTTCGCATTACACATCATTACCATAACCTCCCTGTAACTAATGCATCTCCCCAGCACACAAACAACTCCTATGTCTTTACTGCAGTACCCAGGTTTCACTGTAGTAAATCTATATTCAGATTTTGCAAATATGGTTATTAAAAATAAAACTTCTGAATTAATTTTAATCATGCTACATTCACTGGTATGGGATAAAGATTGTTAGTGAACAATGATATTCCTTCTAAGTATATATTTTTTCATTATGAATTCAACATACAAGTTTTAAGAAAATTTCATTGAACTCCCACTAGACTTGTGTGTGTTACAGCTAGAGACAAACATTCCCATAGGTGGTTTAAATTAGATTAAAAAAAACAAACAAAAAAAAACTGCAGCCTCGTACCATGTAACCAGGCTGTGAGGTTGCAGTGGTAACAGAAACATCTCCACTGGACTAAAAAAAGCCAAAGCAGATAGTTTTGTCCAACAAAATTAGGTTCCAACTACAGCATGCTGAGAGGAGGATGCAAGTGTGGTGTAGATGGCTGGCTTCAAGGCAGTGCTGCAGCTCCAGGTGCCATGTTCAGGGAGCCATAGAACTGAACTTTGTGTATGTATGTGAAGTGGTAGAGTATATATAAAAGAAAAAAGTACCCTGCAAACATTGTAATTTGAGGTGATGATGATTGAAGACAGTTAAAGGTCTTGCTCGCTATTTCAGTAGAATATTGTTACAATGAAGAGCGAGAAAGGAGGCTTGTGTTTTGAGTTGACAGTCTTGGAATCAATACGCTCAGCTATTAATTTATATCTTTTAGATGTGGCTGACAGCCCATATGATCCAGCACACACAAAAAGCTTGTGTGGGACGTCAAGCATATCTGGTGCCATAAATGCTAAAGGAAGCTGGCCTTAGTGAAGGCCAGAGGGGGCACTGTAATGTTCTGGGGCATGTTTACGTGAGCCAGTTTGGGGATTCTTGTATCCATGAATCACAAAATGCTCAGCACTGATTGAAGGACCATTCCAGTAAGTTTGCAATTTTAATGTGTTCTTGCCCTCCGGATATGAACCTTATTGAGCATCTTTCAAATAAAGTGGAATAATGCATTTAGATCCATAACCCATCACAGTAGCTCACGGCACTTTATAGACAGCTGTCTTGGAATCATGGACTACAATAGCACTCACATTTCCTACACCTTGAAGAAATCCTGTCATGACTTGTGTGGGTGAAAGATGACCTAACACATTACAGTATGGGACCCCAAATCCAGAAAGCTTGAGACCAAACGATTTCTGGATGTTGGTCCTCATGCATCAAAGTACTGTATGTACATATGTTGTAGTTGCTGCACTTTTTGACATGTGTGAAAAATTGAATAAACAATCAAGGTTAAAACTATCATTAAGACACTATAACCACCTTAAGAAGCTAACCAGTCGCTGTCCGCATTCAGAACGAAGAAATGTTGGAAGTGTTAACAAACAGGACTTTTTGTTTTCCCTGCTCAGGGACCAAATTCACTGGGTGTGCTTGTGGGAGGGGAGAGCTAGGTATGTATGTTACTGTAATTTAATATCTGGCATCTTAATGGTGGAAGGAGGGACAAGTTGGACAGGAGAAAACAGGAAGAGGGTTGTTTTGCAATGTGGCACCCCCTTCTCCCAGCAGAGGCAGTGAATTTAAGAAAGTTAGGGAGATAGCACAGCAGGGGTCCCCCTTTTCCTCCCTGAGATGGATCCAGTCTTTGCTGTCTACAAAAAGACACAGGCTATAAGTGGGAGGGAGATTCTCCCCTTTTAAGCTCATTTTCTTCTGTTCAAATAAACATGGTTTACTGAGTTCCTTTGCAGCTGAAAGCTAGGAGGACTTTTAACACTGGCACCAGTCTTCAGAAAGAACACACAAAACCTTTGCTAACCTCCCATATTAAGGGAACAATACCTTATTTATGCTTGCTTTAAAGCATTTCACTTCTAGTATACAGTAGGTATTCCAATGTCAAGGTAATCTGGGATTTGTGGTTTGCGTGTGAACAAACTTGGGACGCAACTTTTTTTTTTTTATATTAAAACAGTGAATATAAATAAACAAAAACGCTAACAACTGTAAAACGTGTCTAAAAATACAGTATTAAAAAATCAGCAAAAAAAAAATACTTTGAAAAAAAATTCCGGATTTTGGGTCCTTCCGGATTATGGGTCTGTTACTGTATTAGGAGAATGTGTACAATAAATTTTTCTTTCAGTATGTTATTATTTGTGCATTTCATTGAAATAGTGATCATTGATATATCTTATGAAGTACATTTATATATATTTTCTCTCTACAGGTGAGGTAGTTAAACCTGGAGATATAAAATGCATCTTGAATGAGGGTATGCCTCTTTACAAGAACCCTTTTGAGAAAGGACGACTTTTAGTGCACTTCATGGTTCAGTTCCCTGGGCACATTGATCCTGCTCTTGTTACTAAAATTGAGGATGCTTTACCAGCAAGACCATGTGTACATATTGCTGAAGATGCTGAAGAGGTATGAAGTTTTTGTTTTTAGCATTTGCTCTCTCATGGTTTCTCATTAAAATAGATGAATTAGCAAATACAAAGTGTATCAAAGAACTAAACATTGTTGCTTAGTTTTTACTTTTTTTTTTTTTTTTTAATATATGCATTATTTTAGATGTTCATTGTACATAAGGGTATAGTGGGGTGATTTGTAAAGTAAGACCACATACCAGACAGTATGTGGCTTAATAGTATGAATATTTAGAATTTGTTTTATTTTGTCTCATTATCTGGATTTGCCTCCAGCAGTACAAGTAGTACCTGCTGAGGAGCAAGTCATTTGGGCTGCCCCAGTGGTGAGTAGTTAAAAGTGCTGACTTCTGACCACGTGTTTATAGTGGGACTCTCTCTCTCTCTAAATTAGGAACAGAGGGGGGGAGTAATATGTTACTATATTTTGTAGCACTCTGTTGTAGATTGAATTGTTGATAACTTGTTCTTTTGTCCTTGAGGTAGTGTCAGCCCCCATAGTCTTATCTGTCCTTGTGACCAACCACCCTGTTTGTCACCTATTTATGTTTTGAATATTGGTGTAAATGTTAAGTTGGTTTGTACATGTGTGACAAACAGGAGACAAGATGTTTGCTAGGAAATTATTACAGAGGCAGACCTGGAACAAGGTAGACTGAAAGTATGAAGTCAACCATTAGTGATGGATGAAGTAATATACACTGAAGAGCAATTGAATTAGAGATGCCTGTCTAGTAACGTGTAGCACCACCTTTCGTTCTGATGACGGCAGCGATTCGTCTCTGCATGGACTCGACAAGACACTGAAAGCATTGGGAAGCCATACGGATCCACAACCGCTGAACAAGCTCCCACAGTTCACGAAGATTTGATGGAGGGGAAGTCAGAGCCTCGAACATCTCTCTTGATGGCATCCTAGATGTGCTCGATGGGATTGAGGTCAAGTGACCTAGCTGGCCAAGGAAGCGAGGTCACGCCGGTGGAGTGTTCATCCAACCATTCGGATACAAATTGGGAGCGATGGCACGGTGCATTGTCTTGTGGGATGTTGAAGACGCACAAATGGGAGCAAATGGTTGTCCAGGATATCCCGGTAACTTTGACCTGTGAGGGACGATGTCACACGTACCAGGGGTTCCATTTCAGTCCACGTAAACAGTCCCCAGACGAGAATACCACCCCCACCAGCTTGAAGAGTTCCCTGCTGGCAAGAAGGATCCATCGCTTCATGTGGTTTGCGCCGTACTCGTATCCCGACATCCTCATGTACCAACGTGAATCTCGACTCATCAGTCCAGGCAACACTTTCCCACATGTCTAGGGTCCAGTGGCGATGTTCCCGTGCCCATGCAAATCTTTGCACCCTGTGATGTGCGGTCAGCAGCGGTACGATGGCTTCTGTACCCCATAGCGAGGAGATGGTTCTGGATGGTGTGGCTGCTTACACGTGTTTCAGCACCAGTGTTAAATTGCAAAGTGATTTCTTGCACTGTGGCCCGTCCATCCGCTGTTACAATGCGAGCTAGCTGACGATGACCCCACTCATCCACACGCTGTTGTCCATGGCAGTTGGCCCTTGCAGGGATGGTTTTACCGGATTAGATGTACTCACGGTGCACCCCTGACACAGTGGCTCGTGAAAATGCCAGTGCCTGCACGACTTCTGAGATGGAGTGGCCCATTCGTCGGGTTCCGACAATTTGCCCACTAACAAATGCGCTTAGATCCTTCATCTTACCCATACTGCGTCTGACTGTTACTGATTCCCATTGCATCACTCCTTATATTGCCGGATCGCTGCATATGTCGTGTCATTTCCGTTTACAGGGTCGCCCACAGCGCCACATTTGCATAACGCCAGCTGTCTCTAATTCAATTGCTCTTCAGTGTATATTAGAGGTAGATTTCTTGTCATATTTGCATGTTCTAGCACAAGTTTCAATAATTGGACAAACTTTCCAATTACTAAGGTCTATCTTATTTAAGATATTTTGCTGTCTTTCATGTTTGCAGTATATTTCAGCAACGGAAGCCCCCTTTCCCTCTTTTTTTCATTATGTTTGAGTATTAATTTACACTCGTATAACTCCCGGAATTTCTTCATTTTCTAGTGAAACTAGTTCTTACATAATTTTTCTCCAATTTCTAGTGTAACTTTTCCGTGTGAGACTTGTTTTGAGTTGGGCTATGCTGCTTTTTACCCATTTCATTCCCAGCTTTCAAATTAATCACTTGGGGGGGGGGGGGCTTAATAATTAATTTATTTTCCCCCACTTCAGACCTTTTTTATTCCTACAACTTCCAGTCAGGTATGTGCCTGGTACCAAAATTTTAATTTTAAAATACTAGTTTTTATTTATCCCTTATGTAAAGATCACCGGCAGAAACCCAAATTCTAGGTTGTAGTACAGAGAGGAGGAATTTTGCATGTCTTGTCCTCAAACTCCATGTTGAATGGATCCTCTTGTTTCTGCCTTCACTTTGGGGGTGATTATTTCTCCTCCTCAGTTTTTACAGGTACACAACAAATAGCTCTCTCTACCCTACCATCCAGCCAACTTTTCCATGTTTTGTGTTTCTCAGCAGCTTGTTATAGGTTTCACTTCCCTGGGCTAAGTTTTTCAGCTCCAGCCTTTGTTTTAATTAACTTTCCTTGGATAAGATTTGCAGCTTTTTTTTTTTTTTCCCCCAGTTCATTCTTTTTGGCTCTTGCTTTAACCTTTCCTTTCTTATTTCCTTGTTTATTTTTGTTTGTTTGGTTTAGTCCTTTTTAGCAGCAATTAGAGCATTTAGGTTTTCCAAATTGATCTGTTGCAGGGTCTTTCTCAGTTCCTTTGATTTTTTTTTTTAATTTATTTCTGCATGTATAAATAGAGCGAGAGCACAGTTACTTTTTTAAAAAAATTCACTCAACTTCTGTGTTAGCTGTTTGAATGCTGAATTTCTGAAATATATCATATTCATCAATCAGTGGCCATTCAGACAAGGTTAAAATCCTACTTACTGCAATTACACTTATTAATGCCATGATACCAAGTTTTTAATTATGTGCCCAACAAACTGGGAGAAATGATGTTCACAGTCCTGCACTTTCTGTTTTGCATCACATTTTATTGGCCCTAGAACACATTTTTGAATGTTTTCAGTGTCTTCGTCTTAGGTCACTGGAAGCCTTTCATTATTGCATGTACGGAAGTGTGGTATGTCAGTGTTGTTAGGTGTACTTCGTGTAGATAGACCACCTCTAATAATTCTACACAGCCCTTGAAGTCATTCATTTTTGCTGTCCATAAGTAACAGATGCAGATTTTTTGTTTTGAATGACAAATGGCAATTTTCTGACATCAAAAATGGCCCAGAAATTATTCAATATTTTATCCAAAATAGTAGCCATCATGATGTTAGATAAAAAAGTTATCTAGTGGGCCAGTAAGTAACTTTTTAGGACCATCAAGGAAGTTGAACTTTGCACTGTTTGGTTATAATGCCATTCAGCTCTCGCCATGAAGGCACCTTAATGTTACACTGTAGTGTGTAGATACTCTCCTCACTCATGGCAGTTAGGATTAGGTGTGAAATAAAAAACAATGTAGGAGGATTCTGCATATGTGATGGTCTTTTCTGTAGAGTGTTTGCAGAAGAGTTCATTATCTTCAAAGTCGTGAGTGCCATTATTTTTTGTTCAGTATTATCAGAGCTTTGTTTTTTTTTCTTATTCCAATTGCTGATATTGTTGTTGAAGTTAATGTCTTAATCTGTTTTTGTACTCCCTCTAAAATAACAGCTGATAACCCTAATCCAATAAGGAGTACAAAATATAATTACAGCACTGACTTCAACAACATACAAGTAACTAGAATAAAAAAGATAAGAAACAGCTCTAATACAATATTATATGAAAAACAATGACACTCCCAACTTTGAAGATACCGAATTCCTGCAAACACTACAGAAAAAAAGAAACAATAGCAACATCAGTAGCAGTGTTGATTTATAGCAGTATTGAACTTCTGTTTCCATAGAAGTTGCTGATCACTTGAAAATGACCTAAAAAAAAATCCTCAGTGACTTGATATGACATAAACAACGTTCCAATGTTGATACCTGGGAAGATTTCCGCTCATGAGGCGGCAACAACCTGCACACCAACATGGATTCCACAGATCAAGGCATTTGGCAACAATTGGGACAAGGACACTCAGTTGACTGCAAGGAATATGACAGGGAAACTACTTGTTGTTAAGGATGGCACAGCAGTTTTTTGTGCAGAAATGCATCTGATGCAATTGCAGTCCAAGTTTGAACTCATTGGAGTTCTTTTAAGTACACAGTGGCTTTCCTTTTTATACACATTTGTTTTGTTATTGAATTTTTTTACAACTGATTCTGACTCCACAATGTGTGGAAATGTCAATGCCATTCTCAGTTTTGTCACTTTTGGGGAAGAAATCCTGACAAGTTGATTTCTCAATCTGTAATCTTGACAATATTTCTTGAACCCTCATCACAGTTTTTGTCCAGAGTTTTTTATTATTTTCATTATTTTTATCAACTCAAGTTTTAAAATAATCCTCTTTCATGGGTGTGATAATTTGGGGGGGGGGGAGAGATCTGGTTGCCCGGTCCGGGCAAGTAAATTAAAAAATAAAGTTTGGAATGTAATTTCCTACTACAAGAAAAGACAGTTGTTGCATGTTGTGTTTCATTGTATTATTGTTGCAGAGTACTAAGGACAGAAAAATATCATTTGTTTAATTGTTCTAGGTTCAGAAATTGGAACCATATGAAGTTTTGCCCCAAATGTTGTTTGTGGTCAGCGATGCATGCCCTTCTGGTGTTTAGTGACACAGGACAAAAACTTTAATGAAAGGAACATGACAGAATCACTGAATTTCTAAAAATACCAATTTCCCATCATACCAATTTCAGCATCATCTTATAACTTCAGATACACATTTTTGTGCATTGAACATTTTTAATACAGACCCTTACAATAGAAATGCAAAACATGTAAAAATATTTCATGATATTTTTTAACTCAAAAAATCAGAACCATCTTTTTTTTAATCTCCCAAAGTTAAATTTTCCTGTGCATTCAGCGTTTACTACCTTGGTAGGTGAAACATTTTTGCACATGTCCAACTTTTCAGATATTTTTCAAGCCTTGTATTAGAAGTGTATCTTGACTTCAGATATTGCTACAAACACTGGGTCCTCCAGACTTTTTTTCTTTTGGGATGTAAGTACAGAATTTTTCCTTCGCTACCAAAGTTGTTCAAAGAATTAGTTGTAAGTGCTTGGGCTGAAGGCCTGATTCTTTGTGCTCCAGTGGTTACACATGCATAAAGTTTAATTGTTGAAATATTCATATTTGATGTCAGAAAATTTAAAACGACAAATGACATTAATACTTTGCTTCACAACCATAGCTTCATTCTGCGTAGGGCAATCAAAATTAATCTTTTTACCTCAACCCCATAAGCAACACATCTTTCCTACAGATTAAAAAGAAAAAAACAAACAAACCTGTGTCTGTACATCAGAGTAGAAACAATTATTTTCCTACTCCATTTGAGAACCCATCAGTCCTGTAGATCCTCCTGAAGCAGCTACATGTATGACTTGCAAAGCTGAATTGACTTGCCTGGTTTCTCTGTTGAAACATGCTTCTGAAGTAAACAGTTCATAGCTGCCAAGTGTTCCGACTGTGGGGTTTTCTTTTGAGGGGGGGGAGGGGTGTAGTATGTTTTGTATTTGTTACCATTGCATAGATTTCCATTTGTATATACTATGGAACTCTCGATAAAACGTTTTCAAGATTATTAAATTTATTAAACATTTTACAATACATATCACTAAGTTGTTCTGAGATTCAGAGGTTAGCTCCACAAAGAAATACGAACTACCAGATAATTGCTACTTACTGTTGCCATATCAAACTTCTCAATTTACAGTGACCTTGACATACAACTCGGGCTTCACTGACATCCATCACACGCCGTACACAAGATCTTCTATATTTCATAATCTTCTTATGCAGACACTCCTGAATCTGATCCTCCCATGACTTCCTTGGCCTTCCTCTACCTTTCCTTCCTGCCACCTGAGCTAAAAAGATTTTCTTAGTAAGCACCTCATCACTCATTCTTTCAACATGACCAAACCACAGAAGCATATTGATCTCCACCTTGCTAAGAACATTTTTTTTTTTTGTTAAAAAATAAAAACATTTTCGGGATTGTTTATTGGATATTTTAAACATTGTGGTATTTCTTTAATATTTTTTGGATGTCTCTATGCCATCTGCTGGCCAGAAATGATAATTCCAACAGGAATGAGGAGGTTCCACAATTATTGAATGTTTCAAACCAATCTGCATCCCCCCCTTCATTTCTTTTCCTGATGATATTCTGATTTTTTCTTAATATTTTTCTAATCATGTTCCTTGTTTTCAATATCTTTACTTAGTACTTGTGAGAAAAGAGTGACTTTGTATTTTTTAAGAATTTTTTTTTTTTTTCAGATGAAGTGAATGTTCTATTTCTGTTCTTCAAAACCAATCTAGTGTTCTCCCTAGATTTGTTTTTACAGCTGGGTGACAAAGAATTTTAGGCCGCCCCGGTGGCGCAGTGGTCTAAGGCGCTGGCCTATGATCATTCGTCTGTAAGGGGTCCGGGTTCGAATCCCGGTCAGGCATGGATGTTGTGTTTGTCTTACGGCACTGGCTCTCTCCCTTCCCTGGAACCAGTGACCCTAAATTAGGGACGGGCGACTGCTTATAGCCCATTGAGTTGCTCACGGTAGTCGTTAAACCTCCAATCAAAAAAAAAAAAAAAAGAATTTTAGCTGGATGGTACTCTTAACGGCCCCTTCTCCAATTGAGAAAAAAAGGACATTTTGCTTAATATTATTATACTTATTAAGCATCTTTATCAATGTGGTAGGCATTAATGTAACATAACATGATAAACATTAAAAATTGTTCATACATGTTATAAAAAAAAAAGAGTACTTACTAATAAATTCATATTAGACACAAATTTCAGCCAGTTTTCATCAATATTTTATCAGCAGTTGCTCTGGCATTTTTCAAGTTTTTGCCAAATTCAATTTTTTTTTTTTTTTTTTTTTTTTGCTGAAGTGTTGTAACAGTAAAGAAAGGCAATCACCAAAACTTTTTCTCCATCACCAAAATGATTTTGTTTTCACAAATTGTGGAGAATGTGATCGGCAGCGCAACCCCTGTTTATGGTGTATGTGAGAATAAGTTTTCCACAAAGTAAATTTAGTTGGGTGGGCTGCCCAGAAAAAATGCTCTAGGGAGAACACTACAATCAGTAGCAAACTCTTCCCCCTTTAACTGAAATTAAATTTCAAAATCAGTACTTCATCTATCCACGATGGAAACTGGGCCAATTCCGTGACTCATAAAAATCGGCTTCTAAGCAGAGTGAACAATGTAGTACCAATTATAAATATTGGTGCTAAATTTCATTTGAAACATGTGTCAAGTTACAGAGCCACCATTCCCCCCTTTGGATTAAGTAAAATTAATGTCCAAAAATGTTACTCTATGCATGCTACAGAGAAAACAAAATGACTTTACAGGGAATGGAAGTCTGTGACTGAGAGAAAGCCTTGATTTTGAACTTTAATTCCTTTTGTAAACAAAACGTGCTTACTCTTTTTGTATCTTGATGTGGCAAGAAGTGACTAAGCAATCGGAGACGATGCATTTTCCGAGACATTAACCTTTAAAAAGTGATAATGCTGTTTTGATAAAACCAAAGCAAGGTCCCTGGGGTTTTTTCCCCCCAAAAATGCAGTGATAACATTTTGAGGAAAACTAAATTTGTAACCACAGAGGCTATCAGCAAACCCATAAAATCAGGTTTTCTTATAGGTAATTCAGGAAATTTAATTATGAGAAAAATATATGACAATGTGGCATTTTTTTTAATGCAGCAGTATAAACTTATATGTTGAATGTCCATAAATAAAGTTCACATTTCCAAGGGCACTATTGGTAGAACTATTGCTTGGAATGACTTCAAATTTGATAATTTCCTGAGCCAATGAAATTTTTGTTTGAAAAAAAAAGTTTGTTGCAAAAATTGCCTCCAACAGATGAGTGGCACTTCATTAAAGTAGAGAAGAAAGAAAAACAGTACAGAAGCCCCATTTTGTTACACATCATTCAATATGTTGTGTTCTGCAATATACTGAAATCTCAAAATAGCATGGTTAACCGCAGATGAAAATGTGGATAATGTGCATAATGCTTGCTTTGAAGTTTACCAGGTTTGCTGTATTACCACGATAGATGTTCCCAAAGCCAAAAGTCTTCTGGGTTCAAATATGATAAGTGTGCTTGACCAGGTGGTTGGAAACTGGTGGCTGATTATTCTTTCATTGGTAAATGACAGGTGTTGAGGAACACAATCCTGCATGAAAACATTGAATCGAGGCACTGACACTGTTGAAGTGTTGAAATCAACTGATTTATCAAAAGAGAAGCATATTGCTGGCTGTTGAGTGGGATGTGCAGGATTGAGTTTTTCAAAAAAGGGTGGTGGGGTCTGACAAGGAATTTTACTGTAAACCCACACCAAAGGCTTTTGGGGGACTGGAGTCTTGCATGCTGCATGGATTTTCTGTTGCTCAAATTCTGCGATTGTCAATAATAACAGCTCCATGTAGATGGAAATGGGCTTCGTCTGTCCACCAAATGTCCCATGGCTATTTGTTGTCCAGTTCAACTGAAGCAAGAAACTGCAGTGTGCACGCATCCCAGAAGGGGAAGTAAGTGCTGAATATGAGAAATCTTGTAAGAATAACCTAAGGCTGGGTGATATGCCGTGTGCTACTGCTTCCCCTGACAATTTGACATCCTGTCTTCCTCTAAAGCTGCCTACATCTTCATGGTCTGCAAAGAACCTGTATCATCAAACTTCCATAACATTTTATGTGAACCTTTTGAGGACATTGGCCTAGATTTTTTAAGCCCCTTTGCGTTCTGAACTCGCACCATGCTATAAAGGTGCAGCTGTTATTCTGGTAAGACAACATTTCAAGAAGTGCACAATCTTTTGGTGACAGTGTCATTGCACTTTAAATTGCTGACTGTCCACCTGCAGTGAAATGATGCATTCCACAGACGTTGGCTTTCCCAGCATGCCACATTGCAGGCATTTGTAATTTGCATATTTGGACAGTGGCAGCATATGCGACTGCAGGTTCTCATTGTTACATGATTACAGCACCAATTATTCCCCAAACGAATTAGCTTTGGAACTAATTGTTTTCTGCCAAATAAATCTTGTGAGTAATTAATACACACAATTGACTTGGACTAGGAACATCAAACAGAAATCATCGCTCTTTCCATGTTTGTAAGTCATGGAAAAATTCTCATCAGCCGCCACCGGGAATTGAACCCAGGTCTTCCGGTTACGTGCCGGACATGCTACCACTGCACCACAGCGGCCTCGAATTCTCCAGACTCTCATACGACAAACTGCCAAACCACTTGGCAGGTTGCTTCTTTGAGCCCCGCATGCGAGTCTAGAGAATTAGAGGCCGTTGTGGTGCAGTGGTAGCATGTCCGGCATGTACCTGCTTGGAAGACCCTGGGTTTGATTCCCGGTGGTGGCCAATGAGAACTTTTCCACGACTCACTTATAAACATGGAAAGAGTGACTTCTGTTTGATGTTCCTAATCCACATCAATTGTGTGTATTAGTTATTCATTCGCCTCCTAGTTATTTGTTCAGTTGCTGCTTACCATCTTTGGTGAATCCCCAGCATTGTGCAGGGCTCCAAGAAGCAACCTGCCAAGTGGTTGTTTGGCAGTTAGTCGTATGAGAGTCTGGATAATTTGAGGCCACTGTGGTGCAGTGGTAGCATGTCCGCCGCGTAACCGAAAGACCCCGAGTTCAATTCCTGTTGGCTGCCAATGAGAATTTTTCTGTGACTCGCTTATAAACGTGGAAATAGCGATCACTTCTGTTTGATTTTGAAATCTTAAGATTCCTATGGAGGTGTTATTTACACCTATATATAGAATTTTAAGTCATTTTGAGCAGCAAAAGGTCCCTTAGGACTGTGAACTTTATTATGGACAACCTGTGTAATTAAAACTTCAACGTGAAATGTAATATAATTCTGTTGTACGTTTTTAAGTAATTCTGAGTTGATTTTTTTTTTAAATATTTGCAAAACTTTCATTGTTTCTAATACATGTATACACACACTGAGTGGACAGAAATCGTGGGATGCCTACCTAGTAACAGGTAGGATCACCATTCATCTGGATGAGTCACATGGCAAGGCATAAAGTCCACTAGGTCACAAAATCGTCCCATGAGCAGCGGTTGCTCCGTTTTTTTTTAGTTTTTGCCAAATTCAATTTTTTTTTCGTCAAAGCATTATACAGTACAAAAAGTAATTGCTAAAACTTTTTTTCCATCACCAAAACGATTTTTTTTTTTTTTGCAAATTGCAAAAAAATGCGATCAGCGCAACCCTTGCATGTGTATCTCTGCCCACGCTTGTAGCACCGCTGTCCACAATTCCATCATATTTCTGGGTGTAGAATCCAAAGCATGGATGTTGCGTTTGTCTTACGGCACTGGCTCTTTCCCTTCCCTGGAACCAGTGACCCTAAATTAGGGACGGGTGGCTGCTTATAGCCCATTGAGTTGCTCACAGTCAGGGTACGAAACTAAAAAAATTTGCCATGAGCTAAATGGCCCGTGCAGCTAAATATTTAAGAGTCAAAAAAAATTTTTTTTTTACAGACACAATTGAAGAGTAACTAAAATTCTGGATGGCGATTTCGCCCTGCATAAATTTCTCAGCAAGTACCACAGCCACATTTGTCTTTTGTTGACTCTGCAGCTAAGCAGCATCCAGTGCTTAAATTGTCATTTTGTTGATATCTTTGTTACCCTTTCCATTTCTTTGTCACTTTTTTTCTTTTATGCCCTTGGATGACAATTTTATCCATCATGCTGAAAAACTTTGTCTGTGAGGACCATGAATGCATGATAGCTTTTACTATTTTTGATAAGATAAAGTGTAACTTTGAGGATATTAATACTTTTGAACACCATGCATAAATTCTTACAAACTTTTCAGCTTCATCACTTTTGTTTTCGGACCTCCCTCCTCCCCCCTTATCAAGATGAAATGCAAACCTTTTTGGGGGGAATATTTAAGAACACAGGACACATGTTCGAAACATCGTTGGGGAAAAAAATTACAGTTAAGGGAGAAACGTCTGATTTCCGTTTTCAAACATTTCCCCCTCCATTTTCAATGTAAAATACAAATATTTATGAAATAAAATATTATTTAACAACAATTCTAGGAAGAGGAAACATCGCGTTAAAAATGAAATTATGAGTACAGGGAAAATCTTCAATGCGTCTAACTTCTGTTTTCGAAAGTTTTGAAAGACAAAATTTCCGTTTTCGAAAGTTTCAGGTGGAAAGGATGCTTCACCTTTCCAAAATAACTCAAATTAAGACGGAAAAGGAGAAATTCTAGAAGCTGTGGCACTCTCGTGCCTGAAGATTACAAAGGAATTTTTGTGCCGTCGAATTTCCGTTTTCAGATTTTTTCCTCCAGTTTCAAAATGAAATTCAAATATTTATAGAATAAAATGATACATACTGGGCAGAGGCAACATCGCGGGAAAACAAAATTACAATTACGGAAAAAATCTTGATTTCATTTACTTCAGTTTTTGAAAAACGAAATACTGTCCCGTGCCTATATTTACACGTTGGTAAAACTCTTCAGTGTGTATTTTACGCGTTTCTCAATGGTTATTTTTATGTGTCAAGAAAAATTCTCGATGCATATTTTTAGGCGTTGGTAAAATTTTGATGCATAAACTCACTTTTCGATGCGTGCTAGACGCATAATTACACGTTTTGGCAAACTCTGGTGTTAGTGCAACATGCTCAGAAATGATGCGCCGTAAGCCAAGAAGTTATATTGACGCTAGATTTACAATGAATCGATTCAAAGACAACCGATGTGTAAAGTGATGAACAAATAATCGTACAATTCTTCAGTTGCAATTACGGAATTTGACGCAAGCTGTGACTCCGCTCTGCTTCAGGTTGAGAGGGGCAGAGGGGTGCTCGCAAAGGTCCAGTGATCACTGTGGGAGGATCCTGCTCATTGTTCAAGGCCGCTTCTTTAACTTGCTTGTGTGGGGATAGTGTGGGCGAGAAGGGAAAGTCAGCAACGCGAGCGCGCATGATTGATACAGTTTTACGTGTTAAGTGCATCTTGAAGATGAATTAAGAAATTGAGCGGGGGAAAGGGAACAATTCTTGCAAACCACTAAGAATCGTGAACAAAAATAGTCATTCAGATTAAAAAGAATCTTAATAAAATGCAGTATAAAATACATGTAGTCGCAGTTTGGCCCCTCATGTCAAATCGCTGGTCGCCAAATGCAAAAATGCAGTCTCATTTCGCTCGTGGCCCGGCCCCCGTTAATTTCGAACCCTGCTCATGGTGGTTGTTAAACCTCCAATTAAAAAAAAAAAATGATAATAATAAACAGGCCTTTCCGCAGCATCCAAGAGATTTTCCAGTGTTCGTGTATCTGGTGAATGGAGAAACCATTTAAAGATAAAAACTTGGGCAAAATGCCCTTCAAACCATATTCTAGGTACCATGGCTTTGTGGGAAGGTGCATTGTCCTGCTCGAAGAGTCCATTGCCCTATGGGGTGCATGGTGATCATGAATTGATGCAGATGGTCTGCAAGAATGTAAGCATAACATGGACCATTCAGAGATGCACATAGATGTACCTGAGGTCTCGATGTGTGCCAGTGGAACACCACCCAGACCATAATTGTCTCCACTAGCTGGAACAGTTCCTTGTTTTCATTCTGGGTCAAATGCTTCATGTGGTCTCCTCTAGATCCGCACGTTGCTGTGTGCACGAAATAACTGGAAATGTGACTTATTGGATCAGGAGACCCATTTCCAAGGTCCAGTGACGATGTTTTTTTACCCAGTTGAGGCATACACTCTGATGTGGCATTAGCAATGGGACTGGTGGGTTGGCAGGTGATCCACCCGCCTGGTAGTCTTTGTGGAGATGTTTCTGACACCACCCTGGTTGAACAGCGATTTGTGCAACTGTTACTCTGCGACCGGTTGCAGCTATGTGAGACAGATTTTGAGGGCCACTCTTATTCACCACCTTTCTCTGCTCACAGTGCTGTTCATGATGTCAAGTTATTCTGGAAATGACACATTTCCAATACACTCTCGATGTTACAACCTCTGCTATAGTGACCCAATCGCCCATTATAATCCTTCTGATATTAAATTACTGTTTGTGTAAATGCAGTGATGTCCTTTTTTGATATATCTGCTACGTGGTGTGTGTGTTTGTCCACTAGCAAGAGGGGTGACAGCATCCTGTTGCCCAGGAACCAGGTATCCTATGATTTCTGTTCTCTCAGTGTATCTTAATTTGGCAGCTGTGACACTTGTTCTTGCTGACCATTTACCATTTCGACAAATCTTACCCTTAGTACTAATACAAATTAATTTTTTTATGTCCCTAATGGTTACGTAAAAAAGTGTTATAATGAAAACAAAACTATTATTTTTAAAGAAGTGGACTTTCTCTTTTAGGTCCTTCTGATGGACATTGACCAAGAAAGTGAACATAGTCAACGACAGAGGTCGCATAGACATGTTTATGAAGAAGATGATGAGGATTCTTTCCATCCCAGAGCAGGTGTCCAGTGCCCAACTCATTGATAGTGGTTTTCTTCAATTCATAGGACTTTACAAAATCAGTTATTTATTATGAAAGAAAATTGTAAACAGTATGTAACATTTTGGCTGCAGCTTTCCCTCAATATGCATGTTGCATTGGGTGAATTCAGTTTTAATTTCTCTTAAACAGTGTCTCAGGATTCCCCCCCCCCCCTTTTTTTTTTTCCCTCCCATGTTCAGTAACTGATTCAATCAGGACTCTGTTAAAGATGGCCCCACTCTTCCTTAACCTGAATCAGGTGTAAATGTTACCAAATCCATGTGTACATAGCAAAGGATTATATTTTGCATAATTGGGCTTGTGATATTTGCAGCTGGGTATGTTATGTTGGCTTTAGTTTTTTTGTTTCGTATCTGTGGCATTCTTTCATTATGACTGTAAGAACCTCTTAAAAGGTTGCAGATTCAAATCTGTAAGTAAAAAAAAATACATTTAAAATTGTAAGTACGTATATGATCATTTGTAGTTGGATGTGTGGCTGTATGTGTTTTTATTTCACTGTTTAAAAATGTACATTTGTTTTTTTATTTGCTATTTTTTTTTCTCCACAGTTTTTGAGTGTGCTTTTTTAATTCCAATGTCATTAGGTTTTGTAAAAAAAAGTCTAACTACTTCTAAATTAAGTAAAACTAATTTTAATGTAATCAGCTTTATAAAGTTTAAGTGCAAATCTGTAGTAATTTAAATCACTTTCATCATGAGTTTTGTTATTAATAGAGAAACATGGTTTCTTCATTTTTTCTGTACACCCAGCATTTTTTTAAACGGTAAAGATATTTTAAATAAACATGAATGCATTTGCTCGTATGAAATCTTTTTCTGAGCACGTAGCTGCAACGTGCATAACATTCAGCTTGCAATCATAAAACTCTGATTCAAGAAATGACAGCAGTGATACTTTTTGAAACTTAAACTGGTCTATTGTGAACCTTTGATTTCAAATTTAATTATTTTTGTAATGAACTGAGAAACAAAGTATGACTGAATCATTCTTTTTTAAAATCATATTCAAAGAAAATATTGAAAAATGACTCCTGGAATGAGAAACAGCAAATTTGTGTAATTAAAACGTGCGTGTTACACGGTACAAGGAAAAAGCATAAATTATGTCTTTTAAAACTTTTGCTCAGTTAAGTTGCCATATTTTTTGGCTTATAAGTTGAGTGAGTTAGATTCCCTTATCTTCATTCATAGATAAGTTGATGCTGAATGTAAAATGTGACTAGAGCAAATAGTTAAATGTTCTGAAATTCTGCTGCTATATTTTTAATGTTTCGGTAAATATGAAAAAGTGCACTGACCTGCATTTTTCTTTTCAGCAAAAAGTTCAATTTCTTAAGTTAATTTTTTCGTTAATTTTTTTTTTCTGATGTCATATTCCTTCCGACCAACTGACCAGTCAGAAAAGCCACTACATAAAGGTGGCGAAAAATCTGTAACTCAGTTTTTGATGTTTAGGTAAAATTAAGAGAAAGTAAGGTGATTTCTGCATTATATAAATAAACATGGAAATTAATTGGGAAACACAGTCGCATATAGTGTTTGTTAAGCAGAAGCTTTCGGCTGCCTGATCAGCCACGATCAACTGAATCCAAGGACTGGTTGCCAGAACTAGAATGTGAATTTGGAGTTGCAGGAACTGTTGCCAGATTTTAGTATAGAGATCCAAATAAATGGGATTTGATAGGGAGTCTCTGAATTGCAGTTCTAGGTAAATAAAATTTAAATACTTTTCAAGAAACTGCTTTGTTAATAAAAACTAAATAAAGAAAAAAATTCAACAAGAAATCATTGAAATTTGTTTACCAAGAACTGCAGTTCAGAGACCCCACAAAATCCCATTTATTTGGATCTCAATACTAAAGCAGGGTTTCTGCTGTCATTATAAATTCTTAAAAGTTCTTAATTTTTGACAAAAATTCCTAAAGGTACTTAAAAAGTACTTATTTTTGCATAATGCTGCATGAAATCCAGATATTGTGATTTAATGTTTAGAACTTTTGCTTCTGATTGGCTATGTTGATGTCACATGATGTCAACTGTGAAAGTCCATGGAAAAGCACAGGACAGTATGAGATAAGTAATTTGTTGAAAAAACTGAAGGTCAATGGGATCTGTCAGTAACATATATCCAGCAGGTTCTGGATATTGTTTTGTTCAAGTCCCATCGCCATCTTTCGGAACTGACAACTCACTTTTGTATTTCCCCTTTATATATATGCAAGTAACTATTATTCAGTTATACCAAGAAAATAAGTGCAAAATTGAAATCTGCAACTCACAAATTTGACTGGTTTTGCAATTTAAACTATGAAATGATTAAGTGCAATATTCAAATCTTGAACTCATAACTTTAACCACAGTCTTATAATTTACACATCCTTTATTTCATGTGATTATTCTCACACATAGAAAAACTGATTTAACCAGCAGAACTCTTTTAAATTGCATAAGTTCAACTTTATTACATCCTGTGATGTAAATTATACAGAAAAATATTGCAAATCCAATTGGCATACCTCATTTTGCATAGTGAAGTCATGTGAAAGTATTTGGGCATATGTCTTTGTTGTGTTTGAAATTGGTAAGGTCTTTAAATAATTTGGCAAGAAGTGCTTAAAAAGTCCTTATTTTTTTTTAGGAGAAAAAGAGTGGGAATCCTGTAAAATCTGGCAACAGTTCCAGTGTACCCCCCAGTTCACATTATAGTTCTGGCAACCATTCCTTGGGTTCAGTTGATCGCTGGTGATCAAGGTCGTAGAACAGCCGAAAGCTTTCACTTAAACTTCGTCACTGTACGCGACTGTGTTTTCCTCTTAATTTCTTGTTTATTGTGATATTGTTGAGTGAAGCCTGATGTTTTCAACCATTCAACATCTGCATTTTTCTTTTCAGGAAAAATTTGAATTTTGTAAGTTTTTTTTCACGAACTGTTACTACTGTATTCCTTCCTTCCGACTGACCAAAAAGCATGCATGTCACCATGCAAACTAGAGGGGGGAAAAAAAGAGGTCACAAAAGTGTGTCAAAACAGTGATGTTTGCACCATCAGTTAACATTCACTGCTTTTCACAGTCTGATTGAAATCAGAAACCCGAAGATCTTTTAATTTCAATCAAAAAATCTGAAACGTGAAACTAAGATGAGCATAATAAATGAAAGCAATAGTTGATTTGAATTCAGTTGAGAGATACTAGCGAGAGATGGGCAGACCAGAAAACGATTGCCTTTGCTAGCAGCTGGTCATTGAATATTAAAGTGTATTCGCTGCTGGCTGTCAACACATCACCAGCCAATCAACAACTGCGTGGTAGCAACACGTTTCAGAGGTTTAATCATTACGAGATAAATGAGATGCACCCATTGTACTTCTGGTCAGTTTGCAAAACCACGAGTGAATGTGACCCACAGGGTTCTTTCATGTAAGGATCGCAAAAAGGGTATGCAGTTAAGATCTCGCAGCTGCCATTCCAAATTGTTTGCGGTGATTTTAATTTTTCTGTTGAATGGAAATATGTTTCAGCAGACTTTTATACAAGTTCTTAGTGAACAGAATAATACATTGCACTTACTTTCAGAATGGTTTCTTACGAACGTAATGTAGCGTTACAAGTGATAAGATCTTGGCAGAGTAAGGCACAATTTTTCCCCCTTTGTTGAGAAATTTCAGTGACTGATAATAATAATAATAATAATAATAATAATATACAAAAAAAATAGTTGCCCAGACTTCTGGAAATATAAAGTCATATACCAAAATATATGATACTATAAACAAAAAGCATTGCAATATATTTTGATTCTATAACATGATTTGTTTTAAAAAGTAAAAAAAAAAAAAAAGAGAACTTTTCTCATGAAATAACAACTTGATAGTTTTTCTTAAATAACTTAAGTTGATAGTTTTCACATGTCATTCAGATGTGCATAATAAAAATAAAGCTTGTGGTAATATTTTGTTAGATAATCTGATTTGTTGCACATAACACTAACTGATAATCTAAGGTGGGATAAAACTACACTAAAATGCATAACATTTGCCCTAATGTGTCCCGCAAAATATTTGGTTCTGTATTACTTTTCATATTTAGTATTATTTCATGTGCATTGTTTTTGAGCAAAAAGATGTTACTAAAGCATGCTGCAAAGTGGTGAGTGAGAGAGTGAAAAGCATGCATATTTCAGGTAAAGCACTTGGGAGATTATTGTGGTGTGTGTGAGAGTACTTTAGGAAGAGTCCTGCAAAATTACTTTGTGTTTGTCATCAGGTTCCAAGTTAGTGATGGTGACAAATGAAATTGTGTTGACAAACTGATTTGTTTATTGATGGCTAACTATGGGAACAGAAATATGGCAGCTGACCAAATCAAGCAGTAATGTGTGAATCAAGTGGAAAACAGACTGATTTGAAAAAGTACTTTTTCAGAAAGCTCATATGAAATAGCATTTGCTTTTGAATATTTTAGGTGAGGTATGTTAAAAATATCAGCATTTTCGACTGTACTCTTAGCATACTGTATCTGAAAATGTGGGTCATTCTAACCAAACAAATTGAAGTTCCTCAAACATCTGGTAATAATTTTCTTGACTGCATGAAATAATTTGTATTTAGTACTGCAATAATTTTGCAAGCAATTTTGACCTGAGATTGGCATGTTATAACCAATAAAGTAGTAAAGAATTATCTGCTTTTTACTGTGGTGTGGAATTATAAGCTACTATCAACAAAGGTGGGTACTTTAAATATATTCTAAGTTGTTTTGATGGTGGACGTAATGATTTTATAAATGTATGCAGTGGTACCTCAGTTATACCTTTATTCAGTCATGTTTTTCACATTTATACTAAATTTTGCACTGGTCCCAATATTTTAGTGTAGTTTTTATTACTTTTTCGATTCAGTTATATGTAATTCACTTACACGCAAATATTTTTATGTTAAATTTTTAATTTCAAGTAACCCTGAAGTACATGGTTCTTTGATTCTTTATAAGTAACCTGGTATGTTTCAACTTTGAGAAATCAAGACAGCATTTTTTTATTTCTGGCAGTCATTAAATAGATGATTCTACTAACAATTTACCAAACAACTTTCACCATTCTCTTTTCTCTGAATTCAGGAAATTTGAAACAAGCAAAGATTAGTGAATATTTTGCTCTGCCCTAAGAATAAATCAACTAGTGAACTAACTGCTTTGAAAGGAGCAATGCTTATAAGTAAAGGATGTGTAATGGGGGTATTGAATATAAATTTAACAAAATTGTATACAGATATACTGCCTGTTATTTCAGATTTTTTCTTTCTTCATATATTGAAAACATGAAATTTCTTAGCCTAGTTTTATGACATTAGAATAAAAATTATTCAAAAGTCAAAATAGACATGGGCTTAAGGTAGCAAACAAAGTATTTATGTGCCATATGTTATAAATTAGTATACTCTAAAATTATGTGCAAACCCCTCCCTTTTTTTTTTTTGTTTTGTTTTGGAGCCATTCAAATTTTTTAAATAATAAACATTTTCAGATTTATGTTTTTAACATTTAGGTTTTTACGGCCATTCATGAAAACCATATAACCGAGGATCCACTGTGCATATATAAACACACACACACACTCACACACCTCTGATTATGTGTGATAATTTTATCCTAAACAAGAAATTTCCAGGGAAGACCTTGTTTTCATGAAAGCAGAATTTTGAATCTCTTGCATTGCATGATACATACAGTTCTGTCATTGTTTAGTATTTTTGTATTCTGTTCGTGTATTGCTGTTTTCGGTATTTGATGTACAATTTATACCATGATGTTTTAATTAAAAGCAATTTCTGCATTGTTCCATGGCGCAAGTCTTCCTTTTAGAAAGAATGAAAACTCATAAATATTCCTCAGTGGGGAAATAGTTTTGCAGTGTAATGAACTATGCATAATGTACAGCATTGAATTAATGCTCAGCAGTTGGTCTTCTGTCCATATTTGGCATATGCTGTGATATCTTAAGTAAAGCATGGCTAGTACACTTGTTCTGTGGTATCAGTTCTGTCCCTGTCCTGTGTTATGTCTTCACTTAGGGTAGTAAATCCCAAAAGCTAATGGAAATATGCAAATAAACTAATGTCCCATAGGTAATTCTGGCTGTGCTTGACACTATGTATACAGTTATGTCAGGTGTTATATTTTGGAAGTATCTCAGTTGTAGAACAGATATTTTATTTCAGATCCTTACAAAGGAGTTCCAGCAATGTATATGAAATTAATATTGACAAGAAACATGTAGTTCTGGTCTTGTGCTTGTGTTCCAGGTAAAAAAATGTTTGCTTTGTCCTTAGAGCAGTGTTTTTTTCTTCCTTAGAACCAATATTCAAATAAATGACAAGCAACTCCTAGTTTCTGGTGCTCATGGGAGTTGAACTCAGGGCCATGAGGGGGATAGAGGATTGTCATAGAAATAATTTAATTTCCTAATCATTTGCAATATTTTAGGATCAACTGGAGAACCTGGGCTCTGTTTTCAAGATACAGAGACAAGTTAGACAAGGAGATCCACTATCTCCAAAATTATTTAACTCTGTATTAGAAGATACTTTTAGAAATTTAAACTGGGAAGAAAAGGGATTAAACATAAAAAATGGAAGGTACCTAAATCACTTAAGATTTGCTGAGGACATAGTCATCATTGCAACTAGTAATAGAAAAATACAAAATATGATAAAGGACTTATGAATCTTAAAGGTCTGACGAACACAGCAAAAACTAAATATATGAACAATACAGAAAAGATTTTAATAGACTGAAAAGAAATTAAAGTACAAATACATCTATTTAGGTCAAGTAATCAGTTTAAAAAAAAAATGGAAATCAACAGAAGAATTATCCAAGGTAATAGAGCCTTTTTGGATACTTAAAGACCATTAAACCAATGATCTTCCATTGTGTTTAAAAAGAAAAACCTTCAATGTATGTATTTTCTGCATGTTTACTTATGGAAGTGAAACGTGGAGTATTGCAGAGCGACAACGTAAAAAAAAAAAAAATAATAAAAATAAGAGTATCAGTAAGAGGAAAGAATGTTAGGAATAACAAGAAGTGATAGTTAGAAATTAAATTGTAAGAGAAAGAACAGGAATAACATATTATAAAAATAATAAAAGAATCGAAGGGGAGATGGGCTGGACATGGAAGACTGAAAGGTGGGTGAGATTATAATAACAGAACGGCCACCGAGAGATGGAAGGAGGCTAAGAGGGTGACAGAGAATAAGATGGAGAGATGACCTTCAGAAATTTAGGTGCTAAATGGTGGACTGAGGCTAAGGATCAAGGAAGTTGGAAAAGAAGGGGGGTGTCAACAGGCTAAGAAGGCTCAACTAAGTGCATGAAAATGCAGTCATTGACGGGAAAACTTCGTGCCTCTATATATTTTTCAGGTCATGACATATTTTATATATATTTTTTTGAATTTGTTATGAAGTGTTGTAAGCAGAGAAGGCTCTCAAATGCATAGTCTTGTTTAACAAGAATTGATATTGCTTCAGGAAAAAAAGTTCAGATGTTTTTCACTTGTTTTTATACTTTTTAGTCCTTAGAGTTTTCTCTTTTTTGATAACTTACAAGTAGTAATGGCATAAGTCCTTTCATGAATGGTCATTCATTTTGCATCCACTCCTGGTCATTGGTCTCACTGAGCAAATCATTCTTTGCTCCAAAGCACCTGTGAGGGCAGAGCAGAAATTGGCAGACTGCCCAAGAGAGCAAGAGATCGCCATTCACAGTGAATGATTTGCCATAAGACAAATGCATTCACAGCTGTTTTTGGCAAACTGCCCAAAAGAGCAAGAGTTGTGTTAGACCATTCACAAGAGCTCATTGTGAACAGCACACCATTCAAATGAATGGCATTCACGTTTCATTTCATGCTCAAGTTTCACTGTATTTCCTTGCTGACTGCTAAATTGCTCACCTCACATAACAATTGACACATTCATTCTCGACATTACTTATGGGTAATTTGTTTCTGAGCTTGTGTGTGGGGGGGGGGGGCTGAATAAAGTTAAGTGTGCTGTGATGATTTTATTGTGTGTCACAATAGTGGTGGATTGAATGATTATTCACAGCAGTGAGAGCGAACCATTCACGAGTCATTCATGGAGAACGAATTGTTCATGAATGGTCCATCACTACTTACTAGGTGTGACATGAAATTTGAATTTGTCGCAAATATTTTTCTCTCGTGACCCCAGCCCTTACGAGACTACAGAAATTTCTACTAGCCAAAGTGGCTAGTGGAATAAAAAGTTTTCTAGCCAAATCGCAAAATCTATTGGCCATGCAAAGTTTAAGAAAAATTATAATTCAGTAACTTCTCTACTTACGAAATTAAATGGGTGAATGCTTTCTTTTTTTTTCTTTCTAATGAGAGACACGTGCAGAGCAGTTACTGCATTGGATAGTTAGATTGACTGCAAATGTTGCATATGATTTTGTTCCAAAATGATGGATTTTTTGACAATTTATTTTCAGTGCTGTAATATCATTACTCTTACTATCTTAATTTATGCATATGTAGTTTATTTTCGAAAGGCCATTGGAGTTGTCTAGTTTCTTTAATAATATTTGAAACAGGGTCAAAAGGTATGATATGTATACATAAAGTGGCACTAATGTTGACGCAGTTTACTGCTGATATGTACTGGGTCTGATCTGCCCACCACAATTGAATAGCATTTTGAGGATCAAAATCTTCAATTGGAGGGTCATTGCACCTAATCATTAAGGCATTTAAAGTGTTGCTATTCAGAGGTGCCCGATTACTCGTTTATGAGGTTCGTTACTGAAAAGCACTCTCACGAGTAGTACTACATGGCATTAGACGTAGCAGGTGCATCATCTTAAAAACTTTCCCATAACAGTTTGTTTAGCATATATGCGGCTAAACGGCGATTCAAAGAATTATTTTACCTGTAGATGACCTTATACTTTATGCAAGGTGTACCATCATAATAGTTGGAATGGCAAAGGTACATATACCACAGCAAAGATCAAATATGCAATGGCAAAGATACATTATACCATGGCAAAGTCTGTTTTAGTAACCTTGACGTTGGTAGCTCTAGACTGATCCGTCGACAGGTTAAGTTTCTCTCTAAGCCCACCTTCACTTCCATTCATTTTCAAAGCAGCTGTGGGAACACTGGTGAGAAAACTGAACTCCATATTCATTCACAAGTGTGGGGAAAAGTTGGAAAAAAATAGGTGCTCACTTGTGGGGAAAAAATCTGTCATTGGCTACTGTATTAAAAAATTTGCTAGCCACTACAAAACACCAGGTCGCCATTCGCAACGGCTGCTTGCAACATGTAACTTCTGTTTGTGTTTTTACAAAATGCCAAGGTTAACTGGAAAATCTTTTGGTTGGAACATACTGTGCAGGTACTTGAGTTGCCTAGGGGGTCAGGTAACCTAGGATGCGAGACTTTTGCTCAACTTGGGTTATTTTAGATCTCTTGTAGGGCAAGATTCTCTGCTTAGTCAGTCTAAATTAGGAGACAGTGTCTCTTAGTTTTAAATGCTTATCGGATGTTTGAGCGTAAAGGAGTGGATGGCAAATGATAATGAATTATTTACCGTATGAAAGCATCTTGCTAAACTTCATTTTCTGGCCTTTCAATAATTAAATGGGTGGGGGATGTGATGATGGCCAAGTGACATGGGCAGTTTTGAATCATTCGTCTGTGTTGGGTGATGTTTTTGTCTTACAGCACTGGCTCTTTCCCTTCCTTCCATGGAACTAGTGGCCACAATTTAAGGATTTAATCACCACCATCAGCAACCCAACGAGTTGCTTGCTGGTGATGGTTAAGCCACAAAAATAAAAACAAAAACCTGTTCTTCTGTTTTTTGGTCTGTGCTGTGAAATATTAAATGACCACTTCTTTGTACTTCACATTTTTTGTTCATGGTCTAATTTTATTGCTATTTCTGCAACTCAAAAAAACAAAAAAATATGTGGAGTTTAGATATTTCTGACTCATTGGTCAATCAGAGCTCAAAACTTGGAAGTTTGTTTAAAAGTAGGGAAAAAAACTTAACTCATATATAATTTAAAGAGAACTTTTTACAAAAGTGAAATGTGTGAATTCATTATGTTGTATTAAATCCCCCCCCTTTTTTTTTGTTAGCACATGTTGCAGCTGTGTTTCTATGCAATACAATTAGAACAACCTTGCAAGTAACCAAAGTTCCAAGGGAGTTGCATATCATGTTTTCTCTTGCCTCCCTCTTCGAAGATGAATTTCCACCTTAGATTGTTGTGAAAATACAATAAACTGTTAATGACAAAACTAGTTAGCTTGTTACATTAATCGAATGTAATTACTTTGTGTGTCTGTGTGTGGGGAGGTTCCTATTTATAGTTTGTTTTTGTGACCTGGGTGCTTTATTGTTTTTCAAAATATAGTTGATGCTGCTTAATGTGATAACAGATATATGTATCAAAATCATTACATTGCCACCAAATGTATTAAAATACACACACGAATATTGTACCATATTTTTCGTCTATAATCTGTGGATTATCTGTTAAAAAAGTTATAAATTTAGGTTCTGTAGTTGTATGCCAATGCAGATATTATTACACCACTTTAAAAACAAAACGTTTTGCAGAGTTTCCACTTTTTAAAAAACAGCATCGCAATTGTCAACTAACCAGAAGAGGGGTTGCGAAACATTCCCTCTACTGTTGAGGTAGGTAGTTCTATTCAGTATTAGCACCTTTGCTTTTTTTAGAACAGTGGCTCTTCAACCTTTTCTGAATCACAGACAAAGTGGAATAGGACTTGTGAGCCACATAAAGAAGAAAAGTAAAAATGCATGTTTATTATTATGAATATAAATTACTTCAGTGAGGTTTTGTATCCTAAAACTGAACTTTTTATACATCAGATTCTTCCACGGATTTGCAAAATTCCACCTCCCCCCCCCCCTCTTGTCATTTGTGACATTCTCGAGACTCGAGATCAGTGCAAAATAGAGAAAAAATAAAATGGGGGAGGGGGTCTTTCAGATGGAATTCTGTCTTTCAAAAACAGAAGTTAGTGAGGATTTCTATCATAATCATAATTTTTTTTTTCTTGGGTTGTTCCTTCTGCCGAGTATTCTTGAAAATTATTTTATTCCATAAATACTTGCTTTTCAGCAAAAAAATGGAGGAAAGTTTCTGGAAACAGAAGTCAGTCGAAGCGAAGATTTCTCCCATGATCATCATTTTTTTCTTCCCGCAATGTTCTCACTACCCTGTGTTGCTGTATGTTACTTCCCCCTATAGATTTTTTATTTAAGTTCTATTGGGGGTGGGGGGTCACAATAACTGGAGACTAAATTGAAAAAATGTATGAATTAATGCATCGTGTTCAAAGTATTCATGCAAATGGTGAAAGCTCTGATATTGTGCATTCATGATCCTCAGGCTGAAAGTGCTTTTAGCATGATAGATAAAATTGTCATCTGAGGAAATTAGAAAAGAAAAGCTACAAAATGAAGAAATGGGAAGGGAATGATATCAACAGAAAGAAAAATTAAGCAGTGAATGCTGTGCAGCTGCAGAGTCCACAAAAGACAAATATGGTTGTGGAACTAGCTGAGAAAAAAAGCAACACAAGAGGAAAATTGGGCCAGTGCTCTAGCAAGTACAACAAACAAACAAAAACCCTGAAACAATGTGTTTTGAAACCGTTTTCTTTTCTTTTGAATTCAGTAATTTTGTACTGTAAATGTAATAATTGTGCTCCAATTTAATATTTACGTAAATTTGAGAAATTCAATCTTGCTTCTGCATTATATTCATATCTTCTTATTGCACATCACCTAGTTTAAAAGTTCCACTTTTTGTTCCTTTGTCAGCCTCATGTATGACTTTTGGAAAAATAATGCAGTTAACATTAGATTTTTGTTACATAGATGTCTGGAGTAAGTACCTAATATTCCTACATTTTTCAGTACTCTTTAAAAATTTAAATTATATGCAATTTTATCGTAGCAGAGCTCCTAGCAGATTTAGGAATTCCAAAGTACTTACATATTGATTTTGAATATTTTTTTTTCATTTTTTAATTCCCTTTTGTGGGCAACATCTTTGGGCCATTAAAAATGATTCACGGGTTGGACTCCCACTCTAAAGGAAGACTTGCGTTATTTGCAGGAAGGGGTTGTGAGAATGCTTAAACACACCTGAAATGGGTCAGTACGGGCTATAAATTGGAAATTCTGGGATGGGCTTTCCAAACCAAGGCCTGGCCACACTGCTAAATTACAGCTGCTGTTGACTAAAAAAATGAAAATTTCAAAAGAATTACTTTTTCTTTGAAAGTTTCAGGACAAAATAATAAAAACTAAGGACCTTCAGGACATAAAGAAAAATCACAAATTTCAAGATAACTTGTACCCTGCCTGCAGATGCTTGTGAGATAATTAATCCTGGGGAAATGAAATTTTAAAAGTGGAACCCCACATTTCATGTAACAAGGAAAACTATTAGTGGAGTTTTCTCAAACATTGTGGACAGGAAGTAATTGACCACATTGAAGTTTTTTTTTTTGTCCTTTAAATATGTCATTGATCATACTGTGCAATTCAAGCACTATAGCTTGTTGCTCATCAAGTGGTGAACTTAGGAGTTTGGCAGGTATTTGATAATTAAATGCAGATGATTAGCCAAACTAATGAAGCATTTGTTTTATAACCATCTCATGGAATTTAGAATCCAAAATTGTTTTGATGTGGAGGATTCTCAAATGCCAAAGGAACATGTATGCAGATTTCTTGATATGACTACAAGCAACTTTTGAAATTCAAATGGCAGTTGAATCAATTTGTTGCTAAATTAAAAGATGCTATGAGGCTGTTTGTCCCCTCAATTAACTTGAGAAAGAAGCTGAAACCATGAAGTCGATAAAATTCCAACAAATGCTGAAATGAAGACCTTCAAATTTTGTGACTTGCAAAACAACTGAAATGAGATTTATTCACAGTATGAAAATTTCATTAATAAACTGTTCTAAAAAACCATATGGTTTATATTACATTCTTGTTTTTAAGTAAGTCATTAATTGCAGAACTTTGCTACCAAACTTTATGGTAATAATTTTGCAAAGCTATGTCAATAAATAATGTTATAGCCAAACTCATTTCAACACTTAGTGTTATTGAAACACTTATCTTTTCTGAATTGATCCATTTAAGCAGCATTAACTGTACTTGTTAATCAGCATGTTCCTGTAACTATCTTACATTTAATTTTTATATATATATTTACTTTCAGACAATCCTACTGTGGAAAAGTTTTCTGTGATTGCATCATTTGTTAGCACAATTTTGCAATTTTATTCTAAAAGAATAGTGGATGTAAAATTGTTCTTTGTACAAAACTGAAAATTCCATTTTACGTTAAAAATATTCCCATTCTATGATTGTAATGATATACATCACAGATCAATTTTTAGCTTTGCACCATTGATTCCCACCGTAACAAACTGAAAAAGTATATACATTCATCTCCATACTGTTTCTGTTATCAGTGTTTCAAATGCCATTTGTTTCAAAGTTGTAAGTTATCTGGTTCAACAAATAAAGGCTAAGTAGTTTAATATATTTTGATTTCTTTAGTTCTTGACTGTGGTGCTCAATGAAGTCTTTGTATTTTTTAAATCTTTTCTTTTTGTTCTGATCGTCTGAATTACAGAGGATGTTCACACTTTTCTAAAATGTTTTTGTAGCAGTGTAATTAATGTTTGAAATTATTTCTTTCTTAAATGTTCTATCTCGTAGCCCTTTCTCTGGGCTATGAACGCACATCAAGATAATGAGCATTTCTTAAAATTGATGGTGGTATTTCATTCCTCTCCTCTTCCACTGCTTTCCATGGTCCAATCATTGTTTTGGGTGTGTGTTTAGAAAGCGCTCTTTTTTTTTTTAGCAGTCAGGATGCACAATAGTCCACACATCAGGGAATTTTGAAGGAATGTGAGCAAATAGACTTGATGCCCTTCTCTTTTTTCATTTTTTGAAGAAAGTGATAGATTTGAATGTGACTGATAGCCTTATCCTGATGGACTTCTACTCTTTAAAGACTGTGGATAAAGGAATAGTCTAGAATATTCAAAGTAAACAGGATATAAATTCTGAATTTGCTTGTACCACTTACTGGTCATCTATGTAACATCTCTAAAAAAATTTGAAAATTTCATCGCCCTGGAGCGGAAATCAAACCCGCATGTCCCAATTACCGTTCGAGTATGCTAACTGTAAAACCCTCCTGAACAGCGAAGTCCCAAGCATCTGAGACTAAGCAAACTTAGCTTAGGAATCTGACATCCTCAGATTTTCGTTAATCAAAGCAACCTTGCTTCCTCATAGCGTTTGACCATCTCCCATTTAGAAACGGATGTAGGTTGGAGTTAACCAGTACCACAGATAAATCAGTGAAGGAAGAAATATTCCTCATAATACATGGGAAATCAATCTATAAAATATTCAAAGCAAACAATGTAAATTCTGAGGTTGCTTGTACCACTTACTGGTCATCCATGTGACATCTCTCAGAAAAGCAAAAATCTGAAGCTGCTTTGATTAGCAAAAATCTGAGGGTCAGATTCCTAACCTAAGTTTGCTCAGTCTCAGTTGCTTGGAACTTTACTATTCTGGGTGTGTAATGGTTAGCATACTCGAACAGAAATCTGGAGATGCGGGTTCGATTCCCGCTCCAGGGCGATTAAATTTTCAAATTTTTTTAGAGATGTTACATGGATGACCAATAAGTGGTACAAACAAATTCAGAATTTATATTCTATTTGCTTTCAATATTCTACAGATTTCCCATACATTATGAGGAATATCTCTTCCTTCATTGATTTAAGGAGTAGTATTTCCTCTTTAAATATAAGGATCTAAAACATTATTTTGGTAATATGTAGAATTGATTTTAACATTCTTTTCAACTTAACTTTAATTTCCCATTGTACAAGAAACCAGCAATAGTCATGAATACTTTACTGAAACTTTCTTTGGATTCTTAGAACCAAGTTTGTAAGTCGTTTTCTGCTATTTTGCAATAGTATATCTCTTAGGTTTTTTTTTTTGTTGTTGTTATAGTCGTCATTTAGGCAAATCTATGCTTGATTAACAGTCAGTAAATTTCCTTTTCTCTAGCTAAGTGATTTTCATGAAGTGTACACCGTGTTCTGTGCTCAGCCACGTACCTAAGCAAAACGCGTTGTACATTTTTTTTTTCAGATTCAAATCTTTGATAATGAGGAACAGTATACCACTTATGTAGGAAATAGTATCACTATACTAGTGATCCTGATTTATTGGCGTAGGAAATATACACATAAGCATTTCCAAGCTTTCACACATCAACCAGATGGCTTTTTCAAGGAAGTTAAGACAAACTAAATAACGGAACGCTTTAACAATTTGAATGCGGGCACTTGACTTTACAATAAATAGATACGTTATATTCATTTAAGGATACGAGGCATCACGTTGGTTGTGCACGCGGTATCCTGGTAGGGAGAAGACATTACTTGAAGAACTGATTCCACATTCGTGGCAACTTGAGTGAGATGCTATTATTGCAAGTATCGCTGTTGTAATGATCTCCAAGGTTTCCCGAATGGCTGTACATTTAGGGGTAGAATAGCTAGCTAATTTCTTTATATCCCCCACATAGGAGTAGCGGACTTGAATTTGACTTCTCTGGATAGTGCTTAGGCTACTTTACTGTATTTTGTGTCCCTTTTATGTTCGTTGACTCTGATTCTGAACGAACGCTTGGTCATTCCAATGTAGTATCATTTAGAGTCTTCCGTATACTGTAGAGGGATCGCATAAACACCTGCTTCGCAGGAGAGAGGTGGTTTTTCACTATCTCTCTTTAGCATAGTATATAAAGATGCAGAAGACCTTATGCTGACATTATAGTTCATCTTCTTGAGGGTGTTCTCGAGTTTGTAAGGCACATTTTGTATTTAGGGAATTGAGCCTAAATAACGAAGCTGCGGTGCAAGAAGATTAGAATGTTTGACCCTGGCTTCCCACATCAGTGGCCATCTTGATGACTATTTCAATTTCATATTGTCTAGAATGGGTATCAGAGGAAATGGCGAAGACTCTTCAAATTTGAGAACAGAAGATAGCTGTTTTGTATTCTGTGGGACAGAAAGAGCTGTGGAGCATCAGGTTGGGGACAGATGTGGGTTTATAGTAGATTTGTGTACTGAGGCAGTTGTGAAGCGATTTTCTCAATAAAACATCTAGATAAAGTACAAGGTAAAGCATTGTAGTGTTCAAGCCCCGTGATGCCTCATATATTTAAATGAATATAACGTTGTATCTATTTATTGTCAAATTAAGTTCCTGCATTCAAATTGTTAAAGTGTTCTATTATTCAGTTTGATGTTTCTGTCTAACTTCCCTGAAAAAGCCATCTAGATGATGTGTGAAAGCTTGGAAACGCTTATGTGTATATTTCCCACACCAATAAATCAGGTCACTAGTATAGTGTTACTATTTCCTTGAGATCTTTGTTTACTACCTTGTTTACAGTTACAGAAATGTTTAATGACTTAGCGATTGCTCTTTGAATCAGTGGATTTTCTTTTAAGGCCACAGACCTTACTTTTTGAAAGAGTCTTGCAGGTACTTACTTTCTGTGGATATTCATTTGGTCTTCTCTATCACGTTAAAAGCAATGCTTGACAATTTTTCCCTCAATTATTATTACTTATTTTACATTTAGAAATGCTAATTTCATGATTTTCACAGCAATCTTTGATTGCAGAATATTATTTTTTTTGGTCAAGAGCGAAAACTTAACCTATCTACAGCTTGTTTACGTGTGCCATTTTCTTAGCACATGATATTTAACTACAGCAGTATTTACTTCCATGTTCAACTAACATGCTGTTGCCAGTATCAATTCTTTGAACTTCTTTTATTTTCAGTAATTTCTTATCAAAAATGTTTTAAAAATGTGTGAACACCCTCTAACTTAATTTTCCTATGCCACCATAACGCAAGACATAGTCACAGTGTCTATGGGTCATGAAACTCACAAAAAAAAAGTAGAGAATTTTGCTTTGCGATCATGAATTTATTTTTATTTTTAGTAATTGTTCACTTTTTTGGCAAAAATCTTTAAGTAATTCTCCATGCACTGACCACAAGTGGTTTCCATCTAACGATACACTTACATAATGTTGTTTACAAAATTTTGAGATGAATTTAGCAATTTAAATTATTGCTACCTATAAAGTTAGAATATTTTTCAGGTACAAATGTTAAAGAAGGGTGTGTTAATGAAATCTTGTAGCAAAATGGTGAGTATTTCAACTTGCCTTAAGTGCATCAAAGGAGCATTTTTGTTGTAGAGGGGGGGAAGTGCCCCCCCCCCCGTATTATATGTGTGCACATGTGCATTCACTGCAGCCTTGGATAAGTATATGTACACACACACATATTTTAAAAGTAGTCATGGAAATTTTTTATTGGTCATGAAATTGTTTCCCAAATTTGATAGACACCTTCATAGTGCTCAGGTTTGTACTCTCTCTGGGTTGCAGATAAGGAGGATCAAATTACAGTTATCTCCAGACAGCAGTGAATTCGATTATTACCAAAATTTAATCGTGCAATCATAGCAAAATGGCATACATCAAAGAATGTCATGTAATTAAGCTTAAATTCTTTAAATGAGACTTGAAATAAGTTTCTTTTTGTGTATTCCAAAGTAAACAATTGCACGTTGTTTCTAGTTTTAATGTCAACCACAAAGTTCACACAACTTCACTTGATTATAGTATACTGTACATCAGTCATTGGCAAATAAACAAGGGAAATAGAACTTTACCTGAGTAATCTGTTTTTCATAAATTTCTTGCATTTAGAGTTTTTACTATCTCGCACTGTGTCCGTTTTTTATTTTTGCAATTTTTTTTATATTTCTTTGGAAGGGGTGTGCATCTTGTTTTCACTTGGTTGTTTCTCAGCTAATAGGGCTTATGTGATTGTTCAAGTTTGACAGTGTCTTGGTCTACATAAAGATTGTATTGCATGTTGTTAGATTTTCAACTTTATTTAGAGTTACTGTCTCTGTGATTCAGTGGTTTGAACTTCGAGTTGATGCATAAAGTTCCAATATTTTAGTTTTGCATCTCATTTGAGTTCCAGCTAAAAGTGACAAACCCATTTCTCTAGTGATTTGACTGACTTTTCCTTTGTGTAAAATGGTATGCCGCCCCAGTGGTCTAAGTGACTGCCACTGATCGTTCATCTGAAAGGGGTCCGGGTTCGAATCCTGGTGAGGCATGAATATTGTGTTTGTCTTAATGGCACTGGCTTTCTCCCTTCCCTGGAACCAGTGACCCTAAATTAGGGACAGGCGACTGCTTATAGCCGAGTGAGTTACTCACTGTAGGGTCGTTAAACCTCCAATAACAAAATTGTATTCACTGCCTTCAAAGTTTTTTTCACACAGCAATCAAGTTTTCAGGAGTTGGCAAGTTCATGAATAACAGAACTCTTACCCAAGTTACTTACTGTTCCTAAAAACACTTGAGCAAGAAAAACTAGCATAACCAAAAAGCAGCATACAAATGTTCTCACAATAATCATTCAAAATTGTTTGCTTTGATGCCTTCACATTTATTCTCGTAACCTGCGTTGTTGCTGTTCCCAAACAAGCTTGGGACAATGAGGTTCCCAAAGTCCTTAAAAAGTGCTTATTTTTTAGGGTGCTTAGAAGTCTTTATTTTGGGGGCTCCCAAGCACCCTAAAAAATAAGGCAGCAAAAAGTACCTACACATTTCCTAACTGGCTACATGAAATCCAGAAGTTATGTAGTGCCTAGAACTTCTGCTGATTGGTTATGGTGTGTTCTTTCGGCTGAAGAACCATTAGCTAAATTAAACACACCTCACAGGTTACACCCAATAAGCCCCTTAATACTGATATTTCACGTTTATGTTCCCCCCATTTTGTATATGCACATAACAATTATTCAGCTATACCATGAGAAAATTCAGTGCAAAATTGATTTCGTGAAAAAGTAACTGACTTTGGTCAAGCGCCCGGGAGAAACAACGACGCGATGACGCCCGTCGCAAATTCTCGGAAAGGTGTGCAGACTGTTTTTCTATTTTCTTAACATTAATTGTTTAAGATTTCTTTAAATTTTAAAACAAAGGAAGGGAAATGTTCACGCGTTTTTAGCTTTCATTCTTCCATATTTTTCAAATAGATCAACTTGATAAGATATAATTATTGCTTTTCTTCAGCTTTGAATTTGGAAGAGATAGTTGTATGCACTTTAACGCACCACGCACGTTTGTTTAATGTGGCATTTCGGAAGCTAATGGTCGCATTTTTTTTTTTTTTTTTTCATGAGGGCCTAAATTTTTAACTAACTAAAAGTTAAATTAAGGCGAATTCCTTTTTTTTTTTTTTACAAGAGCCATATTTTTAAAGCGTTTTCTGTTTTCGCGGCCGTTAGTTGTTGACGTCACAACTTTTTTTTTCTTTTTGCTTCCTGATAGCTTCAGTTTGATTGCTAAGGTGTGTGTGGGGGGGGGGGGTCCTTTTTAGTTTTCTTTCAAAAACCATTATTTTATCGTCCGTCTTCTGTTTTTCACAGTCAAATTATGAGGCATTCCGGAAGTTGATGTTCGCAGTTTTGGCTTCCAGATAGTTTCATTACAGTTAGATTAATGCTGAGGTTTTTTTTTACAAAATCCATATTTATTAAGCGTTTGCAAAATTCCCTTCAGTTTCCGCGGCCATGCGGCATTTGACGGTCGCATTTTATTTTAGTTATTTTACTTCCAGATGGCTTTATTTCGGAATTTTTTCTTACTAAAACCATATTTTGCATTTTTTAACGCGCCCCTGCTTCGTTTCCAAGGCCGTGTTCCGGAAGCTGACATCGCAATTTTTTTTTTTTTTTTTAGTTATTTTCCAAAATAGTTTCTTCTCAGACTGAGGTGAATTTTTTTTTTCTTTTGCTTTTCATGGACCCTTGTCGTTTTTCTCACTTTAATTTTATGGGGTTTGATTATATAAGTGAAAATGCTCCAATTACATCTTCATAAATTCTTTAAAACCGATCAATTCAAAAATTGGGTTTCAAGCAAAAATCTTACATATGGATTCCTGTTTTACAAATCAAGTTAAATATGGCAAAATTACTGTGGCGCAGTGGTCTAAGCAATGGCCTCTGATCATTCGTCCAAAAGGGGTCTGGGTTCGAATCCCGGTGAGGCATGGATGTTGTGTTTATCTTACGCACTGGCTCTCTTTCCTGGAACCAGTGACCCTAAATTAGAGACGGGAGATTGTTTATAGCTCATTGAGTTGCTCACGGTGGTCGTTAAACCTCCAAAAAAAAAAAAAAAAAAAAAAAAAAAATTACGGTTGGTTCTGTAATTTACATGATCACTCTCCACCCTTCACCAACTCGATCGATCACCTAAATAATCACCTTGTAATGCCCCTAGTACAACATAATTGCTGCAGGAAATAGAGCAGAAGAATGTCTATCAGGCAAAACATTTTTCGAAGGAGGAGGAAAAGTTTAATCTATTAACACAATGGAAAAAAAAAGTATGGATTTCAAATTATACCTTATACTTTTTGACCATTATTTTTTAAAAAACCAAAAGCATTTAAAGAATGATTAAGTTCCGAATGAAATTAAATAGTTCAAGTTTCTTCTGCATTTCTTGTCAGGGAAAAGCTAGTTTGACTATTGCAACTAAATACTAATTTGCACTATTAACAAATCTCAAATTGGCTCATTTTTTAAAACATCGCTTTGTCGCAGTGCATAACAATAAATTTCATGGTAAAAATTAACATTTAGTTATCCCTTTACCTTGCAGACAGTTTTTAGATTTTCCTTTCTGCGTTGCAGACTTCTAAAAAAGATTCTGCTCCTGGGGCCAAGCAAAAACACTTGTAGCATAGTAAAAATCTGTTTCTATATTGGCGTAAAAACGTATATAAATCGATCAGCCAATGAGACATAGATTCAACGAGATGTTTGGAAGTGTCTTGATATTTGGTACCATGTCTGCAACAGAAGATCCCCCAGTTCCTGTAAATTACGTGGTTGGGGTGATGTTGCTAGTACTAGTTTCTCCAACTCAAACCACAAATGCTGGAAAGGATTCGTGCCCAGTGAATTTGGGGGCCATGGCAATAAATGGATTTCCTTTTCGTGTTCTTGGAAGTGTTCATCAACCTTCGCAGTCTGTCATGGAGCATAGTCTAGTTGAAAGACCCCATCTCATCCAAGGAGTGAAGTCGCCGTAAAGGGGTGTACTTGTCAGCCACGATCTTCAGGTGCATGATAGCTGTCGGTAATAATGGGTGAAGGTGTTCCCCAAGAAAATATTACCCAGCCCGTCACACTTCCTCCAGCTGCCTGGATCCATCCTGCAGTGCATCCAGGTGAGAAGGGTTCCTTGGGTAAATGTCACACATGAGTTTGTCCATTGACATGGTGCAACAGAAAGCACGGCCGCCCCCGGTGGCGCAGTGGTCTAAGCGATGGCCTCTGATCATTCGTCCGAACGGGGTCCGGGTTCGAATCCCGGTGAGGCATGGATGTTGTGTTTGTCTTACGGCACTGGCTCTCTCTCTCCTTCCTTGGAACCAGTGGCCCTAAATTAGGGACGGGCGACTGCTTATAGCCCATTGAGTTGCTCACGGTGGTCGTTAAACCTCCAATAAAAAAAAACAGAAAGCATGATTCGTCTGACCATGAGACTCATTTGTAGGGTCCAATGTCGATGATGACGTGCCCATTACAAGCATTGACAACATTAAGCAGCTGTGATCATAGGCACGCCGCCCCGGTGGCGCAGTGGTCTAAGGCGCTGGCCTCTGATCATTCGTCCGTAAGGGGTCCGGGTTCGAATCCCGGTCAGGCATGGATGTTGTGTTTGTCTTACGGCACTGGCTCTCTCCCTTCCCTGGAACCAGTGACCCTAAATTAGGGACGGGCGACTGCTTATAGCCCATTGAGTTGCTCACGGTGGTCGTTAAACCTCCAATCAAAAAAAAAAAAAAAAAAAAATCATAGGCACACAAATGGATCTGCAGCTGAGAGAACAGTGTACAAGAGCATTAGATGAACTATGTTCAGACACATTGGCCCTTCACCACAGTTGAAATTATTTGTAATGTCAACCACAGTAGCCCTCCTGTTGCTGCGGAGAAGACTAAAGAGCCGTGCCTTGGTGGCTCGAAGTCTCACAAGTGGCGTAACTAGCAGCACAAGGTGTGCCTCCCCCCCCAGCGCAGGATTTACTTCAGCACCCCAAACCACAGTAATTTCCCCAGGATTTTGAACACGAGGGAGGATGCAATTTGCGCGGTGTATCTGTAAGAGGGGTCCGGGAGAGTCTGCAAAATTAATAGTGGAACCTAGAGCCCTGTAGTTTTAAGTAATAGATTTAGCAATACATGTAATTGCTTGGTCCAAAACTAAAATAAATCACTTGAAAAAAATGATCCTCTTACACATTGCAGATCTGCGGCTGCTGTGAATAAATGTTGATGCCTGTCTTGACTTAATCCTAGGTAACTGATTGTTTTCCCACATCCTCCACGGGGAATCCTCGCAATTTTCCTCAACAGCGCACAGAGGGGGCGATTGCAGAGCAAACTTATTACAACCTGAAGTCAAAGAGCCGAACACTTTCAATCTGTAGGACATTGTGTTTTAAGAGTGGAACCAGGCATTTATTTAGGCAAAGCTAAATACACTATCTACCAACAAGTAATTGGACACGTGATAGCAAAGGAAAACGTAGTTTATTCACCTTCAATAGTTTGTGGAGCCTCCACGAGTGGCGGTTACAGCTGCGACGCTCCTGGGCATACTCTCAACCAGGCGTTGTACGACGGCTAGCGGTATTTTCTTCCACTCGGCTTGGAAAAGACAGGTCAGTTCCTTCACCGATTTTGGACGGTGGGGGCACCCCTTAAGTTGTCCCAGAGGTGCTCGATAGGGTTAAGGTACGGGCTCTGCGCAGGCCAGTCCATTCGATTAGCTCCATTGTCACCATACCAAGCCATGGTGGACCTCGCGACATGACAGGTGGCATTTTCATCCTGAAAGTAACATGGGTCCACCCCGTAAAACTGCCACAACGTAGAAAGCGCATGGTCATCCAAAATGGTGCAGTAGGTCTCGGCGTTGAGTCTACCAGGAATTGCGACCAAGGGTCCCGTGCCATACCAGGAGAAACACCCCATAGCATAATTCCACCACCGCCGAACTTCACAGTTGGCACAATACATTCCGGCAGGAGGCGTTCTCCAGGCAGACGCCAAACCCAGACCCTGTCATCCGAACGGTAGAGGGTGAACCTTGATTCGTCGCTCCAGATAACCTGTTTCCACTGTTCAACGATCCACTGTCTACGTTCTTTGCACCACGTTAGCCGAGCAGCGCTATTGGACTTGGTGATCAAAGGCTTGTGGGCGTCAGCACGTCCATGATAACTGAGCAGATGGGCTTCCTTACGGTTGGTATTCATTGAAAGAACACTCCCGGATGCCTGTTGAAACTCCTCGCGGATGTGTCCCATCGATTTGGGGCGGTTCTTCCGAATTTCTCTGGCCAGCACCCGTCGGTCTCTAACTCCCAGTTTTGTGGGTCTGCCGGGTCGGGACACATTCCGACAGTCATCTTTCACTTGCGAATCACGTAGGCCACTGTCGATTTTGGGTACTTCAACTGGCTGGATAGGTCACGTATGGATCGGCCATTTCTGAGATACCCGATTATTACACCTTTCTCGAAATCGGAGAGCTCCGAACTGCGTGGCATCTTGCATGCAACTGGTTGTGCTGTTGTTTCCCACATGATATTTAACGGCGGCGGCCGTGACGTGTATCAGGACCGTAGATATCGTCGATTGCAGGGGTGTCCAATTACTTGTTGGTAGATAGGGTATATCTTAAAGCAAAATATGAATCTTTGGTGAAATTATTGTGCGTGTTCGAATTTGTTTTATAAAACTATAACTGGCAGCTGCAGTACGCCCCTTCGTTACCTGCGCCCCCCCAAGGGGGAGGTTTAGTTACGCCACTGAGTGTCACCTGTTTGGCAACCCTAATTTATTACATCCACAAACTAAATTTATGTGAAAAAAATATTGCGAACTCCAATTAGGCCGCTCCCCGGTGGCGCAGCGGTCTAAGGCGCTGACCTCTGATCATTCGTCCGTAAGGGGTCCGGGTTCGAATCCCGGCCAGGCATGGATGTTGTGTTTGCCTTGCGGCACTGGTTCTCTCCCTTCCTTGGAAGCAGTGACCCTAAATTAGGGACGGGCGACTGCTTATAGCCCATTGAGTTGCTCACGGTGGTCGTTAAACCTCCAATCAAAAAAAAAAAAAGAACTCCAATTAGCATAGTTAGGTCATGTGTAAAAAGTATGTTGGTGTACATATAATTGTTGCTTGAACCTGTAAAAAAATATTGTGTCTGTGCGTAAGAAGTGCTGCTTATTTGCTGTGGGAGAAAAACAGTGGAAGATCTTGAATATGAATATACACTGGCGGAAAGTGAAAAAAGAACACCACGAAGGAATTGGCGGACGATCATAAAATTTACATATGTTAATGGGGTCGAGTTTACGTAGGTGTGGTGTTAATTTCGGGACCAACCGGTGAGCGCTTATGCCACAGCACGGCATAATATGCAAATTATCGTCGGCGGTATTTAAGGAGTACGGCGAAGTGAATGTAATCAGTCGTCGGCGTACGGACACGTGCGAAGATCTTGAAGAAGCTGCAATGCCTGGACATGGAAGACTTGTACGATTTCAGCAGTTATCGGACTTTGAGCGAGGTCGTCTAGTCGGACTCCGCGAGGCCGGGTGGTCGTATCGCGGAGCGAATTGGACTGGAAGTATCGGTGGTGGTACGATGGTGGCGTAGATGGTCCGAGGAACATTCCCACACGAGAAGACATGGAACCGGGAGTCACAGACGGACTGATGAGCGGACCGATCGACGCATAAAAAGAGCGGCGTTGTCAAGCAGAACATCCACTGCGACGCAAATCCGAGCTGCCGTTGCACCTGAGGTGACTGTGCGAACAATCCGCAACCGTCTACTGGATGCAGGACTACGTGCACGTGTGCCTCTGACATGTGTACCTCTGACTCCAGCCCACCGTCAGGAACGGCTGCAGTGGTGTCGCCAACGTCTGCACTGGAGAACGCAATGGCGATCTGTCGTGTTTAGCGATGAAAGCCGATTCTGCTTGGGAGCCTCCGATAGCCGTATGCGTGTTCGCAGACGCACAGGGGAGCGTCTCCACCCTTCTTGCATCCGCCAGCGGCACACATTGCCTACACCTGGTCTCCTGGTGTGGGGAGCGATCAGCTATCACTCCCGTACACAACTAGTGTTTGTACCGGGTTCATTAAACAGCACCTCCTACATCAGCATCATCATTCAGCCCGTTGTGCCATTTGTAAGGTAGGTCCATCCTGTTTTCCAGCAAGATAACGCACGTCCACACACGGCACGTGCAACGCAACATGCACTTCAGGGTGTGAGACAACTTCCATGGCCTGCACGTTCACCGGATTTGTCCCCCATTGAGCACGTGTGGGATTTTATGGGATAACGACTTATCCGGTATCCACGGCCAGCCACGACCATCCCCGATTTACGCGTCCAGGTTGAGGATGCTTGGAACTCAATACCCCAAACTTACATCCAACATCTGTACGACAGACTCCATGCCAGAATTGCACAGTGTGACGCAGTTCATGGCGGTTCAACCTCGTACTAACCATGTTACATGGAAATGTTATTTTTCAGTTTACCAGCTAATACAGCTGTATTTTACCATAATGTTTTGATCACGTTATCCTCTGTTCCGTTATTATGCTGTACAAATTTCGTTGGTATTAGACGTCTCCTTCTTGGTGTTCTTTTTTCACTTTCCGCCAGTGTAAAAATGTAAAACTTCTTAAAAAGCTCGATGAATGAGACAAAAATCGTCATTTGCACAGCTTGGCAGAATTTGACACAAAACGTTTAGTGATCTTTGCATTTACAATTCTTAGCACGTCTTTTGAAATAAGTAACACAGGCTGTTCATGTCCTATCTCTTCAGCTCTTATTCGCACTCAAACAGTGGACGATTGCTTGAACTGTGTACTGTATAAATATTCATACCTTTTGTTTTTTTCTGATGCCCAATTTTGCCGTCAAGAAGCATAAATGCTGATGCTATTGAATTCAAAAAATATATACATTGCCATAAAAATCCGCGCACCAAGAAGGAGGCGTTGGATTGAAATTAGATTTTAGTTGTGAGATGGTACATATCAAGAACAGAAGTTATTAAAATATCCCAGTAGGAGGACGATTTCCCGCGGATATACGATACACATTCCGGTCAGCGCTAATAGCGTTAGTACCGCGTCGGACCGCCTCATGCTCGGATACATTCGGTGATACGGTGCGGCATGAAGTCAAAGAAACTCCGTATATAAGAGGACTAATTAAAACGTGCAGAATAAGTTACTTCCAAAACCAGGGCAGCAATCCCTCTGTGTACGTTAATGAATCCAATACTAGTGAAACACTAAAACTCGCTAGAGCTCCAATAATTTTAATAGCACACGAATTCAGTAAAATAAGAACAAATAAACTCATGAGATCTTTCGAGTTTCCTAAAACTCATCGCTGCAGTGGTCCAAGCGATGGTCTCTGATTATTCGTCCAAAAGCCGCCCCGGTGGCGTAGTGGTCTAAGGCGCTGTCCTCTGATCATTCATCCGTAAGGGGTCCGGGTTCGAATCCCGGTCAAGCATGGATGTTGTGTTTGTCTTACGGCACTCCCTCGAACCAGTGACCCTAAATTAGGGACGTGCGACTGCTTATAGCCCATTAAGTTGCTCACGGTGGTCGTTAAACCTCCAACCAAAAAAATATATATATTCGTCCAAAAGGGGACGGGTTCGAATCCCGGTGAGCCATTGATGTTGTTTGTCTTACGGCGCTGGCTCTCCCTTCCCTGGAGCTAGTGACCCTAAATTAGGGACGGACGACTGCTTATAGCCCATTGAGTTGCTCACAGTGATCGTTAAAATTTCAATAAAAAAAACGCATAGTGCAGAGCTCTGCCGTTAGTCTAGTTGAAGCCAAGGTCTAATATGGACGCTCTGCTGCGGGATTGCACCATTGTTGAACAATGCGGTGTAGTAAGATTTCTTTGGGCAAGGGAAGTGAAACCTGCTGAAGTTCACCGAAGGATGTTTGCTCAGCACCGAAGTGAAAACAGCACGACTCAACTAAAAGTGTATGAATGAGTAGAAAGGTTTAAAGCGGGAAGAACAAGTTTAAATCTGGTCGGCCTTCAACATCGTGCGCACAAGCCCAAATCGACAGGGCAAATGGCTTGATCAGAGAAGGGCAGAGGGTTCTTTGTCCGCTGCTGCTGCACATTTGGAGACTAGGTATGGATCCGCACATGCCATAGTGCATGAGTTGGGGTACCGTAATGTTTGCGCAAGATGGGTATCCAAATAGTGGCGCAGTGGTCTAAGCACTGGCTTATGACCATGGGTCTCGGTTCGAATCCCGTGTGACACGGTGTTGTGTTTGTCTTACGGCACTGGCTCTCTCCCTTCCCTGAAACCAGTGGCCCTAAATTAGGGACAGACAACTGCTTATAGCCCATTGAGTTGCTCACAGTGGTCGTAAAACCCCCAACCAAAAAATATATATATCCTAACAGCTTACTGATTTGCACAAGAAAATGCGTTTGCGACCCAATTCCTAAAACTGATTTGCACAAGCAACAGCGTTTGCGACCCAATTCCTAAAACATTGTGAAGATCCGAATGTTTTGGAGCGGATTGTCACCGGCATCGAGACATAATGTGAATGATACAGCAAAAGACGAAGCATGTAGCTGAAATACCAGTCTCCATTAAGCACGAACTTCAAACAACCCATCGCCACGAAAATCGTATTGTCGTTTTGGGACATGAAGGTTCCTATTCTGGCGCATTTTCAAGAACACTGACAAATAGTGACCAGTGCAACGTACTGTGCTCTGCTTAGAAAGAAACTGAAAATTGCAATTCATACCAAAAAAGGAATGCTGTCAAAAACAGTTTTGCTGCACCATGACAGTGTACATCCCAATGTAGCGGCTGCAACGGTGGAGTCAATGCAACAACTGCGGTTTGGGATGCGCTATGCGATTACATCTTCCGTCCACTTAAAGAGGCTATAAACGGTCGCAGGTTCACCTCTCATTATGAGGTTAAGAGAGAGGTGCATACCTGGATTCGGGAGCAGCCAAAAAACTCCCAAGGAATACATATATATAAGCAATTAAAATTATGCAAGAAAGGCGTCAACCTGCAGGGGGACTATGTAGAAAAGTGAGATAACCGTTGTGTTCATTTGCTCACAGTTACTGGTACGTGTATAAAAGGGTATGTTGCCTTCACTTTCTTTGCTTCACCTCGTGTGTTTATTAGGTCTATCACAAGTTTCTGCTGCTCCAGAGACTTGTGCATAGACCTAATAAACACACGTTGTAAAAGCGAAACGGTTGATTTTTTGACAGAATTTTGTGACAGAACAGCTGGTGTCGTTCACTGCTGTTTGACAGAATTTTTGACAGAACAGCTGGTGTCGTTCACTGCGTAGAACGAGTGAACGACACCAGCTGTTAGCTGAGTTGTAACATGGCGTCCGACAAGATGCATATTCGACGCTGTTCATTCAGTTTATGGCGAGAAAGTTGTAGTGTGCAGACACCTGTCGTGATTGGTTTGCAAACTGAAGAACTGGTGATTGCAGCGTGCAGGACAAACAGCGTGGCACACGGCCGGAGGAGCTGCAGAGCGTAGATTTACGAGCTCTACTCACCGACGTCGGTACAGTTGGACACGAATCAGCCGACCGTGGCTGGACGATTGCATGCCATGAGAAATATTCAGAAATTAAGTTAACAGGTTAGTAAAATAATGCAATGCATTGATTATGATACGTTTTCCAACATACAAAAAATCATTACTCAAGTTATGAGGATAATGGCTGCTGAATAAATCTCGCTCCTGTGCACAGACTTTTGACCCCATTCCGACGATATTAAATAGAGTTGGTTCAGTATACCTTTGAAACAACACAATAACGTTTTGTCGTAATAGAAGCATTTATAGTCAAGTTATGAGGATAATGGCTGTGGAATAAATCTCGCTCCTGTGCCCTGACGTTTGACCCCATTTTGATGATATTCAACAGAACAGGTTCAGTATACCTCCGGAACAAAATACTAAAGTTTTGGCGCAGAAGAAGCAATTTTAGTCAAGTTATGAAGGTAATGGCCGTGGAATAAATCTCGCTCCTATGCCCTGACCTTTGACTCCATTTCGATAACATTAAGCAGAATCGGTTCAGTATACCTCCGGGACAACATACTAAAGTTTTGTTACGATAGTAGCATTTTTACGTAAGTTATGACGCATAAAGGCGATGGAATGGATCTCGCTCCTATGTCCTGACCTTTGATTCCATTTCGCCCATTTTCCATAAGGTTCGTCCCCAGGTTGTCCCCTACCGCATACTAAAATTTCATCGAAATCGAACCATTGTAACGCGAGTTATCGGGCAGACAGACGGACAAAGCTGGAGCATATACGCTTCTTCAACCTACGGTTGGAAAGCGTAAAAAATGACCTGCAAGGACGGCATCTGTTCGACCATAAAACGCTGCAAACTTATGCTAGACTTAGTAATAAATATTTAATTAATTTTTTATCTGAAACGAAATTAAATGTTTTTTTTTTATTATAATACAGAAAGTTTCTATGGCTGCATTTTTGGACAGGTCAGACTGGTAAATATTAAGCAGGATATCATGAATTTGTTTCAGCTCGCATTGCTGTAAATCACTTGGACGAACAGCACAATTGTAATAAGTTACGTGTGTATGCCTGTCCAGCAAATTAAAGCATTTTCAAGAGAAAAGCAATAATAGAAAAAAGTGCATACATGTTTTTATTTTCAATTTTGGCGCTGTAATAACATCTTAGCTTTTGATGCTGTCTAACTATTTAGCTGCCACTGTTAGGTTTCCCGCACTGATCGCACACTGTAGTTTACTTATTGGCTGAAGCTTGCTATCTCACGTTGCCACAATCGGCATAAATCTGAAAATAAAAAAGCAAAGCACGGTTGTTAATAGCAAATGAAGTAATAAAGAAGTTAGTAAAATCATACAATGCATTGATTATGATACGCTTTCCAACGTACCAGAAATAATTACTCAAGTTATGAGGATAGTGGCTGTAGAATAAATCTCACTCCTAATCCCTGACCTTTGACCCCATTTCGATGATATTTAACAGAACCGGTTAAGTATACTTCCGGAAAAACATGATCAAGTTTTGTCTCAATCGAAGCATTTTTACGTAAGTTATGACGCATAAGGGCGATGGAATTAATCCCGTTCCTATGTCCTGACCTTTGGCTCCATTTGCCCATTTTCAACAGGGTTCGTTCCCAGGTGGTTCCCTACCACATACTAAAATTTCATCGAAATCCAACAATTTTTACGCAAGTTCTGACGCATAAGAGCAATGGAACGGATCCCGCTCCTATGTCCTGACCTTTGACATCATTTCGCCCATTTTCAATAGGATTCGTCCCAAAGTGGTTCCCTACCGCATACTAAAATTTCATCGCAATCGAACCATTTTTACGCAAGTTAGGACGGATAAGGGCAATTGAATGGATCCCGCTCCTATGTTCTGACCTTTGACCCCATATCGCTCATTTTCAATAGGGTTCGTCACCAGTGGTTCCCTATCACATACTAAAATTTCATCGAAATCGAACCATTTTTACGCAAGTTATCGTGCGGACAGACAGACAGACAGACAGACAAAGTTGGAGCATATACGTTTCTTCAACCTACGGTTGGAAAGCGTAAACAAGGTAAGGCAAAATTACTAGGTTTATTTTTCGTGCGTACAGTATGTGTTGTCACTTAGTTTTAACCATTTAAGATGGAGGTAAAAGCACATCCAATGCAGCCTTCTGCTCATAGATGACGCTGAAAATTTCGCTGTTTGGCGACCCCTTCTTTTGGGGTCTTACTTTTGTGAGTGAATGACGTGAGGTCTTTCACTTATCATACACACACACACACACACACACAGATGGTGATTTCTGAAAAAGCTTCTGTCAGCATCTGATTTGCGATTTACATCAGTTTGCCGATAGAAAGGCCAATAAACTGTAATGTAAGTGATTTAAATAATTACTGACATCCTTAAGAAAAGTCTAAAACCGCTGAGTTATTATTTGTTTGTATGAAAACTTTTAATATTCAAGAAAAAAGGTAAGGAAGTGACTCGTTTGCCGCCCCGGTGGCGCAGTGGTCTAAGGCGTTGGCCTCTGATCATTCGTCGGAAGGGGTCCGGGTTCGAATCCCGGTGAGGCATGGATGTTGTGTTTGTCTTACGGCACTGGCTCTCTCCCTTCCCTGGAACCAGTGACTCTAAATTAGGGACGGGCGACTGCTTATAGCCCATTGAGTTGCTCACGGTGGTCGTTAAATCTCAAAAAAAAAAAAAAAAAAAAAAGTGACTCGTTTCCAGTACTTGACCTTAGAGGTCTGCACGAGCCTGGAAGGGCTTTTTTTTAGTTTAGAGAAGAAAGCAACGGGCCGGACAGTGCCAAGTCTACCCATTCTTTTTATCGCAATGTTTACGAAAGGAAAAAAGTAGTGTTCCCCGATTCCCTGGCCTGTTTAACTGCTTCGCTGGCTTTACCTACTCCCATGACATAGCCCAGGGCATAATCACAAAAGCAAGGAGAGGCGCTTACTGTGTTTTTACCATCTGTGGGTATTAAGATGGTAAAAACAATTAGGGGATTGTTGACTACAAAAAGATTCGAACACGGGCGAGTGTGTGTGGAGTGGGGGATGGGGTTGTCTGCAGTGATGTGGGGTGGGGAGACTTCGATTGTTTCTCCTATCCCTAATCTGTATAGAGATTGACTTTTGTAGTGTTACCACTTGTTAGTTCAAAGCAAAAGAGATTCTGAACCCACTTAGTCTTTTATGTCTCTCTTTAAAGGTTATAATCTTCGATAATTGTTAAAGTTTAGTTAATATTTTTAGGATAACATTCAACTAAATATTTTCAATAATATTTCATTATTATTATTGATTGGAGGATTAACAACCGCCGTGAGCTACTCAATGGGCTGTAAGCAGTCGCACTTCCCTAATTTGGGGTCACTGGTTCCAGGGAAGGGAGCGATCCAGTGCCGTAAAACAAACACATCTATGCCACACCGAGATCCGAACCCTGACCGCTTTCGTACGAATGATGATCAGAAGTCATCGCCTAGACCACCGCACCACCGGGGCGGCATATATCATTATTTAGTTTACACAATTTAATAAAATACAATAGAAAGACAAAATAATACCAAATGGCACATCACGGGCCGGGAAGGACCTATATAAGAGCCGCAACTGACGGGCCGGGGCAGGCTCACAAAATAAGGCCCGTGCAGACATCTACTTGACGTACGTAGAGATGCAACACCACTCCAACATGTGGAAATTTTATATTAAAATATTAGCAAAGAAATTTTATATTAAAATATTAGCATATTAGCAAGATTTTATATTAAACCTATTAGCAAGATGCAACACCACTCCAACATGTGGAAATTTTATATTAAAATATTCCTTATAATTTTTTCTCAAATTTACAAGCCACTGTTCAATGTCTTCTTGGTCCGTGTGACACTTTTCACGAGCGAGGAGGAATCATTTCTTGTATGTGAACTTTTGTAACTCAATTTCCAGCATTTCAAGTATAGCGGCGCATTTTCACTTGATGTCCACCGTAATGCCCAAGCGCGCGTGGTTTCGTTTCAAAGAAAAATTTGCCTGATTCCTGGCTCATGCTACCATAACCTGAATTGCGCGCTGTTGTGTTTTAAAATTCCCAACTTTTTATTTATTCAGTGTAAAAGGGAGAGGGAGAAAAAAAAGGGGGGGGGGAGGGTTAGAAATGTACTGCCCAATGTCAAAGAAGCGGAAACATCGTTGGCCACCCCGGTGGCACACTGATCTGAGACTTCTGACAATTCGTCCGAGATAGGCCTGAGTTCGAATCCCAGTCCGAACCTATATCGGACGAATGAACCACTGTGGGCGTAAACCCTACAAGTTGAGTCAGAGCTGGTGGGGATTTACAGCTAGTTTCGTACCCCTCCCTCCCGGTACATGTTGCTAGAACCGCGGATGGCCTTGATTTTACACTCCTGACCACCCAAAATGCAACACCAAAAAGGAATAATCCGATTGGCCCGAAATTCGCAGCATGCGTCGCCCGCGAGAGGACATGCAAAAGATTAGCATTGCAGGACAAATGCAAATCATATGCGCCCAGCACGCCACCAAGAAGCACTATAAGAAGGTTGAACAGAAGGCGGGGTGTAAGTGCTGCCGGACCTGTGCGTGGGAAGCTTCCTGATGCCTCGTCGCAGAATACGGCAGTCATTCCAGCACGTTTCGGAGTTCGACATAGGACGAATAGTGGCTTATCGCGACAGTGGTTTATCGTACCGAGACATCGGCACCCGTGTGGGACGACATCCAGCCACATTGAGGCGAGTATGGATTCGGTGGGTGCAGGAGTGACGGACGGACACACGTGAGCGATTGCCGCAGCCGTGGAACACCACCGGACGAGAGGATCGGCATGTTGTGCTGCGGGCATTAACGGGTCGCACCGCCACATCACGAACGTTAGCGCAGGAATTAGGGTGTGTTGCGCAACAACATGTGTCAGCACGTACCGTTCGACGTCGTCTGCAGGAACAGGAACTTGTCGCACGGTGCCCATTGCTCCGATTACCATTGACGGTACACCACCGGCGAGTGCGGCGGCAGTAGGCCGTTGAACGCCGCACCTGGACTACGGAATGGCGCGACATTGTCTTCTCCGACGAATCCCGCTTCTGCCTGCAACACCATGCTGGCTGGATCCGCGTGTGGCGGCACCGCGGCGAGAGACTGTATGGCGCCTGCATTATGCATCGCCATGCCGGTCGGTCGCCTGGCGTTATGGTTTGGGGCGCAATTGGATATGACACCCGCACCCCTCTGGTACGCATCGCCGGTACACTAAACAGCCACCACTACATCTCCGACGTTTTGGAGCCTGTAGTCCTCCCTTACCTGCAGGACCTGCCAGCGGCCACGTTTCAGCAGGACAATGCGCGCCCGCACGTGACACGCATCGCGCAACAATTCTTCACGGCTCACCAGGTGGCACTGCTGCCGTGGCCCGCCTGTTCTCCCAGTATGTCGCCCATCGAACACGTCTGGTCGCTGATCGGCAACTGAGTGGCCCGGCAAGCACCACCCGCGGCTACGCCTGATGAACTGTGGCAACGTGTGGAAGCAGCCTGGACCGACATACCCCAAGCCCACGTCCAAAGCCTCTTTCGTTAGGTGTAGCGGCCGTTATTGCCAGCCATGGGGGCCACACGAACTACTGATGTCTGCGTGTTCCGCAAGTCACACGGGCCTGTAAGCTCAATCGTTTCATCTTTGTATCTGTTGTTATGTGTCCAGTAAATCTGGCTTTGCTATCTCGTGTCCTTCTTGGTGTTGCATTTTTGGTGGCCAGCAGTGTAAGCACGTATGCCTAAAAAAAAGGTCTCTAGATCGATCCCAAGTAGGTCAGATGTGTTGAACCGCAAAATATCTGCTATGTGGGATCCTCATTCAAAATAATGGCGTCAGCCCCCTCCCTCTTCCGGCTAGTGTGTACTTTGATGTTGTGAATCGCGTAAGCGATGTGCGCTATTAGCTTGCAGTTCTGTCTACCCCCTTTCCTATCGTGATCCTCTAGGTTCCACCTAATGTTCCTGGTACTCAGCTCAAAAGCATGTAACAGGCATAGCTAGCCGAGTCTAACCAATACCAGGGGGTGTAAACCCTGCAGTAACAACTGTTGAGTATGTACGTGGTGATCACACAGTTTGGATGACAGAAGATCACACTACTGCACTGTATACGAACAACCAGCCGACTGAGGCGGCTGTGGCAGTCACGTGGGTCACGATTTCATGGCGCACCGCCCGGCAACGTTGAAAATGCGCGTAAGCTGTGCGCACTATTAGCTTGGAGTTCTGTCTACCCATTTTCCTATCGTGAGCCTCTGGGTTCCACCTAATGATCCTGGTACTCAGCTGAAAAGCATGTAACAGGCAAAGCTAGCCGAGTCTAAACAATATCAGGGGTGTAAACCCTGCAGTAACAATAGTTGAGTATGTACGTGGTGATCACACAGTTTGGACGACAGAAGATCACACTACCGCACTGTATACGAGCAACCAGTTGAGTGAGGCGGCTGTGGCATGTAATTTTCATTCAAGGAAACGTGGCCTCATGTTGGTTGTGCACGCGGTATCGTTGGAAGAAAACGCGTTATTTGTAGAGCTGGTTTCAAGTTCATTGCATATCTACAGAGACGCTACCATTGCAAGCCTAACTCTTGGTAGTGATATCCAAAGTTCTCGAATGGCTGTTGATTTAGGGGTGGAGTAAGGAGACAATTTCTTTATATCATCCCACAAAGGAGTAGTGGACTTGAATTTGACTTCTCTAGATAGGGTTGTGGTTACTTTACCGTCCTTTCTATCTCTTTTATGCTCCTTGATTTTAATTCTAAAGAACGCTTGATCATTCCGATGTAGTATCGTTTGGAGCCATCTGGATTTCTAAGGGATGGGATAAACACTGGCTTCGTCCGAAAGAAGGAGCTTGTCAACATTACCCTTAATATGTATTGTCTAGTCAAGTCACCGCGTTCAAGTTGTTTTATTCTCCTTGCAGTTTATCTACCTTTGAAACTATCTGCTTGATGTGTAACAATGCGTAACAGAAAGGGTTTGTGTTGTTGAGAACATTCGCGATAACGGGTGAGCAAGAAACCACATATGGCAACACGCTGATTCTTGTTATCCTCGGTGAGAGTGCGAGGCACCAAAGATCCCAATATCTGGACTTTTCCCATACGTTCCAGGTGTCGCACAACTGTGGTCTGATCACAGTCCATCTCAGCAGCCAATTCGCGCGTGGTTTGAAGCAGATATAAGTGGATGGTTCAAACGATCCTCATCAAAGTGAGATGGACGACCTGAGCGTGGAGAGTCGTTGAGGTCAAAATTGCCGCCTCGGAACCGCTCAAACCATTTGTGGGCTGTCCTAGGAGCAATAGCGTCCTTCCATACACAGCACGAATTTTTGGAGTAGCCTCGGCTGCTGTGGATCCCTTGTTAAACTCGTAGAGGGACAGATGTCGGAAATGTTCATTCCTCTCTACTGCACACTCCATACTTGATCACCTGAAAACCAAAAAACCATTAGCACCAATCACACAACGCGATATGATTTAAGACACACGTGGCTACATTTTGATATAGAACTGGCCATCTGCATCGTCACTGCTGACATGGGTAACACTCGTAAAATAAAACGGCATGAACTTATGCGTCAACCCTATAAATTCTGAATTTGCTTGTAACACTTACTGGTTATCCATGTAATACCTTTCAGAATGCTTGAAAATTTCATGAACATATGCATCAACCCAATAAATTCTGAATTTGCTTGTAACACTTACTAGGCATCCATGTAATACCTCTCAGAATGCTTGAAAATTTCATGAACATATGCATCAACCCAATAAATTCTAAATTTGCTTGTAACACTTACTGGTCATCCATGGAACACCTCTCAGAATGCTTGAAAATTTCATGAACATATGCATCAACCTAATAAATTCTGAATTTGCTTGTAACACTTTCTGGTCATCCATGTAACACCTCTCAGAATACTTGAAAATTTCATCGCCCTGAGGAATATTTGTTCCTTCATTGATTTATCTGTGGTACTGGTGATTTCTGACCTACATCCGTTTCTGGATGGGAGATGGGCCAATACGCTATGAGGAAACGACGATGCTTCGACTAGCGAAAACCTGAAGATGTTCAGATTCCTAAGCTGTGTTTGCTTAGTCTCAGTTGCTAGGAACCCTCACTGTCCTGGGTGGTGTAACGGTTAGCATACTTGAACGGGATGCGGGTTCGATTTCCTCTCCAGGGAGATGAAAGTTTCAAGTTTTCTGGGAGGTGTTACACGGATGACTAGTAAATGGTACAAGCAAATTCAGAATTTATATTCTGGTTGCTTTGAATATTCTAGCCGTATTGCTTATTAAACATATATAAAAAAAAGTACAAAAATAAAACGCTTGCACCACAAAATACTTACCGGCTCATCTGGCACTTCCTCTAGTTGAAGACCTCCGTTCACTTGCGGCGTATTCGTATTGGTCATGTGAATGTGATCAATTGCAACATTTCGGGCATTGCCTGCGCGGGCGACATTCGCATGAGGTTGCCTTTCAGCATCGTTACGATTGCCTCGTTGATACCGACTGTAATGAAAATTGAACAATCACAAGCAATAAGTAAGGATTTCAGGATTAACTCAATAATTACAAGACTAGCGTATATTCCATCCCAGGACGGTTGTTTTTAAGCTTTAAATAAATACACAGTCGAGTCACATTAATGTGACCACCTCCTACTTTTGACGTCAACAGTGCGTAGCCAATGAAAGAAGGCACGTGTCGTGCGCTGGCTTGGAGGATATATAAGGTGTTTTGTAGGCAATCTGAAAACATAAGGCCGCGGGTGGCCTAGTGGTCAACGTTCGTGACTGCAAAAAGGAATGATTATCGGCTTTTGGGCCAAGGGTGGCAGTATTTCTGAAAACAGCGCAGTTTGTGAAATCTTCGCGTGCTGCTGTGGTTAAAGTATATCGTGATTGGAGAAATGGCACCATTGCGAATAAGCGACGTGGAAACTGCGGAGCACCACGTGCCATTGATATGAGAGGTGAACGCCGGCTTCGAAGATGCGTGGCGGCCGATTGACATGCTAAAGTGGAGCAACTCACTGGCTGAATGAACCAGGGGGCTACCGGAAGTGTGTCTAAAACGACGGTTCAGCGAACCCTGCTGCGTATGGAGCTCCTATACAGACGGATGGTCACTGCACCTATGCTAACGAAGGTGCATTGACAGAAAAGGCTTACGTTTGCACGGCAGTATCGGAATTTTACCTCCGCTGATTGGCCAAGGATTGCCTTCTCCGATGAGTCACGTTTTCTGCTACATCGAACGGATAGACGTTGGCGTATAAGGCGAGAAACATCGGAGAACAAACACTCGCTGGCAGAACACAAGCTGGTGGGGCAGCGTTATGGTCTGGGGAATGTTTTCGTGGGGAATTAAAAACAAATCAAATAGACGCCTGATTTCTGTAAGGAATTATAGTAAAAACTTATACAGTAAGAACTCATTCATGTTAGAACTGAAAATTATATGCCATTTATTTCCGTTTTTCAAAAGACCTCGCGATAAATAACATTCCGTGTAAAATATTCTTGTTTAACAACTGTAGGCTAGAGCGTTTAGATACATCGATATTTTGCAAAATGTGTAATACACATAATCAGCACTAAACTCGGAAAGTTGTTTTCGTGTAAACTTACCTTAATAACTTTTACTTTGATTTTTCGCGTTAAATTACTTTTTCTCCGGCACACTTGTCCTATTCTCGACTTGTTTTAGACTGTCCTATTGGACGATAAGTTTGAAACTTCATACCAAACCTTTTTGTACAAAATAATGCGACATCTGGTATTAAAAATCGGAACTATGTAAATTTTCGACAATGTGCTACTTGGGCGACATCTGCTTTTAGATGCAACCTTGCTCACTTTGACATCTCAAGATTTCAGTTTTTATTGTAGGTTAGAGCATTTAGTTAGATCGATATTTTGTAAAATGTTTGATATAATCAGCATTAAACTCGGAAAGTTAGTTAAATTAAAAAAGGAAAAAAATAATTAAAGCGTACAAATTAATAATAAAGAAATCGCGACAGCACACATGAATTTATCAATAAGTGATGGCGTAACAATGTAAACGTTGCTGTGACGTCAAGCGTTCTAGAGAGATAGACGGATCTGGGTGTTTATATTCTTAATACTGGAAGAGTTATTTTTATAATTTAGTTACCAGAATTTCTATAGATTTTTTGGCTTACGTATTTTAAAAGTTCTTTCAGTAAAAACAGTAATTTACTCTATATGTTATGTCAAAAAAGTTTTCAGACGTTAAAATTCTTAGGATGCCATTGTTTCTTGACAGTTTGTTCGGACTGAAGCAAATTTCGAATCTTCTATAGAAACTTCATACAAGTCAGGTGCAAGTTTCCGATTTTTTGGGCATACTTTAGACTAAATCACTTTCTGAGTCGCTGGGCACTTTTCAGGAGAGAAATTCTTCACGAAGCACTATCGTCGCCCTTATGCCAAAGGCACGTATGTGCATTTTGGCTGTTTTTACCTAACTACATTTTTCAAGTTGTTAGTCGATATTTTATCGTATAGCAAAAGCAAGAATTATTTTTCGAATTCTAAATAGCTTACATTTTGCTGTAAACTAAATTTTTTCCATTGAAAGTCATTAAAAATTGAAACTTTAAATATCGTTTTCTCAAAACATCAATTTTGCACATTCGTGTCTTTGGCATAAAGGCGACGATATTTTCACCTATAGAATTTACTTAGGAACTAAATCGAATGACAGCAGTATTGATGATGGAAGGTATTTTTAAATATTTTTTGAGCATGTTAAACATCAAGTTTTATTTCATTTGAAATGCTATTTTCTCCACTAATTTCAGAGAAATAAGGAACTTACATAAGTCAACCTTCGTTTACATAAACGAAAGCTGACTGAGGTGATTCATGACATGCGCTTCCGTCTATAATACAGGGTGTCCGAAAAGTCTTTCCCTGATTACAAACGTCATTCATCTCCTCTGTATGTACGTTACAGATGTGAAACTGGTGCCAAAATGTTGGAAAACTAACCAAGTTTTTTTGTTGCAGGTTTCCGCAACGTGGCTGTAGTGTAGCAGTGTGATTGTCCAGGAAACCGGAAATGTTCACAAATCATGAACAGAACTTTTTGGCATCTGTAATTCACGTGAGGCCCTACGCACTGATTTCTTGGGACTTCGCACAACAGACTGTCTCACTGCTTTCACCCTTTCAGCTGAGGTTGATGGTCGGCCAGTTCTCGGGTAAGTCAGCAACAGATCCTGTGGTCTTCAACTTGTCGTACCACGACTTAATGCTCTTGACATCGGGCGGCTTCTTTCCATACGTTCTTTGAAAGTTCCTCTGCACTGTTATTGGTGACCGGGTGTCGTGATACCAGAGGACACACTGAGCTTTTTCCTGATTTGTGAACATTTCCGGTTTCCGGGACACTGACACTGCTACACTACAGCCACGTTGCGGAAACCTGCAACAAAGAAACTTGGTTAGTTTTCCAACATTTTGGCACCAGTTTCACATCTGTAATGTACATACAGCGGATATGAGTGACGCTTGTAATCAGGGAAAGACTTTTCGGACACCCTGTACTATCTACACTGCTTCACAGCACGCTGCAGGAGCTAAATAATTTCTACCCAATAATTGCCTATACACAGTTCATGGCCGTACAAATTCACAGTTTTGATATCCTGTCACATTTATTTTATTTATTTTCTTTCCAATCTCTTCACGGAGCAATTCAGCTTGGGAACCTCTGGACTAGATCAATGAGAATTCTGAGTCATCGATGCAAAGTTTTCCAGATCAGTGGCAAACTTTGAATCCATTACATAACAAATATATTAAATCACATGAAATTTTTCAGTCGATTGGCCATTTTTTACGCAAAACCGACACAAACTTTGAGTTCTAGGAAGGAACTTTATAAAAGTAAAGTTATAGTCTTGGAATGCTCTGAGCACACTGGGACAACTTGACTATACCAAAAAGTCTGAAGCCTTTTCTGAACAGTCTGGCCACATTTTACACAAGCTAGGAGCATGATTAGAGCCTTTTTTTTTTCAGAAGTCACAAGCATGCTTGAATCTTTTGGCAACACTCTACAGAAGATTGAAGCATCTTTCAGCCGCGCTTTACATACGAGAGTTGTACCGAAAGTAATGCAAAAGTGGGCATAACGTTTTTATTAACTGACAGAGGTCATTCAAATTGCACATGTTGGTAGAGTAACTCTTCCTCTGTATTAAATCACATGAAATTTTTCAGTCGATTGGCCATTTTTTACGCAAAACCGACACAAACTTTGAGTTCTAGGAAGGAACTTTATAAAAGTAAAGTTATAGTCTTGGAATGCTCTGAGCACACTGGGACAACTTGACTATACCAAAAAGTCTGAAGCCTTTTCTGAACAGTCTGGCCACATTTTACACAAGCTAGGAGCATGATTAGAGCCTTTTTTTTTTCAGAAGTCACAAGCATGCTTGAATCTTTTGGCAACACTCTACAGAAGATTGAAGCATCTTTCAGCCGCGCTTTACATACGAGAGTTGTACCGAAAGTAATGCAAAAGTGGGCATAACGTTTTTATTAACTGACAGAGGTCATTCAAATTGCACATGTTGGTAGAGTAACTCTTCCTCTGTAGTAACCCTTCTTCTTCATTGCAGGTAAATACGAGGGTTGTACCGAAAGTAATGCATAAGTGGGCATAACTTTTTTTTAACTGACAAAGGTCGTTCAAATTGCGCATGCTGGTAGAGTAACTCTTCCTCTATAGTAACCCTTCTTCTTCATTGCAGGTAAATACGAGGGTTGTACCAAAAGTAATGCAAAAGTGGGCATAACTTTTTTCAACTGACAGAGGTCGTTCAAATTGCGCATGCTGGTAGAGTAACTCTTCCTCTATAGTAACCCTTCTTCTTCATTGCAGGTAAATACGAGGGTTGTACCAAAAGTAATGCAAAAGTGGGCATAACTTTTTTTAACTGACAGAGGTCGTTCAAATTGCGCATGCTGGTAGAGTAACTCTTCCTCTATAGTAACCCTTCTTCTTCATTGCAGGTAAATACGAGGGTTGTACCAAAAGTAATGCAAAAGTGGGCATAACTTTTTTTTAACTGACAGAGGTCGTTCAAATTGCGCATGTTGGTAGAGTAACTCTTCCTCTATAGTAACCCTTCTTCTTCATTGCAGGTGAATACGAGGGTTGTACCGAAGATAATGCAAAAGTGAGCATAACTTTTTTATTAACTGACAGAGGTCGTTCAAATTGCGCATGTTGGTAGAGTAACTCTTCCTCTATAGTAACCCTTCTTCTTCATTGCAGGTAAATACGAGGGTTGTACCAAAAGTAATGCAAAAGTGGGCATAACTTTTTTAACTGACAGAGGTCGTTCAAATTGCGCATGTTGGTAGAGTAACTCTTCCTCTATAGTAACCCTTCTTCTTCATTGCAGGTAAATACGAGGGTTGTACCGAAAGTAATGCAAAAGTGGGCATAACCTTTTTACTAATTGACAGAGGTCGTTCAAATTGCACATGTTGGTAGAGTAACTCTTCCTCTATAGTAACCCTTCTTCTTCATTGCAGGTAAATACGAGGGTTGTACCGAAAGTAATGTAAAAGTGGGCATAATGTTTTTTATTAACTGACAGAGGTCGTTCAAATTCCACATGTTGGTAGAGTAACTCTTCCTCTATAGTAACCCTTCTTCTTCATTGCAGGTAAATACGAAGGTTGTACCGAAGGTAATGCAAAAGTGAGCATAACTTTTTTATTAACTGACAGAGGTCGTTCAAATTGCGCATGTTGGTAGAGTAACTCTTTCTCTATAGTAACCCTTCTTCTTCATTGCAGGTAAACAATGGATTCCAAGTAGAAGCAACGTGCCGTCATTGAGTTCTTGACGAAGGAATGGTGCAGGCTGTCCGACATCCACAGAAGGCTACAGAATGTTGACGGAGATGACACCATTGACAAGAGCAATGTGCACAGACGGATGAAGAAGTTCAAGGAAGAGGAAAGCAGCATTGAAGACAAACCACGCAGTGGGAGACCATCATCTTCGACCACTGACACGAATCGTCAGCGAATGGATGAATTGATTCGCGTGGAGAAGGCGAGTCACAATACGTGAGGAGCCAGTTGTGCAGCAAGCACAACTGGACTGTGGTCACAACGCCCTACAGAAGATAGTGGAAGACTTAGGGTATCGGAAAGTGTGTGCAAAGTGGGGTACCTCGGCAGTTGACACCCGATTTGAAGGAGAAAAGTCTGCTCTGATCTGCTAGAAGCGTTTTCAGCCAATGAAGGCACGTTTTTTTTTTTCGTGACAGTGGTTGAAACGTGGGTGTCCGGAAACGAAGAATCAATCCATGGAATGGCGTCACACCTCTTCACCAAGGCCTAAGAAGTTCAAGAGCCAGAGATCAGCACAGAAAGTCATGGTGACTGTTTTTTTGAATGACAGGGGTGTCATTCTCCTTGATTCTCTTTGTTCGGTCTCTTCCTCTTTATGGCTTAGAGAAGCCATAAGGAGGAAGAGACCGAACAAGAATTTGAATAGGTTCCACATTCACCATGACAATGCTAGACCACACACATCTTTGGCAACAAATCAGGCGATCAGCAAATGCTGTACGGTGTACAGGGCTTTCAATCCACCGTACAGCCTAGATCTGGCTCCCTCCGACTTCCACCTGTTCGGTCCAATGAAGGACAGTCTATGGGGACAACGATTTGATGACACAGAAGAGATGAAAGTGGCTGTGAAGAAGTGGGTACAACAGTACACATCTGATTTTTTTCAAAGAGGATTCGAGAGTTGGGTTCAACGATGGCGCAAATGCATCGCTTGTGGTGGATACTGTGTTGAGTAGTACCTTTGTATAGAGAAAGAGTTACTCTACCAATATGTGCAATTCGAACAACCTCTGTCAGTTAATAAAAATGTTATACCCACTTTTGCATTACTTTCCGTGCAACCCTCGTACACGTATGTTTAAAGCACATTTCGATTTATGGCGGCGCTTTACACAAGTTTAAAGCACACTTCGACTTATGGCCGTTCTTTACACAAGTTTAAAGCACATTTCGATTTATGGCCGCGCTTTACACAAGTTTAAAACACACTTCGATTTATGGCCGCGCTTTACACAAGTTTAAAGCACACTTCGATTTGTGGCCGCGCTTTACACAAGTTTAAAGCACACTTCGATTTATGCCCGCGCTTAAAACAAGTTTAAAACACACTTCGATTTATGGCAGCGCTTTACACAAGTTTAAAGCACACTTCGATTTGTGGCCACGCTTTACACAAGTTTAAAACACACTTCGATTTATGGTCGCGCTTTACACAAGTTTAAAGCACGTTTTTTACTTTTGGCCGCAAGTTAAACACGTTTGAAGCAAGTTCCGAGTTCTCATTGATCATTTATCCGAGATGGGTCCGGGTTCGAATTGCGGTGAAGCATGGATGTTGTGCTTGTTTTACTCTACTGGCTCTCTCTCTCTTCCCTGGAGTCAGTGGCCCTAAATCAGGAACATGCGACAGCTTATAGCCCATTGAGTTGCTCACGGTGGTAGTTAAACCTTCAATAAAAGAGAAAAAGTCACTGTGTGGGGTAGACTTTGAAGTGTGCGTGAGATAGTGTGAGCTACAGAGCAACAAAGCACATACCTCGATTGGGCCAAAAGAAAAACAAGTAAAAATTTTCAAACTGGGAATTTTTTTATTAAATTAACTCATCTGAATAAAAGGAATCAAACTTTATTTTGAAAGATTTTATCCAGGCGTGAGATTTAAAAAGACTTAACTTGGTTTCTTTGAAAAACGGGCAGTTGAACGCCATGGAAATAGTGCTGATTTTTCGATTTTCGTTGGCAGTTTGCGATTTAATAATTTAGAACAATTCTTTAATGAAAAATGTGTTAAGTACTCAATAAAAGTACATACATGCCACATAGAAATACCGTTATAAAAGTGGGATTCTATGCTCATAAAGTTTGGATAATTCAGAATTTTTAGCAGTTTCATAACCACAAATTTTCGGTTCTTAAGAAAATTATAAAAACGACCTTCCCTCCCGTTTTGCTGTATTTCTGAAACTATCAAAGAAAAGAAAAATTCATACATTTTAACTTCTAAAAACATTTATTTCATTAACAAAAAGATTTTTATAGTAGATAGAGAGATAAATTATAGATACTGAAATAAAAATAAAATCTTCTTCCTACTTTTTGCATTGGCAAAGTCTCTAATTAAGTCTTTGGTATTTAATTTATCTGCCTCTTCAGTTTCAATGGCAATTAGTGATAGATATTTAAGTCGTTCCTGACACATAGTATTTCACAAATATTTTTCGCAATGTCTCTTATTACATCTTTGTTATTTAATTTATCTGCTTCTTGGGCTTCAATGGCAATTAGTGAAAGATATTTCGCCGCCCCGGTGGAGCAGTGGTCTAAGTGATGGCTTCTGATCATTCGTCAGAAAGGGGAACGGGTTCGAATCCCGGTGAGGCATGGATGTTGTGTTTGTCTTACTGCACTGGCTCTCTCCCTTCCCTGGAACCAGTGGCTCTAAATTAGGGACGGGCGCCTACTTATAGCCCATTGAGTTGCTCACGGTGGTCGTTAAACTTCCAATAAAAAAAACAAAAAAAGATATTTCGGTCGCTCCAGACACATTGTATTTTGCAAATAGTTATTTTCAGCTCGTTGAATGATCTTTCAGAAGCTACACGTAGTATTAGATATAAAATATGAGTTTTAGAGAGGTCCAGGTAACTATACATAATAGGTTGATAGCAATCGCATAGTGTATAGAAATCAACGAACATGGGTAAACGTGGTGACCTGGGCTACTTTGATCGTGGACACATTGTCGGCGCAAGACTATTTCCCAAGAGGTAAGAACTATAGGGTTTCCGAGGGCAACCGTATCATATCATGGGTGTACCACAAGTATACCATCGACGGATGTACCAGCTCCAAGAAGTGAGCGCTGGCCGACCACAGATCATTTACTAAAGGGGTCGACACAGACTATTCAGATTCGCACGGCCAGACCACTTCGCACCGGCAGCGCAAATTATTAGGTGTACAAAACAGTTTTAAAGCGTTTTAAGACAACGTAACATGTAATTTGAGAGAAAACAACAATACCTTTACGAATCAAAATATGCGCCGTCATTATCTATCACCTTCCGTCATCGGTAGGGCAGCTAACGGATTCCAGCCATGAAGAATACTTCGTCGTGTGACGCGATGAAGTAGTCAACCCATTTTTACACTTCGTCACATGTCCGGAACCGTACAGCAGACAAACCATTTTGCATCAATCAGAACAAGTGATAGTCTGAAGGGGCTATGTCGGGACTATACGCCGGGTACTTCAAAACTTCCCAGCCAAGCGTCAATAACGTTTCCTTGACCGATTTCGCGACATGCGGGCTAGCGTTGTCATGCAGTAATTTCACGGGACACAATCCTTTGCCCGTGAATGGACGTTTCCGACAGATTTCCTAGTTCAATCGCAGCAATTGTTGCTTGTGGCGATCAGCAGTGGCAGTTTGACCGTGTTCCAATAGTTCGTAATAGAGCACACCTTTCATATCCCACCAGATGCACAGCAGAACTTTCTTGGAGTGAATATTGCGTTTCGGTGTCGAAGTCGTTGCTTCACCGGGGTATACCCAGTGGTTTTTGTGTTTGGGATTGTCGTACCATATCGACTTTTCATTACCCATAACAATTTTCCACAGGAAAGACTCTGTGATGTTTATTCAACAGATTCAAACAGTTCATGACACGCTCATCCTTGTTCCTCTGGCTCAGGTCATGTGGCACCCATTTTCCTTCCTTCTGAATCTTTCCCATTGCGGGTAAACGATTGGAAATGGGGTTTTGAGTTACCACCAGTTGTTCAGCTAGTTCTTTTTGCGTTTGAGACGAATTTTCATCCAGCAATGCTTGCAGTTCCTCATGTGCAACCTTCTGCCTGCGCCGCCACGTTCTCGATCTCTAACGTCAAAATCACCTGCTTTAAACCGTCAAAACCAAAACTCACACGTGCTTTTCGATACAATATTCTCCCCCAGAGCAGAACAGATCGATTCATATGCTTTTGTAACACTTTTTCCTTGATGAAATGCGTAAGGAATGCAGTGCCGAATAAATGCAGTATCGCTTGCCATCTTTCACCTACCGATGTGCAAGTGCGTTTGATCGTTGGGAAAACTTCTGTGTCACATTTTATAGTCTGGACCAGTAACGGTCACATGACAACAACGCGGGGGAATGTCGGATATGTAAATTAGAGGTGTATGTCACACAAGAAACGCTTTAAAACTTATTTGTACACCAAATACATCCATGTTAAATGTCAGAGGCCCAAGCAGCGTCAGTATGCAGTGTGCGTCATACAGTGTGCGTCAGTATGACGCACGCTGCATACCTTGGGCTTAAGGAGCCGAAGTCTTACTGGTGTACCACTGTTGAATACTTGTCATCGGGTATTACGCCTCGCCTGGTGTCGGAAACATCAAAACTGAACTTCTGTAGAGTAGCGCTGCGTCGTATGGTCAGAAGAATCCCGTTTTCAGCAGTACCCAGCTGACGGGAGGGTGCGGGTGTGTAGTCGACAGCATGAGGCCACGAATCCCGTTGTACCAGGTCGGATCTCTTCGTGGCTCTATGATGGTTTGGGGAGCCTTATCATGGAATACACTAGGTCCCTTAGTGTGTCTAAAAAGGTCCTTAACTGCTGCGCGCTACCAGCATGTGCTGGCTGATCACCTGCGCGCTTTCGTGGATTTCGCGCGTCCTGCGACCGATGGTCTGTTATAGAAGGACAATGTACCACCCCACCAGGTCGCAACTACACAGGCATGGGTCAAGGAACACTTATCTGAATTTGGAACTATGCAGGTTTGACCCCAAGGTCTCCAGATTTATACCCTGTGAAAGCTCTCTCGGATGCCGTAGAGCAGAACATCAGATCCATGGATCCTGAACATATGTCTCGGGCGGATTTGTGAACGATGCTGCAACAGGCATGACTAGCGCTACCTCCAGCATCTAGTGTAGTCGATGCCTTCACGTGCACAGCAGGCTGTTATTCGCGCTAGAGGAGAACCAATCCGGTATTAGATACGTGTCTCTAATGTTTTGTCCATTGAGAGAACACTCCACTGCAGCATTTATGTTACATCCTAACCTACTAAAATGCAATTAGAGCTGATGCCACTGATCTGAAATCCCAAAAGATATATAATCCTCTTCTTATATTTGCAGATCTCGATTTTTACGTAGAACTACGTCACTCCGCGGATAGTATGGGGCGACTCATGGCCGACGGCCTGTGACGAGCATAGGTCCCAATTGAAATCATTTTAGTGTTAAAAATACGTGCCGCACACTAATCGTGTTAGCATATTCGTAAACAGCATGGAGTCCAATTCGCGTAATGCGCAATACATCGTGCGCGTGACATTTCTGGGTGTGCCGCCGCGTTTGACTCAGTCCATCTCGGCAACCGTGAGCGCAACAGGACAGTGCGTGGTATTGTTTTAAAGCTCACGACGAGATCTATACTGAAATACACGAAGAACATTTCGCAGTGGTTTGAACCGAACATTTGAAAAATTGTTTTCTTGTGATCCGGTGAACACTTTTGACAGTATCGCGGTTCATCTGGACAACCGTTAGTGCAAAACGACTGCACGTGGTATCGTTTTAAAGCTCTCAAAGAGATCACCACCTCTTCGATCATCTTCAAGGATTCTGTAGAAGTCACTTGGATTGCATTTGAGGACACCGTTTTTGTAACCTCTTTTCTGATTTGCAATCATTTAGTTTAAGGACTGTTGTTCGCTCATCAGCTTTTCTACTTTATTTGTGAGATTAGTCGTATAGACAGTGTTGTATGCTATTATCAGTCTTCGTGTATGGCAACTGTGCAGAGTATGTTGTCCCGGATGCACGAAGTTTGTATGAAATTCAAACTGAGTATAAATAAGGGAAAAACCAAAGTTATGGTTTTTGAGCGAGGAGCGTTGGTACTGAATGCTAAGTCTTAATGGCACAGAGATTGGCTAGGTGAATGCGTTTGTATATTTAGGAAGTATGTTTCACAGAGAGAACAAATTAGATGGCGAAAATAGCAGGCGAGTGAATTCTTCATTAAAGTGATAGCTCCTTTGGGAGGTTTTCACAGGAATGATGGGCTCTAAAGAGTTCCGAATGGCAAGAGTGATTCTTCCCACTCTGATGTACGGCAGTAAAACCTGGGTACTAAAGAAAAGGCACAGGAGTCGTTTGTGTGCTAGGGAGATGCGTTACTTACGGGGGGGGGGTGTTGTGGTAAGACACGTGCTGATCATGTGAGGAATGAAGCTGTGTTGCAGATGTGTAATGTGAGGCATAATGTTGTTAGTAAGGGGGAGACTAATATTCTTAGGTGGTTTGGCCATGTATAACGAAGTAAATTTCTCCGTCATTTTTGGTCCACGCCGGGGATCGAACCCGAGTCCACTTATTCCGGAACAAGTCGCTCTACCAACTGAGCTACGCAGACACTTTCGTCTCGCTGCTATCTGCTTTTGTGTCTTGTGTGTGTACACCCCCCCCCGAAAGAGAGCCGGGGGCATGGCCAACGGGTCAGCCGTGACCATGAATCGTTGCAGGCAGCCATCCGCTGTATAACGTGCACTTGAGAACTCCCAGTCAATTTGGTGTATGGAATGCAACGTCACACACATTTATTTTTCGAAGCGCTGAAGAAGGGATTCTCTTATTTTTCTGATCTCGCGGTGTGGAAAGAACATCACACCATTGCGAGATCTTTAACGGCCGGGTCATCCGGGAAGTTCGGGCGCCATTATAACGACGTAAATTTCTCCGTCATTTTTGGTCCACGCAGGGGATCGAACCCGAGTCCACTTATTCCGGAACAAGTCGCTCTACCAACTGAGCTACGCAGACGTTCGTTCTCACTGCTATCTGCCTTTATGTCGTGTGCGTCCTGCGGGGCAGGCACGTCACACATGTTGAAAGAATGAGTGATGAGGTGCTGGCTTAGAGAGTTTCCTCAGCTCAAGTGGCAAGAAAGAAAGGTAGAGGAAGGCCAAGGAAATCATGGAAGGACCAGATTCAGGAATGTCTGCTTGAGAAAAAGATTATGAGTATGAAGTACAAAAGGTCTTGTGTGCGGCGAGGATGGATGTTAATGAAGCTCGAGTGGTATCCCGAGATCGTTGTAAATGGAGACATTTGGTATATCAACAGTAAGTAAATTTAAATTCTATCAGTTAAATGTATACTTGGCACATGGTCTTTCTTTGAGGAGCTAACCTCTGAATCTCAAACAGCTTAATGATATGTATGTATGTATGGTAACTGAAATGTACAAATACAGTGCAATTGTAAGAAACAGATACGTAGTGCCAAGGAAAATCATCACTTACCGATAAATAACTACAGTATAAATGATGATGACAATCAGAAGAATGGCTTCCACTGTTCCTGCAGCTATAACCGCAACTGCCGAGCACTCTACAAATAGAGTAAAACATTTGTGAGTCACAGTAGTTCACTCTATGCAAATAAGAAATGTTCAAAAGAAAGTGGAACTTTTTTTGTGCGTGTGTCACATTAGAAAACTTCAAATTTTTACACAAAATAAGGTTAAGCTGCTGCAAACCAAAATTTTGAAAAGCACAAGTTCAAAAATCGAAAATTCCTAGGGGATAATAAATTACAGTTTCTAGGTTGATACGAGTTGTTTCCTGAAAAATTTGCCCCCAATACGTAGAACATCCAAGTTTTCAGGAAGTAACGGTTTTATCATTATGACTCATGTTTCGCCATTATGCACGGCTGTTAATAGGAATTGCAACACCATGAAGAAATGCACGAAATTTGCAGGATGGATAGGGCACCAAGGGAGATGCAAATGATTATAATTGCAGCGCAAACGTAAGGCACGCGCAACGCCATCGTAAACGTCACCCAAGGGGTTTATAAAAGAAGGAGTACAGAGAGCAGGTTCTTAAACTTGCTGTCGCTAAACTCGACCGTTATGCAGTTGTTAACATGTAAACATGCCGCGTAGCAGGACGAGACAACCATACAAACACTTGACGGAGTTTGAAAGAGGTAGAATCGTTGGACGCAGAGATGGTGGTTTATTATACCCTGATATTGCTGCACGCGTGAGGCGTTACGCAACTACTGTTATGCGTACATGGCGTTAATGGACAGCAGAAGGTTCAACGCATCGTCGTGAAGGGTCTGGAGCTCGAAATCGCACGACCGAGTGGGAAGATAGGCACTTGCACCGTATGGCAGTGATGATGCGCATAACACCATCCACGACACATGCGCAGCAATCGAGGATGGTCACACATCGTCCGATGTCTGAGAGTATTGTTCGTCTCCGATTGCTGCAGAGAGGCCTCGTTGCTCGCTGTCCATTGCTGCGACTTCCTTTGGCTCTGAAACATAGGCGCCAGGGATTGCAGTGGTGTCGCGAATGTCGAAACTGAAGTGTTGAGTGGGAGCATATTGTATTTTTGGACCTTTGACTTTGAACCATAGGCGGATTGCAGTGATGCCACGAATGTCGAAACTGAAGTGTTGAATGGGAGCATGGTTGACACTATAATTCGTGCATAAATACTAATATTAAAAGAAATCCGTCTTGTTGCACGATGATATTTATTCAGCTAAAAAATGAAATCTATATACAGTTTTAAAAACACATGAGCACTTTCGGTGTCACATTGACACCTTCATCAGATGTAATTTCACCATGTGGCTACATGCTGGTCTTAAGTACGTGGAGTAGATGCATCATGGGAAAGGTAATGTCAATGTCACATGATATACCAGATAACAAGACAATCAAAAAAAGGCATAGTTAGCCAATGATCACTTAACAGAAGCAATTGCTATTGTGCTGTCCTTCCCAACAAGATTGCTCCAAGGTTCAGGTAAAACATAAGGATAATAGTCATTACAGCAACTTGTATTATAAGCCGAAATATAGAGGCTTTCTGCAAATAACAAGGAATGAACAGAGTTAGGTGTGTTAAATGGGAGCATATTGTATTTTTGGACCTTTGACTTTGAACCATAGGCGGATTGCAGTGATGCCAAGAATGTCGAAACTGAAGTGTTGAATGGGAGCATATTGTATTTTTGGACCTTTGACTTTGAACCATAGGAAGATTGCAGTGATGCCACGAATGTCGAAACTGAAATGTTGAATGGGAGCATATTGTATTTTTGGACCTTTGACTTTGAACCATAGGCAGATTGCAGTGATGCCACGAATGTCGAAACTGAAGTGTTGAATGGGAGCATATTGTATTTTTGGACAAGTACAAATTCGAACTAATGCGTCACGACGGGCAAATCCTTGTTCGCAGATACCATGGTGAACAGAATCTTGAAGGCTGCATTGTGCAGCGCCATACCGGTCCTACGCTGAGCGTGATGATCTGCTGCGCTATTGCGTTTCATTCACACACTCGCCTACTACGCATCATGGGCACATTGAACAGTCAACTCTACATCACGGAAGTGTTAGAAGCTAAACTTTTACCTTTCATTTAGACAATCCCGGGAGCCGTCTTTCAATAAGACAATGCTCGACCCCATGTTACTCGTACTGTACTCTGTTCGCATGAAGTCGCTCATTTTTCCTGGCCTGCTCGCTCGCCAGATTCGTCGCCTATAGAGAACGTCTGGGGTGTCATCGCTCAACGATTGGCTCACATGACCTCGACGCCTGTAACAACCAACGAATTGTGGATGCGTGTCGAAGCAGAATGGAATGCAATACCGCAGACGACCATCCAAACTCTGTTTCATTCGATCCCACGGCGCGTGGGGTCGGTTATCACCGTCCATGCTGGATTTACTTATTATTAATTTTTTGGCCTTCCTCACCACGAACTGGTATGTAATTGTGATCATTTGCAGGTTGTACCATAACTAATCCCTCCCATAAATTTCATTGTGATTGCTTGTTTCTTTCTTGGTGTTGCAAATTTCTATTAACAGCAATGTACAATACAAATCCGATGTGCGTCCTAAAATCCACAAGTAATCAGCTTATAACGTAACCATTTTTCGTGTACGAGATTGGTGCTACGCTATGTCTAAAACCATGACTAAGGAAATGCTGAACTAAATGAGAATACGGTGCAATAGTTGCACAGGATTAAGGTTTTACGTCCAGACGAAACATATACAGAAGTCAAACTTACAATAACCTTTTATTGGTCCATCAATATTTGATGAAATCCAAAATACACTGAAGAGCAATTGAATTAGAGACAGCTGGCGTTATGCAAATGTGGCACTGTGGGCGGCCCTGTGAACGGAAACGACATGACGTATGCAGCCATCCGACAGTATAAGGAGTGATGTGACGGAAATCAGTAAGAGTCGGACGCAGTATGGGTAAGACGAAGGCTGAAAGCGCATTTGATCGTGGGCAAATTGTTGGGGCCCAACGAATGGGTAACTCCATCTCGGAAGTCGTGCAGGCACTGATATTTTCACCAGCCACTGTGTCACGAGTGCACCGTGAGTACATCGAATCCGGTACAACTAACCCTGCAAGGGCCAACTGCCGTGGACAACAGCGTGTGGATGAGCGGGGAACAGCGCATAGACGGGCCACAGTGCAAGAAATCACTCGGCAATTTAACGCTGGTACACAAAATCGTGTAAGCAGCCACACCATTCAGAACCATCTCCTCGCAATGGGGTACAGAAGCCATCGTCCCACGAGGGTACCGCTGCTGACCGAACATCACAGGGTGCAAAGATTAGCACGGGCGCGGGGACGTCGCCACTGGACCCTAGACATGTGGGAAAATGTTGCCTGGACTGATGAGTCGAGATTCACGTTGGTACATGCGGATGGCAAGATACGAGTACGGCGCAAACCACATGAAGCGATGGATCCTTCTTGCCAGCATGGTACTCTTCAAGCTGGTGGGGGTGGCATTCTCGTCTGAGGACTGTTTACGTGGACTAAAATGGGATCCCTGGTACGTGTGACATTGTCCCTCACATGTCAACGTTACCGGGATATCTTGGACGACCATTTGCTCCCATTTGTGCGTCTTCAACATCCCACTGGGGACCTCATCCTGCAACAAGACAATGCACCGTGCCATCGCTCCCGAATTGTATCCGAATGGTTGGATGAACACTCCACCGACGGGACCTCGCTTCCTTGGCCAGCTAGATCACCTGACCTCAATCCCATCGAGCCCATCTGGGATGCAATCGAGAGAGATGTTCGAGGCTCTGACCCCTCTCCATCAAATCTTCGTGAACTCTGGGAGCTTGCGCAGGGGTCGTGGATCCGTATGGCTTCCCAACGCTTCCGGTGTCTTGTCGCGTCCATGCCGAGACGAATCGCCGCCGTCATCAGGACGAAAGGGGGTGCTACACGTTAGTAGACAGGTATCTTTAATTCAATTACACTTCACATGTAATACCTTAATTATCTGTCGCGTAATCTAAATCTCTACACACACACACACACACACACACACACACACACACACACACACACACACACACACACACACACACACATACTAAGCAACTGCTGAATCGTTATTTTTATCTAACATTCTTATGACATTCATACGTCACTCTCTCTGACCTCAAAAGTGTTGCCAACCTCTTTCATGTGAGAGAGAAGATATCACGTCAAGTTTAGAAAGTGCAAAAGAGAACAAATTCAAATTTACATAAGAAAAGAAACTAAAAATGAAAGTGAATTTAGAATATACGTCACAAGCTTTTTGAGTCATACTGCTATTAATTAGAAACACTTCTGGTCAAAATAAACAAAAAAGATTCTTAATTATCCAAATTTTGAGCTGCAGTACTCCAATAGGTTACCACACTTCGCATCGCGAAAACTTATTGATTAGGCGTCTTTTACTTATGAGGATTGGCACAGCCTACCGAGCCACTACTTAGGCGTACTTAGCATCACATCCATACATTATGTCATTCATAGCCCCTAATTAACTACGCCATGAAACATCAGAAAGTGTCATTAAGGTGACATCAGTGTTCGAGGAAGCGGACTGATAATCATTTTGTCGTCAAGGTCATAGACAGTGATATTAAACTGAAGCAAACCTTATACAAATTGTTCCGCGAGAGGTTCATTGCTTGTGAGGTATAAACGGAGGCTCGATTTTTGCTGCTAGAACTTACCTTTTTCTTATTGGGATATTTCGTATGAGGGTGCTTCTGTCCTCAATCTGTTCATATCTACAGGGGTTGGGCAAAATAATGTTAACACTACGCTCAGAAACGTGACTTTTAATGCAGCTGCGTCCACCACTTTCTGGTTATAATAGCTTTGTTTAGAACCTCAAGGTCCTGTTCAAGTGCATTTAAAGATTACGTGCGGGAAGCGATAGTGCGCCAAGCGATCCTGATATATTCCATCGTGGACGAAGCGACCCTGCTAATCGCATAAGTTTACTTATATATATATATATACAGTATATATATATATATACAAATCGTAGTCAAATTATTTACACCTAATTAATTAAGTACTTACATCTTCTGAATTTTGATGCTTTCAGACAATTTTTAAGTACTTACATCTTCTGAATTTTGATAGCTTAATGCTTTCAGGTATTTTTAAGGTCTTTAGAATTTCCAAATTCTGCCATGATATTACGAATGCGTTCTTCTACTTGTATACACATTTTCTTCCACTTTGGACCAAGTTCTCCTAATTCTTTTAATTGTTGTTTGTGCATCACACGTCAAATTTGGAAATTTAAAGACCTTAAAAAATGCCTGAAAGAATTATGCTATCTTACCAAGTTGGACTAAGGACAAAAGCTACAAAATTCAGATGTAAGTACTTAATTAATTAGATGTAAATAACTTGACTACGATTTGTATATATATATATATATATATATATATATATATGGGATGTAAGGTCAGGTGATGCGTAACATCACAGCCTCTCCTTGACAAATGTCAACCCCGCCTTCTCGTGGTGCATCCTGTTCCCACTAAAGGGGCTCTGACGACCGCCCATAGCGGTATAACTATACCATCGGGATCAGAGGAAATGCTATCCCACACTCACCAACCCGCTTGGCCAGCGTGGTGAGTTATGGCCAAACCCCTCCAAAATGATTCCACAACTTAAATCTTGGCCCTCAGTCTCCGGCAGCTGGAATGTACCTGGCCAAGGCAGCGGCCAGTGCGACATGAAGGCAGAGGGTGCTAAGAATCCCCGGAGGACCGGACTAGGCTGCCATCTGATGCTGACCTTGGCTACTTACAATGGACGCTCCCTATCTTCTGATTCAAGGCTTCTTGAATTGGAAGAGGAACTACAAAGGATCAAGTGGGACATCGTGGGGCTAAGTGAGGTAAGGAGAAAAGGAGAAGATCTCATTGAACTGAAAAGTGGACATCTCTTCTATTATCGTGGGACAGATACTGGCAGAACTAGTGGTGTTGGATTTATAATAAACAAGAAACTGAAGGACAAAGTTGTAGAAGTTGAAAGTTCCTCTGACAGAGCTGCACGACTTGTTATCCAACTCTCGAAAAGATACCAGGCTCAGATTATTCAAACTTATGCACCCTCCACAAGTCATCCTGAAGAAGAAATTGAAGAATTTTATGAGGAAATTTGTCATCTAAATAATAAAGGTAAGCAGCACTTGAAAATAATTATGGGAGATTTCAATGCAAAAATAGGGCAACGGCAACAGAATGAAACTTCAGTAGGTAAATTCGGTCACGGCAACAGAAACCAGCGTGGAAATACTCTCGTTGAGTTTGCAGAGGCAGAAGGGTTTTTCATCTTGAACTCCTTTTTCAAGAAAAAGCCACACAGGAAATGGACATGGAGACATCCAAATGGGACGACAAGTGAAATTGATTTTATTATGTGTAACAAAAAATTCGTCATAGAAGACTGCAGTGTGCTAAACAAGTTCAACACAGGTAGTGACCATAGATTGGTGAGATGTAAGATGCACCTCAACACTAAACTTGAACGTGGCAAGCTCATAAGACAAACAAAATCTATTGACATAACCAACCTTAAAAAACACCATAATACCTTCAAGTTGGAACTGAAGAACAGGTTCTCTGCTTTAGAAGGCCTAACATCGGAAGAAGTGGACATCTCTGAAGTTAACAGAAAAGTAACTAAAGCTCTAATGGAAACAGCAACAAAATTAGCTGGGTCTAAGAACAAGTTGCATGTGAACAAATTATCAGGAAAAACCAAAATGTTGATGCAAAAAAGAAGAGAGATGAGGACAACTAAAGAAGATGTGACTTCCAAAGTGGAATATATAGAGCTATGCAAGACAGTAAGAAAAAGTATCACTGAAGACGTAAGGAAATTCAACTGTGAACTAGTGAGGAAAGCAATTGAAAACAACCAAAGCCTAAAGATAGCAAAGGGACATCTCAGTAAGGGAAGAAAACAGATTATGGCACTGAGAAAAGAAGATGGTTCTGTAACAAGAAATAGAGGCGAAATTTTGACAAGAGTGAAAGATTTCTACTCCAAATTATATGAAAGGGATGATATATGCACTCCAGACATCATGAAAGATACCAGTACCAGAGTTCCTCCAGTCCTTCCAGCAGAAGTTGCACATGCAATCAAGAACATGAAGCGAGGAAAAGCTCCAGGAGAAGATGGAATTACTGTAGACATCATACAAGAAGCAAGTGGAGAAATCGAAACAGTACTCGCCCAAATTTTCACTCGATGCCTTAATGAAGGAAAGATGCCTGAGGATTGGAACACCGCTACAATGATCCTGCTACATAAGAAAGGTGACATTGAGGATCTCGGAAACTACAGACCTATCAGCCTCCTATCAGTAGTTTATAAAATCTTCACTAAAGTTCTTTCACACCGATTGAAGGTAACACTGGACATGGCTCAACCGAGAGAACAAGCTGGATTCAGGAGTGGCTACAGCACAATAGATCATATCCACGTGCTGAGAGAACTAATTGAAAGAGCAAGGGAATATGAACTTCCATTGTGCATGGCTTTTATCGATTATGAAAAAGCCTTTGATTCGGTGAAACCATCAGCAGTTACAATGGCTCTGAAAACCTGCGGTATTGAAGATGCATACATTAATATTATTAATAACATCTATGAAAATGCAAGTGCAAAGATTAGGCTGTTTGAAAATAAAACACACGTAAAAATTGGAAAGGGAGTGAGACAAGGTGACACCATATCTCCGAAGCTCTTTAATGCCACATTGGAGGGTGTTTTTCAGTCGCTGAGCTGGGAAAACAAGGGGATAAAGATTAATGGAGATTATCTAACCCACCTTCGTTTTGCTGATGACGTAGTCATTTTTGCAACTACCCCATCAGAGCTGCAGAGTATGATCCAGGAACTTGCTGACAAGAGTAAAGAAGTGGGATTAAAAATGAACTTTCAGAAGACAAAAGTGATGTTCAATGCTTTTACAAGAAATGAAGATTTATCGATTGATGGAGAAAAGCTGGAGATAACAGACACGTACGTTTATCTTGGACAGCAGATATCAAGTGAGGGTCACATTGGTGAAGAAATTAATCGGCGTACAAAACTTGCCTGGAGAGCTTTTGGAAGAAACAGCATAATTTTCAAGAGCAATATGCCATTATGTCTTAAAAGAAAAGTGTTTGATCAATGCATCCTTCCAGTGCTTACGTATGGTGCAGAGACGTGGACCTTAATTAAAAGAGACATACAAAGGCTGCAGACAACTCAAAAAAGCATGGAGAGGTGCATGCTTGGTGTAACCAGGAGAGATAAGAAGAGGAACTCGTGGATCAGAAAAATGACAAGAGTGGAAGACATCATGATCAGAGTTAAATCCCTGAAATGGCAATGGGCTGGACATACTGCCAGAAGGACAGACCATCGATGGACAGCCGAAATTTTAGATTGGATTCCAAGGGACAGGAAAAGACCCAGAAGAAGACCACATGGGAGATGGGTAGATGAAATTCGAAAGTATGCGGGAGTGACATGGAGGAGACTGGAACAAGACAGACCGTTGTGGAGGAAACTTGGGCAGACCTTCGTCCAGCAGTGGATTGATAATGGTTGACAATGATGATGATATAAGTAAAATGATTCGATTAGCAGGGGCGCTTCGTCCACGGTAAAATATAACAGGGTCGCTTCGCGCACGATTTCCAGAGGGTCGCTTGGCGCACGGTCGCTTCGCGCACGACACCCATTTAAAGTGTCATGCTGCAAAATTTCTTTCAAGGTAACGGCGAAATGAGCTACCTAACGGACTTCGAAAGGCGGCTAATTGTTGTTGGCCGGCTAGCTGGCGCCTCCGGGGCAACAGTCGCCAGGGTAGTGGGGCTATCGAGAGCTACTGTGTCTAGCTTCATGACAGTATATCTTGTTTGTGGCAAAACTTCGTCATCGAAATACGAAAGCGGCCGGAAAACGACCTTGCCTGATAGAGACAGGAGGGCATTAAACAGGATTGTTACCCGTAATAAGATGACCACGCCGCCGAAAATTAGTGGGGAGCTAAATCTGCATATTCAGTCAAATATGACAGGAAACCTTTGGTTTCTGTGCTGGTTGGTGAGTAAACGTGGCACCCATCTTGCCCACAACTTCGGACATCCCAGCTGCTCGTGAATGATGGAATGCTCAGTCCCGCACGAAATATCTAACGTACCGGCAATTTCCTCGATTTTGATACGCATATTATCCCGTATCATGTCGTCAACGGTGGAAACATGCTCCAGGGTGCTGGATATTGATGGTCTGCCTTCGCGGTATTTGTCCGTCAAATTGTGCTACACTTTTCAAATTGTTGGCACCACTTTATAATGGCCAGGCGACGCATGGCATTTTCCACGCATACAGCACAGATTTCACGATGGATGTCAGCGCAATTTAGATGCTTAGCCCAGAAAATTCGAATGGTTCCTCGCACTTCCAATTTCGAGTAAGGATCCAGTTGACGCGCCATCGCGAACTGCCTCCTGCACACGTCTTACGCAGTTGCTGAACTAAAACACCTGCCGTCGGCAGCTCTGACGTACTGTCTACTTCGCTCCCAAGCACACACGATCTGACTGCAATCCCACTCCAGATGGCGCTATGTGTTACTTATTTTTTGATTCACCTACGTACATGTTGCTGTTGTTGTGAGGGCCAAAGTTTGGCCAATAAGTTATTAGGTGGCTGAGTAAAATAATATTTCCAACACCTGGTAGAGTGCATGCCACTACGTGTTGCTGCTGTTGTGAGGAAGAAAGGTGGGCGCACACGTTATTAGGTGGGTGTGTATAATTATGTTTCCAACACCTAGTTGAGTCCATGCCACGACGTGTTGCTGCTGTTGTGGGGAGAAAATTGGCACCTCACGTTAGTAGGTGGCAAGCATAACAATTGTCTGTTTAGTCTATACCAAAATGAATTGATACTTTTAGTACGCTTGAAGTGCGCCGAATACCTGCATGAGAATACTTTACTTGCTGTTTCAAGAGCGTAGAAAAATGTTTTAATTTCTGGAAAGTGCTGGCGAACCGTGGTACTCATTGGTCATCGAAAATCTAAATTGTTGGGTCCGAAGTTATTACATAAGGAACTGGGAAACGTGTTAGGCTTAAAAACAGGATCATAAACCCAGTTACTGTGTAAGGATTGCAAGCACAGAGTCCATTGTGTTGTCTACTGTTGACAGATCCGCATCGTAAACATTTGTGTTTAATAGTGCAGCTCACGATTCAGTCGCAAAAGAGAATGCCGATTTGGCATCTGTTGATTGCAGCGAAGACTTAAGTTTCTGCCTGGAATCCAATGATCACCCCATACGGGTTACGAGGGGACACAGTCAACGTATCGAATCGGAATGCATCACTGAACGTCACACAGTGCGAATAGCAGAAGTCATGGTCAAGTAAGCGAAGAGTTGTGATAACATATAATCTCTGGTGTGTCTCACACGAAATTTAACGGTTCGATGCTATGTGTCGATCGTTCTGAAAATCGTAGATGTCCCTCCGTTACTAGGGTTTCTGACGCTCTGTTTCAGCAAGAAAATTTTAGTTCACATACCGCAACCGTTAGGTTGCCTACACGGAGTCCATATGCTTCCATGATCTGGTAGATCCTTGGATTTGTCGCCAATAGATCATATGTGGTGAATAGTTGGAACCTTCTCCATGGTTACCTGCAGCCACCAGTCGATGCTGTATCGATCGTTCTGAAAATCGTAGATGTCCCTCCATTACTAGGGTTTCTGACGCTCTGTTTCAGCAAGAAAATTTTAGTTCACATACCGCAACCGTTAGGTTGCCTACACGGAGTCCATATGCTTCTATGATCTGGTAGATCCTTGGATTTGTCGCCAATAGATCATATGTGGTGAATAGTTGGAACCTTCTCCATGCTTACCTGCAGCCACCAGTCGATGCTGTATCGATCGTTCTGAAAATCGTAGATGTCCCTCCGTTACTAGGGTGTCTGACGCTCTACTAGGGTGTCTGACGACCTGCAGTCAACAGACACCCTTGCAGGTCAAGAATAATGTTGGCTGCAGGTAAACATGGACAAGGTTTCCAACCACTCATGACATATGATCTATTGGCAACAAATCTAAGGTAGATCCTTGGATTTGTTGCCAATAGATCATATGTCGTGAGTGGTTGGAAACCTTCTAAATGCTTACCTGCAGCCAAGAGACACCCTTGCAGGTCAAGAATAAGATCATGGCAGGAATAACTTCATTGAACGACGTGTACCAAAGTATGAAAGGAGGTTTTGCGTCTTGTATAGCTGATGTGCCTCCGTGTAACCATCTACATGTCGCATCATAGTTGTTTACATTTCATGAGAATGTTGTGATGCTTTTTTCAACTTTAACTCTGTTTCCATCGCGTTTCCCTTACAGTATTTGAGTGTTACAATTCTATTGCTACCGAGTATATGTTGATCCATCAGGCTAAATTTTGTGTAAATTTTTGCTTCTTTAAATCATTAACTCAGTCAACAAATAAAATTACCTTCCTTTTTCTTAAAATATGATGGAAATGTTTCATCACAATAACGTCCGGTAAATCCAGGATAGCAACTAAAAAGAACAAGAAAGAAACAGAGTTAAATTTTATTTCCCAGCACAACAAATACAAACACTGTAGCTCTGGTTATAACTCAAAAATGCAGACTAAATAAGTATAGTATTGAATCTTAAGTTATTAAATAGTAGATACTGGCACAAGAAGTATTTGGAAACGTAGGCTTCACTCAAAGTATCTATAAGCCGTACACGAAACATGTTGAATAAATTCTGTGGTTAATGTACCTACCTGGAATTTTAGCAATATTGTGCCATTTTTGTTCCAGCTGTTTTAGTTCCTGGCAATAAAACTTCATAATGGCCTGCATCTTGAGCCTCTGCGTCTTCGTGGATCGTTTCTTCAGATTTCAAATGCGGCAAAAGTTACTTAGGCGACGGCAAAGGAGTTGAATTGAACGATAAGTAAGCACACATGACAAGAAGTTCGTCACGCGTAATAAAAATGACAGTAGGTAGTTACCGGTTGCATGGAGTGCGCCGTGATATCATTGCTGGGAGATAAATAGCACTAACGTCATCTACAGGATCATTTTTGTCTCGTGCAGTGGTGAAGAGCAACGTGTGTGTTCAATTTAGTCTGAAATATGGGTCGTAAGACAGATGTTACTCAGTGGCAAAAAGGAGCCATCATGTTTGGCTGTGACCAGGGACACAAAGTGAATGAAGTCGCCCAATTTGTTAGTGTGTCGAAGCGTCCTGTCCAGCGGGTCTACAAAGTTGGCAGTCAACTGAAAATCGGCGACGTTTAACTGTGGCCGGAAAACGATTCTCGCCAACAGGGGCTGCCTCCATGTTTCACGCCTAGTAACTGCAAATCGGTTTCAATCCAGTAACAATTGCTTCAAACAGTGAATGAAAGTCCACTCCAACCAATCTATTACACAAAAGGACATTGCGATGAGAACTGCATGCAATGGACATCTAGAGCAGAGTACCACGAAAGAGGCCTCTTTTAACAGCAAGTCACAAAGTCGTACTTTATCAATGAACTCAGAGGCACCAAAACTTTACTATGTAGGATTGGAAACAAGTAATTTGGCCTGATGAGTCTCGTTTTTGTTTGTACTCCAATTGTTATGATTTAAGTGTTATGTATTTCCAGGTAAGTGACTCCTCTAGGTTTTGCTCTAATCCGCCAGAGGACGCAATGACTTACGTTGTCATGAATTGTAAAAGGAGATCTGGCATCCTTCTTCTTCGGTGTTGTGTTTTCATCATGGCTTGAGCGTGAATAGTGATCCTACGTGTAATGAGTGTAAATAAAGTATGTTATCTCCAGTGTATACGATTAGCTTCTGATCTCCGTAGTTCAACAAATGTGTTACACCTTAGTACCTTCTTTCTCCTTTCCTCCCCGCGGTGTTAGTGATTACTTCAGAATAACTGTGTTTGTGCTACTTCAGAACACCAATGATGGGAGGCGATGAATGCATCGCATGCTCAATGAATCCTTTAATCGTGTCGAAGGTGTTGTTCAAGCTGGAGGGTGTTGTTCTGTGATGTTTTGCGGATGTTTTTCGTACTACGAAATGGGCCCTCTCGTGGCAGTGACGATGAATTTGAACCAACATGCGTACCTCCGCATTCTGAATGACGAAGGGTTGTCCTTTGTCCTACATCTCCAGGAGCAGTGTAAAAGACGACAATTTCCTTGTGCACAGGGCTAAAACTGTGTCTGAGTGGCACGACAAACAATCAGCAACACTGTTTGACCCTCGACTGGCCCGCCAAATCCCCAGATTTAAATCCTGTTGAAAATCTGTGGGATCATTAGGAACAGGAAGTGAAAAGCCGGAATAGATACCCACGTACTCTGGCCTAACTTCGTGGTAGGGACATCCACAACCTCGTGGTGTCCCTACCACACAAGATTCATGCTGTTATCAATGGCAAGAGTCACCCGTTATTAGGTAAGTTCTGACAGGGGTGACTAATTTTTGGCCCAGTGTGCTTAGTTTTAGTAAGGGAGTGTCTGATCCTAGGTCTATAACCACTCTATAAGGAAATTGTAATGTAAAAGGTGTGAGTAAGTGAAAGAAAAACAAAGTGAGGGAAGATAGAGAAAAACAAATCTTCCGAAGCAACCAAGGCGACAGGACCAGAAGAAAGGACGCAAAGCACCCAGTTTGGGTGAACAACTGCACCCACGATACCACAAGGCCAGCTAAACGTCCCCCTCAGGGGGACGAAAACCCTGTAAACCCCATCCAGAGCCAGAACAGCCTCCAGTATTCACCATCACCATTAATCTGTAAGGGTTAACCGTCGACAATAAGACACTTGTCTGGTGGTCTGTCTAACACCTACCTGGCAACTTTACAAAGACGTATCACTCTATTCGATCCATTCCCTCATCTGATCCAGGGCCGTGAGCACAAGAACCAGTTCTAAACAATGTTGTCGTCTCTTTGTTCCAGTTGGGGGGAGGGAAATGACTGCCGCCTTAATTCTAGGACACCTAAGTACTGCGCTGGAGTCACAGTCAACACACGCCTAAGAAGTTCATTAACATTAAATCTCTGGTGAAACCTCATTTACCGGAGAGAAGTCAAGAAGCGCCAGAGAGTACCATGGATTAAAAAGCTGGCATCACCCAAACTTCTAGGGAGAAGCCAAAAACCTCTGGAGAGGAATAAAGATTAGGAGTGTGGTGGAAAACCATGTTTTTCCGGAAAGCAGCCCAGAAGCTCCAGAGATTACCGCGGATTAGGAAGCTAATGGAACTGAAACATTCCAGAGAGAAGCCTAAAAATTCTGGAGAGTAATAAGAACTAGGAAGCTGGTGAAACTCGAATTTTTCTGGAGAGCAGCTAAGAAGCTCTAGAGTGTAACACGGATTAGAAAGTTGGCAAAACCCCAATTTCCGTAGAGAACCAAGGGTTAAGAAGCAGCTTGAATACCAAGGATCCGGAGTGAAGCTTGAAGAACATTAATTGCATATATTACATAACTTAGTTGACACTGGCTTAAAATTCTTGATCTTGTACACAATTTATATCTTTTTCTCAAAACATAACTAATCCAATGATGTACAAAGGCCTTACCGAAAGTTTCTATTTGATCTTTCCTCGATTCTTCTTACCCACTCTCACCTTCATCATACCATTATTTTGTAGGTCTTCCTCTTCTTCATTCATATTATTTGTCATCTTTGTCCGTCTCCTATACGTGTTTCGGCAAGCCTATCTTCATTTTTGGTACAGTAGATAATGTTTGTGACATGTGCTCTGGATCTGTCATTTATACGTTTTTCGCATCTCACGCAACACATTTTTCCCCATTATTTCTTTCTGTTACTCTCGGTGTACTTATTTCTTCAGTCACACACCATGCCTCACTGTCCTGAGTCATCAAAATTTTATAATTTCTTCAGTAATACTGCAAAAGTCATAGGTGCCGAAGTGGTCTCCGGATGAGGCATGGGTGTTGTGCTTGTCAGGTGGCATTGTTTCTGCATGGAATCAGTGACCTCAAATTAGGTATGGGCCACCGCTTATAGCTTTAAGATTTGCTCATGGTGGTCGTTAAACTCCGAAACCAAAAACGCCATCACATTTTAGGCTTTCTTCAGTCACACTCCGTGTCTTTACTTCCATAAGCCATCACAGCAAGTATTGGGTTAATGCATAAGTTTATGTTGTTTTTTTCACCGCACTACAGGAATGTATTACACCAGAAGAGAAAACGGAATCAATCAATTATGTATTTCCCCCATTGTTTACGATGGTGTCCCAACGTCTGGATAGGTCTGCAATGCCATTCTTGAAAAAACGTGCAGGTTTTGCTGCGAAAATATCATCACGGCAATTCAGGCGATCAACATCATTGTTGAACGTCCTACCACGGAGTGCATTCGACAGAGATCGAAACAAGTGATACTCTGAAGGAACGATATCTGGGGAATAGGCCGGATGTGGAAGGATTTCCCATTTCATGTCCTGAATGGCCATTTTGGTCACGTTTGTACTGTGAGAGTGTACGTTATCATGTTGGAGAAGGACACACTGGCGCCGGTGTGCCCGTTTCTGTTGAATTGCTCCCTCCATACAGCGGAGTTGCTCACAATAGAGTGCAGCATTGATGGTCCGATTCCTCGGCAGCATTTCCCAGTGAATAATGCCTTCCATGTCCCACCAGACACACAACATGATCTTCGCAGGATGAAATTCATGTTTCGGACGTGGTGTGGGCGTCTTGCTTGAGCTTAAACATTCCTTTCGATGCCTGAAATTCACGTACAGGAACCATTTTTCATCTCCAGTAACAATACGTGACAGAAAAGGCTTGTATTGCTGAGAACATTCGCGATAACGGGCGAGCAAGGAACCACATATAGCAACATGCTGATTCTTGTTGTCCTCGGTGAGAGTGTGATGCACCCAAGACCCCAGGACCTTTCCCATACGTCCCAGATGTCGCACCACTGTGGCCTAGTCACAGTCCATCTCAGTGGCCAATTCGCGCGTGGCGCTGACCCAAGTGGATGAGATGGTTCAAACAATCCTCATCAAAGTGAGATGGACGACCTTAGCGTGGAGAGTCGTTGAGGTCAAAATTGCCGCATCGGAACCGCTCAAACCATTTGCAGGCTGTCCTCGGAGCAATAGCATCCTCCCCATACACAGCACAAACTTGTTGAGTAGCCTCGGTGGCTGTGGATCTCTTGTTAAATTCGTAGAGGAGCAGATGTCGGAAATGTTCATTCCTCTCTACTGGACACTCCATACTTCCGGACCTGAAAAAAAAACTTTAGATACAACTGGCCATCTGCATAGTCACTTATGACCTGGGAAACACTCGTGTTGACGCATACATATCATCCCAATACACACTGATCAAACACTTCCCTTTTCAAGCAAACCGGAACTTCTTTAGGAGCGTTTTATTCTTTTCCAAATACCATCCAATTCCCCTGAATCCATCCCTTGATCTCATCAGATTGTTTGCCATCCTCGTCAATGTTAACATATTGCCCCATATAAATGTGAGAAATTTTCTGGTCAAATCTAGGTTTCTGAAGATAATCTTAACATTGCAAAAGTAAACATCCTGAGATGGATGTGCGGCATCACGAGAAATTAAGCGATTGAAAATGGAAAGTACTGAGCAATCGATAAATGAGATCTCGAAGCATGACCAAGAGGCAAAACTGTGTTGCTATGGAAATGTATTGTTAAGGAAAATTGGATACGGACAAGGAGGTTAGAATATACACTATATTGACAAAAGTCATCAGACACCCCTTCAAAAGCAAATGAACGCATCCGCTGCTTTGTAAAGATGCGCGGTACAGCTGCAAAACAGTATAAATACAAGCCTGCGGCTGACCGCGATCATATCACACTGTGAGGTTGAGTGAAAATGTCGCGGCGGCAGAGAACTGACTTTGATAAAGGAAAGATTGTTGGGTGTTATATTATTGGGTTGTTCATGAGAGAAACCTAGAGGCGTTTAAACATACCCACGTCAACTGTTTTGAATGTACTGAATAAATGGAAGACACATGACGTGCCTGAAGCAGCAAAACGTACCGGCAGACCAAAGAAAATCAGTGATAGAGGAGGTCGAAGACTCAGGAGAGTCGTTACAGCTAATCGACGGAGTACTACACAAGGCCTTAGTGTACAGGTGAGTAAAAATGCTGGAACCTCAGTATGTACACGTGCCTTTCGCAGAAAGCTTCATTCTATGGGTTACTGTGGTCATGCGGCTGCTCATAAGCCTTTCATCTCCACTCGGAATGCTACTCGTCGTTTGGACTGGTGTAAAGAACATTTATCGTGGACCGTAGATCAATGGAAACGGGTCCTATGGACTGATGAATCCAGATACACGATCCATCAGTCGGATGGCAATGTGTGGGTATGGCGACAGCCGGGGGAACGCTATTTACCACAGTGCACTGTTCCTACGGTAAAGTTTGAAGCTGGCAGTGTACTCGTGTGGGAGTGTTTTTCGTGGTATGGTTATCGTGGACAAACCTGTTAACCAGCACGTCTACCGCGATATTATGGACAACTGTGCCCTACCAACTCTGTAGCAATACTATGGAACCGAGCCTTGTTGGTACCAGCAGGATAATGCACCGAGCTACGGCGTGGTTTGACGATAATTCCCTATCGTGTGTGGATTGGCCAGCACAGAGCCCTGATCTTAATCCCATAGGGCACCTACGGCATGAATTAGAGCGCCGCATAAGAAGTTTGGAACCAAGGCCTACTACTAAGCAACAGTTAGCGGCATCATTATGTACTGAAAGGAAGCGCATACCTATCGCTGTGTTTTAAAACCTTGTCGAAAGCATGTCTCTAAGGGTCAGTGCATGCATTAAGGCCAAAGGTGGACCGACACCGTACTAATGTATGTCAATAAATACTATGTTGTGTTTCTCTTCTAGGTGTCCGGTGACTTTTGTCAGTATACTGTATCTGGAGATTCCTTTGTCAATGGAGCAGTACCAGTCTGCATGAAGCCTATAACTGCGAGCAACGGCCATCAAAGTGTGGGAAAGCTGGTGGGTTTTGAAGCCTATATTGCAATGCATTTTACGTTGGCCGAATCGCACTATTTAGTCGTAAATATTTCTAATTTTGCATCGCAATATGTGTGAGAAAATGCTGGATTTATAAAATCCTAAATTATTTTGAGGCTCCATCAAATTTTATTCTAAATTGAAATACATGAAACGTTAGTAAAAGTTCAAAACAAAGCAAACACTGAAATTGAACACTTCACTCGTGTGTGGAACGCAACTCTCTCCGGTTTGGTATTAACCAAGTTTAATAGACGGTAAGGTTTGCTCATCCCGCCTTCCTCGAAGACGGATAATCGTGACGTCACCGTCCTAACATGTGAATCGTAGATCCGAACTGCAGCTATGGAGGAAGATGTCTTGTCAACAATTTTTATAACTCAAACACAGAGCAAAAGCTCATGCAAAAGCACATTTACAGTAAGTACGAAATAAATTCACAGTCATGTGAATATTTTGCAACGTAGACTTCAAAAATATTGGGTTGGCCAAAAAATTCGTTCGGTTTTTAAGTAAAAATAAAATACACATTTTTCATTTTCACCAATAACCTTATTGAACAAAGCATTCACCTTTTTGTTCCACTACTTTCTGCCATCTTTCAGGCAACTTCATAACGCCGTCTTCCCAAAATGTTTTATCTTTTTGAGCAAAGAACTGTTCCAGATCCCTTTTGCAGTCTTCCAGGGAATTGAAATTTGTTTCCATTAAAATTTTGTAAAGACCGAAATAAATGGAAATCCGAAGGTGCAATGTCTGGTGAATATAGATGATGAATCAGAACTTCCCAGCCAAGCTGTAACAGTTTTTGCCTGGTCATCAAAGAAACATGCGGTCTTGCGTTATCCTGAAGGAAGATTATGCCTTTCCCGGTTACTAATCCCGGACGCTTTTCGTCGAGTGCTGCTTTCAGTTGGTCTAATTGGGAGCAGTACTTGTTGGAATTAATCGTTTGGTTGTCTGGAAGAAGCTCATAATAGAGGACTCCCTTCTAATCCCACCATATACACAACATCACCTTCTTTGGGTGAAGACCGACCTTTGGTGCAGTTGGTGGGGGTTCATTTCGCTTGTCCCACGATCTCTTCCGTTCCACATTATTGTACAATATCCACTTATAAACGCCCGCCACAGTTTGTTTTAAAAACGGAACGTTTTCTTTACGTTTAAGTAGAGAATCGCATGCCGAAATACGGTTAAGTTTTTTTGTTTTCGCTTAACTTATGGGGAACCCAAACATCAAATCGATTAAGATAACCAAGCTGGGGCACACGAATTTCAACGCTTCATTTGGATATTTTGAAAATTTGTTCACGCACATCATCGAAGCAACTATTCTGAATGGCTGTGCAAAAGGGGAAGATGTCTTCATTCCGAGGATTCCACGGATTCCCACAGATATGCCGTTTGACTTCAAGCATCTGCAATTCCCGATTCGTCTGGCCAATGCCATGTCTGTCAACAAAGCGCAAGGCCAGTCATTGGCAGTGGCTGGCATTAATTTGGAGGAACCCTGCTTTTCACACGAACAACTCTGCTCAAGGGTTGGCGATCCTAAAAATCTCTACATTTTTGCTCCCAATGGAAAAACCAAAAATATTGTTTACCAAAAAGTAATAACCTAAACAAATTAAAATAAATTTACTGGAAAATTACAGAAATATATTTTTCATTCATAATTTCCCCGCTGAACTTGGTAATTCCACAAATACTTACCCGGGAAGTACCGGGTACCCCTGCTAGTTTTCATATAAATGTAGAAGGGAAATGCAAAGCACGACATATTATTGTCATATAATAAAGAATTTTTTTATGAGAAATAAGAAAAACATCTCGGCAATATTCTCCGAATTTTTTAATTAAAAATTGAAAACATTATGCATTAAAAAATCTGGTAGAAATTATAAAGATTATTCCAGCTGGTTTACGAATAATGATTCCGACACGCTGCTGTGGTGCAGGTACAAAGAAACGTGGCGATTTGGACAGTGACGTCACAAAGCAATCACCGCAAGTGCAGGATGAGCATAGCCTCGTCATCTACTAACCTTGGGTATTAACATGGTTTCTGTAACCCAAAACCGCGCAATTCAAAATTATCACACAGCTGAAACTGCATGAAACACCGTAGGATATTGTAAACAAATCAAAATTCTCACACTTTGTGGCTTTACGGTTGAGACTAAGGTCATCTCCTGAAGTCTTATTCTAACCACTTTGGATACGAGGGTGTGGAGTTAGGGACACGGATCTCTCACGGATTATTATTATTTTTTTTGATTGGAGGTTTAACGACCACCGTGAGCAACTCAATGGGCTATAAGCAGTCGCCCGTCCCTAATTTAGGGTCACTGGTTCCAGGGAAGGGAGAGAGCCAGTGCCGTAAGACAAACACAACATCCATGCCTCACCGGGATTCGAACCCGGACCCCTTACGGGCGAATGATCAGAGGCCATCGCTTAGACCACTGCGCCACCGGGGCGGCCTCACGGATTAGAGGAAGTCTTAGGATTGTTTCCTGAACATTTTCTAAGGTTTTGTTTTTTTGGTTTTTTTGGTTGGCGGTTTAACGACCACCGTGAGCAACTCAATGGGCTATAAGCAGTCGCCTGTCCCTAATTAAGAGTTACTGGTTCCGGGGAAGGGAGTGAGCCAGTGCCGTAAGACAAAAACAACATCCATGCCTTACCGTGATTCGAACCCGGACTCCTTTTGGACGAATGATCAGAGGCCATCGCTTTGCCTACTGCGCCACCTGGGCGGCTTTTCTAAGTTGAGATGAAGGAATTGTTTTAATAGAACATGAAGAGAAAGTGTTCAGAGTGTACGATGACACAGGACTCATTTGAGTGGAGAAGAAAAATTAGTCACCGGGTTGCCAGTCGAGGGTTACGTCCGTGTTCTTTTTTACGCACATAAATAAAAACAATATTAAAATTTATAAAAACTAAAACCCTAATAAATTTATAATTTAGCTAAAAATGTCTGTATGACAAAAGAGCAGGTTATGCGTCAGCTGGAGTTTCGTTTTTCTTAATTGCGCAGCTGAAAACTAGTGCGCAGTGGTCTACGCAATGGTCTCTGATCATTCGTCCGAAAGATTTCGAATCCTAGTGAGGCATGGATGTTGTGTTTGTCTTACGGTACTGGCTCTCTCCCTTCCCTGGAACCAGTGACTCTAAATTAGGGACGGGCGACTGCTTATAGCCCATTGAGTTGCTCACGGTGGTCGTTAAACCTCCAATCAAGAAAAAAATAGCGAAAACATTTGGAATTCACTAATTGCTTTCCTATCTAATTGTACATAGTAAATATCGTAATAAATGAGCATATTCAGTTTATCGACGTTATGCAGTATCAAAAGGACAAATACCACACACCCCGGCAATTTAAATCCAGAAAAAAACACGTCCGAGTGTATTCACATTTCTCATATTAGCAAAGAAACAGCTGCTGTTAGACAGCACTTTAAACAATCAGAGGATGCCGTCTCTTCCTGAAGCCAGAGCAGTCTTGGTCAGCTGTGTACCGAATTATTACTGTGAATGAATTTGGCATTCTAAAGCTAAGGTCAGTAGACTATTAACCTTGTTTAAATCAGCTGCAGTGCCGTCGCCTTTCAGACCTACGTGGGCTATTATGGGGGGGGGGGGGAGCTAAGCAGATGGGAGGAAGCATAAATTCTTTTGAAGGGTTTGGCAGAAAATATGGCAAAAAAATTAAAAAATTCCGCTCACATGCATTTTATCCTAAGCTGATTATTTTATCCCCAGTATAAAGAAGTTCTCAAGTGATACTGTATTATTCAATATACACTGTACGTTGTACTGTATTTATTCAATATACACTGAAAGGACAAATTAATACGTACACCCCGGTGAAAGTACGCAAAGCAGGACAGCAGCAAATCGCGGTGTGCTAGGAAAACCGGTTGGGGCTATAAATAGAGTTGGCTGGTACGCACAGGAATACATTCCATCAAGTACCAGCATGGGTCGAGGACGAGACTTAAATCAGTTTGATCGAGGTCAAGTCGTGGAAGCCAGGAAGGCCGGATGTTCAATCAGCGCAACGGCGAAACTGTTAGGAATTCCGCGACAAACCTTAGTAAGTGTGTACCAGGAGTACGCGAAATCCGGCAAAACCGCTAAAATTCGCATGAAATGCGACCGTAAAAGTGCATTGGATGATCACAGGCGCCGACAACGGCCCGCATCACACAGACAAATGGGTAGGCTTGTTTGAAGTAAATCACGTAACAATTTAAGGAAGGAGCACCCACAAGTCTATTCTCAAAGACAATCCGTCGACACATGGCACATCTTGGCTGGGATATTAGACGAGCACATCGTATCCCGATGTTAACGGCACAGCACGGCACGATTCGGCTGCAGTTTGCGAAGGCCACCGAAACTGAAGCATGGATGATCGGAAAAGCATCATTTGGCCTCACGAATCCGTTTCACGATGTATCGCGCAGATGGCAGGCAGCGTGTGTGAAGTAAGCCACACGAACCTATGGACCCCGCATGCCAAGTTGGGGTACGAACCTATGGACCCCGCATGCCAAGTTGGGGTACGAAGCGATGTACCCTGCATGCCAAGTCGGGGTATCACAGGCGGGTGGAGGCGGTGAAACTGTTTGGGCAGCTTTCACGTGGTCCGGCCCGGGTCCCTTGGTACCTCTTGAGTCTTCCGTCACTGGTTACAGCTATGTGCAGCTTCTGGCCGGCCATCTCCACCCTTTCATTAAGTGCCTCTGTTCGAACCAAGTTCCGATCTTTGAACAGGACAAAGCTCCGCCCCATCGGTCCAGGCTAGCGACCGATTGGCTCCAGGAGCATAGCAGTGAGCTTACCACACTCGCATGCCTCCCTCGCTCACCGGACATCAACCCCATAGAGAATTCATGGGACATATTGGAACGAGCTGTTCGTGATGAACCATGTTCACCTACATCTCTGTCTACTCAACGCCAAGCACTCTTAGATTGTTAGTTAGCAATACCTGATTCTGCGTTTCGAAACCTCATTGCGTCCGTACCACGACATTTGGATGCTTTCCTGCGAGAAACAGATGGTGCCACACGCTATTAGGTAGGTGTACGTAATAATTTGTCTTTTCAGTGTATGTAGTATGGGAACAAAAGTTAGTATTTTTAGTATGGGAACGACATGGCGAGTTACTGTTTCTTCGCAAATTTAGCTTACTTAGGTCGCTTTTGTTGTTTACGAATTTTAGTTTGTAACCTGACAAGAAAGATCTCTCTCTCTCTCTCTCTCTCTCTCTCGTCGTTTAAAACTATAATCACAACAAGTTAGTAAAATCATGTAATGCATTGTTGTGATACGCTTTCCAACATACCAGAAATTATTACTCAAGTTATGTGGATAATGGCTATGGAATAAATCTCGCTCCTGTGTCCTGACCATTGACCCCATTTCGATGATATTCAACAGAACCGGTTCACTATACCTCAGGAATAACATACTAAAGTTTTGTCGCAATAGAAGCAGTTTTATGCAAGTTATGAGAATAATGGCTGTGGAATAAACCTTGCTTTTGTGCAATGAACTTTGATATTTACACATGTTATGACGCATAAAAGCAATAGAATGGATCTCACTTTTATGTCCTGACCTTTGACCCCATTTCGCCCATTTTCAATAGCGTTCGTCCCCATGTGGTTCCTTACCACATACTAAAATTTCATCGAAATCGAACCATTTTTACGCAAGTTATGACGCATAAGGGCAATGGAATAAATCCCGCTCTTATGCCCTGCCTGAACTTTGATCCCATTTCCAATAGGGTTCGTGCCCAGGTGGTTCCCTACCACGTACTAAAATTTCTTCGAAATCGAACAATTTTTACGCAAGCTATGATGCATAAAAGCAATGGAATGGATCCAGCTCCTATGTCCTGACCTTTGACCCTATTTCACCCATTTCCAATAGGGTTTGTCCCCAGGTGGTTACCTACCACATACTAGAATTTCTTCGAAATCGAACCATTTTTACCCAAGTTATGACGCATAAACGCAATGGAATGGATCCAGTTCCTATGTCCTGCCCTTTGACACTGTTTTGCCCATTTTCAATAGGGTTCGTCCCCAAGCGGTCCCCTACCACATACTACAATTTAATCGAAATCAAACAATGTTTACGCAAGGTATGACGCATAAGAGCAATGGAATGGATCCCGCTCCTATGTCCTGATCTTTGACTCTGTTTCGCCCATTTTCAATAGGGTTCGTCCCCAGGTGGTCCCCTACCACATACTAAAATTTAATCGAAATCAAACAATGTTTACGCAAGGTATGACGCATAAGAGCAATGGAATGGATCCAGCTCCTATGTCCTGATCTTTGACTCTGTTTCGCCCATTTTCAATAGGGTTCGTCCCCAGGTGGTCCCCTACCACATACTAAAATTTCGTCGAAATCGAACCATTTTCACGTGAGTTATCGTGCGGACGGACGGACGGACAGACGACGGACAAAGCTGAAGCATATACGCTTCTTCAACCTACGGTTGGAAAGCGTAAAAGATGGTATGTTTGTACTACGCTCTTAGAAATTCGTTCCATGGAATCCCTGCATTTCGGATAAGTACAAACGCTAAATTTAACAAAGAATTAATTTTTGGTAACAAAATTTCAGTGAATTCGAGAAATTCACATACATTTATCCAAGTTCCCTGGAACCTTAGATATCCAAGTTCCCTGTAATCTTAGATATCCAAGTTCCCTAAAATCTTAGATATCCAGGTTCCCTAGAATCTTAGATATCCAAATTCCCTAGAGTCTTATATATCCAAGTTCCCTTGAATCTTAGATATCCAAATTCCCTAGAGTCTTATATATCCAAGTTCCCTTGAATCTTAGATATTCAAGTTCCCTAGAATCTTAGAGGGTTGCACCCGCCATATGTCCCAACTGCTCAAAATGGGGAGAGGGAGAGGGGCTAGACAAAATTTCCCAACGTAAAAATCCTACACAAATTACGAAAAGAATTCATAGATATACTAAATGAACTGAGAGCCAAAATTTCCTCGGTATAGTTCTGCAGCTCGTTTTTTTTGGTTTTTTTTCTTAAATATTGTGTACTTTAGATCACCAACGTTTACGGGAACGCCTTTTCCTTACCAATTTCTTAAGAGAATGCCGTTCCCGCCTTCTTTCACTACGGACTACGAAGGGACAGCTCAATAAATAAATGTTAGAAAATTAAATCGAACTGTCTCGCTAAATTAATGTGAAGCCGCCAGCTGGAGGGACTTTGGACTTAGCATGCAACAAAGCTGGTCACATGACCTAAACCTGAGTCACGCTACATGCTGAAAGAGAAGCCAAACAGTGGGTGTGGTGCAGTGTGTGTTTGTGTAAACAACCCAAAAGCAATCTCTGTTTAATTATGTTATCTTCACCTCAAGTAAATTTATTTCGTGTGAACTCATCATTACACTTTTTTGAGTAATGTCTTGTTTTTAATAAAAATACTTAACAGCACGGGAACAATTGGGAAGTTTCCGTTGTTACGAGGTTCATTAACTCTCTTGCCATCTTCGTTTCTGTGTTACGCACGTTCCTTTTTAGGCAGGTTAAATAGTACCTAATTTTCTGTCTTTACTTTAAGGACCTAAAACAAAATGTTCCGTTTTGTGCCGGTTTCGTCACAAACAGGTTTTACCGTATTGCTTACTTTCAAATGAAAAAGCACCGAAAAAAATCTTATCCTGAAAAAAATAAAATTTTCAAACGTTGTAATTACGTATGTAAAGCATTATCTTCTTGTTAAATGTAACGTAGCATAGCGCACTTAAATATAAATGTGACAGGTATTTCATTCTTACCTGCAATAAAATTGAAGATCGTGTTCCTGGCAATATCCAGATCCACACTTCACATGCTCACAAGGTCCTGTGATACAAAAAGAAATATTTTCGATAATATGCTTCATGTAATATGTTTTAAAAACAAACCTTGACACATTTTAAAAATTTATTTAAAAAAAACTATTCGGGATAAGAACAAATTTTTTTCAGATCTTGTAAACTTATTTCAAAGAGTTTTTTTTCGTATTGTAAATAAACTTCAATATGAGCACCTTTTGCTGCGTGGAGTATAATAAGCCGATATTCAATGCCTGCCCATGTACGTGCCAAAGTGGATTCTGTATCAGATGCAATTGCAGCAACTATGCGAATTTTCAGTTCGTCAACACTTTGCATGAATAAACTTTGTCTCCCCCACAAGAAGATGTCTAAAAGCGTGAGATATGGAGAGCGAGAAGGTCATGGGATGGTTTCCTCTCATCCAGTCCACCTGATTGAAAATTCTTCATTTAAAATTTTTTGTATAACCTTACCCCAATGTGACGGCGCACCATCTTGTTGCCAAATGGTTTTAGGATGTAAATGGCAAATTTGAGGGATAGGAAAAATTTGAATCATGTCCAAATAAATTTCTTTTATTTCTTTTGTGACTGTGGATTCTTGTTGCTAAGATGGCATTTTATGACCGTGCCACGTTGAAAGTCACTGAGCTCTTCCGTATTGCCCATTCTACTGTTCACGCTTGTCTATGATGCCTGCAACGACAAGGGTGTTTTTATGCCTGTATGTGCCATGGCTCTGGCGCATATGGGCAAATCCACTATAAAAAGGTAGTGTCCGGACACTTTTGATCATATATTGTACATATACAGAGTGTTTCATGACTCATTAGACACAGAAACATCTTTTGATCTAATGAAAATATTGCAATGCAACAAATAGCAATAGAAATAAGCGAACAAAGGCTGGCAGTGACTACGCAATTTACATTCCCCCAGTGCTTACGGTATAAGGAGAAAGTAAAAGAAAATAACAGTATATTAAATATAAGAAAACCGCTGATACACGGTCATATCAGAATAATATGACCACCTACCTAATAATGGGAATAACCATCCTTGGCCCGGATGACAGTGGCGAGACGGCGTGGCATGGACGTAATGAGGCCCTGGAAGGTTGCCCGAGGCACACGTGGCCATTCGGACTGCAGCAGAGCACAGAGGCCTCGGAGACGACGTGGTTGCGGGTTGGCACATCGAACATGTCGATCCAAATAGTTCGATTTTGCCAGACGAGGGAGAAAGGAGACATCGCTGTCGTGTTACTGGAACCAGTCACGCACCCCCTTAGTGACGTGTCACGGCGCATTTTCTGTTGGTAGACACCATCACCACCAGAGTAAACGTCCAACATTAAGGGATGTATATGGTCAGCGAGAATGGACAAGTACCCATTGGCGTTCAGGGACCCATCCAGTGGTACCAGCGGTCCCAGGTGTTATACCAGGGAAACATTCCTCAGGCATGCGCACTACCATCGACGGCCTGTATTTGACCGACATGCGTGTCCGGGTGTTAGTTCTCGTGTGTTTGACATCATATCCGCCGCCACCCGTAACTTCTGTGGAGTAGAAACCTCGATTTGTCGGAGAAGGCAAACTTTTCCCACTCTTCCACTGTCCAATGACGGTAGTCCCATGCGAACTGCAGTCATCGTTGCCGATGGACCTGGGTTAACATGGGCGCCTTGACACAACGTCAAATCCGAGACCCGTGCTTAACAGAGTTTTTTTTTTTTTTTTTGATTGGAGGTTTAACCACCACCGTGAGCAACTCAATGGGCTATAAGCAGTCGCCCGTCCCTAATTTAGGGTCACTGGTTCCAGGTAAGGGAGAGAGCCAGTGCCGTAAGACAAACACAACATCCATGCCTCACCGGGATTCGAACCCGGACCCCTTACGGACGAATGATCAGAGGCCAACGCCTTAGACTTAACAGAGTTCGCTCCACTGTTATGGGGAACAAGCACCTGTGTGCCCCAGCGTTGAATTGGTAAATTGCAGCACTGCTGTACGTCGATCTTCCTTTACTAATCAACAGAGGCGACGTTCTCCTCTGGGTTCGATGGCCTTTGGGGCTCCACAGTTATGACGTCGGGAGTTTCTCGGTGTGCCAGAGATCCATTCTTGGTACCCCTAACTACAGCATCTCGCGAACAGCCCACGAAGTCTACTTTTTCTGAGATGCTTCCACCCTTGGTGTGGTAGCCGATGATTATTCCTTTTTGAATGTCCGTCAAATCACTACCTCTGCCCATTGTGCTCATGTAACGCACTATGGCTCATCTGTCCTGGCCGGCCGCTTATATCTCTGTGTGGTAGACCTTGTCACGTGCACCCTGTGACGCGTCTGGGTGGGTACAATGCGATTCTGGGGATGGTGATATTATTCTGATACGACTGTGTCGATAGTCTTCGCTGGCACACGTATTCTTCCAACACTATCCTCGCCGCCCCGGTGGCGCAGTGGTCTAAGCGATGGCCTCTGATCATTCGTCCGAAGGGGTCCGGGTTCGAATCCCTGTGAGGCATGGGTGTTGTGTTTGTCTTTCGGCACTGGCTCTCTCCCTTCCCTGGAACCAGTGACCCTAAATTAGGGACGGGCAACTGCTTATAGCCCATTGAGTTGCTCACGGTGGTCGTTAAACCTCCAATAAAAAAAAAAAAAAAAAAAAAAAAAAAACACTTTCCTCTTGTTAGGAACAGAAATAACGTTTCTCAACATATGATCTGCCACAAACGTACACAGGTTTTCATGCTGATGGCTCCACAGCAGATTTTGTGCGAGATAAGAGCTGGACTCCAGCTGATGACTTTATTTCCTTAAACAACAACACGCACTGTGCCATCTCCTCTAAACTGAAATTAGCCATTTTGCTTGTTTGAATAATGTGCTGCCATCTCGTGGCGTACCAGGTGGCAGCAGATATTCAAACGAGCTCCACCACTCTTTGGACGACTTAAGAATCATAGAACTAGATCTGCCCTTAGACCTATTGTAGCAAAGAAAAAATATCCTACGTACATATTAGAAAAATCACTAGCTAAAATCTCTGAACGTTTAAAAAAAACTCCGATTACGTGATCAAGTCAACAAGAGAATTTGTGGAGCGCGCAAGAAGCTTAAATATATTTGATAGTGATATATTGGGAAATTTCGACATTCTGTCATTAATCCATCTGTACTTATACCAGAGGCTCTTGCAAACATAGGAGAAATAACCGACACTTCCCGTGAATTCATACCAACCCAAGCAAAGAAAATTATCGGCGCCTTAAGCTTTGCCACTAACAACAACTATTTCAAGTTGGATTGAGGCATCTACAAACAAACAAAAGGAGCAACGATGGGTTCACCTCTATCTTCAGACCTTACGGAAGCAGTACTTAGACCGCTAGAAGATCTCATCTTTCTAAATTGTATCAAGAAACCCCGAGTGTGGATCCTCTACGCTGACGATATATTCTTCATATTGGAAAACAGAGTAAAAGAATTAAATGATTTCATGCACAAGATAAACAAACTACAAAATAAGATGAAGTTCACCATGGAGCTTGAAGTGCATGGAACGTTGAATTATCTTGAAGTCGCGCTCAGAAGAAACGAAACACCCAACTTCGATTTTGACGTTTATCATAAACCGACCGCAGTACCGAACCTTGTCTCTCCTGATTTTCACTGCCCAAAAGAATACAAACTTTCTGCGTTTAGAGCCTGGTTCTATAGAGCATATAACGTATGCAAACCCGACTCTTTAAATAATAAGGAAATTGATAATATTTATAGCAAAAGTCTAAAGGCTGGATATAAGAAAGATGACATAGACTGTGTCATCTTTCTTATATCCAGCCTTTAGATTTTTCTTATATCCAGCCTTTAGACTTTTCTTATATCCAGCCTTTAGACTTTTCTTATATCCAGCCCTACACAGAACTGTAAGAAATCGTATAATGTCAGCAATAATTAAATCACCTAGTAAGACAATGAGATACTCAGGATCCATCACATATGTCACAGGCTTTACATATTGGTTAAAGAATTTATTACGTAAATACAACACGTTAATTACAATGAAGTCCCCGCCCCCGTTATCACATATAATATCAAGCTGCAAGGAGAGACTGTGTGAGAAAGAAAAGGCGGGTGTGTAGGCTATACCATTGGTATATCCTGAGAACACAGAAAAGATATATATCGGAATGACAAAGCGATCCTTGGACACTAGACGTAAAGATCACGTGCGAAGTGTCAACCAGGACATGCGGAATACAGCCCTCGCCAGAGAAGTCATTCATTCATCGGCCGCTCCGGTATGGAATAGTATTAGAAGAATTGCCGCTTACACGAACTTTAAAGAGACTGCAATCAGGGAAACAGTCAAAATCCTATCCAGCAAACTAGCGTGCAATGATATAGTTTTTACTGAACTACCAATGGGTTGAGCATGCGTTATTAAAAGAAGGAAACACATCACGATGCACCGTATATTGGCGTGATAAAAATTCGTGTAACATGCTCGTGATGTCACCCCACGTTATTTTCAAAAACAACCTTTGTTCCTCACGTGTTCTAATTCCATTGCCTTGAAAAAGCCTCCCAGTGAAGTGCGAAAGTTTGGTGAATCTTTGTGCTTACTACAACACAAAAACAAGTCAGTAAAATCATGCAATGCATTGATTATGATACGCTTTTCAACATACCAGAAATCATTACTCAAGTTATGAGGATAATAGCTGTGGAATAAATCTCGCACCTGTGCCTTGACCTATGACCCCATTTCGATGATATTCAACAAAATTGGTTCAGTATACCTCCGGAACAATATGCTAAAGTTTTGTCGCACAATAGAAGCATTTTTAATCAAGTTATGAGGATAATAGCTGTGGAATAAATGTTGCTCCTGTGTCCTGACCTTTGACCCCATTTCTATGATATTCGACAGAACCGGTTCAGTGCACCTCCGGAACAACATGAGAAAGTTTTGTCGTAATCGAAATATTTTTACGTAAGTTATGACGTATAAAGGCGATGGAATGGATCCCGCTCCTATGTCCTGACCTTTCACCATATTTCACCTATTTTCAATAGGGTTCGTCCCCTACCACATACTAAAATTTTCATGGAAATCGAACCATTTTCATGCGAGTTATCGTGCGGGCAGGCAGACAGACGGGCAAAGCTGGAGCATGTACGCTTCTTCAACCTACGGGTGGAAAGCGTAAATAAATGGATTTAATACGCTATATGCGTCTCTTGATTTTTCACAGTGTGGTGTATTTATAATTAGATAACCATCGGCTTTCTCGAATCGTAAATACTAGTTGCCATTCTCGCAATTCGTTTCCATCAACTGAGATCCAGAGCAGCGCCTTACTCAGTGACTCGAGCAATTAACTTTTTTTTTACTCTATTTACTATACCGTGCAAATTAATTGGGACAAGCTATTTTATTCTCAGAATTGTAATGTGATCGCCAGTTGATGCCGGAAACCCACGTAAACCGGTTTTATCAGCTGTGAGGTGGTGTGACTGTTAGAACTTGATAGTAAGAATGTGGTTTGACCGGTTTTAAACAGGAAATAGGCACTTCAGCTTCAGTTGTGAGCTTTCGTGTGTGACAGGTGGATGTTAGTTTTTGCTCTCTGTGAGTACGTGTTGCTTTCGTGTATTGAAAAATGAATAAAAAATGAATATTTCCACAAGGAAGCGTGCAAAAATAATTTCTCTGAAGGATTACATTTCTATGACAGTGAGAGATATCGCTTCTGCAGTTGGTGTAGGCAAATCAAGGGTATCAAGACTTCTTATGCGATACAATGCATCTGGATCATCGTCTCCGAAAAGGAGAGGTAAATGTGAAAGAAAACGAAAAACAACTCCACGAACCGATAAATATCTAATCAGAAATAGTAAAATGAATCCAAATAAAACAAGCACCGACCTTCAAAGAGATTTATTGGCTAGTGGTTGTGATGTTAGTGATTCAACTGTACGCCGTAGGCTTCTGGAAGTTGGCCGGAAGGCAAGGAGACCAACGAAAAACAATATTTCAAGGCGAAAATGAAGATAAAACGTTTAGCATGGGCCAAAAAATATAAATCATGGACTGCTGACGACTGGAAAAAGGTCATTTTCAGTGATGAAACTCATTTATTTGTGCAGGGTTACCAAGCAAATGTCGTTAAACGAAGCAACTTAAGACCTGAGCATGTCAAACAAACTGTAAAACACCCTCTGAAACAGATGTTTTGGGGTTTTTTCACATCAAATGGCACTGGAAGCTTAGTTCCTGTTCAAGGTATGATGAATTCGGCCAAGTACGTTGAAATATTACAACGTAGGATTGTTCCATTCTTGCAAACTTTTGACGGGACATTTCAACATGACTTGGCCCCATGTCACAATTCGAGATTGGTTATGCTGGAAAATCAAATTCATTTGCTTGATTAGCCTGGAAATTCACCAGACTTAAGTCCCATAGAAAACTTGTGGAATATTTTGAAGATACGTTTAGGTAAAATGGACTGTACAACCAAAGAACGCATGATAACGAATGCTATAAAAGTGTGGTTCCACGATTATGAAGTCAAAAATATGTGCACTCAATTAGTGGAGTCAATGCCAAAACGAATTCAAGAGGTCATTTCTGCTAAAGGAGGACATACTTCATACTAATACAGGTATTTATCAGTGTATATCAAGGCATAGAATGATATAAAGGCATAGTTTTAGAAAAAAAGAGTGATTTTTTACTTTGTCTCAATTAATTTGCACAGTATAGTATAAGGTGTGTGGCTGCAGGAGAGTTATCACATCCTCCTTCTCCTCCTGTCTGTCATCAAGGAAGAACAATTTCCTGAGATGAGAGCAGATTTACTTTGTTTTGCTTAGTGGATTAAATGTAACTTAAGAATCCATTCGAAATACACTAGTGGCCAAAATTGTGGAAACCTTTTGGAAATAGTGTATTTTTGAGGTTTGATGGCTCATAACACAACTTTTTTGGAGTAATACCATAAAATTATATGTATATCAATGGAAAGATAATTTCATCAAGAATCTAATGCAATAACTTTTATGAAGGATTTTATATTAGAACAGTAGTTATGAAGAAGAAAAGTGAAACACATAGAAAAAATGAGATATACAAAAATTCTCACCATGTCAGTTAATACTTAGTTGGGTAACCTTTAGCGTTAATTACGGCCTTACAACACCTTCCCATGGAGTGAACCAAATTACCGCACCCTCTGGTACGTATCGCCGGTACACCCAACAGCCACCGCTACATCTCCGACGTTTTGGAGCCTGCAGTCCTCCCTTACCTGCAGGACCTGCCAGCGGCCACTTTCAACAGGACAGTGCGCGCCCGCACGTGGCACGCATCGTGCAACAATTCTTCACGGCCCACCAGGTGTCACTGCTGCCGTGGCCCGCCTGTTCTTCCGATGTGTCGCCCATCGAACACGTCTGGTCGCTGATCGGCAACCGAGTGATAACTCGCGTAAAAATCTGATCGGCAACCGCACGATAACTCGCGTAAAAATCTGATCGGCAACCGCACGATAACTCGCGTAAAATTCGTTTGATTTCGCTGAAATTTTAGTACGTGGTAGGAGACGACCTGGAGACAAACCCTATTGAAAATGGGTCACATGGGGTCAAAGGTCAGGACATAGGAGCGGAATCTATTCCATCGCTCTTATGCGGCATAACTTACGTAAAAATGCTTCGATTGCGACAAAACTTTAGTACGTTGTTCTGGGGGTATACTTAACCGGTTCTGTTGAATATCATCGAAATGGGGTCAAAGGTCAGGGCACAGGAGCGAAATTTATTCCACAGCCATTATCCTCATAACTTGATTAAAATGCGTCTATTGCGACAAAATTTTGGTATGTTGTTCCGGAGGTATACTGAACCAATTCTGTTTAATATCGTAGAAATGGGTTCAAAGGTTAGGGCACAGGAGCGAGATTTATTCCACAGCCATTATCCTCATAACTTGATTGCGACAAAGCTTTAGTATATTGCTTCTATTGCGACAAAACTTTAGTATGTTGTTCCCGAGGTATACTGAATCAATTATGTTTAATATCATCGAAATGGGGTCAAAGGTCAGGGCTCAGGAGCGAGATTTATACCACAGCCATTATCTTCATAACGTGAGTAATAACTTGAATAATGATTTCTGGTATATTGGAAAGCGTATAATTATCAATTCATTGCATGATTTTACTAACTTGTTTATTTTGATTGAAGGTTTAACGACCACCGTGAGTAACTCAATGGGCTATAAGCAGTCGCCATCACTAATTTAAGGTCACTGGTTCTAGGGAACGGTGAAAGACCGTGCCATATGACAAACACAACATTTATGCCTCACCAGGATCCGGACCCAAACTTTTTCGGACAAATGACCGTAAGCCAACGCTTAAACCTCTCCGCCACCGGGGGGCGACTTTAATGCTTTTCACTATCGGCTACAAAGGAATTCGAGCAATCCCCCCCCCTCTACCTGGACACCTCCACCCCACATATATACATACATACGCGGATCTGACTAGTTACGCTACTGCTGTAAGATACAAGTGTTAGTAGAATATCACCTTCAATTTTTTTCTTGCTCTGAATGCGTTGTCCTAAATTGTTTTTCGAAATTCTGCATTTTGTCTTGCACTCCTCTCCTACAAAGCAGTCGTCAGCCACTTTCTGCACTTTCACTGTCCCGGGACAGTCTGAAGAGTGCTACATGAGTCCACTTTCCGTGTTGGAATCACCTATTTTGTAAAGAACTCAGATTTTAACGTCGTGCCACGCTGTCACAACACATCTCCCCTCCTTAACTTCCTTCCTTCCAGCCAGTCACTGTGCCTTGCACTTCTCTCTAGAAAGCGGTCGTCAGCCACTTTCTGGACTTTCACTGTCCCGGGACAGACTTAAGGGGCTCTAGTGTAGCTTTAGGTTACACTTTCCATTTTGGAATCTCATATTTTATAAAGAACTCAAATTTTTACGTCGTGCCACGCAGACACAATACACCCCCCCCTTGTTTACTTTCTTTCGTCCAGCCAGAAACTTTGCCTAGTAGTCCTCTCCTACAAAGCGGTCGTCAGCCACTTTCTGCACTTTCACTGTCCCGGGACAGTCTTAAGAGCGCTAGTGTAGCTTTAGGCTACACTTTCCATGTTGGAATCCCATATTTTGTAAATAAAACAAACAGAGAAATTAGTAGTGATTCCCTCATTGAATTCCTCTTCACCCTCCTCATTAGCCTCCCCTTTCCATACAAATATGAAAACGAGGCTTAAACTAAGGAATTGGAAGAGTGGAGAACAATTGAATTTTCCTGCGGTGCTATTCTGATAACCTGTTTTTGGAGACGTAAACAAATCACTTCCTAGGAAAAATACCTAGGGCTGTATGAAATAAAACACGAGACTTATTGCTTAGCAATGTGTAGATTATATTTTAAAGTTAAATATATTGAAAAATAGCACATTTCAATTTGGTGGACGGCAGGGTGGGAAAGAAACTTCAGCCCACCCTCGCATCCCCTTGGCGACGTCCCTGGAACAGTATGGGCAACTCAACAGACTGTAAGCATTCGTATGTCCCTGATTTTGGGAATCTGGTTACGGGGAAGGGGAGAGAATCAGCCAGTGCCTTAAAAAAACACCATCTTTGCTTCCAGCGAGATTTGAATCCAGACACCTCTCGGTCGAATGACTAGAAGTCAACACTTCATACCACATGGACATTGGAGCCTGTCGAAATTATTGTAAGTGCTCACGCGTGACAAATTGCCTTGAAAAAATAGAAAAAAATAAACTCAAAGATATAACTTACTAACGCAGGAGAAATTTTTCGGATTATCCGTGACATTGTATGGAATCCGGCCATATCGACATTCGCACTTGTAATCACCTATAGTGTTCATGCAGTATGCAAACTTGCCGCAGGGATTTTCGTTTTTGCATTCATTTACATCTGAAAAAGCAAAAAGAGAAAAAAATATGTTAAAATTCATCATTAGATCAGCAAACTCACGAAACATGCGTAGAAATTCACGTCACGAATTTACGTGTCCCGAAACATTTCCCCGAGTTACTGTGCAAAAACACAAAACAAAACAACGAGAACGTTGCAACGATTTAAATAAAACTGGTGCTCATAAACACACTTGTTCTTCAAATACTGAAAGAAGAAATCGAAAAGGTGGGACGTACAAAGGTGACGCACATGGCAAAGTTGCAGTAACGAACTTCGCCGGTGTAGCTTGATTGCGAAAGCATTCGGCTGCGGAGCAGAAGGATTCGAGCTCCGCTGCCGGCAGATTTGTTTTACGCTATATTGCCGCCCGAAATCAAAGTGAACCACCCGGCAGTTGGGTTCTTCAAAAAATATGTGACGTTCGTCCCACACATCGTCTGGAAGTTGTCACAGTTCCTTCTACAGTAAGCTCCCCTTCAAGCGTGGTTTGCCGGCTGACCCGAAAACCTAAGATTCGGTCCCAGCCCTTTCTCAAGGTGGGATATACGTAACATGTGCTATGTTTGTTCCACACATGATCTGGAATTAGTCAAAATTTCTTCTTATACAGTGAGCTCTCCTTCAAGCGTGGTTTGTCAGCTGACCTGGAAACCTAAGATTCGGTCCCAGCCCTTTATCAAGGGGGTATACACTGAGTGGCCACTTTATTATGACCACCTGACAGTTTTAAGCAAATCAGCAATGGATGCACGCTGTTGCCGCCAGAGGGCGAGGCTAGTACAAAAAGGGAAAGCTTAGTGCTTGCGACAGTACTAGAAGTGATTTTTGGGTGACGAGATGGGTGAAAAATGCGATTTGACGGACTTTCAACGTGGGATGATTGTAGGAGCTCGGAGAAATGGAGCGAGTATCACCGAAACCGCCGCATTCGTGAAATGTTCCAGAGCAGCTGTTGTTAAAGTGTTTAAAGACTGGACTGTCAGCCAAAAAACTGGGTCTCTACGTGCAACGTGTGGTCGTCATCGACTAGTGACTGCTCGATCGGAACGGAGAGTGTCCAGACTGGTAATAGACAACAGAAGGGCAACAGTGCAGCAAATGACAGACCATCTTACTCAATGATCCCCTCAAATGATCTCTGCACGCACTGTTCGCCGTACACTGCATCGGATGGGATATGGCAGCCGAAGGCCTGTTCGAACACCTTTGCTGTCTGCAGTTAACAAGAGAAAACGTCTCCAGTTCGCACAGAAGCACAAAGATTGGACAGTCGATAATTGGAAACAAATTATGTGGTCCGATGAATCACGTTTTCAGTTGCACCATGCTGATGGCCGAGTGAGAATTTGGCGGAAACAGCACGAAAGCATGGACCCCAAATGCATTGCTACAACCCTTCAAGCTGGTGAAGGCAACGTTATGGTTTGGGAAATGTTTTCCTGGCATGCTTTGGGCCCTTTAATTCGTGTTGATCAACGTCTGACTGGCACATCATATCTAAACATCGTTGCGGACCAAGTGCATCCTGTCATGTGGATGGTTTATCCCAATAGCGATGGCTACTTTCAACAAGATAATGCGTCCTGCCATAGTGCTCGTATTGTACAGGATTGGTTTTAGGAACATACCGGTGAGTTTACTTTGTTTAGATGGCCCCCACAATCTCCAGATCTCAACCCCATTGAGAATTTGTGGGATGAAGTTGAACGAGCCATCAGACAGCTGGATCCATAACCCTGCAATCTCACACTCCTGGAAAGTGCTATTCATCAAGCATGGTCTCAGATTCCACAAACCACCTATCAACATCTCGTGGAGTCCATGCCACGATGAATCGACGCAGTATTAAAGGCAAAAGGTGGCCCAATTAAGTACTGAGGGGGTGGTCATAATAAAGTAGCCACTCAGTGTATACGTGATATGTGCTATGTTCGTTCCACATATTGTCTAGAATTAGTCAGAATTCCTTCTTCTACAGTGAGCTCTGCTTCGATAGTGGTTTGCCGGCAGACCCGGAAACCTATGATTCCGTCACAGCCCTTTATCAAGGCTTAGGAGATATACTGTATGTGACGTACCTACCTCAGAAATGACGCACATGTCAAGACGCCAAAGCTGCAGCGACAAGCTTCGTCGATGTATAGCTTAACTGAGAAAGCATTCGGTTTGAGGGCCAGATGAATGTGGGTTCGATTCACTCCACCGGCAAATGGCTTTTACGCTATAAATAGTGCAACCTAAAGCAAACTTCTGCAAAAATGTTTCTTTGCGTGACATTCTGTGATCAGGTGAATCCTCGACGCTTCTGTTGAAGAGATAGAGAATACAGACTCTACGCTTGGAATGCATCAACTCAAAACTTAACGTTGCCATTTGCAAAAAACAAATATTGCGAAAACGTTAAACATTTACTTTTCATTTACATGTTCTCAAACTTTCATAAAACGAAATATATCAAGTAAAAGCACGTTAAAAATTTTTTTTTATTATTGTTTGAGTTCACAGTTACTGCTTTTGCTGTACAAGTACATTTTTAAGTGCTGGTGGTTTGAACCTTAGCAACTTAGTATCCGTGAGGATATCATTTCCGCATTTGTTTTGTGCTATAAATTTTAATATCTCTCACGCCCCACCACCTCCACGTGATAGTGATACCACTAAAGTAGAAATTTGCAAGGAGCCATGTTCAAAGCAAACAGAATAGAAATTCAGAATTTGTTTGTAATACTTACTGGTCATCCATGTAACACCTCTCAGAAGACTTAAAAATTTCATCGCCCTGGAGCGGGAATCGAACCCGCATCTCCTGATTTCCGTTCGAGTATGCTAACCATTACAGCAGCCAGGACAATGAAGTTCTAAGCAACTGAGACTAAACAAACATGGCTTAGGAATATGAACATCCTCATAAATTCAGATTCCTATTTCTTTCCGTCCATAAAGTACGTCCGGGATTACAGGGGTTGGGAGGGGGTCCTGACAACCGGACCAAATGTGACATGGGCGAGGGTGTAGGTTTAGTAATTCGGACATCCAGCAGCAAAAATATAGTGGATGGTATTTCTTCGTTATGTTTTCTCTTTTTTTACGCTTTTTTTTTTTGATTGGAGGTTTAACGACCACCGTGAGCAACTCAATGGGCCATAAGCAGTTGCCCGTCCCTAATTTAGGGTCACTGGTTCCAGGGAAGGGAGAGAGCCAGTGCCGTAAGACAAACACAACATCCATGCCTGACCGGGATTCGAACCCGGACCTCTTACGGACGAATGATCAGAGGCCAGCGCCTTAGACCACTGCGCCACCGGGGCGGCTTTTTTACGCTTTCCAACCGTAGGTTGAAGAAGCGTACATGTTCTAGCTTTGTCCGCCTGTCTGTCCGCACGATAACTCGCGTAAAAATGGTTCGATTTCCATGAAATTTTAGTGTGTGGTAGGGGACAATCTGGGGACGAACCCTATTGAGAATGGGCGAAACGGGGTTAAAGTTCAGTGCACAAGAGCGGGATCCATTCCATCGCCCTCATGCGTCATAACTTACGTGAAGATACTTCAATTGCGACAAAACTTTATCATGTTTTTCCGGAGGTATACTGAACCGGTTCTGTTGAATATCATCGAAATGGGTTCAGAAGGTCAGGGCACAGGAGCGAGATTTATTCCACAGACATTATCCTCATTACTTGAGTAATGATTTCTCGTATGTTGGAGAGTGTATCATAATCAATGCATTGCATGATTTTAATAACTTTTTCTTCTTTTAATAGTTAAAAAAGGTATGAAATATTTCAGATTTCTCATGATATTTACCTAAATCAGAATATTTATATCAAGTTCTCGCATTTGTACTACCAAATCTGTAGATGGTATAATCGGGAGTGTAGCAACCCAGAATGCGTGCGTTCATTTGTAGATCTTTATTTCAGAATGATAAAGTTCGAGTATGATTTGGGAATAAATTAATGCCTAAATAATAAACATTTTCTGAAGCAAACGCGTAAATATATGGAACATTCCTTTAAAAAAATTACATGTTTTCTTTCTACTTCTCAACGGACTTCTAAAAGCCGTCGTCAAAAATAAAGGGGGTTGCGGGAATTAGGACGTACTTTTTAGGGGGATAGGTGTCAACAATCGGACAAAATGTGACATGGGGGAGGGGAGGTGGGGGGGTCTAAAAATAGTAAAAATTCACGGACGTACTTTATGGACGGCCCCTAAAGCTATGTTTGCTTAGCCTCAGCTGCTTGGTACTTCACTGTCCTGGGTGGTGTATAACGGTTTGCATACCCGAACATAAATCGGGAAATGCAGGTTCCATTCCCGCTCCAGGGCGATGAAATGTTCAAGTTCTCTGAGAGGTGCTACACGGATGACCAGTATTAAAAGCAGATTCAGAATTTATATTCTGTTTGCTTTCAATATTCTATGGATTCCCATGTATTATGAAGAATATTTCTCCTTTCATTGATTTACTAGGTAGCTTGTCTCCCATTGAAAAGCATTCAAAATTCCTGGTTCTTAGAAGCTGTTACATAGCTTCGAACTCGGAAGAGTCAAAAATAGGGAGATCTCCTCAGTATCTTCTACGCACCAACGGAGTTAGAATTTTATGCGTAGTTTGCGAAAAATGTACAAGTGTTAGATGGACACATAATGTATACAAAAGTCACAGTTCAAACAAGAATAGATGACACTGAAATTTTCGGTTGAAACGAGCCTGTCTTTTGAATCCTTTCCAGCACGAAAAATATATTGCCAAGCAGATTTTTAAAAAAAATAAAAAAATCAGCAAAACAGGAACTACGCTTACATAACTATGGAAAAACTGGGTCTAATTTAAAATGCGTAACGTGAGTAGGATTATTCATAGTCAATGAAACTATATTTAAAAAATCTATCGGATTTCTACCATCTATAAAACATTTAGAAATCAAAACAGTTACTTAAATATACTGGCCACAGGTCCCGAATTCTTAAAGACAGTCCCCGAATTTAGTTTACTGTCCCCTAAAACATCTGATGGCTCCGGGGACGCAAACTGTCATCGAATTTTGATTTTTGTCCTCAGATGTCCTCAAAATTTAGATTTTATGAAAAACACTTTTTTATGCTTTCCAACCGTAGGTTGAAGAAGCGTATATGCTCTAGTTTTGTCAGTCCGTCAGTCTGCCTGTCCGCACGATAACTCGCGTAAAAATGGTTCGATTTCGATGAAATTTTAGTATGTGGTAGCGAACCACCTGGGGAAGAACCCTATTGAAAATGGGACAATTGGGATCAAAGGAGTGGGATCCATTCCATTGCCTTATGCGTCATAACTTGCGTAAATATGGTTCGATTTCAATGAAATTTTAGTATGTGGTAGGGAACCACTTGGGGACAAACCCTATTTAAAATGGGTGAAGTGGGGTCAAAGGTCAGGACATATGAGCGGGACCCATTCCATTGCCTTGTACGTCATAACTCGCGTAAAATGCTTCTATTGCGACAAACCTTTATCATGTTGTTCCGGAGTTGAACCAGTTCCGTTCAATATCATCAAAATGGGGTCAAAGGTCAGGACTCAGGAGCGAGATTTATTCCACAGCTGTTATCCTCATAACTTGACTAAAAATATTTCTATTGCGGCAAAACTTTAGTGTGTTGTTCCGGAGGTATATACTGAACCAATTCTGCTGCCCCGGTGGCACAGTGGTCTAAGGGATGGCCTCTGATCATTCGTCCGTAAGGGGTCCGGGTTCGAATCCCGGTGAGGCATGGATGTTGTGTTTGTCTTACGGCACTGGCTCTCTCCCTTCCCTGGAACCAGTGACCCTAAATTAGGCACGGGCGACTGCTTATAGCCAATTGAGTTGCTCACGGTGGTCGTTAAACCTCCAATCAAAAAAAAAAAAAGAACCAATTCTGTTTAATATCATCGAAATGGGGTCAAAGGTAAGATCACAGGAGCGAAATTTATTCCACAGCCATTATCCTCATAACTTGAGTAATGATTTCTGGTATGTTGGAAAGCGTATCATAATCAATGCATTGCATGATTTTACTAACTTGTTTATACGCTACCAGTTTCCGTCGTACCCACATGCTAACATGGATATTGTAAAAAACAATTTCGATTGCTTTTGTTCTGAATATCACCAAAGACTTTCACAAAATGAAAAAAAAAATCACGCAATTCGCCCTTCAGAGAAATTTAAGGATTATGCATCTTGTTCTTAATTCAACAAGTGTATCTAAGGTAATATACTGTATACTGTATTGATAAAAGTCACCGGGCACCCCTTCAAAAGCAAATAAACTCATCCGCTGCGTTGTTATGATGCGCGGTACAACTGCAAACGGTATAAAAACAAGCCTGCAGCTGACCGCGATCATATAGCACTGTGAGGTTGAGTGAAAATGACGCGACGGGAGAGAACTGACTTTGAGAAAGGAAATATTGTTGAGCGTTATATTAGTTGGTTGCCCATAAGAGAAACCGAGAGGCGTTTAAACATACTCAAGTCAACTGTTTTGGATGTACTGAATAAGTGGAAGACACATGGCCTGCCTGAAGCAGCAAAAGGTAACGGCAGACCAAAGAAAATCAGTGATACGGGACGTCTAAGCCTCAGGAGAGTCGTTACAGCTAATCGACGGAGTACTGCACAAGACCTTAGTGTATAGGTGAGTAAAAATTCTGGAACCTCGGTATGTACACGTACCATTCGCAGAGAACTTCATTCCATGGGTTACCGTGGTTGTGCGGCTGCTCATAAGACTTTCATCTCCACTCGGAATGCTACTGGTCGTTTAGCATGGTGTAAAGAACATTTATCGTGGACCGTAGATCAATGAAAACGGGTCCTATGGACTGATGAATCCAGATACACGATCCGTCAGTCTGATGGCCGTGTGTGGGTATGGCGGCAGCCGAAGGAACGCTATATACCACAGTGTACTGTTCCTAAGGTCAAGTTTGGAGCTGGCAGTGTACTCGTGTGGGGGTGTTTTTCGTGGTATGGTCCCAACCCATTGGTTATCGTGGAAAAACCTGTTAACCAATACGTCTACCTCGATATTCTAGACAATTATGCCCTACCAACTATGTGGCAATACTATGAAACCGAGCCTTGTTGGTACCGCCGAGCCATAAAGCCTGGACTGTTACGGCGTGGTTTGACGATAATTCCGTATCGTGTGTGGACTGGCCCAGATCTTAATCCCATAGAGCACCTATGGGATGAATTAGAGAGCTGCATAAGAAGTTTACAACGAAGGCCTACTACTAAGCAACAGTTAGCGGCAGCATTATGTACTGAATGGAAGCACATATGTATCGCTGTGTTCCAAAATCTTGTCGAAAGCATATCTCGAAGGGTCAGTGCTTGCATTAAGGCCAAAGGTGGACGGACACCGTACTAATGTATGTCAATAAATGCTATGTTGTGTTTCTCTTCTAGGTGCCCGGTGATATTTGTGAATATAGTATATTTCAGCTCTGCTTTGTCAGTACAAATTGCCAATATTCTATAAGATATATCTCTTTAAGATATTTTTTGTTTGTTTGGGAGACAAACAAACAAAAAATTTTAAAGACCACTGTGGGCAACTCAGTGGGATATAAACAGATGCCTGCCCCTAATTTAGGGCCACCGGTTCCAGAGAAGGGAGACAAAACTTTCTTCTTTTACCCAATGCCATTCGCCACACTAAAGATGGGAAACATAATCCTCTTTAAATAACGCTCAGTTTTTCCACTAGAGGGCGTAAATATCAAAATCTTTTACTCGGTACCTGTACTTCCAGGTGAAATATTTGAAAAATTCCCTTTTCTTAGCATAGCTTTTGCTAAGAAGAATACTTTCCGCATGTTTTCTATTTTTCCATTACGCCCATTCTTCCGCTAGGGAGCGTAAATTATTAATTGGTGCGTCAGAAATCCGGGAAATGGACCGCAATATCGCACGACTGCACGAGATGACAGACACTCCCACCGCATGGAAGTGACCGATTGCACAGCGACAACCACTACGTTAGCACTGCAGTGGAGCACTGTCATTGGTCAGATTTTGTCCTGCAGCATAGTTTGAAATTGTCTGCTTAACAGAAAACTGGTCGCAGCAGCCCACTGCTGCTCAATCCTTTGACCCTCAACCACAGACGCCTTAGGCTACAATGGGGTCACGAACACAGATATTGGCGGATGATTGGAAAAACAGGTAGTGTTTTCTGACGAGTCACGATTCAACTCGATGCACTATGATGGTTGCATTCGTGTTCGAAGACATCGTGGTGAATGGCACCATGCAGCGTCATACCGGCCCAATGCTTAGCGTCATGATTTGGAATGTCACTGGGTTCAATTCGCGATGTCGCCTGATACGAGTTAAGGGAACTCTCAACAGCCAGATATACATCATGGTTATTTTAGAGATAGAAGTGATATCCTTCTTTCACAGCTGACCTGGCGCTGTATTGCAGCAGGACAATGCTCTGCCACATGTAGCCCGGAATGTCCATGACCTCTTCCATGTACAACAGGTACCGCTTCTTCCCTGGCCTCCACATTCACCGGATATATCCCCGATAGAACATGCCAATGATATGGTAGCTAAGCGACTGGTGCATCAAGTGTCGCCGCCAGTCACTACAAATGAACTCTGATCACGCATAGAAGAAGCCTGGCAGGCTATTTCCCAGGACGATATCAAAAACCTCTTCCATTCAATGCCACGCCGTGTCGGCTGTTATTGTTGCTGGAGGTGGTTTCACACGATGCTGAGTTTTGAACCGAAAAAATCTTGTATAGCTCTACAAATGTAGTCAATTATCTCTTGTATCGAGAAATCTGTAATACACAGTCGAGTCACATTATTGTGACCACCTCCTACTTTTGACGTCAACAGTGCGTAGCCAATGAAAGAAGGCACGTGTCTTGAGCTGGCTTCGAGGGTATATAAGGTGTGCTGCAGGCATTCTGAAAACATATCACTCGTGGCTGTCATGAATAAAAGGAGCGTTTTATCAGATTTGCAAAAAGGGGTGATTATTGGCTTTCGGGCCAAGGGTGGCAGTATTTCTGAAACAGCGCAGTTTGTGAACTGTTCGCGTGCTTCTATGGTTAAAGTACATCGTATTTGGAGAAATGGTACTATTGCGAATATGCGACTCGGAAACTGCAGAGAACCACGTGCCACTGAAGTAAGAGGTGAACGTCGGCTTCGATGGGCGTGAGGGCCGATCGACACGCTACAGTGGAGCACCTCACTGGCCGAATGAACGAGGGGGCTACCGGAAGTGTATCTAAAACGACAATTCAGCGAACCCTGCTCCGTATGGGGCTCCGACGCAGACGGATGGTCACTGCACCTATGCTAATGAAGGTGACGCAGGAAACTGCAGCGATGCGGAAACTGCAGAGCACCACGTGCCATTGAAGTGAGAGGTGAACGTCGTCTTCGAGGGGCGTGAGGGCCGATCGACACGCTACAGTGGAGCAACTCCCCGGCCGAATGAACCTGGGGGCTACCGGAAGTGTGTCTAAAACGACAATTCAGCGAACCCTGCTGCGTATGGGGCTCCCACGCAGACGGATGGTCACTGCATCTATGCTAACCAAGGTGCATCGGCAGAAAAAGCTTACATTTGCACGGCAGTATCAGAATTGAACCTCCGCTGATTGACAAAGATTTGCTTTCTCCGATGTGCCACGTCTTCTGCTTCATCCAACGGATGAACGTTGGCGTATAAGGCGAGAAACATCGGAGAACAAACACTCTTCAACCATTGTTGGCAGAACACAAGCTGGTGGGGGGCAGTGTTATCGTCTGGGGAATGTTTCCGATGCATTCTCTGGGCTCTCACATACCTGTGGAAGGCACTATGAACCGAATTCGTTATGAATCCATTCTTGCAGACCACGCACACCTATACATGCTGATTTTCTTTTCCGGAGCGGATGGGATCTTCCAGCACGACAATGCGAAGTGTCACACAGCTAGAAATGTCCGAGAGTGGTTTGAAGAGCACGATTAAAACTTCGAAGTACTTCCTTGGCTTCTTAATTCCCCAGACTTAAACCCAATTGAGCATCTATGGGACCACCTCGATCGTATTGTTCGATCTATGTATCCTCTACAACGCACCCTCCAGCAGCTGTCAGATGCACTGCAGTCAGCATGGCTCCACATACCTGTGAACACCTTCCAGCACCTTATTGAGTCACTCCCAGACCGTCTATCTGCTATCCGCGGTGCACACGGCGGTTACTCCGGATATTAGCTGGCGGTCGCAATAATGTGACTCGACCGTATAAATTTAATTTGAATAACGCGATTCTTTCTTGGTGTTGCAATTTTCACGAACAGTCCTTCAGTGAGGGAAGCGCGTGCTAGAAGAAACGGCCAGCATCTTGGACTCGGAAGTCGATTCCCACGAGCTGTTGTGACTGCAACGGCATATAACTGCTATACCATGAACCAAGGTAGCATGGCCTTCAAACATCTTGCAATCCAGCGACACATCAGACGAAAAAAGTACGAGATTGTACTGAAAGTGATGCAAATGCGGGCATAACCTTTTGTTAACTGAAAGAGGTCGTTCAAATTGTACATGTTGGTAGAGTAACTTTTTCTCTATGCAAAGGTACTACGCAGTATAATCTCCATCCCAAGCGATGCATATTTGCGTCATCGTTGAACTCAACTCTCGAAACCCTCTTTGAAAAAATTTAGGTGTGGACTGTTGTGCCCACTTCTTCACAGCCACTTTCACCTCGTCTGTGTCATCAAATCGTTGTCCCTGGAGACTGTCCTTCATTGGACCAAACAGGTGGAAGTCGGAGGGCACTGCATCTGGGCTGTACGGTGGATGGTGTCGCATTTCATCTAGGCTGTACGGTGGATGGTGTCGCATTTCATCTGGCCTGTACGGTGGATGGTGTCGCATGTGTGTGGTGTCGCATTTTCATTGTGAATGTGGATCCGTTTCAGATTCTTGTTCAGTCTCTTCCTCCTTATGGCTTCTCTAAGCTTCTTAAGTATCTCAGTTTACCGCTCGCTGGTCATGGTATGGACACATTCCAGAAAATCAAGGACAATGACACCCCTGTCATCCCCAAAAAACAATCACCATGACTTTCTGTGCTGATCGCTGGCTTTTGAACTTCTTAAGCTTTGGTGAAGAGGTGTGACGCCATTCCATGGATTTATTCTTCGTTTCCAGATCCTATCCTAAAGATACGCCCACGTTTCATCCCTTGTCACCAGATCAAAAACAATGTGCCTTAATTGGCTTCAAACGCTTCCAGCAGATTAGAGCCAGATTTCCACCCTTTCTCTCCTTTAAATCGGGTGTCAAATGCCGAGGTACCTACTTTGCACACACACTTTCCGATACCCAAAGTTCGGGGTCGGCAACATATGGCTCGCGAGCCAGATATGGTTCTTTGAGAATCTAAATATGGCTCCTTTGATACTTGAAGGAATGGAAAAGTTTTCAAAGTTTCAGCTTCCACTTCGACGTAATTCTACTTCAACGAAAAATCCCATTTACTCTCCAACGTGAGAGACAGGAACCTAAACATATTAAACCTTTGACGATGACCGGAAAAACTTATTTTCCAATGCTTGTGTATTTGTGAGTGATTGTGGGCTGCACGGCCATGAACCATCGTTCAAGCTCATTCGCTCTCTCTTCTCCCGTGCAGACGGCTCTGCACCCGTTGCACTTCTGCGCAACTAAACGGCTTGGTTCAAAGTTCAGTTCGGAGGCGCATCAGAGAACCAATTGTTTTCGAGTCATGGGACAGTCTTCCTGAATCACATTCTTCTTTGAAGAAATACGCACATCGCATATTGGCTATATTTGATTCAATTTATTGCTGTAAGTACACATTTTCCACCATGAATCTGATAAAAAGCAAATTGAGAAGTTCACTCACAGATGAGAGTCTCCAGGAATGTCTGAAGATCAAACTAACGCAGTACCAACCGGACATTGAAAATCCAACAAGCAGGATGCAATGACAGATTAACAGTAGTCACTAAAACTAAAGTTTGTTAAAATTGTAACATTTTTTTCTTTTATTTTTCACTTCCAATTAATTTGTGACGAAGAAGCTGAAAATCCGAGGTCAGCAAAAAAAAAAAAAACGAATTCTGAATATTTCTTCTCCCTTCGTTTTTTTGCTTGCACTGTGTTTTTTTTTCTTTTATAGTAAAAGACAGTTGCTATCGGTACTCTGTTAACTACGCAGGTATGTTGTAACCTGGGCATCCATATTTATCAGAAGTGAAATTCAGTAGCCATTTTTGAGATAGTAAATTGTAATCATTTTCCTCCAATTTCCCGCCATTTTGATGAGATGGGAAATGGGTAAAGTACTCTTTTGTAACGCATCGCAACAGAGGGAGTGTTAGATTTATGGTTACGTGGACATTTTCCTGCGAGGGAGAAAGAGAAGAGGGGGACAGACAGCGAAGCCAATTAAAGAACTTAGAGTTTTCAGAGAGAAGGCATTTTAAGGTGAGTCCGCTTTTTCTAGGGTAGACGTTCGACTTCACTTTTCGGCAGGGGACGACTTTTTTGGGGGGTTTCTCAGCAAGAGGATAGATGACTCTGCAGGAAGTTGAGGGATATGCAGAGCGCTTTTATGCAGACGTTTTTTTGCGGCGCGTTTTACGGACGGCAAAAAACGTGACGTTTTTTGCCGTCGTTGCTTGTCTTTTTATGCGGACGTTTCGTGCCGCGCGCTTCGACGACGGCAGATTGTGTAGTCAGTGCTGCCAGTAGTGACTCTTCGCATTCTATGCAGAGTGGAAGATGGATCCGTGCGTGATGTATTGTTTGTATCGGCGCAAAATATCACAACCTGTCGTCGAAGACAATAACATTTTCAGCAGTTATTTAATTTATTTTTTTATATTTTTTTCAAAAATTTTTCAAAACCTGTGTGCTTTCAAAACACCTGAACATGATGCCCAAAATTTTTGATTTTTTCTTTTTCAATTAAACAATTTGATTTATTTCCGATTTTCATTACCAGGGCAGTTCAAATTTGTAAAAATTCTTGTAAAAGACGCAAAACTTTTTTTTCTTTTTCCAACACCACTGGGGCAATTGAGGCTTAAAAATTTGCAGTGATGCACGTTTTGGGTACTTTCGAGTTTTCTACCCCCAACCGATACGAATATTTTTTTTTTTTATTCTTATTGTGTCTAATATCTTCGTTATACATGGTATGGTCACAAGTAAAATAACTGTAATTTGACTCTCCCGGATTTTTGTCTCTCACCTTTTACATACACATTGCATGTAAAAGATGAGAAAGCTATTCCTTAAACAGCAATTTTCATTGGCAATTTGCACCGAAATCGTACTCGAACGCTGGATGAATTAAAAGAGAAGTACAGTTGCATCATTCGCAACAATGTACTTTTTTTATTCAAAGCTGAAAAAGCGTCAGCAAAGCGACAGGCTACAAGCTAGTAATAAATAATATTAATATTAAACAATAATAATAACAGTTTGAACTAACCAAGACCATGTTTCTCTTTAACATCCAATCCTTCGAACTCCTGGTTAAATAGAGTGCATACTTCGATCCACTGATTTTTTCAGGTTTTTATTTTTGTAGTCCTCCGATGATAAATCTCAAATTGCTCTATTGTTTTTAATAGCATCTATAAAACGTTCCTGTTTCAACATCATCCATCTTATAAAATATAACAATGTCACTTCAACTAGCACAATGTAATCCCACGGCGATGAACACTGATGGACTGATGGACAGTGGACACTTTGCAGACCGGTTGCCAGCGACTCTTGGATTGCAGGTGGGGGGGGGGGGGAGGTTGATTTATTACAAGCCGACGACAGGAAACGCAGCGTTTGCATAAATAGTCCCACTCACCACCATGTACTTGGAAAAGCTGAGCGTCTTTTTGCTGCCCGGCGCCCTCTAGAACACGACGGCATGGATTTCACGACGCGATCGCAAGAAAACGCGACGTCAGTGCATAAAAGGAACAGCTTGTCCCCATTGCTTTACAGACATCATTATCAGTTGCCCTTTGGATTCCGTGCAGGAAGGTCGCACATCGTGTGAGCTCCTGCGAGTGAACTTTAGTGCAAGCTTTTCGTCGTCGTCGGCCGTTCGTCTTGTTCTGCGATTAGATAGTTTCTGGGTTACCAGTCTATCCGAATCAGTCCGGTTAGGGGATCTTTTAGTTGTTAAGCTTTTTTCAAAGCTCAATTAAAATTTTCTCGAATCCACTTCTCTTCGTTTCAGCTTCAAGCCCATCGAAAAAAATTAAGAGAATTTCAAGTTCTGATGTTGTAGAGCAAAAGCCTGACGCCAAGAAAAGCGATGCCGTTTCCCGTTCCACATCTACTTTCACGGGAAATCCGGAGTCAACTGAAAAGCCAGATCCAAGAAGATCTAGAAGAATTAAGAACCTTCCGCCGGAACTTTGTAATAGTATCCAAAAAGAACAAGAAGAAGATTGGTAGGTAAAAAACTTTCTTATTCTGTGCCTCAGAAAATTCTAGGCACGTCATCTGACAAAAAAGTTGTCGATGACTCTTGTATGTCTGTGCCAATTCCAGACATAATATCTGAGAAAATATCAGATATGAAAAAAACACCGGTGAGATGCCCGGGCGATGGGATTTCTGAAAAAATTACAAATATCATTAAAACACCGAAGAGATGCTCGGGCGATGGGATATCTGATAAAATCTCAGATATCATTAAAACACCGGAGAGATGCCCGGGCGATGGGATATTTGTAAAATTTTCAGATTTCAATAAAACACCGGTGGGATGCCCGAGCGATGGAATATCTGAGAAAATACCAGATATGATTTATGAAAAGTCCGAGAAAATTCCGGACAACCTTACCCAAGAGGAAGGTTTTATAGTAAACAGACCTGAGACAGCTTCGGCGTCAGGCTTTTGCAATGAAAAAAAAAAAAAAAGGCCCTTTTTTGGGGCCGAGTACTTTTTTCAATAAAGTTACTGTGCAAATACAAAACACAAAAAGGGTTGAAATAAAAGAACAACCTCAGTCATCTTATGAGCATAAGTTAAGCTCAAAAATAAAGAATGCTGTAAATGACACAGAATTAATGAAAAATGACACAAATAAATACCTGCGTAATATTAATTTATTACACAGAGAAAAAAAAGAGTTGTCCCTAAAAGCAAGGTACAGAACTCTGTGCTAAAAGAAAGGATTGAAAAACATCGCAAAAATTTCCAAAACACAAATGTGACAGAGAAATTGATTGCCGATGTTGACAAATATCTAGGCGAGAAAAAAAAAAGGCCCTTTTAAGAGCCTGATACAGAATTCTGGGCCCCAAGAAAAAATAAAAAAATATCGCAAAAAAAAATTCCAAAACACAAAAGTGATAGAGAAATTAATTGTTGATGTTGATAAAAATATAGATGAAAATGCTACGCATAAGCAAAAAAAAACTGGTTACTCCAACCGTGGAAAAACCAAAATATTTCGCTGGCAGGCTTAGCAAAGAAATTAAAGAGGCAGAAAAAAATAACTGTAATGAAGAGGCTCAATTGCAGTATGCTAATAACAACGATGAAGAAAAAAACAACGGCATATTTAGGGGCCGTTCATTTTCCTCTTTCTCTGAGGAAGGGGGAAAAACAACGGCATTTTTAAGGGCCGTTCATTTTCCTCCTTCTCTGAGGAAGGGGGAAAAAAAACAACGGCATTTTTAAGGGCCGTTCATTTTCCTCCTTCTCTGAGGAAGGGGGTAAAAAAAACAACGGCATATTTAGGAGCCGTTCATTCTCATCTTCCTCCTTCTCTGAGGAAAGGGAAAAAAAAAACAACGGCATTTTTAGGGGCCGTTCATTCTCATTTTCCACCTTCTCTGAGGAAAGGGGGAAAAAAAACAACGGCATTTTTAGGGGCCGATCATTTTCATTTTCCTCCTTCTCTGAAGAAGAAAAAAGCCCTCTTAGTGAAACCTTTCCCTCATTCTCTGAGGATGAAAGCAAATTTGACCTATTAATTAAAAAAGTTAAAGGAATGTCCACGAGTGAGAAATTTACGGAAAAAAAATAAATGGAGAAACCGATAAAAAACAAAAAAATGGTGAATGGACCATCAATCAAATAGCAGAATTAGCTGCCAAACTGGTCAAAAGCAAGGAAGCAATCAATTGTAATTCTGACCAAGTTATCGAAATTAACAGCAATATAAATAAAATTGATACAGTAAAAAATGATGAAAAAAAAACCGAGGATGAATTTTTTTCCTCTGAAACAAATGGACTTAACATATTAATTTGGAATGCGCAAGGCATCAAAAGGCAGCATAGAGAATTCTTAGCCTACCTAAAATACAAAAAATTGACATTGCGCTAATTAATGAATCCTGGCTAATGGACAGAATTAAATTCAAAATTCCCAACTACAAGGTTTACAGAAAAGACAAAACCTCCCAAAGTGGGGGAATTTTGATTGCAGTGAAAGATAAACTAGAGCAAAGTGAAGCGATATGCAACACAGAGGATGGCATGGAAGCGCACTCGGTTATAATTCAAACAAAAAATAACCCGATTAAATTTACGGCTCTATACAATCATCCCAAACACACTATTACCAGGGAAGCTCTAGATAAGCTTTTCGAGGAAAATATTCCTACGGTCATTGCGGGAGATTTTAATAGTAAACACCGCTATTGGCACTGCCCAAGAGCTAATAAAAGTGGGAACAATATTTTCAGATATCTTTTAAACCAAAACATTGACTTGGGGGCGCCTTCTGAACCCACACGAACGGCGCTCAGAGGAACTAGCAATATACTAGATTTTGCACTCCTGAAGAATAATAAATATTACTTTGAAATTCATACTGAGGCGGCACTCTCCTCTGACCACAATCCAGTTCACCTCCAGCTTTATACTGACAAAACTGTGAAGGTAGCACCCAAAATGGTCACTAACTTCAAGCAATTTGAAGGGAAAATTAAACTGGTGCCACCCCCAGTAATTGGAGACTGTAATAGCAAAGAAGAAACTGACACAGCTATTAAACTCTTTAACCTCGCCATTAAAAAAATTATGGAAGAATGTCAAACTCTTGCTAAAGAGAAAAAAATCCGTACTATTTACCCAAAGAAATTTTGGAACTTGTAAAAGAAAAAAATAGGTACCGAAGCAAGTGGCAAAGAACAAGAAATAAAACGTTCTATGACCTTTATTGCTGCATAAATAGACAAATTAAAAGAGAAATCAGAAAATTCGAGAATGGGTCATGGGGTCAAGTATTAGAGGAGGCTCATATTGACTACTCTGAAAATTCGGATAAAAAAAACAAAATGACTCTATGGAATCTTACGTCGAGCTTGCAAAATAAAAATGTCAAATTACTCCCACCCCTTCAAAAAGAAGATGGGACGGTAGTTAGAACTGACGAAGAAAAAGCAGAAATTTTTGCAAACTCACTAGAAAAACAGTTTAAAATAAATGACATCCCTGACACTGATGTAGCCATTAAAATGAAAAAGGCCCTGAATACTTATTTTAGACACGCGGAGGATGTAGAAAATTCTAGAGTCATCGCCCAAAGTGCACAACTCTATGAAGAATTTACTAGTAAAAAAAAACCTGTATTAACATCCCCAATTAAAAGCAAAGAGAAAATCTCTTTTAAAAAAAATAGAAGCACCAGGCAAATAAAACAACAGCCAAAAGTACAAAATGCTACGGTCTCCTTTACGTCCGATAGACAAGTTAAAGGTGCTACGACCTCTCGCGGGTCCGGAACGCCAGAAACTGAAAAGATCAGAAATAAAAAAAGGCCTTTTAAGGGCCAAAAAAATTTTTTTGTTCCTCCTGACTTTGAAAAACCACTACCCATCAGTGAAAGGGAAGTTAAGTTTCATATTAACAATCTTAAAAATAAAAAGGCACCAGGCAATGATGGCATAAATAATAAAATTATGAAAACATTACCGGAAGAGTATGTGCAAACCCTTACTAAAATATACAATTGTGCCATTAAATTAAATTATTTCCCTGATATTTGGAAGACAGCAGAGGTAATACTATTACCCAAGCCAGGCAAAAACCCGGCAATTCCTGAAAATCACAGACCGATTTCGTTGCTCCCAACCATGGGAAAAATCTTTGAAAAATAATTCTTATTAGAATGCAACAATTCTGTGAGGAATTCCCAGTAATTCCATTTACTCAAGGAGGTTTTAGAGATAAACACTCCACGGTGCACCAACTCTCTAGAATAACTGAAAAATGTGCTGAAGGAATTATAAAAAAGGAACACACAGCAGCCATATTTCTGGATGTGGCAAAAGCATTCGATAAATGCCCACATGAGGCAATTATCTACAAACTAATAGCACATGATTTCCCACCCTGGATTATACATATAATCAAATCATACCTCACTAACAGAACATTCTGTGTAAAAATCAATGGGAAAAAATCGTTAAAAAAAAATCGAAGCTGGTGTACCTCAAGGCAGTGTACTCGCACCAACGCTGTATTCTATCTTTACGTCAGACTTTCCCAACTATAATAACAGGAATCTGACTACAGCTCTCTATGCTGATGACACTGCACTCGCTTATACTTCCAAAAATAAAAATCAAGCAACTTTCATGTTGCAACATTATGTTGAAAAACTTGAGAAATATTTCTTAGATTGGAAAATTAAAATCAATACCGAAAAAACTCAAGCAATTCTATTTTCTAGGATTAAATGCAATCACAATCCAGACTTTGAAATAGAAATGTATAAAAAAAATACCTTGGGTAAATGATGTTAAATACTTAGGACTTTTCATGGACCACAACCTAAACTGGAACAAGCATATTAAAGAAACTGTGTCCAAATCTCTTAAGATCAGAGGAAGTCTCCAGCCAATAATAAAAAATAAAAGGCTTAGCAGGAAAAACAAAACTTTGATATGGAAAGCCTGTATCAGCCCTGTTATTACTTATGCCTGTCCTATCTGGGGTAACTGCAACAAACAGCAGAAAAATAAGAAAAATTACAAATATCATCAAATACCATATATCGTAGGGTTTTATTTCAAAATAAAACCCTACGATATATGGTTGGACTTGATGGAAGAACTTCAAACCATGCTATCCGAAGCATGCTAAATATTAACTCCATCCATTACACGATGTATGACTTAGCTTATAGATACTATGAAAAAGCTAAGATTCATCCTAATCCTCTAGTCAGAGCGGCCATTAACTATACTGTCAATGAAACTGACAGTTATAAAAGGCCAAAAACTATCTTGAATAAAGTTCTAGAAATGAACCCAATTCACAGCTACCCTAGCAAAAAAAATAACAATAATTGGGACTAGGTTTAGAGGTTATTTCTCACCTATGAAGAATTTCTGATAAAAAAAAAAAAAAAAGGCTCTTTTAAGGGCCTTACTCTGATTGCAAATTTACTTCACACATGTGAATTAATCTCGTTAAATAAAAAAAAAAAAAAAAGGGGGGGGGGTGGGATCCTCTAAGAGCCGTACTCTGTTTTGAAAACATACTTCACCCATGTGAAGAAACCTAGTTAAATTAAAATGAGAAAAAAAAAAAAAAAAAAGGGCTTTTTTAAGGGCCGAGCAAAATGTTGCATAAAAGATTTATCTTTTTTGTACTAAATATCTCTGCCCTTAAAAAAAACAAAAAAAAAACAAGGTATTGTTGGTCTTGCCTTTTATGTTAAAATTTGTTGTTGTTTTTCCTTAATTAAAAAAACAAAACAAAACAAAAAAAAAAAAGGCCCTTTTAAGAGCCGAGCAAAATGTTGCATCTGAAACCTCGATCGGTGTAACTTTGTGATCACACCACCTCAGCTATGGTTAATCTGACATGCCTGTCAAGAATCAACAAAAGTAAACCAGTAAAAAAATTCTGTAAACCAATGGGGAAAAATCTTTTCTCTCATTGGCTGGCGAGCAACACTGAGCAAATGGCCAGTTTTGTCTTACCCGGAGTTCAAAGACGATTCTTCTCTGGGAAAGATGTTCTGTGTGTGATGATTTTTTTTTCCAGGTTCCCCTCTCCCGTGTCCTTTCCTTCCTTTCCCCCTGTGCTCTTCTGTGGCACAGATGTACCGGGCATTTTTCTGCGGAGAGAAATAGCACTTGAAATGGCTTGTTGTTACAGGTAAGTATGTAGGGCAGCTTACAACTTCACTTCTTAACGGGTAACCGTCTACTCCCTCTCCTCTAATATTTCCATACTTTTCTTTCGTACTATTCTATCAGGGAAATCTGTTCCCAAACATCTAATATTTCTCTTTTTCACCTGACAAAAGGCGCAGAGCGCTGAGGGTTCGGGTCTCTCAACCTCAGATAGGAATTATCTCTCTCATTGCTTTACAGACATCAGTTGCCCTTTGGATTCCGTGCAGGAAGGTCGCACATCGTGTGAGCTCCTGCGAGTGAACTTCAGTGCAAGCTTTTCGTCGTCGTCGGCCGTTCGTCTTGTTCTGCGATTAGATAGTTTCTGGGTTACCAGTCTATCCGAATCAGTCCGGTTAGGGGATCTTTTAGTTGTTAAGCTTTTTTCAAAGCTCAATTAAAATTTTCTCGAATCCACTTCTCTTCGTTTCAGCTTCAAGCCCATCGAAAAAATTAAGAGAATTTCAAGTTCTGATGTTGTAGAGCAAAAGCCTGACGCCAAGAAAAGCGATGCCGTTTCCCGTTCCACATCTACTTTCACGGGAAATCCGGAGTCAACTGAAAAGCCAGATCCAAGAAGATCTAGAAGAATTAAGAACCTTCCGCCGGAACTTTGTAATAGTATCCAAAAAAGAACAAGAAGAAGATTGGTAGGTAAAAAAATTTCTTATTCTGTGCCTCAGAAAAATCTAGGCACGTCATCTGACAAAAAAGTTGTCGATGACTCTTGTATGTCTGTGCTAATTTCAGACATAATATCTGAGAAAATATCAGATATGAAAAAAACACCGGTGAGATGCCCGGGCGATGGGATTTCTGAAAAAATTACAAATATCATTAAAACACCGAAGAGATGCTCGGGCGATGGGATATCTGATAAAATCTCAGATATCATTAAAACACCGGAGAGATGCCCGGGCGATGGGATATTTGTAAAATTTTCAGATTTCAATAAAACACCGGTGGGATGCCCGGGCGATGGAATATCTGAGAAAATACCAGATATGATTTATGAAAAGTCCGAGAAAATTCCGGACAACCTTACCCAAGAGGAAGGTTTTATAGTAAACAGACCTGAGACAGCTTCGGCGTCAGGCTTTTGCAATGAAAAAAAAAAAAAAAAAAAAGGCCCTTTTTGGGGCCGAGTACTTTTTTCAATAAAGTTACTGTGCAAATACAAAACACAAAAAGGGTTGAAATAAAAGAACAACCTCAGTCATCTTATGAGCATAAGTTAAGCTCAAAAATAAAGAATGCTGTAAATGACACAGAATTAATGAAAAATGACACAAATAAATACCTGCGTAATATTAATTTATTACACAGAGAAAAAAAAGAGTTGTCCCTAAAAGCAAGGTACAGAACTCTGTGCTAAAAGAAAGGATTGAAAAACATCGCAAAAATTTCCAAAACACAAATGTGACAGAGAAATTGATTGCCGATGTTGACAAATATCTAGGCGAGAAAAAAAAAAAAGGCCCTTTTAAGAGCCTGATACAGAATTCTGTGCCCCAAGAAAAAATAAAAAAATATCGCAAAAAAAAATTCCAAAACACAAAAGTGATAGAGAAATTAATTGTTGATGTTGATAAAAATATAGATGAAAATGCTACGCATAAGCAAAAAACTGGTTACTCCAACCGTGGAAAAACCAAAATATTTCGCTGGCAGGCTTAGCAAAGAAATTAAAGAGGCAGAAAAAAATAACTGTAATGAAGAGGCTCAATTGCAGTATGCTAATAACAACGATGAAGAAAAAAACAACGGCATATTTAGGGGCCGTTCATTTTCCTCTTTCTCTGAGGAAGGGGGAAAAAACAACGGCATTTTTAAGGGCCGTTCATTTTCCTCCTTCTCTGAGGAAGGGGTAAAAAACAACGGCATATTTAGGAGCCGTTCATTCTCATCTTCCTCCTTCTCTGAGGAAAGGGAAAAAAAAACAACGACATTTTTAGGGGCCGTTCATTCTCATTTTCCACCTTCTCTGATTAAAGGGGGAAAAAAAACAACGGCATTTTTAGGGGCCGATCATTTTCATTTTCCTCCTTCTCTGAAGAAGAAAAAAGCCCTCTTAGTGAAACCTTTCCCTCATTCTCTGAGGATGAAAGCAAATTTGACCTATTAATTAAAAAAGTTAAAGGAATGTCCACGAGTGAGAAATTTACGGAAAAAAAAAATAAATGGAGAAACCGATAAAAAACAAAAAAATGGTGAATGGACCATCAATCAAATAGCAGAATTAGCTGCCAAACTGGTCAAAAGCAAGGAAGCAATCAATTGTAATTCTGACCAAGTTATCGAAATTAACAGCAATATAAATAAAATTGATACAGTAAAAAATGATGAAAAAAAAACCGAGGATGAATTTTTTTCCTCTGAAACAAATGGACTTAACATATTAATTTGGAATGCGCAAGGCATCAAAAGGCAGCATAGAGAATTCTTAGCCTACCTAAAATACAAAAAAATTGACATTGCGCTAATTAATGAATCCTGGCTAATGGACAGAATTAAATTCAAAATTCCCAACTACAAGGTTTACAGAAAAGACAAAACCTCCCAAAGTGGGGGAATTTTGATTGCAGTGAAAGATAAACTAGAGCAAAGTGAAGCGATATGCAACACAGAGGATGGCATGGAAGCGCACTCGGTTATAATTCAAACAAAAAATAACCCGATTAAATTTACGGCTCTATACAATCATCCCAAACACACTATTACCAGGGAAGCTCTAGATAAGCTTTTCGAGGAAAATATTCCTACGGTCATTGCGGGAGATTTTAATAGTAAACACCGCTATTGGCACTGCCCAAGAGCTAATAAAAGTGGGAACAATATTTTCAGATATCTTTTAAACCAAAACATTGACTTGGGGGCGCCTTCTGAACCCACACGAACGGCGCTCAGAGGAACTAGCAATATACTAGATTTTGCACTCCTGAAGAATAATAAATATTACTTTGAAATTCATACTGAGGCGGCACTCTCCTCTGACCACAATCCAGTTCACCTCCAGCTTTATACTGACAAAACTGTGAAGGTAGCACCCAAAATGGTCACTAACTTCAAGCAATTTGAAGGGAAAATTAAACTGGTGCCACCCCCAGTAATTGGAGACTGTAATAGCAAAGAAGAAACTGACACAGCTATTAAACTCTTTAACCTCGCCATTAAAAAAATTATGGAAGAATGTCAAACTCCTGCTAAAGAGAAAAAAATCCGTACTATTTACCCAAAGAAATTTTGGAACTTGTAAAAGAAAAAAATAGGTACCGAAGCAAGTGGCAAAGAACAAGAAATAAAACGTTCTATGACCTTTATTGCTGCATAAATAGACAAATTAAAAGAGAAATCAGAAAATTCGAGAATGGGTCATGGGGTCAAGTATTAGAGGAGGCTCATATTGACTACTCTGAAAATTCGGATAAAAAAAACAAAATGACTCTATGGAATCTTACGTCGAGCTTGCAAAATAAAAATGTCAAATTACTCCCACCCCTTCAAAAAAGAAGATGGGACGGTAGTTAGAACTGACGAAGAAAAAGCAGAAATTTTTGCAAACTCACTAGAAAAACAGTTTAAAATAAATGACATCCCTGACACTGATGTAGCCATTAAAATGAAAAAGGCCCTGAATACTTATTTTAGACACGCGGAGGATGTAGAAAATTCTAGAGTCATCGCCCAAAGTGCACAACTCTATGAAGAATTTACTAGTAAAAAAAACCTGTATTAACATCCCCAATTAAAAGCAAAGAGAAAATCTCTTTTAAAAAAAATAGAAGCACCAGGCAAAGAAAACAACAGCCAAAAGTACAAAATGCTACGGTCTCCTTTACGTCCGATAGACAAGTTAAAGGTGCTACGACCTCTCGCGGGTCCGGAACGCCAGAAACTGAAAAGATCAGAAATAAAAAAAGGCCTTTTAAGGGCCAAAAAAATTTTTTGTTCCTCCTGACTTTGAAAAACCACTACCCATCAGTGAAAGGGAAGTTAAGTTTCATATTAACAATCTTAAAAATAAAAAGGCACCAGGCAATGATGGCATAAATAATAGACTTATGAAAACATTACCGGAAGAGTATGTGCAAACCCTTACTAAAATATACAATTGTGCCATTAAATTAAATTATTTCCCTGATATTTGGAAGACAGCAGAGGTAATACTATTACCCAAGCCAGGCAAAAACCCGGCAATTCCTGAAAATCACAGACCGATTTCGTTGCTCCCAACCATGGGAAAAATCTTTGAAAAAATAATTCTTATTAGAATGCAACAATTCTGTGAGGAATTCCCAGTAATTCCATTTACTCAAGGAGGTTTTAGAGATAAACACTCCACGGTGCACCAACTCTCTAGAATAACTGAAAAATGTGCTGAAGGAATTATAAAAAAGGAACACACAGCAGCCATATTTCTGGATGTGGCAAAAGCATTCGATAAATGCCCACATGAGGCAATTATCTACAAACTAATAGCACATGATTTCCCACCCTGGATTATACATATAATCAAATCATACCTCACTAACAGAACATTCTGTGTAAAAATCAATGGGAAAAAATCGTTAAAAAAAAATCGAAGCTGGTGTACCTCAAGGCAGTGTACTCGCACCAACGCTGTATTCTATCTTTACGTCAGACTTTCCCAACTATAATAACAGGAATCTGACTACAGCTCTCTATGCTGATGACACTGCACTCGCTTATACTTCCAAAAATAAAAATCAAGCAACTTTCATGTTGCAACATTATGTTGAAAAACTTGAGAAATATTTCTTAGATTGGAAAATTAAAATCAATACCGAAAAAACTCAAGCAATTCTATTTTCTAGGATTAAATGCAATCACAATCCAGACTTTGAAATAGAAATGTATAAAAAAAATACCTTGGGTAAATGATGTTAAATACTTAGGACTTTTCATGGACCACAACCTAAACTGGAACAAGCATATTAAAGAAACTGTGTCCAAATCTCTTAAGATCAGAGGAAGTCTCCAGCCAATAATAAAAAATAAAAGGCTTAGCAGGAAAAACAAAACTTTGATATGGAAAGCCTGTATCAGCCCTGTTATTACTTATGCCTGTCCTATCTGGGGTAACTGCAACAAACAGCAGAAAAATAAGATAACCTCATTTCAAAATAAAACCCTACGATATATGGTTGGACTTGATGGAAGAACTTCAAACCATGCTATCCGAAGCATGCTAAATATTAACTCCATCCATTACACGATGTATGACTTAGCTTATAGATACTATGAAAAAGCTAAGATTCATCCTAATCCTCTAGTCAGAGCGGCCATTAACTATACTGTCAATGAAACTGACAGTTATAAAAGGCCAAAAACTATCTTGAATAAAGTTCCAGAAATGAACCCAATTCACAGCTACCCTAGCAAAAAAAATAACAATAATTGGGACTAGGTTTAGAGGTTATTTCTCACCTATGAAGAATTTCTGATAAAAAAAAAAAAAAAGGCTCTTTTAAGGGCCTTACTCTGATTGCAAATTTACTTCACACATGTGAATTAATCTCGTTAAATAAAAAAAAAAAGGGGGGGGGGTGGGATCCTCTAAGAGCCGTACTCTGTTTTGAAAACATACTTCACCCATGTGAAGAAACCTAGTTAAATTAAAATGAGAAAAAAAAAAAAAAAAGGGCTTTTTTAAGGGCCGAGCAAAATGTTGCATAAAAGATTTATCTTTTTTGTACTAAATATCTCTGACCTTAAAAAAAAAAAAAAAACAAGGTATTGTTGGTCTTGCCTTTTATGTTAAAATTTGTTGTTGTTTTTCCTTAATGAAAAAAACAAAACAAAACAAACAAAAAAAAAGGCCCTTTTAAGAGCCGAGCAAAATGTTGCATCTGAAACCTCGATCGGTGTAACTTTGTGATCACACCACCTCAGCTATGGTTAATCTGACATGCCTGTCAAGAATCAACAAAAGTAAACCAGTGAAAAAATTCTGTAAACCAATGGGGAAAAATCTTTTCTCTCATTGGCTGGCGAGCAACACTGAGCAAATGGCCAGTTTTGTCTTACCCGGAGTTCAAAGACGATTCTTCTCTGGGAAAGATGTTCTGTGTGTGATGATTTTTTTTTCCAGGTTCCCCTCTCCCGTGTCCTTTCCTTCCTTTCCCCCTGTGCTCTTCTGTGGCACAGATGTACCGGGCATTTTTCTGCGGAGAGAAATAGCACTTGAAATGGCTTGTTGTTACAGGTAAGTATGTAGGGCAGCTTACAACTTCACTTCTTAACGGGTAACCGTCTACTCCCTCTCCTCTAATATTTCCATACTTTTCTTTCGTACTATTCTATCAGGGAAATCTGTTCCCAAACATCTAATATTTCTCTTTTTCACCTGACAAAAGGCGCAGAGCGCTGAGGGTTCGGGTCTCTCAACCTCAGATAGGAATTATCTCTCTCATTGCTTTACAGACATCAGTTGCCCTTTGGATTCCGTGCAGGAAGGTCGCACATCGTGTGAGCTCCTGCGAGTGAACTTCAGTGCAAGCTTTTCGTCGTCGTCGGCCGTTCGTCTTGTTCTGCGATTAGATAGTTTCTGGGTTACCAGTCTATCCGAATCAGTCCGGTTAGGGGATCTTTTAGTTGTTAAGCTTTTTTCAAAGCTCAATTAAAATTTTCTCGAATCCACTTCTCTTCGTTTCAGCTTCAAGCCCATCGAAAAAATTAAGAGAATTTCAAGTTCTGATGTTGTAGAGCAAAAGCCTGACGCCAAGAAAAGCGATGCCGTTTCCCGTTCCACATCTACTTTCACGGGAAATCCGGAGTCAACTGAAAAGCCAGATCCAAGAAGATCTAGAAGAATTAAGAACCTTCCGCCGGAACTTTGTAATAGTATCCAAAAAAGAACAAGAAGAAGATTGGTAGGTAAAAAAATTTCTTATTCTGTGCCTCAGAAAAATCTAGGCACGTCATCTGACAAAAAAGTTGTCGATGACTCTTGTATGTCTGTGCTAATTTCAGACATAATATCTGAGAAAATATCAGATATGAAAAAAACACCGGTGAGATGCCCGGGCGATGGGATTTCTGAAAAAATTACAAATATCATTAAAACACCGAAGAGATGCTCGGGCGATGGGATATCTGATAAAATCTCAGATATCATTAAAACACCGGAGAGATGCCCGGGCGATGGGATATTTGTAAAATTTTCAGATTTCAATAAAACACCGGTGGGATGCCCGGGCGATGGAATATCTGAGAAAATACCAGATATGATTTATGAAAAGTCCGAGAAAATTCCGGACAACCTTACCCAAGAGGAAGGTTTTATAGTAAACAGACCTGAGACAGCTTCGGCGTCAGGCTTTTGCAATGAAAAAAAAAAAAAAAAAGGCCCTTTTTGGGGCCGAGTACTTTTTTCAATAAAGTTACTGTGCAAATACAAAACACAAAAAGGGTTGAAATAAAAGAACAACCTCAGTCATCTTATGAGCATAAGTTAAGCTCAAAAATAAAGAATGCTGTAAATGACACAGAATTAATGAAAAATGACACAAATAAATACCTGCGTAATATTAATTTATTACACAGAGAAAAAAAAAGAGTTGTCCCTAAAAGCAAGGTACAGAACTCTGTGCTAAAAAGAAAGGATTGAAAAACATCGCAAAAATTTCCAAAACACAAATGTGACAGAGAAATTGATTGCCGATGTTGACAAATATCTAGGCGAGAAAAAAAAAAAAAGGCCCTTTTAAGAGCCTGATACAGAATTCTGTGCCCCAAGAAAAAATAAAAAAATATCGCAAAAAAAATTCCAAAACACAAAAGTGATAGAGAAATTAATTGTTGATGTTGATAAAAATATAGATGAAAATGCTACGCATAAGCAAAAAAAAACTGGTTACTCCAACCGTGGAAAAACCAAAATATTTCGCTGGCAGGCTTAGCAAAGAAATTAAAGAGGCAGAAAAAATAACTGTAATGAAGAGGCTCAATTGCAGTATGCTAATAACAACGATGAAGAAAAAAACAACGGCATATTTAGGGGCCGTTCATTTTCCTCTTTCTCTGAGGAAGGGGGAAAAAACAACGGCATTTTTAAGGGCCGTTCATTTTCCTCCTTCTCTGAGGAAGGGGTAAAAAAAACAACGGCATATTTAGGAGCCGTTCATTCTCATCTTCCTCCTTCTCTGAGGAAAGGGAAAAAAAAAACAACGACATTTTTAGGGGCCGTTCATTCTCATTTTCCACCTTCTCTGATTAAAGGGGGAAAAAAAACAACGGCATTTTTAGGGGCCGATCATTTTCATTTTCCTCCTTCTCTGAAGAAGAAAAAGCCCTCTTAGTGAAACCTTTCCCTCATTCTCTGAGGATGAAAGCAAATTTGACCTATTAATTAAAAAAGTTAAAGGAATGTCCACGAGTGAGAAATTTACGGAAAAAAAAATAAATGGAGAAACCGATAAAAAACAAAAAAATGGTGAATGGACCATCAATCAAATAGCAGAATTAGCTGCCAAACTGGTCAAAAGCAAGGAAGCAATCAATTGTAATTCTGACCAAGTTATCGAAATTAACAGCAATATAAATAAAATTGATACAGTAAAAAATGATGAAAAAAAAACCGAGGATGAATTTTTTTCCTCTGAAACAAATGGACTTAACATATTAATTTGGAATGCGCAAGGCATCAAAAGGCAGCATAGAGAATTCTTAGCCTACCTAAAATACAAAAAAATTGACATTGCGCTAATTAATGAATCCTGGCTAATGGACAGAATTAAATTCAAAATTCCCAACTACAAGGTTTACAGAAAAGACAAAACCTCCCAAAGTGGGGGAATTTTGATTGCAGTGAAAGATAAACTAGAGCAAAGTGAAGCGATATGCAACACAGAGGATGGCATGGAAGCGCACTCGGTTATAATTCAAACAAAAAATAACCCGATTAAATTTACGGCTCTATACAATCATCCCAAACACACTATTACCAGGGAAGCTCTAGATAAGCTTTTCGAGGAAAATATTCCTACGGTCATTGCGGGAGATTTTAATAGTAAACACCGCTATTGGCACTGCCCAAGAGCTAATAAAAGTGGGAACAATATTTTCAGATATCTTTTAAACCAAAACATTGACTTGGGGGCGCCTTCTGAACCCACACGAACGGCGCTCAGAGGAACTAGCAATATACTAGATTTTGCACTCCTGAAGAATAATAAATATTACTTTGAAATTCATACTGAGGCGGCACTCTCCTCTGACCACAATCCAGTTCACCTCCAGCTTTATACTGACAAAACTGTGAAGGTAGCACCCAAAATGGTCACTAACTTCAAGCAATTTGAAGGGAAAATTAAACTGGTGCCACCCCCAGTAATTGGAGACTGTAATAGCAAAGAAGAAACTGACACAGCTATTAAACTCTTTAACCTCGCCATTAAAAAAATTATGGAAGAATGTCAAACTCCTGCTAAAGAGAAAAAAAATCCGTACTATTTACCCAAAGAAATTTTGGAACTTGTAAAAGAAAAAAATAGGTACCGAAGCAAGTGGCAAAGAACAAGAAATAAAACGTTCTATGACCTTTATTGCTGCATAAATAGACAAATTAAAAGAGAAATCAGAAAATTCGAGAATGGGTCATGGGGTCAAGTATTAGAGGAGGCTCATATTGACTACTCTGAAAATTCGGATAAAAAAACAAAATGACTCTATGGAATCTTACGTCGAGCTTGCAAAATAAAAATGTCAAATTACTCCCACCCCTTCAAAAAGAAGATGGGACGGTAGTTAGAACTGACGAAGAAAAAGCAGAAATTTTTGCAAACTCACTAGAAAAACAGTTTAAAATAAATGACATCCCTGACACTGATGTAGCCATTAAAATGAAAAAGGCCCTGAATACTTATTTTAGACACGCGGAGGATGTAGAAAATTCTAGAGTCATCGCCCAAAGTGCACAACTCTATGAAGAATTTACTAGTAAAAAAAAACCTGTATTAACATCCCCAATTAAAAGCAAAGAGAAAATCTCTTTTAAAAAAAATAGAAGCACCAGGCAAAGAAAACAACAGCCAAAAGTACAAAATGCTACGGTCTCCTTTACGTCCGATAGACAAGTTAAAGGTGCTACGACCTCTCGCGGGTCCGGAACGCCAGAAACTGAAAAGATCAGAAATAAAAAAAGGCCTTTTAAGGGCCAAAAAAATTTTTTTGTTCCTCCTGACTTTGAAAAACCACTACCCATCAGTGAAAGGGAAGTTAAGTTTCATATTAACAATCTTAAAAATAAAAAGGCACCAGGCAATGATGGCATAAATAATAGACTTATGAAAACATTACCGGAAGAGTATGTGCAAACCCTTACTAAAATATACAATTGTGCCATTAAATTAAATTATTTCCCTGATATTTGGAAGACAGCAGAGGTAATACTATTACCCAAGCCAGGCAAAAACCCGGCAATTCCTGAAAATCACAGACCGATTTCGTTGCTCCCAACCATGGGAAAAATCTTTGAAAAAATAATTCTTATTAGAATGCAACAATTCTGTGAGGAATTCCCAGTAATTCCATTTACTCAAGGAGGTTTTAGAGATAAACACTCCACGGTGCACCAACTCTCTAGAATAACTGAAAAATGTGCTGAAGGAATTATAAAAAAGGAACACACAGCAGCCATATTTCTGGATGTGGCAAAAGCATTCGATAAATGCCCACATGAGGCAATTATCTACAAACTAATAGCACATGATTTCCCACCCTGGATTATACATATAATCAAATCATACCTCACTAACAGAACATTCTGTGTAAAAATCAATGGGAAAAAATCGTTAAAAAAAAATCGAAGCTGGTGTACCTCAAGGCAGTGTACTCGCACCAACGCTGTATTCTATCTTTACGTCAGACTTTCCCAACTATAATAACAGGAATCTGACTACAGCTCTCTATGCTGATGACACTGCACTCGCTTATACTTCCAAAAATAAAAATCAAGCAACTTTCATGTTGCAACATTATGTTGAAAAACTTGAGAAATATTTCTTAGATTGGAAAATTAAAATCAATACCGAAAAAACTCAAGCAATTCTATTTTCTAGGATTAAATGCAATCACAATCCAGACTTTGAAATAGAAATGTATAAAAAAAATACCTTGGGTAAATGATGTTAAATACTTAGGACTTTTCATGGACCACAACCTAAACTGGAACAAGCATATTAAAGAAACTGTGTCCAAATCTCTTAAGATCAGAGGAAGTCTCCAGCCAATAATAAAAAATAAAAGGCTTAGCAGGAAAAACAAAACTTTGATATGGAAAGCCTGTATCAGCCCTGTTATTACTTATGCCTGTCCTATCTGGGGTAACTGCAACAAACAGCAGAAAAATAAGATAACCTCATTTCAAAATAAAACCCTACGATATATGGTTGGACTTGATGGAAGAACTTCAAACCATGCTATCCGAAGCATGCTAAATATTAACTCCATCCATTACACGATGTATGACTTAGCTTATAGATACTATGAAAAAGCTAAGATTCATCCTAATCCTCTAGTCAGAGCGGCCATTAACTATACTGTCAATGAAACTGACAGTTATAAAAGGCCAAAAACTATCTTGAATAAAGTTCCAGAAATGAACCCAATTCACAGCTACCTCTAGCAAAAAAAATAACAATAATTGGGACTAGGTTTAGAGGTTATTTCTCACCTATGAAGAATTTCTGATAAAAAAAAAAAGGCTCTTTTAAGGGCCTTACTCTGATTGCAAAATTTACTTCACACATGTGAATTAATCTCGTTAAATAAAAAAAAAAGGGGGGGGGGGTGGGATCCTCTAAGAGCCGTACTCTGTTTTGAAAACATACTTCACCCATGTGAAGAAACCTAGTTAAATTAAAATGAGAAAAAAAAAAAAAGGGCTTTTTTAAGGGCCGAGCAAAATGTTGCATAAAAGATTTATCTTTTTTGTACTAAATATCTCTGACCTTAAAAAAAAAAAAAAAAAACAAGGTATTGTTGGTCTTGCCTTTTATGTTAAAATTTGTTGTTGTTTTTCCTTAATGAAAAAAACAAAACAAAACAAACAAAAAAAAGGCCCTTTTAAGAGCCGAGCAAAATGTTGCATCTGAAACCTCGATCGGTGTAACTTTGTGATCACACCACCTCAGCTATGGTTAATCTGACATGCCTGTCAAGAATCAACAAAAGTAAACCAGTGAAAAAATTCTGTAAACCAATGGGGAAAAATCTTTTCTCTCATTGGCTGGCGAGCAACACTGAGCAAATGGCCAGTTTTGTCTTACCCGGAGTTCAAAGACGATTCTTCTCTGGGAAAGATGTTCTGTGTGTGATGATTTTTTTTTCCAGGTTCCCCTCTCCCGTGTCCTTTCCTTCCTTTCCCCCTGTGCTCTTCTGTGGCACAGATGTACCGGGCATTTTTCTGCGGAGAGAAATAGCACTTGAAATGGCTTGTTGTTACAGGTAAGTATGTAGGGCAGCTTACAACTTCACTTCTTAACGGGTAACCGTCTACTCCCTCTCCTCTAATATTTCCATACTTTTCTTTCGTACTATTCTATCAGGGAAATCTGTTCCCAAACATCTAATATTTCTCTTTTTCACCTGACAAAAGGCGCAGAGCGCTGAGGGTTCGGGTCTCTCAACCTCAGATAGGAATTATCTCTCTCATTGCTTTACAGACATCAGTTGCCCTTTGGATTCCGTGCAGGAAGGTCGCACATCGTGTGAGCTCCTGCGAGTGAACTTCAGTGCAAGCTTTTCGTCGTCGTCGGCCGTTCGTCTTGTTCTGCGATTAGATAGTTTCTGGGTTACCAGTCTATCCGAATCAGTCCGGTTAGGGGATCTTTTAGTTGTTAAGCTTTTTTCAAAGCTCAATTAAAATTTTCTCGAATCCACTTCTCTTCGTTTCAGCTTCAAGCCCATCGAAAAAATTAAGAGAATTTCAAGTTCTGATGTTGTAGAGCAAAAGCCTGACGCCAAGAAAAGCGATGCCGTTTCCCGTTCCACATCTACTTTCACGGGAAATCCGGAGTCAACTGAAAAGCCAGATCCAAGAAGATCTAGAAGAATTAAGAACCTTCCGCCGGAACTTTGTAATAGTATCCAAAAAAGAACAAGAAGAAGATTGGTAGGTAAAAAAATTTCTTATTCTGTGCCTCAGAAAAATCTAGGCACGTCATCTGACAAAAAAGTTGTCGATGACTCTTGTATGTCTGTGCCAATTCCAGACATAATATCTGAGAAAATATCAGATATGAAAAAAACACCGGTGAGATGCCCGGGCGATGGGATTTCTGAAAAAAATTACAAATATCATTAAAACACCGAAGAGATGCTCGGGCGATGGGATATCTGATAAAATCTCAGATATCATTAAAACACCGGTGAGATGCCCGGGCGATGGGATATTTGTAAAATTTTCAGATATCAATAAAACACCGGTGGGATGCCCGGGCGATGGAATATCTGAGAAAATACCAGATATGATTTATGAAAAGTCTGAGAAAATTCCGGACAACCTTACCCAAGAGGAAGGTTTTATAGAAAACAGACCTGAGACGGCTTCGGCGTCAGGCTTTTGCAATGAAAAAAAAAAAAAAAAAAAAAAAAGGCCCTTTTTTGGGGCCGAGTACTTTTTTCAAAAAAGTAACTGTGCAAATACAAAACACAAAAAGTGTTGAAAAAAAGAACAACCTCAGTCATCTTATGAGCATAAGTTAAGCTCAAAAATAAAGAATGCTGTAAATGACACAGAATTAATGAAAAATGACACAAATAAATACCTGCGTAATATTAATTTATTACACAGAGAAAAAAAAAAGAGTTGTCCCTAAAAGCAAGGTACAGAACTCTGTGCTAAAAAAGAAAGGATTGAAAAACATCGCAAAAATTTCCAAAACACAAATGTGACAGAGAAATTGATTGCCGATGTTGACAAATATCTAGGCGAGAAAAAAAAAAGGCCCTTTTAAGAGCCTGATACAGAATTCTGGGCCCCAAGAAAAAATAAAAAAATATCGCAAAAAAATTCCAAAACACAAAAGTGATAGAGAAATTAATTGTTGATGTTGATAAAAATATAGATGAAAATGCTACGCATAAGCAAAAAAACTGGTTACTCCAACCGTGGAAAAACCAAAATATTTCGCTGGCAGGCTTAGCAAAGAAATTAAAGAGGCAGAAAAAAATAACTGTAATGAAGAGGCTCAATTGCAGTATGCTAATAACAACGATGAAGAAAAAAACAACGGCATATTTAGGGGCCGTTCATTTTCCTCTTTCTCTGAGGAAGGGGGAAAAACAACGGCATTTTTAAGGGCCGTTCATTTTCCTCCTTCTCTGAGGAAGGGGGAAAAAAAACAACGGCATTTTTAAGGGCCGTTCATTTTCCTCCTTCTCTGAGGAAGGGGGTAAAAAAAACAACGGCATATTTAGGAGCCGTTCATTCTCATCTTCCTCCTTCTCTGAGGAAAGGGAAAAAAAAAACAACGGCATTTTTAGGGGCCGTTCATTCTCATTTTCCACCTTCTCTGAGGAAAGGGGGAAAAAAAACAACGGCATTTTTAGGGGCCGATCATTTTCATTTTCCTCCTTCTCTGAAGAAGAAAAAAGCCCTCTTAGTGAAACCTTTCCCTCATTCTCTGAGGATGAAAGCAAATTTGACCTATTAATTAAAAAAGTTAAAGGAATGTCCACGAGTGAGAAATTTACGGAAAAAAAATAAATGGAGAAACCGATAAAAAACAAAAAAATGGTGAATGGACCATCAATCAAATAGCAGAATTAGCTGCCAAACTGGTCAAAAGCAAGGAAGCAATCAATTGTAATTCTGACCAAGTTATCGAAATTAACAGCAATATAAATAAAATTGATACAGTAAAAAATGATGAAAAAAAAACCGAGGATGAATTTTTTTCCTCTGAAACAAATGGACTTAACATATTAATTTGGAATGCGCAAGGCATCAAAAGGCAGCATAGAGAATTCTTAGCCTACCTAAAATACAAAAAAATTGACATTGCGCTAATTAATGAATCCTGGCTAATGGACAGAATTAAATTCAAAATTCCCAACTACAAGGTTTACAGAAAAGACAAAACCTCCCAAAGTGGGGGAATTTTGATTGCAGTGAAAGATAAACTAGAGCAAAGTGAAGCGATATGCAACACAGAGGATGGCATGGAAGCGCACTCGGTTATAATTCAAACAAAAAATAACCCGATTAAATTTACGGCTCTATACAATCATCCCAAACACACTATTACCAGGGAAGCTCTAGATAAGCTTTTCGAGGAAAATATTCCTACGGTCATTGCGGGAGATTTTAATAGTAAACACCGCTATTGGCACTGCCCAAGAGCTAATAAAAGTGGGAACAATATTTTCAGATATCTTTTAAACCAAAACATTGACTTGGGGGCGCCTTCTGAACCCACACGAACGGCGCTCAGAGGAACTAGCAATATACTAGATTTTGCACTCCTGAAGAATAATAAATATTACTTTGAAATTCATACTGAGGCGGCACTCTCCTCTGACCACAATCCAGTTCACCTCCAGCTTTATACTGACAAAACTGTGAAGGTAGCACCCAAAATGGTCACTAACTTCAAGCAATTTGAAGGGAAAATTAAACTGGTGCCACCCCCAGTAATTGGAGACTGTAATAGCAAAGAAGAAACTGACACAGCTATTAAACTCTTTAACCTCGCCATTAAAAAAATTATGGAAGAATGTCAAACTCCTGCTAAAGAGAAAAAAAATCCGTACTATTTACCCAAAGAAATTTTGGAACTTGTAAAAGAAAAAATAGGTACCGAAGCAAGTGGCAAAGAACAAGAAATAAAACGTTCTATGACCTTTATTGCTGCATAAATAGACAAATTAAAAGAGAAATCAGAAAATTCGAGAATGGGTCATGGGGTCAAGTATTAGAGGAGGCTCATATTGACTACTCTGAAAATTCGGATAAAAAACAAAATGACTCTATGGAATCTTACGTCGAGCTTGCAAAATAAAAATGTCAAATTACTCCCACCCCTTCAAAAAGAAGATGGGACGGTAGTTAGAACTGACGAAGAAAAAGCAGAAATTTTTGCAAACTCACTAGAAAAACAGTTTAAAATAAATGACATCCCTGACACTGATGTAGCCATTAAAATGAAAAAGGCCCTGAATACTTATTTTAGACACGCGGAGGATGTAGAAAATTCTAGAGTCATCGCCCAAAGTGCACAACTCTATGAAGAATTTACTAGTAAAAAAAAACCTGTATTAACATCCCCAATTAAAAGCAAAGAGAAAATCTCTTTTAAAAAAAATAGAAGCACCAGGCAAATAAAACAACAGCCAAAAGTACAAAATGCTACGGTCTCCTTTACGTTCGATAGACAAGTTAAAGGTGCTACGACCTCTCGCGGGTCCGGAACGCCAGAAACTGAAAAGATCAGAAATAAAAAAGGCCTTTTAAGGGCCAAAAAAAATTTTTTTGTTCCTCCTGACTTTGAAAAACCACTACCCATCAGTGAAAGGGAAGTTAAGTTTCATATTAACAATCTTAAAAATAAAAAGGCACCAGGCAATGATGGCATAAATAATAAAATTATGAAAACATTACCGGAAGAGTATGTGCAAACCCTTACTAAAATATACAATTGTGCCATTAAATTAAATTATTTCCCTGATATTTGGAAGACAGCAGAGGTAATACTATTACCCAAGCCAGGCAAAAACCCGGCAATTCCTGAAAATCACAGACCGATTTCGTTGCTCCCAACCATGGGAAAAATCTTTGAAAAAATAATTCTTATTAGAATGCAACAATTCTGTGAGGAATTCCCAGTAATTCCATTTACTCAAGGAGGTTTTAGAGATAAACACTCCACGGTGCACCAACTCTCTAGAATAACTGAAAAATGTGCTGAAGGAATTATAAAAAAGGAACACACAGCAGCCATATTTCTGGATGTGGCAAAAGCATTCGATAAATGCCCACATGAGGCAATTATCTACAAACTAATAGCACATGATTTCCCACCCTGGATTATACATATAATCAAATCATACCTCACTAACAGAACATTCTGTGTAAAAATCAATGGGAAAAAATCGTTAAAAAAAAAAAAATCGAAGCTGGTGTACCTCAAGGCAGTGTACTCGCACCAACGCTGTATTCTATCTTTACGTCAGACTTTCCCAACTATAATAACAGGAATCTGACTACAGCTCTCTATGCTGATGACACTGCACTCGCTTATACTTCCAAAAATAAAAATCAAGCAACTTTCATGTTGCAACATTATGTTGAAAAACTTGAGAAATATTTCTTAGATTGGAAAATTAAAATCAATACCGAAAAAACTCAAGCAATTCTATTTTCTAGGATTAAATGCAATCACAATCCAGACTTTGAAATAGAAATGTATAAAAAAAAAATACCTTGGGTAAATGATGTTAAATACTTAGGACTTTTCATGGACCACAACCTAAACTGGAACAAGCATATTAAAGAAACTGTGTCCAAATCTCTTAAGATCAGAGGAAGTCTCCAGCCAATAATAAAAAATAAAAGGCTTAGCAGGAAAAACAAAACTTTGATATGGAAAGCCTGTATCAGCCCTGTTATTACTTATGCCTGTCCTATCTGGGGTAACTGCAACAAACAGCAGAAAAATAAGAAAAATTACAAATATCATCAAATACCATATATCGTAGGGTTTTATTTCAAAATAAAACCCTACGATATATGGTTGGACTTGATGGAAGAACTTCAAACCATGCTATCCGAAGCATGCTAAATATTAACTCCATCCATTACACGATGTATGACTTAGCTTATAGATACTATGAAAAAGCTAAGATTCATCCTAATCCTCTAGTCAGAGCGGCCATTAACTATACTGTCAATGAAACTGACAGTTATAAAAGGCCAAAAACTATCTTGAATAAAGTTCTAGAAATGAACCCAATTCACAGCTACCCTAGCAAAAAAAATAACAATAATTGGGACTAGGTTTAGAGGTTATTTCTCACCTATGAAGAATTTCTGATAAAAAAAAAAAAAAGGCTCTTTTAAGGGCCTTACTCTGATTGCAAATTTACTTCACACATGTGAATTAATCTCGTTAAATAAAAAAAAAAAAAAAAAAGGGGGGGGTGGGATCCTCTAAGAGCCGTACTCTGTTTTGAAAACATACTTCACCCATGTGAAGAAACCTAGTTAAATTAAAATGAGAAAAAAAAAAAAAAGGGCTTTTTTAAGGGCCGAGCAAAATGTTGCATAAAAGATTTATCTTTTTTGTACTAAATATCTCTGCCCTTAAAAAAAACAAAAAAAAAACAAGGTATTGTTGGTCTTGCCTTTTATGTTAAAATTTGTTGTTGTTTTTCCTTAATTAAAAAAACAAAACAAAACAAAACAAAAAAAAAAAAAAAAGGCCCTTTTAAGAGCCGAGCAAAATGTTGCATCTGAAACCTCGATCGGTGTAACTTTGTGATCACACCACCTCAGCTATGGTTAATCTGACATGCCTGTCAAGAATCAACAAAAGTAAACCAGTAAAAAAATTCTGTAAACCAATGGGGAAAAATCTTTTCTCTCATTGGCTGGCGAGCAACACTGAGCAAATGGCCAGTTTTGTCTTACCCGGAGTTCAAAGACGATTCTTCTCTGGGAAAGATGTTCTGTGTGTGATGATTTTTTTTTCCAGGTTCCCCTCTCCCGTGTCCTTTCCTTCCTTTCCCCCTGTGCTCTTCTGTGGCACAGATGTACCGGGCATTTTTCTGCGGAGAGAAATAGCACTTGAAATGGCTTGTTGTTACAGGTAAGTATGTAGGGCAGCTTACAACTTCACTTCTTAACGGGTAACCGTCTACTCCCTCTCCTCTAATATTTCCATACTTTTCTTTCGTACTATTCTATCAGGGAAATCTGTTCCCAAACATCTAATATTTCTCTTTTTCACCTGACAAAAGGCGCAGAGCGCTGAGGGTTCGGGTCTCTCAACCTCAGATAGGAATTATCTCTCTCATTGCTTTACAGACATCAGTTGCCCTTTGGATTCCGTGCAGGAAGGTCGCACATCGTGTGAGCTCCTGCGAGTGAACTTCAGTGCAAGCTTTTCGTCGTCGTCGGCCGTTCGTCTTGTTCTGCGATTAGATAGTTTCTGGGTTACCAGTCTATCCGAATCAGTCCGGTTAGGGGATCTTTTAGTTGTTAAGCTTTTTTCAAAGCTCAATTAAAATTTTCTCGAATCCACTTCTCTTCGTTTCAGCTTCAAGCCCATCGAAAAAATTAAGAGAATTTCAAGTTCTGATGTTGTAGAGCAAAAGCCTGACGCCAAGAAAAGCGATGCCGTTTCCCGTTCCACATCTACTTTCACGGGAAATCCGGAGTCAACTGAAAAGCCAGATCCAAGAAGATCTAGAAGAATTAAGAACCTTCCGCCGGAACTTTGTAATAGTATCCAAAAAAGAACAAGAAGAAGATTGGTAGGTAAAAAAATTTCTTATTCTGTGCCTCAGAAAAATCTAGGCACGTCATCTGACAAAAAAGTTGTCGATGACTCTTGTATGTCTGTGCTAATTTCAGACATAATATCTGAGAAAATATCAGATATGAAAAAAACACCGGTGAGATGCCCGGGCGATGGGATTTCTGAAAAAATTACAAATATCATTAAAACACCGAAGAGATGCTCGGCGATGGGATATCTGATAAAATCTCAGATATCATTAAAACACCGGAGAGATGCCCGGGCGATGGGATATTTGTAAAATTTTCAGATTTCAATAAAACACCGGTGGGATGCCTGGGCGATGGAATATCTGAGAAAATACCAGATATGATTTATGAAAAGTCCGAGAAAATTCCGGACAACCTTACCCAAGAGGAAGGTTTTATAGTAAACAGACCTGAGACAGCTTCGGCGTCAGGCTTTTGCAATGAAAAAAAAAAAAAAAAAAAAAGGCCCTTTTTGGGGCCGAGTACTTTTTCAATAAAGTTACTGTGCAAATACAAAACACAAAAAGGGTTGAAATAAAAGAACAACCTCAGTCATCTTATGAGCATAAGTTAAGCTCAAAAATAAAGAATGCTGTAAATGACACAGAATTAATGAAAAATGACACAAATAAATACCTGCGTAATATTAATTTATTACACAGAGAAAAAAAGAGTTGTCCCTAAAAGCAAGGTACAGAACTCTGTGCTAAAAGAAAGGATTGAAAAACATCGCAAAAATTTCCAAAACACAAATGTGACAGAGAAATTGATTGCCGATGTTGACAAATATCTAGGCGAGAAAAAAAAAAAGGCCCTTTTAAGAGCCTGATACAGAATTCTGTGCCCCAAGAAAAAATAAAAAAATATCGCAAAAAAAATTCCAAAACACAAAAGTGATAGAGAAATTAATTGTTGATGTTGATAAAAATATAGATGAAAATGCTACGCATAAGCAAAAAAAAACTGGTTACTCCAACCGTGGAAAAACCAAAATATTTCGCTGGCAGTCTTAGCAAAGAAATTAAAGAGGCAGAAAAAAATAACTGTAATGAAGAGGCTCAATTGCAGTATGCTAATAACAACGATGAAGAAAAAAACAACGGCATATTTAGGGGCCGTTCATTTTCCTCTTTCTCTGAGGAAGGGGGAAAAAACAACGGCATTTTTAAGGGCCGTTCATTTTCCTCCTTCTCTGAGGAAGGGGGTAAAAAAAACAACGGCATATTTAGGAGCCGTTCATTCTCATCTTCCTCCTTCTCTGAGGAAAGGGAAAAAAAAAACAACGACATTTTTAGGGGCCGTTCATTCTCATTTTCCACCTTCTCTGATTAAAGGGGGAAAAAAAACAACGGCATTTTTAGGGGCCGATCATTTTCATTTTCCTCCTTCTCTGAAGAAGAAAAAGCCCTCTTAGTGAAACCTTTCCCTCATTCTCTGAGGATGAAAGCAAATTTGACCTATTAATTAAAAAAGTTAAAGGAATGTCCACGAGTGAGAAATTTACGGAAAAAAAAATAAATGGAGAAACCGATAAAAAACAAAAAAATGGTGAATGGACCATCAATCAAATAGCAGAATTAGCTGCCAAACTGGTCAAAAGCAAGGAAGCAATCAATTGTAATTCTGACCAAGTTATCGAAATTAACAGCAATATAAATAAAATTGATACAGTAAAAAATGATGAAAAAAAAACCGAGGATGAATTTTTTTCCTCTGAAACAAATGGACTTAACATATTAATTTGGAATGCGCAAGGCATCAAAAGGCAGCATAGAGAATTCTTAGCCTACCTAAAATACAAAAAAATTGACATTGCGCTAATTAATGAATCCTGGCTAATGGACAGAATTAAATTCAAAATTCCCAACTACAAGGTTTACAGAAAAGACAAAACCTCCCAAAGTGGGGGAATTTTGATTGCAGTGAAAGATAAACTAGAGCAAAGTGAAGCGATATGCAACACAGAGGATGGCATGGAAGCGCACTCGGTTATAATTCAAACAAAAAATAACCCGATTAAATTTACGGCTCTATACAATCATCCCAAACACACTATTACCAGGGAAGCTCTAGATAAGCTTTTCGAGGAAAATATTCCTACGGTCATTGCGGGAGATTTTAATAGTAAACACCGCTATTGGCACTGCCCAAGAGCTAATAAAAGTGGGAACAATATTTTCAGATATCTTTTAAACCAAAACATTGACTTGGGGGCGCCTTCTGAACCCACACGAACGGCGCTCAGAGGAACTAGCAATATACTAGATTTTGCACTCCTGAAGAATAATAAATATTACTTTGAAATTCATACTGAGGCGGCACTCTCCTCTGACCACAATCCAGTTCACCTCCAGCTTTATACTGACAAAACTGTGAAGGTAGCACCCAAAATGGTCACTAACTTCAAGCAATTTGAAGGGAAAATTAAACTGGTGCCACCCCCAGTAATTGGAGACTGTAATAGCAAAGAAGAAACTGACACAGCTATTAAACTCTTTAACCTCGCCATTAAAAAAATTATGGAAGAATGTCAAACTCCTGCTAAAGAGAAAAAAATCCGTACTATTTACCCAAAGAAATTTTGGAACTTGTAAAAGAAAAAAATAGGTACCGAAGCAAGTGGCAAAGAACAAGAAATAAAACGTTCTATGACCTTTATTGCTGCATAAATAGACAAATTAAAAGAGAAATCAGAAAATTCGAGAATGGGTCATGGGGTCAAGTATTAGAGGAGGCTCATATTGACTACTCTGAAAATTCGGATAAAAAAAACAAAATGACTCTATGGAATCTTACGTCGAGCTTGCAAAATAAAAATGTCAAATTACTCCCACCCCTTCAAAAAGAAGATGGGACGGTAGTTAGAACTGACGAAGAAAAAGCAGAAATTTTTGCAAACTCACTAGAAAAACAGTTTAAAATAAATGACATCCCTGACACTGATGTAGCCATTAAAATGAAAAAGGCCCTGAATACTTATTTTAGACACGCGGAGGATGTAGAAAATTCTAGAGTCATCGCCCAAAGTGCACAACTCTATGAAGAATTTACTAGTAAAAAAAAAACCTGTATTAACATCCCCAATTAAAAGCAAAGAGAAAATCTCTTTTAAAAAAAATAGAAGCACCAGGCAAAGAAAACAACAGCCAAAAGTACAAAATGCTACGGTCTCCTTTACGTCCGATAGACAAGTTAAAGGTGCTACGACCTCTCGCGGGTCCGGAACGCCAGAAACTGAAAAGATCAGAAATAAAAAAAGGCCTTTTAAGGGCCAAAAAAATTTTTTGTTCCTCCTGACTTTGAAAAACCACTACCCATCAGTGAAAGGGAAGTTAAGTTTCATATTAACAATCTTAAAAATAAAAAGGCACCAGGCAATGATGGCATAAATAATAGACTTATGAAAACATTACCGGAAGAGTATGTGCAAACCCTTACTAAAATATACAATTGTGCCATTAAATTAAATTATTTCCCTGATATTTGGAAGACAGCAGAGGTAATACTATTACCCAAGCCAGGCAAAAACCCGGCAATTCCTGAAAATCACAGACCGATTTCGTTGCTCCCAACCATGGGAAAAATCTTTGAAAAAATAATTCTTATTAGAATGCAACAATTCTGTGAGGAATTCCCAGTAATTCCATTTACTCAAGGAGGTTTTAGAGATAAACACTCCACGGTGCACCAACTCTCTAGAATAACTGAAAAATGTGCTGAAGGAATTATAAAAAAGGAACACACAGCAGCCATATTTCTGGATGTGGCAAAAGCATTCGATAAATGCCCACATGAGGCAATTATCTACAAACTAATAGCACATGATTTCCCACCCTGGATTATACATATAATCAAATCATACCTCACTAACAGAACATTCTGTGTAAAAATCAATGGGAAAAAATCGTTAAAAAAAAAATCGAAGCTGGTGTACCTCAAGGCAGTGTACTCGCACCAACGCTGTATTCTATCTTTACGTCAGACTTTCCCAACTATAATAACAGGAATCTGACTACAGCTCTCTATGCTGATGACACTGCACTCGCTTATACTTCCAAAAATAAAAATCAAGCAACTTTCATGTTGCAACATTATGTTGAAAAACTTGAGAAATATTTCTTAGATTGGAAAATTAAAATCAATACCGAAAAAACTCAAGCAATTCTATTTTCTAGGATTAAATGCAATCACAATCCAGACTTTGAAATAGAAATGTATAAAAAAAAAATACCTTGGGTAAATGATGTTAAATACTTAGGACTTTTCATGGACCACAACCTAAACTGGAACAAGCATATTAAAGAAACTGTGTCCAAATCTCTTAAGATCAGAGGAAGTCTCCAGCCAATAATAAAAAATAAAAGGCTTAGCAGGAAAAACAAAACTTTGATATGGAAAGCCTGTATCAGCCCTGTTATTACTTATGCCTGTCCTATCTGGGGTAACTGCAACAAACAGCAGAAAAATAAGATAACCTCATTTCAAAATAAAACCCTACGATATATGGTTGGACTTGATGGAAGAACTTCAAACCATGCTATCCGAAGCATGCTAAATATTAACTCCATCCATTACACGATGTATGACTTAGCTTATAGATACTATGAAAAAGCTAAGATTCATCCTAATCCTCTAGTCAGAGCGGCCATTAACTATACTGTCAATGAAACTGACAGTTATAAAAGGCCAAAAACTATCTTGAATAAAGTTCCAGAAATGAACCCAATTCACAGCTACCCTAGCAAAAAAAATAACAATAATTGGGACTAGGTTTAGAGGTTATTTCTCACCTATGAAGAATTTCTGATAAAAAAAAAAAAAGGCTCTTTTAAGGGCCTTACTCTGATTGCAAATTTACTTCACACATGTGAATTAATCTCGTTAAATAAAAAAAAAAAAAGGGGGGGGGGGGGGTGGGATCCTCTAAGAGCCGTACTCTGTTTTGAAAACATACTTCACCCATGTGAAGAAACCTAGTTAAATTAAAATGAGAAAAAAAAAAAAAAAGGGCTTTTTTAAGGGCCGAGCAAAATGTTGCATAAAAGATTTATCTTTTTTGTACTAAATATCTCTGACCTTAAAAAAAAAAAAAAAACAAGGTATTGTTGGTCTTGCCTTTTATGTTAAAATTTGTTGTTGTTTTTCCTTAATGAAAAACAAAACAAAACAAACAAAAAAAAAGGCCCTTTTAAGAGCCGAGCAAAATGTTGCATCTGAAACCTCGATCGGTGTAACTTTGTGATCACACCACCTCAGCTATGGTTAATCTGACATGCCTGTCAAGAATCAACAAAAGTAAACCAGTGAAAAAATTCTGTAAACCAATGGGGAAAAATCTTTTCTCTCATTGGCTGGCGAGCAACACTGAGCAAATGGCCAGTTTTGTCTTACCCGGAGTTCAAAGACGATTCTTCTCTGGGAAAGATGTTCTGTGTGTGATGATTTTTTTTTCCAGGTTCCCCTCTCCCGTGTCCTTTCCTTCCTTTCCCCCTGTGCTCTTCTGTGGCACAGATGTACCGGGCATTTTTCTGCGGAGAGAAATAGCACTTGAAATGGCTTGTTGTTACAGGTAAGTATGTAGGGCAGCTTACAACTTCACTTCTTAACGGGTAACCGTCTACTCCCTCTCCTCTAATATTTCCATACTTTTCTTTCGTACTATTCTATCAGGGAAATCTGTTCCCAAACATCTAATATTTCTCTTTTTCACCTGACAAAAGGCGCAGAGCGCTGAGGGTTCGGGTCTCTCAACCTCAGATAGGAATTATCTCTCTCATTGCTTTACAGACATCAGTTGCCCTTTGGATTCCGTGCAGGAAGGTCGCACATCGTGTGAGCTCCTGCGAGTGAACTTCAGTGCAAGCTTTTCGTCGTCGTCGGCCGTTCGTCTTGTTCTGCGATTAGATAGTTTCTGGGTTACCAGTCTATCCGAATCAGTCCGGTTAGGGGATCTTTTAGTTGTTAAGCTTTTTTCAAAGCTCAATTAAAATTTTCTCGAATCCACTTCTCTTCGTTTCAGCTTCAAGCCCATCGAAAAAATTAAGAGAATTTCAAGTTCTGATGTTGTAGAGCAAAAGCCTGACGCCAAGAAAAGCGATGCCGTTTCCCGTTCCACATCTACTTTCACGGGAAATCCGGAGTCAACTGAAAAGCCAGATCCAAGAAGATCTAGAAGAATTAAGAACCTTCCGCCGGAACTTTGTAATAGTATCCAAAAAGAACAAGAAGAAGATTGGTAGGTAAAAAAATTTCTTATTCTGTGCCTCAGAAAAATCTAGGCACGTCATCTGACAAAAAAGTTGTCGATGACTCTTGTATGTCTGTGCCAATTCCAGACATAATATCTGAGAAAATATCAGATATGAAAAAAACACCGGTGAGATGCCCGGGCGATGGGATTTCTGAAAAAATTACAAATATCATTAAAACACCGAAGAGATGCTCGGGCGATGGGATATCTGATAAAATCTCAGATATCATTAAAACACCGGTGAGATGCCCGGGCGATGGGATATTTGTAAAATTTTCAGATATCAATAAAACACCGGTGGGATGCCCGGGCGATGGAATATCTGAGAAAATACCAGATATGATTTATGAAAAGTCTGAGAAAATTCCGGACAACCTTACCCAAGAGGAAGGTTTTATAGAAAACAGACCTGAGACGGCTTCGGCGTCAGGCTTTTGCAATGAAAAAAAAAAAAAAAAAAGGCCCTTTTTGGGGCCGAGTACTTTTTTCAAAAAAGTAACTGTGCAAATACAAAACACAAAAAGTGTTGAAAAAAAAGAACAACCTCAGTCATCTTATGAGCATAAGTTAAGCTCAAAAATAAAGAATGCTGTAAATGACACAGAATTAATGAAAAATGATACAAATAAATACCTGCGTAATATTAATTTATTACACAGAGAAAAAAAAGAGTTGTCCCTAAAAGCAATGTACAGAACTCTGTGCTAAAAGAAAGGATTGAAAAACATCGCAAAAATTTCCAAAACACAAATGTGACAGAGAAATTGATTGCCGATGTTGACAAATATCTAGGCGAGAAGGGAAAAAAAGGCCCTTTTAAGAGCGTGATACAGAATTCTGTGCCACAAGAAAAAATAAAAAAATATCGCAAAAAAAAATTCCAAAACACAAAAGTGATAGAGAAATTAATTGTTGATGTTGATAAAAATATAGATGAAAATGCTACGCATAAGCAAAAAAAAACTGGTTACTCCAACCGTGGAAAAACCAAAATATTTCGCTGGCAGGCTTAGCAAAGAAATTAAAGAGGCAGATAAAAATAACTGTAATGAAGAGACTCAATTGCAGTATGCTAATAACAACGATGAAGAAATGCTTCGGTTAAATGCTGTTACTAGTGCCCAAGATAGTACTACTGTTAGCAGCATAGCCGTAGAGAAAGATGTCTTAAAATCAAACAAGGAAATGGACAGCGGAATGCTGCCTGTTTGGTGCACCACCTCGTTTCCCTTGCACATTTTCTCTGAGGAAGGGGGAAAAAAAAACAACGGCCCATTTAGGGGCCGTTCATTTTCATTTTCCTCCTTCTCTGAGGAAGAAAAACGCCCTCTTAGTGGAACCTTTTCCTCATTCTCTGAGGAAGAAAGCAAAAGTGACCTATTAATTAAAAAAGTTAAAGGAATGTCCACGAGTGAGAAACTTACGGAAAAAAAAAATAAATGGAGAAACCGATAAAAAACAAAAAAATGGTGAATGGACCATTAATCAAATAGCAGAATTAGCTGCCAAACTGGTCAAAAGCAAGGAAGCAATCAATTGTAATACTGACCAAGTTATCGAAATTAACAACAATATAAATAAAATTGAAACAGTAAAAAATGATGAAAAAAAAACCAAAGACGAATTTTTTTCCTCTGAAACAAATGGACTTAACATATTAATTTGGAATGCGCAAGGCATCAAAAGGCAGCATAGAGAATTCTTAGCCTACCTAAAATACAAAAAAATTGATATTGCGCTAATTAATGAATCCTGGCTAATGGACAGAATTAAATTCAAAATTCCCAACTACAAGGTTTACAGAAAAGACAAAACCTCCCAAAGTGGGGGAATTTTGATTGCAGTGAAAGATAAACTAGAGCAAAGTGAAGCGATATGCAACACAGAGGATGGCATGGAAGCGCACTCGGTTATTATTCAAACAAAAAATAACCCGATTAAATTTACGGCACTATACAATCATCCCAAACACACTATTACCAGGGAAGCTCTAGATAAGCTTTTCGAAGAAAATATTCCTACTGTCATTGCGGGAGATTTTAATAGTAAACACCGCTATTGGCACTGCCCAAGAGCTAATAAAAGTGGGAACAATATTTTCAGATATCTTTTAAACCAAAACATTGACTTTGGGGCGCCATCTGAACCCACACGAACGGCGCTCAGAGGAACTAGCAATATACTAGATTTTGCACTCCTGAAGAATAATAAATATTACTTTGAAATTTATACTGAGGCGGCGCTCTCCTCTGACCACAATCCAGTTCATCTCCAGCTTTATACTGACAAAACTGTGAAGGTAGCACCCAAAATGGTCACTAACTTCAAGCAATTTGAAGGGAAAATTAAACTAGTGCCACCCCCAGTAATTGGAGACTGTAATAGCAAAGAAGAAACTGACACAGCTATTAAACTCTTTAACCTCGCCATTAAAAAAATTATGGAAGAATGTCAAACTCCTGCTAAAGAGAAAAAAATTCCTACTATCTACCCAAAGAAATTTTGGAACTTATAAAAGAAAAAAATAGGTACCGAAGCAAGTGGCAAAGAACAAGAAATAAAACGTTCTATGACCTTTATTGCTGCATAAATAGACAAATTAAAAGAGAAATCAGAAAATTCGAGAATGGGTCATGGGGTCAAGTATTAGAGGAGGCTCATATTGACTACTCTGAAAATTCGGATAAAAAAAACAAAATGACTCTATGGAATCTTACGTCGAGCTTGCAAAATAGAAATGTCAAATTACTCCCACCCCTTCAAAAGAAGATGGGACGGTAGTTAGAACAGACGAAGAAAAAGCAGAAATTTTTGCAAACTCACTAGAAAAACAGTTTAAACTAAATGACATCCCTGACACTGATGTAGCCATTAAAATGAAAAAGACCCTGAATACTTATTTTAGACACGCGGAGGATGTAGAAAATTCTAGAGTCATCGCCCAAAGTGCGCAACTCTATGAAGAATTTACTAGTAAAAAAAACTGTGGTAACATCCCCAATTAAAAGCAAACAGAAAGTCTCTTTTAAAAAAAATAGAAGCACAAGGCATAGAAAACAGCAGCCAAAAGTAGAAAATGCTACGGCCTCCTTTACGTCCGATAGACAAGTTAAAGGTGCTACGACCTCTCGCGGGTCCGGAACGACAGAAACTGAAAAGATCAGAAATAAAAAAAGGCCTTTTAAGGGCCAAAAAAATTTTTGTTCCTCCTGACTTTGAAAAACCACTACCCATCAGTGAAAGGGAAGTTAGGTTTCATATTAATAATCTTAAAAATAAAAAGGCACCAGGCAATGATGGCATAAATAATAAAATTATGAAAACATTACCGGAAGAGTATGTGCAAACCCTTACTAAAATATACAATTGTGCCATTAAATTAAATTATTTCCCTGATATTTGGAAGACAGCAGAGGTAATACTATTACCCAAGCCAGGCAAAAACCCGGCAATTCCAGAAAATCACAGACCGATTTCGTTGCTCCCAACCATGGGAAAAATCTTTGAAAAATAATTCTTATTAGAATGCAACAATTCTGTGAGGAATTCCCAGTAATTCCATTTACTCAAGGAGGTTTTAGAGATAAACACTCCACGGTGCACCAACTCTCTAGAATAACTGAAAAATGTGCTGAAGGAATTATAAAAAGAACACACAGCAGCCATATTTCTGGATGTGGCAAAAGCATTCGATAAATGCCCACATGAGGCAATTATCTACAAGCTAATAGCACATGATTTCCCACCCTGGATTATACATATAATCAAATCATACCTCACAAACAGAACATTCTGTGTAAAAATCAATGGGAAAAAATCGCTAAAAAAAAAATCGAAGCTGGTGTAATTCAAGGCAGTGTACTCGCACCAACGCTGTATTCTATCTTTACGTCAGACTTTCCCAACTATAATAACAGGAATCGGACTACAGCTCTCTATGCTGATGACACTGCACTCGCTTATACTTCCAAAAATAAAAATCAAGCAACTTTCATGTTGCAACATTATGTTGAAAAACTTGAGAAATATTTCTTAGATTGGAAAATTAAAATCAATACCGAAAAAACTCAAGCAATTCTATTTTCTAGGATTAAATGCAATCACAATATAGACTTTGAAATAGAAATGTATAAAAAAAATACCTTGGGTAAATGATGTTAAATACTTAGGACTTTTTATGGACCACAACCTAAACTGGAACAAGCATATTAAAGAAACTGTGTCCAAATCTCTTAAGATCAGAGGAAGTCTCCAGCCAATAATAAAAAATAAAAGGCTTAGCAGGAAAAACAAAACTTTGATATGGAAAGCCTGTATCAGCCCTGTTATTACTTATGCCTGTCCTATCTGGGGTAACTGCAACAAACAGCAGAAAAATAAGATTACCTCATTTCAAAATAAAACCCTACGATATATGGTTGGACTTGATGGAAGAACTTCAAACCATGTTATCCGAAGCATGCTAAATATTAACTCCATCCATTACACGATGTATGACTTAGCTTATAGATACTATGAAAAAGCTAAGATTCATCCTAATCCTCTAGTCAGAGCGGCCATTAACTATACTGTCAATGAAACTGACAGTTATAAAAGGCCAAAAACTATCTTGAATAAAGTTCCAGAAATGAACCCAATTCACAGCTACCCTAGTAAAAAAAATAACAATAATTGGAACTAGTGTTTAGAGAATATTTCTCACCTAAGAAGAATTTCTGATAAAAAAAAAAAAAAAAGGCTCTTTTAAGGGCCGTACTCTGATTTGCAAATATACTTCACACATGTGAATAAATCTCGTTAAATAAAAAAAAAAAAAAAGAAGGTGGGGGGGGGCTTCTCTAAGAGCCGTACTCTGTTTTGAAAACATACTTCACCCATGTGAAGAAACCTTGTTAAATAAAAAATGTGAAAAAAAAAAAAAAAAGGCTCTTTTAAGGGCCTTACTCTGATTGCAAATTTACTTCACACATGTGAATTAATCTCGTTAAATAAAAAAAAAAAAAAGGGGGTGGGCTCCTCTAAGAGCCGTACTCTGTTTTGAAAACATACTTCACCCATGTGAAGAAACCTAGTTAAATTAAAAATGAGAAAAAAAAAAAAAAAAAGCCTTTTTTAAGGGCCGAGCAAAATGTTGCATAAAAGATTTATCTTTGCTGTGCTAAATATCTCTGCCCCTAAAAAAACAAGGTACTGTTGGTCTTGCCTTTTATGTTAAAATTTGTTGTTGTTTTTCCCTGATTAAAAAAACAAAACAAAAAAAAAAAAAAAAAAAAAAAAAAGGCTATTTTAAGAGCCGAGCAAAATGTTGCATACTCTAAACGAGTATCTTAAACCTCGATCGGTGTAATTTTGTGATCACACCACCTCAGCTATGGTTAATCTGACATGCCTGTCAAGAATCAACAAAAGTAAACCAGTGAAAAAATTCTGTAAACCAATGGGGAAAAATCTTTTCTCTCATTGGCTGGCGAGCAACACTGAGCAAATGGCCAGTTTTGTCTTACCTGGTGTTCAAAGACGATTTTTCTCTGGGAAAGATGTTCTGTGTGTGATTTTTTTTTTCCAGGTTCCCCTCTCCCGTGTCCTTTCCTTCCTTTCCCCTGTACTCTTCTGTGGCACAGGTGTACCGGGCATTTTTCTGCGGAGAGAAATATCACTTGAAATGGCTTGTTGTTACAGGTAAGTATGTAGGGCAGCTTACAACTTCACGTCTTAACGGGTAACCGTCTACTCCCTCTCCTCTAATATTTCCATACTTTTCTTTCGTACTATTCTATCAGGGAAATCTGTTCCCAAACATCTAATATTTCTCTTTTTCACCTGACAAAAGGCGCAGAGCGCTGAGGGTTCGGGTCTCTCAACCTCAGATAGGAAATATCTCTCTCTCATTGCTTTACAGAACGGACATTTTTTGCCGTCGCCGAAACGCGCGGCAAGAAACGCTTGCATAAAAGGGGCCTAAGGAGGTGGTTGGTTGGTTGGTTGTTGGATTTTAGTGGCGCAAGGGCCAGGTTTGGCCAAAGAGCGCCAGACAAAGAACGATCAGCCACAGATTTTTAAAAACGTGGAAAATAATGAAGATCAGACAGGCTTGGTAAAAGTTGAAAAAGAGTATGAAGAAAGCAGTGAAGAAAAGGTAGTTAATGATGTTTATTAAAAGTAACATATTTACTAATGGAAAAGGACGAACCGTCACTCTCCTCCCCCCACACTCCTCTGCAATGCTGGCAGAGGGCGGGGACGAACTGTCACTCTCCTCCCCCCATGTTCCTCTGCAATGCTGGTAGAGGCTGGGGACGAACTGTCACTCTCCTCCCCCCGTGTTCTTCTATAATGTTGGGTGAGGGTGGGGACCTCGCTGAGGCCGAGACAGTTTGATGGACACCGCACACCTTTGCGGATTGAGGGCCGGGTCTTCCGCACGTGCAGGCTGTCTGCTGGGAACCGGAAGAGGCGGGCGTCTTCAAAAGAGAAGGCGAAGACGCAGCTGGTCGAATAAGCTGGAGCTCGGTGAAATCCACCTGTGTCGCTTGTTCAGCTGTAGATCGCTTGGCAAGTGCGGCGAGAGCTACAGGGCGCGGAACAAAAGGCTGCACGGGTTGTGGCTGAGACTTAACAACTGCGGCAAAAGTACGCTGTCGGGTGGTGGGTATACCCAACTTGGCCTTGGCAGCAGGGTACGAGAGGCCCTCCAGGGTCTTGAGGCGCTGGATAGCCATCTCGTCCTTCCATTTCATACAGTTGCGGGAGTAAGCTGCATGGGCCTCACCGCAGTTAACACAGCAGGCCGCAGAAGTGCAACCTTCCCCGTCATGTTCACCGGAGCCACAAGTAGCGCAACGAGCGGAACTCTTACAGAATCGTTGTGAATGCCCGTACCTCTGGCACCTGAAACAGCGCAGAGGGCTGGGAATGTACGGGCGAACTGCACAGACCAAGTAGCCTGCTTTGATTTCTGTCGGAACTTTCGGGGAGTCAAAAGTCAAGATGACATTTTTTGACTTAATCATGGAACCATCACGCCGGAACATCATACGACGTGCAGCAAGAACACCTTGATCAGCAAGTTCAGTCACGAATTCGTCTTCACTGCATGGCAAGAGATCAAACTCCGAAATAACACCCCGAGAGGTGTTAAGAAACGGGTGAGGTGTCACTTTTACAGGAATGCCTTGAAGACTAGTGAGGTTCAGAAAAGTGTTACTCTGAGAAACACTGCAAGTTTGGACAAGCAGGTCCCCAGAGCGAAGCTTCCTCACAGACTTCAAGGGGCCAACCGCAGCGTCCAAAGCTTTAGAAATGAAGAATGGAGATCTGGTGGACAGTCTCTCATTCGGATCGATGGATTCTACAAGTAAGTGAGTAGCATGCGTAGTCACAGCAATTGAGGGGAGACGACGCTTCGGAGCGACTGGTACAGCCGCCGAAGAAGAGGTTCCACATTCTGGGTCCAGGTCAAGGTCTAAAGACCGTTTAAGGGTACGAGACTTGGTAGGTTAAGAAGACAAAATAGAGTCGTTGTCAACTATCATTTTCGCAGGTGACTTAAATTTGGAGTTTTTGTTCTTGTTTTTACCCATGGAAAAAAGGAGGAAGATTCGTCTGCAGACTACTCCACCCACCACCGAGCCCTACAAGGGAGAACTGGAGGTCCGCAAGCCAAGAAAATGACGCTAGACACAGTTCTGGAGCTTATACGTTGCAGATATAGTCCGTTGGCTGTGATCACACGCACTCGGCGGACACTTCGGCCTCCTGGTACCGTCATGCCAACGCCTTTGGCATGATCCCACAGCCCCCGGGCTCACCCTGCCGTGCCATACGACAAAAAAGCCGCTAAAGCCCTGTACACAACTTGGTACAAGACTCCTGACTAGAGGTGGGTTAGTCTCTAGCCTCCCGTTTACAGCGAAGCCGGGGTCGAAGAGGAGTGTTGGTACACAGGAGGCACTTAACCGGTCTCCTGCGACCTCAGCCGCCAGACATCCCATTTCCGCCTCACGGGTCTCCGCACGCGGCAAACATGCAGGTAGGCCTAGCACCCAAACCAGCGAAAAGGAAAAAAAGAAATCCAAAGAAGACAAATCCTGGCAGGGAACCTAATCGGAATCTCAGCAACCTACGAACTGAGCGGTTAATATAAATCAGTTAGTGGTGGAGGGTAACAAAACCACAAGACCGGGGTGTTAGTACATAACGTGGTAGCGATTAGGTAGAATACAACACGGGCAACTAGCCAGTGGAGAAAATAAATAAAAACAAAAAAGCGAGACACAAGACCAGCTCGGGATCGTGGGGCCGCGACTCCCCAACAGCTGGATGAACAGCCGTCCCTGCAAACACCAATAGCACCAAAATAAAAATTAAGCGGTGGCATGACATCAGATGTTGACCAGTCACAAGGTCAGCTCGGGCCGTGGGGGCGTTGCTCCCCAAATAACTGGAAAACCAGTTATCCCCGTGCGGGGCCAAATAACTGGAAAACCAGTTATCCCCGTGCGGGGCCTAAGGAGGTGTGAGAGCGAGGTGTGAATGGCTCGCTGGTCGGCGTAACGGAGATAAGGAGTAAGCAATGATGCTGATGATTAGAGAGAAAAGGAGATCCGACGTGTTAATAAGATAATGAAAGAAATGAAAATCATGGACAAAAGCTTGGAGACATTCCCCACGACATTTGAATAAATATCTTCCTCACTGCAAGAGCAAAGTTTAACTTCAGTCGATTTTTTTATACTTTGTATTTTATTTAACTGCTCCAGTCAGGAGAAATACGAAAAAAAAAATAATAAAATAAAATCGATACAGAACTTGCGGTGAACGAAGCATCAAACGAACCCTCCACACAGGGGGCTGTAATATAACTCAGCACCAAGCCCTGTGACAATGCTTCATCCTGCTTTAAAGTGGAGATTTTGTCAAACTTCGATTCTGCTATGTATTTCAATTCGAAGCGGAATAATACTGAATGTGTATAATCAAGATGTATATTAAATATTGTGCATACATTTTTGAAAATTTTGCATGTTTCGCCCGGGGGCTGCAGTGGACGCCCCAGTACACATTGCTGCCATTCATGGCGCTTTTACAAGTAAATAATGTGTATTTTACGACTTTTTGGCCCTTCTTAAGGGCCGAGTTGCCAACCCCTACCCTAAGTCTACCACCATCTTCTGTATGGCATTGTGACCACAGTCCAGTTGTGCAGCAAGCTCACAGATTGTGACTCGTCTCTCTGCGGGAATCAATAAATCCACTGACGATTCGTGCCAGTGGTCGCAGACGATGACCTCCCTCTGAGTGGTTTGTCTTCAATGCTGGTTTCCATTTCTTTAAACTTCTTCATCCATCTGTGTGCATTGCTGTTGTCAGTGGTGTCATCTCTGTAAACATTCTGTAGCCTTCTATGGATGTCGGACAGCCTGCACCCTTCCTTCGTCAAGAACTCAATGATGACACGTTGCTTCTGCTTGGAATCCATTATTTGTCTGCAATGAAGAAGAAGGGTTGCCATAGAGGAAGAGTTCCTCTACCAACATGTGCAATTTGAACGACTTCTCTCAGTTAATAACAAGAAAGATGACACCGAATTTTCGGGTGTAATAAGCACGTCTTTTGAATCCGTTCTGACGCAAATTAAATTTATCAAAGCTGTTCAAAGTCAATGGAACCGGTGTGGAAAACAATAGATCTGACGAAAGAAAGAAGATTTTCAATCGGGTTTGTAATCCCTCAGATATTGCTGTAAACGGAATCGTGAGCTTACGAACTTTTAGAAACAGAGATATCGACAAAAATAAGATGACTTTACGTCCCCTGGTGGGAAAACCATGCATTAATTTAGGAAGAAAGTACTCTCAAAAGGTTTATCCATATAAGCGGTATCGGTCGAAGAAAAAAAAATTAGTCGAGTTTTCAGGAGCCCAGATTGTGTAACAAATACTTCAAAAGCAGAAATTAACACTTATGACCCCTGGTGGCTAAACCATTGTTTACCAAACATTAGAAATTAGGTGAAAAATATTTTTCATCAGGTCTTGTATGCGATACAGGAAGAATTTTTTAAATCAGAGCTTTAGGAGCAGAAATAACGCAGAAAACGCAATTTACCTTTGTGCCCTCTAGCGGAAAGTCTATGATTTACTTGAAAATTTTGAATTTATAGAAAAAAACATTTCGCACCGGAAACACTATCCAACAAAGAAGGAATTTTTCAAATCGTACTCTTAGAAGTAGAGATATTGACAAAAATAAGATATACATCTACGCCCCCTGGCGTAGAAAACATGCATTATTTTAAGAAGAAAATTTTCCTAAAAGGTTTGTCGACATGAGTAGTGTCGGTCAACAAACGACTTTTTTTTCAGTCGAGATTTTAGAAGCTCATATTTTGCTGCAAATACAACAGAAGCGGAAGTTAAGACTTACGCCACCTGGTGGCCAAACCATTTCTTACAAAAATTAGAAAATATGTGAAAACGATTTCCCATCAGGAGCTGTATGCGGTGCAGAAAGAATTTTTCAAATCGGAGATTTAGAAGCAGAGATATAGGGGGAAACGCAATTTACACCTACGCCCCCTAGCGGAAAGTCTATGAATTACTTGAAAATTTTGAAATTATATGAAAAACATGTCACACGGAAAACACTATCCAGCAAAGAAGGAATTTTTCAAATCGGACTCTAGAAGTAGAGATATTGACAAAAATAAGATGTACATCTACGCCCCCTGGCGGAGAAACTGTGGAATACTTTAAGAAGAAAATATTCCGAAAAGGTTTATCGATGTGAGTGGCATCAGTCCACGAAAGAATTGTTTCAATCGATATTTTAGAAGCTCCGATTTTATGGCAAATACACCAGAAGCAAAAATCAACACTTACGCCCCCTGGTGGCCAAAGTATTCTTTACCAAAAATTTTAAATTATATGCAAAAGATTTTCCATCAGGAGATCTATCCGCTGAAGAATTTTTTTTTCAAATTGGAGTTTCAGAAGAAGAGTTATCGGGAAAACTGTAATTTACTTTTACGCCCCCTAATGGAAAATCTATGCGTAATTTGAAAAAGTAACTATATCTAAAATACTCTTCGGCATAAATGGAATCGAAAGATACTTTTTTTTTTCAATCGGATGTTTAGAAGCAAATATGTGGAATAAAACGTATTTTTGAATTCGACATCATCTGCATTTACGCCCTCTACCGGCGAAATTGTATATCGTAAAAAAAAACAACGAAATGGAGGGTCATCATTTGCATATTTCAAGCTTCCCAATGGAAAAAGAATTTTTCAAATCGGACTAATAGTTGCAGAGATATCGTGGGTACAGACGGACGGACGGACAAATCGATAACAGAAGCACGATCTTTTTTTACAAAAGTCGTGCTAAAACAGTTATGTCCGCTTTTGCATTACATTCAGTACAACCCTGGTATTACGTCTCCACATTCCATGGAAGGAAGAGAGGCCATCACAAGCAGATGGAGCAAAAGAAAAGTGACATAATCATTCCAAACATTTCAATCAATTCTTTTTTCAGTATAATAAAAATTCCAGTACTATTCCAGGCTTTTTACGGGATTCCAGAAGCCGTTGGAACATTGTTGGAGAGAAGCCTCTATAAAAATTGGTGTGAAAGGCGTTCAATAAGTTTTAAGATCATTCGTCCGAAAGGGGTCCGGGTTCGAATCCCGGTGAGGCATAGATGTTGTGTTTGTCTAACGGCACTGGCTCGATCCCTTCCCAGGAACCAGTGGCCCGAAATTAGGGACGGGCTACTGTTTACAACTAATTGAGTTGCTCACGGTGGTCGTTAAACCTCCATTCAAAAAAAAAAAAAAAAAAGTTATAAGCCTGACCTTGAAAGTAATGGTTGGCCGCTCATGAAAGTATTACGTCACCTTTCAGTTATACACTGAAAGGAGAAATTATTACGTCGAACCAGGTGAAAATACGCAGAGCAGCAGGACAGCAGCAAATCACGGTGTACAGGAAAACCGATTGGGGCTATAAATAAAGTAGAATAAATGCCAAATGTCAGTTGCAGTAATGCCAGCAGCGCAAATCGCGCACGTTGGACAACGTGAAATGTGTAGTGTCCTCTGATGAACGTTCTTCACTGTCTTTCTCACACAGGGAGAGTTCACGTGTGGAGACATCCAGCGTTGCATTCAGAGATATTGGGGGGGGGGGGGGCAATTACAAATTTTGAGGGGGCTGAAACTTGTCGACTGATCATACAATCACAATTTTGTTATTTATATTATCATCATCATTGTCAACCATTATCAATCCACTGCTGGACGAAGGTCTCCCCAAGTTTCCTCCACAACGGTCTGTCTTGTGCCAGTCTTCTCCATGTCACTCCCGCATACTTTCGAATTTCATCCACCCATCATCCATGTGGTCTTCTTCTGGATCTTTTCCTGTCCCTTGGAATCCAATCTAAAATTTCGGCTGTTCATCGATGGTCTGTCCTTCTGACAGTATGTCCAGCCCATTGCCATTTCAGGGTTTTAACTCTGATCATGATGTCTTCCACTCTTGTCATTTTTCTGATCCACGAGTTCCTCTTCTTATCTCTCCTGGTTACACCAAGCATGCACCTCTCCATGCTTTTTTGAGTTGTCTGCAGCCTTTGTATGTCTCTTATAGTTAAGGTACATGTCTCTGCACCATACGTAAGCACTGGAAGGAGGCATTGATCAAACACTTTTCTTTTAAGATATAATGACATATTGCTCTTGAAAATTATGTAGTTTCTTCCAAAAGCTCTCCAGGCAAATTTTGTATGCCAATTAATTTCTTCATCAATATGACCCTCACTTGATATCTGCTATCCAAGATAAACGTACGTGTCTTATCTCCAGCTTTCCTCCATCAATCGATAAATCTTCATTTCTTGTAAAAGCATTGAACATCAATTTTGTCTTCTGAAAGTTTATTTTTAATCAAACTTCTTTACTCTTGTCAGCAAGTTCCTGGATCATACTCTGCAGCTCTGATGGGCTAGTTGCAAAAATGACTATGTCATCAGCAAAATGAATGTGGGTTAGACAATCTCCATTAATCTTTATCCCTTTGTTTTCCCAGTTCAGTGATTGAAAGACATTTTCCAATGTGGCATTAAAGAGCTTCGGAGATATGGGGTCACCTTGTCTCACTCCCTTTCCAATTTTTATGTGTGTTGTATTTTCAAACAGCCGAATCTTTGCACTTGCATTTTCATAGATGTTATTAATAATATTAATGTATGCATCTTCAATACCGCAGGATTTCAGAGCCATTGTAACTGCTGATGGTTTCACCGAATCAAAGGCTTTTTCATAATCGATAAAAGCCATGCACAATGGAAGTTCATATTCCCTCGCTCTTTCAATTAGTTCTCTCAGCACATGGATATGATCTATTGTGCTGTAGCCACTCCTGAATCCAGCTTGTTCTCTCGGTTGAGCCATGTCCAGTGTTACCTTCAAGCGGTGTGAAAGAACTTTAGTGAAGATTTTATAAACCACTGATAGGAGGCTGATAGGTCTGTAGTTCCCGAGATCCTCAATGTCACCTTTTTTTATGTAGCAGGATCATTGTAGCGTTGTTCTGAGGCTAAACCGGCATGGAATGTCGACATAGAAGACTGAAATAAAGCTGAATGTCAGCTTCCAAAATATGGTGATGTATTTCAGTGCAAACATCTCTGCTCTGCGGAATTAGGTTTTTATTGCGGAAGTAGTCCAAGTTGTCGGTGCTTAAAAAAAGTCCCTTCAGCGAAGACTGCTTAATGTTTTATTGAAGGATGATAGAAATTTCAAATTGAAGTCCACGTGAATGTATTTTTTCTTTATTATTATAATATTTTTCCTCATTTTCCTAATTTTTTAAATTATTTTTCCAAATATTCAGCTACAAACGAAAATGATTATACTAAATATAAAGGGAGATCACCCAAAAACATGGGGGGGGTCATGGATTTTCGGGGGGGCTAAGCACCCCCGAAAGGATGCCTGAATACATCACGGGAGACATCCCTCACAGGCTTACCACCCGGACTGTTTACTGCCTATAGTGCAGCACGGAGATGGATCGGTGATGGTTTGGGCAGCAATATCATGGCAGTCTGCCGGCCCGCCGATGGTTCTTGAGGGGCACATCACTGCCAAGAACTATCGGACAATTCTGGAGAACCAGGCGCACCCAATGTTTCAAACACTGTACCCTGACGATGGTGCCGTGTATCAGGATGATAACGCACCGATACACAAAACCAAAATGGTGGATGAGTGGTTTATTGAGCATGAAAGTGAGGTTGAACATCTGTCATGGCCTGCATAGTCACCCAACTTGAACATTATTGAGCCACTCTTGTGTGTACTGGAGGAGTGAGTCTGTAACGTACCAGGAGATGTGACGTACCTGCCAGAAGGACGCACACGACATAAAGGCAGATAGCAATTAGAATCAATGTCCGCGTAGCTTAATTGGTAGAGCAACTTATTCCGGAATGAGTGGACCCGGGTTCGAACCCCGGCGCGGATAAAAATGACGGAGAAATTTACTTCGTTATAATGGGTCCCTGTTCGGGCGCCATTATAACGAAGTAAATTTCTCCGTCATTTTTATCCGCGCCGGGGTTCGAACCCGGGTCCACTCATTCCGGAATAAGTTGCTCTACCAATTAAGCTACGCGGACATTGATTCTAATTGCTATCTGCCTTTATGTCGTGTGCGTCCTTCTGGCAGGTACGTTTCAAGTCAGGAAACGTTTTCCTCCACCAACATCACGTATTGAACTAGCCACTTTTCTGCAAGAGGAATGACTTCAAATCCTCTGGCCACTATGCAGGACTTGTACCGGTCCTTTCCATGACGAATTGCAGAATTGCAGCTGTATTGGCCTCCAATGTACTAATAAATTGTTGTGTCCTAAACCTATATGTTTCATTTTCGTTGTCCACTTCCTGTATTTACGTCTTTACATCGTGAACACTCACGCTGAATTTCAGTGACATCAATGTGACTACTTACTAGTCGTTTCATAAAGCAAAACAAAACCACATGAATCAGATCCCAAACTAATTAAAAATGCCGTGAAATGAACGTCATAATGCCTTTATATTCCTTAAACTTCATTGGAAAGGGATGCACAAAAGTAGCATACTACGACAAATTCTTTTCATAGACAAAAGGACACACTGACAATAGTAATGTTTTGTCACATGGATTACCTTGGCAAATTTCAATCAGTCCAGTTCGGTCGTTGTTTAAGTAAGTCTTTTGTTTGAGTGTGAAACCCTCTTTGCATCTGCAAGAAAATCCGATATCTTCGTCAACGCACTTCGTCGAGGCAGGACATATAGATTTTCCATAAATTTCGTCACAGCTGTATATGGAGTCGAAAGGAGCTGTGAGAAAGAGAGAGAGAAACGAAATAGGAAATATTACTCAGTTTATAAAAAAAAAGGCCACTCAAGCACTGTAACACACTTATACAATAAGCATTTTATCATCTACATTATTTTCTTAATTTATTTATTGTAATATTTATCCAACAACATTGTTAATTCAACACTGTAAACGTACTTTCTTCTCGTGTCTATATGCCACTATTATACATACTTCCCACACGTTATGCTGCTGCGTCAATCGACAAGCAAGACAGCTTTCACGGACGGACGTCAGAAGTAAAATGATTCCATTGGATTGTTGGTGTATGGAAAGCACAAAAAAAAAAAAAAAACGATTAAAAAAAGGAATAAAGATAAGGAAACAGAATGCAAACTTGGCGACCCTAATTAGATAGCGTCCAGTTGCATAAAAAGTGATTTATGAGGGGATAAGAAAACTTGATGGAGACGTATTCCGTCGCCTAGCAACGACTGTGCTGGCTACTCTTGACTGTTGAGAAGGGTGTGACTCAGGTTTGCCAGTCGTGAGTAGATGCTAGTTGATGAGCTCTGTTACTTCTGAAGAAAGCAATGAATAATTACAGATTGAAGCACATAGTGTAGTTTCACTTTCCTGTACAATGTAAAATTACAGTCATGGTCCACTACAAATAAAGCAAAGCCTTATTTCTTCGAGATGTTTTCTAGTTTTAAACGCATTTTTAAAAATACCAAAAACAAAAAAAAAAAGCTCGTAGAAAAAAATACTTAAAATAATATGCATCAAGTTTACAGTGAAACTTTCAAATACAAGCTGTATATGCTGAGTTTCCCGTTTAACATGGTACAATGTCGCAGATTAGGATTTTTACGCACTTGTGTGAGCAACAGTAACAGGAAACAGCAGATATGAAATTTATGCAAATATTATTTCCAGAGAAATCAAACAACAATCTATATATCTAAAACACAAGGCCGTTTCTTTCTGCTGTCCGCCAGCGCCACCCACTGGAGGCATTTTCACGATTGCTTTCTAAATGAAAGCTACTGACCCACAGATTTGTCATCACTAATTTTTATTGTCATAAGTATTTTTTTTTTTTATGTTACCATGGCATTTTCTTTGTACAATCCGCAGTTTGTTATTCTGGCGTTGGTTCTCGCTTCAGTACATGCAGCGTGGTCTGCATTTCTGCGGTGGTGGGACTTGGAACTAAGCCCTTCGCTATCAACTACGTAGTTGTAATCGAAGTTCAAAGTCAAACAGAACAGCGGCGTCTTGGACTTTGCTTTTTATATTATAACGAAGTAAATTTCTCCGTCATTTCTGGTCTACGCCGGGATTCGAACCCGAGTACGCTTATTCCGGAACAAGCCGCTCTACCAACTGAGCTACGCAGACATTTGTTCTGATTGCTATGTGCCTTTATGTCGTGTGCGTCCTGCTGGCAGGTACGTCACATCTCCCCCCGAAAGAGGGCCAGGGGCATGGCCCACGGGTCAGCCGTGACCACGAATCGGTGCAGGCAGCCATCCACTGTAGAACGTGCACTTGAGAACTCCCAGGCAATCTGCTGTGTGGAATGCAACATCACACATTTTTATTTGTCGAAGCGCTGGAGAAGGAATTCTCTGATTTTACCTGTCTCGCGGTGTGGAAATAACATCACACCAATGCGAGATTTTGAACGGCCGGGTCATCCGGATAGTTCGGGCGCCATTATAACGAAGTACATTTCTCCGTCATTTTCATGGTCTACGCCGGGATTCGAACCCGAGTACGCTTATTCCGGAACAAGCCGCTCTACCAACTGAGCTACGCAGACATTTGTTCTGATTGCTATGTGCCTTTATGTCGTGTGCGTCCTGCTGGCAGGTACGTCACAATATGAATGCGTTTAAGCTTACTTTTAGCAAAGAGTTGTTTTGGTTTGCCATGGAATTCCATGTTATCCCTGTTCTCGATGACGGCAGCTGTTTATTTCGTGCTGTTTCTCAGTGTTTATATAATAATAAGGAACGTCATCGTGAAATTTGTGTACTAGTCATTGAAAAAATAAAAAATAAATGGGAATATCACGAAAATTTTGTTGTTGGTGACCCATCTTATGCACTGCTCATTAATAATTCAACCGTTTATTATAGTTATGCATTTTATTACGATTCGTGTTATATGACAAGAAAAAAATTCACTCACAGCTTTTTCAACCGTACATGGCACAGGTTATGGACTCGTCGACTGATAAGAGCACAAATAGAGTAAGAAAAATGAAGTTCACCTTGAACAACTGAAACGAATAAACGATGCAAACAGCGGCAGTAGAAATTTATGCATAAGACTCAGAGCAAAATTGCATCCGCAATGTCAGCACCGTTACGAAAGATATCGACGAAGAAGTAATTGAAATAATCAGACGCAAGTGCAAGACGATTAAGGAGACGGCGCAAAACGTTCTTGACATGCATCTGAAAAACAAAAACCGCTGCACTTATTTACCTCAAAAAACGTTTCCGGTTCTTCAAAGTATGCACTATACTCCAGCGAAGGGCGCATTGGTCCACCAAATCACAGCACTACACTCCAGCGAGGGCCGAGGCGATTGGTCCATTGGTCCACCGGGGCATTTTCCGGTGATCTCCCGAAAAACGGCCCACTATCTCGTATTCTTTTTGGTTAGATTTTAGGAACGACGAAAAAGTATTTTGCTATTACGAATAGCAGTCGTTAACTTCATTTGATACACTCATTGTCATAAAAATCTGCGCACCAAGAAAAAAACCGAGCGATTAACGCGAAACTCGGCGAATACCTACAACGAGGGCACACACGCAATTGATTAAAGTTTTGTGCGATTACGCATACCCGTGCGTCCAAAACCGGCGCTGCAATCGCAATCCTTCGGGCTTATAAGGCGCCGCACATGGGACTCCACATTCATGCCGAAGTGCACGGTAAGAGTCAGGTGAGATCCTTGAACGATAGATAAGCCGAGGAGCCGCCGTAGGTGTGCGTATCAGCAACTGGAGTTTGAACGACGCCGTATCGTCGGGATGAGAGAGGCAGGGTGGCCTGCGCGCCGAATCGGCCGCCATTTGGGCCGGCCGGAGAGTACGATGCGATTGTGTTGGGAGCAATGGACGCGGGAAGGCACGCAGATACGGCAGACTGGATCTGGAAGACCCAGACACACCACCAGCACAGAGGACCGTGGGATCGTCACAGCGGCACGCACAAATGCAACGACGTTCTTGTGCAATATCCAGAGACATATAGCTGCTGTAAAAGGGTCTCCTGTGTCCGCCCAGAACCATTTCCACACGACTGACAGAGGCGAATCTGCACTCTCGACGGCCTTTACGTTTTCTGCCATTAACACCTGACCATCGTCGGCGTCGATTGCAGAGGTGTCAGCAGCGAGCAACGTGGAACGCTACGGACTGGCGAAGTATACTGTTCAGCGACGAATCCCGCTTCTGTATAAAAATGGACAACCACCGTGTCAGAGTGTAGAGGACCGCAGGTGAGCACTACAATTCCAACCTCACCGTACAGCGGCACACGTCCCGAACTACAGGCGTGATGGTCTGGGGCCCATCACGCATGACAGCCGGACTTCCTTCGCAGTGATCCGAGGGATGTTGATAGTCCATGGCTACGTACAGAAGATCCTGCGTCCGCATGTGCTTCCTTTTCTGTCGGGGCTTCCGGGAGCCATTTTCCAACAAGATAACCCCGTGCGCATACGGCTCGGGTTTCCCAAGACTGCGTACAACTCGTTCAATGCTTCCATGGCCTGTCAGATCGCCTGATCTCGCGCCCATAGAGCACGTGTGGGCCCAGAAGGGACACCAGCTTTCTTCCTGTCCCAGTGTTCGTGATTTAGAGCCTCAGTTGTAAGAAGTATGGACCAATCTGTCCCAGGATAATATGCGGCGTCTCTTTGACTCCATGCCGGACCGTATCACCGTATATATCCGAGCTCGAGGCGGTCGAACGCGGTACTAACGCTGACCGGAATGTGTGCCGTATGTCCGCGGGAAATCGTCCTGCTCCTGTGATATTGTAATCGCTTCTGTCCTTGGTATGTACCATCTCACTATTAAAATCTCATTTCAATTCGACGCCTCCTTCCGGATGCGATGACCCCCCATGATGTTGGTCCTCCCCAAAAACGATCGTACACTGCAAGGCATAGACGCTACAAGATTTCTGAAGGTATTTGGTACCACCACGTTACCAGCAGATCCTTTAACTCTTGTACACTGGCGTGCCAAAATTAAGGACGAGACGGTTTTTCGAATGTAACGTCGTGCAGAAGTGCTCCACATCGACTCAAATCATACCATAAAATCCCCAAGATGTAAGAATATGGGACAAGTGAGCAAAACCGCCCAAACAAGGAATCCAAAGGATACAAAGGCACCTTATTGGAAAGGTAGCTTCGAGCACAACTGGACAGAAGACAGAAACGTCCATGTGACAGGCAGCTGCCAAGAAAAATCCAGTCTTTAGTAGGGGATATGATCACCCCTGACTGCGTTGCAGGATTTACAACGTCTGTCCATGCTGAGAACGAGGTTGTCAAGGAGCTGTTGAGGCATCGCGGCCCATTCCTCTTGTAGCGCCAATCGCAGCTGCGGAATCGTTGCTGGCGGCTGGTGACGTGCTGCCAAGCGTCTCCCGAGAAGGTCCCACACGTGTTCGATTGGATTTAGGTCCGAGGACCTTGCGGGCCAATCCATGCGTTGAATATCTTCACTCTCCAACAACTCTGCGACAGCCACTGTACGATGAGGTGTAACGTTGTCGTCCATGAAGAGGAACTCAGGACCCACAGCACTTCTAAACAGGCGCACGTGAGGCAGGAGAATAGCGGACACCAGTGACTGAACCTCCTTGGAAGATGTGGAGGTCAGTACGGCTACCAAGCATGATACCGCCCCAAACGAAAACTCCGCCATCTCCAAACCGGTCTCTTTCGATGATGTTGAAGGTGTGATTGGGTGTTCCCTGCTTTCTCCAGATGTGTATACGTCCAGAATCGCTCGTCAGACTAAATCGGCTCTCATCCGTAAAGAGAACTCGGCCCCATTGCTGATGTATCCAGTTCTTGTGTTCCTGGCACCACAGAAACCGCCGTCTCCGATGAGCAGGCGTTAATGGCACACACCGTACTGGTCGTCGTGCAAATAGATCACCTTTGTGCAGCCTCTTGGCCACGGTAAAACGCGATAACGGACGTCCAGTTGTCTGTTGCATGTGCCTTGCGATTTCTCTTGCTGTCTGCCGTCTGTCTCTTCTCGCCTGTAGGAGAATATACCGGTCGTCCGCCGCCGTGGTTGCTCGTGGACAACCACTGCTAAACTCTCGGACAGCTTTTCCTGTCATTTGAAATGCTCTCCTGGCCGCCCCGGTGGCGCAGTGGTCTAAGGCGCTGGCCTCTGATTATTCGTCCGTAAGGGGTCCGGGTTCGAATCCCGGTCAGGCATGGATGTTGTGTTTGTCTTACGGCACTGGCTCTCTCCCTTCCCTGGAACCAGTGACCCTAAATTTGGGACGGGCGACTGCTTATAGCCCATTGAGTTGCTCACGGTGGTCGTTAAACCTCCAAAAAAAAAAAAAAAAAAAAAAAAAATGCTCTCCAAGCTCGTGAAACGATGCTATGAGCGATCCCGAACTCCTCGGCCACACTAGTCACACTTCGATCTTCTTCCAACTTCCCAATGACGCGACCTCGGGTAAAGTCATCCCGATGTCGTCTACTGGATTGCCTGTTGGCCATATCACACGGTGGCAGCATCTCGACGTCGTTCAAACTGATGTACACCGTGCAATAGCTTTCACCGAATTGCTGAGCGTACACCGCCCGTGTGCTTTATACCTTTCCGACACTTCCCCCCCCCGACGTCATGCTGCATATATGCGCATGCCCTACCGTACCGGTCCCTAGTCTATCTCTTGAGTGGTCTTTCGGTCCGTTCTGCCTACTCGTAATTTCTCCTCTTCGTCCTTAATTTTTGCGTGGTTGAGCCACCGCAGATCGTATTCGCTGTTCCAACGCAAACCACAGATGTTCTATTGGATTAATATCTGGAGAATTTGAAAGCCAGGTCAATACCTGGAAGTTTTCCATATCTTCTCCTTCGCATTCATTGGCGATAGCTTCTTGGGAGTTTCCAACATACCTATAGCCTATCTATAAATCCTTGATAACAGCTTCAACACTACCTATGGTATCCATAAGCTTCTGATGGTCTGATAATTTTTAAAACTAGCGAGAGCTTTTTCATAGTACCCATACATTTATGATAGTCTCCGGACAGTTTGCAAAACTACCGATATCCTAAACGTGTGAATATGAGTTCCTGCTGGTTTAGCTGAGAGTGGAGACGTGATGGGTAAAACTAAGTATTTATCGGAGTTGACGAAAGGCCAAATTGCGGAAGCGCGAAATGTTGGTGCTACCGGATCTACGTAGTTAACCCTTTAAGCAACTGGAATTAATTAACTAGGGATTAGAGAAAGGGGCTGCAATCAGCTCTAACAAATATATCCGCTGTGAAAGAAGTGTACTGAACTCGACTGGAACGAGTGAACCTGCGCATCAGAAAGTGTTGCTCAGTTTTGTTATTCATAGTGATTACCTAGGGGAATGATTAATACTAATTCTCTGTCAATGATTACTTGCTAAATGGGCTGTGACAATATCGACGGACATAAGAAAAGAGAGAAAAAATCTATTAGTCACTTGTTTCTGCCCTGTTGCAAGGTGTCCGTGTCAGCCCTTTCCCAACATGCCTTGGGTCCTGGAACAGAGAATATAAGACAACAGAATATACGACTAGAAGGAAGTACTGGAACAGAGATTATAAGACTAGAAGGAAGTACTGGAACAGAGATTATAAGACTAGAAGGAAGTACTGGAACAGAGAATATAAGACTAGAAGGAAGTACTGGAACATTGATTATAAGACTAGAAGGAAGTACTGGAACAGAGAATATACGACTAGAAGGAAGTACTGGAACAGAGAATATAAGACTATAGAATATAAGACTAGAAGGAAGTACTGGAACAGAGATTATAAGACTAGAAGGAAGTACTGGAACAGAGAATATAAGACTACAGAATATACGACTAGAAGGAAGTACTGGAACAGAGAATATAAGACTAGAAGGAAGTACTGGAACAGGGATTATAAGACTAGAAGGAAGTACTGGAACAGAGAATATAAGACTAGAAGAAAATATAGGACTAGAGGAAATAAGACTAGAAGAGAATGTAAGACTAGAAGGAAGCGCTCATCACAAGTGCCAGTTTCGTGATAGGCGCTGCTTAAATGAGAGATAGAAAGGAATTGATTCGCCGTAGATTTCGTAAAAGGAGTTTGCTTGCGGATCGTGCACACCCCACAATGCTGTACCTCTCCCTCGAGTGGAATGGGTTCTTCCGGAATGATAATACTCCATGTCATCGGCCTGCCTCCTATAGCAGGAATGGTTCGACAAAAAGAATGCTGACATGAAAATTCTCGAATGGCCTTCAAACTCGCATGATCTCAACCCAATTGAACATCTGTGAGATATTTTGTAACGTCAAGTGAAGCAGTTGGACACCACCCAGCTTCATGCTAGAACTATAGGTCACAACACAAGCAGCTTGGCTGCATATCCCCACGAAGTATTTGGTAGACTATGGAAATTCAGTGAGCACTCATTGCATATAATCCTGCTAATGTTTAAACAGACAGAGAAAGAGCAATAAAATCTGCAACAAAAGGATTTAAGTGTTACAAAAAGTGCAAACCTTCGACATTTGGGTGAGGAATCCAACGATTTGTTGGTACTAGTTTCAAGAAGGGAGGAATAAAGCAAAATCCCTGAGGAATACGGGGAGCACTTCCTCTGCAAAGAATATCAGCATTCAGTTTTGTCAGCAAGCCATAATCCTCAAAATAGAACTGAAGTTCAATCTTGCATGAGATATAGGCATTTCCTATTTCCTTCATCTCAGTCCTATTAGAAAAGAAACGTTCATCTCAGGAAAACAAAAATACAAACATATCACGTATGCTTAGCATTATTAGATTGGTGGGAAAGTACAATCCTGGCCAAAAGTCCTGCACAGGTAGACCAAAAGTCAAATTTTTGATGTTTGAAGTCAACGTGTACAACGGAAAAGTTAAAGTCAGAAATACACATTATAAAACATTTTAAAGGAAATCTTATGCTAAATTCAAGTATTTTTACAGAATTTTATTACCAATAATAGAAGTGCAGTTACAAGCAAAAGTACAGCGTCTAGTCATAAAAAGCAAAAAATAGTGATATTAGTGTACAATGCATTTAACGCAAAATTACTGTACAGTACATTATTGACACTTGCAGGGCAATTGAAATAACTGACCAACAAACAAAATACGCTTTAATATTTAATTGGATAACCAGAGTAACAAAGTGCACCTTCTTGGCATGGAACTAATGAGTTTCTCTAGTTATCCATTGGTGATAACACGGTGCCATGCGGCCCTTACAGACTCAGTTAAAGTCTTTAATATTCTTTGCCTTCAATTAAAGTCTTTGATTGAGTCTGTAAGGGACGTATGGCACTGTATTATCACCAATGAACAACTAGAGAAGCTCATTAGTTCCACCAAGAAGGTGCACTTTGTTACTAAGTAATCCAAATAAATATTAAAGCGTATTTTGCTTGTTGGTAAGTTATTTCAAGTGTCCTGCAAGTGTCAATAATGTACTGTACAGTAATTTTACGTTACGTGCATTGTACACTAATTTAACACTATTTGTTGCGTTTTATGACTAGACGCTGTACTTTTGCTTGTAACTTCACTTCTATTACTGGTAATAACATTCTGTAAACATATTGGAATTCAGCATAAAATTTCCTTTAAAATGGTGTGTGTTCCTGACTTTACCATTACGCTGTATAAGTTGACTTCAAATATCAAAAATTTTACTTTCAGTGGACTGGTGTAGGACGTTTGGCCACGATTGTAATTCAGGTCTTTGAAACAAAACAAAGATATAAATTTTTTTTCAAAACTCTTTTACTTTTGTTTAATCAATCATGCAGTTCCCATTGTTACTTACAACATTTTACCTTTCTGTAAGTTTTCAAATAATGCCACCATTTTAGTTTTGACTCAAAAAGACATTAATCTGTCTTCTGACCGCATCGAAAGAACCGTTTTTAGCACGTCGCACAGTGTTGTATTTGACCCAAAAAATGTGGTCAAAATTATTTTACTGCGTTTTTGGCTTTAGAATATGTATATGAATTTCGTTTAGTTATATTTCAACTACAAGAATGAAAAAAACACATATGTAAATAACAAACAAAACAATTGTAAGCAAATGTACACTGAAGAGCAATTGAATTAGATACAACTGGCGTTGGCGTTATGCAAATGTGGCGCTGTGAGCGGCCCTGTAAACGGAAACGACATGACTTACGCAGCGATCCGACAATATAAGGAGTGATGTGACGGGAATCAGTAAGAGTCGGACGCAGACTCTAAGCGCATTTCATCGTGGGCAAATTGTCGGGGCCCGACGAATGGGTCACTCCATCTCGGAAGTCGTGCAGGCGCTGGGATTTTTACGAGCCACTGTGTCACGGGTGCACCGTGAGTACATCGAATACGGTAAAACCATCCCTGCAAGGGTCAACTGCCGTGGACAACAGCGTGTGGATCAGCTGGGTCATCGTCGGCTAGCTCGCATTGTAACAGAGGATGGACGGGCCACAGTGCAAGAAATCACTCGGCAATTTAACGCTGGTGCATAAAAACGTGTAAGCAGCCACACCATCCAGAACCATCTCCTCGCTATGGGGTTCAGAAGCCATCGTCTCATGAGGATACCGCTGCTGACCGCACATCACAGGGTGCAAAGATTAGCATGGGCGCAAGAACATCGCCACTGGACCCTAGACATCTGGGAAAATGTTGCCTGGACTGATGAGTCGAGATTCACGTTGGTACATGCGGATGGCAGGATACGAGTACGGCGCAAATCACGTGAAGCGATGGATCCTTCTTGCCAGCAGGGTACTCTTCAAGCTGGTGGGGGTGGCATTCTCGTCTGGGGACTGTTTACGAGGACTGAAATGGGACCCTGGTACGTGTGACATCGTCCCTCACAGGTTAACGTTACTGGGATATCCTGGACGACCATTTGCTCCCGTTTGTGCGTCTACAACATCCCACTGGGGACCTCATCCTGCAACAAGACAATGCAGCTCCCGAATTGTATTCGAATGGTTGGATGAACACTCCACCGATGTGACCTCGCTTCCTTGGCCAGCTAGGGCCACCTGACCTTAATCCCATCGAGCACATCCAGGATGCCATCGAGAGAGATGTTCGAGGCTTTCACCCCCTCCATGAAATCTTCGTAAACTGTGGGAGCTTGTTCAGGGGTTGTGGATCCGTATGGCTTCCCAACGCTTCAGGTATCTTGTCGAGTCAATGCCGTGACGAATCGCCGTCGTCATCAGGAGAAAGGTGGTGCTACACGTTACTAGACAGGTACCTCTAATTCAATTGCTCTTCAGTGTATGAATCAGTACAAATACGACAGTCGGGTAAATATTACGAACTGTCCTGTGAGTGCTTGTCGGATTGTAGTTGGTTTTCCTCACCACTTTCTTCATCATCGTCATCCACCCCCCTGTCGCTGATTGACCTGGTCGAAGCATATCTATTATCTCCCTTTCCTTAAAAAACGTTTTCGACTTCCTTTTATTCAGTGGTCTTGAAGAAGACATAATTGGGTCGAAAGTTAGCAATAATCGATTAAGTATGTCCATATTGCAATCGATTATTGCTAACTTCCGACCAGGCGAAAATGTTTATTCCTGGCTTCTGCTGCTTCCTCTGACAATTGAGCGATAAGTGCTTTGAAAATCACTGTCCCTCCATGAACCAATATTTTCTGTATGGTTGGCGTCATCGGATGCCAGGAATACCGCCTCCTCACATATAATTGTGCAGTCTCGAAGCAATAATAGTTGAATTCCGCCATGTCTATCTCATGTCCACTTGAGAGGGTTTCCAAAATAATTTTAAATCTATGTATTAATCCTTCGTCAATGCCTGTGACGCCACTGCTGGGTCCTAGAAAAAGAGCCATACTTCAAAATATCACAAAACATTTGTCTGCGGGATTCCACGGCTGAAACTGCTTGACGTGCGTTCTTTAGGACACATTCAATGATTTAGTGTAACAAAAATAACTTGGAAAGGCTTGGAAGCATAACTAAACCCTTCGCGTTACGACAAATACTATGAAGGTTTTAATAATTTCGATACTACTTTTACAGCAGTCATACTAACTAAATATTGCAAAGAGATGACTAAAATACGTAATATTCGATCGTACATACCTTTGGGATCAGAATCCATGATGGCAAACTCATATACAGAGGATGGCAAACTCATATACAGAGTATGCCATATAAAAGAGGCCCGAGTGTAATGAACGACAACAGTCAGGCAATATTACTGTACATGGTAAAGAATAGTTGAAATGACAGAAAACAGGAGTAATTTACCTGCGTTTACAGCCATTGCTGAAAGTGCTGTCCTCCGACATCAAGACACAGCTGCACACGACGGAACATGTTGTTCGTAACGCGCCACAACTCATCGGCAGTAATCTGGGCTATGGCATCCGTAATGTTCACTTTTAATTCATCAAGGGTGTGCGGATTAGTTGCGTACACCTTCGCTTTCAATGCTCCCCACAGATAAAAGTCACAGGTGGAGAGATCGGGTGATCTGGGTGGTCATAATCCCTTCGATACAGTTCTGTCCTCCCCAAAACACTTCATGCACAGCAGGTATGCTGTTCTGCGCAGTATACGCTGTTACACCATCCTGCTGAAAGAAAGCATATATTCGCGCTTCTTCTGTAAGTGCGGTAACAAATGGGTTGAACAGTTGCTGAACATAGCGCTCCGAGTTGATGGTGTCAGTGAAAACGAATGGGCCGACTATCCTCTTCGCAGACACAGCACACCAAACGCCTATCTTTTTGGTCGTACAGACGAGTCTCCATTGTCCGTTTGGGATTCATGTCAGTCCAAATCCTACTGTTTTGCGCATTGACATACCCGGACAGATGAAACCATGCTTCATCTGTCATGTAATAAAGTGTTGGGTCCATTTCACCGCTGACAATGGTCTCCTGAAACCACTTACAATATTGCATCCATTTTGCATAGTCAGGAGTTTTAAGTTCTTGGAGCGCTATAACTTTTTACGTCCGAAAATGCAAATCCACCTTAAGTATGCGTCGGCATGACGTGGCAGATATTCCAGTTGTAGATGATAATCGGCGAATCGACTTCCGGGGACTTTGTAACATCATTGTGCACACATTCTTGATATTGTCTTCAGTACGAATTGTTTCGGGGTTGTTTCTTTTCCTGTTACACACCGTACCGGTTTCATGAAATTTCCGCACTAAATTCTGTAACACTGATTTTGCCGGTGCTGCACAATGTGGAAATTTTTCTGTAAAGAACTTATTTAAAACATAGTATGAGTTATTTCTGAAATACTGTTCCACAATAAAAATCCGCTGTTCCGTACTTAAAACGATTTCCGTTTTCTTTGTCCTCTCTTCACTTATACTTATGACCGCGTAGCTACACTGCTCTAGCTGTGACTAACCACTCCGGAGAATTCCTTCTGCAGCTGTACACGCAGAAACCGGTTAGAAGCGGAACAAAGCGGTTTTAACTGGAAACCCGCCAAACAGCTTTAACCCGCCTAACAATGTCTGGCCACGGGGTCTCTTATATGGCACACCCGGTATAACTGCGTTTACTCACTACAATCAACACTTCAATAACGTTGCCGAATAAGCGCCGCGAAGAGAGACGTGCACAACTGATAGTGTGAGCCCACTAACCAAACCGGTGAGGGGCTGACGTCATATCTATTTAACTACCACAAGTTGTAGTTGTTATCTTCTTAAACCGTGTTTTAGAAACGTGAATTTTGGCCAGTTTTTTTGTATTAAATACCCCTCTGTGGGTCGTTTAAAAAAATCATGTTTTTTTTTATATCACTGTGTCCCTCAATCCGATTACGTTCTTGCTTTCGCACAACAGACTGAATTGAATAGTGTATATATTATTTTACTAGCTGTAAAGCCCGTTGAGATAAGAATACAATGGGTTCTAGAAATCACTCATTGCTTTTCAAGCGTTTATTATGACCTTTTGCGGAGTCATCGTAAATAATGAGTGTGCTTGAAACATACCCTTGTTGTGCTTCATTGTTCATGTATAGAAATACAAAATACAGAAGCGTTTGCCGGATGACAATCCTCCCTTAGTAAGGGATGTGGACTCCCTTTCGCGTGCCACTCCATGGGGTTTTAGAGGTGGGGGGGGGGGTTGGAATTTTTGTGTGTGATTTTTTAGCATGTCTCAATTGAGTCAACGACGTTGGAAAATATCTTTGTACACGATACCTTTTGTAAATATCTTTTCGAAATCTGGAAGTATTATTCCTTGTTCTGGCCCATGGACTACTTTAACTGTGACATCATCAAACCGTCTAACTCTTGACAACGCAAGTTGTCCATGGCTAAACATGGTTCCGGAAGGTAGATACCTACTTTCTCGAGTGTTTGACCTTGAGAATTATTAATGGTTATATCAAAGGCGAGTTTTACAGGAAATTGTCGTCATCTTTATGTGAATGGAAGGTCAATATTAGTAGGTGCGAGGTCAATTTGTGGAATAAAAACGCTTTTACCACATGATGAGCCTGTGAATACTTCTGCAATGACCTAATTGGGTTTTAGTTCTTTAAGTATCAGTCTTGTTCCATTGCATACACCTCGTTGTGTATTGAGGTTTCTCATAAGCATAGCTCCATTCTTCAACATCAGTGTGGGAAGTGGCATTCGTGATGGAGTTTGATCATTTAAAAACTCTATAGGATTACACAGTATACTGTTCAGTATTTCCTTCGCTGTTGGCATCAATTGAATCAGAGCTTAAGTAGGTATCATATAGAATTCCGTTGATTGCTCTTAGATCTGTAAAAGTTTTCGCTCCAGACACCTGAGGTAGCAGTAGTTTCAATTTCGTTAATGGCTTCTGAACCTCTCGAGCGCAGCGTTCTTTCCTTTGTTCAGGGGTGACATTCTGTGCCCGTGCAATATGAAAATTTCTCATGCGCTGAGATTCAGCTTCAATATGCTGCGGCATCATAGTACTTCGACAATCACGTAAACGCCGAATATCAACATTTATTTCAACTGCACTGCGTTTTTGTCTCTTTTTTCCCGGCATATTCGGCATTGTGGTGGTTAACTTCTTGTGTTTTGACTGCAGTGCGTTGTTGCCGCCTTGCTCTATCGTAATCGGCTTTGCGGCGTTTAGCTTCAATCTTTTCATCTAATGAAAGAGGTCAGTTTCTTTTTTTTGACGCGGCATAGACGAGGTGATGGTCTGGGGGCCATCGCGTATGACAGCCGAACTTCCCCCCGCACTGATCCGAGGAACGTTGGCAGCCCAGCGCTACTTATAGGAGATACTGGGGTCCCTTGTGCTGCCTTTCCCTGGTTTCTGGCTGCTCGGAGCCATTTTCCAACAAGACAACGTTCGTCCGCACACGGTTCGGGTTTCCCAGGACTGTCTACGTCATGTTTCGATGCTTCCGTGGCCTGCTGATTGTCTGATCTCTCACCCATCGAGCACGAGTGGGACCAGATGGGACGCCAGTTTTCTCCATGTTCCAGTGTTCGTGATTTAGAGCGTCAGTTGCAAGAAGTGTGGGCCAATCTGTCCCAGGATAACATACGGCGTCTCTTTGACTCTATGCCGGACCGTATCACAGCATGTATCCGAGCACGAGGAGGTCCGACGCGGTACTAACGCTGACCGAAATGTGTACCGTATGTCCGCGTGGGAAATCGTCCAGCTGATGTGATATTGTAATTACTTCTGTCCTTGGTATGTGCCATCTTACTACTAAAATCTCATTTCAATCTGACGCCTTCTTCTTTGGTGCGCGGATTTTTATGACAATGATTGTATACTAACAAGAGATTGTGAAAGAAATATCATTTCAATGAGTTAAATTTTTATATCGGTGAATAAATTCGTATCCTTCACGTTGAGCTGTTCTTCACAGAAATGAAAAGGCGGAGACCTGTTTTGTTGTTCTTGTTTTTTTTATATAACAGAGTCAAGAGAAAATATTTTTACTGTGTGCAAAACGTTGTGACATCATGTTTAATGTGTTTTTAATGTTCAGGAGTGAATAATTTAAGTAATTTTACTCTTTTTGTGCCATAATTCTTACTTATTTATTTACTTACTTATATTCTGTACTTTCGTATAAATTGAGAAATGTTGTTACACATTGTCACATGGCAGTTACGTGTTTTATGTTTGTGATCGTGGGGCATTTCAAAGTGGTTGGCCTTAGTCTTCTGAAAGAATAAAATTTGCATGATGTGATTAACTTTGCCGTAAGTGTTTTGTAATACTTTGTATTGGTATACAACTAGGGCAATTATTTTAATTACAACGTGTACATATGTGTTACCTGCAACAAAAGTGTAACAATTTTGGTTTTATGACTATAGGTTCGAAAGAATTTGAATTATATATTAAGACATCCGTGTAAATCCTATCTAATATGGAATTTTAAAATTTCGGTAACCGAAAAACAATAGATTTTCGCAAGAGCGACTCAAAGATTTTTTTGCAGCGGGGGGAGGGGGTGGGGTTTTTCCGGTACGCCACTGAGTTCTGTGATTCAGCCGCCGCAGACTGGATATGCTTTAACTCTTGTAAGTTAGGTGGTTCAGCCACCACAGATTGGATTTGCTTTAACTCTTGTAAGTTAGGTGGTTGAGCCGCCGCGGATTGGATTTGCTTTAACTCTTGTAAGTTAGGTGGTTGAGCCACCGCAGATTGGATTTGCTTTAACTCTTGTAAGTTAGGTGGTTGAGCCGCTGCAGATTGGATTTGCTTTAATTCTTGTAAGTTACGTGGTTGAGCCGCCGCGGATTGGATTTGCTTTAACTCTTGTAAGTTAGGTGGTTGGGCCGCCGTAGATTGGATTTGCTTTAACTCTTGTAAGTTAGGTGGTTCAGTCGCCGCAAATTGGATCAGCTTTAACTCTTGTAAGTTAGGTGGTTGAGCCGCCGCAGATTAGATTTGCTTTAATTCTTGTAAGTTAGGTGGTTGAGCCGCCGCGGATTGGATTTGCTTTAACTCTTGTAAGTTAGGTGGTTGAGCCGCTGCAGATTGGATTTGCTTTAATTCTTGTAAGTTACGTGGTTGAGCCGCCGCGGATTGGATTTGCTTTAACTCTAGTAAGTTACGTGGTTGGGCCGCCGTAGATTGGATTTGCTTTAACTCTTGTAAGTTACGTGGTTGAACCGTCACAGATTGGATTTGCTCTAATTTTTGTAAGTTAGGTGGTTGAGCCGCCGCAGACTGGATTTGCTTTTCCAACGCAAACAACAGATGCTCGGTTGGATTGATGTGAGGAGAATTTGGTAGCCAGGGCAATACATGGAAGCTTTCGTCATGTTCTACGAACCGTTTTCCAACAATCCGGGCAGTGCCGCATGGCGCATTGTTCTTCTGAGAGAAGGCACTACTGCAGGGGAATACCGTCTCCATGAAAGGATGTACCTGTTTTGCAATGATGTTTAGGCAAGTGGTAGATGCCATAGTTTCCTGCACATGAGTTCCTGGACCCAGGGATTTCCGCAGAACATTACCCAAAACATTACACTTCCTCCACCTGCTGATTTTCGTCCCACGGTTCATCCTGGTGCTAACACTTCCCCAGGTAAATGACGCACACGTACCCGGCCATTAACTTCGTGCAAAAGGAAACAAAATTCATCGCACCGGACGATCTTCTCCCCATCATTGAAGTCTAGTTTTGATACTTGTGTGCCCATTGCAAGCGTTTTCGACGGTGAACCAAAGATAGCACGGACACGCAGCCCCATTTTTGGCAGAGTAAGATGTACTGTGTGTTGTGACACATTACTTCCATCACCGGCATTCAAATTGCCGATGAGTTCTGCCACAGTATCCCTTGTGCTGGCTCGTACCATGCAGAATAGCTTTGGCTCGCCTGGGGCACGGATGAGCTGTCGTCGGCGCACAAATTGGTTTTCCCTTATTCGGGCCACTTTTTCAAGGAACTGCCTATAGCTGACCGTGAGCACCCATCAAACCTTGCCATCTCGGAAATGCTGTAATACAATCGTCTGGCCATTACAATTTGGCCTTGGCCAAACTCAGTGCCACCACTAGAAATGATGGATTGGGAGGGGGGGTAGAAGCCCAACCGTTATATCATCATCATCATCATTGTCAACCATTATCAATCCACTGCTGGACGAAGGTCTCCCCAAGTTTCCTCCACAACGGTCTGTCTTGTGCCAGTCTCCTCCATGTCACTCCCGCATATTTACGAATTTCATCCACCCATCTCCCATGTGGTCTTTTTCTGGGTCTTTTTCCTGTCCCTTAGAATCCAATCTAAAATTTCAGCTGTCCATCTATGGTCTGTCCTTCTGGCAGTATGTCCAGCCCATTGCCATTTCAGGGATTTAACTCTGATCATGATGTCTTCCACTCTCGTCATTTTTCGGATCCACGAGTTCCTCTTCTTATCTCTCCTGGTTATACCAAGCATGCACCTCTCCATGCATCTTTGAGTTGTCTGCAGCCTTTGTATGTCTCTTTTAGTTAAAGTCCACGTCTCTGCACCATACGTAAGCACTGGAAGGATGCATTGATCAAACACTTTTCTTTTAAGACATAATGGCATATTGCTCTTGAAAATTATGCTGTTTCTTCCAAAAGCTCTCCAGGCAAGTTTTGTACGCCGATTAATTTCTTCATCAATGTGACCCTCACTTGATATCTGCTGTCCAAGATAAACATACGTATCTGTTATCTCCAGTTTTTCTCCATCAATCGATAAATCTTCATTTCTTGTAAAAGCATTGAACATCACTTTTGTCTTCTGAAAGTTCATTTTTAATCCCACTTCTTTACTCTTGTCAGAAAGTTCCTGGATCATACTCTGCAGCTCTGATGGGGTAGTTGCAAAAATGACTACGTCATCAGCAAAACGAAGGTGGGTTAGATAATCTCCATTAATCTTTATCCCTTTGTTTTCCCAGTTCAGTGATTGAAAGACATTTTCCAATGTGGCATTAAAGAGCTTCGGAGATATGGTGTCACCTTGTCTCACTCCCTTTCCAATTTTTATGTGTGTTGTATTTTCAAACAGCCGAATCTTTGCACTTGCATTTTCATAGATGTTATTAATAATATTAATGTATGCATCTTCAATACCGCAGGATTTCAGAGCCGTGGTAACTGCTGATGGTTTCACCGAATCAAAGGCTTTTTCATAATCGATAAAAGCCATGCACAATGGAAGTTCATATTCCCTCGCTCTTTCAATTAGTTCTCTCAGTACGTGGATATGATCTATTGTGCTGTAGCCACTCCTGAATCCAGCTTGTTCTCTCGGTTGAGCCATGTCCAGTGTTACCTTCAAGCGGTGTGAAAGAACTTTAGTGAAGATTTTATAAACCACTGATAGGAGGCTGATAGGTCTGTAGTTCCTGAGATCCTCAATGTCACCTTTTTATGTAGCAGGATCATTGTAGCATTGTTCCAATCCTCAGGAATCTTCCTTCATTAAGGCATCGAGTGAAAATTTGGGCGAGTACTGTTTCAATTTCTCCACTTGCTTCTTGTATGATGTCTATAGTAATTCCATCTTCTCCTGGAGCTTTCCCCCGCTTCATGTTCTTGATTGCATGAGCAACTTCTGCTGGGAGGACTGGAAGAACTCTGGTACCTTTCATGATGTCTGGAGTACATGTATCATCCCTTTCATATAATTTGGAGTAGAAATCTTTCACTCTTGTCAAAATTTCGCCTCTATTTCTTGTTATAGAACCATCTTCTTTTCTCAGAGCCATAATCTGTTTTCTTCCCTTACTGAGATGTCCCTTTGCTATCTTTAGGCTTTGGTTGTTTTCAATTGCTTTCCTCACTAGCTCACAGTTGAATTTCCTTACGTCTTCAGTGATACTTTTTCGTGCTGTCTTGCATAGCTCTATATATTCCACTTTGGAAGTCACATCTTCTTTAGTTGTCCTCATCTCTCTTCTTTTTTTGCATCAACATTTTGGTTTTTCCTGATAATTTGTTTACATGCAACTTGTTCTTAGACCCAGCTAATTTTGTTGCTGTTTCCATAAGAGCTTTGGTTACTTTTCTGTTAACTTCCGAAATATCCACTTCTTCCGATATTAGGCCTTCTAAAGCAGAGAATCTGTTCTTCAGTTCCAACTTGAAAGTATTATGGTGTTTTTTAAGGTTGGTTATGTCAATACATTTTGTTTGTCTTATGAGCTTGCCACGTTCCAGTTTAGTGTTGAGGTGCATCTTACATCTCACCAATCTATGGTCACTACCTGTGTTGAACTTGTTCAGCACACTGCAGTCTTCGATGACGAATTTTTTGTTACACATAATAAAATCAATTTCACTTGTCGTCCCAATTGGATGTCTCCATGTCCATTTCCTGTGTGGCTTTTTCTTGAAAAAGGAATTCAAGATGAAAAATCCTTCTGCCTCTGCAAACTCAACGAGAGTATTTCCCCGCTGGTTTCTGTTGCCGTGACCGAATTTACCTACTGAAGTTTCATTCTGTTGCTGGTGCCCTATTTTTGCATTGAAATCTCCCATAATTATCTTCAAGTGCTGCTTACCTTTATTATTTAGATGACGAATTTCCTCATAAAATTCTTCAATTTCTTCTTCAGGATGACTTGTGGTGGGTGCATAAGTTTGAATAATCTGAGCCTGGTATCTTCTCGATAGTTGGATAATGAGTCGTGCAGCTCTGTCAGAGGAACTTTCAACTTCTACCACTTTATCCTTCAGTTTCTTGTTTATTATAAATCCAACACCACTATATATATATATATATATATATATATATACAGTTGAATCACATTATTGTGACAACCTCCTACTTTTGACGTCAACAGCGCGTAGCCAATCAAAGAAGGCACGTATCGTGAGCTGGCTTATGGGGTATATAAGGTGTGCTGCAGGCACACATTATATACCCACAAGCCAGCTATCATGGATAAAAGGAGCTTATATCAGATTTGCAAAAAGGGAAGATAATCGGTTTTAGGGCCAAGGGTGGCAGTATTTCTGAAACAGCACATTTTGCGAACTGTTCGCGTACTGCTGTGGTTAAAGTGTATCGTGATTGGAGAAACGGCATCATTGCGAATAAGCGACGTGCAAACTGCGGAACACCACGTGCCGTTGATGTGAGAGGGGTGAACGAGGCTTAGAAAATGCGTGAGGGCCGATCGATAAGCTGCAGTGGAGCAACTCACTGGTCGAATGAACCAGGGGGCTACCGAAAGTGTGTCTAAAACGATAGTTCAACGAACCCTGCTGTGTTTGGGGCTTCGATGCATACGGATGGTTACTGCACCTATGCTAACGAAGGTGCATCGGCAGAAAAGGTTTACATTTGCACGGCAGTATCGGAATTGGACCTCCTCTGATTGGCAAAGGATTGCCTTCTCCGATGAGTGATGTTTTCTGCTTCATAGAACGGATGGACGTTGGCGTATAAGACAAGAAACATCGGAGAACAAATACTCTTCAACCATTGCTGGTAGAACACAAGCTGGTGGGGGCAACTTACGGTCTAGGGAATGTTTTTGTGGCATTCTCTGGGTCCACTCATACCTGTAGAAGACACTATGAACCGAATTCGTTATGAATCCATCCTTGCAGACCACGTACACTCATACATGCGGATTGTCTTCCCTGGGGTGGATGAGATCTTCCAGCACGACAAGGCGACGTGTCACAGAGCTAGAAATGTCCGAGGGTGGTTGAAAGAGCACGATGAAGACTTCAAAGTACTTCTCTGGCCCCCTAATTCACCAGGCGTAAACCCAATTGAGCATCTGTGGAACCACCTCGATCGTGTTGTTCGCTCTTTGGATTCTCCACCACGCACCCTCCATCAGCTGTCAGATGCTCTAGCCAGCATGGTTCCACATACCTGCACCTTCCAGAACCTTATTCGTCTAGCTGCTGTCAGCGCTGCACACCGCGGTTACTCTGGATATTAGCTGGTGGACACAATAATGTGACACGAACGCAATAATATTTTCTTCAGAAAATACCCCAAAACAAAGATATGAAACTCGACAAAAGCTATCCAAAGTACCCTGATTTCCCTCCGTCATTTATAAAACTGGAATAATGTCGAACCTTACACATACCAGATTTTCGTCTCTATCACAGGACAATTTTATGAAACTGAATTTGAATAAAATCGACAATAAATAGAGCATTTTTGTGTGGAATGCATTTCTTTTGTGCTATACAGCTCGTGCACACAGCGACTAGTTGGGTTAAAGACCGTTGTTTGATGCTGTTTTCTAAGAGAAGTATTTCGCGGTGCAATTTTTAAAATTTTTTCCATCCTAGTAGCTCCGAAAGTATAGCATGCAGTGGAAAAAAATCAACTGCGCTTAATTGAGAAGAATACGTAGCAACATTGTTCTGTAAAAAAGAATCTATCATACAACAGTTCTCCACTCTAAACCCCCTTATTCTATTTCCCGCCCGATGGCGAAATACATCCACCAATAAACTACCGTAACGAGAAATGCGCTAATACCCCACCGAAATCCCTTTACCTCGTGTAACAAACGCCTTCACTTAGTGAAAACTTCTGCTCCCTTTAATTCTGTTTTTTATTACCCTAGTGAAGATGCCCCACCTTTTCACATGAATATTACCGCTTCCGACAAGCTGTTGCAGTTGCTGTCGTTTATCGTTCGTTCAGTCTTTTGGCCTACGGCTGATTCTCAGGGTTCAGGCTTTTGTTAGCTGGGGACTGATGGTATGTTTCTCCACGATACTCCCACATATGTAAATCATTAAGTTGTTTGACGTATTGTTCCCTAATGGCCTAACCCTTGCAGAGACCAAGCGACGAGATTGTTCCAACTAGAGTAATGTTATCTTAATGCTGTTGCTGTGACACCAGACCCCCTCATCAGAAAAAAAAGGGAATCGAAGGAAGATGTTTTTTTGCTTTGATAACAAAACATTTAAAAAAATTCTTATCTGCTTTTTTTTTAGTAGAAAAATATTATATAAATAATGGTAAAGCACGTGTCAAAACGACAAATCTTCAGCAATATATTCCGTCCGTGTAGCTTAGTTGGGAGAGCAACTTACTCCGGAGTGAGGGGGTTCGATCCCCGTCACGGACAAATTTGTGTTTTTTACATTGGCGCCAGAACTTGTAAAAGTGGATGTACTGGCCGTTGGGTTCTTCGAAAAATGTGTCATGTTTGTTCCACGCACAGTCTAGAATTAATGAAAATTCGTTCTTCGCTTCAAAAAAGACAGAAAGAAAAAAAGACAAGACGGAGATGATGTGATGTACTACAAGGGTTGTGACGTACTACAGAGGTAAAGCACGAGACAAAATGGCAAATCTGCAGCGACATATTCCGTCCGTGTAGCTTAGTTGGGAGAGCAACTTACTCCGGAGTGAAGGCGCGCGGGCTCGATCTCCGTCACGGACAAATATGTGTTTTCACAGACCTGTCAAAGGACATTTATGATGGTGATAGCGTACTGATTTGGGGTGGCATTTCATTAGGTGAGCGCATAAACCTCTATGTGTTTCCGAAGGGAACCATGAATACTCGACGCTATAGAGATGACATCCTGGACCCCCTATGTTCGTCCTTAGGCAGGTGCCGTGGGAGACACATTTCTCCAACAAGATAATGCTCGTTCCCAGCGAGTGAGGACGATAGAACAATATCTTCAAGAGAAAAACATTATCCATATGGATGGGATAGCCAGTTCTCCTGACCTTAATCCGAGTGAGCAAGTGTGGGATGCTCTAGGGGAACGTGTTGCTGCCATCAAACCCCCTTCGCAATACGTGGAAGGGCTTAGACTAGCTTTGTACTAACAATAGTCGTTGTTACCTACTAAGCTCCTAGACATCAACAGTGTGGATGAGCGCTGTGTGGGATGATGACCATTCCCTATTGAGGAACTTTGGCTATTTAGTTCTGGAACCTGATTTTTCACCTTCTTCTGTATGCTATTATTTTTGTCGGAATGAAGTGTTTCTTACGAAACAGTTTAGGGTATTTATCTGTCGTACGATATAATACAGCTTTTCACCAAATTTTATAACATTTGAACATGTATTTTTGAGTTATTGCGATTTTTTCTGGGTTTTTCCCCCTTAATTTCTGAAAAACAGTGTATTTGAAACGCCCATTCAAGAACGGTGTGCTCAACGTTTGGTCCTCTGTCTTTGAATTTTGAGAATATTGAGTTGTTTATAAGCATTATGCATACTTTTCATTGTTTGTGAATTCCTTGCAGTAGGCAACATTTCGTTGCAGCTGAAAAAAAATTAAACTGCACAACATAATACCGGTCAGAAAGGAAAAAACTGAGGGGTGTATAATACTTGATGATTAAATACTTAATGATACACAGACGTACCTGCAAAAAACGACATTTGTTTGAGAAAGCGCGTGGCCAAACAAAGCCAGCATCTGAAACGAAACGATAAATTTCTCAGAAAGAAAACGTTTAACACTAATATAATTGGACAAAAAACATCATCAATCAATATAAACAGTATGTTTTCTAGAAATCGGGAGGTGTATAACTTGTTTGACGATCTTACAGGACGGTTCCGCTTGAAAAAAATATTCCCTTTTGCATACCAAAAACTTTCCAGAAACGCCGAAACCCTACATTTAGAGGAAGTTAACACAAGCACAGCTACAAGTTCGTTTTTTACCCAAATCGAATGGAAGTAGGTGTGAAAACGGATTAAAAAGAAAGATTTCCTCGTCGACAAGCAATTCATTTACTATTCAATATATCAGTTAAACATTCGTCTCATTACACATTACAAATGTTATTTCATCCTGTTCGAAATCTTCATATTTCAACGTCCAGATTGTTAAAACTTTTCGCGTGTTAAATTTTGGTGTCAAGAATGACCGTATTTTTCGGAATATAAGACGCAATTTTTTTTCCAAAACGGGCATAAATTACCGCATTTTTCAGAATATAAGACGCACGTTTTCCAAAATGGGCAAAAATACTGCATTTTTCGAAATATAAGACGCACTTTTTTCAAAACAGGCATAAATTACTGCATTTTGCAGAATATAAGACGAACATCGACGCACCTGGTACGTACGACACCGAGATGCTAAGTTCTGTTTTCCAAAAGAGGCATAAATTACCGCATTTTTCGGAATATAAGACGCACTTTTTCCAAAACAGGCATAAATTACTGCATTTTTCTGAATATAAGACAAACATCGACGCACCTGGTACGTACGACACCGAGATGCTAAGTTCTGTTTTCCAAAAGAGGCATAAATTACCGCATTTTTCGGAATATAAGACGCACTTTTTCCAAAACAGGCATAAATTACTGCATTTTTCTGAATATAAGACGAACATCGACGCACCTGGTACGTACGACACCGAGATGCTAAGTTCTGTTTTCCAAAAGAGGCATAAATTACCGCATTTTTCGGAATATAAGACGCACTTTTTCCAAAACAGGCATAAATTACTGCATTTTTCTGAATATAAGACGAACATCGACGCACCTGGTACGTACGACACCGAGATGCTAAGTTCTGTTTTCCAAAAGAGGCATAAATTACCGCATTTTTCGGAATATAAGACGCGCTTTTTCGAAAACAGGCATAAATTACTGCATTTTTCAGAATATAAGACAAACATCGACGCACCTGGTACGTACGATACCGAGATGCTAAGTTCTGTTTTCCAAAAGAGGCATAAATTACCGCATTTTTCGGAATATAAGACGCACTTTTTCCAAAACAGGCATAAATTACTGCATTTTTCAGAATATAAGACGAACATCGACGCACCTGGAACGTACGACACCGAGATGCTTAGTTCTGTTTTCCAAAAGAGGCATAAATTACCGCATTTTCAGGAATATAAGACGCACTTTTTCCAAAACAGGCATAAATTACTGCATTTTTCAGAATATAAGACGAACATCGACGCACCTGGTACGTACGACACCGAGATGCTAAGTTCTGTTTTCCAAAAGAGGCATAAATTACCGTATTTTTCGAAATATAAGACGCATTCTGTTTTTCCAAAACATGCATAAAATACTGCATTTTTCAGAATATAAGACGAACATCGACGTATCTGGTAGGTATGACACCAAGATCTAATCATTGTGTCATACTAAACATTGACCCTATTTCAATGGTATTCAACAGAACCGGTTCAGTGTACCTCCGGAACATGCTAAAGTTTTGTCTTTCTTAATCGCTTTATTGTACAACTAGGAGTATACAATAAAATAGGGCATAAAAACATGAGCAAAGGACATACGACACTCGGACAAAATCACAGGCAATAAACATAGGGCATACATGGGGAGAACTAAAGATAACGAAATAGAAATCGTGGGCACTTGTATTATAAAATACTGAGTGTATACAATAACACCAGGGCTTAGAACAGGAGCTAATATCAAGGCAATAGCACGGAGGAGTCACAGGCAATTGCGTGAGCATTCATGGGAAAAGAAGCATACATAATGAACGCGTGGGAACAAGAAAACAATAGGAAAGCGCGAGGAAGTATACACTAAATGGTACATATGAAAGCAGGGCAAACAACAAGAGTATACATAATTCTGGCACATACATACTACAGGTGATGTCACTAGTAAACGAAGAAGTATAAGCAAAATCGAGAAACCAATTTAGCACATACAAAACAGGGCGATACAGAAGTATAACATTTAGTATGCACAGAGTAAGGAGAAACATGAGAACATGGGCACGCAGGCCGCACTCATAGTACAGGGGCAGCATAATACAACAAGTACATAGTGAGCGACAGGCCATAGCCTGGGATTATAACACTATAACAGGAAGAACATGAATTATGTATAAGATAAGGAAGATACAATATAACGTGGGCACGCAGGCGATACTCGTAGAACAGGAGCAACACAATACAACAAGATAATAAACACGATGAATAATACACGAAAAGTTCAAAGGATGGGTGTAGGACAAATCCGAAAACCAGAACGATAGTACATAGAACGCCTAGGCAGGAGCAAAGTCAGACTAATAGTAAAGGTCGGACGAATGTAATTCTTCCCAAAGAGTGAAGGCGCCAATGAAGTCATCATCATTGGCAAAGTCTTGTGGAAATGGCTGTGGTGGAAGTGGAGAACATGGTACGGACACAACAGGAACCGCTGAAGAAACTTTGATTTTGGCACGACGTTTCCGCGTGCGCTGAGAGGAGCGACGTGCACGTTTCTTTGGAATGGCCCCTGTTAAGCGCGCCGTAATAGAGGGCTGAGCGGAAGACGACAGGTCGAGCGGAGATGAAGATTGTAGAACAACAGAGGACGGAGGTGGTGCAACAATGGGTCGCGGAGACGGTTGAATGGAAACGAAAATAGGCGCGGACGGAGCTGCAGATGCAGTCGACGAAGGCGTGACAGAAGGCTTGGAGGACGGACGCAGATGATCAAATCGCCGAGCCATTGACAAGTCCCTATCTGCCGTGTACGGGAGGTTGAAGTACGATCTGGCAGAACACCAGGAGTCTAGAGCTTTGTTATAAGTGATTCGAGAGCTACAATTATCACGAAATGGTACAGGGATCTTAATTAAGGTGAGATACTGGAGAGCTTTTTGATATCAGCCGGAGAAGTCTCATGGGGGTGCTTAGCACAAAGAAGTTGACACTCGGAAGCAGAAAGATGTGCTGAGTAGTTTGGAGGCAGAGAAGTATCCGAGTACTCTGTAGAATCAGAACCTGAGTCCGTAGCTGAAGAAGTGTCCGAGGAAACTGTGGAAGAAGCAGTTGAAGAATGTTTCGAAGAACCAGCGGCGCAAGAAGACAAGCCGAGCAATGATGAACGTACTAGTGTGTCGTCAAGTGATGCGGAGATGATGGGTGAAGAACCAGAGGCTGGTAACGACGGGTCAGAAGAGCAGTGAGAAGGAACAACGGCCGAAGTCAAGTCCGGGCCGACGGTGATGTGTTCCGTACTCGGCGGACGGGAGACCACCGATGTGCTCTCACCAGAGTGGGACGAGTCCAGGAGTGATTGCAGAAGAAACGCCGGGGATTCCACATGGGGCACAGTGGAGATCGTAGCAGCTGAAGATGAAGCAGGCATTGCAGAAAAATCATGGAGCAAAACGATGGAGGAACCAGGCGGAGGCAACAAACTGGAATAGTCCTGGAGCGGTGCATTGAAAGGAGCAGGTAGAGACGGCAAACTGTTGCACTGAGAAAGAGCTGATGAGTCTGAAGGAAACATAATGGTGGAAGATAGGTAGGCCAGAGGAACAGTATTCACAGATGGAATAGGTGTACCCGAACTGGAAAGCAGCGGTTGAGGGAAAGAAGCTGGGTATGATGAGAGTAAGGAAGAACTTGTCTAAGTGCTAAAGTCCAAGGCCACAGAGAGTGGAGAATGTGACACAGGAGGATGGAACAACCCACCTGGCACAGAGGGTAAAATACATGCAGTGGAAGAAGACAATAAAGGTGCAGACTGGAAAGACTTAGCAGATGACGTAGTGAGAGCAGAAGAGCCAAGAGGTGCAGGTGATAATGCAGCGTTTTTAGCTGGGCAAGAAGCACGGAGATGAGTAGGTGATTTACAAATGAAGCAATGAAGAGCAGTATAAACATTCACAGCACGAATATGTCTACCACAGACTACTTGGAATGTGGTAGAACAGGAAATAATCGAAGCTTCGTCCGGAAACACGACGAGAGCCTGTCGTCGGAAACTAAGATAAGGACGAGCTCCTTGCTCGTCCAATGCGGTAGGTAAGGAACGAATTGGAGAATTGGACCAATTATAACAAGTCCACAACGAGAAAGAAAACCAAGGAGGACATCATCAGAAATTTCCGGTGGAACAGGAGACGTGCTTACAAGGATAGGGCACTGTGCGAGAGGAATGGCGAACGGACTTTGATCACCAACAAAGATGGGAGAGCCGCCCCGGTGGCGCAGTGGTCTAAGGCGTTGGCCTCTGATCATTCGTCCGAAGTTGTCCGGGTTCGAATCCCGGTGAGGCATGGATGTTGTGTTTGTCTTACGGCACTGGCTCTCTCCCTTCCCTGGAACCAGTGACCCTAAATTAGGGACGGGCGACTGCTTATAGCCCATTGAGTTGCTCGCGGTGGTCGTTAAACCTCCAATCAAAAAAAAAAAAAAAAAAAAAAAAAAAAAAAAAAAAAAAGATGGGAGAAGACATAACTCGTGCAACATGTGCGGGAGAGGAAAAATAAATAAGCACAGAGCGAGGTTTACGTGCAACATGTGTAATGGCATTTGGAGGAACAAGTTCATGCAGAGCTGATGTGTACACAGTAAGTTTTGTATTGGGGTGGGCAACATATTTCACACCTAAAGCTAAAGAGGCTAGTAGAGACTTACCTCGGGGCGACGATTCAGGAAGATGAAGAGTAAGAGTTGAATCCGGACGAGAAACAAGGAAGTCCAGGCATGACGGCAAAAGCGTTGAATGTGTGACAGTAGGGGCCGACAAAGAGTGCTGAAGTTTATCTTGAAGCAGAACATCTGGTGGAGGCGTCACTGGTGGAAGATATTCTGTTGATATTGCACAAGCCATGAGCGGTGGTAGACTGCACAATTGCTAGGAAGACAAATGGGGAAGGCACAACGAACAGGTGAACGAAGGCTGAGCGACAAACGATGACGACACAAGTAGAGCTGCAAGAGAGATGTCACAACTGTGAGACCATGACGTCACCGGAGGACCACTAATGGAAGATGACGTAACCGGGAGAAGGGTAGATAAGCTCAGGAACACAAGCACAGAAGGAAACGTACAGGAACGCTGATGGAGAATAGAAGACAGTCAAGGCGAGTCACGATGGCCAGATGGTAAACAAACCTACCGAGATGAAATATGAAGGAATATCGCTATAATATTCACTTACCGGTGCGGAAACGTAGCTGGGAAGATTGATGACAGCTTATTACTTGAGCGAGGTGCACAGGAAAGGAAACAGAAGGCACTGGAACGTGTACACAGGGCGCAACCCTTCAGAACGCAGAAGGGCGTGGTCAGCAGGTAATATTACTATGAAAATCAAGTAAATATGCACAGTTCGGCTAGGAAAGGTGGTGAGAAAGATAGCACATACCCTTATGCATGATTGGAGCGCAAAATTCGGGAGCAACAGGCACTTTTACCGAACATACAGAGCAAAATGTGAAGAGCTCGAGAGGGCACGTCCAATGACAGTTTTGTCGCAATTGAAGCATTTTTAGTCAAGTTATGAGTATAATGGCTGTGGAATAAATTTCGCTCCTGTGCCCTGACCTTTGACCCCATTTCGATGATATTCAACAGAACCGGTAAAGTATACATCCGGAACAACGTGATAAAGTTTTGTCGCAATCGAAGCATTTTATGTAAGTTATGACGTTTAAGGGCGATGTAGTGGAGCTCGCTTCTATGTCCTGACCTTTGACCCCATTTCGTTCACTTTCAATAGGGTTCGTCCACAGGTTGGCCCCTACGACATACTAAAATTTCATCGAATTCGAATAACACGAGTTATCGTGTGGACAGACAGACGGACAAAGCTGGAGCACATACGATTCTTCAACCTACGGTTGGAAAGCGTAAAAAAGCCAGCGCAACCCCTGTATTTGTGCCTGTGTGCGTAACCATGCGTTCGTGAGCTAATGATATAAAATGTAGTTTAAGCACATTTCTCATGCGTTGTACATAGCGATCAGAAAAGGAGATTAAAAGGACTATCATGACAAATTTTGAAGATGACAATCCGATTTTTAGCGTAAATGTGACAAGAATTTGTATTATATGGCGTAATCCCGTATTTCTTTTATCATTTATCTGCCTCTCCGGGAAAACACGGGATAAGATTCTTAACCTCCAGATTCGCTAAACATGAATACAGGTTGCTTCAACTAACGAATCCTGTGATGGTTATATTCAAATTGATCGGAAACTTGAAACTTGGTCGTTCTGGGTGGTGTAGTGGTTAGCATACCCGGGCGTTTTCTGGGAGACGCGGGTTCGAGTCCCGCTCCAGTACGATGAAAATTTTCAAGTTTTCGGATATTATCTGACTTATCATCCTTGTCATATTTACACCATAAAACGGATTGCCATCTTCAAAATTTGTATTATATGGCGTAATCCCGTATTTTTTTCATGACTATCATGAGTCTTTTAAAATGCAGAGCGATAGGAAAAGAAAGTAAAGGATCGCATTTGAGGAAAAACTATCACAACAGGGGCTTAAGACATCCAATAGTAAACTGGAGGTGCAATCGTATTGGTGCCGGACGCGTTATTGTTGCTACAAATCCTTTGGTTTGCGCAGAACTTTCGTTGACAAAACAGGAATATCTTATTTATCCGCAGTTGTCTTTCCGCATTGGGTGCCTCCTTTCCATGGAACCAGTGGCCCTTAATTAGGGACAGACGACTGCTTATATTCTTAGAGTTTCTCATAGTGGTCGTTAAATCCCGAAACAAAACAAAAATATTTTTGTTCTGTGTGTCGTATTTTAAAAGTTCGAGGAGCTGCGTTCAACAATTCACCGTTAGGAGCACTGACGTTGAGATGATCAGATCGTCCTTCAGTCACATTGGTTCCACAGCCTTCGCTCGTGTCTGAAGCAGCTATTGCGAGACTTTACTATACACTTTGTATATGCACTACTGTTTGTGAAAACTGCAGTACCATGAAGGACTGCTGATATTGGCTTGAAACTTACAGGTTAAGTACAACGGGTTGGGACATGCGAATGATTAAAATGTCAGTGAAAATGCGCATCCGGTTTTGGAGCAGCGTCCTCTGAACTCTCCGGTCTTGGGTATAAAGAGCTGGCTTAAACGAGATGTTGTGATCAGTGTCCGCGGGTGGCCTAGTCGTCAACGCTCGTGACTGCCATGGAGATAACCTCAGGTTCGATCCTGGACAGGTACGAACGCTCGAACCACTAAATACCCGCCGTGCGTCGAATGGGAACGTTAAGCCGTCGGACTCCGGGTACTGCCGTCCCGGTAGTAAATAAGGGTGTCTTCTACCTCGCTTCCATATGACTTTCCAATCGGGCACTCTAGCCCAAATCTCCTAGCTTCCTATTTCTAAGGGTTGCTTAAGACCTGGGGTCAGACACTGCCTTCCTAAAATCCTCTACATCTGATCTGATCTGATATTGTGATCAGTGAAGAGCCGACTTTGAGTCGAAGGGGTGTTTCTCGCGTTATGAACACCTGGCAGACTGTAAGCGAGAAAAGATTGTTAGGATGAGAAAAGCTGGATTTTTCTACCGAGAAATTGCCACTCTTGCGGAACGAAACGGGTGTACGGTGATACGAACGTGCCGTCAGTGGACAGATGAGGTTAGGACGCACAGAAATCCTGGAAATGGACCGCAAAACTCCCACGATTGCACAGGATGAGAGACACTTCTACCTCATGGTAGTGTGCGATCACACAACGACATCCTCTGTGTTAGTGCAGAACTGAAGCACTATCACAGGTCAGGTTTAGTCCTCCAGCACAGTTCGACGTCGTCTGCTTAACAGAGGACACGTCGCTAGCAGCCGTTGCTGCGCATTCCTTTGACCCTCAACCACAGACATTGGTGATCTGATTGGTAACAGGTCGTGCTTTCAGACGAGTCACGATTCAACTTCATGTACCATGATGGTCACATACGTGTGCGAAGGTGTCGTGGTGAACGGCATTTGCAGCGTCATACCGGCCCAACGCCATGCATCATGTTTGACGGCGCCATTGGGTTCTGTTCGTGGTCTCGCCTGATACGAATTGAAGGAACCATCAACAGGCAACATTCACTGATACATCAAGGACGTTTTAAAGACATACCTTTCTTCAGAGTTGTCTTGGCGGTATATTCCAGCAAGACCATGGTCGTCCACATGTGGCCCGGAATCTCCAAGACTTCTTCCAAGCACGGCAGATGCCGCTTCTTCCCTGGCCTGCACGTTCGCCGAATATGTCCCCGATCGAACCTGTCTGGAACATGGTAGCTAAGCGACTGGTCCGTAAGCGCCTTCACCAGTAATCACAAGTGAGCTCTGGTCTTGCATAGAAGTGTTACAGGACTTGGTGCTGATTTATACTGTACTACAGCGCCCTGTGTGGAGGGTTCGTTTTATGCTTCGTTTGCCGCAAGTTCTGCCTCGGGGGTTTAACCCGTAATTCTCTCGACTGGAGCAGATAAATAAAATACAAGGAATCAATAATCGACTAAAGTTAAGCTTTGCTCTTGCAGTGAGGAAGACTTTTATTCAGATATTATGGGAAATGTCGCAAAGCCTTGTCCTGATCGCCTTTCCTCTCTTATCATCAACCTCATTGTTTACTCTTTATCCCAGTCACGCCGACCAGCGAGCCATTTTAGGCCATTCGCACCTCCTTACCCCTGAACTTTCTGCCACCGAGTCCTACGTCCTCTTGCTCCGAACCAAAAGTCTCCCCTGCCGAAGAGTGAAGTCCAACGCCTTCCAAGAAAGCGTGGACACGCCCTGAAATGCCTTCTCTCCGAAAACGCAAAGTTCCTCTAATTGGCTTCGCTGCTGTCCCCTCTTCTCATTCTCCTTTGCAGGAAAGTGTCCGCCTAACCATAAATCTAACACTCCCTCTGTTGCGATGCGTGAGAAAAGAGTATATTACCCGTTGCCCATCTCAACAAAATGGCGGGAATTGAAGGAAAATTATTACAATTCACTATTTATTTATTTATCTTACTTTATTTTGTAAAATTCCGGCTGTACAATATTATTGAAAAGTAATATAATACTCAGTAACAATATAATATGTGCCACTATCATACTCTAATTGCACAAATAAAGTAAATAAATTCACCAATGAAACTCACAAAATACGACAAATCACCAAAACTTTCACAATAAACATAAATTCTGCACAACAACAAAGCTCATTCCATTGAAAATTAATATCAGTTGTCAATATGAATCAAATATTATATGATAGTAATAATTAAATGTTCAGCAAGGGGCCAGAAGAAAAGGCTGAAATACTGCCTGACAAGCCCCTGATCACCTCTAAATAAAAACAAAATATCCAAGTCCAGTCAAGACAACGAAAGCAATTTTACAATACTTTTTTTTTTTACAAATCATAAACAAATAAATTCCAATATTCAATTTCCCATCAAAAAACTCCTTAGCGCTCGCTTAACTATCGGATAACGTGCCTCTGATCTAATAATCAACGGCAATCTATTCCACTCACGCAATCCCAACACATTGATATTATTAAACATTAAACCTGTACGAGCCCACGATACAGAAAAACCCGACCCACCACGAGTATCATAGGAGTGAGTTGTAGGCCGTAATGCAATCAAGTTGGAGTATCTTCCTGTAAAAATACGTTCATGGACCATCAGCAGCAATCTGTATTTAGGTAGTTGCTCAATAGTTAATATCTGAAAATGACGAAAAAGAACCTCCGATCCAACTGAATAATTTAACAATCGGACAAACTTCCTTCGCAACACAGATAAACGAACTATGTTACGTCTTGTAGTCGCACCCCATATTAAAATGCAGTACGACAATACAGGAAAAACAAAATAATAGTATAAAATTAACAGAATTCTAACTGACAAAAAAACAGAAATCCGCGAAATCATACCAATGCGAGATCTTAAACATAGCGCAAGCTGATCCACCTGAGAATTTCATCTGAGAGATTCACGCAGAACTATACCCAAAAATTTCACTGTGGTATGGAACTGTAATGCTGTGTCATTTAAGTAAACATAAATCAAGTCACCAGGACGAGGCCTGATGTTGGAAAACAACACGTCTTAGTAACATTTAACGTTAAAAAATTACATGCAAACGAACAAAGGTACTCCCTAATTTCGAGATGTACTTGAGGAATCAACTCACTCAGGTTATTCTCCCTGAAAAATAGGCTTACATCATCAGCAAACAATACCAAATGAGCACCAGATGGAACCCGAAAAATATCATTTATATACACTGCTGGCCACACAAAATGCAACACCGAGAAGGACATGAGATGGCAAAGCCAGATTTACTGGGTACATAACAACAGATACAAAGATGAAACGATTGAGCTTACAGGCCCCTGCGATTTGCGGAACACGCAGACATCAATAGTTCGTGTGGCCCCCATGGCTGGCAATAACGGCCGCTACACGCCGCGGCATCGAACGAAAGAGGCTTTGGATGTGGGCTTGGGGTATTTCGGTCCAGGCTGCTTCCACACGTTGCCACAGTTCATCAGGCGTAGCCGCGGGCGGTTGCCGATTAGCGACCAGACGTGTTCGATGGGCGACATATCGGGAGAACAGGCGGGCCACGGCAGCAGTGATACCTGGTGGTCCGTCAAGAATAGTTGCACGACGCGTGCCACGTGCGGGCGCGCATTGTCCTGTTGAAACGTGGCCGCTGGCAGGTCCTGCAGGTAAGGGAGGACTACAGGCTCCAAAACGTCGGAGATGGTGCGGTGGCTGTTGAGTGTACCGGCGATGCGTACCAGAGGGGTGGGTATCATATCCAATTGCGCCCCAAACGATGCATAATGCAGGCGTCATACAGTCTCTCGCCGCGGTGCCGCCACACGCGGATCCGACCATCGTTTTGTTGCAGGCAGAAGCGGTATTCGTCGGAAAAGACAATGTCGTGCCATTCCTTAGTCCAGGTGCGGCGTTCAACGGCCCACTGCCGCCGCACTCGCCGGTGGTGTAACGTCAATGGTAATCGGAGCAATGGGCGCCGTGCGACAAGTCCCCGCTCCTGCAGACGACGTCGAACGGTACGTGCTGACATAGGTTGTTGCGCAACACACCCTAATTCCTGCGCTAAAGTTCGAGATGTGGCGGTGCGAGCCGTCAATGCCCACCGCACAACATGCCGGTCCTGTCGTTCGGTGGTGTGCTGCGGCTGCGGCAATCGCACACGTCGGTCCGTCCGTCCCTCCTGCACCCACCGAATCCACACTCGCCTCACTGCGGCTGGATGTCACGGGTGCCGATGTCTCGGTACGATAAACCGCTGTCGCGATAAGCCACTATTCGTCCTCTGTCGAACTCCAAAACGTGCTGGAATGACTGCCGTATTCTGCGACGAGGCATCAGGAAGCTTCCCACGCACAGGTCCGGCAGCACAACACACTTTCACTACTTACACATCGCCTTCTGCGCACCCTTCTTATAGTGCTTCTCGGTGGCGCGCCGGGCGCACATGATTTGCATATGCCCTGCAATGCTAATCGTTTGCATGTCCTCTCGTGGGCGACGCATGCTGCGAATTTCAGGCCAATCGGATGCTTCCTTCTTGGTGTTGCATTTTGGGTGGCCAGCAGTGTAGATCAAAAACAAAATAGGACCCAACACTGAGCCGTGAGGAACTCCAAATGAAACAGACTCAACTCTAGAACAGTGATCATGGATCTGAACAAACTGCTTCCTGCCCAATAAATAATTCAGAAACATGTTAAGTGCAACATCTCTAATCGCAATCCTCTCTAACTTAGTTAATAATATGTCATGGCATACAGTATCAAATGCTCTAGAGAGATCGCAAAAGAGTCCAACAACACTATTTCCAGAATCTAATCCGTCCTGTAAATAATTTATAACATCTAGAACAGCGGTCTCAGTTGAGAATCCCTTACGGAAACTATGCTGATTGTGGCCCAGAATATCGTTACTATCCAGATATGAAATTAACCTATATAATGTAAGCCTCTCCCACATTTTTGCAAACACCGAAATATTGGCTAATTTGCCACATCAGTTACCTAACCTTTTTTAAAGATAACACTAATTCGACTAAGGGTCATAGGAGAGGGAACAATACCAGTTTGGAAAATATTATTAAAAATATGAGTTAATGGAACAATCAGACTCAGGGAAACAAATTTTATTTAAAAAATGGCTACTGAGCTTCACTTCTGATAAATATGGATGCCCGGTTACAGAAGCAGCCTGGCAGGTTATTTCCCAGGACGATATCGAAAACCTCTTCCATTCAATGCCACGATGGGTAGTGGCTGTTATTGTTACTCGAGATGGCTTACTGAGTTTTGGAGCGAAAAAACTATTCTATAGTTCTGCAAATGTAATGAGTTATTTCCTGTAACATGAGGAATCTGTAATATAAATTTCATTTGAAAGGCCCGATTCTTCTTTTGTGTTGCAATTGTCACGAACAATAGTGGAATCTTCAGTGCCACAGCACTAAAAGTTCTCTATTCCAGTGTCATCTATTCTCACACACATTAGCGGCAGGGAGGCCATGATCGAGGGTTTAACGACCACCGTGAGCAACTCGATGGGCTATACGCAGTTGCCCAGTCTTAAATTAGGGCCACGGGTTTCACGGAAGGGAGAGAAATTGTATCGTTAGACAAACACAACATCCATGCCACACTGGGATTCCAACCCGGACCCATCTCAGATGAATGGTTAAAAGCCAGCGCTTAGACCACTGAGCCACCGGGACGGCCCTGTAACACGAGGAATCTGTGATCTAAATTTCATTTGAATAGCGCAGTTCCTTCTTGGTGTTGCAATTTTCACAAGCAGTAGCGTATTTGCACATTTTTTATTTACCAACATCCGAAGACTAATAGACTCAGCATGTTTTTACACAAACATTTCTTGGTTTCTTTGGCCTTGGCACAAGAAATATCTTATTTTGAAATCCATAACGACGTGGAAAGTTCTATGCGAGACCAGAGCTTATTCGAGATTATTGGCGGAGGCGCTTGACGGCCCAGTCGCTTTTGTCCGTCTTTCCGCACGATAACTCGCGTAAAAATGGTTCGATTTCGATGAAATTTTAGTATGTGGTAGGGGACCATCTGGGGACGAACCCTATTAAAAATGGGGTTAATGGGGTCAAAAGTCACGACATAGGAGCAGTATCCATTCCATTGTCTGTATGCGTCATAATTTGCGTAAATATGGTTAGATGTCAATGAAATTTTAGTATGTCGTAGGGGACGACCTGGAGACGAGCCTTATTGAAAATAAGTGAAGTGGGGTCAAAGGTCAGGACATAGGAGCGGGATGCATTCCATTGCCCTTATGCGTTATAACTTACGTAAAAATGCTTCGATTGAGACAAAACTTTATCATGTTGTTCCGGAAGTATACTTTACCGGTTCTGTTGAATATCATCGAAATGGAGTCAAAGGTCAGGTCATAAAGCGATATTTATTCTACAGCCATTATTCTCATAACTTGAGTAATAATTGGAGTAATGATTTCTGGTATGTTGGAAAGCGTATCATTATCAATGCATTGCATGATTTTACTAACTTGTTTTACTTTCCAACCGTAGGTTGAAGAAGCGTATATGCTCCAACTTTGGCCGTCTGTCAGTCTCTCCGCACGATAACTCGCGTAAAAACGATCCGATTTCGATGAAATTTTAGTATGTGGTAGAGAACAACCTGGGGACGAACCCTATTGAAAATAGACGAAATGGGGTCAAAGGTCAGTACATAGGAGCGGGATCCATTCCATTGCCCTTATGCGTCATAACTTATGTAAAAATGCTTCAATTGCAACAAAACTTTATCATGTTGTTCCAGAGGTATACTGAACTGGTTCTGTTGAATATAATGGAAATAGGGTCAAAAGTCAGGGCACAAGAGCAAGATTTATTCCACAGCCATTATCCTCATAACTTGACTAAAAATGCTTCGATTGCCACGAAATACAACATGTTGTTCCGTAACGACTTTGAAAGCAGTTCCGCCAAAAATGTTTCCTGTAAGCAATTGCGGGCAGTGCGCATGTGTGAGATTCGTTAGCCATTATTTTCGCACGATAACTTCGGTGAAAATTGCCAGATTTAGATGGGAGTTTTAATTATGAAACGGCTTATGCGTGATAGCTCTTGATAATAAAAATAGGTAACATGGGCACAAAGAGATTTAATTTTGATATATGTGAACTTCAAACGTTATACCATAGTTTAGTCCCCTCAAAACCAAGGCATTTTCCGATGATTTCTGGAATGTTGGAAAGCGTATCATAATCAATGCATTGCATAATTTTACTAAGTTGTTTTAAATCTTGGGGTTCAGTATTTGTAGCTTAACTGCGCGATACATACAGTATGAAGCATTGGTACGAATGTTTTTGTTGCTTCTGAAGTCAGTTCTAGGTGAACATTCTATAACGCGGCAATACGTCTCGGCAGAGACAACTTCACCTCTGCCCAGTTGGTCGAGTGGTCAGCGGCGTTGGTTTCTGGCTAGCAGTATGAGCTTAACCGGAATCCGAGTCCCGGGGCAGACGTGGGTGATACTCCTACAGCACGCACGGGACCAGCTCTCTCAACAACAAGTAACCCCAAATTGTGAACGAACGACTGCTTACAGTTCTAAGAGTTCCCTGTGGTAGTTACTAAACCGCGAAAACAAAATCCTCAACTTTCAAGAAATCTCAGACATCGTTCAATCTGCAAGCAAGTAAACCGTGTCATCGCCTTTTTTTTCACGGTAGTGGCTTGACATAAGAAAATGCTTAAATGCTTCCCCGTCCGTGATTAGGCTATTGTGCTGCTTGCTGTTCCGACGCCAGCAAACTCCTCAGCCATTCAGCCAACAAAGGGGCCATCACGGAATCTCAGCATCTGTTTTGTCATCAGAAAGAGACAAGACATGGGCTTACTTGATGAGAGACAAAACATGGGTTTACTAGATAAGAGACGAACCACCATCTGGTAGTCGAGCCATTATGCCTTCAGTGAATATGACGGAATCTCAACAATCGTTGTGTCATCAGACAGAGATAAAACGTAGGCTTACTAGATGAGACGAAACATGGGCTTACTCGATGAGAGACGAAACATGATCTTGCAGTCGGACCATTCTACCATTAGAGCGACTACGACGGAATCTCAACAACCGTTGTGTCATCAGACAGAAACAAAACATGGGCTTACTAGATGAGAGATCGTCTAGCAGCGGGACCATTCTACCATCAGAGTGACTATAAGGGAATCTCAACAATCATTATGTCATCAGACAAAGATAAGACATAGGATAATATTACTAGATGAGAGGCAAAACATGGCATACTAGGTGAGAGACGAAACATTATTTTGCAATCAGGCCATTCAACCATTCAGAGCGACTATGACGGAATCTCAACAACCGTTCTGTCATCAGACAGAGATAGAACATGGGCTTACTAGATGAGACACGAAACATGAGCTTGCGCGATGATGGACGAAACATCATCTGGCAGTCGGACCATTCTACCATCAGAGCGACTAGGACGGAATCTGAACAACCGTTCATGGGCTACTAGATGAAACATGGGCTTACTCAATGAGAGACGAGGCAAAGAAAAAAATGTAATCATGATTTGCCACCCCCAGTGATGTAGTTCTAATTAAAAAAGTGCCTTAGCGATAAACTGATTAAGTATAAAAGATTTGGGAAGAAGACTCACGAAGTTTTTAAACACATTGTGAATTTTGAATAAACACATTGTCTATTTTTATTGCCCAGTATATTTTTTAAAACTGTTATTACTAATTACTTTTATTTAAATCGCTTAATTTGAGCAGGTTTTTAATAAAGGAAAGAAATGTTGGTTATTAGTCACATCTAGATACGCAGTGTTTTTTAAGTAACGCTCTGTTATTTCGAACGATTTCAAACGCTCATTGTGATTAATATTTGAGTCACACTGAATAGATGTAACCAAGTAATATAGTCACACTGAATAAATGTAACTAATATTACAACACATTTATTCAGTATGACTAATACGTCTTTTTCCTAAGATTCTGAGGTAAATGAATGAGATATCTGTTGTGTTATTGCCAAGGAATCAACGAACGGGTAACTTAGTAAAAATATTTTTTGCACGCATAACAATCTTATCACTTAGCCTTAACTACTACATAATTTCTCTCAACAGTTTTTTCTCAGAGCAATGGAATAATCTTGAGTACGGCCATCTAGACAATGGACTTCAAATTCTCTTTACACCGGTGGAGTGGTGAGAGGTGTAGGTTTGTGATTAGTGGTCTAGGCTCCGCATGAAGCTCGGATAGTGTGCCTCCCACACCCCAAATCAGGGACTGCCAACGGCATATAACCCTGGTAGTAGCTCACGGTGAAAGTTATACCCAGATGTAAACAGCATTCTCTTTACCCTCATGATCCGTGAGATGTCCTGTTGTGTGATCCGACGGTATAATTTCATTCTTGCAATACGAATATTTCTGTTATGATCATATAAAACACAATATTTGCTATTTTCGAATACTTGATCATCTATAACATTTCTTTATCTATCTTCTGCAACCACCTAACTACGAAAAGTACCTTAGCGTAGCTAAGCCTAGAAAAATAGTGCCTTAGCGCCGTAAGCCGCGCTAAGGATCTTCTACATCCCTGGCCACCCCGATGTCCGAGTAGCCTGAGTATCTGGCCCTTTACCATTTGCCTCACGATGTACATGGATTTGAGTCCCAGATGATGCATAGGTGGCAACGCCTTCCCGATAGCGCTCCTTGCTCCCCATTGCCGTTGGCCCCAAATTAGGAATGTACAACTGATTACAGCTCTACAAGGTAATCATGAAGATCCTTAAAGCCCGAAGCTAAAAGAATATTAATCATTTTCTTTATGTAATGATGAAGCTTGTGAGAAATCTAATTAAAAATGTAATTGACCAACAGGCAGTACCTAGTTCTTCAAATCTGAAGTACATATACTGTATATTCAAGATTAACTTTACGAAAATACCATTTATCACGCTCTAAAGACGCCGGCATGAAATCTAAAACAACAACCTTGTGTAAACGTTGATTAAACAGATCTGTCTACACACAATGTATACACCAATGGAATATTGTACTAGACATCTTTAATCCAATAAACAGAACAGATAACTAAGCACATCAACTCATTTGTTACGTCATTTTAATTCTGTAATCTGGAATTCGAACACGTCGACAAAATAAAAAATCATAATGCACTGTACGTACCGATTTTCCGGCGTCGTGATTAAGCCTCTCCCAGTCCAATCTGCTATCGTTTTGAAAGAGTTCTTCGTCATGTGTAGCGTTTGCTTGGTAACTGTTGAAAATCCTTAGCTCCCCATTGTAGGAATGGCGTGCTAAAAATAAAAAATAAATGAAAATTTATATTGGCTGTCACTATGAAATTAAAGCATATGGAACTAAATATAAGTTGCGAAAGATTCGGCATAAGTTAGATGTGTTTGAAAAAGGGATTGTTTTCCTTTTAGCAATGGGGATCGTGTATGAAAGAAATATTGAAAAAGTTTTTAAGTTCTTTTGATTACACTGAACAACAAAAATACACTTTTGTTTGTTATTTTCCTGTGTGCGTAATTCCGACTTCGTTTATTTTCCTTTATTTCGATGACCGATGAAGTCGTCCTGTTCACAGCGGCAACTTAAAAGAGAAAACACAAAATTTAATGTTTACTTATGAGAACTCTTTGTGGATACTTTCCCAGAGGCTGCATCTTTAGACGTATGTTACACTCTAAAAATGAAAGGTGAAAAATGTGATGATTATGTAAAAGTACTAAGAAAAATAAAAATGTCTGTCAGTAGATGGCGTTCAAGATTTTCTAAGAAAACTCTTTTCTCGAAAGGGAGGGTTCGAGGGTTTGTTTACGGAGGGAAGAATATGAAAAATTATCCACCGTAAAAAAGGATTGAAGGGTTGCAACCGGTCGGGTTGTAGGGAAGTAGGGGAATGGTGGGTGGGGGTAGGTGAGGAAACGGAAATATGGATTATGTGGTTAGTGGAGGAGTCGAGGTGGGCGGGGGTGGAGATTTTATTGCACTGCGGTCCGAGCTCGCTCTCTACCACGGCCCTGTCTACTAACCTTGTATTCACAATGCCTTCACAGTCAATCTGCTCCTCGCTGCCCGAGCATTTCATTTCTACCGAAATCTGTTGCGAAAAAAAGACCCATTGATCATTTAACTGTAAAGAACGGCAATATTAACGAGTAGGACGTTTCGAGCAGAACCATACTTACCAGCAATGTGGTTGGAAATTTTTAGCTGAGTGTACCAAACAACCGAACACTACAGCGAAAAACAACAGGAATGCTTTGATGTATTGATAACAGCACATCTTGTGAAGCCCATCGTCCATCTTAGATCACGAACGCATACAGTAAGTTTTAGTGGTCTTGGTGATATCGAAATACATCACAGAAGAAGATTCTCACTTACCGAACACGCATCCCACATTGTTTTTCCAGGTTAAAGGAGATGGACATTTGCACTTGACTTTGCCGGTATCCCCATGCACTGACACACATGAGCCTCCTCTTTCCTCGCAATAACGCTTATTGTCTTCTACTTCGCGCAGATCTAAATAAAACAAACCATTTCATTTAGTAAATGCATTAAAATCCGCAATGAAAATAACTGCAGTTATAGTTAGACCAAAAGAAATTGAAATGTAGTGTCTTGTGCTACTTAGTTTAATCATACCGAAGTACACACTTCTAGATACTGATAGTTGCAGCACTATTTGTTGCGCAGGGTAGCTTAATAACAGCAGCACCAATGACTTGCGTCAACGAATCATGGGAGTGGCTCGAATCGCAGAATTACAGATCACTACAATCGTCTGATATTATGTGGCCACCTGTGACATTCAAATGCGTTAATCACTTATGAATGGGCAAAATAAGATAAAATACACTCAGTAGACAAAACATTATTTTTTTTTAATTGAAGGTTTAACGACCATTGTAAGCAACCACTGGTCTACAAGCAGTCACCCGTCCCTAATTTAGGGTCACTGGTTCCAAGGAAGGGAGAGAACCAGTTCAATAACACAAACACGACATTCATGCCTCACAGGAATTCGAACCCGGACCCATCTCGGACGAATGCTCAGAAGCCATCGCTTAGACCACTGCGCCGACGGGGTGGCACATTAGAGATAGGGGTGATGGGCAGTTCACGTGGGCACCTCCCGTGCAGAGTGGAATAGACCCAAACCGAACGCAAGCGATAAATAGGTGGGTAGCAGGGCTAACAGTTCATCGCAATCGACGAACATGGGTAAACGTGGTGATCTGAGCAACTTTGATCGTGGACGCATTGTACGGCGCAAGACAGATGAGTCATTCTATCGCCCAAATGGTAAGAACCTTAGGGTTACCGAGGGCAACCGTGTCAAGGGCGTACCACGAGTGTACCAACGTCCAGAGTGCAAGTGGTGGCCAACCGCACGCCATTAATGATCGGGATTGACGTAGACTATCCAGGCTCATACAGACCGATTTCTTGGTAACGGCGGCACAAATCATTTCCAGGTTAAATGTCGGAGGCTCAAGCAGTCGGCGAGCGAACGGTATGCCACACGCTACATACCCTGGGCTACGGGAGCTGACGCCATTCGCGTGTGCCACTGTAGACTGCTCGTCATCGGACATTCCACCTCGCCTGGTGCCGGGAACACCAAAACCCAACTTCTGCAGAGTGGCACCGCGTCGTGTGGTCAGATGAATCCTATTTTCATCAGTGCAGAGCTGACGGGAGGGTACGGTTTTGGCGTCGACAGCATGGAGCCACGGAACCGTCATGCCTCTGTTTACGGCGGTGGTGGTTCTGTGATGCTTTAAGGAACCTTTGTGTCTCTGGCGAGGTCCTTAACCGCTGCGAGATACCAGCATGTGTTGGCTGATAACGTGCACCCTTTCATGGCCTTCGTGCAACCTGCGGGCGATGGTCTGTTTCGTCAAACAGTGCGCCGCCCCACCGGGCCCCAACCACCCAGACGTGGCTCAAAGAACACTCAGCTGAGTTTGGAACAATCCAGTGGCCCCCAAGGTTCCCAACCATCCAGGCATGGCTCGAGGAACACTCATCTGAGCTTGGAACCATCCATGGCCCCCAAGGTTCCCAACGATCCAGGCATGGCTCGAGAAACACTCATCTGAGTTTGGAACCATCCATGACCCCCAAGGCATGACACCCATCCAGGCATGACTCGAGGAACACTCATCTGAGTTTGGAACCATCCCTGACCCCCAAGGTTCCTACCCATCCAGGCATGGCTAGAGGAACACTCATCTGAGTTTGGAACCATCCATGGCCCCCAAGGCATGACACCCATCCAGGCATGACTCGAGGAACACTCATCTGAGTTTGGAACCATCCATGACCCCCAAGGTTCCTACCCATCCAGGCATGGCTAGAGGAACACTCATCTGAGTTTGGAACCATCCATGGCCCCCAAGGTTCCCAACCATCCAGGCATGGCTCGAGAAACACTCATCTGAGTTTGGAACCATCCATGACACCCAAGGTTCCTACCCATCCAGGCATGACTCGAGGAACACTCATCTGAGTTTGGAACCATCCATGGCACCCAAGGTTCCCAACCATCCAGGCATGGCTCGAGGAACACTCATCTGAGTTCGGAACCATCCATGGCCCCCAAGGTTCCCAACCATCCAGGCATGGCTCAAGGAACACTCATCTGAGTTTGGAATGATCCAGTGGCCCCCAATGTCCTCGGATTTAAACACTGTGGAAGCTCTCTCGGATGTCGTGGAGCCAAACATCAGATCCATGGATCCTGGACCGATGTCTCGGACGTAGTTGTGGACAATGCTGCAACAGGCATGGCTGACATTACCTCCAGAAACCCTCCACCATCTGATGTAGTCTGTGCATCGACGTGTACAGGCTGTTATTCGCGCTAGAGGATGACCAACACGCTAGTAGGTAGGTATCTTTAATGTTTTGTCCATTGAGTGTGCTACGTAATATGACTGTGATCGTTGGCACAAATGTGCCTTAGTTTCAGTATTTCCGTGTAGCAACTCCTTCAGAAAACTGGAAAATTACATTGCCCTGGAGCGGAAATCGAACCCGCATCTCCCGATTTCCGTTCGAGCATGCCATCCGTTACACCACCCAGGACAAGAAAGTTCCAAGCAACTGAAGCTAAGCAAATGTAGCTTAGAAATCTAATAACCGTTCAGATTTGTGCCAGTCGAAGCAGTTATGTGCTTCCTCGCTGCGTCACCACGACCCATTCTCAGATCAGGGGTCGGATGTAGGTCATAAGTTTCAGTGCTTCAGAGAACATCATACATAAGTGGGAACCGAATTTCCCTGAAGAAATAATTCTTCACCAATACATGGAAAGCACATGCTACTTGGAAACAGTGAAAATAAGGCACATTTGGGCCAATCACCTTTGTGTTGCGTTCCATGCATTTATGAAGAATTCTTTCTTCAGAAAAATACGTTTCCCACTTATGCACGACGTAGATTATGTACAATTGTGATGAGGTATGAGTCAAATCAGCAAGTTTCAGCGAGAGGCGTTGCTGACATACTTTACCTAGGAGAATAGCTGCCTCCGCAGTAGAAAAACGTGAATTCGAATCCCACCACCGGAAAAAAGGATATGATATGCAATATTGGCGCCCGTACGAAAATGAATCTTCCGTAAGTAAAGCTTGAAAATATGCGTGATGATTCTTTCAGACATCGTATAGATTTGATACAAATTCTTTCGTCCATAGTGAGCTGGTCCTTCAAGCATGGTTATCGGCGGGTTCGGAAACCTACCATTTCGTGCCCCCGGCTTTCTCAAAAGAGGGATGATATAACGTAATACGTAACATACATGGGTTGGACAGAATAATGTAAACACCACGCTCAGAGTTGTGACTTTTAATGCAGCTGCGTACGTCGCAACACTACAGTCAAAAAAAGGTATCCACCATTTTTTGACTGTAGTAGCTTTGTTTAAAACCTCAAGGTCCTGTTTAAGTAAATTTAAAGTGTCTTGTTGCAAAATTTCTTTCAGGGTGAAGACGAAATGAGCGACATAACGGACTTATTTTTTTTTTTTTTTGATTGGAGGTTTAACGACCACCGTGAGCAAATCAATGGGCTATAAGCAGTCGCCCGTCCCTAATTTAGGGTCACTGGTTCCAGGGAAGGGTGAGAGCCAGTGCCGTAAGACAAACACAACATCCATGCCTCACCGGGATTCGAACCCGGACCTCTTTCTGACGAATGATCAGAGACCATCGCTTAGACCACTGCGCCACCGGGGCGGCCATAACGGACTTCGAAAGAGGGCTAATTGTTGGTGACCGGTTAGTTGGTGCTTCCGTGACAACAGTTGCCAGGGTAGTGGAGGTATCGAGAGCTACTGTGTCTAGCGTCATGAGAACATACCGTGTTCGTGGCAAAACCTCGTCTGCGAAACACAAGAGCGGCCGGAAAACAACCCTGACTGATTGAGACAGGAGAGCATTAAAGAGGATTGTTACCCGTAATAAGACCACGGTGCCGAAAATTAGTGCGGAGCTCAATCTGCATCTCCAGACTCCAGTATCAACGAAAACAGTGCGCAGGGAACTGCTTAAACAAGATGTTCATGGCAGAGCTGCTATTGCAAAACCTCTGGTGACCAGGGTGAATGCACAACGGCGACGGCAGTGGTGCCAGGGACTTCTAATGCACGGAAGCGTGTAATGTGGTCGGATGAATCCACATTCACACTACTTCCCACCACAGGACGTGTTTACTTGTGGAGAACACCGTCAGAAGCGTACAACCCATACTGTCTGCTTCCAACGGTGCTGCATGGTGGTGGCTCTGTCATGCTCTGGGCGGTCATATGGTGACTTTCTGCAGGTCCCCTGATCACTTTGAAAAGACGGATGATTGACAGGACGTATGAAACCATTTTGGCCGACCAAGTCCATCCTATTGCACAGGCATTGTTTCCTGCAGGGATTACCATCTGTCAAGATGATAACGCCCCTATTCACAGAGCTCGGAATGTCCAATCATGGTTTGAGGAACATGAGGACGAACTTTCACACCTTCCTTGGCCTCTCCAATTACCAGACTTAAACATGATCGAGCCACTGTGGTCTATGTTGGAAAACAGAGTAAGTCCCGTTATCCTTCTCCTGCATCTCTCAAGGACCTGGAAGAGTTTCTGCATGAAGAATGGTGTGACATTCCACTAACCACCATCCAGGATTTGTATGCGTCCATTTCAAGAAGGATTCAGGCGGTTTTGAATGACGAAGGTGGCCCCACACCCTATTAAGTACGTAAAAATCTTCTTTTCCTAGGTGTTCAAATTATTCTGTTGAACCTCTGTAACGTAGATTACGTACTACTGCGGTAACGTAGGTGACAAATCGCAAAAGTCGCAGTGATCAGTCTTTCCGGCGTAGTTCATTTGGGATAATAGCGCCTCAGGAGTAGGAAGACGTGAACTCGAATCAACCACCGGCAAAAAGGTTATACGAAATATTTGTGTTATACATTAAACTAATTCCGTGCTCTGACGACATAAATATTCACATTACCCTGATTTACGGTTTCATCTTTAGGATCAGTTATACTTTTATTGGTGTTCTTGATGTTACTTCAGTAACCGTTTTACAAGGGCCATCCAGAGAGTAAGCACCGTTCATGAATCACTCAAAGCGCAAGTATTCGCTTCAGAGTTCGCGCATGGGCAGTTGTGTTGCCTCATCCATTAGCCACGCCCTGACACCATTTTCTGAGGGTGTGCTTATGTTGAAAGTTTGTGCCCTGCTTTAATAATGTTTAAGTTAATAGACCGGCCCGCTGACCGCGAAGTCCGGTCTGTGATAAGGTTTCTGAATGCGAGAAATGTCAGACCAATTGAGATTAATCAGCAAATCTGCGAAATTTACAGACAAAACGCAAGGAGTGCAGGAATGCAGAGGAAGTTGTTTCGAACGTTTAATGAAGGACGACAGAACTTTCGTGACGAATTGCGCAGTGGTAGGCCTTCTCTGGTCATGGAAGATTTGGTGGAGAGAGTAAATGAAAACATTACGCATCACAATTTCTGATCTTTCAGCACATTTCAGGGAAATTTCGAAATCACAACTGCACGAAATTATTACAGAAAAGCTTCAGTACCGCAAATGGGGAATATGTTGAAAAGCAGATTAAATTATGTAGAACCCAGGCGGCAGACTTCTATGAAGAGGGTTTCCAGAAACTTGTGCCACGATATGACAAATGCCTTAACATCCACAAGGAATATGTTGGAAAGCAGAATAAGGTATGTAGAACCCAGGCGGCAGACTTCTATGAGGAGGGTTTCCAGAAACTTGTGCCACGATATGACAAATGCCTTAACATCCACAGGGAATATGTTGGAAAGCAGAATAAGATATGTAGAACCCAGGCGGCAGACTTCTATGAGGAGGGTTTCCAGAAACTTGTGCCACGATATGACAAATGCCTTAACATCCACAGGGAATATGTTTGAAAGCAGAATAAGGTATGTAGAACCCAAGCGGCAGACTTCTATGAGGAGGGTTTCCAGAAACTTGTGCCACGATATGACAAATGCCTTAACATTCACGAGGAATATGTTGGAAAGCAGAATAAGGTATGTAGAACATAAGCGGCAGACTTCTATGAGGAGGGTTTCCAGAAACTTGTGCCACGATATGATAAATGCCTTAACATCCACGGGGAATATGTTGGAAAGCAGAACAAGATATGTAGAACCCAGGCGGCAGACTTCTATGAGGAGGGTTTCCAGAAACTTGTGCCACGATATGACAAATGCCTTAACATTCACGAGGAATATGTTGGAAAGCAGAACAAGATATGTAGAACATAATGGGCAGACTTCTATGAGGAGGGTTTCCAGAAACTTGTGCCACGATATGACAAATGCCTTAACATCCACGAGGAATATGTTGGAAAGCAGAACAAGGTATGTAGAACCCAGGCGGCAGACTTCTATGAGAAATGTTTCCAGAAACTTGGTGCCACGATATGATAAATGCCTTAACATCCACGGGGAATATGTTGGAAAGCAGAATAAGGTATGTAGAACCCAGGCGGCAGACTTCTATGAGGAGGGTTTCCAGAAACTGGTGCCACGATATGATAAATGCCTTAACATCCACGGGGAATATGTTGGAAAGCAGAATAAGGTATGTAGAACCTAGGCGGCAGACTTCTATGAGGAGGGTTTCCAGAAACTGGTGCCACGATATGATAAATGCCTTAACATTCACGGGGAATATGTTGGAAAGCAGAACAAGATATGTAGAACCCAGGCGGCAGACTTCAATGAGGAATGGGTTTCCAGAAACTTGTGCCACGATATGATAAATGCCTTAACATCCACGGGGAATATGTTGGAAAGCAGAACAAGGTATGTAGAACCCAGGCGGCAGACTTCTATGAGGAGGGTTTCCAGAAACTGGTGCCACGATATGATAAATGCCTTAACATCCACGGGGAATATGTTGAAAAGTAGATTAAGGTATGTAGAACCCAGGAGGCAGACTTCTATGAGGAGGGTTTCCAGAAACTTGTGCCACGATATGACAAATGCCTTAAATCCACGGGGAATATGTTGGAAAGCAGAATAAGGTATGTAGAATACTGGCGGCAGACTTCTACGAGGAGTGTTTCCAGAAACTTGTGTCACGATATACAAATGCCTTTAACATCTACGGGGAATATGTTGAAAAGTAGATTATGGTATGTAGAACCCAGGCGGCAGACTTATATTAGGAGGGTTTCAACATACTTGTACCACGATACGACAAATGCCTTAACAACCACGGGGAATATGTTGAAAAGCAGATTTTCGTTTGTTTAATCTTCAAACGATACTTTCTTGGATGGCCGTAGTACTTTAGATAGAGTTCATCATTCGCTACACCCTGCAAGTTTTACATTTCTGACCAAGTTTCGAGAAAAAAATTATATTTAACTTTATGTAAACAGTCTGTTTGCAAATTCAGACTTTGTAAAGGGTAGGTCATCTTTATTTGAAGGCGTGTGGAATCAGAAATTACATTCAAGCATTTTCTATAAACACCACTTTTTCGTCTGACTGATTTTTTTTTATTTTTTTTTTCAAGTTGCTGCCATGCATGTTCTTTGTTGTTGATAAAATATTGCACGTCCCACTTGAGTTAGTCGTGTAAAAGTACATATTCCCGCAAACCAGAAATTTTCGGAAACATCAAACAACAGTTTCCCTTTCTTTCATTTTTAAATTCCTGGAAAGGGAAAGCACAAAACTGAAAGCCATTTGTAGTGTTTCTACGCTTTTGAACGTCCTTGTTTACGTAATTAGCTAATTTACATTACGAACTTGTTGAACATATATTTCACGCTTCTGAAATAACTAAGTGGATAAAAGCGGCCAGGTTGAAAGTATCAGCAGTCACATTTAACTATCCACATACTGGCAATTCAGGTAACCAAAATAATGCATTCGTCTAGTTGTAATTTATCCACTGACACTTGATAGCTCTTTTATCAACATAGGCAGAAGAGCCAAAACATTATGACTAACGCATCTTTATGCAAATCGAAGCAAGTGCAGGTAAACGACGGCACGTGTAAACGTCATGAAACTGTTGGCGAACGCCACGCGTATGGGCGGTGCAGGAAACATCAAAGATCGCAAATAACTCATAAGGGAAAAATAGGACTTTCCCACGGTTTCACTCTCTGAGAAAAAACAGCGTGCGCGAGCATCATCATCAAGAAAAACACCTGTGGCCCACTTATGATTCAGACTTTTTCTCAGCTTTGCACTTCTAAAAAAAGTGGCGAATGTGAACAAAATATCGCAACAAGCTGATGCTTTAGAACTGTTTTTCGATAAAATGTATTAAGTGAAGTGTCGTCATTCTGCAACTCGGCTTATTAATGCCCGAATGTACATACACTCACCCACCTGTCATTTGCGATTACTGCTATGTGCTGTGTGCATACGGTATTTTCTTTCTTATTACTATTACTAACTTGATATCGTACATGTGCCAAGGTTAAAGGATTACATGTCTATGATCAGGCGAGTTCTAATTTATACATTTGTATTTACTGAATCATTCCCTTAACAAATAACATTGTTTATGCATCTATCTGAGACTATTATACATGGCTGTCTCCTATTGCACTATGGTGCGAATGGGAAATTGCACAATCGTGTTGAGTTCCGCTTACAGGAACAGTATAAAGAACGCCTGATACTGAGTTCTGTTAATCTGTGTTATTCTTGTTCTTCAGAAGGTAAAGGAAGCGGACTTGAAGGAGTTTGAAAAAGGCCAAATTGTAATAGTAAGACGACTGAATCAGAATATTTCCGAGATGGCAAAGCTTGTGGAGTGCTTACGGGCAGCAGTGATTAATACCTTCAAAAAATGGTCCGAGGAGGAGAAAAACCACGAACTGCCGGGAAAGGTGTGAGCCGACCACAACTCATCGATGCTAGAGGTGAGTGAAGGCTAACCTGCATGCTACGAGCCAACAAAAAGGACACCATGGCGCAACTCGCTAATAATTTAAATGCTGTAGACGGGAGTTATGTGTCTCAACACACAGCACGTCAAACCGTGCAAAACTGGGTTGCGTAGCCAGAGGCGGCTCCGAGTGCACATGCTAACTTCAGTTCACCGTATAAAGCGCCTACAATTGGCACGCGAGCGTCAAAACTGGACCCTGAATGATTGGAAGAAAGTCGTCTGGTCAGATGAATCTAGTTTCCTTTGTAGAACGCCCAGGTACGTGTGTCTCGTTTATCTGGGGAAGTGTTAGCACCAGGATGCACAGTAATGCTTTGGGCAAAGTTCTGCTGGGAAATCCTGGGTCCAGTCATTCATATGCAGGAAACTATGACGTCTACTACCAACCTAAACATAACTGAAGACCAGGCACATCCTTTCGTGGCAACGGTATTCCCCTCTAGTGGTGCCTTCCTTCAGCACAATAATTGGTCATGCCACACTGCCCGGTTTTTTCGCAGAAAATTAGGAAGACATGCAGGCATTGCACTGGCCACCAAATTCCCCAGGCATCAATCCAATCGAGCATCTGTGGTTTGTATTGAAACAGCAAATCCCATCTGCGGCGGCTCAGTTACGTAACTTACAAAAGTTCAAAGATCTGTTGGGAAAGTGTTGGTACCAAATACCACAAGACACCTTTAGAAATCTTGTAGTCTCCATGCCCCGCCAGGTAAGAACTGTTTTGGAGGCACGTGGAGGACAAACATCATATTAGGCAGGTGGTAGTAAACTTTTGGCTCGTCGGTATATAAATATCAATCATATAGCAACAATACGCATTCGTCCATTCACAAAGGTATGCAACACAAGCTCCAATCTCTTCCTCTGCATTACTCTTTCACTACACGTTCAACGTCGTCTCTTTATTTTGCTCGACTCAATGGCAGCGTTGCCAAAATGTAAAAGTTGTTCGGGGAAGTAAAGTGCCGTTCAGTGAGAAAATCTTTTACCAAGTAAAAAAACGTAATTTACATAAGAAAATAGAAACTCCGAAGGAAGGTTGAGCAGAGATATACATCACATAATATATTTTATAACACAAATAAAATGCAACTTCATATGCATTTATAACAATGGGAAAATTGTTTAAATTAAAATATTCTTCACATGTTTTACCAGTGCAGATTCCCTCGTGCTTTTGAAAGGGGCTTACGCAATCCCCACATTTGAAGCCTTCTGGTGTTTCTGGACTTTCGATGCATATCCTGTTTTCCTTGCTGCAGTTTAAAAACCCTTCTTCTCCGTTAAGGCACATTCGACGCTCTACAAGGGGAAAAATAGTGAAACCTCACTAAATGCGAATATTATAATCAACAACCAGAATACAGGGTGGATATAAATTAGTTGGGCAAACAGAAAACGTTATTGTGCATAGGTATAAGGATGCATATGATAATAAGTACCAATAATATGCAGTTAAACACACCAAGTTTACCTTTTGTACACAGATGGCGCTAGGTCATGCAAGGTCGCGTATCGCCAGCAGAGAAGGCGTTTTGCTCCGATCACCATTGTTTCCGGTACGATGGCGACGTTCAGCAGCGCGGAAAAAGAGAAATGCTGCCTGTGGTTTCACGAGACGCTTTCAGCATTACACATGCAACGACATTTTCGCGGAGAATACGGAAAAACGTCACCAAATAATGGACACGATTGTAGAATGGTACAAACGATTTATCGAGATTGGATGTGTGGTTCATAGGAACTGCGGCCAAGGCAGACCTGGAATTTGTTAGTAGGTAGGATTGGTTCGATTGATGGCTTCGGGTGATTAAATTATTTTATTTCTGGAATCCTCTTTTATCTCCTTTACTACGATGTATCCAAAGCATTACTCCGCTTTGAATCACTTACCACAATCACATTTAAAAACACAACACTTTATTATTAAACAAAAATAACATGTAGAAACACCGAGCTCTTCGCCACACAATCACACGACAACCTCTCTGCGGAGGAGAATATGGAAGTGACGCTCTTACGTCACACACAATCTGTGCAATGCGAACCATAGTTCCCGTATGGAGCGTGATGGTGTGTCCAACTGTCTCACCTAGCGTTCCACAACATCCCAGAGATGTTCAATTGGGTCGAGATCAGGCGAGTTTGAGCGTCACTCGGGGTGTCCCATGGCAGCACTATGTTCGTGCACCATTCATGCACGAGGCGGCTCCTGTGACGTGGGACATTATGGCCATGAAATAAATCATCCCCCCTCTAGGTGGAGGTATTACATTGTGGGGTGTACATGATTCTCAAGAAGTCCCTGGTGGTAACCAGCGTCCATACGTTGGTCCACAAGCACTAGGGGTACCAGTTAATGCCAGCGAAACATGAACGATAAAATACGACGCCCTTCGCAGGCCTGGATTGCTGATGTTATGTATGAGGGATACATAGCCTCATCCTGCAGGCGCCCCATACGAACTTTACCACCAGCAGAATGGAGAAAACATCGTGATTCATGGGACCAGCACATCCGCTTCCAATCTCATGTCATCCAAACCGTAAGCTGTTGGCACCAGGAGAGTAGTTTACGTCGATGGACCTGTATGAAGCGTGATGGTGAGAAACGGTGAGAAACGGTTAGGAGAGAAACGGTGCATAGGAGTCAGATCTTGAGCATCAATTCATGCTAGCGTGCGGCACACAGTCACGCGGGATACTGTTTATGGTTTTCCCATATTGTATTGGAACGTCAACTACGAAACTGCTGCACCGATTATCTTGTACAAAGTGACACATCTCGTTAACTTACGGAACCCACCCTTCGCCGCCTTTACAGTTCTGTCGCAGTTTGGCGGTATAGCCAATCCTAATGCACTTTAAACACGGAGGCTCTCAAACAACTCCCTAGTGTTGCAGTTTCTGAAATGGACTAACCATTGACACCCTTCGTTAACTTATGGAATCTACCCTTCCCCGCCATTACAGTTCTGTCGCCGTTTGGTGGTACAGCCACTCCTGGTACACTTTAAACACGGAGGCTCTCAAACAACTCCCTAGTGTTGCAATTTTTGAAATGGACTAACCATTAACACCCCTCGTTAACTTATGGAATCTACTCTTCGCCGCCTTTACAGTTCTGTCGCCGTTTGGTGGTATTGCCACTCCTGGTGCACTTTAAACACGGAGGCTCTCAAACAACTCCCTAGTCTTGCAGTTTCTCAAATGGACTAACCATTGACACCCGTCGTTAGCTTATGGAATCCACTCTTCGCCGCCTTTACAGTTCTGTCGCCGTTTGGTGGTATAGCCACTCCTGGTGCACTTTAAACACGGAGACTCTCAAACAACCCCTAGTGTTGCAGTTTCCGAAATGGACTAACCATTACTTCGTGTGTCCGCAATTCGGCCTTTCGTAAACTGCGGTAAATCCTTGGTTTTCAACAGTACTTGCGTAGCTTCACTCTCAACTGTAGCCTACAGGCCACGCCCTCCTTCTCGTTACCCCAGTATCGGGGGTAACTCATTTTGCAGAGCGGAGGCTCATAATTCAGTGAGCATGCAGTGTACATGTAGTACTGCCCCATACTACTCATTTAAGTAATTAAATAAGACGAAACCACCATCGTAGCGAAGTTGGCAAATCGCGAGCATCGTGTTTGTGTGGAAAGTGATCGTTTGGGGTTCGATTCACGTAGCCGACCATCCAATCCCGGGATTTTCCTGGGATTCACCCGAACGTAACTCGAATTCGTGAATAAGTTCCCGAAAATCGGCACGGGGAATCCGAACTGCTTACCGCACTTGACCCTGTTATTTGCACTTGCCTCCAGCATTGAGCCGGCCCCAATCTGGAGTGCTCTCGGATGAATTTCCGATAAACGGGGCTGAGGATCCGTTAACGGATTAAGGACAGCCGCTGTTGAGCGGATATTCCGGTCCAAAAGTTTCCACAGAAATATAACCTCCCTCTCCCTTCTCCTCCATCCATACCACTGTTTCCGTCTGGTTGACAAACTGACTCTGAAACATTGAAATCACATTTTACACGGTCGAGTCACATTATTGTGACCACCAGCTAATATCCAGAGCAACCGCAGTGTGCAGGGCGGACAGCAACTAGACGGGCTGGGAGTGACTCAATAAGGTGCTGGAAGGTGTTCACAGGTATGTGGAGCCATGCTGACAGCAGTACACCTGACAGCTGCTGGAGAGTGCGTGGTGGAGGATCCATACAGTGAACAACACGATCGAAGTGATCTCACAGATGATCAATTGGGTTTAAGTCTGGCTAATTAAAGGGCCAGAGAAGTACTTTAAAATCTTCATCGTGCTCTTCCAACCACTCTTGGACATTTCTAGCTCTGTGACACGCCGCCTTGTCGTGCTGGAAGATCCCTTCCGCCCCAGGGAAGACAATCAACATGTATGGGTGTGCGTGGTCTGCAAGGATGGATTCATAATGAATTCGGTCCATAGTGCCTTCTACAGGTATATGAGTGGACCCAGAGAATGCGACGAAAACATTCCCTAGACCACAACGCTGCCCCCACCAGCTTGTGTTCTACCAGCAATGGTTGAAGAGTATTTGCTCTCCGATGTTTCTCGCCTTTATACACCAACGTCCATCCGTTCTATGAAGCAGAAAACGTCACTCATCGGAGAAAGCAATCCTTTGCCAATCAGAGGATGTCCAATTCCGATACTGCCGTGCAAATGTAAGCCTTTTCTACCGATGCACCTTCGTTAACATAGGTGCAGTGACCATCCGTCTGCATCGAAGCCCCAAACATAGCAGGGTTCGCTGAACTGTCGTTTTAGACACACTTCCGGTAGCCCCCTGGTTCATTCGGCCAGTGAGTTGCTGCACTGTAGCGTATTGATCAGCCCTCACGCATCTTCTAAGCCTTGTTCACCCCTCTCACGTCAACGGCACGTGGTGCTCCGCAGTTTGCACGTCGTTTATTTGTAATGGTGCCATTTCTCAAATCACGATACATTTTAACCACAGCAGTACGCGAACAGTTCGCAAATCGTGCTGTTTCAGAAATAATGATACCCTTGGCCCTAAAACCGATTATCTTCCCATTTTGAAAATCTGATATTCGCTCCTTTTATCCATGATAGCTGGCTTGTGGGTATATAATGTGTGCCTGCAACACACCTTATATACCCCACAAGCCAGCTCACGACACGTGCCTTCTTTGATTGGCTACGCGCTGTTGACGTCAAAAGTAGGAGGTGGTCACAATAATGTGACACGACTGTGTATTTTCACTCTGTGATATTTCTTGTTTACTCTAGTTTCTCTTGAGAAAGTGCAGTAATGACGAAAATCAGAAAGAAAATTGGAAGACATGGAAGTTCTATACGAGCAGGAAGCGTTTATTAACTTTAATAGCAGAAATCAGCAGCCCGGGTTCTAAGTTGAAACCCTGAAACGAGTCGGAATTTACAGGGCCTTAAACGTTGGAGCTTCAGTTGGCCTGGCTGTAACTCGAAAATTCTAAAACGGGCCTGGAGCATACGCGGCCTTGAATATCGAAACCTAGACCGAGCGAGCCATTCTGTAATTTGGCAAATTTAAAAGAGACCAGTACCTTACAGGAAGTTGAGCATTCAAGCTTAGATTGGACGAGGTCAGGTTGGCAATTCTTAAACTAGACGGAAACGTACATGGCCTTGAACGTTCAAGCTGAGACTGGTAGGGGCCAGACTGTATTTGGCAATTTTAAAACGGGAAGAGAACGTACAAGTCCTTAAATATTGAAGCTTAGGCGTGCGGAGCTGGATTGTGCGTTGGCAAGGGACCGGGATCGTACAAGGCTTTAAGCATTCGAGCTCAGACCAGGCTGGGCCAGAATGTAGGTTGGAAATTCAAAAATGGGCCGGAACCGTACAGAGCCTCGAACGTTCGAGCTTAGAACTGGCACGACCGACAATTCTGAAACGGGCCAGGCCGTGAACGTTCGGGTGTAGAATGCATCGAGCTTTCATTTCAGGCCCGTGAAGATCTTAAATGAGAAAGTGAGTATTTCTTTGAGCTGTTTCAGAAGAAAGTTGTGTAATCAAACCAAGCAGTATCGGAAAAGAAAATTTAACAAATGCAAGAACTGCTCGACATGTTCGTGTACATATACCTACAGGGTGTCTGAAAAATAACTGTGCACTGACAGTACCACTTACCATGTCGTACTGGTTCATATGGGAGGTATTGGAAATGGGCTCCACCGACGTCTAGACATGTCTGCACACGCTTCTGCATGTTGGTGAAAACCTTTCCCAGGGTATGTGGTGTGATTTGTTGGATGTGGGTCGTCATTGAAGCCTGTAGCTCTTGAAGTGTACGTGCATTACCTGCGTACACCTTCCCTTTCAGTACTGCCCACAGAAAAAAGTCAGGCGGAGTCAGATCCGGTGACTGTGAAGCCCAGGAGATGATGCGAATTCTGAAGAGTTCCTCCAGAAACTGTACTGATGCTCCAGCAGTGTGAGCAGTTGCACTGTCTTGCTGGAACCATCCTTCGTTGATTTCCCGTTCTGTGAGTTCGGATATGAATGGCTGGATAATCTGAGCACGGTACCTTTCCGAGTTAATGGTTTCACTGAAGAAACTGGGCCCAGTAATGAGCAAACGAATCATGGCACATCAAACGTCAACCTTCTGATTGTGGAGAGGCACTTCCTTAAATTTGTAGGGATATTCAGTACCCCAAAGACAAGTGTTCTTGCTGTTGATGTACCCTGATAGGTAGAACCACGCATCATCTGTAACAAAAATCACTTCCAGAATGTCTTCACCTTCTTCAGGCAGGAACCCTTGGAACCACCCTCAGTACCGAACACGGGCCTCGTGGTCAACTTCTTGCAGCTGATGCACGACAGACACTTTGTACGTCCAGAATGTCCTCACCTTCTTCAGACAGGAACTCATGGAACCATCCTCAGTACCGAACACGAGCCTCGTGGTCTGTTTCTTTCAGCTGATGCACGACAGACACTTTGTACGTCCAGAATGTCCTCACCTTCTTCATGACAGGAACTCTTGGAACCACCCTACGTACCGAGCACGAGCCTCGTGGTCTGTTTCTTTCAGCTGATGCACGACAGACACTTTGACGTCCAGAATGACCTCGCCTTCTTCAGACAGGAACTCTTGGGACCACCCTCAGTACCGAACACGAGCCTCGTGGTCTGTTTCTTTCAGCTGATGCACGACAGACACTTTGTACTTCCAGAATGTCCTCACCTTCTTCATGACAGGAACTCTTGGAACCACCCTCAGTACCGAACACGGGCCTCGTGGTTTGTTTCTTTCAGCTGATGCACGACAGACACTTTGTACGTCCAGAATGTCCTCGCCTTCTTCATGACAGGAACTCTTCGAACCACCCTCAGTACCGAACACGAGCTTCGTGGTCTGTTTCTTTCAGCTGATGCACGACAGACACTTTGTACGTCTAGAATGTCCTCACCTTCTTCATGACAGGAACTCTTGGAACCACCCTCAGTACCGAACACGGGCCTCGTGGTCTGTTTCTTTCAGCTGATGCACGACAGACACTTTGTACGCCCAGAATGTCCTCACCTTCTTCGTGACAGGAAATCTTGGAACCACCTGCAGTACCGAACACGGGCCTCATGGTCTCTTTCAGCTGATGCTCAACAGACACTTTGTACGTGCAGAATGTCCTCACGTTCTTCAGACAGGAACTCTTGGAACCACCCTCAGTACCGAACACGAGCCTCGTGGTCTGTTTCTTTCAGCTGATGCACGACAGACACTATGTACGTCCAGAATGTTCTCACCTTCTTCAGACAGGAACTCTTAGAACCACCCTCAGTACCGAACACGAGCCTCGTGGTCTGTTTCTTTCAGCTGATGCACGACAGACACTATGTACGTCCAGAATGTCCTCACCTTCTTCAGACAGGAACTCTTAGAACCACCCTCAGTACCGAACACGAGCCTCGTGGTCTGTTTCTTTCAGCTGATGCACGACAGACACTTTGTACGTCCAGAATGTCCTCGCCTTCTTCAGACAGGAACTCTTGGAACCACCCTCAGTACCGAACACGAGCCTCGTGGTCTGTTTCTTTCAGCTGATGCACGACAGACACTTTGTACGTCCAGAATGTCCTCACCTTCTTCAGACAGGAAGTCTTGGAACCACCCTCAGTACCGAACACGGGCCTCGTGGTCTCTTTCTTTCAGCTGATGCACGACAGACACTTTGTACAGGTGGAAACGCAACTGCATTTCCAGAATATCGTGGGCCGTACTCTTTGGCACATTAGCTTGTTGTGACAGCCACCTCACAGACTTGTGTGGACTCCTCTGTATCCTGTCCTGGATATCATGCACGGTCTCGTCTGCCAGGATGGCCTATCAGGGCAGGGGGCATCCAGAACACTGCGAGTTTCCCGAAACTTCGCTATGAGCTGACGTACCGCATTACGGTGGGGGACGTGTGCATTACAAAATTTCCTAGCGAACTGTTTTGCACTTCTTCCGTGTACTTGACGTCATGCCGAAAGACATGTTCCATTAAAAACTCTCTGTTCAACCGTGAACACCATTGTCTTTGTGTCAAGACGAGTGATCAATCGACACGTTTGCCTCCGTCGACCAAGCGCTCGGAAATGACCTTCGCTCGGAATGACAGCTGCGCGCGCATCGGGGTGGGGATACATAAAGGTTACCAGACACAGAGCACTTCCACGTGGTGGGTCATTTCTACTGTAATTCCATTCAAAATTTCCTTATTATAACATTACTGCAATTCGTACTCTCAGTGCACAGTCATTATTCGGACACCCTGTATATATATTGGGGATTAATTACCACCGTGGGCGGAGCCGCGGATGGCTTAGTGGTTAGCGCGTCAGACTATCGATGCAAGGTCCTCAGGTTCGAACCTGGGCTGATCTTTCAGAGATGGTGTGATTTACTAACAATCGCTGAATATCCGCCGTGCATCGGACGAGCACGTTAAATAACGGCCCCCAGGCTGGACCCGCTGGTTAAATGGGTATCCTTTCCTATGCCCCCCCCCTGAAATTATCTCACCCCTCTGTGTGCAACATCGTACTTGTACGGTGGCGCCATCTACTGTACTCTAATCTCACTGTAAACTGTTCTGTCAAAGTTGCTAGACTTGCTCTCATTCCTTCCGTTTCTGTGTCCTGCCCAAAAGGCGATCTCGCTGTAGGTGGCTGGGACCTAAACTCTACTCACTGTGGACGGAAGTCCTACAAGAAAACGACAAAAGAAAATACCACCGTGCGCGACACAATGAGCTATAAGCAGTCGTCCATCAGTAATTTAGGGCCGCTGGTTCCAGACAAGAGAGAGAAGATATCCATGCCTCACTGGATTCGAAACTGTCCAAGTCTCGGACGAATGGTCAGAAACCACGACTGCGTCACTGGGTAGGCATATTTCCATATACTGTATATTAGAAAAACTTTTCTCAAAGTTCTTCTACCCCGTAAGATTGTCTTGTTCATCAGAGTGGTAGAAATATCAAACATTTTAAGACAATTACATGGACACAACGGATGTTGAGCCGCCCCGGTGGCGCAGTGGTCTAAGCGATGGCCTCTGATCATTCGTCCGAACGGGGTCCGGGTTCGAATCCCGGTGAGGCATGGATGTTGTGTTTGTCTTACGGCACTGGCTCTCACCCTTCCCTGGAACCAGTGACCCTAAATTAGGGACGGGCGACTGCTTATAGCCCATTGAGTTGCTCACGGTGGTCGTTAAACCTTCCCCCAAAAAAAAAAAAAACGGATTTTGTAGATTTTTGTCTGAAGTCGTTATGCGATTGTACCTTGTATTAATAGTTTAACAATCTGCTGACCTTTCAACGAACAAACAAAACCGTTTTCGCCGCATTTAATCTTCGTGTCACAGCAAATGAAACACATGTATAATTCATACATAGTTCAGCTGAACATATATACAGATTTTTCTGAGTTTTTAAGTATGAAAGAGATACAATAACCTTCACAAGTTACTTGATCCTTTGATAGCTTGTATTTTCCCTCGCAGATGCACTGATAGCGATCTCCATCAGATTTACAGCCATCAAGGCACGCTTCAATGGGTCGTCCTGCCTCACAGCGATCTATGCAAAAAGAGAATAAAAATAACAGCAATGTATGAAACACTCCAGATACGTAATTCATTTATAGTGCAACACTAGTACTAATAAAAAATCAGACCAAGAAGTATCCCTTTTACAAATTTAAGCATTTCACGCCAGTTACAATAAATTTTATGCTACTTAAGAACAGCCAAATGAAAATGGAATATATTTCAATAACTGAATATATGCAAAATACATACAAGGACATCTTCCTGTGTTCTGTTTCTTGCTTTCCGGTTTAACAACTTCTATGAGCATTAAAAGAGATCATAAGTGCGCACTTGCAAACTTACGAGCCGCCCCGGTAGCGCAGTGATCTAAGCGATGGCTTTTGATCATTCGTCCAAAAGGGGTCCAGATTCGAATCCCGGTAAGGCGTGAATGTTGTGTTTGTCTTACGGCACTGTTTCTCTCCCTTACCTGGAACCAGTGGCCCTAAATTAGGGACGGGTAACTGCTTATAGCCCATTGAGTTGTTCATGGTGGTCGTTAAACCTCCAATCAAAAAAAAAAAAAAAAAAAACTTACGGCCACGGGTTCCAAGGAAGGCGGAAAATCAGCGAAAAAATACACACGCAACATTCGTGCACCTGGTTCCGGTGAAGAGAGAAAAACAGCGCCGGGATGACAAATGCAACATCCATGCGCCTGGTTCCGGAGGAGGGAGAAAATCAGCACCGGAAAACCAAATGCAACATTCATGCCCTGATTTCGGAGAAGAGAGCAAATCAGCATCGGGACGACAAATGCAACATCCATGCACCTGGTTCCGGAGAAGAGATAAAATCAACGCCGGAAGGGCAAATGAAACACCCAAGCACCTGGTACCGGAGAAAGGAGAAAATCAGCGCTGGGGCAACAAATGTAACATCCATGCACCTGGTTCCGGAGAAGGAGAAAATCACGCTCCGGGATGAATGCAACATCCATGTACCTGGTTCCGGAGAAGGGAGAAAATAAGCGCCGGGACAACAAATGCAACACCCATGCACCTGGCTCAGGAGAAGGGAGAAAATATGCGCCGGGACAACAAATGCAACACCCATGCACCTGGCTCAGGAGAAGGGAGAAAATATGCGCCGGGACAACAAATGCAACACCCATGCACCTGGCTCAGGAGAAGGGAGAAAATATGCGCCGGGACAACAAATGCAACACCCATGCACCTGGCTCAGGAGAAGAGAGAAAATATGCGCCGGGACAACAAATGCAACACCCATGCACCTGGCTCAGGAGAAGGTAGAAAATAAGCGCCAGAAGTGTTACATTTATGTTCTAATTTAATATCCCTTTTTTTTGGGGGGGAGGGTTGTTAACATCACGGTGAGCGATTTAATGGGCTATAAGCAGTCACCGGTCACTAACGTAGGGCTACTGGTGCCAGTGAAGGAAGACAGCCACTGAAGTAAAACAAACACATCTATATCTCAGGAAGATTCGAATCCGGACCCATCTCGAAGGTGGAATGGTCAGAAGCCAGGGCTTTGACCACTGCGCCAGCCGTGGGGTTATCCCATTTTGGTTTTCTGTTCTTATTTAATTTTGTAATTTATTGTTATTTTTTCTTAACTTAACGTCATATCTTCCAAAGGCTTACTTTTTCAGAAACTCTTGAAAGGTAGTTAAGTCAGTAAGGCATGACAATGGGTGTGACATGTGTAATTCACTGATCGAACTTGTGATTTGTCACTGTTTTGTCAACAGGTTCAAATCTCTTTAAGCTGTGTTATTACTATTCACCAAAGCATTCTTTACTATATTTACCTTGGCTTATTTGTGTGCAGATTTCCACTGACTTTATTTGTTTGTATTTGCAACTTCAAGTACAAACTTGGATTTAACAAGGAAAATAAAGAAAAAAATATAAAGAAAAAAATTCTAATGACCTCATTTGATTATCTTTTGTCTTGTTTAACTAGAGATAAAAACAAAACTGCCATCAGGACGTAATAAAGGGACAAACACAACATCCATTCATTATCCCGGGATTGCAGTCTATGTCCGTAGCCTCTTTATGTGTTATTAAATCCAGTACGTAAATTCCGCTTAAAAGTACCATTCTTTTACTTTTCATTCAAGTGCGTGACACCGTTCGATGCCCATAAGAAAATTGTTTGAAAGATGTTCCAAAAATCATCCCTGAGTGTTTCTGTGACAGCAACGCTTCGTACGACAGCGAAATGCTCTGAGACTGCACCACTCAAGAAAAGTTAGTTAATTCACCTCCAATCTGCAAGTCAAAACAGCTGAATGGTGCACGAAATGATTCCATTTTCAAATCAACCAGTGGAGACGGTCGGCGTTATAATGCAAGACATATTGCCACCTAGAATGAACGTTTCACAGGTTTCAGGGCAGCAGGACCCTGGCCGATCTTAGAGGACGAAACTCTTGTAAGAACAGCGCCGCACATGAAATATCAAGACAACGCGTTCGTCAGATATACACTGGTGTGCGAAAATTAAGGACAAGACGGTTTTTCGAATGTAACGTCGTGCAGAATTGCTCCACATCGACTCAAATCATACCACAAGATCCCCAAGATGTAAGAATATGGGACAAGGGAGCAAAACCGTCCAAACAAGGAATCCAAAGGATACAAAGGCACTTTATTGAAAAGGTAGCTTCGAGCACAACTGGACAGAAGACAGAAACGTCCATGTGACAGGCGGCTGCCAAGAAAAATTCAGTCTTTAGTAGGGGATATGATCACCCCTGACTGCGTTGCAGGATTTACAACGTCTGTCCATGTTGAGGACGATGTTGTCAAGAAGCTGTTAATACATCGCGGCCCATTCCTCTTGTAGCGCCAATCGCATCTGCGGAATCGTTGCTGGCAGCTGGTGACGTGCTGCCAAGCGTCTCCCAAGATTGTTTCACACGTGTTCGATTGGATTTAGGTCCGGGGACCTTGCGGGCCAATCCATGCGTTGAATATCTTTACTCTCCAACAGCTCTGCGACAGTCACTGTACGATGAGGTGTAGCGTTGTCGTCCATGAAGAGGAACTCAGGACCCACAGCACCTCTAAACAGACGCACGTGAGACAGGAGAACCTCGGCACAATAGCGGACACCAGTGACTGAACCTCCTTGGAAAATGTGGAGGTCAGTACGGCTACCAAGCATGATACCGCCCCAAACGAGAACTCCGCCACCTCCAAACCGGTCCCTTTCGATGATGTTAGAGGTGTGATTGCGTGTTCCCTGCTCTCTCCAGGTGTGTATACGTCCAGTATCGCTCGTCAGACTAAATCGGCTCTCATCCGTAAAGAGAACTCGACCCCATTGCTGATGTGTCCAGTTCTTGTGTTCCTGGCACCACAGAAACCGCCGTCTCCGATGAGCAGGCGTTAATGGCACACGCCGTACTGGTCGTCGTGCAAATAGACCACTTTTGTTCAGCCTCCTGGCCACGGTAAAACGCGATAACGGACGTCCAGTTGTCTGTTGCATGTGCCTTGTGATTTTTCCCGCTGTCTGCCGTATGTCTCTTCTCGCCTGTAGGGCAATATACCGGTCGTCCGCCGCCGTGGTTGCTCGTGCACGAACACTGCTAAACTCTCAGACAGCTGTTCCTGTCGTTTGAAATGCTCTCCAAGATCGTGAAACGATGCTGTGAGCGATCCCGAACTCCTCGGCCACACTATTCACACTTCGACCTTCTTCCAACTTCCCTGGATTGCCTGTTGGCCATATCACACCGTGGCAGCAACTCGACGTCGTTCAAACCGATGTACACCATGCAATATCTTTCACCGAATTGCTGAGCGTACACCACCCGTGTGCTTTATACCCTTCCAACACTCCCCCTTACGTCATGCTGAATATATGCGCATGTCCTACTGTACCGGACCCTAGTCCATCTCATGAGTGGTCTTTCGGTCCGTTCTGTCTGCTCGTTCCGCTGTTATGCTAATTTCTTCTCTTCGTCCTTACTTTTTGCACACCAGTGTATGATACAAACGGCTTATGGAGCTAGAGGGCTGTTCTTCGAAGAATGCACACTTCACATATAGTGGCGAGTCTTCGCTGACCACCAGACTTTAATATTGCTCCTGGTGTGTAGCCGAACTTGAGGAATTTCAGATATGAAATGGTGTTGTGCCATTTTTAGAGACGAATTGCCGTTCTAGATGGAAGCCGATGATCTCCGTATATATGTGTAGAAACGACGCGGGGAAAGCTAAGCTTCGATTCAGAATCCACCGTTGAAAGAAACGTTGCCCAAGTAGCAAACGTTATCGTCAGGGGTACAAAAAGTTGCGATAGCAGGTCATCCCTGATGTGCACTGTGACCCCGAAACCCTGCTGTGTCTGCAGCATCCGGGAATCCTTGCGATTTCTGATTAAAATAAGAATCCATGGCGTTCTGTTTCAGCAAGAACACTCCAGGCCACACAAATCTACAACATCCTTCAGTGGACAGTCGATTTCCTGGATTTGCCATCCACAGAGCATATCTTGGACACACTGGACCGTCATTTGAATACTCATCTGCAATCCTTCCGGAATGCCGCCATCCCCAGAGAATATCCAAGATATGCTGGAGCGTCATTTGGAAACTCGCCTCCAATCGTTGCGGAATGTCGTCATTCACACAGCGTATTTTGGGCATGTTGAAAGTTCATTTGAAAACTCATCTAGAATCTGTGAGGAATGTGGTCACCCTGAAAAACCAACTAAAAATCATGCAGGATCTTGTCTCAAAACGCCATTAGAGAAGGCGTGGTATAGACGCAATGAGGCACTGGAAAAGGTTGCCCGAGGCACACGTGCCCATTCGGACTACAGCACAGCACGGAGGTTCTGGAGGTGGCTCATCAGTGTATTTCTCTAAAGAACGAATGGCATGGAGAATTTTCTGACTTTGCAAAAGCTTTTGTTGGAATACGGAACAAGTACAGTCAAAATTTGTTTTTACGATAAGCATGTTGGCAGGTGGGTAAAACGGAAATTATTTTAAGTGCAATTTTCATTTGAAACGTAATGAGGTTTTGATAAAGTCTATACTTTTAGGACAAAAATCAAACTTCGAGGACAATTGGCGTCCCTAAGGACATCAGGTGTTTCGGAGGACAGTATTCCGAATTCGAAGACTTTCCTCAAGAATTTGGGACCTTTGCTCTAGTCAGTGTACCCAAGAAATATAAGAATGAAAAAGGAAGGAACAGATGATCTTAATTATAGGGGGACGGTCTAATACCCCGAGTCCACAGGCTAAACGTTCTCGTCAGAGTCTATATTTTGAGGATATCTGAGGAGAAAAATCAAACTTCGAGGACAATTTGCGTCCCTAAGGACATCAGGTGTTTCGGAGGACAGTATTCCGAATTCGAAGACTTTCCTCAAGAATTTGGGACCTTTGCTCTAGTCAATGTACCCAAGAAATATAAGAATGAAAAAGGAAGGAACAGATGATCTTAATTATAGGGGGACGGTCCAATACCCCGAGTCCACAGGCTAAACGTTCTCGTCAGAGTCTATATTTTGAGGATATCTGAGGAGAAAAATCAAACTTCGAGGACAATTTGCGTCCCTAAGGACATCAGGTGTTTCGGAGGACAGTATTCCGAATTCGAAGACTTTCCTCAAGAATTTGGGACCTGTGCTCTAGTCAGTGTACCGAAGAAATATAAGAATGAAAAAGGAAGGAACACATGATCTTAATTATAGGGGGACGGTCCAATACCCCGAGTCCACAGGCTAAACGTTCTCGTCAGAGTCTATATTTTGAGGATATCTGAGGAGAAAAATCAAACTTCGAGGACAATTTGCGTCCCTAAGGACATTAGGTGTTTCGGAGGACAGTATTCCGAATTCGAAGACTTTCCTCAAGAATTTGGGACCTTTGCTCTAGTCAGTGTACCCAAGAAATAAAAGAATGAAAAAGGAAGGAACAGATGATCTTAATTATAGGGGGACGGTCCAATACCCCGAGTCCACAGGCTAAACGTTCTCGTCAGAGTCTATATTTTGAGGATATCTGAGGAGAAAAATCAAACTTCGAGGACAATTTGCGTCCCTAAGGACATCAGGTATTTCGGAGAACAGTATTCCGAATTCGAAGACTTTCCTCAAGAATTTGGGACCTTTGCTCTAGTCAGTGTACCCAAGAAATATAAGAATGAAAAAGGAAGGAACAGATGATCTTAATTATAGGGGGACGGTCCAATATCCTGAGTCCACAGGTTAAACGTTCTCGTCAGTCTATATTTTGAGGATATCTGAGGAGAAAAATCAAACTTCGAGGACAATTTGCGTCCCTAAGGACATCAGGTGTTTCGGAGGATAGTATTCTGAATTCGAGGACTTTCCTTAAGAATTCGGGACATCTGCTCTGGTCGGTGTACCCAAGAAATATAAGAATGAGAAAGGAAAGAACAGATGATCTTAATTATAGGGGACGGTCCAATTACCCGAGTCCACCGGCTAAACGTTCTCGTCAGAGTCTATATTTTGAGGATATCTGAGGAGAAAAATGAAACTTCGAAGACAATTTGCGTCCCCAAAGACATCAGTGTTACGGAGGACAGTACTTTAAATTCGAGGACTTTTCTCAATTATTCGGGACCTCTGGTCAATATTACCCAAGGACTATCAGAATGAGAAAGGTAGGAACAGATTATCTTAATTGTAAAAGGAGAATTCAACACCCCGAGTTCACCGGCTTAACGTTCTCGTCAAACGCACAGCGAGTGTTCGGTAGTTCAAAGCAATCTGATTGGAATTGGATCCGCGACCAACGCAATGGCAGCCAGAAGCACATGACAGACCACTGCTTTATTTCTTCCAAAGCCACTCAAAATTATCAGGTTTTTTTTCAAAATTGCCCAAACCAACTACTTTTCACGGATTCTAAGAATTGGAAAACAAGGATTTATGTTTTACATAAAGCAGTCTTTTAACGAAACAAGTTAGAACTTCCGCATTTTTTAACTTTCCTTACCACTTGTAGAAAACGCGGTTGCTAAAAGGACACTTTAGGAGTACAAGAATAAATTGCTTTTAGGGGACACAAACACAATTTGAAAATCTCAAAATATGCACTAGCAGACTGAGTTACAGACAGTTGCTCTTTCAACATTTATATACAGACTTCCGAAGAACTCACTTTTACAGGTTCCATTTCCTCCTCCAATTAAGGAATTTTTACAAAAGCACTGATCCGTTTTGTTCTCCTTAATACAGATGCTTCTTGAAGAGCAGCTGTTGTATCTGCATTTACTGGAAGGGTGGATTTCTGTAAGATGAAACAAAAAATTTCAGAAGTGCTGAAAGTACTGAAATCTGAACCACGTACGGAATTTCAAACGTAAATGCAAATTTAAAAAATGTCATGAAAAATATGGAAATTTCAAGCAAAAGCATATAACGTAACTTAGAATGTAGTTTTCAGCAGTATATTTTAAGAACTCTTCCTCGAATAAAGATTTACGTTTTACCATATCAGTTTAATAACCCTTCCTAAATAATAATAATAATAATAATAATAATAATAATAATAATAATAAACTGGTAGGAGTTTTTACATCCTTGCAGGATAAATAGCAGTTTTCTGTTAGCACTTTATTTCAATAACCCGGAGAGGAATAAGAATACAGCGAAACCCCGATTGTACGTCCCCGCATTTTACGATTTTCCGTTTCGAGCGACGTTTTTCCAAAGTCCCGATGATTCTCCTGTATTTTCTCCGTGTTATACATTTTTCGAATGGGAGCAGGGGAATTTATCGAAAACGAATTCATCAAAGATGAATTAATCGAAAACGAACTAATCGAAAACGAATTCGTCGAACGCGAATTCATCGAAAACGAATTCGTCGAACGCGAATTCATCGAAAACAAATTTATCGAATGAACAATTTACCAAAAGACGAATTTATCGAAAAAAGTCAAACGAGTTCATCGCAAACGAATTCATCGAAAACAAATTTATCGAACGAGCAATTTACCAAAAGACAACTTTTTCAAAAAAAAAAAAAATAAATAAATAAAAAAAAAAAAATGAAACGAATTCATTGAAATGGCCCCATGATAAATGGGCACGGACAAGTGCAGACACCCCTTTAGGGACCATATAAAAATTGCAGTTTCTTGGTTTCAGATGTGCGCAAAAGCCTAGGAATTAATATTTAATGCATTAGTAAAAGAGCAATGATACTATCTTTGCGTCTAAACCTTATGAATCTTAGCACGACGCAATATATTCATAACGTTTACGTAATAAATTAAGTTAATAATGCTGTGCTTTTACTTAATCATTAAATATTAATAAACAGGCCTAAGCCTTTTTAACAGTTCTTATTCCGTCTTGCTCATATTCATAAGGTTTAGGCACCAAGTCAAGCTAGTATTATTGCGCTTTTACTTAGACATTATAAATATTAACACATAGGCTTAGGCCTAGGCCTTTTTAACAGTATTCCATACTGTTCTTACTCACAAGGTTTAGACACCAAGTCAAGTTAGTATTACAGCACTTTTACTTAGGCATTAAATATTAATACCTCGGCCTATGCCTAGGCCTTTTAAACAGTTTTTATTCCATCGTTTACATACTCACAAGGTAAGTCAAGTTAGTATTATTGCGCTTTTACTTAGGCATTGATATGAATACCTTGGCCTAGGACTTTTTAACAACTTTTATTCGATTGTGCTCACTTATAAGGCTTAGACACCATGTCAAGTTAGTATTATTGAGCTTTAGTTAGGCATTAAATATTAATACATGGGCCTACGTTTAGGCCTTTTTAACAGTTTTTATTGTATTGCGCTCATATTCATAAAGTTTGGACACCAAGTCAAGTTCGTAATATTCCGCTTTTACTTTGGCCATATTAGTACCTTGGCTTAATCTTGAATGCTTAAGTAAAAGCGCAATAATACTAACTTGACATGGTGTCTAAACCTCATGAATATGAGCACGATGGAATAAAAACTGTTAAAAAGGCTTAGGACTATGCCAAAGTATTAAGCTTTAATGCCTAAGTAAAAGCGCAATTGATTTGGTGTCTAAACCTACCTTGTGAGTATGAACACGATGGAATAAAAACTATCAAAAAGGCTTAGGCCTAGGCCAAGATATTAATATTTAATGCCTCAGTAAAAGCGCAATAATACTAACTTGACTTGGTGCCTAAACCTTATGAATAAGTACAGGATGAAATAAAATCTGTTAAAATGGCCAAAGTTTAGGCCTGGGCATATTCATTTATTTTTAGTACCAATGAAAAAGCGTGATATTATGAACCTGTCTAGGTTTTCAAACCTTATGAATATGATCACGTCAGAATGAAAACTGTTGAAAATGCATCTTTTATCTATCGCCTAGGCCGTATCGTTAGAGGCGGTCCACGGGAAAAAGTAGATACAACGAAATCAAAAGTCTGATTTTTGTTAGACTCCCAAAAGGTTTTGTGGTCATGCTACATGAAAGTGTAATCTAAGAAATAAAAAAGGCAATTTTATACGTTCCTCAAACGCTTTTATGACCACTTAGCCATATTCCAATTACAGTCAAAGTTTTCGAAAAAGCTTACCCTACGATATTATATCTTCTGGTGATTTCGCTTTTGATGCATTCACCTGAATCCCCAGTTTTCGAAGAATTTGCTTTTCGATGAATTCTCCGTTCGATGAATCCGTTTTCGATTAATTCGTTTTCGACGAATTCACATACGTTGTGTAATTCGGGACAAAAGATGTCAATCCATCAAATCTGAGTCAGTTAAAGGACTGTCTGGTGAATGCCTGGTATGCTGTAGACGTAGATGCAATCCAACACCTTGTGGAATTTATGCCAAACTGTATACATGCTGTAAATAGGACTAAAATAGGTCCAACACGGTATTGAATTCAGTTGAAATACTGATATTTTAATGTTTCAAAAATGACCTGAAAAAATTCCTTCACCGTAAATGGTGAATGGTTTTCTCTGATCGCTGTGAATGATCATTCAATACGCCATTTCTGCGACACACACTGAGTCGCACTTCAGTGTGTCTCGCAGCGATGGACCATTCGTGAACGATTCGTTCGAACGGAATGATTCTTCACCGTGAATGGTGAATGGTTCTCTCACCGCTGTGAATGATCATTCAATCCGCCATTACTGCGACACAGTAAAGTCGCAGGGCGTTTAACTTTCTTCTACCCGCATGAGTTCGGAAACTAATACCCAATAACAAAAGTAATGTCCAGAATTCATAATCTCAATCGTTGTGTAAGTGAGCAATCGGCAGTCAGGTACAGTGGATGGACAGAACAATGTGAACACCACACTTAGAGATGTAACTTTTAATGCAGCTGCGTACGTTGCAATGCGTAAAGGTATCCACCACTTTTTGGTTGTAATAGCTTTGTTTAGAACCTCAAAATCCTTTTTAAGTGCTTTTAAAGTGTCTTGTTGCAAAATTTCTTGCAGGGTGACGACGAAATGAGAGACCTAACAGACTTCGAAAGAGTTCTAATTGTTGGTGGCCGGCTAGTTGGTGCCTCCATGACAACAATCACCAGGGTAGTTGGGATATCAAGAGCTACTGTGTCTAACGTCATGACAGCATACCGTGTTCGTGGCAAAACCTCGTCTGCGAAATAAAAAGATCACGGCGCCGAAAATTGGTGCAGGGCTCAATTTGCATCTCCAGACTCCAGAGTCAACAAAACAATACGCAGGAAACAACATAAACAAGATTCACAGCAGAGCTGCTATTGCAAAACCTTTGGTGACCCGGGTGAATGCACAACAGCCACGGCACGGGTGCCAGGAACATACGACGTTTACTGCCGAATGCATGGAAGCATGTAATGTGGTCGGATGAATACGCATTCACACTATTCTTCACCTTAGGACGTGTTTAAGTGTGGAGAACACCGTCCGAAGCGTACAACATAGACTGTCTGCTCCCAACAGTGTAGCATGGTGGTGGTTCTGTCATTCTCTGGGCGGTCATTTTGTGGTTTTCAGCAGGTTCCCTGATCAGCTTGAAAGGAAGGATGACTGTCAGGGTGTATGAAAACCGTTTTGGCCGACCAAGTCCATCCTATTGCACAGGCATTGTTTCCTGCAGGGATTGCCATCTATCAAGATGATAGCGTCCTAATCCACAGAGCTCGGAATGCCCAGTCATGCGGTTAGAGGAAACATGAGGACAAACTTTCATATCTTCCTTGGTCTCCCCAATCACCAGACTTAAAAATATCGTCGAGCCACTGTGGTCTGTGTTGGAAAACAGAGTAAGATCCCGTTATCCTCTTCCTGCAACTCTCAAGGACCTAGAGCAGTTTCTGCATGAAGAATGGTGTAACATTCCACTAACCACCATCTAGAATTCAGGCAGCTTTGAACGCCAAAGGTAGTCCCACAGCCTATTAGGTACATAAAACCTTCTTTTCCTAGGCGTTTACATCATTCTGTCCAACCCTTGTAGGTAATAATGCTGGAGCGCAAGAAAATCATGTTCACAGGGCCGCGGGTGGCCTAGTGATCAACGTTCGTGACTGCCACGGAGAAGACCTCAGGCTCGATCCCAGGCAGGTACGAACGCTCGAGCCACTAAATATCCGCCGTGCGTCGGATGGGCACGTTAACCCCTCGGGCGCCGGGTACTGGCCACCCGGTAATAAATAAGGGCGTCTTCCTTCCCCTTTCTACCTCGCTTCCGTGTCACTTTCCTATCGGGCACTCTAGCCCAAATCTCCTAGCTTCCTATTTCTTAGGGTTGTTGAAGACCTGGGGTCAGACACCCCCATCCTAAAATCCTCTACGTATGATCTGATCTGAAATCACGTTATATACGTGAATGCCATTCATTTGAATGGTGTGCTTGAATCGTTTGCTACCAACGGAGATTCATTCACGAACGAACAGTCAATGGGTCTCCTAAGCCCTTGCTCTTTTGAACAGTTTGCCAAAAAGAGGTCAATACCCTTGTTCGATCTAAAAGAGGTTTCAGTTAACATGGAAAAATTGTGTTTGATTCTTCTTAAACTCATGGGGCTGATAATTTTATTATTAAATTTTTAAAAATGTGGTAAAAATTGTTTTTTTTAGACATTTAACATTTTATGTTTAATGCACCTTTACTTTGTCCTAGTGACTTTGCACTAAAAATGTTTTTGTTTGCTGCTAAAAAATGACATGCTGGCTGTAAGTTAAATTTTTTTGAGTTCAGGGGCCGATCAGCGTAGTCTGAAGAAGATTATTTCTAAAGCCCTTGACGTATACTCTAATTTAATTTTCATTTTTTGTTTCTTTCCCTAATGTAAATTTCAGTTCATTCTCTTTAAGGGTTTTCAACCTTAATGTTATATTTTCTCTCTCGCTGAATGTATGTTGGCAACAGTCTTGAGGTCAGAGTGCGTGATGTGTGCGTGTTGGCAGATAAGAACGAGAGATATATAGTGTTGAAGCGAGCAGCAAAAAGGGTGGTGAAAGCTGCATTAGGCTGAAACGGTGTTTGCTGTTCGAGTTATGTTGTTACATGCACAATCGAGTCACATTATTGTGACCACCTCCTACTTTTGACTTCAACAGCGTGTAGCAATGAAAGAAGTCACGTGTCGTGAGCTGGCTTGGCGGGTACATAAGGTGTTCCACTCTGAAAACAAACCACTCGTTGCTATCATTGATAAAAAAAGCGATTTATCAGATTTGCAACAAGGAATGGTTGTCGGCTTTTGGGCCAAGAGTGGCAGTATTTCTGAAACAGCGCAGTTTGTGAACTGTTCGCGTGCTGCTGTGGTTAAAGTGTATCGTGATTGGAGAAATGGCACCATTGCGAATAAGCGACGTGGGAACTGCGGTTGATGTGAATGTTGGCTGCGAAGGTGCGTGAGGGCCGATCGACAGGCTACAGTGGAGCAACTCACTAGCCGAATTAACTAGGGGGCTACCGGAAGTGCGTCTAAACCGACAGTTCGGCGAACCCTGCTGCGTATGGGGCTTCGATGCAGATGGGCGGTCACTGCAATTATGCTAACGAAGGTGCATCGGCAGAGAAGGCTTACATTTGCACGGCAGTATGGGAATTAGGCCTCCGCTGCTTGGCAAAGGATTGCTTTCTCCGATGAGTCTCGTTTTCTGCTTCATCGAACGGATGGACGTTGGCGTACAAGGCGAAAAACATCGGAGAATAAACACTCTTTAACCATTGCTGGCAGAACACCAGCTGGTGGGGGGAAGGACTGTGTTGGAAGCAGTGGACACGTGACGGCACTGCCACACGGCGGAGCGGCTCCGGACTGACCAGGATTACCACCAGTAGAGAGAATCGACGCATCGTGTGCCAGGCACGAACGGATCCCACGGGGACCAGGTCAACTACACAGACAGATGTAGCAGCTCCTGTGTGTCCACGAACCATTTCCCGACGCCTCGCGGAAGCGAATCTGCGATCTCAGCGCCCCTTACGTGTGCTGCCATTAACACCGGAACATCGCCGGCTCCGTTTGCAGTGGTGCCAGGCCATAGAGACGTGGAACGCCACAGACTGAAAATGTTTGTTGTTTACCGATGAGTGGCACTTCATTTTGGAGACAGATGATCATCGTGTCCGGGTGTAGAGGTCCCCTGGTCAACGGCACAATCCCAACCTCGCTTTCGAGCACCACACATCCCCCATTGCAGGCATTATGGTCTGGGGAGCAATTGCCTAAGATAGCCGATCAGCTCTAGTAGTGGTACGTGGATCATTTACGGGGCCAGCTATATATGAATGAGATCCTACGGCCCCATGTGCTCCCATTCCTAGCTGGGATTTCAGGTGCACTATACCTTTAGAATAATGCCAGCCCGCTCACGACTCGGGTTGCCCAGGACTGCCTACGTCATGTCCAGACACCTCCATGGCCTGACCGCTCCTCGGAAATGTCCCCTATCGAGCATGTGTGGGACCAGTTGAAACGCCAGCTACCGGCGTGCCACACTATCCAGAATTTGGAGCACACCGTCCAACACGTGTGGACCAGACTGCCGCAGGACAACATCAGGCGTATGTTCGCCTCCATGCCGGACCGTATTGCAGCATGTATCGCCACACGAGGCAGTGCGACGCGCTATTGAAAATGACCGGACTGCGTGCCACAGATCCCTCTGTAATTGTCATGCAGCTCTGTTTTTGCCGTCATGTGTATCATTCATCTGTATCATTACGTCCATAAAATTTCAGTTCAATCCGATGCGTCCTTCTTGGTGAGCAAATTTCATTGTCCATGAGTGCATGTTGATATAAGGCCGGGAAAGGACGGTAGTTTGAGCAACGACGGAAGCAAGAATGCATTTGTCACTTTAACGTAAAAGAAAAATTTAGTAAAATCATGTAATGCATTGATTTTGATACGCTTTCCAACATACCAGAAATCATTACTCAAGTAATGAGGGCAGCCCCGGTGGCGCAGTGGTTTAGGCGATGGCCTCTGATCATTCGTCCGAAAGGGGTCCGGGTTCGAATTCCGGTGAGGCATGGATGTTGTGTTTCTCTTACGGCATTGGCACTTTCCCTTCCCTGGAACCAGTGACCCTAAATTAGGGACGGGCGACTGCTTATAGCCCATTGAGTTGCTCACGGCCGCCCCGGTGGCGCAGTGGTCTAAGCGATGGCCTCTGATCATTCGTCCGAAAGGGGTCCGGGTTCGAATCCCAGTGAGGCATGGATGTTGTGTTCGTCTTACGGTAGTGGCTCTCTCCCTTCTCTGGAACCAGTGACCCTAAATTAGGGACGGGCGACTGCTTAAAGCTTGTTGAGTTGCTCACGGTGGTCGTTAAACCTCCAATCAAAAAAAAAAAAAAAGTAAAGAGGATAATGGCTGTGGAATAAATTTCGCTCCTGTGCCCTAACCTTTGATCCCGGTCCAATGATATTAAATAGAATTGGTTTAGTATACCTCCGGAACAACATACTAAAGTTTTGTCGCAATAGGAGTATTTTAGTGAAGTTATGAGGAAAACTGCTGTGGCGCCCCGGTGGCGCAGTGGTCTAAGGCGCTGGCTTCTGATCATTCGTCCATAAGGGGTCCGGGTTCGAATCCCGGTGAGGCATGGATGTTGTGTTTGTCTTACGGCACTGGCTCTCTCCCTTCCCTGGAACCAGTGACCCTAAATTAGGGATGGGCGACTGCTTATAGCCCATTAAGTTGCTCATGGTGGTCGTTAAACCTCCAATCAAAAAAAAAAAAAAAAAAAAAAAAAGAAAACTGCTGTAGAATAAATCTCGCTCCTATGTCCTGACCTTTGTCCTTATTTCGTCAATTTTCAATAGGATTCTTTCCAAGGTTGCCCCCTACCACATACTGAAATTTCATCGAAATAGAACCATTTTAAAGTGAGTTATCGTGCGGACGGACAAATAGACAGACGGACAAAACTGGAGCATATACGCTTCTTCAACTTATGGTTGAAAAGCGTAAAAAAGGGAGTTGTACTTATTTTACAAATGAACGTTAATACGATAACTTCTGGGGGAAATCGTCCATTGTTGAATATTAATATTTTGTTATCATTGAGGGTTAAATAAACTGAATTTATTTTAAATAAGCAGAAGTTGCATTAATCTTTTCCTCAATTTGAAACAAATGTAATGTATTTTAATGAGACATTTTTTTTCAAAAGAATCAAGAAAAACGGGAAACATTTGAATAACCCCTTGAAAAAACAGAAAAACATACAAATGCTTTTGAAAACTTGCAGTGGAAAACCTGAGCTTTGGTCCGCGCAATGTTCTGAAAGGTCATTTTTTTCTGACATAATACTCAACAGGCAAATTAAACATTATGGCGTCATTTAATTTACAGGATAGAAACAGAATAAGTTAATGGCGTACACATTAAACTAGGGATTTAGTAATAGGATAGGAAGCCAGCTGAGTGAATGAGTTACCACGAGGGGATTCTGAAAAGTTCTCTGGCTCACCAAAAAAGGAAATGGGCTAGACTAGTCATGAAACGTACAGACTATTCCACATGTTCACCCCGAAGTTCAACACACTTGGCACAGCGTTTGGAGTTTCTTTTACCCTTCCAAAAAAAATTCTGAAATCTGATCACTCAAATACTACTTTGCTGCTGATATCACCTCCGAATTATTCGAAAAATGCTTCCCTTTCAAACTTTTTTTAAGGTTTAAGAACAGGAAATAGTTCAATGGAGCACGGTCTGGTGAGTATGGTCTATGCACTTAAATCCCAGATCCCTCAAAACATCCATTGCCTTGCCAGCTTTTGTGTGTCCTGCAAAAAGAGAACATCTTTCCTCGCCCAAGAGAACATCTTTCCTCGCCTGAGAGAACATCTTTCCTCGCCTAAGAGAACATCTTTCCTCGCCTGAGAGAACATCTTTCCTCGCCTAAGAGAACATCTTTCCTCGCCAGAGAGAACATCTTTCCTCGCCTGAGAGAACATCTTTCCTCGCCTAAGAGAACATCTTTTCTCGCCTGAGAGAACATCTTTCCTCGCCTGAGAGAACATCTTTCCTCGCCTAAGAGAACATCTTTCCTCGCCTGAGAGAACATCTTTCCTCGCCTAAGAGAACATCTTTCCTCGCCTGAGAGAACATCTTTCCTCGCCTGAGAGAACATCTTTCCTCGCCTAAGAGAACATCGTTTCTCGCCTGAGAGAACATCTTTCCTCGCCTGAGAGAACATCTTTCCTCGCCTAAGAGAACATCTTTCCTCGCCTGAGAGAACATCTTTCCTCGCCTGAGAGAACATCTTTCCTCGCCTAAGAGAACATCTTTCCTCGCCTAAGAGAACATCTTTCCTCGCCTGAGAGAACATATTTCCTCGCCTTAGAGAACATCTTTCTTCACCTAAGAGAACATCTTTCCTCGCTTTTTCCCTTAACGCCTCGTTTAATCCGCACAGTTAGTTGGAAGAGTATTCAGCATTTATCGTTTGGCCCATCGGGATATAGTCAGTCAGAAAAATTCCTACCGAATACCAAATAACCGTTGCCTTGACCTTTCTTGCAGACCTTTGAGTCTTGAATTTCTTTGGCCGTGGAGAACCCAAGTCTCGCCATTGCAGGGACTGTTGTTTCGTTTCTGGATCGTAGTGATGTAACCACGTTTCATCAACAGTGAAATGTCGCTGCAAAAAATTATCACCAGATCACTCGAAATGCTGCAAAACCGATTCGAAAGTGTCCACTCGTTTTCGTTTCTCATCGGCGTTCAAACATTTGGACGCCCACTTCGCTGACATCTTCTGCACGTCCAGGTCCTATGAATTATGAACCCAACATGTTCCCTGGATATCTCCAGGGTTTCAGCCATTGTTTTAGCCGAGATTCGACGATCTGACAAAATCAAGTCAAGAACACGATCAACAATTTTGGGTGTTGTCACTGTTGAAGGCCTCCCAGATCTTGCTGCATCTTCGGTCTCAAAGTCTCCACGCTGAAAGTTGGCACACCATTTCTTCACAGTGGAACATGAAGGACACTTGTCACTTAATGTTTGCGTCATATCATCATCATTGTCAACCATTATCAATCCACTGCTGGACGAAGGTCTCTCTAAGCCTCTTCCACAACGGTCTGTCTTGTGCCAGTCTCCTCCATGTTACTCCCCCATACTTTCGAATTTCATCCACCCATCTTCCATGTGGTCTTCTTCTAGGTCTTTTCCTGTCCCTTGGAATCCAATCTAAAATTTCGACTGTCCACCGATGGTCTGTTCTTCTGGCAGTATGTCCAGCCCATTGCCATTTCAGGGATTTAACTCTGATCATGATGTCTTCCACTCTTGTCATTTTTCGGATCCACGAGTTCCTCTTCTTATCTCTCCTGGTTACCCCAAGCATGCACCTCTCCATGCTGCTTTGAGTTGTCTGCAGCCTTTGTATGTCTCTTTTAGTTAAGGTCCACGTCTCTGCACCATATGTAAGCACTGGAAGGATGCACTGATCAAACACTTTTCTTTTAAGACATAATGGCATATTGCTCTTGAAAATTATGCTGTTTCTTCCAAAAGCTCTCCAGGCAAGTTTTATACGCCAATTAATTTCTTCATCAATGTGACTCTCACTTGATATCTGCTGTCCAAGATAAATGTATAGGTATTGGTTACCTCCAGCTTTTCTCCATCAATCGATAAATCTTCATTTCTTGTAAAAGCATTGAACATCACTTTTGTCTTCTGAAAGTTCATTTTTAATCCCACTTCTTTACTCTTGTCAGCAAGTTCCTGGATCATACTCTGCAGCTCTGATGGGGTAGTTGCAAAAATGACTATGTCATCAGCAAAACGAAGGTGGGTTAGATAATCTCCATTAATCTTTATCCCTTTGTTTTCCCAGTTCAGTGATTGAAAGACATTTTCCAATGTGGCATTAAGGAGTTTGGGAGATATGGTGTCACCTTGTCTCACTCCTTTTCCAATTTTTATGTGTGCTGTATTCTCAAACAGCCGAATCTTTGCACTTGCATTTTCATAGATGTTATTAATAATATTAATGTATGCATCTTCAATACCGTATGATTTCAAAGCCATTGTAACTGCTGATGGTTTCACTGAATCAAAGGCCTTTTCATAATCGATAAAAGCCATGCACAATGGAAGTTCATATTCCCTTGCTCTTTCAATTAGTTCTCTCAGTACGTGGATATGATCTATTGTGCTGTAGCCACTCCTGAATCCAGCTTGTTCTCTCGGTTGAGCCATGTCCAGTGTCACCTTCAAGCGGTGTGAAAGAACTTTAGTGAAGATTTTATAAACCACTGATAGGAGGCTGATAGGTCTGTAGTTCCTGAGATCACACTCATAGATTTCTTTTGCAGTTTTCTTCTGCAGAAACAGAAATTTCATGACAGCCCGGAGTTCCACATTCGAAAATTCCACACTTTGCATTGACATGATTTAGTTCAGGATGTCAAATATCTGCAATAAAAAAAAACCTATTGGTCTGAAAATTGACGTTTTACTATACGAAAGAACTCTTTCGAGCTGTTGTGCAAAACAATACTACAATTACAGGAAATGGGTTAGGCCGAGAACTTTTCAACATCTCCTCGTAATATGCTTTCTTCTGTCTAATAAATTAGATAGCCTGTATTCTCTTTAAAATGTTGAATTTAAGCTGCGCTGGACAAAAAAAAAAATATGATTTCACAGGTATGACGAATGATTTTTAGCTGTCAACGTCTCTCAATTGTTGTTCCTTCCTTTTTACAAACGAACAGTACGCATATGCTATTGCGAATATAAATCTTAAATAATTTTTTTTAGGATTTCCGAGTTTAACACAACAGTAAACTGAATAGAAATTTTTAAAATAAAATATCACTACTCTGTTTCTTACCGCAGGTGATTTTGTCTTCTTTTAAAGTATGTCCAGGAAGGCATTCGCAGAAAGAACTTTTCTTATCCGCTGAGTATAAGCACATATGGTCACAAGGATTTAAAGACTGGGCGTCACACCGAACCACTTAAAATATAGAGAAAATAATGAAATGTAATAGAAGTAACGTAACGGCGAAATAAAGTGAAAAACACAACACCAGAATTTTACATTTTCAAACACAGCTATAATGAAAATTATTTGACCATCCTTGTGGGTTCTGTTTTCTTATACACCGAGTGATCATTAAATTATGACCACCCATATCAACAGTTGATGGGGTAAGTGATTTCCGAGAAGGCGCGAATAGTCGAAAGACGTAGTACACAACAATGCGCCATTACATTATGACCACCTACCTAATAAGCTATAGGACCCCTTTCATCCCGCAAAATACGGCCGATCGGCGAGGCATCGATTCGATGAGGTGACGATAGGTATTCTGGGGTATCTGGTACCATAATGTCAACAGCAGGTCCTCCAGTTTCCGTACATTTCGGTGGGGGGGGGTAATTTAGCGAGAAACCAGCTTTTCCAAATCGAACCACAAATGTTCGATTGGGTTCATGTCAGGTTAATGTGGAGGCCAGGGCATTAACAGAAAGTCACCAGCATGTTCCTCGAACCACTCCTTAACGATTCTGGCAGTGTGGCATGGCGCATTATCCTGTTGGTAATAGTCATCACCAGCAGAGAACACAGTTGCCACGAATGGGTGAACTTGGTCCGCAACGATGTTCAGATACCTGACAGCTGTCAGGGATTGTGCTATTGGGATAATGGGGCCTAAAGTGTCCCAAGAAAACATCGCCCACGGGATAACACCGCCGCCGCCGGACTGTTTCCGGCCAACAGTGCATCCAGGTGCCATAGCCTCTGTTGGTAATCGGTGTATCCGCGCTCGGCCGTCTACATGATGCACCAGAAATCTTGATTTGTCAGACCAGGCCACTTTCTTCCAATCATCCATGGTCCAATCCTGATGATCTCGGGGCCCATTTCGCGCATTGTTGGCGAGGACATGCAGTGAGCATGGGGACCCGCTGGGTCTTCGGCAACGCAGACCCATGCCTCGAACTGTGTGCTGTGACACATTGACTTCATCACCACTGTTGTAGCTGCGGGTGATTTTTCGTACTGTGGCCCTGCGGTCGCTGTGAGCAACGAGCGACAGTCTCTGGCATCAATGAGCTGCGGACGACACACGGTTGTACGACGGCGGACGACACACCGTTGTACGACGGCGGACGACACACGGTTGTACGACGGCGGACGACACACGGTTGTACGACGGCGGACGACACACGGTTGTACGACGGCGGACGACACACGGTTGTACGACGGCGGACGACACACCGTTGTACGACGGCGGACGACACACCGTTGTACGACGGCGGACGACACACCGTTGTACGACGGCGGACGACACACGGTTGTACGACGGCGGACGACACACGGTTGTACGACGGCGGACGACACACGGTTGTACGACGGCGGACGACACACCGGTTGTACGACGGCGGACGACACACGGTTGTACGACGGCGGACGACACACGGTTGTACGACGGCGGACGACACACGGTTGTACGACGGCGGACGACACACGGTTGTACGACGGCGGACGACACACGGTTGTACGACGGCGGACGACACACGGTTGTACGACGGCGGACGACACACGGTTGTACGACGGCGGACGACACACGGTTGTACGACGGCGGACGACACACGGTTGTACGACGGCGGACGACACACGGTTGTACGACGGCGGACGACACACGGTTGTACGACGGCGGACGACACACGGTTGTACGACGGCGGACGACACACGGTTGTACGACGGCGGACGACACACGGTTGTACGACGGCGGACGACACACGGTTGTACGACGGCGGACGACACACCGTTGTACGACGGCGGACGACACACCGTTGTACGACGGCGGACGACACACGGTTGTACGACGGCGGACGACACACGGTTGTACGACGGCGGACGACACACCGTTGTACGACGGCGGACGACACACCGTTGTACGACGGCGGACGACACACGGTTGTACGACGGCGGACGACACACGGTTGTACGACGGCGGACGACACACGGTTGTACGACGGCGGACGACACACGGTTGTACGACGGCGGACGACACACCGTTGTACGACGGCGGACGACACACGGTTGTACGACGGCGGACGACACACGGTTGTACGACGGCGGACGACACACGGTTGTACGACGGCGGACGACACACGGTTGTACGACGGCGGACGACACACCGTTGTACGACGGCGGACGACACACGGTTGTACGACGGCGGACGACACACGGTTGTACGACGGCGGACGACACACGGTTGTACGACGGCGGACGACACACGGTTGTACGACGGCGGACGACACACGGTTGTACGACGGCGGACGACACACGGTTGTACGACGGCGGACGACACACGGTTGTACGACGGCGGACGACACACGGTTGTACGACGGCGGACGACACACGGTTGTACGACGGCGGACGACACACCGTTGTACGACGGCGGACGACACACGGTTGTACGACGGCGGACGACACACCGGTTGTACGACGGCGGACGACACACGGTTGTACGACGGCGGACGACACACGGTTGTACGACGGCGGACGACACACGGTTGTACGACGGCGGACGACACACGGTTGTACGACGGCGGACGACACACGGTTGTACGACGGCGGACGACACACGGTTGTACGACGGCGGACGACACACGGTTGTACGACGGCGGACGACACACGGTTGTACGACGGCGGACGACACACGGTTGTACGACGGCGGACGACACACCGTTGTACGACGGCGGACGACACACCGTTGTACGACGGCGGACGACACACGGTTGTACGACGGCGGACGACACACCGTTGTACGACGGCGGACGACACACCGTTGTACGACGGCGGACGACACACGGTTGTACGACGGCGGACGACACACGGTTGTACGACGGCGGACGACACACGGTTGTACGACGGCGGACGACACACGGTTGTACGACGGCGGACGACACACGGTTGTACGACGGCGGACGACACACGGTTGTACGACGGCGGACGACACACGGTTGTACGACGGCGGACGACACACGGTTGTACGACGGCGGACGACACACCGTTGTACGACGGCGGACGACACACGGTTGTACGACGGCGGACGACACACGGTTGTACGACGGCGGACGACACACGGTTGTACGACGGCGGACGACACACGGTTGTACGACGGCGGACGACACACGGTTGTACGACGGCGGACGACACACGGTTGTACGACGGCGGACGACACACGGTTGTACGACGGCGGACGACACACGGTTGTACGACGGCGGACGACACACGGTTGTACGACGGCGGACGACACACGGTTGTACGACGGCGGACGACACACGGTTGTACGACGGCGGACGACACACGGTTGTACGACGGCGGACGACACACGGTTGTACGACGGCGGACGACACACGGTTGTACGACGGCGGACGACACACGGTTGTACGACGGCGGACGACACACGGTTGTACGACGGCGGACGACACACGGTTGTACGACGGCGGACGACACACGGTTGTACGACGGCGGACGACACACGGTTGTACGACGGCGGACGACACACGGTTGTACGACGGCGGACGACACACGGTTGTACGACGGCGGACGACACACGGTTGTACGACGGCGGACGACACACGGTTGTACGACGGCGGACGACACACCGTTGTACGACGGCGGACGACACACGGTTGTACGACGGCGGACGACACACCGTTGTACGACGGCGGACGACACACGGTTGTACGACGGCGGACGACACACGGTTGTACGACGGCGGACGACACACGGTTGTACGACGGCGGACGACACACGGTTGTACGACGGCGGACGACACACGGTTGTACGACGGCGGACGACACACGGTTGTACGACGGCGGACGACACACGGTTGTACGACGGCGGACGACACACCGTTGTACGACGGCGGACGACACACCGTTGTACGACGGCGGACGACACACGGTTGTACGACGGCGGACGACACACGGTTGTACGACGGCGGACGACACACGGTTGTACGACGGCGGACGACACACGGTTGTACGACGGCGGACGACACACGGTTGTACGACGGCGGACGACACACGGTTGTACGACGGCGGACGACACACGGTTGTACGACGGCGGACGACACACGGTTGTACGACGGCGGACGACACACGGTTGTACGACGGCGGACGACACACGGTTGTACGACGGCGGACGACACACGGTTGTACGACGGCGGACGACACACGGTTGTACGACGGCGGACGACACACGGTTGTACGACGGCGGACGACACACGGTTGTACGACGGCGGACGACACACGGTTGTACGACGGCGGACGACACACGGTTGTACGACGGCGGACGACACACGGTTGTACGACGGCGGACGACACACGGTTGTACGACGGCGGACGACACACCGTTGTACGACGGCGGACGACACACGGTTGTACGACGGCGGACGACACACCGTTGTACGACGGCGGACGACACACCGTTGTACGACGGCGGACGACACACCGTTGTACGACGGCGGACGACACACCGTTGTACGACGGCGGACGACACACCGTTGTACGACGGCGGACGACACACCGTTGTACGACGGCGGACGACACACCGTTGTACGACGGCGGACGACACACCGTTGTACGACGGCGGACGACACACGGTTGTACGACGGCGGACGACACACGGTTGTACGACGGCGGACGACACACGGTTGTACGACGGCGGACGACACACGGTTGTACGACGGCGGACGACACACGGTTGTACGACGGCGGACGACACACGGTTGTACGGCGGTTCTTCGTTTGGACATCTGTTCACCACTTTTGATACGTACTCACTACAGCGGCACGTGAACAACCCACAAGACGCGCCGTTTCCGAGATCGTAGTTCCGAGGCGCCGTGACATCGCAATGTGTCCATTATCAAACTCCGACAAATCTGCAGCTTTCCCCATTCTGACTTCGAACACTCTACTAACCGAAAGCCTGTCCTTGGGTTGTATATACACTGAAGAGCAATTGAATTAGAGACAGGTGGCGTTATGCAAATGTGGCGCTGTGGGCGGCCATGTAAACGGAAACGACATGACGTAACCAGCGCTCCGACAATAGAAGGAGTGATGCGAGGGGAATTTGTAAGAGTCGGACACAGTATGGGTAAGACGAAGGATCTAAGCGCATTTCATCGTGGGAAAATTGTCGGGGCCCGACGAATGGGTCACTCCATCTCGGAAGTCGTGCAGCCACTGGAATTTTCACGAACCACTGTGTCACGGGTACACCGTGAGTACATCGAAACCGGTAAAACCATCCCTGCATAGGCCAACTGCCGTAGACCACAGCATGTGGATGAGCGGGGTCATCGTCGGCTAGCTCGCATTTTAACAGCGGATAGATGGGCCACAGTGCAAGAAATCACTCGGCAATTTAACGCTGGTGCACAAAAACGAGTAAGCAGCCACACTATCCAGAACCACCCCTCGCTATGGGGTACAGAAGCCATCATCCCACGAGGGTACCGCTGCTGACCGCACATCACAGGGTACAAAGATTAGCATGGGTGCGGGAACATCGCCACTGGACCCTAGACATGTGGGAAAGTGTTGCCTGGGCTGATGAGTCGAGATTCACGTTGGTACATGCGGATGGCAGGATACGAGTACGGCGCAAACCACATGAAGCGATGGATCCTTCTTACCAGCAGGGTACTCTTCAAGCTGGTGGGGGTGGCATTCTCGTCTGGGGACTGTTTACGTGGACTGAAATGGGACCCCTGGTACGTGTGACTTCGTCCCTCACAGGTCAACGTTACTGGGATATCCTGAACGACCATTTGCTCCAGTTTGTGCGTCTTCAACATCCCACTGGGGACCTCATCCTGCAACAAGACAATGCAGTTCCCGAATAGTATCCGAATGGTTGGATGAACACTCCACCGACGTGACCTCGCTTCCTTGGCCAGCTAGGTCACCTGACCTCAATCCCATCGAGCAGATCTGGGATTCCATCGAGAGAGATGTTCGAGGCTCTGACCCTCCTCCACCATCAAATCTTCGTGAACTGTTGGAGCTTGTTCAGGGGTCGTGGATCCGTATGGCTTCCCAACGCTTCCAGTGTCTTGTCGAGTCCATGCCGAGACGAATCGCCGCCGTCATCAGGACGAAAGGTGGTGCTACACGTTACTAGACAGGTATCTCTAATTCAATTGCTTTTCAGTGTATACTGCTCTGTGAACTTCACCTGCACCACCGTTCGTTCTACAGGCGCGCTCATTTCTCTAGGCTGGAGTTCGTCATAGTGTAATGGGTCAGCGGTGTATATAAATTGTGAGTGGATGAGTAGGTAGTAAAATTCGGAGCGTGATGGGTAAACGGAAGGATTTATCTAACTTTGAGAAAGAACATATTGTGGAAGCTGGGGGTGTGGTGGAGGGGGAGGGAGGGCTTGATTTCCCAAAGAGCTGAGCTGGTGGGTTGTTCGCAAGCCACTCGTTCAGGTTTTAATGGTCAAACAACGACGCAGAGGCAAACTGCACAGGACAAGGAAAGGTTGATGTGAGAGGTGAGCACCAGGACCGACGATTCGTACAGGATAACAGACGCAGCACTTTCCAACAGCTGACTACCCAATACAATAGTGGGCAATACAATAGTGTCCCAACAGCTGACTACCCAATACAATAGTGGTCAACCCGGAAGAGTATTTGTCACGACCATGTGTTGCACTTTAACATTGTACTATGAACTATTAACATACAGTCATGCAAGTTTAAACATGTAGCAATGATGTTCGTAGATAAAATACGTAAGCGTATTGCTGGAAATTATAACCCTACACACGTTGTACATTTGGAGCTTCCTCTCTGCTCTTTGCTGTGCTGCGAATTCGTAGTCTTACACTTCGTCTCCCGGCTCATTGATTTAAACTATATAAATGAGTAGTTTGTTAGGGTGACATGAGATAGTGAATATAGATCAAATATGTGGAGATAATGAAAATGGACGATGTCATCGCTCTGTCCACGTTATTTTATAAACCACGCACAGCGCTGCGAATTGTTTGCACCGTAGCGTAAAGCGAACGCACTCGGCTAGTTATCGAGAGATCTGGGGTTCGATCCCAGCGATGCCGGTAGAACAACTTTTCAGTTGCTATTCGTTGTTTATAAAATAACGTGGACAGAGCGATGACATCGTATATTTACATTATCACCACGTATTTGAAATATATTCATCATTTCTATCGGCCTTTGGATTTATCAGTTGTAATTAAACAGCTTGCTTTGTTGAATGCCACTAGATGGCGACACATCAGTTGCTGAACCCATCAGTATGGATTTGTGTAGTCAGATGCTGACTGATAAACCACGAATGGCGCTGTGAATTGTTGGCACCGTGGCGTAATGCGAACGCACTCGGCTAGTTATCGAGTGATCTGGGGTTCGATCCCAGCGGTGTCGAACACAATTTTTCAGTCTATGTGTTGTTTATAAAATAACGTGGATAGAGCAATGGGATCGTCCATTGACATCAGATAGTGTTGAAATACTAGGTTTATTGAAGTTTAAAATAAGATCAGTGAGTTGGCAAACATTGAAAAGACAGGTGGATATTGTTTCACAGTTCCAATAAATACCATCATTTAGTGAAGAGGAAGGATGTGGTTATCTTGGTCTGTATTGAGTCTTTGTTGATAACGAATGCCACGTTTTCCACGTAGTTGAAGGTGAGGGTTTTCGTGTCTTGGAACACACCAACGTGTTGAAAAAATAGTTGTATACCGCTTAACAACTCATGAAACCGATAGAAGAGACAATGGTTACTCACATGTGGTTGGCTAAATTTCGTGTAATCCTGTGGTGGAGATGACTATTTCAAAATAAGCTCTCCGTTGCCTGTGTCACGTACTTAAGAGGTGAAAACATGTGTCAAGACGACAAATCTTCTGCGAGACATTCTGTCCGCGTAGCTGAGTTGGGAGAGCGACTTACACCGAAGTGAGGGGTCACGGGTTCGATGCCGTAGCGGATAAACTTGTGTTTTCACACCTGGTATAGTTAGAAGTGTCGGCTTAATCTGCAAGGTTATGTGTTCTATCGTCGCTTGGCCCTAGGTTAGTCTCCAGAAAGTGTTATTTCACAATTGGCCAGTACCAAGGAGTGTGCAGTATTTGAAAGATTTAAGTCGTATGCTCGCACGTATGGACTATAACAGTAGACGTACCCGAAGACATCCTCTCCTAACCACGGTTCATAGGCGCAAGAGACTCGCCTGATCACGCAAGTTAGACGTCGGATGACTGGGAAAAGATCTGCTGGCCTGACGAGTAGCATTTTTAACTCCACTCCCTGTATGGTCGTGTAGGTATTTGGTTTCAAAGAACAACCATAACAACATAAGGCACTCGATCCATCCTGCATGGTCTCCACAGTGCAAATCGGCGGAGGAGGTTGTATGGTGTGGGGCAGGTTTACCTGGCAGGAACTGGGACTCCTGGTGCATGTTGAACAACGTATGACTGGTGCCCACTATCATGAGTTGCTTGCTGACTTTGCACACCCAGAAGTGTTGCATTTTTTCCCGAATGGAGACGGCGTCTTCCAATATAACGATAAGCAGAGCCACAGGTCTAATGTTGTGCAGGAATGGTTCGAGAAACACAATTCAGACTTCCAGATTATTGATTGGCCTCCGAACTCTCCTGATATTAATCTCCCAGAGCACTTGTGGGACTCTATGGAACGGCATATCAGGCATTTGGATACACCAATCATCTCCATACCTGTATGGAAGGCCGCATCATTACACACAGCTTGGTTGGCCATACCTCCCAACTGCTTCCGGCATCTTATTGAATCGATGCCACGTTTTTTTTTGTTTTTTTTTATTGGAGGTTTAACGACCACCGTGAGCAACTCAATGGGCTATAAGCAGTCGCCCGTCCCTAATTTAGGGTCACTGATTCCAGAGAAGGGGGGAGCCAGTGCCTTAAGACAAACACAACATCCATGCCTCACCGGGATTCGAACCCGGACCCCTTTCGGACGAATGATCAGAGGCCATCGCTTAGACCACTGCGCCACCGGGGCGGCGATGCCATGTTGGATAGCTGCTGTAGTGAGACAGAGCGAAAGGAGGACCTACGAAGTATAATTCAGTCACAACTCATTGCATGTGCAGTACCGAAACGAGCAATGATCAAGTACATTTAGCAACATCACAAGAATTATTTATATGAAAAGCAACTTCTTATAAGTTCTTTTTCCTCAGCAGAAAAAAAAATGGAGGGGGGGTAAAGATCCGGATAAGATACACGGAATACCTGTAGCTCTTACCTGGCATCTTGGTTAACAAGCCTGCAATTAGGGAATTTTAAATGTTTTGCTTCTATGAAGTCAATATAAGTGAAATTTGGTGTATGTGCAGGCAACTTCAGGCTTCAGGAGTAACACCAAAATCTATGTTAGATCACTTAAAAAAAAAGGTTTTGAAAGTTTTTCTTACTCAAATTTTAATTTAATTGAAATTATTTTGTATTGCATCGGTTGTGTACAGGGGCGTTATGATAGCCCCCCCGCATTGCAGGGGTGGGGGCTCAAGGCTAACAGGGTCTCTAGCCTCAGCGATTGTACAAAATGTTTTGCGGAAACTTCATATGAAACTGGGTAAAGAAATAGCCAGGGATTTTTAACGGCAGCTTTGAATGAAGTATTAAAAAGAAAAGCAATTATCAGTATATTTGCTTCAATAAATAAATAAAACATTTAGAAATCTTTTTCACGGTTTTAGCTTATAAAAACTGGATAATGGGAAAGCAACTATTCCAGAGGTCTTAAGGCCGTATTGCACAGCCATATGCGTTTGTATTAACAAGAGAATGCGAAAGAAATATCAATTCACTGGAAAAAAATGTTTATGCCAATGAAGATAAGGTGATGTATTACAGTTGCATGCACTTAACTAGGCATCTTTCAGAATATAATGAACTAAAAGGTGTTTTCGGGATCGAAAAAACAGAGACCTGTGTCATTTTTTTAATAACAGAATCAACAAACAAAAAAATTTATGAAGTGCAAAACCTTGTTTCATTACTTAAGTGTGTTCTTTTACCATTCAAAAGAAAACAATTTATTGGGTTGGCCAAAAAATAATTGCATTTTTTCCTGTGTAAATGAAAGGCGAATTTTGAATGCGAAACAAAAATTTTGTCAACAACATATTGTCTATTTTGTTCGATGATCTTTTACCATCTTGCAGGCAAGTTCATGATTCCGTGCTCAAAAAAGCTTTTGTTTTCTTCGGCAAAAACAGTTCCAAGAAGGATTTGATAGCCTCATCGGCAGTGAATATTTTACCATTCAAGGCATTTTGCGACGAACGAAACAAATGGTAGTCTGATGGTGCCAAGTCTGGCGAATATGGCGGATGTGGTAACATATCCCATCCAAGCTGCAACAAAGTTTGACGAGTGACCAAACTTGTATGTGGTCTTGCGTTATCATAGTGAAACACACCTTTGCGATTCACCAATTATTATGGACGCTTCTGTTTGGTTTGACTGTATCACTTAATGTATCCAACTGACGACAGCACACGTCCGAATTCATGGTTTGGTTCCTTGGAAGTAATTCGAAATACACAATACCTTTGAAAGCAATTCGAAATACATAATACCTTTGAAAGCAATTCGAAATACACAATACCTTGGAAGCAATTCGAAATACACAATACCTTTGAAAGCAATTCGAAATACACAATACACAAAAAAGCAATTCGAAATGCACAATACCGTTGAAAGCAATTCGAAATACACAATACCTTGGAAGCAATTCGAAATACACAATACCTTTGAAAGCAATTCGAAATACATAATACCTTTGAAAGCAATTCGAAATACACAATACCTTGGAAGCAATTCGAAATACACAATACCTTGGAAGGAAGACAAGTGGGACAGATCTAGCTGTGTCTACATTAAAAGGCAAATGCCATGATTATTTACGCCAACATTAGTTTTAATGATGAGCATTGTTTTATAAAGCTGATCATCAGTAGTATTTTATAAAAAAGTAACTCAGGATTGTATTGGTCTGAATTTTCATTCCGTTGTTTAACAGCAGTTTGTGGAGTACTGGTAATATTTGACATACCATTACGTAGATTTAAGTGTTCGTTCATATTGAAATTACATCCGATAATATTGGGTGTGTTCATAAGTTCTACCCGTTTTTGTAGGCTACAAAGAAAGGAGGAGAACACAACAAATAAAGTACTTAGGATTTTACATAATTGCCATCATTCTGCATAACCTCTTACCATCTGTCTATGAGTAGGTGAATCCCACGCCGGAAAAACTCCTATGTTTTAGAGTAAAAAAAGTCATGTAATGACGTTTTCACATGGTCCACATCATATAGGAAAATCCACATCATATATATTGGAGAGCGAAAGCGTTCTGTAACGATCGAAAAAGGTGGTAGTCCGTAGGTGCCAGGTCAGAGGAATATGCCGGGAGAGGTAACACTTCCCAAACAAAGTTCAGTAATTTTTGCAGAGTGATAAAAGCAGCATGAGGTCTGGCGTTATCATGATGAAGGATCACGCCTTTGCGATTGACGAGTGCTGGCCTCTTCGATGTCAGTTGTTCTCGTAATCTGTGCAACTGTTAGCAGTAGAGGTCAGCATTTATCGTTCGGTTAGGTGTCAACATGTCCCAGTGGATTATAACCTGGACATCCCACCAAACACTCAACAAAAACTTTTGGGGATGCAGTCCTCCCTTTGAAGTCGATGGAGCAGGCTCCGTACCTTGGCACATAGTCCGTCGACCCTTTACACTACGGTACAGCACCCATTTCTCATCACCCCTTACACTTCGTCCCCAAAACGATTCATTTCTGTGACGATAAAGCAAAGAAACACAGGTACAGATTCTCTCCTCTTGTTGCTTTGCAAAAAGCTGGTGCGGAACCCAGTTATCAAACTTGGTGATGAACCCAAGCGCATGCATCCGTCTTTCGACTGTTTTTCTGTGCACCGACAAGGTTTCCGTGAATTCCTGAACGGTTGGATGTCGGTCATTTGTTATGGCTTGGTCCACATCCTCGTCAGAAACCACGGATGGACGTCCAAGACGTGGTTGACCTTTACAGCTTATGTCTCCGTCCCGGAATTTCCGAGACCAACGGCGACATGTGCAATCATCAACTGCATTCTCCCTATATGCTTGACAGATGTTGCGGCAAGCTGCGGCTGCAGTACTGCCTGTATCTAACTCATACAGTAAACAATGTCTAATATGCTTCTTATCGCATGCCATGTTACACCGTCCGTGATTTCCGTTACGAATGACTTACTCTGACAAACCTAATGCCTCTACTGCTCCATGCTTTATTGGCCGAAAATTCGACATCGCAGCGTCATCTGTGACGTAACTACTCCGATCGCAATTTGCATCTATTACAAAAACGGGTAGAACTTTTACACACACCCAATACATAACATTTGTGAGGTAGTGCCTAGTTCAAGCAAAAGAAATCCGATCTACAAATATTTAATGATTTTTTGAGCTCTGGTTTACTGATTTCAGGTAAAAGTCTCTGGCAACATTGTCACATATACACATGCACACGTCATCATAATATCGATAAAGAATTATTATTAGGTTATGACATACATTTGCAATACGGAACTCCTTTGTTATCCCTAGCCAGTATATAACCAGTGTCACAGTAGCATCGAATACTCTTCGGGTGATCCTCCGGTCCTTCTTCGCATTTTGCCGTACCGCACATGTTATTCAAATCGCAGAAGTTTTTTGCTGAAATGAAACAAGAAAATTATTGAAGTGATTAGACATAATCCATGCTTAGGAACACACTGTAGTTTACGTTCAGAGGCGTAACCAGGGAGGGGCAGAAGGGGCGATTGCCCCGGGCGCCCCCTCTCTAGAAGAGGGCGCAACAACTACTGCTTGCAATTTAATTAAAATTAGAATTCTAACTTGTATTCCAGTTTCTGGTAAACTTAAATTCGAATTTCTTCCTCAAGATGTTCAAAGGATTCACGTGCAGGAACGAAGGAGCGGTTATATAAGGCGTCCAACTGAAGAAGAAGCACTGCCTTCGTCGACAAAAATGGGAGTCAGCGGACTTTCTTTAGTTGGATGGACTATACGTATGTTGCAAGACAAGGATGTCGTTCATATTGCTGGAGATTACCTGGGGGCTAGTCGATCATCTCTGTGGATGCGAGCCACTTCTATCAGACGAATTCGGTCCGTTTGATGTGGCACCGAAGGTCCGAACTCCAAAGCAGTTGCGAAAAGCTACACAAACAGTTACGGTTTGATTGTGCCTCCCGCGTAAAGATGACATTGTGGTACTCTGTAAACTCTTTCCGACTATATTACAATTATATTAGAATCTGATAGTTATAGATATAATCAATTTAATAGGTGTACATATACATATTATATCATCATCATCATCATCATCATTGTCAACCATTATCAATCCACTGCTGGACGAAGGTCTCCCCAAGTTTCCTCCACAACGGTCTGTCTTGTGCTAGTCTCCTCCATGTCACCCCTGCATACTTTCGAATTTCATCCACCCATCTCCCATGTGGTCTTCTTCTGGGTCTTTTCCTGTCCCTTGGAATCCAATCTAAAATTTCGGCTGTCCATCGATGATCTGTCCTTCTGGCAGTATGTCCAGCCCATTGCCATTTCAGGGATTTAACTCTGATCATGATGTCTTCCACTCTTGTCATTTTTCGGATCCACGAGTTCCTCTTCTTATCTCTCCTGGTTACACCAAGTATGTACCTCTCCATGCTTCTTTGAGTTGTCTGCAGCCTTTGTATGTCTCTTTTAGTTAAGGTCCACGTCTCTGCACCATACATAAGCACTGGAATGATGCATTGATCAAACACTTTTCTTTTAAGACATAATGGCATATTGCTCTTGAAAATTATGCTGTTTCTTCCAAAAGCTCTCCAGGCAAGTTTTGTACGCCGATTAATTTCTTCATCAATGTGACTCTCACTTGATATCTGCTGTCCAAGATAAACGTACGTGTCTGTTATCTCCAGCTTTTCTCCATCAATCGATAAATCTTCATTTCTTGTAAAAGCATTGAACATCACTTTTGTCTTCTGAAAGTTCATTTTTAATCCCACTTCTTTACTCTTGTCAGCAACTTCCTGGATCATACTCTGCAGCTCTGATGGGGTAGTTGCAAAAATGACTATGTCATCAGCAAAACGAAGGTGGGTTAGATAATCTCCAGTAATCTTTATCCCCTTGTTTTCCCAGCTCAGCGACTGAAAAACACCCTCCAATGTGGCATTAAAGAGCTTCGGAGATATGGTGTCACCTTGTCTCACTCCCTTTCCAATTTTTACGTGTGTTGTATTTTCAAACAGCCGAATCTTTGCACTTGCATTTTCATAGATGTTATTAATAATTATATATATATATATATATATATATATATATATACTGCCGGAAAGTGAAAAAAGAACACCAATAAGGAGACGTCTGATACCAACGAAATTTATACAGCATAATAACGGAATACAGAGGATAACGTGATCAAAACATTATGGCAAAATGCAGCTGTATTTGCTGGTTAACTGAAAAATAACATTTCCATGTAACATGGTTAGTACGAGGTTGAACCGCCATGAACTGCGTCACACTGTGCAATTCTGGCATGGAGTCTGTCGTACAGATGTTGGATGTAAGTTTGGGGTATTGAGTTCCAAGCATCCTCAACCTGGACGCGCAAATCGGGGATGGTCGTGGCTGGCCGTGGAGACCGGATAAGTCGTTGTCCCATAAAATCCCACACGTGCTCAATGGGGGACAAATCCGGTGAACGTGCAGGCCATGGAAGTTGTCTCACACCCTGAAGTGCATGTTGCGTTGCACGTGCCGTGTGTGGGCGTGCGTTATCTTGCTGAAAAACACCACGATGGACCGACTTTACAAATGGCACAACAACGGGCTGAATGATGTTGTTGATGTAGGAGGTGCTGTTTAACGTACCCGGTACAAACACTACTTGTGTACGGGAGGGATAGCTGATCGCTCCCCACACCAGGAGACCAGGTGTAGGCCCTGTGTGTCGCTGGCGGATGCAAGAAGGGTGGAGACGCTCCCCTGTGCGTCTGCGAACACGCATTCGCCATCGGAGGCTCCCAAGCAGAATCTGCTTTCACCGCTGAACACGACAGATCGCCATTGCGTTCTCCAGTGCAGACGTTGGCGACACCACTGCAGCCGTTCCTGACGGTGGGCTGGAGTCATAGGTACACATACCAGAGGCACACGTGCACGTAGTCCTACATCCAGTAGACGGTTGCGGATTGTTCGCACAGTCACCTCAGGTGCAACGGCAGCTCGGATTTGCGTCGCAGTGGATGTTCTGCTTGACAACGCCGCTCTTCTTATGCGTCGATCGGTCCACTCATCAGTCCGTCTGTGACTCCCGGTTCCACGTCTTCTCGTGTGGGAATTTTCCTCGGACCACCGATACTTCCCGTCCAATTCGCTCCGCAGTACGACGATACGACCACCCGGCCTCGCGGAGTCCGACTAGACGACCTCGCTCAAAGTCCGATAACTGCTGAAATCGTACACGTCTCCCATGTCCAGGCATTGCAGCGTCTTCAGGGTCTTCGCACGTGTCCGTTCGCCGACGGCTAATTACATTCACTTTGGCGTACTCCTTAAATACCACCGACAATAATTTGCATATTATGCCGTGCTGTGGCGTAAGCGCTCACCGGTTGATCCCGAAATTAACATCACACCTACGTAAACTCGACCCCATTAACATATGTAAATTTCATGACCGTCCGCCAATTCCTTCTTGGTGTTCTTTTTTCACTTTCCGCCCGTGTATATATATATAGCGCGGAGAGCAGCTAGACGGGCTGGGAGTGACTCAGTAAGGTGCTGGAAGGTGTTCACAGGTGTGGGGGTCCATGCTGACTGCGGGGCATCTGGTAGCTGCTGGAGGATCCATAGAGCGAACAACACGATCGAGGTGGTCCCGCAGATGCTCAGTTGGGTTTTAGTCTAGGGAATTAGGGGGCCAGTGAAGTACTTTGGAGTCTTCATCGTACTCTTCCAACCACTCTCGGACATTTCTAGCTGTGTGACGCGTCGCACTCTCGTGCTGGAAGATCCCATCCGCCTCAGGGAAGACAATCAACATGTAATAGAGGTGAGTTCGGGCTCAGTTTTGGGGGCCCGAGCCCGCCCGGGCCCGAAGTCTTATAGTCACAGCCCGAGGACTGTCTGCCATTTTTGTCATAGACTCTGAGCCCGAGCCCTCCCGAGCCCGAAGTAGACTTTTTTTTTTTTTTTGCTTTATTTTAGCAACTTTCGTGAACTATTGAAAATTTTAAATTTCTGTAAAAACTACCCAGTGCAAAAGGACACGAACAGTTTTGGTAGATCTAATTTAAACTATTTAATCAGGTCATTTTTTTTGTCGTATGTTACACTGCCGGACAATTGATAAGGACGGATGACAATAGCAACGATAGCAACCATAAAATGGAAGGCAGGAAAATGTGGAAATTAGCATAAGTGCGGGATACAGTAAGACGTGTTGTGCGAATGCAAATTTTGGATTGCCGAACTTGTTCGTGACGTCATAGCGCTGATAAGAGATATAAAGGACTTGACGCGCATTGACCGTTGTTATTCAAACGCAAAGTTGAAAGGGAAAGAATCAATTGACGAACTTGCAATTTTCAGTATGTCTTCCCGACATCACCTAGATAGTTTTACGCGTGGCCGTATTATTGGCAAGATTGAAGATGGGCGAAAAATAACAGATGTTGCCAGGGAGTTCGACGTCAGCCACAGTGTTGTTTCAAGGCTTTGGAAATCATTTCAAACAAATGGAGAGTGTAGCAAACGTCACGTGGGAGGTCGTGTTCGCAGTACGACACCTGCAGAAGATCGGTACATAGTGCTATCAACAAAAAGACACCGGCGCAGCACAGCTTGTTAGGTAGCAAATCAGTTTATGGCTGCTACTGGCAAGCGGATCTCCCGAAAAACTGTCGCCAGACGTTTGCATGAAGGAGGACTATACGCCCGCCGTCCTGTTGTGTGCATCCCATTGTCCAGACGTCACCGTACCGCCCGTTTGCAATGGTGCCATCAACACCGCAATTGGACTGATAACGACTGGTCTGCTGTCCTCTTCTCAGATGAGAGTAGATACAGTCTATCGTCTGATTGTCGACGACAACTGATCTGGCGTGATAGTGGTACTGCATATTGTCCAGCAAACATACAGGAAAGGGACCGATATCCGACATGTAGTGTCATGGTATGGGCTGGCATCATGATCAATGGCCGTACGTCCCTCTATGTGCTTCCAACTGGGACTATGACTGGCCAACGATACATTAATGATGTTCTGCTACCTCATGTTCGCATGTTCCGTGGTGCTGTCGGTGATAGATTCATTTTCATGGACGACAACGCAACATGTCATCGAACAGTCGCTGTCCAGGAGTGTCTTGAGAGCGAGGATATTCAACGCTTCGTATGGCCAGCACGTTCTCCAGATCTGAATCCCATTGAAAATGTGTGGGATGCTTTGGGGAGGAGTTTTGTTGGTCGCCAATGCCCTCCAATAAACAAGGACACCCTCATCCGTGCACTGACAGAGGAATGGGATAAATTACCCCAACAGCAGCTTGATAATGTTGTGCAAAGCATGACACGACATGTGGAATCTTGCATCGCCCTCCATGGTGGCCATATCCCGTATTGTCATCTTACGCCGGAACGCCTGCGGGCGGTAATTGCATTTTTTTCACGTTTACGTATTCTGCACAAAATGGCCTGTTTGTCCCTTGAACACGTTCCAAAGCCTTCTGGATTTCAGAGCACAATAAATTGTCTTTCTTGTAATGTCCTGGCATTCTGACATTATTTTATTTCACTTGGCATCCAACCACACTTACTTTTTTATGCGCTGTATAGCCGTTTATGATCCGTCCTTATCAATTGTCCAGCAGTGTATATTTGTGTTCAAGACCGCAGATACAAGTGACATGTCGTCGCGAACTACGAAAAACAAGAAAGATGACACGGAATTTTCGGGTGTACATAAGCACGTCTTTTCAATCCGTTCTGACGCAAATTACATTTATCAAAGCTATTCAAAGTGAATGGAGTCGGTATGGAAAACAATAGTATCTGACGAAAGAAAGAAGTTTTTCAATCGGGTTTTTAATCCCTCAGATACTGCAGTAAACGAAATCGTGAGCTTACGCCCTCTGGTTGCAGACTTGTGTGTCAAGAAAAACATGAATTTATATGAGAAACATTTCGCACCGGAAACGCTCTCGAACACAGAAATAATTTTTCAAATCGGACTCTTAGAAACAGAGATATCGACAAAAAATAAGATGTGACTTTACGTCCCCTGGTGGGAAAACCATGCATTATTTTAGGAAGAAAGTATTCTCAAAAGGATTTTCCATATGAGCGGTATCGGTCCAAGACAAAAAAAACTTTGTTGAATTTTCAGGAGCCCAGATTTTGCTACAAATACATCAAAAGCAGAAATTAACACTTATGCCCTCTGGTGGCCAAACAATTCTTTACCAAACATTAGAAATTATGTGAAAAATATTTTCCATCAGGTCTTGTATGCAATACAGGAAGAATTTTTCAAATCGGAGTTTTAAAAGCAGAAATAACGCAGAAAATGCAATTTACTTTTGTGCCCCCTACCGGAGAGTCTATGATTTACTCGAAAATTTTGAATTTATAGGAAAAACATTTCGCATTGGAAATACTATCCAACAAAGAAGGAATTTTTTAAATCGGTCTCCTAGAAGTAGAAATATTGACAAAAATAAGATATAAATCTACGCCCCCTGGCATGGAAACCATGCATTATTTCAAGAAGAAAATGATCCAAAAGGTTTTTCGTCATGAGTAGTATCGGTCAACAAACGACTTTTTGCAATCGAGATTTTAGGAGCTCATATTTTGCTGCAAATACATCAGAAGCGGAAATTAAGACTTACACCACCTGGTGGCCAAACCATTTTTTACAAAAATTAGAAATTATGTGCAAACGATTTCTCACCAGGAGCAGTATCCGGTGCAGAAATAATTTTTCAAATCGGAGATTTAGAAGCAGAGATATAGTGGGAAACGCAATTTACCTTTACGCCCCCTAGCGGAAAGTGTATGAGTTATTTGAAAATTTTGAATTTATAGGAAAAACATGTCACACTAGAAACACTATCCAACAAAGAAGGAATTTTTCAAATCGGACTCCTAGAAGTAAAATATACATCTACGCCCCCTGGGGGAGAAACCATGCATTATTATAAGAAGAAAATATTCCAAAAAGGTTTTTCAATGGGAGTGGCATCAGTCTACGAAAGGCTTTTTCAATCGATATTTTAGAAGCTCAGATTTTATGGCAAATACATCAGAAGCAAAAATTAACACTTAATCCCCCCCCCCCAGTAGCTAAAGTTTTCTTTACCAAAAATTTGAAATTATATGCAAAAGATTTTCTATCACGAGGTGCATCCGCTGAAGCAAAGATTTTTCAAATCGGAGTTTTACAAGAAGAGTTATCGGGGAAAATGTAATTTCCTTTAACGCCCCCTAGCGGAAAATTAATGCGTAATTTGAATATGTAACTACATCTAAAATACTCTTCGACATAAATGGAATCGAAAGATAAAAGAATTTTTTCAATCGGATGTTTAGAAGCAAATGTGTGGAAGAAAACGTATTTTTGAATTCGACATCATCTGCATTTACGTCCTCTAGCGGCGAAATTGTACATCGTAAAAAAAAACGAAATTAAGGATCATCATTCGCATATTCAAGCTTCCCAATGCAAAAAGAATTTTTCAAATCCGGTTAATAGTTGCAGAGATAGCGTGGGTACAGACGCACGGACTGACGGACGGACGGACAAACCGGTAACATAAGCACGATCTTTTTTTACAAAAGACGTCATAAAAAATTACTGGAAAGTCATCGGAGATTTATTTTCCCTTGCATATTCTGAAATGTCAATTCACAAACTGTATGTCAAAGTAAATGCACTGACAGACTTTAGGATTCATTCTGAAATGTGAATTTTTTTAAGTTAAGTGTGACATTATGGAATTGATAAAACAGATATCACACGGATATAAATAAGGGAATGAACTTACGTTTACATTTACCGTTGATTCGGTCGTAGTCCGTTTTGCAGACGCACGCGCTGCCCTGACATTCCTCGAATTTCCCATCGCACGTCATGAAGGGGCAGTAATCTAGATCTGCCAAAAAATAGTAGCACTCTGTAGTTAATATAAAAAAAATATAAAAAATAGTAGCACATATATATAAAAAATAGTAGCATATATATATATATATATATATAAAAATAGTAGCACTCTGTATTTAATATTAAAAAAATATAAAAAATAGTAGCACACATATATATATATATATATATATATATATATATATATTTTTTTTTTTTTTTTTTTATGGCCAAACCCCTCCAAAATGATTCCACAACTTAAATCTTGGCTCTCAGTCTCCGGCAGCTGGAATGTACCTGGCCAAGGCAGCGGCCAGTGCGACATGAAGGCAGAGGGTGCTAAGAATCCCCGGAGGACCGGACTAGGCTGCCATCTGATGCTGACCTTGGCGACGTATAACGGACGCTCCCTATCTTCTGATTCAAGGCTTCTTGAATTGGAAGAGGAACTACAAAGGATCAAGTGGGACATCGTCGGGCTAAGTGAGGTAAGGAGAAAAGGAGAAGATCTCATTGAACTGAAAAGTGGACATCTCTTCTACTATCGTGGGACAGATACTGGCAGAACTAGTGGTGTTGGATTTATAATAAACAAGAAACTGAAGGATAAAGTTGTAGAACTTGAAAGTTCCTCTGACAGAGCTGCACGACTCGTTATCCAACTCTCGAAAAGATACCAGGCTCAGATTATTCAAACTTATGCGCCCACCACAATTCATCCTGAAGAAGAAATTGAAGAATTTTATGAGGAAATTCGTCATCTAAACAACAAAGGTAAGCAGCACTTGAAGATAATTATGGGAGATTTCAATGCAAAAATAGGGCAAAGGCAACAGATTGAAACTTCAGTAGGTAAATTCGGTCACGGCAACAGAAACCAGCGTGGAAATACTCTTGTAGAGTTTGCAGAGGCAGAAGGATTTTTCATCTTGAACTCCTTTTTCAAGAAAAAGCCACACAGGAAATGGACATGGAGACATCCAAATGGGACGACAAGTGAAATTGAGTTTATTATGTGTAACAAAAAATTCATCATAGAAGACTGCAGTGTGCTAAACAAGTTCAACACAGGTAGTGACCATAGATTGGTGAGATGTAAGATGCACCTCAACACTAAACTTGAACGTGGCAAGCTCATAAGACAAACAAAATCTATTGACATAACCAACCTTAAAAAACACCATAATACCTTCAAGTTGGAACTGAAGAACAGGTTCTCTGCTTTAGAAGGCCTAACATCGGAAGAAGTGGACATCTCTGAAGTTAACAGAAAAGTAACCAAAGCTCTTAGGAAACAGCAACAAAATTAGCTGGGTCTAAGAACAAGTTGCATGTAAACAAATTATCAGGAAAAACGAAAATGTTGATGCAAAAAAGAAGAGAGATGACGACAACTAAAGAAGATGTGACTTCCAAAGTGGAATATATAGAGCTATGCAAGACAGTAAGAAAAAGTATCACTGAAGACGTAAGAAAATTCAACTGTGAACTAGTGAGGAAAGCAATTGAAAACAACCAAAGCCTAAAGATAGCAAAGGGACATCTCAGTAAGGGAAGAAAACAGATTATGGCACTGAGAAAAGAAGATGGTTCTGTAACAAGAAATACAGGCGAAATTTTAACAGGTGAAAGATTTCTACTCCAAATTATATGAAAGGGATGATACATGCACTCCAGACATCATGAAAGATACCAGTACCAGAGTTCCTCCAGTCCTTCCAGCAGAAGCTGCACATGCAATCAAGAACATGAAGCGGGGAAAAGCTCCAGGAGAAGATGGAATTACTGTAGACATCATACAAGAAGCAAGTGGAGAAATCGAAACAGTACTCGCCCAAACTTTCACTCGATGCCTTAATGAAGGAAAGATTCCTGAGGATTGGAACACTGCTACAATGATCCTGCTACATACGAAAGGTGACATTGAGGATCTCGGAAACTACAGAACTATCAGCCTCCTATCAGTAGTTTATAAAATCTTCACTAAAGTTCTTTCACACCGCTTGAAGGTAACACTGGACATGGCTCAACCGAGAGAACAAGCTGGATTCAGGAGTGGCTACAGCACAATAGATCATATCCACGTACTGAGAGAACTAATTGAAAGAGCGAGGGAATATGAACTTCCATTGTGCATGGCTTTTATCGATTATGAAAAAGCCTTTGATTCGGTGAAACCATCAGCAGTTACAATGACTCTGAAAACCTGCGGTATTGAAGATGCATACATTAATATTATTAATAACATCAATGAAAATGCAAGTGCAAAGATTCGGCTGTTTGAAAATACAACACACGTAAGAATTGGAAAGGGAGTGAGACAAGGTGACACCATATCTCCGAAGCTCTTTAATGCCACATTGGAGGGTGTTTTTCAGTCGCTGAGCTGGGAAAACAAGGGGATAAAGATTACTGGAGATTATCTAACCCACCTTCGTTTTGCTGATGACGTAACCATTGTTGCAACTACCCCATCAGAGCTGCAGAGTGTGATCCAGGAACTTGCTGACAAGAGTAAAGAAGTGGGATTAAAAATGAACTTTCAGAAGACAAAAGTGATGTTCAATGCTTTTACAAGAAATGAAGATTTATCGATTGATGGAGAAAAGCTGGAGATAACAGACACGTACGTTTATCTTGGACAGCAGATATCAAGTGAGGGTCACATTGGTGAAGAAATTAATCGGCGTACAAAACTTGCCTGGAGAGCTTTTGGAAGAAACAGCATAATTTTCAAGAGCAATATGCCATTATGTCTTAAAAGAAAAGTGTTTGATCAATGCATCCTTCCAGTGCTTACGTATGGTGCAGAGACGTGGACCTTAACTAAAAGAGACATACAAAGGCTGCAAACAACTCAAAAAAGCATGGAGAGGTGCATGCTTGGTGTAACCAGGAGAGATAAGAAGAGGAACTCGTGGATCAGAAAAATGACAAGAGTGGAAGACATCATGATCAGAGTTAAATCCCTGAAATGGCAATGGGCTGGACATACTGCCAGAAGGACAGACCATCGATGGACAGCCGAAATTTTAGATTGGATTCCAAGGGACAGGAAAAGACCCAGAAGAAGACCACATGGGAGATGGGTGGATGAAATTCGAAAGTATGCAGGGGTGACATGGAGGACTCTGGCACAAGACAGACCGTTGAGGAGGAAACTTGGGGAGACCTTCGTCCAGCAGTGGATTGATAATGGTTGACAATGATGATGATATATATATAAATAGTAGTACTCTGTAGTTAATATTAAAAAAATATAAAAAAATAGTAGCACTATATATATATATATATATAAAATATAAAAATATAAAAAATAGTAGCACATATATATAAAAAATAGTAGCATATATATATATATATATATATATATATATATATATATATATATATATATATATATATATATATATATATATAAAATAGTAGCATTCTGTATTTAATATTAAAAAAATATAAAAATAGTAGCACACATATATATATATCATCATCATCATTGTCAACCATTATCAATCCACTGCTGGACGAAGGTTTCCCCAAGTTTCCTCCACAACGGTCTGTCTTGTGCCAGTCTCCTCCATGTCACTCCCGCATACTTTCGAATTTCATCCACCCATCTTCCATGTGGTCTTCTTCTGGGTCTTTTCCTGTCCCTTGGAATCCAATTTAAAATTTCGGCTGTCCATCGATGGTCTGTTCTTCTGGCAGTATGTCCAGCCCATTGCCATTTCAGGGATTTAACTCTGATCATGATGTCTTCCACTATTGTCATTTTTCGGATCCACGTGTTCCTCTTCTTATCTCTCCTGGTTACACCAAGCATGCACCTCTCCATGCTGCTTTGAGTTGTCTGCAGCCTTTGTATGTCTCTTTTAGTTAAGGTCCACGTCTCTGCACCATACGTAAGCACTGGAAGGATGCATTGATCAAACACTTTTCTTTTAAGACATAATGGCATATTGCTCTTGAAAATTATGCTGTTTCTTCCAAAAGCTCTCCAGGCAAGTTTTGTACGCCGATTAATTTCTTCACCAATGTGACCCTCACTTGTTATCTGCTGTCCAAGATAAACGTACGTGTCTGTTATCTCCAGCTTTTCTCCATCAATCGATAAATCTTCATTTCTTGTAAAAGCATTGTACATCACTTTTGTCTTCTGAAAGTTCATTTTTAATCCCACTTCTTTACTCTTGTCAGCAAGTTCCTGGATCATACTCTGTAGCTCTGATGGGGTAGTTGCAAAAATGACTATGTCATCAGCAAAACGAAGGTGGGTTAGATAATCTCCATTAATCTTTATCCCTTTGTTTTCCCAGTTCAGTGATTGAAAGACATTTTCCAATGTGTCATTAAAGAGCTTCGGAGATATGGTGTCACCTTGTCTCACTCCTTTTCCTATTCTTATGTGTGCTGTATTTTCAAACAGCCGAATCTTTGCACTTGCATTTTCATAGATGTTATTAATAATATTAATGTATGCATCTTCAATACCGCAGGATTTCAGAGCCATTGCAACTGCTGATGGTTTCACCGAATCAAAGGCTTTTTCATAATCGATAAAAGCCATGCACAATGGAAGTTCATATTCCCTCGCTCTTTCAATTAGTTCTCTCAGTACGTGGATATGATCTATTGTGCTGTAGCCACTCCTGAATCCAGCTTGTTCTCTCGGTTGAGCCATGTCCAGTGTCACCTTCAAGCGGTGTGAAAGAACTTTAGTGAAGATTTTATAAACCACTGATAGGAGGCTGATAGGTCTGTAGTTCCTGAGATCCTCAATGTCACCTTTTTTATGTAGCAAGATTATTGTAGCGTTGTTCCAATCCTCAGGAATTTTCCCTTCATTAAGGCATCGAGTGAAAATTTGGGCGAGTACTGTTTCGATTTCTCCACTTGCTTCTTGTATGATGTCTACAGTAATTCCATCTTCTCCTGGAGCTTTTCCCCGCTTCATGTTCTTGATTGCATGTGCAACTTCTGCTGGAAGGACTGGAAGAACTCTGGTACTGGTACCTTTCATGATGTCTGGAGTACATGTATCATCCTTTTCATATAATTTGGAGTAGAAATCTTTCAATCTTGTCAAAATTTCGCCTCTATTTCTTGTTACAGAACCATCTTCTTTTCTCAGTGCCATAATCTGTTTTTTCCCCTTACTGAGATGTCCCTTTGCTATCTTTAGGCTTTGGTTGTTTTCAATTGCTTTCCTTACTAGTTCACAGTTAAATTTCCTTACATCTTTAGTGATACTTTTTCTTACTGTCTTGCATAGCTCTATATATTCCACTTTGGAAGTCACATCTTCTTTAGTTGTCCTCATCACTCTTCTTTTTTGCATCAACATTTTGGTTTTTCCTGATAATTTGTTCACATGCAATTTGTTCTTAGACCCAGCTAATTTTGTTGCTGTTTCCATAAGAGCTTTGGTTACTTTTCTGTTAACTTCAGAGATGTCCACTTCTTCCGATGTTAGGCCTTCTAAAGCAGAGAATCTGTTCTTCAGTTCCAATTTGAAGGTATTATGGTGTTTTTTAAGGTTGGTTATGTCAATACATTTGTTTGTCTTATGAGCTTGCTACGTTATATATATATATATAAATAGTAGTACTATGTAGTTAATATTAAAGAATATAAAAAAATAGTAGCACTATATATATATAAAAAAAATATAAAAATATAAAAAGTAGTAGGACATATATATAAAAAATAGTAGCATATATATATATATAATAGTAGCACTGTATTTAATATTAAAAAAATATAAAAAATAGTAGCACATATATATATATATAGTAGTCATCATCATCATCATTGTCAACCATTATCAATCCACTGCTGGACGAAGGTCTCCCCAAGTTTCCTCCACAACGGTCTGTCTTGTGCCAGTCTCCTTCATGTCACCCCTGCATACTTTCGAATTTCATCCACCCATCTCCCATGTGGTCTTCTTCTGGGTCTTTTCCTGTCCCTTGGAATCCAATCTAAAATTTCGGCTGTCCATCGATGATCTGTCCTTCTGGCAGTATGTCCAGCCCATTGCCATTTCAGGGATTTAACTCTGATCATGATGTCTTCCACTCTTGTCATTTTTCGGATCCACGAGTTCCTCTTCTTATCTCTCCTGGTTACACCAAGCATGCACCTCTCCATGCTGCTTTGAGTTGTCTGCAGCCTTTGTATGTCTCTTTTAGTTAAGGTCCACGTCTCTGCACCATACGTAAGCACTGGAAGGATGCATTCATCAAACACTTTTCTTTTAAGACATAATGGCATATTGCTCTTGAAAATTATGCTGTTTCTTCCAAGAGCTCTCCAGGCAAGTTTTGTACGCCGATTAATTTCTTCATCAATGTGACCCTCACTTGATATCTGCTGTCCAAGATAAACGCACGTGTCTGTTATCTCCAGCTTTTCTCCATCAATCGATAAATCTTCATTTCTTGTAAAAGCATTGTACATCACTTTTGTCTTCTGAAAGTTCATTTTTAATCCCACTTCTTTACTCTTGTGAGCAAGTTCCTGGATCATACTCTGCAGCTCTGATGGGCTAGTTGCAAAAATGACTACGTCATCAGCAAAGCGAAGGTGGGTTAGATAATTTCCATTAATCTTTATCCCCTTGTTTTCCCAGCTCAGCGACTGAAAAACACCCTCCAATGTGGCATTAAAGAGCTTCGGAGATATGGTGTCACCTTGTCTCACTCCCTTTCCAATTTTTACGTGTGTTGTATTTTCAAACAGCCTAATCTTTGCACTTGCATTTTCATAGATGTTATTAATAATATTAATGTATGCATCTTCAATACCGCAGGTTTTCAGAGCCATTGTAACTGCTGATGGTTTCACCGAATCAAAGGCTTTTTCATAATCGATAAAAGCCATGCACAATGGAAGTTCATATTCCCTCGCTCTTTCAATTAGTTCTCTCAGCACGTGGATATGATCTATTGTGCTGTAGCCACTCCTGAATCCAGCTTGTTCTCTCGGTTGAGCCATGTCCAGTGTTACCTTCAAGCGGTGTGAAAGAACTTTAGTGAAGATTTTATAAACTACTGATAGGAGGCTGATAGGTCTGTAGTTTCCGAGATCCTCAATGTCACCTTTCTTATGTAGCAGGATCATTGTAGCGGTGTTCCAATCCTCAGGAATCTTTCCTTCATTAAGGCATCGAGTGAAAATTTGGGCGAGTACTGTTTCGATTTCTCCACTTGCTTCTTGTATGATGTCTACAGTAATTCCATCTTCTCCTGGAGCTTTTCCTCGCTTCATGTTCTTGATTGCATGTGCAACTTCTGCTGGAAGGACTGGAGGAACTCTGGTACTGGTATCTTTCATGATGTCTGGAGTGCATATATCATCCCTTTCATATAATTTGGAGTAGAAATCTTTCACTCTTGTCAAAATTTCGCCTCTATTTCTTGTTACAGAACCATCTTCTTTTCTCAGTGCCATAATCTGTTTTCTTCCCTTACTGAGATGTCCCTTTGCTATCTTTAGGCTTTGGTTGTTTTCAATTGCTTTCCTCACTAGTTCACAGTTGAATTTCCTTACGTCTTCAGTGATACTTTTTCTTACTGTCTTGCATAGCTCTATATATTCCACTTTGGAAGTCACATCTTCTTTAGTTGTCCTCATCTCTCTTCTTTTTTGCATCAATATTTTGGTTTTTCCTGATAATTTGTTCACATGCAACTTGTTCTTAGACCCAGCTAATTTTGTTGCTGTTTCCATAAGACCTTTGGTTACTTTCCTGTTAACTTCAGAGATGTCCACTTCTTCCGATGTTAGGCCTTCTAAAGCAGAGAACCTGTTCTTCAGTTCTAACTTGAAGGTATTATGGTGTTTTTTAAGGTTGGTTATGTCAATAGATTTTGTTTGTCTTATGAGCTTGCCACGTTCAAGTTTAGTGTTGAGGTGCATCTTTCATCTCACCAATCTATGGTCACTACCTGTGTTGAACTTGTTTAGCACACTGCAGTCTTCTATGACGATTTTTTTGTTACACATAATAAAATCAATTTCACTTGTCGTCCCATTTGGATGTCTCCATGTCCATTTCCTGTGTGGCTTTTTCTTGAAGAAGGAGTTCAAGATGAAAAACCCTTCTGCCTCTGCAAACTCAACGAGAGTATTTCCACGCTGGTTTCTGTTGCCGTGACCGAATTTACCTACTGAAGTTTAATTCTGTTGCCGTTGCCCTATTTTTGCATTGAAATCTCCCATAATTATTTTCAAGTGCTGCTTACCTTTATTATTTAGATGACAAATTTCCTCATAAAATTCTTCAATTTCTTCTTCAGGATGTAGTTAATATTAAAAAAAATATAAAAAAATAGTAGCACATATATATACATATGTAAAATAGTAGTGCTCTGTAGTTAATATAAAAAATATAAAAAATTGTAGCACATATATATAAAAAATAGTAGCACTCTGTAGTTAGTATAAAAAATAGTAGCACATATAAATAAAAAAAGTAGCACTCAGTAGTTATAAAAATATATAAAAAATAGTAGCACACATATATATAACACAGCAGCACTCTGTAGTCAATATAAAAAAACATAAAAAATAGTAGCACATATGTATAAAAATAGTAGTACTCTGTAGTTAATATTCTAATTTTCTTATAGCAGTTGTTCTAAAGATTTGTGACATTACTTAGGAGTGCTTTGTTAACATGAGTAGCGTGAATTATCAAGTAAATATCGGTGATGGCGTGACTGAATCTCTAATTATATAGTAGTTTACTTTCAGGATTGAAGATTACAGAAATTTATTAGTGAGAAGTGAGATAACGAACTTCATGAAGAATCCAGTATAACCAAAGCAAAGGGATAAGTGGATGTCGCACTCACCATTTTAAGAAGATAAATATTAAAATTTTTGACAAAAAGCATGAGTCCTTCACAAGAAAGTTCTCTCTGTTTGTGATAAAACTTTCTGCATGTTGTCTCCAGGTCTCTGTGTATGGCATAATAATGAAACTCATCGATAACTTTAAAATCTCAATATATAAAACCTTTACCCTAGAATCCTTAAAAATAATGTAGTTCCCACAAAAATGAAATATGATACAGCAAAAACGAAGTGGGAGAACATACAAACGAATTGGGGAAAAAATTGAAATGAATTGGAACGAATTTAAACAAATTGGGAAAAAATAAAATATAATACATCAAAAACGAATTGGGAGAACATACCTTTCACCGTAGTGTCATTCGTCGAGCGATTACGTTGTTACCCGCACGTTGTTCCAAATACGTCTTCGATATGACGGGATTCCTTCCAGGTGTACGCCACACTGAAATTCCATTCTCAACCCAGTATGTCACCAATAAATATTCAAACTTTAATAATGCTAATTCAGAGATAGAAGGTGTACATATCGACGAAGGCAAATAAATGCGAATTTCAAGATTTTTACGAGCTGATTTTAAAAACAAAATGCTTATGCACACAAAGAGCAGTTTTAGCACGATATGACGAGTCCACCTGATTCTTCTTCAGCCGATAATGAACTGCAAAAACAGCGTTCTGTATGACCTTCATCCTGATTGGTCAAGTGACATTCGCTGCGTCTCTGCAAAACAAGACATAAACATTATGTAAACATCCATCGCGTTACAATTAACGTGGCCACTGACTCTCGCGCTGTAAGCAGATGCGATCAAAGTCGTTTCAACAACTGCTTACGGGCAGGGAAACGTTGCGTCACGATCATCATTCTTTTTTTCGCTCATAAACCACCTTTAAAGAATAAATACATATATTTATAAATAACCAAACGACGCATTTTCATTTACTTCTTTTGCGGCTGCGCACTGGGATGGGGGAGGAGATCAATAAATACGCTGAATTAAGGTGCACGCGTGTTTTGATAACGTTATTTGGAAACTACAACTTACTCACTCACGGCAGAACTGAATATTTAAAAAAGTGATTTGACAGAAAGCAAACCCATGTTACCCAGAATTTGATTATTCATGTGTATTAATTCATCGTGGATACGTTGACTTAACAGCACGTGATATTTCATTATCATCTTTATATGGCGCTGAGTTGAGAAAGAAACCACCGAAACGTTCAACTGTAAGTTCAGAACACATCACAGCAAAACAAAATTGCTTCCACAATACACTGTTAAAAAATTTGTGATACGTTGCACCAAAAAGTGCTTCAGTTACACCACTTTTTGAGGAAAGGCACACTAATATGTGGTGCATGGAAAATCCAAAAATATGATGCAATTTTGCACCACAGTACAGTGCAAATTTGCACTGGTCTTGTTCTAAAGTGGTGCAAAGATACGCCGTATTATGGTGCAAAGTTTCATCATCATAAGGAACAAAGATACACCCTATTATAGTCCAGAACTGCACCGCTTTTGAAGATTTCTGGTGAAAAGTGGCACCATGTTATGGTGCATAATTACACAAAATTGTCGGGCTTTTCATGCACCACATATGGGTGTACCTTTCCAAAAAGGTGTTGCAACTGTGTATTAACCCCTTTTGGCGTATCACCAAATTTAAGTGTAGTTATGAAATTTTTCATGTTATATAACTGATTTATGGTGTAATGTAACATGAAAATGTTGGTGCAACATATCCCTTTTGGTGTAACATCAACTAATTTGAGTGCAGTTATGAACTTGATGATGGAGGATGATTCGTGTTAAAAATGTTGAAAGTTAAAATATCGACTGAACACGATAAAACACATATGTAGCATACATACACTACATGTACTTAAGCTTTACTGATGAAAACACACACCACATGAGATCTTTCGAGGATCACAACGTCCCCATCTTCAGATGTTACATTCACGAGTAACACCAAGATATATATATATATATGCACCTCAACACTAAACTTGAACGTGGCAAGCTCATAAGACAAACAAAATCTATTGACATAACCAACCTTAAAAAACACCATAATACCTTCAAGTTAGAACTGAAGAACAGGTTCTCTGCTTTAGAAGGCCTAACATCGGAAGAAGTGGACATCTCTGAAGTTAACAGAAAAGTAACCAAAGCTCTTATGGAAACAGCAACAAAATTAGCTGGGTCTAAGAACAAATTGCATATGAACAAATTAACAGGAAAAACCAAAATGTTGATGCAAAAAGAAGAGAGATGAGGACAACTAAAGATGTGACTTCCAAAGTGGAATATATAGAGCTATGCAAGACAGTAAGAAAAAGTATCACTGAAGACGTAAGGAAATTCAACTGTGAACTAGTGAGGAAAGCAATTGAAAACAACCAAAGCCTAAAGATAGCAAAGGGACATCTCAGTAAGGGAAGAAAACAGATTATGGCACTGAGAAAAGAAGATGGTTCTGTAACAAGAAATAGAGGCGAAATTTTGACAAGAGTGAAAGATTTCTACTCCAAATTATATGAAAGGGATGATATATGCACTCCAGACATCATGAAAGATACCAGTACCAGAGTTCCTCCAGTCCTTCCAGCAGAAGTTGCACATGCAATCAAGAACATGAAGCGAGGAAAAGCTCCAGGAGAAGATGGAATTACTGTAGACATCATACAAGAAGCAAGTGGAGAAATCGAAACAGTACTCGCCCAAATTTTCACTCGATGCCTTAATGAAGGAAAGATTCCTGAGGATTGGAACACCGCTACAATGATCCTGCTACATAAGAAAGGTGACATTGAGGATCTCGGAAACTACAGACCTATCAGCCTCCTATCAGTAGTTTATAAAATCTTCACTAAAGTTCTTTCACACCGCTTGAAGGTAACACTGGACATGGCTCAACCGAGAGAACAAGCTGGATTCAGGAGTGGCTACAGCACAATAGATCATATCCACGTGATGAGAGAACTAATTGAAAGAGCGAGGGAATATGAACTTCCATTGTGCATGGCTTTTATCGATTATGAAAAAGCCTTTGATTCGGTGAAACCATCAGCAGTTACAATGGCTCTGAAAACCTGCGGTATTGAAGATGCATACATTAATATTATTAATAACATCTATGAAAATGCAAGTGCAAAGATTAGGCTGTTTGAAAATACAACACACGTAAAAATTGGAAAGGGAGTGAGACAAGGTGACACCATATCTCCGAAGCTCTTCAATGCCACATTGGAGGGTGTTTTTCAGTCGCTGAGCTGGGAAAACAAGGGGATAAAGATTAATGGAGATTATCTAACCCACCTTCGTTTTGCTGATGACGTAGTCATTTTTGCAACTACCCCATCAGAGCTGCAGAGTATGATCCAGGAACTTGCGGATAAGAGTAAAGAAGTGGGATTAAAAATGAACTTTCAGAAGACAAAAGTGATGTTCAATGCTTTTACAAGAAATGAAGATTTATCGATTGACGGAGAAAAGCTGGAGATAACAGACACGTACGTTTATCTTGGACAGCAGATATCAAGTGAGGGTCACATTGATGAAGAAATTAATCGGCGTACAAAACTTGCCTGGAGAGCTTTTGGAAGAAACAGCATAATTTTCAAGAGTAATATGCCATTATGTCTTAAAAGAAAAGTGTTTGATCAATGCATCCTTCCAGTGCTTACGTATGGTGCAGAGACATGGACCTTAACTAAAAGAGACATACAAAGGCTGCAGACAACTCAAAGAAGCATGGAGAGGTGCATGCTTGGTGTAACCAGGAGAGATAAGAAGAGGAACTCGTGGATCCGAAAAATGACAAGAGTGGAAGACATCATGATCAGAGTTAAATCCCTGAAATGGCAATGGGCTGGACATACTGCCAGAAGGACAGATCATCGATGGACAGCCGAAATTTTAGATTGGATTCCAAGGGACAGGAAAAGACCCAGAAGAAGACCACATGGGAGATGGGTGGATGAAATTCGAAAGTATGCAGGGGTGACATGGAGGAGACTGGCACAAGACAGACCGTTGTGGAGGAAACTTGGGGAGACCTTCGTCCAGCAGTGGATTGATAATGGTTGACAATGATGATGATGATGATATATATATATATATACCTTGGATATATCTTGGTCTTACTCGTGAACACCAAGATATATATATATCATCATCATCATCATCATCATCATCATTGTCAACCATTATCAATCCACTGCTGGACGAAGGTCTCCCCAAGTTTCCTCCACAACGGTCTGTCTTGTGCCAGTCTCCTCCATGTCACCCCTGCATACTTTCGAATTTCATCCACATATCTCCCATGTGGTCTTCTTCTGGGTCTTTCCTGTCCCTTGGAATCCAATCTAAAATTTCGGCTGTCCATCGATGATCTGTCCTTCTGGCAGTATGTCCAGCCCATTGCCATTTCAGGGATTTAACTCTGATCATGATGTCTTCCACTCTTGTCATTTTTCGGATCCACGAGTTCCTCTTCTTATCTCTCCTAGTTACAACAAGTATGCACCTCTCCATGCTGCTTTGAGTTGTCTGCAGCCTTTGTATGTCTCTTTTAGTTAAGGTCCACGTCTCTGCACCATACGTAAGCACTGGAAGGATGCATTGATCAAACACTTTTCTTTTAAGACATAATGGCATATTGCTCTTGAAAATTATGCTGTTTCTTCCAAAAGCTCTACAGGCAAGTTTTGTACGCCGATTAATTTCTTCATCAATGTGACCCTCACTTGATATCTGCTGTCCAAGATAAACGTACGTGTCTGTTATCTCCAGCTTTTCTCCATCAATCGATAAATCTTCATTTCTTGTAAAAGCATTGAACATCACTTTTGTCTTCTGAAAGTTCATTTTTAATCCCACTTCTTTACTCTTGTCAGCAAGTTCCTGGATCATACTCTGCAGCTCTGATGGGCTAGTTGCAAAAATGACTACGTCATCGGCAAAACGAAGGTGGGTTAGATAATCTCCATTAATCTTTATCCCCTTGTTTTCCCAGCTCAGCGACTGAAAAACACACCCTCCAATGTGGCATTAAAGAGCTTCGGAGATATGGTGTCACCTTGTCTCACTCCCTTTCCTATTTTTACGTGTGTTGTATTTTCAAACAGCCTAATCTTTGCACTTGCATTTTCATAAATATTATTAATAATATTAATGTATGCATCTTCAATACCGCAGGTTTTCAGAGTCATTGTAACTGCTGATGGTTTCACCGAATCAAAGGCTTTTTCATAATCGATAAAAGCCATGCACAATGGAAGTTCATATTCCCTCGCTCTTTCAATTAGTTCTCTCAGCACGTGGATATGATCTATTGTGCTGTAGCCACTCCTGAATCCAGCTTGTTCTCTCGGTTGAGCCATGTCCAGTGTTACCTTCAAGCGGTGTGAAAGAACTTTAGTGAAGATTTTATAAACTACTGATAGGAGGCTGATAGGTCTGTAGTTTCCGAGATCCTCAATGTCACCTTTCTTATGTAGCAGGATCATTGTAGCGGTGTTCCAATCCTCAGGAATCTTTCCTTCATTAAGGCATCGAGTGAAAATTTGGGCGAGTACTGTTTCGATTTCTCCACTTGCTTCTTGTATGATGTCTACAGTAATTCCATCTTCTCCTGGAGCTTTTCCTTGCTTCATGTTCTTGATTGCATGTGCAACTTCTGCTGGAAGGACTGGAGGAACTCTGGTACTGGTATCTTTCATGATGTCTGGAGTGCATATATCATCCCTTTCATATAATTTGGAGTAGAAATCTTTCACTCTTGTCAAAATTTCGCCTCTATTTCTTGTTACAGAACCATCTTCTTTTCTCAGTGCCATAATCTGTTTTCTTCCCTTACTGAGATGTCCCTTTGCTATCTTTAGGCTTTGGTTGTTTTCAATTGCTTTCCTCACTAGATTCACAGTTGAATTTCCTTACGTCTTCAGTGATACTTTTTCTTACTGTCTTGCATAGCTCTATATATTTCCACTTTGGAAGTCACATCTTCTTTAGTTGTCCTCATCTCTCTTCTTTTTTGCATCAACATTTTGGTTTTCCTGATAATTTGTTCACATGCAACTTGTTCTTAGACCCAGCTAATTTTGTTGCTGTTTCCATAAGAGCTTTGGTTACTTTTCTGTTAACTTCAGAGATGTCCACTTCTTCCGATGTTAGGACTTCTAAAGCAGAGAACCTGTTCTTCAGTTCTAACTTGAAGGTATTATGGTGTTTTTTAAGGTTGGTTATGTCAATAGATTTTGTTTGTCTTATGAGCTTGCCACGTTCAAGTTTAGTGCTGAGGTGCATCTTACATCTCACCAATCTATGGTCACTACCTGTGTTGAACTTGTTTAGCACACTGCAGTCTTCTATGACGAATTTTTTGTTACACATAATAAAATCAATTTCACTTGTCGTCCCATTTGGATGTCTCCATGTCCATTTCCTGTGTGGCTTTTTCTTGAAGAAGGAGTTCAAGATGAAAAACCCTTCTGCCTCTGCAAACTCAGCGAGTGTATTTCCACGCTGGTTTCTGTTGCCATGACCGAATTTACCTACTGAAGTTTCATTCTGTTGCCGTTGCCCTATTTTTGCATTGAAATCTCCCATAATTATTTTCAAGGGCTGCTTACCTTTATTATTTAGATGACAAATTTCTTCATAAAATTCTTCAATTTCTTCTTCAGGATGACTTGTGGTGGGTGCATAAGTTTGAATAATCTGAGCCTGGTATCTTTTCGAGAGTTGGATAACAAGTCGTGCAGCTCTGTCAGAGGAACTTTCAACTTCTACAACTTTATCCTTCAGTTTCTTGTTTATTATAAATCCAACACCACTAGTTCTGCCAGTATCTGCCCCACGATAGTAGAAGAGATGTCCACTTTTCAGTTCGATGAGATCTTCTCCTTTTCTCCTTACCTCACTTAGCCCCACGATGTCCCACTTGATCCTTTGTAGTTCCTCTTCCAATTCAAGAAGCCTTGAATCAGAAGATAGGGAGCGTCCATTGTAAGTAGCCAAGGTCAGCATCAGATGGCAGCCTAGTCCGGTCCTCCGGGGATTCTTAGCACCCTCTGCCTTCATGTCGCACTGGCCGCTGCCTTGGCCAGGTACATTCCAGCTGCCGGAGACTGAGAGCCAAGATTTAAGTTGTGGAATCATTTTGGAGGGGTTTGGCCATAACTCACCACGCTGGCCAAGCGGGTTGGTGAGTGTGGGATAGAATTTCCTCTAATCCCGATGGTATAGTTATACCGCTATGGGCGGTCGTCAGAGCCCCTTTAGTGGGAACAGGATGCACCACGAGAAGGCGGGGTTGATATTTGTCAAGGAGAGGCTGTGATGTTACGCATCACCTGACCTTACATCCCATATATATATATATATATATATATATATATATATATATATATATATATATATATACCTTGGATATATCTTGGTCTTACACGAGTAACACCAAGATATCATCATCATCAGCATCATTGTCAACCATTATCAATCCACTGCTGGACGAAGGTCTCCCCAAGTTTCCTCCACAACGGTCTGTCTTGTGCCAGTCTCCTCCATGTCACTCCCGCATATTTACGAATTTCATCCATATATATACCTTACATCCCATATATATATATATATATATATATATATATATATATATATATATATATATATATATATATTGATATATCTTGGTCTTACACGAGTAACACCAAGATATATATATATATATGGGATGTAAGGTCAGGTGATGCGTAACATCACAGCCTCTCCTTGACAAATGTCAACCCCGCCTTCTCGTGGTGCATCCTGTTCCTACTAAAGGGGCTCTGACGACCGCAAATAGCGGTATAACTATACCATCGGGATTAGAGGAAATTCTATTCCACACTCACCAACCCGCTTGGCCAGCGTGGTGAGTTATGGCCAAACCCCTCCAAAATGACTCCACAACTTCAATCTTGGCCCTCAGTCTCCGGCAGCTGGAATGTACCTGGCCAAGGCAGCGGCCAGTGCGACATGAAGGCAGAGGGTGCTAAGAATCCCCGGAGGACCGGACTAGGCTGCCATCTGATGCTGACCTTGGCGACGTATAACGGACGCTCCCTATCTTCTGATTCAAGGCTTCTTGAATTGGAAGAGGAACTACAAAGGATCAAGTGGGACATCGTGGGGCTAAGTGAGGTAAGGAGAAAAGGAGAAGATCTCATCGAACTGAAAAGTGGACACCTCTTCTACTATCATGGGACAGATACTGGCAGAACTAGTGGTGTTAGATTTATAATAAACAAGAAACTGAAGGATAAAGTTGTAGAAGTTGAAAGTTCCTCTGACAGAGCTGCACGGCTTGTTATCCAACTCTCGAAAAGATACCAGGCTCAGATTATTCAAACTTATGCACCCACCACAAGTCATCCTGAAGAAGAAATTGAAGAATTTTATAAGGAAATTTGTCATCTAAATAAAGGTAAGCAGCACTTGAAAATAATTATGGGAGATTTCAATGCAAAAATAGGGCAAACGCAACAAAATGAAACTTCAGTAGGTAAATTCGGTCACGGCAACAGAAACCAGCGTGGAAATACACTCGTTGAGTTTGCAGAGGCAGAAGGGTTTTTCATCTTGAACTCCTTCTTCAAGAAAAAGCCACACAGGAAATGGACATGGAGACATCCAAATGGGACGACAAGTGAAATTGATTTTATTATGTGTAACAAAAAATTCGTCATAGAAGACTGCAGTGTGCTAAACAAGTTCAACACAGGTAGTGACCATAGATTGGTGAGATGTAAGATGCACCTCAACACTAAACTTGAACGTGGCAAGCTCATAAGACAAACAAAATCTATTGACATAACCAACCTTAAAAAACACCATAATACCTTCAAGTTGGAACTGAAGAACAGGTTCTCTGCTTTAGAAGGCCTAACATCGGAAGAAGTGGACATCTCTGAAGTTAACAGAAAAGTAACCAAAGCTCTTATGGAAACAGCAACAAAATTAGCTGGGTCTAAGAACAAGTTGCATGTAAATAAATTATCAGGAAAAACGAAAATGTTGATGCAAAAAAGAAGAGAGATGAGGACAACTAAAGAAGATGTGACTTCCAAAGTGGAATATAAAGAGCTATGCAAGACAGTACGAAAAAGTATCACTGAAGACGTAAGAAAATTCAACTGTGAACTAGTGAGGAAAGCAATTGAAAACAACCACAGCCTAAAGATAGCAAAGGGACATCTCAGTAAGGGGAAAAAACAGATTATGGCACTGAGAAAAGAAGATGGTTCTGTAACAAGAAATAGAGGTGAAATTTTGACAAGAGTGAAAGATTTCTACTCCAAATTATATGAAAGGGATGATACATGCACTCCAGACATCATGAAAGGTACCAGTACCAGAGTTCTTCCAGTCCTTCCAGCAGAAGTTGCACATGCAATCAAGAACATGAAGCGGGGAAAAGCTCCAGGAGAAGATGGAATTACTGTAGACATCATACAAGAAGCAAGTGGAGAAATCGAAACAGTACTCGCCCAAATTTTCACTCGATGCCTTAATGAAGGGAAAATTTCTGAGGATTGGAACAACGCTACAATGATCTTGCTACATAAAAAAGGTGACATTGAGGATCTCAGGAACTACAGACCTATCAGCCTCCTATCAGTATTTTATAAAATCTTCACTAAAGTTCCTTTCACACCGCTTTAAGGTGACACTGGACATTGCTCAACCGAGAGAACAAGCTGGATTCAGGAGTGGCTACAGCACAATAGATCATATCCACGTACTGAGAGAACTAATTGAAAGAGCGAGGGAATATGAACTTCCATTGTGCATGGCTTTTATCGATTATGAAAAAGCCTTTGATTCGGTGAAACCATCAGCAGTTGCAATGGCTCTGAAATCCTGCGGTATTGAAGATGCATACATTAATATTATTAATAACATCTATGAAAATGCAAGTGCAAAGATTAGGCTGTTTGAAAATACAACACACATAAAAATTGGAAAAGGAGTGAGACAAGGTGACACCATATCTCCGAAGCTCTTTAACGCCACATTGGAAAATGTCTTTCAATCACTGAACTGGGAAAACAAAGGGATAAAGATTAATGGAGATTATCTAACCCACCTTCGTTTTGCTGATGACATAGTCATTTTTGCAACTACCCCATCAGAGCTACAGAGTATGATCCAGGAACTTGCTGACAAGAGTAAAGAAGTGGGATTAAAAATGAACTTTCAGAAGACAAAAGTGATGCACAATGCTTTTACAAGAAATGAAGATTTATCGATTGATGGAGAAAAGCTGGAGATAACAGACACGTACGTTTATCTTGGACAGCAGATATCAAGTGAGGGTCACATTGGTGAAGAAATTAATCGGCGTACAATACTTGCCTGGAGAGCTTTTGGAAGAAACAGCATAATTTTCAAGAGCAATATGCCATTATGTCTTAAAAGAAAAGTGTTTGATCAATGCATCCTTCCAGTGCTTACGTATGGTGCAGAGACGTGGACCTTAGCTAAAAAGGACATACAAAGGCTGCAAACAACTCAAGAAAGCATGGAGAGGTGCATGCTTGGTGTAACCAGGAGAGATAAGAAGAGGAACACGTGGATCCGAAAAATGACAAGAGTGGAAGACATTATGATCAGAGTTAAATCCCTGAAATGGCAATGGGCTGGACATACTGCCAGAAGAACAGACCATCGATGGACAGCCGAAGTTTTAGATTGGATTCCAAGGGACAGGAAAAGACCCAGAAGAAGACCACATGGGAGATGGGTGGATGAAATTCGAAAGTATGCGGGAGTGACATGGAGGAGACTGGCACAAGACAGACCGTTGTGGAGGAACCTTGGGGAGACCTTCGTCCAGCAGTGGATTGATAATGGTTGACAATGATGATGATGATGATGATATATATATATACCTTGGATATATCTTGATCTTAACCGTGAATGTAACATCTGAAGATGGGGACGTTGTGATCCTCGAAAGATCTCATGTGGTGTGTGTTTTCATCAGTAAAGCTTAAGTACATGTAGTGTATGTATGCAACATATGTGTTTTATCGTGTTCAGTCGATATTTTAACTTTCAGCAGTTATGAAAATTTTTCATGTAACATTACTGATTTAACGGAAAAAGATTATCCAAATTGGGATTCTGTAATACGGTTATGAAACCATTCTTTTTGCATCATCCATTTATAGGAGAAAAAGATTCAGTTTTTTCTAATGCACTGGGGAAATTAATGCAGCAATTTAAGCATTTCGGCAGTTTACATAACATTTGAAACTGTTTCACGTGAACAACAACCTCAGCAAATTTGAAAAATTGAGCGGGAAGGCAATGCAATTTTCATTTGATGCTTACATGTTGGTTTGATATGACGTTTACAACATAATCTTTGCACACATATTTCGACTACATGTACCTTTTATGTTCTTAAACACAGGCTATAAAACTCGATCATTGTGAGCTCTGAAATTTGTCTTGAGAGCTGTACTGACTATGCAAAGGTTATTTCGTTGGTTAGTTAGAATGATCTGAAGTATACTCATATCTAACACCAGAAATTCTGCAACAACGCGTTGAAGCGTTATAAAACAATCAACCACACAAGGATGACAATACATAACACTTTCTGAACACATATAATTTACATAGCCTTTCCTGCCCCTTAAACTGGCGGATTACCTCAAGCAATAAAGTCCTGATATACCCAAGCAAAACGACTGGGTATATAGATGACATTAGAAAGTTTCAACATGAAAATAATTACAAGGGGCATCCTGAAAGTAATGCCTCATCCTTAATAACTTTTCAAATGTTGAAGTGACTTCAATGAAACTTCACTGACATGTACTATGATATGTTACCAATGTGGAAACATTTTTTTAGAATCGGAAATAACGATCATGAAAGACAGAGAAAAGTAGCGAGCCGTAATCGAATTCTTGAAAAAAGAGGGATGTGAGGCTCCAGAAATGCACAGAAGACTCCTGGCGGTGTAAAAAGCTACCACAATCGATATCAGTAATGTCCGAAGATGGATGAAGAGTTTTCGAGTGGGAGAAAGTTAGGTGTCGGACAACAACGGAGTGGAAGACCCGCAACTGCAGTGACAGGTGCCAACAGGTAACGAGTGAAAGACCTCAATAAATCTGATCGTTGTGTCACCACCCAGGAGTTGTGTGATGCAATTCATTGTGGTCATGGTGCTATAGAAACATTAATCAGGGATCTGGGCTACAGAAAATATTGTTCAAAGTGGATCCCAAGAAACATAACCCGTGAACAATGTGAGCAAAGAGTGGACAGGTGGCGGAACCTCTTGTACTGTTATGAGAGGGAGGTTGAGGTGTTTTTCTCTAATGTTGTGACGGGGGATGAAACCTGGGTGTTCATTCATGACCCAGAAACAAGACGTGCGTCAATTGAATGGCACCGCACATCTTCACCTCGACAGAAAAAGGTGAGAACAACTCGTTCCGCAGGGAAAGCTATGGTGACAATTTTCTAGGTCGAACGTGGTGTCATTATGATTGATTTCCTTGAACGGGGTGTAACAATAAACAGTACTCACTATGTGCAGTTATTGAAAAAAAACTAAAGGAAGCTATCAGAAGGAAAAGATGTGACATTCCACTTCATAGTGTTGCTTTACACCATGATAATGCACGTCCCCACACCTGAATGGAGACTTCACAAGCTATTGCCAAAATGGGGTGGATGGTGATGCCCCAACCCCTACAGTCCTGATTTGGCTCCTTCAGACTTTTTCCTGTTTACCCCTTTGAAAAAGACCCTTCGTGGAGAACGTTTTGACGATGTGACAGACGTGATTAAAAGGACGGCCTGAGGAATTTTTCAAAAATGGATTTTACCAATGCTTTCAAAGCAGGCGGAAATGTTTAGAAAGTGATGGACAATACTTAGGCTAGCATTATTAACAATATGTCCACCAAGTTTCACATTTTTGCTGCTACAATTAAAAATCTTATGAAGGGCGAGGGATTACTTTCAGGATGCCCTTTGTACATGTTAGAAACACTACATACACTCAAAAAATTGTTATAGTCCCCTACCTTTACATTGAATGAACACTTAACTTCAAAATTCTCCAAACTTACAATCTGTAGTGCTACGTAAAAATCCAGGATGGCAGCACAACACTACAAATACGTCTCCTCCTCGTCCAAGAAACCATTTACAGTGCAAGAGACAAAACTCAAAACATTAGGCTGGATGTGGTACGATTACGTGGGCCAACGTTAAACCAAAATTTTTAAGACTGCACGAACAGCTCACTTTCGCAGAAATGGTGTCTAAAAGTAACGCCACAAATGCAAATTCGAGAATACGTCCAAAACGATCATAATGATTTTTCACAGACATGTATGTGCAAGGGGAAACGCTAAGTCGACATACCTGAGCAACATTTTGCAAGCTCCTATGGAGATATGCAAATGACGAACGTATATCATCGAGCTGGCATGCACGCGACCTTGGTAAACGTTGTTTAGAATGGGGTGTGATAATTGAAGCTTGAGTTGGACTCTTAGTGGAAGAATGGTCGTTTAGAAGACTCTATGCGGTGGAAAGCGATCCGTAGATTGGAAGCAGTGCAATCGCAAGCTGAGGAAGCAAGATGACTGAATGTGCTGAGGCTAGTTGTCTCCAATCTCTGCTGACAGTTCAAGGAAACAGGAACAATAACCAGAAAGCCGGGCATAGGACGCATACGAGTCACATGTCAAGACGGCTGGTACTGATCTGCAACAGCTCTCCGCCATAGGGAATGAGCAGCCAGGCAACTGTCCTCTGCTACGGGAACCGCGATATCTAGGCAAACAGTATACAAAAGACTCCACGAGAGAGGTTTGTATGCAAGAAGGCCAATGGTCTGTATCCCACTCGCCGCATCGCACAGAAAGGTCCATCTGAACTGGGCTCAATAACATCCTCCCTGATCAATGAGCTTGTGTTCACTTTAGTAACGAGTCGTGGTACTGCCTAAACACGGATTCTCGACGTTTGTACATTTAGAGAGAAGCGGTAAGTCAAAATCTTCAATCCAACATTAGAGAAATTGACCAACGGTGGCGGGGGACTCCTGGTTTGGGATGCCATCATGTTGGACGGTCGCACGCCGCTGCACGTGTTTTCAGGAGGCACCCTCAGAGTTGCACTGTACAAGGATGACATCCTACAGCCCGAGGTACGGCTTTTCAGGGGATCTGTTGGGTCCAGTTTCTTTTTATGGACGATAACGCCCGTCGTCATATAGCTCAGCTGTAGAGACTTTGACTAACGGTGGTGGGGCACCCCTAGTTTGGGATGGCATCATGTTAGACGGTCGCAAGCCACAGCACGTATTTTCAGGAGGCACTCTGAGAGTTGCACTGTACAAGGATGGCATACTACAGCCGCTGGTACGGCTTTTCAGGGGATCTATTGGGCCCAGTTTCTTTTTATGGACGATAACGCCCGTCGTCATATAGCTCAGCTGTAGAGACTTTGACTAACGGTGGTGGGGGACTCCTGGTTTGGGATGCCATCATGTTGGACGGTCGCAAGCCACAGCACGTATTTTCAGGAGGCACCCTGAGAGTTGCACTGTACAAGGATGGCATACTACAGCCGCTGGTACGGCTTTTCAGGGGATCTATTGGGCCCAGTTTCTTTTTATGGACGATAACGCCCGTCGTCATATAGCTCAGCTGTAGAGACTTTGACTAACGGTGGTGGGGCACCCCTAGTTTGGGATGGCATCATGTTAGACGGTCGCAAGCCACAGCACGTATTTTCAGGAGGCACCCTGAGAGTTGCACTGTACAAGGATGGCATACTACAGCCGCTGGTACGGCTTTTCAGGGGATCTATTGGGCCCAGTTTCTTTTTATGGACGATAACGTCCGTCGTCATATAGCTCAGCTATAGAGACTTTGACTAACGGTGGTCCAACATTGGAAATTCCAAGAATTTGTTGAAGCATTACAAGCACACGTACCGGTGGCGCAGTGGTCTAAGCGATGGCCTCTGATCATTCGTCCGTAAGGGGTCCGGGTTCGAATCCCGGTGAGGCATGGATGTTGTGTTTGTCTTACGGCACTGGCTCTCTCACTTCCCTGGAACCAGTGACCCTAAATTAGGGACGGGCGACTGCTTATAGCCCATTGAGTTGCTCACGGTGGTCGTTAAACCTCCAATCAAAAAAAAAAAAAGCACACGTATATATTTTCATTAAAGAATTATCGTAACTCCTATAATTTTAAGAAATCAGTGCAATACGTTGTTTCATTCAGACAACTAAAGAGCATAAATGACTGACCTGTAGAGTAAAAGTACTATTTGAAAACAACTGTAAAATATATGCGTTTTCCTACAAAACATTTCCAAGTACAACGGTCTCATTTCGACTAACAAAGTGCTGAGACGTTTTTGCTGCATCCAGCATGTCCTGTTATTCTTCAGTTGAAAGATAGTTCGGCAGTTTTCAAATGAAACAATTAAAGATAAAAAGGCAATTCAACTTGTACATAATGAATAGTTATAAATTTTGAAGATGAGAATCCGTTTTTTGGTGTAAATATGACAAGGATGGTAAGTCAGATAATATCCGAAAACTTGAAAGTTTCGTCGTCCTGGAGCGGAAATCGAACCCGTGTCTCTCGGATAGCGCCCAAGCATGTTAACCACTACACCACCCAGAACGACCAAGTCTCTCAAGTCTCCGATTAATTTGAATATAACCAACACAGGATTCGCTCGTCGAAGCAACCGGCATTCATGTTTAGCTAATCTGGAGGTTAAGATTAAACAGAAGTCATCGCTCTTTCCCCGTTTATAAGTGTGCCACGAAAAAATTACCATCGGCCACCACCGGGAATCGAACCTAGGGTCTTCCAGTTACACGCCGGACATGCTACCACTATACCACAGCGGCCTCGAATTCTCGAGACTCACATACGACGAATTGGCAAACCGCATGGCAGCCGATGATAATTTTTCCGTGACTCACTTATAAACGTGGAAAGAGCGATGACTTCTGTTTGATGTTCCTAATCCGCGTCAATTGTGTGTATTAATGGAGTTTAAGAATTCTATCCCGCTATTGTCCGGAGGAGCAGATAAATTATGAATGGAATACGGGATTACATCATACAATACAAATTTTGAAGATGACAATCCGTTTTTTTTTTTTTTTTTTTTTTTGGGTGTAAACATGACAAATTTTCAAGTTTTCGGATATTATCTGACTTACCATCCTTGCCATATTTACACCAAAAAACGTATTCTCGTCTTCAAAATTTGTATTGCATGGTGTAATCCCGTATTCCATTCATGAATAGTTATGTTGAATTTATTCAATTACCCATTGGAATATCCGATAACGGAGAGGGCATCGAATGCTGGCATGCTATGCAATAAAGTACGAGACATAGCGAAAGCACACACACATAATATTCCAATCTCAAACTTTTCACTTCTAAAATGAGTGACACAAGATGATTAGCTACGGTACAATGGCGGAGACCCAGACCTCCCGATCATGCCCCACACGTGACGTCACCCACTGCCTCATCGAGAAAATCCCGTTCCCATACTGTTACATTCTACAGTTTAGTATGAAGACAAGACTAACTTTGCAACGTTATATTTGGTCCAGCCTTTATAAAATTGAATTAACATTTCAAAATTATCCAAACGATATCTTGTCCTACGTAAAAGTCCACGACACAACAATATACAAAGGTCGATCAATAAGTAACGCACAATCGCCTGTAACCCCCAGTTTTCTAAGGTTGAATCATGAAAGTTGGTGGGTAGGACCTTCATTCTATTAGCTTCCAAATGATCATTAACAGTTGCTTCTTCTCTTTGCAGGTGAAGCGTAATGGATGGTGAAATGGACACCCTATTACGTCAACGGTTGGTAACAGAGTTTCTATACAAATCTGGGGATAGCTCAGCCACATCGATCCACAGACAATTGTTTCCAGTGTATGATGAGAAAACAATGGATCGCAGTAATGTGCAGCGATGGTTGCAGAGGTTCCAAAGAAGTGATTTTAGCATTCAGGGTAAACCACGATGCGACAGACCGAGCACTGTGACAACCACTGCAACTGAGGAAGCCACTGAGAAGCCAATTCAAGATAACAGATGCATCACCACTTCCCAACTTATGGACTGCCTTGGCATGTCAAGGGGAAGTGTTTCAATAGTGGTAGAATGCTTAGGATACCGGAAAATCTGTGCTCGTTGGTACCACGGCTCCTCACAAAAGAGATGAAGATAATTCGGAAAGAGGTGTGTGATGATCTCCTTGAATATTTTGCTGGTGACTTTCCACAATGGTGTGGTAACAGGTGATGAAACATGGCTGTTTCATTATGACCTACAGAGCAAACGTCAGTCAGTGGAGTGGAAGCATGTGGGATCACCGCGGAAATAGAAGCCTCGAATTTCAAGGTCAACAAACAAATTGATGGCCACATTTTCCTGGGATCGTCAGGGCGTCATCTTCATCGGCTTCCTGGAAAGTGGGACCCCCATTACCAAAGAGCGTTATTATTCTTCCTTGGAGAAGGTCAGGCGTGCCACCAGAACTAAGAGACCACACTTGCAAGCCGAGGACATCAAACTGCATCACGATAACACGAGACCGCACACTGCACAGATGACAGCACAAAAAGTGACTCGACTGGGCTGTACGCTGGTGCCATAACCACCATACAGCCCAGACTTGGCACCATCAGATTTTTAACTGTTTGGTCATCTGAAGGCTAGTCTACGTGTGAAAGCATTTCAGAGTGAGGCAGAACTCATTGCGTGTGTCAGGAAGTGGTGTGATGACCAACCTCCGGAGTTTTACCAACGTGCGTTCTTGTCATGGAAACAATGTTGGCTGCAATGTAGTGAAGCCAATGGATCCTACATTGAGTGACTTATCTCTAAAGCCAAAGAATCCTACTTTGAGTGACTTATCTCTAAAGCCAATTTCAGAGTGACGCAGAAGTCATTGCGTGTGTCAGGAAGTGGTGTGATGACCAACCTCCGGAGTATCCCCAATGTGCGTTCTTGTCATGAAAACAACATTGGCTGCAATGTAGTGAAGCCAAAGGATCCTACATTGAATGACTTATCTCTAAAGCCAAAGAATCCTACATTAAGTGACATATCTCTAAAGCCAAAGGATCTTACATTGAGTGACTTATCTCTAAAGCCAATTCGATCCTACATTGAGTGACTTAACTCTAAAGAAAGTTCTCAATGGAGTTGAGAAGGGATCCTCTAAAGGCGGTCTAAGCGATGGCCTCTGATCATTCGTCCGAACGGGGTCCGGGTTCGAATCCCGGTGAGGCATGGATGTTGTGTTTTTCTTACGGCACTGGCTCTCTCCCTTCCCTGGAACCAGTGACCCTAAATTAGGGACGGGCGACTGCTTATAGCCCATTGAGTTGCTCACGGTGGTCGTTAAACCTCTAATCAAAAAAAAAAAAATATCTCTAAAGCCAATTGGATCCTACATTGAGTGACTTAACTCTAAAGCAAATTCTCAATGGGGTTGAGAAGGGATCCTACATTGAGTGACTTATCTCTAAAGCCAATTTCAGAGTGACGCAGAAGTAATTGCGTGTGACAGGAAGTGGTGTGATGACCAACCTCAGGAGTTTTACCAACGTGCGTTCTTGTCATGGAAACAATGTTGGCTGCAATGTAGTGAAGCCAATGGATCCTACATTGAGTGACTTATCTCTAAAGCCAAAGGTTCAAGGTTGCTACCCACCAACTCTCATGATTCAACCTTTGAAAACTGGGGAGTTACATGCGATTGTGCGTTACTTATTGACCAACATTGTACAGATACGTCTTCTCGTCCACTGCTTTCTATCACGAAGACACGTGATCTTCAGTTGCACTAAAAAGCGGGGCAAGGTTGCACAACTTTCGCTGCGTTTTGTACTTTGCACGAAAGAATGGTGCCAGTCAGATGATTTCAAGCACCACACTACAGTCCAAGTGTCAAAATCGCACCATAACAAGGTATAAGTGCCCGAATACACCATGATGTGGGGCAACGCATTTTTAACAGTGTAGTCGACTAATACCTGGAGGGTGAGGATATTCACAGGATGGAACGGCGTGCGAGATCTCTGTATCTGACTCCATAGAGCGTGCCAGGCAAAACATTAGCCCCTCGACATCCGCGCCACTTGCTGCATCACATTTGGGACTACCATGCTTTTAGGCGCATGCTTCCTTGTCATGCGGTGATGACCAATGTTTCGTCTAATCTGGGAGCGCGCGCAGCGACTTACCTTCCTCCGCGCAGCTAAAATGTCTTCCACGCAATAAGCATTTTAGATGAAAATTCCCATATCCCTAATTAATTTTCACAAATCAAAAATCAATTACCAGCAAAAATGATAATAAATAAATAAAATTCGGGCTCTCAAAAGTCAAGACAACACTTTTCTTGAATGCCGTTCGCCTCCTTCTAAATTCGTCGCATTGTCCTCTTCATTATCAAATGCTTCTTGCGAAGTAGCATCGTGCGAGCGGATAGTGAACGCTAGAATGCGGATTAGTGATTTTCCCACGCCGTGAAAAAGGATTGAGTCTTTTCTCAAAACAACACATCAGCGCCTGCCAATCACATCAGACCGTAACCATTACACTAACTAATGCACCCATGCTATTGGCGGGGGAAAGGCATTCCGGTCAGTTAAATTGTAATAAACAAACACATCGCTCTTCCCGCGTTTCAGCAACACATAGCAACCGAAAAATTGTTATTCGGTCACCGCCGGGAAATTGAATCCCGGATCTCTCGATATCTACCAGAGCGCGTTAGCTTTACACCACAGTGGCCAACAATCCTTGGTCTTCAGTTGCACTAAAAAGCAGTTGCGCCGCTTTTTAGTACAAGATCTGTTCTGAAGCCAAGTCTGCATACGATTAAAAGTCTGTTCTGAAGCCTAGTCTGCATGCGAAAAAAATAAGGGTTCCTATCCAAGTTCCAAAGTCTACTGTATTAGCAAGAGCAGCTGAGAAAAATTTTTTTTGCCCAAGTGGTTTTTATGTCTGCCCAGCTCTTTGGGTTAGGCGCGCATTGCCCATGGCAACTTAGAGGGAATATTGGTGATGGCATTCCTTTTCTGTTGTATATTAGTGCGTTATAGATATACACAGGCGTATCAGAGTAATATGACCACTTACCTAACATTGGGAATACCCACCCTTGGCCCGGATGGACGCAATGAGGCCTGGAAAGTTACCCGAAGCACACGTGCCCATTCGGACTTCATCAGAGCACGGATCTCCCGGAGATACCGTGGTTGTGGGTCGGCACGTCGAACCTGTCGATCTAAATAGTCCCACAAGTGTTCTATGGGATTGAGGTCGGGCCATTTCGCCGGCTAAGGGAGAACGTAGGCATCGCTGCGGTGTTCCTGGAACCATTTATGCAGCCTATTAGCGACGTGACAGGACGTATTATCCTGTTGGTAGACAACATCACCACCAGCGTAGACGTCCAACATGTGTGGTCAGCGAGGATTGACAGGCAGCCATTGGCGTTCGGGGACCCATCCAGTGGTACCACCAGTCCCAGTTCATACCAGGAAAACATACCCCAGGCATGCACATTGTCACCGCCGGACTGTACTTGACCGACAACCGTGTCTGGGTGCTCGTTCTCATCTGTCTGACGTCATATCCGCCACTTCTGTGAGTATAAACCTCGATTCGTCGGACAAGGCAATTTTTTCCCGCTCTTCCACTGTCCAATGACGGCAGTCCAATGCGAACTGCAGGCGTCGTTGCGGATGGACCTGGGTTAATGGGGGGCCTTAACACAGCGTCGACTCTGTAAACCCATGTTCGCTTTACTGTTATCAGGGACACGTAACTGGGTTCCCGAGCGTTCATTTGCGTGGTCAATTGCTGCACTGTTGCGCGTCGATTGCTCTTTACCAAGCGACGGGGGCGACGTTCTGCTCTGGGGCCGATGGACTTAGGGGCTCTATAGTTATGAGCTTGTGAGGTATTCGGTGTGCCAGCGGTCCATTCTTGGTACACCCTTAGTACAGCACCTCGCGAACAGAACACAAAGTCAGTGCTTCTGAGATACTTCCACCCTTGGCGCGAAAGCCGATGAACATTCCTTTTTTAACGTCCATCAGATCACTACTTCTGCCCATTGTGCTCACGCGACGCACTATGGTTCATCTGTCCTGGCCGGCCCCTTATATCTCCTTTTCACATGCACTCTGGGCGGGTACACTGTGATTCCGGGGATGGTCAAATTATTCTGATACGACCGCGTGTGTATGTCCGTACCAAATGTCGTTAAACTCTGTTGTGTGGATTTCGCGCCATTCACGATTTTGTATTTGTAACGTTAATTTTGGACACAAGTATATTTTAAATTCGTCGTTTTTGATGCTTGTGGATAGCTAGCACATACTTTTCTGGTTCGAAAGACGTGTTCATTAGCCTCCCCAGAAGTCGGTTCACTTTGTTGTTGAGAAAAATGCAGCCAGATCAAAAATATGAACACATAAAATTGTTAACTAAACGATGTAAAGTGCGAATAATAAAGTCTTCAGTAAATTCAAATAGAGTTTTGGGGGTGTTTCTAATATTACTCAGTTAAAAGTAGCATAAGTTAGCCAGGCTTCTGGGAAAAAAAATAAAAATCTGAACACAAAATAAAGGAAACATCATCTGGCTTACCGGAAAATTAAAATTCGAAAAACAAAGAAACTTACTTTGACACTTCATCAAGCTGTAATCAAAAAAGCTGTTTGGATCACAGTTGCACATAAGTACACCCTTGAATTTGTATGGTTGACCTCCCTTTTCTCGGCAGAATGATTCCGACACTGAAATCAGTTAATTAGAATGCAAATACGAATAAACAAATATTCAAAAACTCAATTAAATATTCAACCAATTAGCCTATATAGCCCGTCCTAGGACGGTTGTTTTTAAGCTTTAAATAAATATTAATAGACGTGGACCTTAACTAAAACAGACATACAAAGGCTGCAGACAACTCAAGAAAGCATGGAGAGGTGCATGCTTGGTGTACCCAGGAGAGATAAGAAGAGGAACTCGTGGATCCGAAAAATGACAAGAGTGGAAGACATCATGATCAGAGTTAAATCCCTGAAATGGCAATGGGCTGGACATACTGCCAGAAAGACAGACCATCGATGGACAGTCTAAATTTTAGATTGGATTCCAAGGGACAGGAAAAGACCCAGAAGAAGACCACATGGGAGATGGGTGGATGAAATTCGAAAGTATGCGGGAGTGACATGGAGGAGACTGGCACAAGACAGACCGTTGTGGAGGAAACTTGGGGAGACCTTCGTCCAGCAGTGGATTGATAATGGTTGACAATGATGATGATATAGGGGATACAAACTACTTGATCTCCAGCTACTGAAGCAAGTATAACGCACATTAACCTCCATGTGAAAATCTTGACCAGTTCCACTCCAGGTCTTTTGCTCTACAAGAAGAATCAAAACTTTCACGTGTCAATAATCTTTATTGTTTGGTCTTAATAGCTTTAGCTTATCATGGCAAAACCGCAATGTTACAGTTTGAAACTTTTGTAGACAACTGAGCCAAACATTATTTGCTTCATTCCTTCATAAATCATTTCCTAGACGCGTCCTCGAATTGAAGAGCTATGAGTAAGATCAGTGAGTAAAGGGTGATCTTGCCCCATTTGCTGGCTTTGGATAGTTACTTTTTGCATCTTGGTTATTTGCCTTGTGTACACTCGTGAACTGCTTGAACTAGGAGCCCGCAGATGCTTCTTGCCCCTTTTAGATACCTTACCTATACACACGCTCTTACATTAAAACAAAATGAATAAAGCTCGCCAATCTCTGGAACGTCGTTCTTACATTCGATTGGGTGCTCCTAGACCACGTGCAGTGCTGACGTCATATTTTGTATTAAGTCTCTTGGCATTTAATTTTACAACAAAATAAATTTCAACGATACTTTGTCGAACGGTAATTTGCTTCACTAGTGTAAAACAAATTAGGCCAATTCTTTTCCAGCAGAAAAAGATTTTAGTTTGTTTGATCTGGTTAATACGTGCAAAATAATGGCGTAATGTTCTTCTCAAAAATTACTATTCCCGTCTTTTGGGTCTAGCCACCAGCGTCGAAAACATGACAATTGTCGCTTAATTAGGATTTCGTGTCAAACTGTTGAGTCAAGTAGTCGTACTTCCTCGAATGATCTTGGCGGTTTTGTTTCCTGAATGAATCAAATAACTGCAGAGGCAAAAAACATAAATCTGTGTATGATTTCCTGCACTACAACGTTTGATGCAAGCGCAAATGATTCCTGATGCACTTATCATTTTTCCTAAAGTAAAAGTTTTGCAGCCAGGTATCTTATGACGTAGTGAAATTACGTCATAAGATACCTAGCTGCAAAACTTTTATCCCGTCCTATGACGTAGTGAAATTTTTAATTGAAGCAGATTGAAAACAAATCAAATAATGCCATCATACTTCTGTAAGGAAATATGGCAAAACCGTATATAGTAAGAACTTATTCATGTTAGAACTGAAAACACTCATTATCATAAAAATCCGCACACCAAGAAGGAGGCGTCGGATTTAAATGAGATTTTAGTAGTGAGATGGTGCATACGAAGGGCAGAAGTGATATCACAGCAGCAGGACGATTTCCTGCCGACATACGGTACATATTTCGGTCAGCGTTAGTACCGCGTCGAACTGCCTCGTGCTCGGATACATGCGGTGATACGGTCCGGCATGGAGTCAGAGACACGCCGTATGTTATCCTGGGATAGATTGGCCCACACTTCTTGCAACTGACGCTCTAAATCACGAACACTGGGACATGGATAGATCTGGCGTCCCATCTGGTTCCACACGTGCTCGATGGGAGACAGATCGCCCGATCTGGCCGGCCTCGAAAGCGTCGAAACGTGACGTAGACAGTCGTGAGGAACCCAAGCCGTGTGTGGACGAGCGTTATCTTGTTGTAAAATGGCTCCGGACCGCCCAGCCCGGAAAGGCAGCACGCGGGATTGCATGATCTCCTGTACGTAGCGTTGGGCTGTTAACGTCCCTCGGATCACTGCGAAGGAAGTCCGGCTGTCATACGCGATGCCCCCCCCCGACCATCACACCTGCAGTTCGGGACGTGTGCTGCTGTATGAGTTAGGGACTGTAGCGCTCACCTGTGGTTCTCGACACTCTGACAGGGTGGTCGTCTGTTCCCATACAGAAGCGGGATTCGTCGTTGAACACTATACGTCGCCAGTCCGTAGCATTTCACGTTACTCGCTGCTGACATCACCGCAATCGCCGTCGACGATGGTCAGGTGTTAATGGCAGGAAACGTAAGGGCCGTTGAGAGTGCAGATTCGCCTCTACTAGACGTGTAGAAATGGTTCTGGCGGACACAGGAGTCCCTTGTACACATGGGTTGTTAACGTCCTTGTTCAATATCTCTGCATATTGGACAAGGACATCGTTGCATCTGTGCGTGCTGCTCTCGCGATCCCACGGTCCTCTCTGCTGGTGGTGTGTCTGGGTCGCCCACAGCCAGTCAGCGGTGTCTGGGTTCCTTCCCGCGTCCATTGCTCCCAACACAATCTCACCGTACTGTCCGACCAGCCCAAATGGCGGCCGATTCGGCGCGCCGGCCATCCTGCCTCTCTCATCCCGACGAAACGGCCTCGTTCAAACTCCGTCAGTTGCTCGTTCGCATATCTACGGTGGCTACTCGGCATGTCTATCGTTCAGGGATCTTACCTGACTCTTACCGTGCACTTCGGCACAAATGTGGAGTCCCCTGTGCGGCGCCTTATAAGCCCCAAGGATTGCAATTGCATCGCAGGTCATAGACGCGCGGGCGTGTGGAATCGCCCGAAACTTTAATCATTTGCATGTCTGCCCTCCCTGTGGCTATTCGCCGAGTTTCGCGTTAATTGCACGGTTTTTTCTTGGTGTACCGATTTTTATGATAATGAGTGTGTGCTATTAATTTATTTCCGTTTTTCAAAAGACGCGTTAAATGTTTCTTTTTTTTTTTTTTTTTTTTCGGCACACTTGTTATTCCGTTCACGGCTTGTTTTAGACTGTCCTATTCGAAGGTTAGTTTGAAACTTCATACCGAAGTTTTTTCTACAAAATAATGCGACATCTGGTGTTACAAATCGGAACTATCGAAATTCTCGACAATGTGCTATTGGGGCGACATCTGTATTAAGATGCAATTTTGCTTACTTTGACGTCTCAAGATTTCAGTTTTTATTGCAGGTTAGAGCATTTAGATAGATCGATATTCTACAAAATGTATAATATAATCAGCACTAAATTCGCAAAGTTAGTTAATTTAAAAAAGTAATAAAAAATAATTGAAGCGTACAAATTCATATTCGAATTGAGGTAAATTAAATTAGCTTAATGCGAATTTGAATTTGTTGAACATTAAGGTTAATTCGAATTGAAATCTTAATATCACGGCAAGCTGCGTTTGTAAATTAATATACAAACGCAACTTGCCGTGATATTAAGATTTCCATTCGAATTTTGTAGTTCGGATAAATAGAACTCGAGTCATTGATAATCCAGTGTTTTTGTTAACAATTCGCACGCGATCACTTTGACATCTCAATGTGATCGCGTGCAAACTCAGCTTGCTGTGGTATTAAGAATTCAGTTTGATAAACAAGGTTGCACGTAACGAAATCTATGAGCAGAGTCAATGTTCGATGGCAAGAGATGTCAATGTTCCATGGCAGGAGATGGCGTACGATAATTGTAAGCTATCATTATCGGATACATTCGAACCATTTTGAATACAGTTATTTAACAAACTCGTCCGCGGTTGAGGAACAACGTGAGGTAAGTAATCATTACAACATAATTTTCCTTTCCGAGCAATAAATAAGCTCTCGGTGGAAGTCAAATGTGATTTCTTACGTGGAGTTGTGAGGATGGTAGCTTCCTTCCATACAGGGTAATGAGATATAGAGTTTGTCAATCAGGAGAGTGCGGTTGACATGGCCCCAACACGAATGTTATACATGTGTTCTTTAATCCTTGTTACTAAAGAACGAGAGGCAGATCCAATATAAACTTGACCAGATTTTTCGGAATCGACAGCTTTTAGTTGTATACTATAGATCCGAAATTTGTTGGACATTTTTATTGTATCCCTGTACAAGTATAACATTCGTGTTGGGCGTTCGCCTGGGCCTCCTACTATGAAGGAAGGAGGGGCCCTCCGTCAAACACCTTATTAACTGCGTCGCCCGAGATATATGTGTTACGCCGTTTTCCCACTCCGACTCACACTGCAGAGAGCGTGTTTTCTTTTTCCATTTTAAGGTTTGCCGAATCACGGTGCCAGTCTGTTCACTTTGCTCACAAAGGGTTGGGGGTGGGAGTCGGTGGGCGATTCGGACAGTCTGTTAGCAATTCGGACAGGCTGTTAACAATTCGGACAAGCTGTTAACAACTAGCATTGGTGTCCGTTCGGCTTTATGTTGTTTCCCCAAAAGTTAACTCTTGCTTTGATTTCTCTTCTGGAAAATGTCCAAAGACGTTTAGGACTTTAGGCAATAAATTTAGACTGAGACGAGATCTAGCACCGAATCTTCAAGCAGGCAAATTAAATGGGTAAGGGTTGGTTGTAAAAAGATAATTGTAGATGGTGGATCTCTCTCTCTCTCTCTCTCTCTCTCTCTCTCTCTTTCTAGTACTTCCTTCCTGAGTAGCAGTACATCGTTACGAGTGATTCCAACAATTCAAGATGAAAATTCTCACATAATTTACTCAAATTTCCCTTTTTACCACGAAATTTCCCCACGCCGACAGTTTACCTGATAATTTTACCTAAGAACCAATGACGTAATACAGAGGTGAAAGCATGTGTCAAGACAACAAATCTGCAGCTATGAGACATTCTGTCCGCGTAGCTGAGTTGGGAGAGCAACTTACTCCGGAGTGAGGGGAACACGCGGGCAAACTTGTGTTTTCACATTTGCGCCCGACTGTGGAAAATGGATCCACTGGCCGTTGGGTTCTTCGAAAAATGTGGGATGTTTGTCCCACACATTGATTAGAATTAATGAAAAATTCCTACTTCGCTTCAATGAAAAAAAGAGAAAATTAAGAGGGAGATATAATGTGAAAGAAATATTCTTCACATAATACGTGGAAAATACGTCGTGATAATTAACACAGCAATCAGACATCTCTGAAGTTCTTCACGTAATATCAATCACATCAGAAAACTTGAAAATTTCATCGCCCTGGAACGGGAATCGAACACGCATCTCCCTATTACCGTTCGAGTATTCTAACCGTTACAATACCCAGGACGCAAAAGTTACAAGTATCTGAGTGTTAATAGCATCGAAAAGTAATCCGACAGCATTCTTAATCGAAACAACTGTGCTGCAATGAATTTTTCAAGTTTTCTGATGTGATTGATATTACGTGAAGAACAGTAAATGCAGTCAATTCAGAGATGTCCGATTGCTGTGTTAATTATCATAAGAGGAAGATGACAGAGGTGAAAACGTGTGTCAAGACGCCAAATCTGCAGCGAGACATTCTGCCCGCGTATCTCTGTTGGGAGAGCGACTTACTCTGGAGTGAGGGGGTCACGGATTCGATGTTCGTCGTGGACAAAGTTGTGTTTTCACAAACCATCGAAATGCAGTGTCAGACGACTACCTCAATGTTAGACTGTTGTATTACCGGACATTTTTTTTCAAAGAGCTTTAGTCAAGTTAAATGTATTAATATATATTTCCAAAATTCGTTGAAACCTATGCAAACAGCTGCCCGCATTCTTCTTAAATTGTTTCAATGTATGAATTTTAAGTGGGAGGTATAATCTCTCTGTTCTAAAAAACAGTTACTGCAGCCGCTGTTTTAGAAATTTCGCGACACTCTTGCTTTCCTAGCTCGCAACGCAAAACGTATTGAACACAAAAATATGAAATTTACATCGTTTGTAGAGAATTGTTTGGAGAACACGCTGAAATAAACCGTTTCTCCATTCTCGCGAAACTTCAAGAGGTATTGTATTTCAAAGTTAAGGTAAGCACAAAAGTGCTATCAGGTCGCGTTCCGGACACACTAACAGCAACAGAACCACGAAATTTTTGTAGGCAAGTAGTGCCATGACCGAATTTTTGCACCACGTCGCCTTTTTATTGAATTTCGATTTAGTTTACGAGAAATTAAATTTCTACATTTCACAAAATTCTCTATTTCGCGATGGGATACATTTATAAAAACGGATATAAGGCAAACTGTAAATTATAACGCATTGCAATTTTTACAGCATAAGCTTACAACTATCGTTCCTTTTTTACAAATTTTTTTTAAGAAAAAGTCATTTTCTGATTTTTAAGCATTTTTTAAAGACGCAAAGGAAAGAAACGAACGGCTTGTCTGTCTTCACGATAACCGCAGAGGAACATTCTGGTCTCGTGACCTGCTGCCATGGTGACGCAGAGAATTGGTTATGCATATGTTTTGTTGGTAAAGCTATCTCAGTTGTTTAAGGTGGACGTCCAGCAAGGAGGTTATATTACTGGAGACACCACTGGCTCTGCTGCCATAGGTCACAGCTAATCTGTGGTGTGACATCACAAGCAGGCAAAAACGAACTAAATTATACCGTTGATAAAACAGTAAGCTTGTGTATCATTGATAAAGATTACTGAATTACTCATTTACGCTTTCCAACCGTAGGTTGAAGAAGCGTATATGCTCCAGCTTTGTCTGTCCGTCCGTCCCTCTGTCGTCACGATAACTCGCGTAAAAATGGTTCGATTTCGATGAAATTTTAGTATGTGGTAGAGGACCACCAGGGGACAAACCCTATTGAAAATTGACGAAATGGGGTCAAGGGTCACGACGTAGGAGCGGGATTCATTCCATGCACTTATGCGTCATAACTTGCGTAAATATGGTTCGATTTCAATGAAATTTTACTATGTGGTAGGGGACCTCCTGGGGGCGAACCCTATTTAAAATGGGTGAAGTGGGGTCAAAGGTCACGGCATATGAGCGGGATCCATTAAATTGCCCTTATGCGTCATAACTTACGTAAATATGGTTCGATGTCGATGAAAATTTAGTATATTTCAGCAGACCACCTGGCAATGAACCCTATTGAAAATGGGTGAAGTGGGCTCAAAGGTCAGGACATAGGAGCGGGATCCATTCCATTGCCTTTATGCGTCATAACTTGCGTCAATATGGTTCGATGTCGATGAAATTTTAGCATATTGTAGGGGACCACCTGGGTATGAACCCTATTGAAAATGGGTGAAGTGGGGTCAAAAGTCTCGGCATAGGAGCGGGATCCATTCCATTGCTCTTATGCGTCATAACTTGCGTAAATATGGTTCGATGTCGATGAAATTTAGTATATTGCAGGAGATTACATGGGAATGAACCCTATTGAAATAGGGAGAAGTGGGTCAAAGGTCAGGACATAGGAGCGGAATGCATTCCATTGCCTTTATGCGTCATAACTTGCGTAAATATGGTTCGATGTCAATGAAATTTTAGCATATTGTAGGTGACCACCTGGGGATGAACCCCATTGAAAATGGGTGAAGTGGGGTCAAAGGTCACGGCATAGGAGCGGGATCCATTCCATTGCCTTTATGCGTCATAACGTGCGTAAAAATGGTTCGATTTCGATGAAATTTTATTATGTGGTAGGGGACCACCTGGGGACGATCTTATGACGTCACAACTCGCGCTTGAGATGTAGGCGCGCGGCCACGCCATCTGTCTTATTATGTCACGCATTGTGTGTGGATCCTATTAAAGTTTTATGACGTCCCACACTTGCGAGCAGATGGTCGCGATTCCCATCTGCATCATTACGTCACGCGTTGTGTGCGTATGACCGTCTGCACGATAACTCGCGTAAAAATCGTTCGATTTCGATGAACTTTTAGTATGTGGAAGGGGATCACCTGGAAAAGAATCCTATTGAAAGTGAAGGAAATGGGGACAAAGGTCAGGACATAGGAGCGGGATCCATTCCACTGCTCTTATGCGTCATAACTAACGTAAAAAAGGTTCGATTCCGAATAAATTTTAGTATGTGGTAGGGTACAAACCCTATTCTCCCCTACTACTTGGGGACAAACCCTATTAAAAATGGGCGAAATGGGGTCAAAGGTCAGGACATAGGAGCGGAATCACTTCCATCGCCATTATGCGTCATAACTTACGTAAACATTCTTCGATTTGGATGAAATGTTAGTTTGTTGTAGGGGCCTGCTTGTGGACGAATCCTATTGAAAATGGGCGAAATGGGGTCAAAGGTAGGGCACAGGAGCGGGATCTATTCCATAGCCCTTATGCATCATAACTTACGTAAAAATGTTTCCATTGCGATAAAACTTTATCATGTTATTTCGGAGGTATACTGAACCGGTTCTGTTAAATATAATCAAAATGGGATCAAAGGTCAGGGCATAGGACCCAGATTTATTCCATAGCCATTATCCTCATAAGTTGAGTAATGATTTGTTGTATGTTGGAAAGCTTAATATAATCAATGCATTGCATGATTTTACTAACTTGTTTTATCTGTTTATACGCTTAGAAGCTTTTGTTCCATTAGTTTCAAAGCAGTTTCTTTTCTGTGGCTGCGTCGTGCCTGCCCATGACGTCATTTGCAGCACGGACGGTGACTTATGGCGGCCAATGCTGCATGGATAGGAGTGGTGTCTAGAGTAATATAACCTCCTTGACGTCAAGTAATTTTGCTTCCTATACTTCCAATGGAAAAACTTCTGTACACATTTTCTTCACAATTAATGCGTACCCAAGGATGAAAATTTGAACATCGATTAAAATAGCTACATTTTATAACTTGGAATACTTAATATTTTCTAAAACATACCATAATTATGCAATCCAACATTTGTTTGTCCACTGACGTCATCAGAGTACAGGTCGCGCCATCTTTTTTCTGTTTCCAACACCACCAAAGGAAAAAATAATTGTGAAGGAAATGTGTACAAAAGCTTTTCCAATGAAAATGTAGGAAGCAAAATTATTTGACGTCCACCTTAACGTTTTAGCATAACGGTTTACGGTTTACGGAAATGCTTTTTGGACCGCTTTTGTTTTTCTTGGTAAATTTAGTAAGTGCCATAAGTTCAAACGACAAAAGTCAGACCTTCCAATAATTAACGACAGTAAAAAAAAACTCTGAAACTTTGGAATAACAAGCCTTATTTGCTTAGACATGCAATAAAAATTTAAATTTATAGGAATTTTCCAGTTTTTATTTCATGTGATATACTTGGAGATAGGGTTGCAGGGCCCGAGTGTTACTCTGGAAACGAGCGGAGCGAGCCTAGAGGTGTAGAAAATAAACTAAAGTTCAGTTAAACATTAACAAAGCTTTTTTTATATTTTCCGCCTCATGATTTAAACTGGGTTTTAGTTTCAAAAAAAGAATGTAGTATTAGCAGAGTTTTAAATAAAATGTTGGTTATCACAAATGAACAGGTTGAATACCGTTTTAACGGCCCTTTTGAAATTTCTTGTTTGTATTAAAATTATTATTTACACTTGGCTTTATGTTTGATAACTGTTACGCACAGCATACACTGAAGTGCCAGAAAAACTAGTACAGACGAGCTTATGCCAAATACATAGCAACGTCACCTATGCGCGTACTCGGCGCGTCCGCCAGTGCGTATATAAAGCGATTGACATCCTTGCCAGCTGTTAGAGCTGTTTTTGGCATGAGAATGACAAGTAAGAACGATTTAAGCGATTTTTAACGCGGTGTCATAGTTGGCGCTCGTGAGATGGGCCATAGTATTTCGGAGGTAGAAACGAAGTTCGGATTTTCACAGACGACCATTGCAAGGGTGTACCGTGACTACAAGAATTCCGGCAAAACTTCCAACCTACGATACCAGTGTGGAGACGTAAAAAGACATTGGGTGAACGTGACCATCCTCGGCTGTCAAGAATCGTTTCACGCGATAGGCGTGCAACACACTCGCAGGTATCATCGGAATTCAATGCTGGAGCCTCAACAAGCATCAGCGTCCTCACTGTGCAACGTACCCTGCACGATATGGGCTTTGGGAGCCGACGCCCAACTCGAGTCCCCTTGATGGGTGCACGACACAGAGCTATGCGCCTCGCTTGGGCACGGCAACCAACAGCGCCACTGGACACTTGATGACTGGAAACAAGTAGCCTGGTCTGACGAGTCGCGTTTCCAACTGTATCGGGCAGAGGGAAGGATTCGTGGGTTGCGCAAACCCCATGAAGCCATGGATCCCGCCTGTCAACAGGAAACTGTACCGGCTGGTGGGGGTTCCTTAATGGTATGGGGTGTGCTTAGCTGGACTTCACTGGGACCCCTGGAACGTCTACAAACGTCTGTGACCTGCCAACGCTATGTGCGCATCCTTATTGACGAGGTACACCCGTTCATGTACTGCATTCATGCTGATGGGTTGGGCCTGATCCAACAGGACAATGCACCTCCACACAAGTGTCGGGACGCCACATTATGGTTAGAGGAGCATTCATCTGAGTTTGGGGCGTTGCCATTCCCACCCAAGTCCCCATATCTGAACGTGATAGAACACATTTGGGATGCCATGCAACGCGCTATCGAACACAGGAATCCGAGACCTCCGAATACACCCGAATTGTGGAACGCTCTGCAGGAAGTATGGTGTGCATTGCCTACAGCATATTTCCAGAAGCTAGTGGAGTCCATGCCCCTTCGTATTTCTGCAGTCCTGCGCTCCCGTGGGGGACCTACCAAGTATTAGACTGGTGTACCAGTTTTTCTGGCACTTCAGTGTATACTGTATATATTAATGTAATACATATACATCAAATAAATATGTCAGTAAAGGTACTTGCCATTGAAAGAAAAGACTGCTATTGAAAATTTTGAAATTAGAAATCCTTGATGGTTAGTAGCATAAATGAATTTACGGTAATACCAATGATGAGACACCGTAAACAGTTTTAATTTTTTATCTGATGAGGTGTATTTCTCAAATACAGTTCTCATTAACTTAAACTCTATGCACATTCCTTCATGTGAGTAGTTTAGCCTTCCCCTCGATGCATATGCTAAAAGTCTATAGCAATCTTAATACTATAGTATAAATAAACAAGTTAGTAAAATCATGCAATGCATTGATTATGATACGCTTTCCAACATACCAGAAATTATTCCTTAAGTTATGAGGATAATGGCTGTGGAATAAATCTCGCTCCTGTGTCCTGACCTTTGACCCCATTTCGATGATATCCAACAGAACCGCTTCAGTATACCTCAAGAATAACATACTAACGTTTTGTCGCAATAGAAGCAGTTTTACGCAAGTTATGAGAATAATGGCTGTGGAATAAATCTTGCTTTTGTGCAATGACCTTTGACCCCATTTCGTTGATATTCAACAGAACCGGTTCACTATACCTCAGGAACAACATGATAACGTTTTGTCGCAATCGAAACATTTTTAGGTAAGTTATGATGCACAAAGGCAATGGAATGGTTCCCACTCCAGCGTTCTGACCTTTGACCCCATTTCGCTCATTTTCAATAGGGTTCGTCCCCAGTGGCTCCCTACCACATACTAAAATTTCATCGAAATCGAACCATTTTTGCGCAAGTTATGACGCATAAGGGCAATGGAACAAATCCCGCTTTTATGTCCTGCCTGACCTTTGACTCCATTTCGCCCATTTTCAATAGGGTTCGTGCCCAGGTGGTTCCCTACCACATACTAAAATTTCATCGAAATCGAACCATATTTACGCATGTTATGACGCATAAAGGCAATGGAATGCATCCCGCTTTTATGGCTTGACCTTTGACCCCATTTCGCCCATTTTCAACAGGGTTCGTCCCCAGTGGCTCCCTACCACATACTAAAATTTCATCGACATCGAACCATATTTACGCATGTTATGACGCATAAAGGCAATGGAATGGATTCCACTTTTATGCCCTGACCTTTGACCCAATTTCGCCCATTTTCAACAGGGTTCGTCCCCGGGTGGTTCCCTACCACATACTAAAATTTCGTCGAAATCGAACCATTTTCACGTGAGTTATCGTGCGGACGGACGGACAAAGCTGGAGCATATACGTTTCTTCAACCTACGGTTGGAAAGCGTAAAATACGAGAAGTTCCAGGGACTATGTCGTTCAGTAGACTATCAGTCTTACTATTGAGAACACTTCACTAATACACATTTACCACCATTAAGTACACTATTTCTGAAATGTTCGCTGAATAACACTATCTTTACATATTAAACAGTTGAAGGAAACACTAAACATCAAGGACAAAACACTATGCTATATACATCGAAAAGTCAACACTACACACGAAAATCTCACCTCTGCACGATCTCCGTTGTTACTCTGGATATTAGCTGGTGGTCACAATAATGTGACTCGACAGTGTATTATCTACCCACACCCATTGATTCCAGAAGGCAGAAATTTCCATTTATACAGAATTGGTTTACACAGGTACAGCCGGAGAAGCAATCTCGATGTTTGCGTCTCATCTCAGTTTGAGCTGGGTTAAATTAAAAATGTATTGCGTAAAATACACTGCAAGAAATTTTTAATCATATTTTTATGAGATGAAAGAGAAAAGATATACCTGCATGGTAATATTTTTTTAGATTTTAGATAATAAAATTGAAAATTGATTAATAGATGTGTGCGCGCTCTCGGTACGAAGAGAAGGAAGGGGGGGGGGGTCCTCAAGACACGACGCGCCGCGGGCCTCAGCGGCTGTTAAAGTGCCACTGTAGAAGACAATCAACAAGCTGTTAGGTAAGTATCTCTAATGTTTAATGTTTTGTCAGTCGCAGCGGTCTAAGCGATGGCCTCTGATCCTTCATCCGAAAGAGGTCCGGGTTCGAATCCCGCTGAGGCATGGATGTTGTGTTTGTCTTACGGCACTGGCTCTATCCCTTCCCTGGAGCTAGTGACCCTAAATTAGGGACGGGCGACTGCTTATAGCCCACGAAGTCGCTCACGGTAGTCGTTAAACAGCCAAACAAAAAAAAAACAAAAAAAAAAGAAACGTTTTGTCAGGCTAGCTGAAATGTTTCATTTAATCATAAGAACCCCCCCCCAATGTTGGTACAAATCGATGCTCATGATTCAGCGCAAAAACAGAAAGCTACTTACTTGCACAAATGCCGGACTCTACGTTTTTGCTCTCACAGTCGCATTTGAACGCCAGACTCTTATGTGATGCCAACGTCCAATTCAACGCTGTACACACTGTGCCATTGGACTTGCAAGTAAGGTCACCTATTTCACCATCAGCACACCAGTCCAATTCTAGAAAGAAACATGGATGAAATTAGTAGCAATATTCGATCAACATACACTGACAGAAAAAAAATCCGAACAACGCGAAAAAATAGTTGTAGAGGAATGAAATGGCGGCAATACATTTGTATAGGTAACATATTTAATCGATTAAGGTTTCAAGATCACAGCTTATTGTAAGCGCGAGAAGAGCCATTTTAAATGTGAAATGCTGGTACATTAATAACCGGTGTAACCGCCAGAATGTTGAATGCAAGCACGCAAACGTTCATGCATTGTGTCGTACAGGTGCTGGATGTCAGTTTGTGGGATGGAGTTCCATGCCTGTTGCACTTGGTCGGTCAATACAGGGACGGTTAATGCTGGTTAGGGGTGACGCTGGAGTTGTCGTCCAATGATGTCCCATACGTGCTCGATTGGTGAAAGATCTGGTGATCTAGCAGGCCACGACAACATGTCGACACTCTGTAGAGCATGTTGGGTTACAACAGCGGTATGCGGGCGAGCATTATCCTGTTGGAAACACCCCTGGAATGTTGTTCATGAATGGCAGCACAACAGGTTGAATCACCAGACCGACGTACAGCTGTGCCGTCAGGGTGCGTGGGATAACCACGAGAGTGCTCCTGCTGTCATAGGAAATTGCTCCCCAGACCATAACTCCAGGTGTAGGTCCAGTGTGTCTCGGCCGCAGACAGGTTGGTTGCAGGCGCTCACCTGGCCTCCTTCTAACCAACACACGGCCATCACTGGCACCCAGGCAGAACCGGCTTTCATCAGAAAACACAACAGATCTCCACTCCGTCCTCCAATGAGCTCTAGCTTGACACCACTGACGTCGCAAACGGCAGTGGTTTGGAGTAATTGGAATGCACGCTACAGGGCGTCTGGCTCGGAGCTGTCCTTCAAGTAACCGATTTGTAACAGTTCGTTGTGTCACTGTGGTGGCAACTGCAGCTCGAATTGCTGCCGCAGACGCGGTATGATGCGCCACGGCCATAAGCCGTACACGGCGGTCTTCCCTCTCAGTAGTGCTACGTGGCCCGCCGGAACCCGGTCTTCTTGAGGCAGTACCTTCCATTGACCACCGCTGCCAACAATCATGCACAGTGGCTACATTCCTGCCAAGTCGTTCTGCAATATTGCGGAAAGAAAATCCACCTTCTCGTAGCCCTATTACACGACCTCGTTCAAACTCCGTGAGCTCTTGATAATGGCTTCTTTGTCTTCTTAAAGGCATTCTTGACTAACATCAACACCCTACGTCGAATCTCAACGATAACTAACGCTCACGAACGTTACAGCGCGTATTTACAGTAAACCTGCTTTGCATGTTCCGAGGGGCGCTACTAGCGCCACACGTATGCGCCGAGCGCGAAATTTGCATAGACGTCATTTTACAGATGTACTCTCACCGCCTACCAATTGTCGTTTATCTAACACAACCCCTTCTTTGCTTGGGATTTTTTTTTCCGTCAGTGTAGTTACACGATAATGGCCAGCACAATCAATGAAGCTTAACAACTGCAAAGTACGTTGGCAAATCTCAGTATTTTATTTACGCATACTCATATGTTTTCCCTACCGATAGGGGTCGTGCTGCTGATCGCATTATTCGCAATTTGGGGGAAATAAATCGTTTCGGCGATGGATAAAAAGTTTTGGCGAAAATTTTGGCGATTACCATTTTTAATGATGTCCGAACAAAAAAAATCTTAAAAATAGATTGTTTTTGCTTGGACGTCATGACAAATTTTGCTTCGCTGATGCCAAAGATATTTTAAAAATTAATATAGAATCTTTTAAATGCGAGCAAATTTGTGGATTTCTTATCTTTCGATGTGAAGCATCAACCAATATTGCACGACTTATATGAAAATAGTTTTAAAGTCCTATAAGTGATAAAGTGCAAAATTTTCAACACCACCTGTACTTTTTTTACACTGGCTCTTTTAGAACCAAGCCACAGAATAAATGTAAAACCCAATTTTGAAATTTATCCTGTCAATAGTACTTTGTTTGAAAATTTTATAGGTAGTAATAAATTCAAAATTGAAAATAAGTAAATAAATAAATACATCGCTCTTTCCACGTTCCGAAACACACAGCAACCGAAAAATTGTTTTTCAGCCGCCGCTGTGGAATTGAACCACAGAACTCTCGATAACTAGCCGAGCGCGTTACATTTACACCACGGTGGCCAACAATCCACGGTACTATGTGTATTTTTAAGTCAGCTTCTGACATCACAAATCTAAAAATACACCTAGCACCGTGGATTGTTGGCCACCGTGGTGTAAATGTAACGCGCTCGGCTAGTTATCTAGAGTTCTGTGGTTCAATTCCACAGCGGCGGCTGAAAAACAATTTTTCGGTTGCTGTGTGTTTCTGGAACGTGGAAAAAGCGATGTATTTATTTATTTACTGACGCCACAATAGTATTTGGAGGATTTTCAGCTTGAAAATAAGTGTCTACATTTCTGTTTATTATGGTTCGGGATCTATAACATGGTATTTTGCTGCTTAATCCAATGTTCAACATAGATATAATGTTCCAATTAAGCACAGCGTAACAGTACTAGGCTAAATGAGGAAATACACTTAAGTTTCTGACCTACCTACCTTAGAGATGACGCACATGTCAAGACGGCAGAGTTGCAGCGATAAACTTTGTCGGTGTAGCGTGATTGGGGAAGCATTCGGCTCCGGAGCAGAAGGATGCTAGTTCGAATCTCACCACCGGCAAATGGATTTTACGCCATAAGTACCAAAGTCTAAGTTTATTTGAAGACGTACCGACGACGCACCGAAAACGCACTTTTTAGGGAAGCTATCACAAAGTTTAAACCAGACGATGACGATGTAACGTACACTGTAATTTAATTTTCCTTTTTAATTCCTGTCTCTATACAAATCTAGTTCGTTCTCCTTACGCATTTTCCAAACTTAACATTCACCGCTGAGCCATTGCATTACGACCACCAACCTAATAAGCTGTAGGACCCCCTTTAGCCCTCATAACAGCGGCCACTCGGCGAGGCATTGATTCGATGAGGTGGCGATAGGTATTCTGGGGTATTTGGTACCATAATGTCAACAGCAGGTCCTCCAGTTCCCGTACATTTCGGGGTGGTGGTGATTCAGCGCAAACGAGCCTTTCCAAGTCGAACCACAAATGTTCAATTGGGTTCGTGTCAGGTGAATTTGGAGTCCAGGGCATTAACAGAAAGTCACCAGCATGTTCCTCGAACCACTCCTTGACGATTATGGCAGTTTGGCATGACGCATTATCCTGTTTGTAATGGCCATCACCAGCAGGGAACACAGTTGCCATGAATGGGTGAACTTGGTCCGCAACGATGCTGTCAGGGATTGTACTATTGGGATAATGAGGCCTTAAGTGTCCCAAGAAAACATCGTCCGCAGCATAACACCGCCACCGCCGGCCTGTTTCCTCTTAACAGTGCATCCAGGTGTCATAGCTTCCGCTGGTAATCGGCGTATCCGCACTCGGCTGTCTACATGATGCACCAAGACTTTTGATCCGTCAGACCAGGTCACTTCTTCCAATCATCCACGGTCCAATCTCGATGGTCTTCGGCCCATTTCATGCGTTGTTGGCGATGACGTGCAGTGAGCATGGGTCTTCGGCTACGCAGGCCCATGCGCAGAAGGCTGCGATGAACTGTGTGCTGTGATACTTTGCCCTGATCAATACCGCTGCAGCTGCGGGTGATTTGTCGCACTGTAGCCTTGCGGTCGCTGTGAACAATGTGCAACAGTCTCGTCTCCTCTTTGGCATCAATGAACGGCTGGCGACACACGGCTGGACAACGGTTCGTCGTTTCGCCATCTGTGCACTACTTTTGATACATACTCACTACAGTTCCGAGGCGCCGTGTCATCAAAATTTGTCCTTTATCAAACTCCGATAAATCCGCAGCTTTTTCCCCATTCTGACTCCGAACACTCTGCTAACCGAAAGCAGATATTCGGTTTGTATTTCTACTGCTCTATGAACTTCACCTGCACCACCGTTCGGTCTCCAGGCGCGCTCATTGCTCTAGGCTGGTGGTGGTCGTGATGTAATGGCTTTCGTGGCAACCTAAATCGAGGTCGAATGTTGAGAGACGTATGAAAAACAGCAGAGATCAAAACGACGTGCACGATGTGTGTTGCGACACTCTTTCGCCAAGCTGATTTTTCGTTAGGTTGTCCCGAGTTAGTTAAATTCTCACGTTTATTGAATTCAGCTAGAGCTTGGAATTGTTTCGAAAACAGTTTTGTTATGCGATAAGTCTATGTCATATGTTCAGAGACTGATGTTATTTGAGCTTGATTGAAGCGCGTGTGTTGAAAACCATGCTTCGTTATTGTTGAAGTTACTTTTACCTTTGCAGGCCTGAATAAAAAGTTAAAACTGTAAGCACCTCCCATTACGTTTTCTAGAAGTGAGATTTTTGTGTTTAATTAAGGACATTAAATGTGAAGCTAAGCAGGGTTTAAGTTAAAATGAACCAGCTACGACAGTTAATCAAGCTTCACGTAATGTTGGTGTTCTAAGTAAATTGGCATTTCTCACTTGTATTTATTATATCCTTAAAACCACAGAACACCATATTGTTTAACACTTAGATTAGAAGTAACACAATTTAAATATATTTTTTTTTTCTGGCTAGGTGTTTAAAGACCACCGTGAGCAACTCAATGGGCTACAAGCAGTTGCACATCCCTAATTTAAGGCCACTGACTCCAGAAAAGAGAGAGAACCAGTGCGTAATACAAACACAACATCCATGCCTCACAGGGATACGAACCCGGACCCAATCTTGGACGAATGATCAGAAGCCATCTCTTAGACCACAGCGCCGCCGGGGCAGGAAGCATTAAAATGCTCTAGCGCGATAATGGAACTTATAACGAAGTAAATTTCTCCGTCATTTTTGTCCACGCCGGGGCTCGAACCCGGGTCCCCTCATTCCGGAATAAGTCACTCTACCAATTGAATAAGTCACTCTACCAATTTTGGACGTTCGTTCTGACTGCGATCTGCCTTTATGTCGTGCGCGTCCTGCTGGGCAGGCACGTCACATCTCCCCCCCCCGAAAGAGGGCCGGAGGCATGGTCCACGGGTCAGCCGTGACCATGAATCGTTGCAGGCAGCCATCCACTGTAGAACGTGCACTTGAGAACTCCCAGTCAATCTGGTGTGTGGAATGCAACATCACACATTTATTTTTCGAAGCGCTGGAGAAAGGATTCTCTTATTTTTCCTATCTCGCGGTGTGGAAAGAACATCACATCATTGTGAGATTTTGAACAGTCGGGTCATCCGGAAAGTTCGGGTGCCATTATAACGAAGTAAATTTCTCCGTCATTTTTGTCCTTTTTGTCCACGCCGTGGCTCGAACCAGGGTCCCCTCGTTCCGGAATAAGTCCCTCTACCAACTGAGCTACGCGGACGTTCGTTCTGACTGCTATCTGCCTTTATGTCGTGCGCGTCCTGCTGGGCAGGCACGTCACAAACTTTCAACTATGACTGAAAAAAAACAAAAAAACAATGATGATGTTATAGGTTACTTAATGGTGAGCTTTAATATACAGTAAAAGTCCGATATTATTAGAAACGCTACAGTGGAGCAGCTCACTGGCCAAATGAACCAGAGGGCTACCGGGAGTGTGTCTAAAACGACAGTTCGGCGAACCCGGCTCCGATACAGACGGATGGTCACTGCACCTATGCTAACGAAGGTGCATCGGCAGAAAAAGGCTTACATTTGCACGACAGTATCGGAATTGGAATTCCGCTGATTGGAAAAGGATTGCCTTCTCCGATAAGTCACGTTTGCTGCTTCATCGAACGGATGGACATTGGCGTATAAGACGAAAAACATCGGAGAACAAACACTCTTCAACTATTGCTGGAAGAACACAAGCTGGTGGGGGCAGCGTTATGGTCTAGGGAATCTGTTCCTGGCATTCTCTGGGTTCACTCAGAGCTGTGGAAGGCACTATGCATCGAATTCGTTACGAATCCATCCTTGCAGACCACGTACACCACTACATGCTGATTGTCACTCCTGGGGCAGATGGGATCTTCCAGCACGTCAATGAGACGCGTCACACAGCTAGAAATGTCCGCAAGTCGTTGAAAGAGCACGATGAAAACTTCAAAGTACTTCCCTGACCCCCTAATTTCCAAGACTTAAGCCCAATTGAACATATGTGAAACCACCTCGATCGTGTTGTTCGCTCTATGGATCGGCTCCACATACCTGTGACCACCTTCCAGCACCTTATTGGGTCACTTCCAGCCCGTCTGGCTGCTGCCCGCCCTGCACACGGCGGTTTCTCTGGATATTAGCTGATGATTACAGTAACGTGACTCGACCGTGTATATGACTATGTATAATTATAAATTGAGTTTCGAATTTATAGCTCAAAGCAGATTTTTCTGGGTCAGGCCCGAGTCGGGTCAAATTATGTGACGTCCGAGTCTGGGTCGGGTCTGTGTCCAAAATTTTTGACCCGTTTCCAGCTCTGCATCTGACTCTCACGTAACATTCTTTTGTTTAAAATTTCTCAAATTTACCAACTTCGATGGATGCTGAAGGATAAAAAGGCAACAAAATGAATAAAGTTTTAAATTGCTTTAAAAATTCTGAGAGCCTTCTTTCAGGTTTGTTTTAATAAAACTAGCTCAACGCAAAGGCACATTTTTTTCAGAACTGCATCATCGGTCTCCATAATGTAAGGCCAGAAAATTATTTAGAAAAACAAAAAAAAAACTATGGAAAATTCGAATTTATTCATCGTTATATGTGAACTTACTTTGGCATCGTCCATCAAGCATCCAATATCCTTCGGGGCAATAGCACTTTTCATTGCTTTTACTGACATTGAAACATTCTGCGCCAATCTCCAAACACTTGGCGCGTTCAGGTCGATCTTTCAAACACTCTGCGAATAAAAGAAAAATGTTTTAACTTATTTAGAATGGCCAAGTTTTTTTTGGAAAACTGTAAACCATAAAATTTACGTTTTAATAGCAACGCATTTATTAAACTTCTCATACGTTTCACTATTCACACATTCAAATATTCTAACTTAATAAGAAACACGTACTGATACAGATGAACTATGACATGCATATACTCACTGTTAAACATTTTGTGGTAGGTTGCACCAAAAAGTGGTGCTACACCAGCTGCACCATTTTCTGAGAAAAGATACTCCACTGTGTGGTGCAAGTAGAACCCAAAATATGCTGCAACTTTGCACCACGATATTGTACAAGTCCTCACTACATTATGATGCAAGGTTGCACCACATTGTTGGGTTTTGTTTGCACCAAACAGTGGTGTATTTCTCAGAAAGTGGTGCAGCTGAAGTTGCACCTCTTTTTGGTGCAACGTACGACAAATTTTTAACAGTGCTGTAAAACAAAGCCACAGACAATACAATGTGCTCATAAAAGAATGGTGAGGTTTCACAGACGTGTAACTCCGTTTAGTTTCCGGTGACAAATTGTAATGCATGCATAGATTCTCTTTATGCCCGCTTGGCGGCGCTGATTTCCGAAAATGGTGGGCCAGGGGGAAAAACGTCTTTCTGCGCGTACTCCGATTTGAAGTGTCTAAATCTGTCGTGACAAAGCGACGTGAGTCAGAGATGGAAACGGGTCACCGGGTCGATAATTTCTTGCGGGTCAAACGGGTCGGATCAAGGTGTTGCTGGCCCGATTTCGACCCGTTTTTATTTCCGTTTTATTTGTGAATAGAAAACAAATATTTTAAAGAAGCCTCCGGAGCTGAAGAGTATCCAGGAACTTGCTGAGAAGGGTAAAGAAATGGGATTTAAAATGAACCTTCAGAAGACGAAACTGATGTACAATGCTTTTACAAGGAATGAAGATTTATAAATTGATGGGGAATAGCTGGAGATAACCAATTCCTACATTTGCGTTTGGCAGCAGATACCAAGCGAGGGTCACATTGATAAAGAAATTAATTGGCGTATAAAACTTTGTTGGAGAGTTTTTGGAAGAAACGGTACAATTTTTAAGAGAAATATACCATTATGTCTTAAATGAAAAGTGTTTAATCAATGCATCCTCCCAGTGCTTAATTACGCAGCAGAGACGTGGACCTTAACTAAAAAAGACATACAAAGACTGCAGACAACTGAAAGAAGCATGGTGTAATGAAGAAAGATAAATTATCTTTCTTTTTATTTCTTTTTATCTTTCTTGGTGTAACCAAGAAAGATAAAAAGACGAACTCGTGGATAAGGAAAATAACAAGAGTGGAAGACATCAAGGTCAGAGTAAAATTCCTGAAATGGCAATGGGTTAGAAATATTGCCAGGAGAACGGGCCACTAATGAACAACCGAAGTTTTAGGCTGGATTACAAGGGACACGAAAGGACCAAGAAGAAGATCACGTAGGAGATGGGTGGATGGAGGAGACTGGCCCAAGACAGTCCGTTGTTGAAGAAACTTCGGGGGACCTTCATCCAGCAGTGGATTGGTAATGATTCCCAATGATGATATATTAGAATTTACAGCTCAAAGCAAATTTTTCCGGGTCAGGTTCGGGTCTGGTCCAATTATCTCACGGTCGGGTCCGGATCCGTTTCACAGCTCTAACATGAATTTCGTTTACGTTTTAAAAAGGACGCACCACATGAGAATAACATTAGCAGGTGGTATAGGCTGTTTATGAAAACCGGATGCCTGTGTAAAGGCAAGAGTTCTGGCCGTCCAAGGTGTCCTATGCAGACGTTGACAGAGTTAGAAAAACGTATCAGCGGCGTCCGAGGAAGTCACTCGCCAAAGGATGCAGAGAGTTGCAAATGCTGTAAACGACGTTGTGGAAGGTGTTGCGTAAGCGGTAAACAATGAAACCGTACAAGTTGCGGCTACTGTACCTGCGGAGAGCAACACACAAGGAACTGAGAACTATGTTCGCCCAGAACATGTATGAGAAGATGGAAGAAGATGGTTTCCTGGGACGTCTAATTTTCAGCGATGTAGCCACTTTCCATCTGAGTGGAAAAGTCAATAGGTACAACGTTCGTATCTCAGGAACTAGACACAACACAGCGTCCGTATCTCAAGAACAGAGCCTCCACAGTCCACATACAGCGACTGGGTACAAGCATGACTCCCCGAAGGTCTACGCATTTTGTGCTGTCTCGCACGGCAAAGTGCATGCACCTTTTTTTTTTTCTTTTTGCCGAAGCAACAGAGACTGGTCCCAAGTACCAGGACATGTTGGAAATCTGGTTGTTCCCACAATTGGACAGTAATTACAACGACTACATTTTCCAACAAGGCGGCGCTTCCCCCCCCCTTTTCATCAGGATGTGATAGCTTCCTCATTCGTGTTCTTCCACAGTGCTGGATTGGACGTGCTGCAGATGGAGACAACCATCTCCTCCAATGGCCACCCCAGTACCCGGACCTACCGTCATGTGACTTCGGTACGTAAGAGGCACAGTTTACAAACCCCCAATGTCCCGATTCCTCCATAATCTCCAGGAAATTATCACCCGTGGTGCTGTGCCGGACATCACACTGGACATGCTCAATCGGGTCTGGCAGGAATTAGGCTGCCACTTGGATGTGCGCCGGATGACGAAGGATGCGTACACAGAAGGACTTCGAGTAATGCACATTTACTTGGACAGTTGCACTTCGGATTGAGAGATGTCATGACTGTATACGGTAGGAAATACCGAAAATACATGTCTGTGAAGCCTCACCATTCTTTTATGAACACCCTGCATATTAGGAATTGTCAGAGCAACAGTGACAATTTTAAAGTCGAAACACCGTATAATGAATTGCAACATCATTTGGACAAAACTTGGAAATTTAACACATTTTAAAATGCTCATATTTCGTACTCATTAAAAAAGAACACAATATCTCAAAAATGTCATATTGTTGCTGCGACGATGACTTCGTCGCCACAAGAAATGAAGCTGCCGATATGATACGAATATACGACGCGTTGTAAAATACGAAATAAATTAATATGCATACTTTGTTCGACATAGAAAATGCCACACCACGAAGGAATGCACGAAATGATACAAAACTTACTAGACAAGTAGGTGAAAAAGAAGAGATGTAATTTTTGAGGAGTTACATGAATGCGATAGAAGAGGAGTGAGTGCAATGTGGCATCAGTCAGTAGGTCGTACGACCACTATTCGGCAACACAGGGTGTCCTGAAGTATCGCTGGTCATAAGTCCTTGACCTGTGCCCACAATTCATCGACACTGCAAGAGGGTCGTGCAGCAGAGCTGAGACGGGCTGAGCCCTAGCCCGAAAGCCCGAAGCAGAGCCCGGGCCCGAATCGGACTCGGGCTGTAGAATACTTACTGCGGTTCGGGCTCGGGCTCTTAGAGAGAGGGAGTACGAGATATTTTTTTTTATATAAAAATGTGATTTTATATGATTTAGCAAATGAGACACTTTATAATTGGCAAAAGGGAATTGTTCGGCAACTGGTTCTGATTGGGGAGCGGGCATTCGAGACGGCTATTTATTCAGGGCTTGGGTAGAAAATGCCATAGGCCGCACATTAGTGTGTTTCTGCAGAGAAGAAAACGCTCTTTCAAGAACTATTGATATTGGGTAGTTGATAGCTTGCTGACGATAGTTTACCCCATATCTCCACGCAGTAGCTCCCTGCTAATTATACATGTATTTAGCAATCTACATATTTCAGGGCATTATGGCATGGTAATATTAGCATAATTTGAGCAACATAACAATTGCAGCACCGCTCCATCATTTTGGATGCCCGGCCGACCGAAGCACTTCAGTTGGAAACAAACGGTCAAAGAAAATCGTACAGTTACACTATGAAATAGATAAATGTCCCTTCCCCACTCACCATTTGAGAAATACATTAGCCAATTTCAGGAGGCGAAGAGAGTAGAAGTATGGAAAAGGAGATGTTTTTATTGATGGTTGAACATGTTAGCCAGTTTTCGGGCTCGTTCGGGCACGGGCTCTATCGTGCAATAAAAAAACTCGGGCTCGGGTGGTCTCGAGCTGATATACCACAGGCTCGGACGGTCTCGGATGGTCTCGGGATGATATACCACGGGCTCAGATGGTCTCGGGATGATATACCACGGGCTCGGATGCTCTCGGGCTGATATACCACAGGCTCGGACGGGCTCGGATGGTCTCGGGCTGATATACCACAGGCTCGGACGGGCTCGGATGGTCTTGGGCTGATATAGTATAGGCTCAGACGGGTTCTGATGGTATCGGGCTGATGTACCACAGGCTCGGACGGGCTCGGATGGTATCTGGCTGATATACCACGGGCCCGGACGGGCTCGGATGGTCTCGGGATGATATACCACAGGCTCGGACGGGCTCGGATGGTCTCGGGCTGATATACCACGGGCTCGGACAGGCTCGGATGGTCTCGGGCTGATATACCACAGGCTCGGACGGGCTCGGATGGTCTCGGGCTGATATACCACAGACTCGGACGGGCTCCGAGGGTCTCGAACTGATATACCACAGACTCGGACGGGCTCGGATGGTCTCGAACTGATAAACCACGGGCTCGGATGGTCTCGGGCTAATATACCACAGGCTCGGACGGGCTCGGATGGTCTCGGGCTGATATACCACAGGCTCGGACGGGCTCGGATGGTCTCGGGCTGATATACCACAGGCTCGGACGGGCTCGGATGGTCTCGGGCTGATATACCACAGGCTCGGACGGGCTCGGATGATCTCGGGCTGATATACCACAGGCTCGGACGGGCTCGGATGGTCTCGGGCTGATATACCACAGGCTCGGGCTCCGAAATTGAGCCCGAACTCAGCTCTGTCGTGCAGACACTTTGTAGGTACTATCTGCTGATGCTGGCAGTGTGTGGATGGGCATTATCTTGTTTAAATTGGGCATCAGGCATACCTCGGAGATACAGCAACAAAACGGGCTGCAGCACGTCTTTCACGAATCGTCGTGCTGTCATTTTACCCACTATTCGTACGTGGGGGAACGACTGTTGAAACTGATAGTGCCACAAAACACGACACCAGAATGAGGATCCGCATGACGCTCACGGATGACAGCAAGAAAAGCCTGGTGAGCACGTCATCTCCAGGCTCTCAATTTGCGATATTCAGAGCTGAGAGAGAAGCGAGCCTCGTCGCTTAATACAACACAGTTCCATTCTCTCCACCGAACATGTCTGGTACGGCACCACAGCAACCTTGCGGCTACGGTGGGAGGCAGTCGTTGCAATGGCTGGTAAAAGCGAAAACCTTCTGCCTCAGCCAACCTGCGATTCACAGTCCGTGTCGATACGGGGACGTCTATAGCTTCCTGTGCAACTCATTGCTGTTGGGCTGGTACGGCTTGCCGGCGCAGAGGGGTTAGGAAGTCTGCCTACATGCACCAGTCCCTCTGCGGTGACGCACTTTACCTTCCTCCAAACCACTGTGTCCACATTCGGCCGGCAGTTGTTGCATCCCGATGCATTCCCACCGCAAGTATGAACCAGCCGTATGTTACTCTATGATGAAGACTTTAGTAAAGGTTTCCACATGATGGTAGGATTTCCGATGATGTCGTCCTCATGCTCACAAAACCTGCAAACAAACTCCTCGGAGGATGCTCAATGATCCGTAACAGGCTTACGTAATCACGTGATGCAAATTGGAGATCGTCTCTAGCAAACGCTACGTGGGAGAAACGAACGGGAAGAAAAGAGAAAAGCTGCTTCAGAGTTATCAATATTAACAGGGATTACATTGATACAACAATAGCATCGAGGTTTTCGAAAATTACAACTAAAAATTATCTAGTTAGAAAAGAAGGAAGGTGAACATTTTACACCGACGAGCCATTACATTGTATCCACCAACCTAACAAGCTGTAGAACCCTCTTTAGCCCTCAAAACAGCGGCCACTCGGCGAGGCATCGATTCGATGAGGTGTCCTGGGGTATCTGGTACCAAAATGTCAACAGTAGGTCCTCCAGTTTTCGTACATTTCGGGGTGGTGGTGATTTAGCTCGAACCCGCTTTTCCAAGTCGAACCACAAATGTTCCATTGGGTTCATGTCAGGTAAATTTGGAGGCCAGGACATTCTCAGAAAGACACCAGCATGTTCCTCGAACCACTCCTTGACGATTCTGGCAGATGGCCCATTATCCTGTTAGTAATGGCCATCATCAGCAGGGAACACAGTGGCCATGAATGGGTGAACTTGGTCCTCAACGATGTTCGATACCTGACAGCTATCAAGGATTGTGCTATTGGGATAATGGGGCCTTAAGTGTCCCAAGAAAACATCGCCCACAGCATAACACCGCCACAGCAGGCCTGTTTCCGCCCAACAGTGCGTCTAAGTGCAATAGCCTCCGTTGGTAATCGGCGTATCCGCCCACGTGATGTACCAGGAATCTCGATCCGTCAGACCAGGCCACTTTCTTCTAATCATCCACGGTCCAATCTCGATGATCTTCAGCCCATTTCATGCGCACTTGGCGATGACGTGCAGTGAGCATGGGGACCTTGCTGGATCTTCGGTTACGCAGGCCCATGCGCAGAAGGTTGCGATAAACTCTGTACTGTGAGAACTTGCCCTGATCACCACCGTCGTAACTACGGATGATTTGTCGCACTGTGGTCGCTGTGAACAATGCGCGACATTCTCCGCTCTCCTCTGGCATCAGTGAACTGCGGAAGACACATGGCTGGACGACGGTTCGTTGTTTGGCCATCTGTGCACCACTTTTGATACGTACTCACTACAGCGGCACGTGAACAACCACAAGCCGCGCCGTTTCCGAAATCGTAATTCCGAGGTACCATGCCATCAAAATTTGTCCTTTATCAAACTGCGATAAATCGGCAGCTTTTCCCATTCTGACTCGGAACACTCTACTAATTGATTGCTGGTCCTCGGGTTGTATATATACTGCTCTGTGAACTTCACCTGCGCCACCGTTCGGTCTCCAGGCGCGCTTATTTCTCTAGGCTGGGGGGTCATAATGTAATGGCTCATCGAAGTAGTTCTTTTTCAAAGAAAAATTATTAACAAAAGAATCAGTTGAGGTAAGTTTTCAGCAAGTTTTAACATTAATATTCAGGGTCGGAGTATATTATCTCAAAGAAGTAAGAAAAAGACCATAATATGGATTAAAAGTTCAGAGAGAGAAACAAAATTTTTGCGGAGAGCATAATAAGGATCCCTCTAAAATAAATTCGCACTACAAATATTTCAAATTTATGGGTTTTATTATGGAATAAAGGAGATTTTTAAGTCAAATTTTTGGGTAGAACTCGTACCATTCCTTTCCGAAAATTTGACTTAAAAATCTCCTTTATTCCTTAGTAGAAACCATAAATATGAAATATTTGCAATACATTAAGTCGAGGAATAGACATGCCAGAAATTATTACTAAATTTGTATCGGTTGTGTTTTAGTGATAAATAAATTTGCATTATACAAAAACAACTTCGACATACGTTTTTTTTTTTTTTTTTTTTTGAAATACACTATCTACCAACAAGTAATTGGACACATGTGATAGCAAAGGAAAAACGAAGTTTATTCACCTTCAATAGCTGGCGGAGCCTCCACGAGCAGCGATTACAGCTGCGACCCTCCGGGGCATACTCTCAACCAGGCGTTGTACGCCGGGTAGCGGTATTTTCTTCCACTCGGCTTGGAGAAGACATGTCAGTTCCTTAACCAATTTCGGACGGTGGGGGCACCCCTTAAGTCGACGCTCCAACTCGTCCCAGAGGTGCTCGATAGGGTTATGGTCCGGGCTCTGCGCACGCCAGTCCATTCGATTAACCCCATTGTAATCATACCAAGCCATGGTGGACCTCGCAACATGACAGGAGGCATTGCCATCCTGAAAGTAACATGGCTCCACCCCGTAAAACTACCACAATGTAGGAAGCGCATGGTCATCCAAAATGGTGCAGTAGGTCTCGGCGTTGAGTCTACCAGGAATTACGACCAAGGGTCCCGAGCCATACCAGGAGAAACACCCCCATAGCATAATTCCACCGCCGCCGAACTTCACAGTTGGCACAATACATTCCGGCAGGAGGCGTTCTCCAGGCAGACACCAAACCCAGACCCTGCCATCCGAACGGTAGAGGGTGAACCTTGATTCGTCGCTCCAGAGAACCTGTTTCCACTGTTCAACGGTCCACTGTCTACGTTCTTTGCACCACGTTAGCCGAGCAGCGCTATTGGACTTGGTGATCAAAGGCTTGTGGGCGGCAGCACGTCATGATAACCGAGCAGATGGGCTGCTTCCTTACGGATGGTATTCATCGAAAGAACACTCCCGGATGCCTGTTGAAACTCTTCGCGGATGTGGCCCATCGATTTGGTGCGGTTCTTCCGAATTTCTCAGGCCAGCACCCGTCGGTCTCTAACTCCCAGTTTTGTGGGTCTACCGGGTCGGGGCACATTCCGACAGTCACCTCTCATCTTCCACTTGCGAATCACGTAGGCCACTGTCGATTTTGGGTACTTCAACTCGCTGGATATGTCACGTATGGATCGGCCATTTCTGTGATACCCGACGACTACACCTTTCTCGAAATCAGAGAGCTCCGAACTGCGTGGCATCTTGCATGCGACTGGTTGCGTTGTTGTTTCCCACACGATATTTAACGGCGGCGGCGGCCGTGACGTGTATCAGGACCGCAGATATCGTCGATTGCTGGGATGTTCAATTACTTGTTGTTAGATAGTGTATAAATATTTGATTTACACCCACATCAGGGGCGTATATAGAATTTTTTGCAGGCAGTCGACCGAAAGGGGAAGTTTTTGAAATCCATCAGGACAAAATAAAAGTAAATGAAAAATAGATGAAAAAATTAAAGCCCTACTAGACGAAACCCTTCGAAATCGACGGTTAGTTTTTTTTTTTTTCTTTTTTGAAAAGAATAAACTCACATAGAACAATAAATTTAAACTTTATTTGATTGACAAATTATTTCAACCACTTCAATGAAGTCAGTAGTCCAGGTTCATGATTTTTTTTTTTTTTTTGGTTGAGCGTTTAACGACCACCGTGAGTAACTCAATGGGCTATAAGCAGTCGCCCGTCCCTAATTTAGGGTCACTGGTTCCAGGGAAAAGAGAGAGCCAGTGCTGTAAGACAAACGCAACATCCAAGCCTCACCGGGATTCGAACCCGGACCCTTCGAGAACGAATCGTCATAAGCCAGCGCTTAGACCCCTGCGCCACCGGGGCGGCCAGGTTCGTGATGAACATCACGACTGCACCCGTTTTCAATCGTAGAATGTGGGACGGAAGTCCACTCATGTCGATCGTGTGCAAAAATTCCACTGGATGCAACAGAAGCTACATTTTTCACATTGAACTTTACACAGGCGGAAATATTCAGGGAAGTGAAATGCATACTTACACCTCACTAGCGAGAAAATTGTACAACATTAGAATGTACGCAAAATAGTGTCATAATCAGAGCGAAGAACATAATTTTTTAAACTGATTTTTTGAGGCGTTGTTTGAACCAAATAAAATGAAACAAAACAAAGCATGTCCATTTACGCTACGCCACACCTGTGTCCGAGTGATCTGAGGCGCTGGCTTCTGACCATTCTTTCGAGATGGGCCTGGGTTCGAATCCCGAAGTAGACACCTGATAGTTCTATCTTTTCCCTGGAAGCAGTAGCCCTAAATTAAGAACTGCGAGTCTCGAAGTAGATATCTGATAGTTCAATTCTTTCAATGGAAGCAGTAGCTTTAAATTAGGAACTGCGAGTCCCGAAGTAGACATCTCATAGTTCTATCCTTTCCCTGGAATCAGTAGCCCTAAATTAAGAAATGCGAGTCCCGAAGTAGACATCTGATAGTTCTATCCTTTCCCTGGGAGCAGTAGCCCAAAATTAGGAACTGCGAGTTCCGTAGTAGATATCTGATAGTTCTATAACTTTCGTGGAAGCAGTAGCTCTAAATTAGGAACTGCGAGTCCCGAAGTAAACATCTGATAGTTCCATTCTTTCCCCATTTTTTTTTTTTTTTTTTGATTGGAGGTTTAACGACCACCGTGAGCAACTCAATGGGCTATAAGCAGTCTCCCGTCCCTAATTTAGGGCCACTGGTTCCAGGGAAGGGGGGCAGTGCCGTAAGACAAACACAACATCCATGCCTCACCGGGATTCGAACCCGGACCCAGTTCGGACGAACGATCAGAGGTCATCGCTTAGACCAATGCGCCACCGGGGCGGCATATATCTTTTCCCTGGAAGCAGTAGCCCAAAATTAGGAAGTCGCCCCGGTGGCGCAGTGGTCTAAGCGATGGTCTCTGATCATTTGTCTGAAAGGGGTCCGGATTCGAATGCTGGTGAGGCATGGATTTTGTGTTTGTCTTACGGCACTGGCTCTCTCCCTTCCCTGGAACCAGTTGCTCTAAAATTAGGGTCGGGCGACTTCTTATAGCCCACTGAGTTGTTCACGGTGGTCGTTAAACCTCCAATGAAAGAAAAAAAAAATTAAGAACTGCGAGTCCCAAAGTTGACATCTGATAGTTCTATCCTCACCCTGGAAGCAGTAGCCCTAAATTAGAAACTTCGTGTCCCGAAGTAGACACCTGATAGTTCTATCCTTTCCCTGGAAGCAGTAGCCTTAAATTAGGATCTGCCAGTCACGAAGCAGACATGTGATAGTTCTATCCTTTCCCTGGAAGCAGTATCCCTACATTAGGAACTGCGAGTCTCGAAGTAGACATCTGATAGTTCTGTCCTTTCCCTGAAAGCAGTAGCTCTAAATTAGGAACTGCTAGTCCCGTAGTAAACATCTGATAGTTCTGTTCTTTCCTTGGAAGCAGTAGCCCTAAATTAGGAACTGCTTACAGTCCTAGAGTTGCTCATTGTAATTGTTAAATTCCAAAAACACAAATTACACTCCCTAAACAAGATTGTGCAAAGTTAAAAGAATGACAAGTATGGAATTTAGTTTAAGCTACACGATATAAAACTAATTTTTCGTACTCGAGCAACGGGTATATAGTTGTGGATGAATAAATGAACATAACAATACACAATGCCCACAGCACGATTCTTTACATACTTTGTTAGTCAGAAAATGTGCTATTTTTTATCAGCGTGAAGGCTGAAGAGATATGTTTGTAGCTGTTGAGATTTCAGACATGCTGCTGATAAGTATTTCGTTATTTGGTTGAATGCTGTTCCTCAATTTAATTAAATCACAATGGCCGTGTAGTTGTTTCCAAACAAGTAGATTTAAACAAAAATACGGCGTGATAATAATTGTGTAATTTGTAGCTATCTCACTCCAGATCCTTCAAGCGGAAGTCAGCATGGTTATAACTCGCAATTAACCGAAACCTTACATAAGAAACAACGAAGTGTTCTGCGCTAGATAAGAATAGTGATATTCTTCTGATTTTCGAACTTATTTTGCGTTTTCGTGTGCTGAAACTGAAACGACCGCAGGATACTTAAGTAGCACAAATGACGAACGAAATGTCCTTTTTCTAAATATGTTCAGCGTTGCTATCGGATTGATTCCACCCATTGAAAAAAGTGCATAAGCTAACTCATTGAAAATGGAATCGCTGCTCCCTCTCTGAGAGACTTTAAAGGGAAAATACAGGGTGTCCATAAAGTCTTTCCCACATTACAAAAATTGATATAAAAAAATCTATGTAATTTAAAATAAAATGGTTGGCAACATAATACAGCAGCACTCATAAAGTTTTTTTCTGTTTTTCAGGTGAGCGCCACTGCTGAATAAGAGGAGAATTTCATCGATAATGGCTTCCATGAAAGAACAAGCGGTGTGCGTGTTGTGGTTCCATGAGACCAAATCGGCGGTTTCTGTCCAACTTCATTTCAGAAAAGAGTACAAACGATCACCATTGGATCAAAAAACCATAAAAGCTTGGTATGAAAAGTTTAAAGTGACGGTAGTGTTAGCGATCTCTCCCGAGCGGTCCGACCACCGGTTACACAAGAGACAGCTGCAGTTGTTCAAGAGACATTTCTGCGAAGCCCCAGGAAATCCATTCGTCGTGCTTCACTGGAAACTAGGATTCCCCGTGCCACAGTTCACAAAATATAACCCAAACGTCTTAATCTGTATGCTTATAATACACAGATCGTTCAAGTTCTTCAGCCTGATGATCGGCCTCGCCATGCTGCATTTGCGACGGAGATGTTGCAGCGCATACCTCTTGATAGTCATTATCTCCACCGTGTCTGTTTCTCAGATGAAGCCAGATTCCACGTCCCTGGTACAGTAAATAGGCACAATGGGCGAATCTGGGGATCAGAAAATCCCCATTATGTCACCGAACAGCAGAGGGCTAGCCGAGAAGTGAACGTATGGTGCGGCCTTATGCATGACAGAATCATCAGACCCTTCTTTTTTTTACAGAGCCCACGGTAACATGCAACGTGTACCTGGACATGCTGGAACTTTTTGTAGCACCTCAGTTGTATGCACTCCAACCTTTGGTTATTTTCCAATAAAACGGTGCTTTACCACATTGGTCAATAATGGTTCGTGAGTTCCTGAATGCCACATTTCCGGACAGATGGATTGGCCGCGACGGTCTCATGACATGGCCACCTCGATTGCCCGACATAACCCCTCTCGACTTTTTTCTGTAGGGTTATGTGAAAGGCCAAGTTTATTCTAGCAGTGTTCCGGATGTCGTGACGTTGAAGAGCAGAATAACGGTCGTCATTGGTTCTGTCTATGCTGAGATGTTGAACAAAACAGGGCGTGAAATCGAATATTGCTTAGATGTCCTCCGGGCCACAAATGGTGCCCATGTGGAGGTGTACTGACACTGGACACCATCATTACTTGTGCACCATCATTGTCGTGTAACCCCTTTCTCGTACCTATTATACAGTTTTCTATATATATTAATTTTTGTTATGTGGGAAAGACTTTATGGACTTTAGAAGATGTAATGTATTGGAAAATAGAGTTTAGAAAGATTTTATCGATGAAGTTGAACGGAGAGTAGCTGGCTTTGGGGGTGATATAACGCAGTAAAGAATAAACGACAATGCAGATGCGGTGATGGTTGCCATAAAAATGGGAAATATCCGTTTGTATTGCTCTTTAAATTTGAAAATACACTTAGTCGTTATCACGAATCTTGAGATTTTTTCTATTTAATTATATTAGAATGTCTTAATAATACTAAAGAAGGAACTCGCTCAGAATGGAAAGGGGTAAAAAGAGGGCACTTAATTTTTTCTAGAGTATGCTAAAGCAATTCTGCGATAATTTTCGTGATAAAGATTTTCCACGGTAATTCTAGATTTTCGTCTTTACAATAACTCTAATTGATAGTTTTTTCGCTTGCATTTCTGTGAATGTGTGCAAATGAAACGTTTAGGTGAGAAAAATGGAAGAGTGGAAGTTTACAGTTTAAGTAATACCAAAATTTCCTACTCAGTGTTGCAAAATACACAGACCTTCAATTAAGTTTCTTTAAAAAATCCCGGTAAAACACACATGTTCTTTAAAAAATCCCGGTAAAACGCACTGATTCTTTAAAAAGTCCCGGTGAAACACACAGGTTCCTAAAAAATCCAGGTAAAACACACAGGTTCTAAAAAAATTCCGGTAGAACGCAGAGGTACTTAAAAAATTCCTGGTAAAGCACACAGGTTACTAAAAAAATCATACAGGTTCTTCATACACGTTCTTAAAAATCCTGTAAATCACACAGGTTCTTAAAAAAGCAAAAACCCAGGTAAAACACAGAGGTTCGTAATTAAACCCGGTAAACCATACAGGTTCTTAAAAAAATCCAAGTACAATGCACAGGTTCTTAGAAATTTCCAGTAAAACACACAGGTTCTAAAATTCTTCGTAAGGAACACAGGTTCTTCATACAGGTTCTTAAAAAATCCTGGCAAAAGCACATAAATTCTTAAAACAATCCGGTAAAACTTACAGGTTCCTAAAAAAATCCCGGTAAAACACACAGGTTCTTAAAAAATACCAGTAAAAGACACGAATTCTCAAAAAAATTATCGGTAAGGCACACAGGTTCTTAATAAAATCGTACAGGTTCTTCATACAGGTTCTTAAAAAATCCAGAAAAAACACACAGGTTCTAAAAAAATCCCGGTAAAACACACACGTACTTAAAAAAGCAAAAATCTACGTAAAACACAGAGGCTCTTAAAAAACCCCGATACAACACACAGGTTCTTAAAAAAATTCCGGTAAAACACAGAGGTTCTTAAAAAATACCGGTAAAACAAACAGGTTCTTAAAAAATTCCCGGTAAGGCTCACAGGTTCTTAAAAAAATCATACAGGTTCTTAAAAAATTCCCGGTAAGGCTCACAGGTTCTTAAAAAAATCATACAGGTTCTTAAAAAAGTCCCGGTAAAACACCGAGGTTTTTAAAAAATACCGGTAAATGACACAAGTTCTTTAAAAATACCCGGTAGGGCACGCAGGTTTAAAAAAAGCATACTGGTCCTTTATACAGGTTCTTAAAAAAACAAAAATCCAGGTAAAACACACAGGTTCTTAAAAAAACAAAAATCCAGGTAAAACACACAGGTTCTTAAAAAAATCCCGGTAAAACATACAGGTTCTTAAAAAATCCCGGTAAAACACAGATTCTTAAAAACTTCAGGTAAAACACACAGGTCCTTTAAAACTTCCCAGTAAAAGACACAAGTTCTTAAAAAAATCCCGGTAAAATACAAAGGTTCTTTAAAACTTCCCAGTAAAACACATAGGTTCTTAAAAAATCCCGGTTTAACACACAGGTCGGAAAGGTTTGGTTTCTTGTTTGTTTTTTCATTTGTCAGTTATGGGGTGACAACAGCGTCTGAGTCCATTCAGTGGAAGGACATTGCCACAGCTCTGTCATGGAGCAAAAAATGAAATATCCGGTTCTGTTTGAAAATGGGTAAAACTGCATCCGAGGCAGTTGAATTTTTGCGTGATGTGCATGGGGCTCATTGCCTATCTCGTGCACAAATATTCCGATGGCATGCACGTTTTCAAGAATGGGCGGGAAGATTTGGAAAATGACGAAAGGCCCGGACGCCCGATTTCAGTGCGCACGTCTGAACTCATTGAGGAAGTTCGCGAAAGGGTAAAAAAGTGATCTTGGCTTGACCTTGAGGATGTTGGAATGTGAGCTTGATTTTAATAAGGAGACGATTCGTCAAATTTTAGTACAAGATTGGGGGCGGGGGAGTTTGTGCTCGTTTTGTTCCGCATTCTGTGTCAGCCAACCAAAAACATGCACGAGAGAAGTACGCAAAAGACATTTTGGAAACTGCAGCAACAATGCAAAATTCTCTCTAAAGCATTGTTGCAGGTGAGGAAATATGGTGTTTTCGTTACGATCATGAAACGAAGCGTCATAATGTTCAGTGGAAGTCGCCACAGTCACCCAAAGGAAATACCTTTAATTCTGACGCGCAACATATATTGAACGAATTTTTAAAGTGTTAGTAGCAGAACAGAAATGTTATTAAACACGGTGCTTTTAAGTACTTAGGAGCGACCTTTTTTTATAAATCGTGCCTCGTAATTAAAATCAAGTTAACTGGAAACTACATAATTCCAGGAAAACATGTTTTTGAACAGAGACAGACATCTGGAAATTCAGTGCATGTCCACAAGCGTAACTAGGCACTTCTGTGCCCGGTGCAAACCACAAATATTCCGCCTCTTCCTCCGATGTCGTTAAGACAAAAGAGCTTTAGGGTCTGGTGCTTGAAATATTACAATCATGTTTGTTTCGTGAGCTTTCAGGGAAGTAAAAAAATTGGTCTTGTGTCTTAATTACGCACAAATTTGCATTGTTTAGTATCCACACGCATATGCAATTCCGATTTTTCAAAATAACTAATACTGGCTGTCGGAGTTGCTTCTGACGTTTCATTTCACACTGAATTTTATGCTATTTTTGTTTACATCATATTCCCTTGTAGTTAATTGATAACTAATAATCATTAATTGTTATGCAATAGATCTTAAGAACCGGCTAGTTTTTCGGCAGACTAGGGGAAACTTCGCGAAGTTACTACTGTCCTCATTACCATTTTTATTGTAGTTCAATAACCAACGCTTAAATATTTTTCAAATATTATGGAATTAGGTGTCATTTCTTATCCCAAACGGGAACGGCATTTTACCCTCTTTAATTGCGTCAAAAGAAGGGAGGAAATGGGAGGCAGCACTCAGCCGAAGGGTTTCATACATTTCCCTTACCCTTACTTATATCACTTTCTGTATTTTACAGCCCATTAATGGGCTGTAAAATACAAAAGATGAAAAAAGGCGATGAGATTCCTCACTGCTTCGAAGTTCGGACCTTTGGTATCCCATTAACTGGACCGAATGCACCTATTAAGCAGTAATGATCGAATTGCCCCAGAGAATCTTCAGCAATGTGAACGACATTCTTATGTTGCTACGATGAACACCCACGCTTTATTTCGGATTGTTAGCATCCCCTGGACATTTTGAGCAAGAAATTAGCATTTTAGGCTGCTAAGCTACCGAAACTGGCGAAAGATATTATAGGCAAATCTGTAAATGTGCAAATGACAAAGTATGGCGATAAAAAGGTGTACCAAAAATTGGTGCAAAAGTTTCAATACGATCGTCGGCATTGATTTTTGCGCTTTCTCTTGAGCTGCGCCCGGGGCAGCTTCCCCGCCTGTCCAGCCCTAGTTACGCCTTTGTACGTGTCCAGTGATCTGTTTTGCATCATGTTTCTGTTGCGTCTAAACTTCTGAGTCATGGAGATTCTCCATATTTCAAGCCATAACTATGTTTAATTATATACAGGGTTACAAGGAAAGTCCGTGATCAGGCCAATATCTCACGAACTATGAAAGTTAGCGATTTACTTCTTGTGCAGTTGTATAGGAAATCTCCTATGGCGCACACAAAAACACCACGAGGGATCTTCTCGCCCCCTTTTGGGGGGGTTGAAGGCACTATGGCGCTCTCCTTTGCAGATAGAACAAAACAGTCAATTACAAACTTGTTCAGCAAGGCAAAAATAGCACATAAATGTTTTTGTCCCATAACAAAAGATGGAAGGGGACTCTCCAAATGTGAAAAAAGCGGAAAGCTATCTGAGTCGTTGTGTCCGAAGCATATCTGCATAGATTTCAAATGTCGTGCTTTCTGCTCCGTCGTCAGAATACAAAAAAGACACGCGTGGTCGGTATGACAACACTTCGTGAACCAGTGACAGGAAGTCGAACGCTTTGCCACGTACGCAAGTCAATTAGATGTGCATACAGTTTTCCTATTGGATGAGTGCTTCGCCACTTTATGATATTTCTCCTTGTTTCGGTGTATTTTTTACTGTATTAGACATCAAAGTCTGAAATCGAATGTGTCAAGAAACGGCGTTTTATTTCAGAACAAGAACTGTTGATAAAGTTTGTAGGAAAAGTTTTCCTTTGTGCTTTCATTTACTTAGAACTTACCAGTTTAGTTAGTTAGCAAGACTGTACCGTCAACATGTAGTACAAACACTAATGTCGGCGTTTACGAACGAGGAGTTGTGCAAAATCGTCCTGATTTATGGCGAGTGCAACCGGATTGCTCGAGCAGCTGCTCGGCTGTATGCACAGCGGTTTCCCAATGCCAGACATCCGGATTATAGGACCATCAGACATGTAGTCCAACGCCTGCGTGACACGGGTAGTGTCGGCCACCGCTCACGTACAAGCAGACCAAAGTGGGACGATACGGATATTCTGGCATACGTATTTGCACATCCCCACAGCAGCACAAATGAAGATGCCCGGGAAAGTGGATTAAGCCAACAGCGTGTACTACAAATTTTGCACAGGAACCATATGCATCCATATTCGTTTCATTCGCAGAAGGCATTGTGGCCTGAGGATGCGGAGAAAAGACTTGATTTTTGTAATGTCGTGTTGAATGCTTTAGAAGAGGACCCAGAGTTTCTGTCAAACATTTTATGGACAGATGAGTCACGCTTCACACGAGATGGCGTTGTGAATACGCATAATGTACAGGAAAATCCCTATTGGACGAGAGACACACATCATCAAGTGTGGTGGTTCGCCAACGCTTGATGTGGCATTTGGGGGAACCAGCTTGTAGGACCTTTTTTTTTTACAACGCAACTCTGAATGGTGAACAATATTTGCATCTCCTTCAAACGGATGTAAAGGATTTCTTGAAAAATGTACCATTACAACCTTTATTGAACATGTGGTACCAGCACGACGGGGCACCACCACATAGGAGTGCACACGTATCAAGATGGCTAAACGATGTGTTTGACCGGAGATCGATAGGACCAGGAGGTCCCGTAGCTTGGCCTCCACGCTCAGAAGACCTTAGCCCTTTGGACTTTTTCCTTTGGGACCATCTTAAATCACAGGTGTATGCAACACCACCGCTAAATTTAGCAGATCTGCGACAGCATATAGCATCCGCCTGTGCTTCTGTTGATGGGGATATGCTGCAGCGCATGCGCGGTCATCTCGTAGAACGCTTGCAGGCGTGCATCTTTGCTGAAGGGCAACATTTTCAGTATGCAAATATGTAAATTGTATTTTCTGAACTAATAAAATTTCTACAGTATTATGCATTCACATCTTGTAGCTTTGTCTTAATACTCGGTAGTTGCTCCCGGATGTTGTTATTTTCTTGAGGCCATACGTATTCCCGGTCCCCTTCCATCTTTTGCTATGGGACAGAAACATTTATGTACTGTTTCTGCCTCGCTGAACAAGTTTGTAATTGACTTTTTTTGCCCTATCTGCAAAGAGGGGCCCGATAGTCCTCTCACCCCTCAAAAAAAGGGGGCGAGGGGATCTCTCGTGGTGCTATTGTGTGCGCAATAGGGGGTTTCCTATACTACAGCACAAGAAGTAAATCGCTAACTGCCATAGTTCGTGAGATATTGGCCTGATGAAGGACTTTCCTTCTAACCATGTACATGTATTGGTTTCTCATTGCGTAGTGCGACACAACTTGAAATGTTTCACTTGCTTTTCAATGTTTGTGTTCCTTTATTTTGAATTTTTACGATTTTGCGTCGATATTTATTTGTGCCTAGACTGTTGCTATGCACCTCACTAAATGCAAAGCATTTCAAAAATGAGTAATCATAGTGTGTACGACGAGGAAATGAACGAGTCTACTGTGTGCGATTGCAGCAGTTTATCATATAAATCAGAGCGGAAAATTGATCTGCCAACTGCATTCCTGTGTCCTAACAAGCTTCTGTAAAAACACTTAGCTGTTTTAAAACTTCCAATTTCTATATTGATGACTCGATGGACATGATTTTTATCAGATAACTTACGAGCTTTATCGCTCAGCCAAATCGATATACATAGAAAGCGCTTTAAATGTGATATTGTAATTTTTTTGTTAATTATTTTTTTTTTGTGGCATGTGCGAATTATTATTAAGTTCTTTGATTCTTTCATAAGGGGCGGAAAGGGGGGCTCAAAACTTTACAGGGGAGGCTCATCCCATAAGCTCCGGTGCTGGCAACTTTATCGAGCTACTTGCTCGCCGACGACAGAGACGAGTGGGGGAAGATTGCATCTCGTCTTTTTTACCCCTCCGTACTACATTGTGGCTCCTTCTCTTGACACTGAGAGGAAATACAGTCAGACACGCCACACCTGCAATACATACACAATTTATTTGAAAAATCCATTGAAACAGAGAGGTACTAGTGCTTGTATTCTTATAAGATAGATGGTCGCTATTTGAACAAGGGACAAACGAGATAAAGAAAACTGCCACTTATTCCTGTGAGTTTCGTTCGGTATTCAAATGACCTCCTAATCAACAGTTACTCTCCGAACAGCTTGTAAACAGCAAACTTTCCTTAAAAGTTAGTGCGTTCTATTAGAATTAACAAGAAATATTTATCACTTCTTACCAGGTCCTGGTACAGCTGCCTCATGAGGTAGTATCTTGCTGTGCACCGAGGGAAAAAAGAACAGTACGAGAAATAATAAAATCCAGTCAACTGACGCTTGGAATTTCATTGCTGAAGGTTGAAAGAATTACATACGAAAGAAAAAACTTTAGTTTACTGTCATGAGGTAGGTAGATGTGTTATCACAGTTGTCAATATCTCATTCGGCGACGTCAGAGATATGGCAAACGATATTCAAGAGATATCAATCCGTAGTACCGGAAACCCTCCTTCTATAGGTTAACCGCTCAGACGCCTCTCTTGCTGTTGGCTTATCTACGACAAACCACAAAGTGGAAAACGAAAGTTGAGCTAATGTTCAGAAGTATTCACGCTTCAAAATCCTAAATATATATATATATATATATATATATATATATATATCGATTATGAAATTATCGATTATGAAAAAGCCTTTGATTCGGTGAAACCATCAGCAGTTACAATGGCTCCGAAATCCAGCGGTATTGAAGATGCATGCATACATTAATATTATTAATAACATCTATGAAAATGCAAGGGCAAAGATTAGATTGTTTGAGAATACAGCACACATAAAAGTTGGAAAGGGAGTGAGACAAGGTGACACCATATCTCCGAAGCTTATTAATGCCACATTAGAAATTGTCTTTCAATCACTGAACTGGGAAAACAAAGGGATAAAGATTAATGACTACGTCATCGTTTTGCTGATGACGTAGTCATTTTTGCAACTACCCCATCAGAGCTGCAGAGTACGATCCAGGAACTTGGTGACAAGAGTAAAGAAGTGGGATTAAAAATGAACTTTCAGAAGACAAAAGTGATGTTCAATGCTTTTACAAGAAATGAAGATTTATCGATTGATGGAGAAAAGCTGGAGATAACAGACACGTACGTTTATCTTGGACAGCAGATATCAAGTGAGGGTCACATTGATGAAGAAATTAATCGGCGTACAAAACTTGCCTGGAGAGCTTCTGGAAGAAACAGCATAATTTTCAAGAGCAATATGCCATTATGTCTTAAAAGAAAATTGTTTGATCAATGCATCCTTCTAGTGCTTACGTATGGTGCAGAGACGTGGACCTTAACTAAAAGAGACATACAAAGGCTGCAGACAACTCAAAAAAGCATGAAGAGGTGCATGCTTGGTGGAACCAGGAGAGATAAGAAGAGGAACTCGTGGATACGAAAAATGACAAAAGTGGAAGACATCATGATCAGAGTTAAATCCCTGAAATGGCAATGGGCTTGACATACTGCCAGAAGGACAGACCATCGATGGACAGCCGAAATTTTAGATTGGATTCCAAGAGACAGGAAAAGACCCAGAAGAAGACCACATGGGAGATGGGTGGATGAAATTCGAAAGTATGCAGGAGTGACATGGAGGAGACTGGCACAAGACAGAACGTTGTGGATATATATTTAGGAAATTAAAACACTGTAACAATATTAGAATAATAATAAAGTAAAATAAAGCAAAGTAATGTAGGATGCAAGTAAGAACGCGCCAAGCAGCAAACAATTAACCACATCATTACACATAGATACGCATTCAATAAAACCCGAACGAACGCGAAAACTCCAAAACAATCAGGACCAAAGTACGAACTATAATGGCAGAGGACAATAAATGTAATAAAAGAGTCCCAAACAAAACAAAAAAAAATAACAAGAAAGACAAAAAGCTAAAGCGAAAACACAAAAGACCTCTGACTTGCAACTCCAGGGGTGAGACCGAGCACTAATCTCCAGAAACCTAAAAATGTGAAAAAATGCAAAAATGTCGCCTTCGTCGGGAGAACACCGACATTTGAAATGGTTTTTCGAGACTCCGCAAAAGGTTCGAAACACCAAAAAACCTGCGGAGGTGTTCTATAAGCCATCAACCTTGGAAAAGACGTGAAGCAGGAACCTTCATGGTGTAACAGATATCTGGACCTGAGTTAGCAGATCCCAAGATCGGAAAGTAGCAAAGCACGGTAAACCAGAAATAGTCAAAATAAGGTTACGGTTAAAGATAAACTGGAAGCTGTATGAAGGGATTTAGCAAAAACTAGTAAAGATCAAAAACTGTATTCAATATATTAGATGTTTGAAATCCAAGACCTCAAGAAGCGGAAATTTACGAAGTAGTTTGCGGCTATTTAGAAATTGCCGAAGCATACATATCAGGAAGCCAAGGGAATAGAATGGTGATTTTATATATATATATCATCATCATCATCATTGTCAACCATTATCAATCCACTGCTGGACGAAGGTCTCCCCAAGTTTCCTCCACAACGGTCTGTCTTGTGCCAGTCTCCTCCATGTCACCCCTGCATACTTTCGAATTTCATCCACCCATCTCCCATGTGGTCTTCTTCTGGGTCTTTTCCTGTCCCTTGGAATCCAATCTAAAATTTCGGCTGTCCATCGATGATCTGTCCTTCTGGCAGTATGTCCAGCCCATTGCCATTTCAGGGATTTAACTCTGATCATGATGTCTTCCACTCTTGTCATTTTTCGGATCCACGAGTTCCTCTTCTTATCTCTCCTGGTTACACCAAGTATGCACCTCTCCATGCTGCTTTGAGTTGTCTGCAGCCTTTGTATGTCTCTTTTAGTTAAGGTCCACGTCTCTGCACCATACGTAAGCACTGGAAGGATGCATTGATCAAACACTTTTCTTTTAAGACATAATGGCATATTGCTCTTGAAAATTATGCTGTTCCTTCCAAAAGCTCTCCAGGCAAGTTTTGTACGCCGATTAATTTCTTCATCAATGTGACCCTCACTTGATATCTGCTGTCCAAGATAAACGTACGTGTCTGTTATCTCCAGCTTTTCTCCATCAATCGATAAATCTTCATTTCTTGTAAAAGCATTGAACATCACTTTTGTCTTCTGAAAGTTCATTTTTAATCCCACTTCTTTACTCTTGTCAGCAAGTTCCTGGATCATACTCTGCAGCTCTGATGGGCTAGTTGCAAAAATGACTACGTCATCAGCAAAACGAAGGTGGGTTAGATAATCTCCATTAATCTTTATCCCCTTGTTTTCCCAGCTCAGTGACTGAAAAACACCCTCCAATGTGGCATTAAAGAGCTTCGGAGATATGGTGTCACCTTGTCTCACTCCCTTTCCAATTTTTATGTGTGTTGTATTTTCAAACAGCCTAATCTTTGCACTTGCATTTTCATAGATGTTATTAATAATATTAATGTATGCATCTTCAATACCGCAGGTTTTCAGAGCCATTGTAACTGCTGATGGTTTCACCGAATCAAAGGCTTTTTCATAATCGATAAAAGCCATGCACAATGGAAGTTCATATTCCCTCGCTCTTCCAATTAGCTCTCTCAGCACATGGATATGATCTATTGTGCTGTAGCCACTCCTGAATCCAGCTTGTTCTCTCGGTTGAGCCATGTCCATTGTTACCTTCAAGCGGTGTGAAAGAACTTTAGTGAAGATTTTATAAACTACTGATAGGAGGCTGATAGGTCTGTAGTTTCCGAGATCCTCAATGTCACCTTTCTTATGTAGCAGGATCATTGTAGTGGTGTTCCAATCCTCAGGAATCTTTCCTTCATTAAGGCATCGAGTGAAAATTTGGGCGAGTACTGTTTCGATTTCTCCACTTGCTTCTTGTATGATGTCTACAGTAATTCCATCTTCTCCTGGAGCTTTTACTCGCTTCATGTTCTTGATTGCATGTGCAACTTCTGCTGGAAGGACTGGAGGAACTCTAGTACTGGTATCTTTCATGATGTCTGGAGTGCATGTATCATCCCTTTCATATAATTTGGAGTAGAAATCTTTCACTCTTGTCAAAATTTCGCCTCTATTTCTTGTTACAGAACCATCTTCTTTTCTCAGTGCCATAATCTGTTTTCTTCCCTTACTGAGATGTCCCTTTGCTATCTTTAGGCTTTGGTTGTTTTCAATTGCTTTCCTCACTAGTTCACAGTTGAATTTTCTTACGTCTTCAGTGATACTTTTTCGTACTGTCTTGCATAGCTCTATATATTCCACTTTGGAAGTCACATCTTCTTTAGTTGTCCTCATCTCTCTTCTTTTTTGCATCAACATTTTCGTATTTCCTGATAATTTATTTACATGCAACTTGTTCTTAGACCCAGCTAATTTTGTTGCTGTTTCCATAAGAGCTTTGGTTACTTTTCTGTTAACTTCAGAGATGTCCACTTCTTCCGATGTTAGGCCTTCTAAAGCAGAGAACCTGTTCTTCAGTTCCAACTTGAAGGTATTATGGTGTTTTTTGAGGTTGGTTATGTCAATAGATTTTGTTTGTCTTATGAGCTTGCCACGTTCAAGTTTAGTGTTGAGGTGCATCTTACATCGCACCAATCTATGGTCACTACCAGTGTTGAACTTGTTTAGCACACTGCAGTCTTCTATGACGAATTTTTTGTTACACATAATAAAATCAATTTCACTTGTCGTCCCATTTGGATGTCTCCATGTCCATTTCCTGTGTGGCTTTTTCTTGAAGAAGGAGTTCATGATGAAAAACCCTTCTGCCTCTGCAAACTCAACGAGAGTATTTCCACGCTGGTTTCTGTTGCCGTGACCGAATTTACCTACTGAAGTTTCATTCTGTTGCCGTTGCCCTATTTTTGCATTGAAATCTTCCATAATTATTTTCAAGTGCTGCTTACCTTTATTATTTAGATGACAAATTTCCTCATAAAATTCTTCAATTTCTTCTTCAGGATGACTTGTGGTGGGTGCATAAGTTTGAATAATCTGAGCCTGGTATCTTTTCGAGAGTTGGATAACAAGCCGTGCAGCTCTGTCAGAGGAACTTTCAACTTCTACAACTTTATCCTTCAGTTTCTTGTTTATTATAAATCCAACACCACTAGTTCTGCCAGTATCTGTCCCACGATAGTAGAAGAGATGTCCACTTTTCAGTTCGATGAGATCTTCTCCTTTTCTCCTTACCTCACTTAGCCCCACGATGTCCCACTTGATCCTTTGTAGTTCCTCTTCCAATTCAAGAAGCCTTGAATCAGAAGATAGGGAGCGTCCATTGTACGTTGCCAAGGTCAGCATCAGATGGCAGCCTAGTCCGGTCCTCCGGGGATTCTTAGCACCCTCTGCCTTCATGTCGCACTGGCCGCTGCCTTGGCCAGGTACATTCCAGCTGCTGGAGACTGAGGGCCAAGATTTAAGTTGTGCAGTCATTTTGGAGGGGTTTGGCCATAACTCACCACGCTGGCCAAGTGGGTTGGTGAGTGTGGGATAGTATTTCCTCTAATCCCGATGGTATAGTTATACCGCTATTTGCGGTCGTCAGAGCCCCTTTAGTAGGAACAGGATGCACCACGAGAAGGCGGGGTTGACATTTGTCAAGGAGAGGCTGTGATGTTACGCATCACCTGACCTTACATCCCATATATATATATATATATATATATATATATATATATATATATATAATCACCATTGTCAATCCACTGCTGGATAAGGTCTCTCCAAGTTTGTCTGCCTTGAGCCTGTCTCCTCCATGTCACTCCGGCGTTCTTTCGAATTTCATCCATCCATTTTCCATGGGGTCTTCTTCTGGGTCTTTTTCTGTCCCTTGGAATCCAGTCCAAAATTTCAGTTGCCCGTTCTCCTGGCAACATGTCAAGCCCATTGCCATTTCAGTGATTTCACTCTGGTCATGATGTCGTCCACTCCTGTCATTTTCCTTATCCAGAAGTTCCTCTTCTTCTCTTTCCTGGTTATACCAAGCATGCACCTCTCCATGATTCTTTGAGTTGTCTGCAGTCTTTGTATATCTTTTTAGTTAAAGTCCATGTCTCTGCTCCATATGTAAGCACTGGCAGGATGCATTGACTAAACACTTTCCTTTTAAGACACAATGGCATACTGCTCTTAAAAATTGTACTGTTTCTTTCAAAAGCTCTCCATCCAAGTTTTATACGCCGATTAATTTCTTCATTAATGTGACCCTCACTTGATATCGCTGCCCAAGGTAAATGTAGGTATCAGTTGTTTCAAGCTTTTCTCCATTAATCAGTAAATCTTTCTTTCTTGTAAAGGCAATTGTATATCACTTTTGTCCTCTGGAAGTTCATTTTTAATCCCACTTCTTTACTCTTGTCAGGAAGTTCTTGGGTTATACTCTTCAGCTTTGAAGAGGTAGTTGCAAAAATGACTACGTCATCAACAAAACGAAGGTGAGTTAAATAATCTCCATTAATCTTTATCCCTTTGTTTTTCCAGTTCAATGATTGAAAGACATTTTGCAATATAAAAGAGCTTGGGAGATATGGTGTCACCTTGTCTCACTCCCTTTCGAATTTTTATAGATGCTGTATTCTCAAATACCCGAACCTTTGCACTTGCATTTTCATAGATGTTACTAATAATGCTAATGCATGCATCTTCATTACCGCAGGATTTCAAAGCCATTGTAACTGCTGATGGTTTCACGGAATCAAAGGCCTTTTCATTGTCAATAAAAGCCATACATAATGGGAGTTCATACCCCCTCGTTCTTTCAATCAGTTCTCTCAGTATATGGATATGATCTACAGTGCTATAGCCACTCGTGAATCCATCCCGCTTGTTCCCTTGGTTGAACCATGTCTAGTGTTACCTTCAAGTGATGTGAAAGAACGTTAGTGAAGATTTTATAAACCACTGAAAGGAGGCTGATGGGCCTGTAGTTCCTGAGATCCTCAACGTCACCTTTTTTATGTATCAGGATGATTGTAGCATTGTTCCAATCCTCCGGAATCGTCCCTTTATTGAGACATCTGGTAAAAACTTGGGCAAGTGTAGTTTCAGTTTCTCCACTTGCTTCTTGTATAATGTCCACGGTAATTCCATCTTCGCCTGGAGTTTTCCCCCGTTTCATGTTCTTAATTGCCTGTGTAACTTCTGCAGGGAGACCTGGAGGGACTTTGGTACTGGCACCTGTCGTAATGTCTGAAATAGATGCATCATCGCTTTCATACAGTTTCCAGTAAAAATCCTTCACATTTGTCAAAATTTCGCTTCTGTTTCTTGTTGCAGTCCCATCTTCTTTTCTCAGTGCCATAATCTGTTTTCTTCCCTTACCGAGATGTCCCTTTGCTCTCTTCAGGCTTTGGTTGTTTTCAATTGCTTTTCTACTAGTTCACAATTGAATTTCCTTATGTCTTCGGTGACACTTTTACGTACTGTCTTGCATAACTGTATATATTCCACTTTGGAAGTTACGATTTCTTTATTTGTCTTCATCTCCCTTCTCTTTGGCATCAACATTTTTGTTTTTCCAGAAATTTTCTTCATATATAACTTATTCTTAGTACCACCTATTTTTGCTGCTATTTCCATAAGAGCCTTAGTGAGTTCTCTGTTAACTTCCGAAATATCTACTTCTTCCGATGTTAGGCCTTCTAAAGCAGAGAATCTGTTCCTCAGTTCCAACTTGAAGGTATTATGATGTTTTTTAAGGTTGGTTATATCAATACATTTTGTTTGTCTTACGAGCTTGCCATGTTCGAGTTTAGTATTAAAGTGCATCTTACATCTCACCATTCTATCCAGAGAAAGTCGAAGATGAATGAGCTGGTGCCAGGCGTTTGACACCCTTAATGGAACTTCTGGAGTCTCTCGAACGAGATATGTCGTGGACTGGGCGTTTTACCGCTACCACAGATGATGAAAACGCCGGTGGCAGGTGTTTAATGGCAGGAACAGAAATTATAGTAGCAGACGATGAAGATAACTCATGGAAGGGTCTTTTTACCCCTGTAGCACCAGAATGAAATGAGTTCGTGGAGACGAAACTGCAACAATGCTGGGACCATATATTGAATGTGATGAAGATAAAGAACCACGTCTTACTCGAATTGAGGAATGAGAAGAAATTAAAGATTGAGCTACAGGCGAAGACACATTGAGGCTCGGAAATGCTGGCGAATTAGGGGGAGAATGGATAATTGTCCTTGGAACAATATCAGCATCGAATGAAGACTGAGACAATAGCGTTTCAGAGACAGAAATAGGAAAAGGTCTGGAATTTTTCTCAGACGAAGCAAAATACGGAGTTAGGTTAATACTTTCCTCAGTGTCATGAGGTTGTGATTGATGAAGTGCACGTGCTTTTGGGGCCAATAATTGCATCTATATCTCGAGCGAAATATTTTCTACATTGCTGCATATGAGCGTATAAACTTTCACCATTTTCTTTCTTCAAAACTACGTTATTATTATATAATTTAAAAACTTCGAAGGGCCCTTCATATAACGGAGCAAATTTTCTAACCAAGGTATCAGCTACCGAGGATTGGAAGTGTTTCAAGTAGGGCTAAATCCCGAACCTGCAAATCAGGTTTCCAACGTTTCTTGTTATAGTTCCGAGCTTGTGCTGCTTGAGCATTCATCATTGCGGCCTGGGCCTTAGCTGCCAAAATACGGACAGAGTCGGGAGTTGGTCGTTGATTGTTTTCATCAATAATGCTAGTTAGATTTTCGAAAGGGTTACGAATCTTACGACCCAAGTACGCATATTTCGGCCGGAGTAAGCTTAGTGCTTTCATGCATCGACGAGCGAAGAGCGTAGCAAAAGAGATCTAAATGCTCGTCCCAACGCTTGTGGTTATCCTTGACATAAGTGGCAATCATTTTAATTAAAGTACGGTTAAGCCTGTCGGCGGGATGTGACTGAGAATGATAGGGGGAGATGAATTTATGTTTGATTTGTAGCCTCGCACACATTCTATTAAAAATATCAGAAATAAACTGAGCACCATTATCAGATATTTAACAATTAGGGGCCGTAAATCTAGCAAATACATTATGAATTAGAATATCACAAAATGAGTCTGCAGTAGCAGATTTAAGGGGGAATACTTCCACCCACTTAGAGAACGTATCAGTAATAACTAAAATGTAACGAGATTTAGTCTTATGGGACATAGAGTATGGTCACAGTAAATCAGCAGATAAGACGTCTAGAACATATTTACTAGCGCTAGAAATAAGATGACCGGCCGGTTTGTTATTATTATAATTATATCTTTGACAACAGTCACAAGATTAAATGTATGCGAGCGTATTTTGATACATGCCCGGCCAGAAGGCAACGTTTCGAAGCTTAACACGAATTTTTCGTATACCTAAATGGCCGGGAAAAGAAATGTCATGAAACTCGTGTAACACAGCCATTCGGAGAGCCTGAGGTATAGACGGACGACACTCCGCCCCAGAGGAAAAACCTTTAGTATAGTACAGAAGGCTATCAATAATTTCAAAATTTTTAGACCGCCCCGCTAAGGAGCTCCTGATAACAAATAGTTATAAATTTGGTTATACGTCAATTCGTCGCGTGCGTCAATTCGTCGCGGACAAATTCGTCGACTACGTCAATTCGTCGCGGACCAATTCGTCGCGTGCGTCAATTCGTCGCGGACAAATTCGTCGACTACGTCAATTCGTCGCGGACCAATTCGCCGCGTTTACAAATTTTGGTTATATACAAAACAATGCAGGAAAACGTACGATTTCGAACGTCTTTCGCCCTCATCAAATTTATAAGGTTTGGACACTCAGACAGGATAGGAAAATTACGCTTTTTTTGGCACTAAAAATATTAGACGGTAGACGGCTTTTGGAACGGGTCGGGGCCCGGTTGGTCAGAGCCCCCCACATACAAAATTTTCGTAAAATCTACAGTTTTCAATTCAGAACCACCAAATGTGTTATACTATCTCATGGTATTCTAACTTAGACTGTAGACGGTTTTTGGAAACGGTCGGAGCCTAGGGTTCAGAGAGAGACCCCCCCCTCCCCCCATACAAAATTGTCGTAAAATCTAGTTTTCAATTTAGAACCACCAAATTTGGTATACTATATCATGGTACTCTAACTTAGACGGTTTTCGGTTTCGGAACGGGTCGGACCCCCCCCCATACAAAATTTTCGTGAAATCTAGTTTACATTTTAGAACCACCAAATTTGGTATCTCATTGTACTCTTTCTAACTTAGACGGCAGACGGTTTTTGAAAGAGTCAATGCCCGGGGTTCAGAGCCCCATCATAACAAATTTCGCAAAATATAGTTTTCAATTTAGAACTACCAAATTTGGTATACTATCTCATGGTACTCCAACTTAGACGCTAGACGGTTTTTGGAACGGGTGCCATGGGGGTCAGAGCCCCTCACATTCAAAATGTTCGTAAAATCTACAGTTCTCAATTCAGAACCACCAAATTTGTTATACTATCTCATGGTGTTTTAACTTAGACTGTAGACGGTTTTTGGAAACGGTCGGAGCCCAGGGTTTAGAGCCCCCCCCCCCATTTAAATTTGCCGTAAAACCTACAGTTTTCAATTTAGAACCACTAAATTTGGTATACTATATCATGGTACTCTAACTAAGACGGTAGACGGTTTTCGTGACAGGTCGGGGCCCAGGGGGTCAGAGCCCCCATACAAAACTTTCGTGAAATCTGCAGTTTTCATTTTAGAACTACCAAATTTGTTATATTATCTCATGGTACTCTAACTTAGACGCTAGATGGTTTTTGGAACGGGTCGGGGCACGGGGTCAGAGCACCCCCCCCCCCCAAAAAAAAACATTTTCGTAAAGTCCACAATTTTCAATTTAGAACCACCAAATTTGGTACACTACCTCGCGAAACTCGAACTTAGACGGTAGACGGTTTTCGTGACAGGTCGGGGCCCAGGGGGTCAGAGCCCCCGATACAAAATTTTCGCCAAATCAACAGTTTTCATTTTAGAACCACCAAATTTGGTATACTATCACATGGTACTCTAACTTAGACGATAGCCGGTTTTTGGAACGGGTCAAGGTCCGGGGGTCAGAGCCCCCTACATCATACAAAATTTTCGTAAAATCTAGTTTCCAATTCAGAATCACCAAATCTGGTATACTATCTCATGATACTCTAACTTAGACTGAAAACGGTTTTTGGAAGATGTTGGAGACAGGGGGTCAGAGCCCCCCCCCCTACAAAATTTTCGTCAAATCTACAGTTTTCAATTTAGAACCACCAAATCTGGTGTACTATCTCATGGTACTCTAACGTAGACGGTAGATGGTTTTTGTAACGGATCGGGGTCCGGGGGTTTCAAAGCCCCCAATAAATTTTTCCTAAAATCTACAGTTTTCAATTTAGAACTACCAAAATTGGTAACTATCTCATGGTTATCTAACTTAGACGGTAGATCGTTATGGTAAGGTGTCGGTACCCGGGGTCAAGGGGAAGGGGCATACAAAATTTTCGTAAAAAGTTCCATTTTTTACTTTTAAGATCTGCAACACAATTCAGCACCCCAATACCCTATCTACGTTCTAAGGCGCTCTTTGAACTTTTGAGGCCCTTGCGCCATAAACCACCAACTAACCAACCTAAGGTCTAAGTTAGAGACCGTAGATAACAATAAAGTGCAAAAATATGCGGTTAATGGTGTATTAAAAACACAAATCAATATAGTTTAGCTTTCACTACCAACGGGCGGCTTATCAGGCATAAATATAATTTAATGTAAATAGACAGTTCCACATATTTGAAATTCAAAATGGTAAGAAAAAGATGATCAATGCCAATGTCAAGTCGTACGCATGCGACATCACATAGGTACATTACATTTCTGTGTCACGGGATTCACAGAAGCACACGCCAGATGTACGGCAGTTCTGTCTCCTCGAAGGCAAGTATTCCCATTCCTTTTTCTTTCTTCTGTTTCACAAAATTAAATTAACTAAATCAAAAAATTTAAAATGAGTTCAGTGGAAAATTGCAGGAATATCTTTTTCATTCATTAACTTCCACCTGCTCAACTTGGTGATTCCACAAATAGTAATATGTACCTGGCAAATAACTGGTATCCCTGCTAGTACAAATTATATTAATGATTTCTTTGCGTCCAGTTCAATCTAGTATGTCCACAAGAGTGTTTGGGGCCGTATGAAAAATACATTTCAACGTGTGCCGCTACGGTGGCGAAGTGATCTAGGCGCTGGCTTCTGACCACTCGTCGATAAGGGTCCTGGTTCAAATCCTGGTGATTCATGGACGCTGTGACCCAAAACTAGGAACGTCCAACTGCTTATTGCCCACTGAATTGATCACGGTGGTCGCTAAACCCCAACTAAAAAAAAAGACTGCGACGTGTCCATTTCTATTTGTTATGGAGCCGTATGAAAAGTACGTTTTTGATATCAACGTGTCCACTTCCATGTAGGCTGGCCGCAAAATGTTAGGGGACCGTACAAAATTGCACTTTTGTTTTCGCCTTGTCAACGCTTCGGTATATGGTTGAAGTATACGTATATATATAGTTGGGCCATTTCAGCACGTAGTTTGGTTTATATAGAAAATAAATATAATGTTACATTTTTACTCAGTTACAAAACATTAATCCCAAAGGCTATTTCTATTTCTTGAAATCTTTAATCCGCCGTGCTCATATTCACAATGTTAACATAACATGTCAAGTTATTAATGTTGCAGTTTTACTCTGTCACAAAACTTTAATTACAAGACCTTAGGCGTAACCTTTTTTAGGAATTTTTAGTCCGATGTATTAAAAAGGTTTCAATAACATGCCAAGGTTATGGTACTGCGTTTTGACAGAGGCACAAAAATTAATAAACAGGCCTTAAGCTTTTTTATCAGTTTTTAATCAACTGTGCTCATATACATAAAACTTTCAGAGAAAGTCAAGTTTATTGTGTTGCTCTTTTACTAAAGTACAAAACTATAAACAGCCATTAACTTTCACCCGCTGAACTTGGTGATTCCTCAATTCATCTATTAACAAGTCTTTTAAGTGATTGTATGCCAGGGTCATATTGATAATGTTTGATGACGAGTCAGGTTATTGATGTTGCACTTATTAAAGATTTTTAAAAAGGTATAGAGGCTAATAATTATTGTTTGAAGCCTAAGTAAAAGCTAATTTTTAACTTAACTTGTCATGAAATCCTTATGAATATGGCATTTATTTTATTTTGTACATTTTACATAGCATGTGCATTTTGTTTATGTTTGTGACTTGTGATTGCATTTTGAATTTTTATTTGTTTCACATTTTGGATTACTTTTTGACATTTCATGTTTTGGACATGTTATTTTGAAAATTTTGTTTTTTTTAATTTTGCGTTGTGTTTTACATTCTTGCATCTTCAGAGGAATTACATTCTTGAAAAAATTCAAATACAAGTTAGTAAATGGTATAATTGAATTAGTGAAAAATACCAGTAAATTTTAGTAAAGGGTAGAACTATAAGAAATTCCTCTTAAAAAGTCTAGCACGTTAACATTGTCTCTGTGCACCAAAGAAGTTTGAATTCCTTTTTATCTTGCCAGCGTTTCTCTTCTGGGTGAATTTGTTCGAATCTGTGCTAAAACTCTTTCGATTTTAGCCATAGTTGTCTCTGCTCTTTTGTAATTTCACTGATTATTTTTGTACAGTCACAGTTTTTTCTCTCCCAGAATTGTATTCCAGTGCCTGTACCATCCTTCAAGTTTGTTTTGTGTTCTGGGAAAGCCAAGTAAATTGTTTTCACTTACTGACCAAATTGTTGGTGGGAAAAGCGGAGAGCTTCTCCTACCACGAAATTTTCCAAGAACATAATTTTTCCCAAACTACTGAACTACAGAATCTGCATATTCTAGTAAAATTGATTTCACTTCTTCAAAAGGAGCTGGAATTTCATCAGATGAAAAAAATGCGAGTGCTTGCAAATGTCTGACTTTGAGAGCAAACTCACTGTTTTCCCCATATTCCGAGGCTATGCCAGAGGATGGATATTCCTCAGCACATTTTTTCCGAGATGAAACCAACAACATTTGTGTGTGCTGCTTCCAAATTCCTTTTTAGCAGCATTATAATGGTAGCTATTTCAAAATCTATCATTATGCGTATATTGTGGTGCAAGCTGAATATCATAGTCTGATGCATAGTCTTGTAAATCCTGCAAAAATATTGTATAATAGTACGTATTATATTCTTTATTCTTGCTGGAAAGTAACCCATAAACTAGTGGGACAAGTCTTTGCATCTTTGGATTTGTTTCAACCATAGCATGAATTGTATATAATTGCCTAAAAAGGGTTGGACAAGTTTCAAATGTCCCATCCATAATCCAGAGTGGTGCTTCTTTAAGCTTTCGTAAATTATTTTCTGTTAAAAATAAAATAATTCTTTGATCTCCAAATACGCCATCTCTGCCAAGAAATTTTGCACGATCTCTTTCCTGTAAATCTATTGGGGCATCGATCCCTTCTGAAGTCGTAGGCTCTGCAGGCATGTCTTCTCTTCGTATTTGTTTTACAACTTGCCTTAGTGCATCCATATTAGGCATGTAAGCTGCATTTACTGTAGCCATAGACGTTACCACGGTTTGAATAATTTGTGCAGGGGCTTCGTCCGTATTTCTCACTCGTTCTTTTACTTGTGCTCATGCAACGGCAACATCACTTTTCTCCGGTCTTGGAGAATGATTATGTGATTTCTCATTGTGCATCTTGTGCTCATCTCCAATAAGAATAGTACTAGCAAAGCCAGTACAATTTCCATAATTTCTTTCAATACAGTGCCAATACTGTAAATCACCCCGCACTCTGTTATGGCAAACTAAATACCCTTTCCATTTCAGCAAATCCTTTTCTTTTTGTGGGTTAACTATGTTGCATACTTCATCTGCATAGTGCCTTCGGAAAACAATGCAATTTCTCTTTCCAAAATATTTAGAATGATATATTTCCACTATTATCACTTGACAACGCACAACGAAGGTTTTAACAAGCACGTTCCTTATTCACCAGTCAACTACAAACTGATGAGCAACCATTCAATAAAACACTCAGAATACAGACGATCACTTGAAGCCTGTCCCTCCAGTTAGGGTTTAGGCAAAGTTCAAGATTTTCGTACCTGCAGTCACAAAAAGAGGTTAAGTTTAGGGATCGGCATCTTATCTTTTGCTTTTCTAAAAGGCAGAAGTACATGTATTTTACAGCAGGGACACTCTAAGCAGGGGATCAACGGATGCGAAGCATCCGGGCGCCAGGTTCCGAGGGCAGCAGTAGGTGCGGACTGGGCCGCTGTACTCTGGGCCGGTAGGCGTCATGCTAATTCTCAAAAATAAATTCAAATTTTTTTCTGTGCTGCATCATGCGTATGAAAGAAAATTGTTATACTGAAAAGACAATTTATTTACCCCATAACGTATTAAAAAAAAGACCTACGTCCCTACGTGCCAAATGGTCTGTAAGCCAAACACAGTTTTTCATGCAACACCTCCCCCGACTTTCTAAGTTCAGATCCGTCTTGTTCGACTTATTTCCTGTATCACCCCTCTTTCGATAATTGTAGTTAATTGCCGTGAAACAGGTGTTTTACTTAATTATTATATTTGCACTTTTAAGGTATTAACCTCTTGCAAAGTGCGCATAGTTTACGTGCAATTCATAAATGAAAAAACCATTAGGAAGAACCATTCACTCACCATAAAGATCATGGTAACCTCCAATGACCACACACTTCCAACACGTCATTCATCGTGATGTAACTGGGCTTCCACAGGTTTACAGACTTCTTGCTTACGCTTCTTATTTTCGGGTGTGAAACATCGTTTTTTTTTTTTTCTCTTTTGCCTTATAAGATGTTACTATAATGCTTGTCAATTCGATAAAAATCACACATACAACTCATTCATACCAAGTAAAAACTATGTACATAACCTTACATTCACAGGTGATTAAACCTTGGTCAACTCTAATTATCAAACTCCTCCTCCTGTTTCACAACCTCTGCTACTCCCACTGCAAGTGTCACACCCATTCAGCCCCACACATCCAATCCTCTAGTACTTTTGACAGGTCCCTGTCATCTTCAGGAGGCAGGTGTGTCTCACCCGCCCACCACAGCTCAAGTGAGCAGAGCCATCGAGGCCCGGGCTCCAGTCGCTATCTCTGAATCGTTGTGTCTCTGGCGCCATCTATTGTCATTGCTGCTCTTTTTTCCCTCTTTCTTTTTATGCTGCTGTTCAATTTATTGAACAGTTCAATTTATTGAACAGTTCAATTTATTGAACAGTTCAATTTATTGAACAGTTCAATTTATTGAACAGTTCAATTTAATTTAACAGTTCAATTTATTGAACAGTTCAATTTATTGAACAGTTCAATTTATTGAACAGTTCAATTTATTGAACAGCAGCATAAAAAGAAAGAGGGAAAAAAGAGCAGCAGGGACAATAGATGGCGCCAGAGACAACGATTCAGAGATAGCGACTGGAGCCCGGGCCTCGATGGCTCTGCTCACTTGAGCTGTGGTGGGCGGGTGAGAGACACCTGCCTCCTGAAGATGACAGGGACCTGTCGAAAGTACTAGAGGATTGGATGTGTGGGGCTGAATGGGTGTGACACTTGCAGTGGGAGTAGCAGAGGTTGTGAAACAGAAGGAGGAGTTTGATAATTAGAGTTGACCAAGGTTTAATCACCTGTGAATGTAAGGTTATGTACATAGTTTTTACTTGGTATGAATGAGTTGTATGTGTGATTTTTATCGAATTGACAAGCATTATAGTAACATCTTATAAGGCAAAAGAGAAAGAAAAAAAAAAACGATGTTTCACACCCGAAAATAAGAAGCGTAAGCAAGAAGTCTGTAAACCTGTGGAAGCCCAGTTACATCACGATGAATGACGTGTTGGAAGTGTGTGGTCATTGGAGGTTACCATGATCTTTATGGTGAGTGAATGGTTCTTCCTAATGGTTTTTTCAGGTGTTTTACGTTGGGGTGTATTCCCGTGTGCCCTGAAGGCGGTGGGGAAAAGTATTCCATCAAAAGCAACAGAAATCCAATGCCACAGCAAAACTTTGTTCGTTGCCATTACATTCAAGCAATTTAGGCGAAGTAGGAAGTGTGTTTTTCTACTACGACACCAGAAGATTGTCGCGGATTCTCAGGCAATTATGGTACAGATGTGTCTTTAGGACTTCTCTTTCAAGACGTCCAAAGGCCGGCACTAGGGGATCGGGAGGGATACAGTGCGGTTATTCTTTTTTGTTGGAGTTAGACATTCCTAAGCTCATTCTTCCTCAAAACTTCGCCTGGTTACCAGTAAGTACTGTCTGATGCCTCAACCATTGCCCAGATTTGTTGTTTTTGTTTTCATTCTTTGAGTTAACAGCGGGAAAATATCTGAACTGCGTTGTTTCAGTTGGAAATATTTTTTTTTACTTCAGCAACAGGGCTTCGCGTATCATTGCAAAATACTTCGATAGAATAGACATACCTTACATAAAGAGTTTACATGAGAAAATAGATTAATAATAAGGAAAATATTTTAAAACCAAGAAAAGAAATTGCGGAGCCAAAAAAGCTAGGTAGAGGAAACATAAGGCTCTGAGAAAAAGTTCATATTTAAAGAAACTTGTAGTCGCTTAATGAGTAAGTGGTATAAATCAATACAAAATCATGTGCTGTATTTGAAAAAAAAATTATAAGCAAGCAGGCATCGTGACTGTCCACAGTTTCCCCTTTTCATCCCGTCGACATTACAACCACCATAGAAAATCAAATAACCAAAACATAACAAAAATACCCATACAAAGTAAAATGCCCAAAACATAAAAACAAGTAACCACACAAAATGAAATGCCCAAAACATTAAAAAACTGCAACCATACAAAATAAAATTCCCAAAACATGGTAAGAAATTCTGTTAAAAGCACAATGAAGACAAACAATAGGAGAAATGTTTGTTTTTAAAACTTAATACGAGTGTCAAAACTGAAATAAAAAAAATAAAAAATAAATATTCCAAATTTCATTGTTACTTTAGATATTTTGACCTGTTGACATTTCGTAAATTGTACTTGCACTCGGTAAAAAAATATTACTTACAAGGACTCTTTAGTAACTTAATCGCTGTGGTCATATTTATAAGGTTTGCATAACAAATAAAGTTAATAATGTTGCGCTTTCACTTAGGCACCAAATATTAATTATTGGCCACTAGGCTTAGGCCTTTTAAAGAATTTTTAATAAGCGTAACACTATTAAATTGATTTGTCATGCAAACCTCAAATGATAACAGCATTATAAAAATTACTAAAAATTCATATGCCTAGGCTTTGGGCGTATCTTTTTCAACAGAATTAATTTGATTTTCTATGAAAACAATATAAATATCAGCTCGGAGAACTGAAAACTATCAAAAAGCCCTAGGCCTAGAGTCTGCTTAATAGTTTTAACCTCAGTAAAACGCATTGCTAAAATCTTGGACTTCTATGCAAACCTAATGAAAATTTGCACGGCAGACTGAAAATTGCTAAAAAGGCCCAGGCCTAGGGCTTTATAATTATTGTTTTGTATCTGACTAAAAGTGTAACATTATCTTTAGTTCTTAGTAGCAGGGGTACTCTGTATTTCCCGGGTAAATATTACTATTTGTAAAATCACCAAATTCAGTGGGTGAAAGTTAATGAATGAAAAAGGTATTTCCATAAATTTCCAATAAACGTATTTTAATTTTTTTATTTAGTTAATTTAATTATAGGAAACAAAAGAGAATTTACATTACATTGTATTTCTGCCTGAAAAGGCAACTGTTGGTGGTGAAAGCTAACGTTTATTAATGTGTTTTTAATACACCATTAACCGGATATTTTTGCACTTTATTGTTATCTACGGCCTCTAACTTAGACCGTAGGTGGGGTAATGGAGTGCTGTATTGGAATGCAGTTCTTAAGAGTAAAAAATGTAATTTTCATGAAAATGTTTAATGGGACCCCTTCACACTGGGCACCGACCCTTTCCGTCTGCGGTCTAAGTTAGAATACAATGAGGTAGTATACCAAAATTGGTCGTTCTAAATTGGAAACTGTAAATTTTGCAAAAATAATTTTGTATGGGGGGCTCTGACCCCCTGGCTCCAACTGCTTCCAAAAACCATGTACAGTTGAGTGATTTAATACATGTTAAGAATTCTAGTATTAGTCCAAGACTTTACACAAAAATATACGAAAAATTAAGGATTTTCCAAGCTCTGGAAAGGGAACAAAAAATTAGCAAGTTTCCGGGATTTCATGGGCTGTGATAACTCAGCACATGGCCAGAGATACTTAGATATCCAAAAGATACTGAAAACCCATGGAAGAAATGCAACAATATTGAAAATATTCAAGAAACACTCTCCAAAATGTTTAATGAATATTAGAATCCGAAAAAACATGAAAATCAACTTTACACACACATTATTCAAAAGGTCATTTCACTGAGATGTTCGATTTCCATAGTATATCTGATGCTTTCCGCAATCTGTAGCGGACCAACAATTTCCGTAGTGACTCTGGAGAATCCGTAGTAGTTGTAGTCTCTGAATATCATCATGGCTGTTCAATGTATTCGTGGATGAATGCATGTGCCATTCCAAAATAGACAATACTGATTTGTCTTGGTAATTTCGGTTTGTATAAGTTGTATGCTCGTGGCACACAGCACTGTTGGCAGAGAGCAAAACTGAGTACTGAATGCCAAATGATCAGTCTAAATGGTACAGAGTAAAACAAGGTGAGTGAGTTTGTGCATTTTGGAAGCATGTTTGACAGATTAGATGGAGAAATCAGTAGAAGAGTGAATTCTGCTTTGAAACTGCCTTGAGAAGAATTTACAGGACAGATGGGTTCTAGAAAAAAGTTCCAAATGGCCGCATATGAAAGTGTGCTTGTCCCTATTCTTTTGCATGGTAGTGAACTTTGGGTACTACAGAACAGACATTAATCTGTGTGCTAGAAAAATGCATTACTCGTGTGAGGTTTTTTGGTACAACACATTCTGATTATGTGAGAAATGAAGATGTGTTCCAGATGTGTAATGTAAACCACAACGTTGTTAGTAAGATGGAAGCAAATATTCCGTGGTATTGGGTTGTCGGAAAAGTCATGACGTATTTTGGCACCCAATGGCGGTTGGGCGATTTTGGAAGTACTAGAGGCATGTGCAGCTCTGTGATCGCTATGGCATTCGAGAGGTGCCAATTCTAGCTGCAGTCTAAAGGGAATAGTGAGCGATTTGGTTGATCTGCAGAGATTTGACATCAAGTTGAAGATGGAAGACCAAACTGTGCATTTTCGCCATATTTTACTGTTTTACTTCCGTAAAGGAAAGAACACGCGTCAAGCTTGTGAAAAGTTGTGTAAAGTGTACGGTGATAATGCTCTACAAGAACGTCAGTGCCAGCGGTGGTTCGCAAAATTTCGTGCTGGTGATTTTGACCTCAACGATGCTCCTTGATCGGGGAGGCCAACCGAGGTTGACGATGACCAAATCAAGGCATTGATCGAGTCAAACCTACGTTACATGACATGAGAGATTGCAGACACATTGCACATCCATCACTCAAGCATTCATGACCACCTGAAGAAGCTGGGATACGTAAGGAAGCTCGATGTGTGGGTTCCTCATGAACTCAAAAGCAGCTCAATTGATGGCACATATAAACATCTGCGATATGCTCATTAAACGTGAGGAAAACGATCCTTTTTTGAAGCGACTGATAACTGGTGACGAAAAGTGGATTGTGTACAAAACATGTGCTGCGCAAACGGTCTTGGTCCCGACGTGCTGCTTCACCTCAAACGACATCCAAAGCAGACATTCATCAGCGGAAGGTTCTGGTCTCAGTGTGGTGGGATTTTAAAGGTGTCATGTTTTTCGAGCTCCTACCACGGAACCAAACAATCAATTTGAATGTGTACTGTCGGCAATTGGACAGTTTGAATGAATCCATCATCCAGAAATGTCCAGAGCTCGTTCATCGTAAAATTGGTGTGTCCCATCACGACAACGCGAGACCACACACAAATTTGATCACCAGCCAAAAATTATTGGAGCTTGGGTGGGATGTGTTGCCACACCCAGCATACTCTCCTGACCTTGCGCCGTGAGACTTCCACTTGTTTCGCTCTCTTCAACAGTCCTTGCATGGTATAACGTTCAATTCAGATGAGGCTGTAAATCAGCACCTTGTACAGTTTTTCGCTACGAAAGACAGGTCCTTCTATGAACGAGGCATTCTGCAGCTCACTGAAAGATGGCAAAAGGTTATCAAACAAAACGGGCATTATATCATTGATTGATCTTTGTTCATTCTATCAATAAATGACCTTTGCAAAACATGGCTAAAAATACGGCATGACTTTTCCGACAACCCAATAGTTTCAGAATGAATAATGTGGTCGATGCCTAAGAGCATATCTTCAGCTCATGTGATGGGGGGGGGGGGGGAGATGGCCAAGAAAATCAGGGGAGGACCAGATTCAAGACTGTCAGCATGAGAAAAAACATAATGAGATCTTATATAAGGAGTGTGATAGTTATCAGTGAAACTCAAGTTGTGTGCCAAGATTGCTGTAAATGGTGATGTTTAATACATTAACAGTAAGTAAAATCCAACTTTGGCAGATGATCTTTCTTTGAGGAGATAACCTCTAAACTTGACATAACAGCTTACTGATATCTATGTACTATAATGTTAAAAATGACATGAACAATAATATTTTTGCACACATCATTCTACTCAAATTGCTGTACAACATTAGGTTTGTAAATATAGAGAAAAAAATAAACTTCAATTATCATCTAGAAAAATTTTAATCATTTAATATTAAAACAGAAAACTTTTGGCAAACATTATTAAAAATGTGCTTTTCAAAATACCTTACATCAATACAAATGAAGAAAAATTTCTCCTTAAAATCTATTAATATTCATAACTAATTATAAATCTTTTTTGCTTGAGTCATTCTCTCAGAGCATAATTTTTAGGAAGATCGTAAAAATCAGCAAAAAATTACTTTAATGACTGGAGTTCCAAAACATAGCTATCCATTTTTGCAGACAATATTGATTTTTTATGTGACACTGAAATGCCAAAAATTAAAAACCATTATAAGCTTTTGTATTTGGCAGTACCATTTGCAGAAAAATTTCTGCATACCACTTGAGAATTTACCTGAAAGCTGTTTGAGATGGAAATTTGGAGAGTTTTATATTCTTTTATTTTTTCTATCTTAAAACAGTTCTCCCTTGAGGGACTTACAAAAACTGAGAAAGTTTCCTACATATATATTTCAAGAGCAGCATACACTCATTTTCACAGGAAAAGACATTTGTAATTTTTTTCCAAATTTAATGGCTTTTCTTATCTATTTGATAGAGGCTCTGGGTTTTCTGCATCATGCTGCCATCTACTGTGCACTTTTGAAAAACCATTTCCTCATGGTTTTATTTTATATATATATATATATATATCATCATTGTCAACCATTATCAATCCACTGCTGGACAAAGGTCTCCCCAAGTTTCTTCTACAATGGTCTATCTTGTGCTAGTCTCTTCCATGTTACTCCCGCATACTTTTGAATTTCATCCGCCATCTCCCATGTGGTCTTCTTCTGGGTCTTTTTCTGTCCCTTGGAATCCAGTCTAAAATTTCAGCTGTCCATCGATGGTCTGTCCTTTTGGCAATATGTCCAGCCCTTGCCATTTCAGGGATTTTACTCTGATCATGTCTTCCACTCTTATCATTTTTCTGATCCACGAGTTCCTCTTCTTATCTCTCCTGGATACACCAAGCATGCACCTCTCCATGCTTCTTTGAGTTGTCTGCAGCCTTTGTATGTCTCTTTTAGTTTAGGTCCACGTCTCTGCACCATACGTAAGCACTGGAAGGATGCATTGATCAAACATTTTTCTTTTAAGACATAATGGCATATTGCTCTTGAAAATTATGCTGTTTCTTCCAAAAGCTCTCCAGGCAAGTTTTGTACGCCAATTAATTTCTTCATCAATGTGACCCTCACTTGATATCTGCTGTCCAAGATAAACATACGTGTCTGTTATCTCCAGCTTTTCTCCATCAATTGATAAATCTTCATTCCTTGTAAAAGCATTGAACATCACTTTCGTCTTCTGAAAGTTCATTTTTAATCCCACTTCTTTAATCTTGTCACCAAATTCCTGGATCATACTCTGCAGCTCTGATGGGGTAGTTGCAAAAATGACTATGTCATCAGCAAAACGAAGGTGGGTTAGATAATCTCCATTAACCTTTATCCCTTTGTTTTCCCAGTTCATTGATTGAAAGACATTTTCCAATGTGGCATTAAAGAGCTTCAGAGATGTGGTGTCACCTTGTCTCACTCCTTTCCAAAGCCATTGTAACTGCTGATGGTTTCACGGAATCAAAGGCCTTTTCATTGTCAATAAAAGCCATGCACAATGGAAGTTCATATTCCCTCGCTCTTTCAATTAGTTCTCTCAATACGTGGATATGATCTATTGTGCTGTAGCCACTCCTGAATCCAGCTTGTTCTTTCGGTTGAGCCATGTTCAGTGTTACCTTCAAACGGTGTGAAAGAACTTTAGTGAAGATTTTATAAACCACTGATAGGAGGCTGATAAGTCTGTAGTTCCTGAGATCCTCAATGCCACCTTTTTTATGTAGCAGGATCATTGTAGCACTGTTCCAATCCTCAGGAATCTTCCCTTCATTAAGGCATCGAGTGAAAATGTGGGCGAGTACTGTTTCGATTTCTCCACTTGCTTCTTGTATGATGTCTACAGTAATTCCATCTTCTCCTGGAGATTTTCCCCGCTTCATGTTCTTGATTGCATGTGCAGCTTCTGCTGGGAGGACTGGAAAAACTCTGGTACTGGTACCTTCCATGATGTCTGGAGTACATGTATCATCCCTTTCATATAATTTGGAGTAGAAATCTTTCACTCTTGTCAAAATTTCGCCTCTATTTCTTGTTACAGAACCATCTTCTTTTCTCAGTGCCATAATCTGTTTTCTTCCCTTACTGAGATGTCCCTTTGCTATCTTTAGGCTTTGGTTGTTTTCAATTGCTTTCCTCACTAGTTCACAGTTGAATTTCCTTACGTCTTCAGTGATACTTTTTCGTACTGTCTTGCATAGCTCTATATATTCCACTTTGGAAGTCACATCTTCTTTAGTTGTCCTCGTCTCTCTTCTTTTTTGCATCAACATTTTGGTTTTTCCTGATGATTTGTTCACATGCAACTTGTTCTTAGACCCAGCTAATTTTGTTGCTGTTTCCATAAAAGCTTTGGTTACTTTTCTGTTAACTTCAGAAATATCCACTTCTTCCGATGTTAGGCCTTCTAAAGCAGAGAATCTGTTCTTCAGTTGCAACTTGAAGGTATTATGGTGTTTTTTAAGGTTGGTTATGTCAATACATTTTGTTTGTCTTATGAGCTTGCCACATTCGAGTTTAGTGTTGAGGTGCATCTTACATCTCACCAATCTATGGTCACTACCTGTGTTGAACTTGTTTAGCACACTGCAGTCTTCTATGACAAATTTTTTGTTACACATAATAAAATCAATCACACTTTTCGTCCCATTTGGATGTCTCCATGTCCATTTCCTGTGTGTCTTTTTCTTGAAAAAGGAGTTCAAGATGAAAAACCCTTCTGCCTCTGCAAACTCAACAAGAGTATTTCCACGCTGGTTTCTGTTGCCGTGACTGAATTTACCTACTGAAGTTTCATTCTGTTGCTGTTGCCCTAATTTTTCCATTGAATATATATATGGGATGCAATGCCACTAAAGGAGCTCTGACGACCGCCAGTAGTGGTATAACTATACCATCGGGATCAGAGGAAATGCTATCCCACACTCACCAATCCGCTTGGCCAGCATGGTGAGTTATGGCCAAACCCCTCCAAAATGACTCCACAACTTAAATCTTGGCCCTCAGTCTCCGGCAGCTGGAATGTACCTGGCCAAGGCAGCAGTCAGTGCGACATGAAGGCAGAGGGTGCTAAGAATCACCGGAGGACCTGACTAGGCTGCCATTTGATGCTGACCTTGGCTACTTACAACGGACACTCCTTATCTTATGATTCAAAGCTTCTTGAATTGGAAGAGGAACTACAAAGGATCAAGTGGGATATCGTCGGGCTAAGTGAGGTAAGGAGAAAAGGAGAAGATCTCATTGAACTTAAAAGTGGACATCTTTTCTACTATCGTGGGACAGATACTGGCAGAACTAGCGGTGTTGGATTTATAATAAACAAGAAACTGAAGGATAAAGCTGTAGAAATTGAAAGTTCTTCTGACAGAGCTGCACGACTTGTTATCCAACTCTCGAGAAGATACCAGGACCCAGATTATTCAAGCTTATGCTCCCACCACAAGTCACCATGAAGAAGAAATTGAAGAATTTTACGAGGAAATTCGGAATCTAAATAACAAAGGCAAACAGCACTTGAAGATCATTATGGGTGATTTCAATGCAAAAGCAGGGCAACAGCAACAGAATGAAACTTCGGTTGGTAAATTCGGTTACAGGAACAGAAATCAACCTGGAAATACTCTCGTAGAATTTGCAGAAGCAGAAAGGTTTTTCATCATGAACTCCTTTTTCAAGAAAAAGCCACACAGGAAATGGACATGGAGATATCCGAATTTTATTATGTGTAACAAAAAATTCACCATCGAAGACTGCAGTGTGCTAAACAAGTTCAACACAGGTAGTGACCATGGATTGGTGAGATGTATGATGCACCTCAACACTAAACTCGAACGTTGCAAGCACATAAGACAAACAAAATGTACTGACATATCCAATGTTAAAAAACACCATACCATCAAATTGGAACTGAGGAACAGATTCTCTGCTTTAGAAGGCCTAACATCGGTAGAAATGGATATTTCTGAAGTTAACAGAGAACTCACCAAGGCTCTTATGGGAACAACAACAAAAATTGGTGGTACTAAGAACAAGTTACATATGAAGACAATTTCAGGAAAAACAGAAATGCTGATGCAAAAGAGAAGGGAGATGAGGACAAATAAAGACGTAACTCCCAACGTGGAATATATAGAGCTATGCAAGACAGTGCAAAAAGGTATCACTGAAGACATAAGGAAATTCAATTGTGAACTAGTGAGGAAAGCAATTGAAAACAACAAGAGCCTGAAGAGAGCAAAAGGACATCTCAATAAGGGAAGAAAACATATTATGGCTTTGAGAAAAGAAGATAGTACTGTAACAATAAACAGAAGCGAAATTTTGACAAGGGTGACAGATTTCTATTCAAAACTATATGAAAGGGATGATACATCTATTCCAGATAGTACGACAGGTACCAGTGCCAAAGTCCCCCAATCCTCCCTGCAGAAGTCACATATGCAATTAAGAACATGAAACGGGGAAGAGCTCCTGGAGAAGATGGAATTACCATGGACATTATACAAGAAGCAAGTGGAGAAATTTAAACTACACTCGCCCAAGTTTTCACTAGATGTCTTAATGAAGGGAAGATTCCTGAGGATTGGAACAATTCTACAATGATCTTGCTCCATAAAAAAGGTGATATTGAGGATCTCAGGAACTACAGGCCCATCAGCCTCCTTTCAGTGGTTTATAAAATCTTCACTAAGGTTCTTTCACATCGCTTGAAGGCAACACTAGACATGGCCCAACCAAGAGAACAAGCTGAATTCAGGAGTGGCTACAGCACTACAGATCGTATCCATGTACTGAGAGAACTAATTGAAAGAACAAGAGAATATGAACTCCCATTATGCATGGCTTTTATTGACTATGAAAAGGCCTTCAATTCCGTGAAACCATCAGTAGTAACAATGGCTTTGAAATCCTGCGGTATTGAAGATGCATACATTAGCATTATTAATATCATCTATGAAAATGCAAGTGCAAAGTTTTGGATATTTGAGGATACAGCACAAATAAGAATTGGAAAGGGAGTGAGACAAGGTGAAACCACATCTCCCAAGCTCTTTAATGCCACATTGCAAAATGTCTTTCAATCATTGAACTGGGAAAACAAAGGGATAAAGATTAATGGAGATTACTTAACTCACCTTCGTTTTGTTGATGACGTAGTCATCTTTGCAACTATCCCTTCAGAGCTGCAGAGTATGATCCAAGAAGTTGCTGACAAGAGTAAAGAAGTGGGATAAAAAATGAACTTTCAGAAGACAAAACTGATGTATAATGCTTTTACAAGAAACAAAGATTTATCAATTGATGGAGAAAAGCTTGAGACAACCGATTTTTACATTTATCTTGGGCAGCAGATACCAAGTGAGGGTCACATTGATGAAGAAATTAATCGGCATATAAAACTTGGATGGAGAGCTTTTGGAAGAACCAGTACAATTTTTAAGAGCAGTATGCCAGTATGTCTCGAAAGAAAAGTGTTTAATCAATGCATCCTGCCAGTGCTTATGTATGGAGCTGAGAAATTGTGGAAGAAATTTGGGGAGACCTTCATCCAGCAGTGGATTGATAATTGATGATGATGATATATATATATATATACCATTGATTAAAAGATGGAATCTATGTTCTACTGTTTTTATATCAACAATTTTGTGATTTTGTTTTCTTGAATAAAAGCAACTTTTCCTTATGAACCCTGCTTCTGAACCATTCTGACATCACTCTGTGCCCTCCTCCCTCCCAAATGGAAGTTATTCCCTTTATCTTGCAAAACTGTATTGAAGCTGTTTTTTGTTTTATTTTTCCAGTCTGATTTATGCTTTTTAAGTCTGTGTTTTAAGCAGTTGGACTTGAACACCATAAAGTAGATTGAAAAACTTGAAGAAAAAATTAGTGATGTAAACTCTCAATAAGTAACACGTTATTGATAAGAAATATTTATTTCTTTACTCCCCAAAACTGATTTATAATACATGTAAATCAGCTGATACATATTTCCTTAAATTTTTATAAACCTCTAATTCTTCTTCTCCGATGTCACACCTGTCTTGGCACACAAGTCTTGAAATTTTAACAGACAATTCCTGCAAATGAATAAGAGCTCTTAAATCTTAACAGTAAAAATAAAGGACTAGTACTTTCTGTGTATACTTGTCAGAGAAGCAATATAAACACAGGGACAACACTTTTTGTTTGTACTTCTCAGAGAACCAATGTAAATAGCACAGAAAGAGAGTAACTATTACACAAAAATACAAGGACTACATTGAAATGTCATTCAAACAAACACTAGAATAATAAAGAATAAAAAAACATATTAACGAGAAAGATTATATCAAATTAGTGGGCATAATAAGCAGATATTTTGACTCTAAAGAATTTGTTGTATGAGTAATAACTGTATTAAAGCTGTTTTAATGCAATAATCATAAAACATCTATTAGTGCACAAAATCTTGTTGCTTAAGGCTTATGGTAACTAGCAATCTATCTGCCATGGGGAATACAGTTTAACACAAAGCATATTGTTTTACATAAGTGTTTTTTAACCAATTTAAAAGGGAATATAGAAGATGTGGTTAGCTCTTGCTAGCTACGAATACTGTGACAGAAAATGCATGCAAAATATTATACAGAAAGAAATTTATCCAAATCAAAAACTTTTTTTCTTAGTTGTAAATGAATTTATGGCACCTCTATTCATCGTGTACTGTGGAATTAACTTTTTTACGAGTCCTATAGAGGTTATTATTCAAAAAATTTGACCACCAACTTTTTTGAATAATAACCTCTATAAGACCCATAAAAAAGTTAATTCCACTTTTTTTCTTTTCGATCAGACATGTGGATATGGAATATGGTTGCATGCAGAAATAAATGCTTGTAACTCCAAGTACAAAAACTGTAAATGTATGCAGTTCTTTGTCATAGTGACTGGTATCCTTTACATGAAATATTTTCCATGTAAACAAAAGGAAAAAAATCAAAATAGATTTTTTAAAGAGTTGAAAATCAGGGGGAAATATTCCTATATGTCCTCTAATGGGGAAAAAATTGTTTAATTTTAAATGCACAGTGAGCACAGTATTCTTCTCAGTGAATGGTACACAGCACAAAATAATTTTTAGCCCAATTTTTAGAAGAGGAAATATATTTGCAAGTATAAATATTCACTTTTCTGTGCATTCACTGAAAAAGAAAATATTTGCAAAATGTTTTTACAGGGGTTGGACAGAATAATGTGAACACCTGGGAAAATAAGGTTTTACGTACCTAATACGGTGTGGGATCACCTTTGGCATTCAAAACTGCCTGAATCCTCCTTGGAATGGAAGCTTACAAATTCTGGATGGTGGATAGTGGGATGTTCACCATTCTTCATGCAGAAACTGCCCCTTGAGATATAACAGAGTAAGATAACGGGATCTTACTCTGTTTTCCAACACAGACCACAGTGGCTCGATGATGTTTAAGTCTGGTGATTGGCAAGGCCAAGGAAGGTGTGAAAGTTCGTCCTCATGTTCCTCAAACCATGATTGGGCATTTCCAGCTCTGTGAATTGAGGCGTTATCACCTTGATAGATGACATCCCCTGCAGAAAACAATGTCTGAGCCATTGGATGGACTTGGTCGGCCAAAATGTTTCATACACCCTGCCAGTCCTCCGTCCTTTCAAGGTGATCAGGGATTACAGGGTTCCGACTCATAAGTAATAAAAAAAAATCCCTGACTTCTCCAGGTTTTCCAGGTGGTTTTTAAAGTTTTCCAGAGTGGCATGTTGCAAAGAATTGTTACATTTCATTCCATTCCATTCATTTTTCTCACCAAAGCACACACTTGTATATTCTTTACGTAATTTGTCTGTATAAAATTACCTGCTTTTCATTAATAACAACTAACTGTGCACATTACTTTCTGTACCAAAGTTCCGTGAACTTTTGTGAATACTACCCACACGGAATTTGTAAATACATTCCCATAGAAACAGGTCATATGTAAGAAAAAATCTGTCAGTTGAATAGTTTCAGTTTTTCTATAACACAATGCAGCTAAGCTTAATGATGGAATGGCTCTGTTCACAGAAACATTGTTTCAAGAAAACAAACAGACAAAGGACTTTGATCCATCATTTGGTTGATTCTCTTGTGAAGAGTTTCTTCAAGCAGGAGCCATCGTGCCTAATTGTTCCATGTTATAACAACTGCCTGCAGAAATTGAACAAAAGCTTAATAACTGGCAATTTAAAAAATTCAATTTTGCATCTTTTTTTAGAGAATAAAGGAAATACTTAATATAACTGAAAATAAGATCTACCAAATCCTAGGCAAGCAGTAATTGCAAGCAAAAGTTTGAAATCTTGAAAAAGTGAGTTTTTTTTTGGCAAAATAAAGCATCCATTGATTTTTACAAAAAAAAAAAGGGGGGGGGTAATTTTTCCTGAGTTTTCCCTGATTTTTACAAAAAAGGGTAACTTTCCCTGATTTTTGGAACCATTTTCGAATTCCCTGGGAATTCCAGGTTTTCCCTGTTTTCCAGGTTGAGTGGGAACCCTGGAGAACCCCTGAAAACCACGATATGACCACCCAGAGCATGACAGAACCACAACCATGAGGCACGGTTGGGAGCAGACAGTATGGGCTGTAAACTTCTGACGGTGTTCTCCACATGTAAATACATGTCATGTGGTGGGGAATAGTGTGAATGTGGATTCGTCCGACAACATTACATTCTTCCATGCATCAGCAGTCCATGTTGTATGCTCCTGGCACCAAATGCTGTTGCCATTGTGCATTCACCTGGGTCACCAGAGGTTTTGCAATAACAGCTCTGCCATGAATATCTGGTTTATGCAATTCCCTGCACACTGTTTTCAATGAATGAAATACGGGATTAAACCATTGTACAATACAAATTTTGAAGTTGTGAATCCGTTTTTTGGTGTAAATATGACATGAATGGTAAGTCAGATAATATCCGAAAACTCTGAAATTTCGTCATCCTGGAGCGGGAATTGAACCTGCGTCTCCCGGTTTGCACCTGAGTACGCTAACCACTACATCACCCAGAACAACCAAGCCTCACGTATCAAATTAATTTGAATACAACCATCATGTTCTGGGTGGTGTAGTGGTTAGCATACTCGGGTGCAAACCGGGAGATGCGGGTTTGATTTCCGCTCCAGGACGATGAAGTTTTCAAGTTTTCGGATATTATCTGACTTACCATTCATGTCATATTTACACCAATAAACGGATTCACAACTTCAAAATTTACACTGTTTTCATTGATACTGGGATCTGGAGATGCAGATTGAGCTCCACACTAATCTTTGGCACAGTGGTCTTCTTATTCTTCTAACAATCTTCTTTAATGCTCTCGTGCCTCTATCAGTCAAGGTTGTTTTCCGACCACTCTTGTGTTTCGCAGACGAGGTTTTGCCACGAACGCAGTATGCTGTCATGACACTAGGCACAGTAGCTCTTGATACTCCTACTACCCTGGCGACTGTTGTCACAGAGGCACCAACTAGCTGTCCACCAACAATTAGCCCTCTTTCAAAGTCCATTAGGTCACCCATTTCATCATCACCCTGAAAGAAATTTTGCAACAAGACACTTCAAATGCACTTAAACAGGACCTTGAGGTTCTAAACAAAGCTATTAAAACCAAAAAGTGGTGGGTACCTTTGCGTATTACGGCGTACACAGCTGCACTGAAAGTCACGTCTCTGAGCATAGTGTTCACATTATTCTGTCCAACCCTTGTATCTGGCAAAAAATAATTCTTTCAATGTGATTTTTAGAAACTGAGATGCTGTTGTAAAAGTGTAAATACACACCTATGCCACCTAGCTGCAGGCCATGCACACAAGAACAGAAAAAATGCGCACAGTATTATTAATGGTAGAAAGTGTTCTAGTTTTCAAATTGGACTTTTAGAAGCAAAGATAGTGAGACGTATAGAATACAAGTTTATGCCCTATAGCATGAAAAATCAATACTATTTCAAGTAAAAAGTGTGCACAAAATTCTTTTCCTGGTAAAAGCTTTCCAACCTAAAAAATATTTTTTTCAGTTTCTTTTTTATAAGCAATGACAACGAAAAATTTCTGTTGTTGACTGCAGTAGCATTTGCATTTACACTTCCAAGTGGGAAAATGATGCTTCAGAAAAAGGTTAAGAGGTATGGATCTTCATTCACACAGTTAAAACTTTTCAACACATGCAGAATTTTCAAACTGAACAAGTAGGCACAGAAATATGCATACAGCAGAGTAGCACAATGATACTACATGGTCGAGTCACATTATTGTGACCACCAGCTAATATCCAGAGTTACCACCGTGTGCAGCGCGGACAGCAGCTAGACGGGCTGGGAGTGACTCAATAAGGGGCTGGAAGGTGTCTACAGGTATGTGGAGTCATGCTGACTGCATTGCATCTGACAGCTGCTGAAGGGTGTGAGGTGGAGAATCCATAGAGTGAACAATACGGTCAAGGTGGTCCCACAGATGCTCAACTGGGTTTAAGTCTGGGAAATTAGTGGGCCAGGAAAGTACTTTGAAATCTTCATCGCGCTCTTCCAACCACTCTCGGACATTTCTAGCTGTTATTCCTGGGTGACAATCAGCATGTATGGGTGTACGTGGTCTGCAAGGATGGATTCATAATGAATCTGGCCCATAGTGCCTTTCACAGGTATGAGTGGACCCAGAGAATGCCAAGAAAACATTTCCCAGACCATAACGCTGCCCCCACCAGCTTGTGTTTCTGCCAGCAATGGCTGAAAAGTGTTTATTCTCTGATGTTTCAGAAACATTATACGCCAATGTCCATCCGTTCGATGAAGCAGAAAATGCGACTTATCAGAGAAGGCAATCCTTTACCAGGGTCAGCAGAGTTCCAATTCCGATACTGCCGTGCAAATGTAAGCCTTTTCTGCAGATGCACCTTCGTTAGCACAGATGCAGTGACCATCCGTCTGCATCAGAGCCCTATACACAGCAGGGTTCGTTGAACTGTCATTTTAGACATACTTCCGGTAGCCCCCTGGTTCATTCGGCCAGTGAGTTGCTCCACTGAAGCGTGTCGATCGGTCTTCACCCACCTTCGAAGCGGATGTTCACCTCTCACATCAATGGCACGTGGTGCTCCACAAGTTTCCAGGGCGCTTATCCTCAATGGTGACATTTCTTCAATCATGATACACTTTAACCACAGCAACACACGAACAGTTCACAAACTGCACTGTTTCAGAAATACTGCCACCCTTGGCCTGAAAGCCGATAATCATCCCTTTTCGCAAATCTGATAAATAGCTCCTTTCATCCATGACAGCAATGAGTGATGTGTTTTCATATTGCCTACAGCACACCTTATACACCCTCCAAGCCAGCTCACCACACATGCCTTCTTGCATTGGATATGCGGTGTTGACGTCAAAAGTAGGAGGTGTCACAATAATGTGACTCGACTGTGTGTAAGCAAGCACCCCCCCCCCCCCCCACACACACACACACAAAAAGAGATGTTAAATAAAGCATAGGGTCTCCAGCTGCATACAAGATGTTATCAACAAGATCTACACAATGACCACAGTATGAAACGGGGAACTCGGAGAATGGTGGGTAAAGCCATACAGCTGTCACATTCAAATGTCCACAATATCTCTCATGTGGTAATCTTCACTCACAGTTAAGTCCCATGACCACAAGTTATTGCACATAAGTGTCCTTTCTAAAAGTCATAACCTTCATATCTAAATAGACAAAGGAGATAACTAAAACTACTGCTGTGGCTCAACCCTTTGAACCCTAAGATCCCCCCTACCTTTTCATTCACTATCTCTACCATGAAACTATCCCCCTACCCTTTCATTCACTATCTCTACCATGAAACTATCCCCCTACCCTTTCATTCACTATCTCTACCATGAAACTATCCCCCTACCCTTTCATTTTAACTATTTTTCTACCCTTTCATTTTAACTATCCTCCAACTCTTTCATTCACAGCCCATTATACCGAGTCATAGGGTAATGACAGCAGAGGCAGGTAAAATGGCCATTTAGGTATATGTGTCACTTCTTCAGGCCGGTTTACAGGCCTATAGGGTTCAAATTAGGAAGTAACACTAACACATGCAAAAAGATTACTACATCAACTTAATTTTGTTTTTAATGAACGGATATCACGATAAGTCAAACACATGAAGTTACAATTCCATAATTTTCTTAAAATAAAGAAAGCCTGAAGCATACAACCTAATAATGAATGAATAATAAGTAAGAATAATCGATTAGTGTTGTTTTCTTGAAATAAAGAATCCTGCATGCACAAAGTAACAAACAACGGGACAGCATTTGCATAATTCTTTGGCATGGACAAGAAAACAGGGTAATTATGTTAGTATTTTTTTCTTTAAAAAAGCCATGGTCAAACAAACAAATAAAGTGAATAACAGACTACCACCTTTTTTTTCAAATCAGCAAAGTCATATATAAACATATGACTAAACTAAACTGTTCTCCAAGATTCAGAGGTTAGCTCCTCAATGCAAGACCATCTGCCACATTAAAGTTCAAAACTGATGGTAGTAGATTTCATTTACTGTTGATGTATCAAATGTCTTCATTTACAGCAATCTTGGCACACAACTCATTATCTTTTACTCGTGTAGGCATTTCTGAATCTGGTTCTCCAATGATTTCCTTGGTCTTCCTCTACATTTCTTTTCTGTAGTTGGGCTGAAGAAATTCTCTTAGTAAGCATTTCACCACTCATCTTTTCAACATGGCCAAATCCCTTCAGGATGTTTGTCTCCATCCTACTACCAACATTTTGCACTACACTCTATAATAGTATCTTGGGCTATTTAATGCCCTAACTATTGCTAAATTCATGTGCATAACTACTATCAGTAGTAAAGAACAGCGTACCCTTTAAAGTTAGCTTCTGTTGAACATTTTCTTGCACATCAGGTTTCTGGGTTTTCTTGTTGGTTCCATCCGAATATGATCTTCTCCTTCATCTTTATGTACTGCACATGAGCATATTAAGGCACACGAAGCATCTTGTAACAGCCTGTAGTTCACCAGTGCTTTAAATTTATTTATTTTTATACTCCTTTAAAGTCTTACACTGACACATAAACCAAACTCGGATAACTCAGAAAACTTTATGTCAATGTGCTTCTCAAAACAATAAACATACAACCTTATTCACATATACATCAAAACCAACTACAAACACACTAAACTAATTGTTACTCAACTCTAAAAACCTATGTACACTATATACAACAAGCTGGCTGTTATTACTATTTATGTCATCTTATCTCGTTACTACCTCTGACTCCACCCAATGCCCACAACACGTGTTGGCTAACACTTTTACCATACCCTGCCTTTGCCACAACAATCGCGTCAAGTACTTTCAGTCACTCTGTGGCCATCTTCAGGAAGCATCAGCGATGTTAATCCATCTGCTGCTGCAGAACGAGTGAGTTAAAATGTCTGCAATTTGTCCGTCTCCATCGTCATCACCAAACCCTCTACCTTGGCTCCATCTATTGCACAATCTGAAAAAAAACTTTCATTTTCTTTTTCTATTGCTTTGATTTTTTTGTTCTATTTTAATTAATTCTTTCAATTTTTCACTCAAGATATTAGGATCATTATCATTACAAATTTTGCACCACATTACACATCTGCAACATATCTTCATTTCTCATATGATTGGTTGGTTGGTTATTAGATTTTATTGGCGCAAGGGCCATGGTTGGCCAAAGAGCGCCAGACACAAGACAAACAGACAAAATTAAAAAAACGGGGCATAAATCGCAAAATCTGGCTGACCAAGTAAAACCGAACCATGAGTACGAAGGAAGGGCCAAAAAAGACAATGAAACAAACAGTATGAAAAACATGGTACAATGGTGAGAAACAAGCCGATTAAGTAAAACTGAGGAATGAGAATGATAAAACACATTACGAAATCGAACACAACTACACATAGGATGAGTCACTCTCCTCCCCCACACACTCCAATATAATGCTGGCCGAGGGCGAGGACGAACTGTCACTATCCTCCCCCTCATGTTCCTCTGCAATATTAGTTGAGGCTGGGGACGAACTGTCACTCTCCTCCCCGATGTTCCTCTATAATGTTGGTTGAGGGTGGGGACCTCGCTGAGTCCGAGACAGTTGCAATGTTGGTCAGGTGGACCGCGACAGTTGGATGGACACTGCACACCTTTGCGGATTGAGGGCCGGGTCTTCCGCACGTGCAGGCTTTCTGCTGGGAACTGGAAGAGTCGGCCGTCTTCAAAAGAGAAGGCGCAGACTCAGCTATTCGAAAAACCTGGTGCTCGGGGAAATCCACCTGTGTCGCTTGTTCAGCTGTAGATCGCTTGGCAAGGGCGGCGAGAGCTACAGGGCGCGGAACAAAGGGCTGCACGGGTTGTGGCAGAGACTGAACTACTGCGGCAAAAGTACGTTGTCGGTTGGTGGGTATACCCAACTTGGCCTTGGCAGCAGGGTACAAGAGTCCTTCCAGGGTCTTGAGGCGCTGGATCGCCATCTCGTCCTTCCATTTCATACAGTTGCGGGAGTAAGCTGCATGGGCCTCACCGCAGTTAACACAGCAGGCCGCAGAAGTGCAACCATCACCGTCATGTGCACTGGAGCCACAATTTGCGCAACGAGCGGAACTCTTACAGAAACGTTGGGAATGCCCGTACCTCTGGCACCTGAAACAGCGCAGAGGACTGGGAATGTACGGGCGAACTCCACAGACCAAGTAGCCAGCCTTGATTTCGGTCGGAACATTCGGGGAGTTAAAAGTCAAGATTACATTTTTAGACTTAATCAAGGAACCATCGCGCCGGAACATCATACGACGTGCAGCAATAACACCTTGATCAGCAAGTTCAGTCACCAATTCGTCTTCACTGCATGGCAAGAGATCAAACTCCGAAATAACCCCCGAGAGGTGTTAAGAAACGGGTGAGGTGTCACTTTTACAGGAATGCCTTGAAGACTAGTGAGGTGCAGAAAAGTGTTACTCTGAGAAACACTGCAAGTTTGGACAAGCAGGTCCCCAGAGCGAAGCTTCCTCACAGACTTCAAGGGGCCAACCGCAGCGTCCAAAGCTTTAGAAATGAAAAAGGGAGATCTGGTGGACAGTCTCTCATTCGGATCGATGGATTCTACAAGTAAGTGTGTAGCATGCGTAGTCACAGCAATCGAGGGAGACGACGCTTCGGAGCGACTGGTACAGCTGCCGAAGAAGAGGTTCCACATTCTGGGTCCAGGTCAAGGTCTAAAGACCGTTTAAGGGTATGAGACTTGGTAGGTTGAGAAGACGAAGGAGAGTCGTTGTCAATGATCAGTTTCTCAGGTGACTTAAATTTGGAGTTTTTGTTCTTGTTTTTACCCATGGAAAAAAGGAGGAAGATTCGTCTGCAGACTACTCCACCCACCACCGAGCCCTACAAGGGAGAACTGGAGGTCTGCAAGCCAAGAAAATGACGCTGGACACAGTTCTGGAGCTTATACGTTGCAGATATAGTCCGTTGGCTGTGATCACACGCACTCGGCGGACACTTCGGCCTCCTGGTACCGTCATGCCAACGCCTTTGGCATGATCCCACAGCCCCCGGGCTTACCCTGCCGTGCTATACGACAAAAAAGCCGCTAAAGCCCTGTACACAACTTGGTACAAGACTTCTGACTAGAGGTGGGTTAGTCTCTAGCCTCCCGTTTACAGCGAAGCCGGGGTCGAAGAGGAGTGTTGGTACACAGGAGGCACTTAACCGGTCTCCTGCGACCTCAGCCACCAGACATCCCTTTTCCGCCTCACGGGTCTCCGCACACGGCAAACATGCAGGTAGGTCTAGCACTCAAACCAGCTAAAAGGAAAAAAAAAGAAATCCAAAGAAGACAAATCCTGGAAGGGAACCTAAACGGAATCTCAGCAACCTACGAACTGAGCGGTTAATATAAAACAGTTAGTGGTGGAGGGTAACAAAACCACAAGACCAGGGTGTTAGTACATAACTTGGTAGCGATTAGGTAGAGAATACAACACGTGCAACTAGCCAGTGGAGAAAATAAATAAAAACGAAAAAGCGAGACACAAGACCAGCTAGGGATCGTGGGGCCGCAACTCCCCAACAGCTGGAAGAACAGCCGTCCCTGCAAACACCAACAGCACCAAAATAAGAAAAAAACAAGCTGTGGCATGACATCAGATGTTGACCAGTCACAAGGTCAGCTCGGGCCGTGGGGGCGCCGCTCCCCAAATAACCGGAAAACCAGTTATCCCCGTGCGGGGCATTTCTCATATGATTACAATGTGTCTTGCCACAAACTCCCATAAGTAACACACCTTACCAGCAAACAAACGACTCCTACATTTCTTCTATAGTACTCAGGTTGCACTGCCATACATCAGAGTAGGAGGCAGCTACAATTTTCAAAGATGAATTCACTTGCCTACAAATTTTACCATTTAATTCGTTTTCTCTGTAAAACATGCCTCCTAAATATACTAATTTATTCACCTGGTCTACCTCTGTACCATTTAGAATGATCTTGTATTCTGTACTGAGAGTTCCTCACTCAAAAACCATAAGTTTTTCTTTTTCTTCCTTATTTATAATCAATTTGAATTTCACACAAACTTCATGCATCTGGGACAACATAGCATTTGAAAATTACAGTTACTCATGACATAAGCATTAGAATATTATTGAACAAAAACTTTTAGCTTATGAATACATATTTATACGCTATTTCCAGTGTACATGCCACTGATATTGATTGGAGTAGGAAGATAAGCATACTTGCCAACTTTCAGAAACCGAAATTCGTAAAAAAAATATTGATATATTCGATGAAAATTTTAATCAATATATTCAATGAAATTATTTGTCATGCATATTGATTAAATGTATCGAACACATCGATTAAAAAATGATGTTACCCAAAACAAGCATCAACTTTTAATTGATATGACTACAGATGTTTGAAACTACTGGCATATTTATTTGGATTAAAATAGAATCTATACATAATTTCTCATTACTATGCTATCATTATGATCTACAAAGAGATAAAATTTTATTTTTATGGAAGTTTGCATCTAAAGGGAAAGATGTTCCACCCTTTGACCCCCCAAATGAAATCCAATAGGATCGTACCCCACACCGTCACGGAACAAACTAAAATGTTTTCAAAAATGAACCATTTTCATGCTAGGTTTATCTTACGGAGAGACGAACGATGAGGCAGTCAAATGGAAAAAAAATGAAATGAATGAGTGGCTGAGGAACACTAATGGGAAAATTACGCTCAACTAAAATGAAGTGAACATACATTTTGCACAAATTGCATCCAGTTCATTATAACTTTTAACAAAAGCAGTTAACATCGTATCCCCCCCCCCCCACACACACACATAGTCAACATTAGATTTAGGCTTGGCACTAGAAATATGATTAGTAATATCATTCCTTCCACCACGCGAAACTCTGAAATTACATCGACACGTAGTGCAAAATGCATATTTTTCATTTTTTGAAGATTTTGCAATACACAAGAATATGCATCATGGAATGTTTGATAGTACTTTTTCGCCCCTTTTATATTGCTGCTCATAGTGAATCACTAATACTAAATTTATTGACACTTGAAAAAAAAAATGCAAGTAAAACTGCTATAGTAAAACAGTAACAGCTTAAAAAGCTGCAATTCACAGAGGAAAAAATAATGACTATACAGTTATCTGATCAAGCTGGTCAGCTAGGAAAGCAGAAATCCAACTGAAAGGCTCTATCATCTAGAAACAAAGGTTTAAGTTTTAGTTATGAACGTCATCTCTCTCCTCTGCCCCCCTCCCTCCCTCTCCACTATTTCTCATAGGTGATCGATGCCTTGCAGCAGCGTTAAAAGTTTTACTAAATCTGACCCCTTTAGCGGCATCCTTTATACTGCCAAATGGTACTGATTTTATAGTCCTGTCTTCTCTTCCTGGCCTCCCCAGCCCCCATCTTGCCGAATGGAGCTTCTGTAGTTATTCCTTTACAAAAATAATCTGGGCCCATCATCCTCTGGACCACCCCCTCTCTCCTGCGGTAAACTAACACAATGTGTTTCGCCAGAACAAGATCAATGCTGTCTTTTATTTACATCAGGCATCATGGGAAATGATGCAGCCACTTCGTTGTCGATTTCCTCCCCATCTCGTTCACTGCTCTCTTTGTGGCATAGCCATGGCACAAAATGTTGGAACTGGGGTTTTAATTCTAATCTTATATCTCTGAAAAAAAAAATGGCCTAACATGACAAAATTTAGAATACATGTATTTTGTTTTAGAAAACGAAAGATTTTTAAATATCACACAATTCGGTTTGATAAAAGTTATGCTACCAATGGTGCATTTTTTTTTCAAACACATAAAGTAATAAAAAAGTGTACTCCCTCCCTAGATTAAACTCATGCTGTCAAAATCTAGATATTTTAAAATTCAGAGTTATTTTCTAAAATCCTAAAATTTTATACCTACAAAAAGTGTAGGTTTGCAAAAGCAACAAACAGCGTTCTCTGCGATACTTTGTTGTTTTCTTTATGAGTCCCTTAGTATAAATTAATTGACAAGCAGTATATTTTGCATGTTTTTGCTTTATTATAGACCATTTTTTTGTGCCTGTTAATTTCTAAGAAAAACCTACCACACACATGCTGTTTTATAATTAAGAATTCCATTTAAACCAGTCAATTTCCACGAAAGTTATTGTACGAAAATTCTGACAAACAAATCTTGCGCATGTGCGCGCTGTCCCCATGAGTGCTGATAACAAACACTTTTGATAGGATTGATCTACTATGGGTGCTGAACAGCGTACCGAAATTTCATCGTAATCATGCTTTGATTTTACGCAAGTCATCACACAAAAGGGCGGAAGAATAAATCTCGCTCCGACATCCTGACCTTTGACCCATCCATACGAATTCGTTGAATTGCTATAAAGTTGTTCGTAGGAATTCGAGGAATTAGTACGGACCACAACATACTAATTTTGTTGAATCCAGCCAAGAAAGACATCATGAAAATTATCGTGCAGACAGACAAATTTGAACACATTACACTTCCTCAACCTACTGTTGGAAAGCGAAGCGTAGAAAGCTTACTCACTAAAGGACCAGCAAACTAAATCATTGCTGGAGAAGCACTGGGTCAAATGAGCATTAGAATTAATAATCTAAAGCAACTTATGGGAATTTACTAGGAAATTTTTTTATTTATAGCAAATTTTCGGAGAAAAACTCTTCTCCTTCTTCAGGCTCTCTTGTTGTCACTTTTTGCTTGTCACTATCATGGTTACGGTTTACCTTGACGGTTACGGTTAACCTTGACGGTTTAGGTTATTTTTCAACAAATCCTGCCAGATGTTAGGCAGGGAAAATCCTTTGCAGTCATTGATGATGGAATTTTGATTTTTCTCAATCTCTATTCCTTCTTTCAGTTTTCTTTTTTGGAAATTGCTTTGGAAACTGATTACTTTAAGGGAATTCCAATCCATGCTGTGCCCAGTTTCTCTAACATGCCTATCTAATCCAGTCTTGTTGGAGCAATTTTTTATAGCTGCTTTATGCTCAGCTATACGAGTTTCTAGTCTGCGACCTGTTTCACCTATGTAAGATAGTCCACAACTACAATTTACTTCATAAACTACTCCTTGCATTTTTAAAATATCTTCTTCTCTTTGAACTATTTTAGGGAAAAATTTTTTAACTTTGTTCTCTAAACTTGGAGCTAGCCTAATATTGTATTTTTTACTAATTCTCTTTAAAGCCTCAAATAAACCTTTGTGATAAGAAATTTTTCTAGTGAATTTTACTTCTTGCTTTTGTGGGTTCTTCTTACCATTAAAATTCAGAAGCTTCTCAATTTCTTCTTTAGGATAGTTATTTTCTGCAAGTATGACTTTAAGCTCTTCTTTATGGGCTTCTTTTTTATCTGCAGTAGAAACTATTTTATTAATTTTTTCTAAAAACTGACTTGCTACATTTTTCTTAATAGAAACTGGATGATACGAATTGAAATCCAGTAGTCTTTTAGTATTCATTGGTTTTTTATACCAACTAGTGAGGAATTTTTCATCTTCATAATAGATAGTAATATCTAAGAAGTTTATTCTTCTTTCTTTTTGAAGTTCAATAGTGAACTTAAGGGAATCATCTAATTCATTGAATGAGTCTAGAATTCTTTCTGGAACAATTTCTGAGCTATCTATTATAAATAAGATGTCATCCATGTATCTGCTATATAAGCAGAAGTATGTGGGTTGTACTAGTATCTTTTCTTCTAGTTTTCCCACATAATAGTTAGCTAAGAGTGGGGAGAGTGGGGAGCCCATAGCTAGCCCCGATTTTTGAATGAAAAAAGTTTTCCCAAATTGAAAGTAGTTGTTCTGCAAAGAGAAAGTAAGCATTTCAAAAATTCCTACTAATATGTTTTTTTCCTTGTTGTGAAAAACTATTAGGTCTGCCAAGTCTTCCGCTATAAAGTCTATAAGTTGATCTATATTAATGTGAGTATACATAGACACTATATCTAAACTACCCATAATAGGAGAATCTAATTTAGGAAGAAGTTCTAGTTTTTCTTTTAGCTGCATTGAGTTTTTAATCAAGTTAGGTGGCTCTTTTAAAAGATTCTGAAGGTGTGCCTGAAGAAGGAGAAGAGTTTTTCTCCGAAAATTTGCTATAAATAAAAAAAAAAAATTTCCTAGTAAATTCCCATAAGTTGCTTTAGATTATTAATTCAATTAAACTAGGAAGCCATTTCTCAATATGAGCTTTATTCAGAGCATTAGAATTTTTTTTTTTTTTTTAACTTCCTATTATACCGCATTCTTTCGTCAGGTCAAATTTATTGCCAGAGAAGAGAAGTTATGAAACCATGCCCCAAATGCATTTTTAATTTCACATAACTGGCAGCTTTTGTTTAATATCGTCATGTTGAGTATTGATCTAGGCTTAAAAATTCCACAGATTTAAAATCCACTTGACTTTTTTTTCTATGATTAATATGCTCTGAGATAGCATTTCAAACTGGAAGTAATAAAGACAGGTGCTACAATGCAGAGCGCCCGCCAGCCTGAGGAGTAGCTACCGCGTAGCCTTGCTTCCCCTAATTCGTTTCCCCTAATCGCATTTACCCAAAACCGCTTTTACCCGATTTCCCATTTCCCCTAATTTCATTTTGCCCTAATCTCGTTTCCCCAAAATCTCATTTCCCCTAATTCACGTTTACCCAAGCGCATTTACCAGAAATTGCTTTTATGCAATCCCCATTTCTCCTAATTTCGTTTGCCCTAATCTCGTTTCCCCTAATTTCGTTTGCCCTAAATCTTGTTTCCCCTAATTCATGTTTACCCGAATCACGTTTACCCCAATCATGTTTATCTGAAATTGCTTTTACCCTAATTCCCATTCTCCCTAATTTTGTTTGCCCTAATCTTGTTGTTTCCCCTAATTTCCATTTACCCTAAACATGTTTGCCGGGATCAAGTTTACCCTAATTTTAGTTAACCGAAATGAAACAGTGGGCTTTGATATTTCAAGAAAATTTTTCTTTCCATTCTTGTTGATGATACCAACAACATGCCAGTAAAACTGTAAAGAAGTGCACATGGTTACTACTGTTATGCGGCTAGTCCTTAATGCAGCCATTGTACCCATCTTTTCCAGCTCCCCTTCCTCACAGATAAACTATATAAATCATACAAAACTTTTATTAAAGTAAGAAATAGGATTTATAATGCATTTGCTGGAATTGTAAACATAGAAGGCCCACTTTAAGAGTTAGTATAATAGACCTCCCTTCCTCCTTATCAGACTAAAACTCCAGCTGTGGAAATGCATTTTATTAATTCAGTTCCATCTTAATAGTAAACATCAGTCTATCCCGCTCGAATGTTTTCCCATTTGCCACCATCAGTGATTGTATTTCATGGAAATGTCTGTCTGCCCGTGCCTGAGCTTCTTTATTAACGTGGCACATTTTCCTTATCTCAAAAGTCAATAACCTATTTTTAGAAAACTGCAAGTGGATTATTTTTTTCACTTTAGATAAAAATGTTTTCAAAATTTCCCCTTCAGAGCTACACAGTATGATCTAAGAACTTGCTGGATTAAAAATGAACTTTAAAAAAAAGGCAGATTAAAAGTGAACTTTCAGAAGATAAAACTGATGTGTGCTTTTTCAAAAAATGAAGATTTTGCAACTGATGGGTAAAGCTCACAAGGTAACCAATACTTACATTTACCTTTGACAACAAATATCATGCAAGGGTCAAATTCATGAGGAAATTAATCGGGGTATAAAACTTGACTGTAGGTTTTTGGAAGAAACAGTACAATTTTCAAGAGCAATATGCCATTATGTCTTAAAAAAAAGCGCTAATCAATGCATCCTTCCAGTTCTTACATATCGAGCAGAAACATGGACCTTAACTAAAAAAAGGCACAGAAAGGCTGCAGTCAACTGAAAGCAACATGGAGAGATGCATGCTTGGTGTAACCAGGAAAGAGAAGAAGAGGAACTCGTGGATAAGGAAAATGACTAGAGTGAAAAACATCATAATCAGAGTAAAATACCTAAAATGGCAATGGGTTGGGCATGTTGCCAGAAGTACAGACCACCAATGGACAACTGAAATTTTAGATTGGATCCTAAGGGACAGGAGACCAAACCGCATCAGAGATGGATGGATGAAATTCAAAAGCATAACAGAGTAACAACGAGGAGGCAGACTCAAGACAGGAAGTTATGGAAGAAACTTGGGGAGACCTTCATCCATCAGTGGACTAATAATGGTTGACGATGATGAAAATAAAATAAAAGAATAACTATAAAAATAACATACAAAAATAAAAGAATAATGGTGTCGAACACCGAAAGCAATATTTTCTATATTAAAACAAAAAAGTCTTTGAAACTACTATCTCAACTGAAAAAATTTTCATTTGCCATTTTTAAAAAAAATAGTTTTATTGATTTTCGAGATGCAGAAAATATGTCAGATTAATAAAGAAGCACACGTACACAAAGGCAGCCGTTTCCATGAAACATAATCAGTGATGGTGGCAAATGGGAAAACATTCAAGTGCCTACCTAATGTCTACTATTAATATAAAGGTGGAACTGAATTAACAAAAGGCATTTTCACAGCTCGAGTTTTTGTCTCGTGCAAGGTGGGGGGGGGGGAGTAGTACACTAAGAACTCAAAGTGGGCCTGCTGCATTTACAATTCCAGTGAATGCATTATAACATTATAATACTATTGCTGGCTTTAATAAAAGCTGAATGTGACACCTACAATGGCTGCTTCAAGGAATAGCAGCATAATGGTAGTAATCAACGTGCACTTCTTTACACTTTTGCTGGCATGGTGGTTGACATCATCAACAAGCCTGGAAAAAAGAATTTTCTTGAAATATCAAGACCCAACATTTTATTTCAGTTAACTAAAATTAGGGCAAACTTGATACGGGCAGATGTATTTAGAGCAAACAAAATTAGGGAAATGGAAATTATGGTAAAAGCAATTTCAGGTAAACATGATTCGGACAAACGTGATTTAAAGGAAATGAGATTAGGGCAAACAAAATTAGAGAAAATGGGAATTAGGGTAAAAGCGATTGAAGTAAACATGATTAGGGCAAACGGGAATTAGGGGAAATGGGTGTTCACCATAGATACTTGGGGGACAAACAATGCATTATCTGATAAGTAAGAGAGTCAACACAGGGAGAGATAAACAAGCCCAGCTGCAGTTCAGTTTACGTGCAGAGCAAGCCCTTTAACGTTTGAAACAACCCAAAACAACATGTGGGAAAACTGCGGTCAAATGCTCCCAAATAAACATGTGTAATTGAAAAGTTTATTTGTAACTTACATCAGTGCTTCATTTTAAATGGATTAAGTTAAAAAAAAAAAGTTTTAATGCTGCGTGCAAAATCATCAGAAAAAAAAAAAAAAATTCTGGAAGGATCACCAAATTCGTAAAATTAACATTTAGCTCGTAAAACAAGCCGCATTTCCATAAATTTTATGGGTAAATCATAAAAACCTGGCCAGTATGGATAAAGTTCAAGTAGTTGTAACTGTTCTTCCACCTTCATACATCATCACAATTTCCAATTTGTGCTTTAACATAATTCCATAGTGCAATTTTGAAACATCGATGTTACCAGGACCTTCCACATGCTTTTTCATCTTATTGACTGATACATCAAGCAAATGTAACAAAACCGAAACATGTGTCTGCGAGGCGGAGAGGTAGAAAAAACAACTTACTATACTTTTGTACTGTATACGAGCTAAACAAGACATTGCGTATCACATGGTGGGAAGATGTGGGCAGCTATGTACATGCACAATGACACTGTCTGGTGCCCTTGCAATGCTGCTGCTGAAGACCAGGCTTGACAAACCCAATTAAAGCTGATTGCCAGATGGGAAAAAATGAGCCGCATTTTTTTAAAATTCCTTTATTTACTTGGATTCTTGTAAGTGAAGTCATCCATAAGTTGCGGAGTGCCTGTACGTGGAAAACACAAATCATACGCACATTTATACAAAGTAACAGACCGCTTTTATAATGTACAGGGTGCTTCAAAACTCCACGTACAAACGTTGAGGGGAGGTCGAGAAGAGCAAAAAGAACCATAGTCACATAGGAAAGCCTGACTGGAAAAAACACCCGAAGGTGATAGGCAGAGTTGTATAAAAATAAAATGTATCTGCGTACACAACCATTAAAATAGAAAACTTGCTGCAAACCTGCGAATCATGATAACAATAGAATAAGATAATTTAAAGAAAAATTAATATAACAATAAATAATTATTTGAACATTACAGATTCCACAGAGGACAAAAGTACATGACGACTGAATGCGTAGAAATGTGCGTAAAATGAACCTTAAGGCCAAAAGTTTAAAATATTGAACTATGAACCTCATAAAAACAAGATACTAATTAAAGAAAGTTTTTATATCTAGAAAAACAGTTCTGTTAATGAACCTTCAAAAATTATAAATAGCATTTTCAACAACTTAATTCAAAAATAGTAGATTTATAAAATACAAAAGGAAAAAAAAAATTTAAAACCGGCAACTGCAAGAGAAACCTGGCAATAAAATTTAAATTATTTCTGTGTAAACAGAACTTTTGTTACAGTTCCTATATATTGAGAACAGGCCTTGATAAAATCAAGAGACCAGAAACGTCTGTAAAAACAAAAGAACTCACTATCGGAAGATGTGAAAAATAGTTGAACATTCTCACGTTAAGGTATAATTAAATATATTAATCTGAGTAAAGCCTTAAGTGTTTTAATTGCTGTAAAAAACATTTTTATTTTTTTAATCTACAAGCCAAAACTATCTGCAAAATCTGCTAATAATTTGAAAACTATCCGCGTGTACGTCTATATTCTGCAACTCTGTTGATAGGTGGCGCTACATGTCAGCATTCTAGATGGGCAATTGGGGATGCCTCATTCAAGTGTTCGATATCGTAAAAAGAACATGCATCTCATGTATGCGCTAGCTGACGGTAATGGATGAGCCGCTGTATGAATGTATCGCGATAGGTACCCAAACAGATGTGTACTGCATCCCCAAATGTTTGAGCATTTGCATCAGAACTTGGGTGATTTATGGATCATTCAGGGGTAGCAGGCATGATAGTGAGCAGCCACAATCGACGTGAACTCCCGTCATGGAAGAGAAGGTGTTGCATGCAATGGATGAGAATCCCGAGACAAGCATATAAGCCATTGCACCTGCTATAGGAGCATCAGCATCCACTGTATGGCATGTTTTGCATGCTGAGTCCTAACATCCATTTCATGTGCAATGGGTCCATTTATCGCAGGCTGCAGATTATCTTCGTCGTGTGGAATTGGCACAATGGTGTGCTGTACAGGGTTCGTACTCTTTTTGGGGGAAAAAATTCAAGGACTTTCCAGGCCTTTTCCAGGCCATATACAAAAAATTCCAGAATGATTACTACGCTTTACAGTATCATGCTCAAATTAGTTTTTAAAAGCAATTTCAGTTTTAAGTAATAAAAATGATGAAAGATGCAAATGGATGAGTGTGCTTTTTTACCCATTACATTTCTTTTTAATGTTTTTAATTGGCGAATTACCCAATAATGCTAAATTGAATCATGATGCAATTACCACAAGGCTATTCAGAAAATCCTTTCCCTCAATCAGAAAATGATTAATTCAATCAGTCATTTTAGCTGCATCACTATTCTGCACTATCTTCCATGTAATCAGACTATTATTGATAACAACTGAAATTATTATAAAATAAAGTGAGGGCAGATTCAGAATTTAAGATTGGGGAGGGCGCACGTCTAACAGAGGACTGGTAAAAAAATCTCTGAGATTTATTTCCTCCAAAAAAACACGGTGGTAAAACATGGAGGACCCATAAGGGGGAGATGGGGTGCTTGCCTGTCAGAGTACATCACAAACAGCAGTTCTGAAGTACTGCTGTGTGGATCACTGAAAAGTTCGGGCCAATGTAAGACAAAACGTGGAGTTGCAAATCCATAAGTAAAAAAGTGTAATGTCTGAAAACAAGAAACGTGAGACAAAGCAAAGCACTTATCTACTTACTCACCCCCCCCCTTTTTTTTTTTTAAATGGGGCATGTGCCTGTTATGCTCACAGGTGGATTCTAGCTCTGATAAAAAGTGTTTCCATACATGGGAATTATTTTTTTTTCTTTTTAACATTCCCAATGACTGCCACTGGTGGATGCATATTGGGATGTGACTTTTGAAGGCAATGAAAATCTTAATTACTAGACAGAATATGTTCCAGACTTGAGGAAAATTTCATCCAATTGTAGTACAGTTATGTTAAATCAAAAAGCATAAGCCACGGAATCACTATGCACCTCAAGAAATGATTCGGGAGTGGACGATCATAGAAAGGTGAACCAATAGAGTTTAAAACAGAAAGTGTAATTTTAGGAACATGGCAACAAATTTCAAATAAGTTTCATCATAGAAGTCAGAAAGTCCTGGCCCACCACCCAACCCAAAAGAATCTAACCACCTTTATGTCTACCAGTACACTTGCCTCATATTACTTTCCAAAAATTATTTTTCATATCAAACAAGATTGCCTCAATTTACTTTTATTTTTTTAAATCAAAATCACTGCTAAACTAAATTTATGAAGTGCTACCCCAAAATGTGGAACTAGCTAAACTATTTATAAAAACCTTAAACATAAAACAATTTCAGTTTTTTATTGGTATAAATTAGGATATTCTTAAGTATTTTACATAAATGATGAGCATAAGGAATCTCTACCTCCAGTTAAGCTTCAATCATAACCAGAATCAGAATAACCACTTTTGGTTCAACTCCCAAAACATAAGACAATTATATGAATTAAGTTTTTAAAAGCTTTTTTTAAAAAAATTGAAGTTTGTCAGTTATATAAACCAAAATCTGATCAATGCATTAAGGACAATTGATTGAATTGTTTTGGCCACAAATTCATAGTAAAATGTACAGCAAAAATATGTTTTAGGAGCCCATGAGTATTTACTGTACAAGTATATATAAGGTTTTATATTACTTACCAAAGTTTTAGTCCAATAAGAAGCCCAATTGTGGAAGTTAGTTGCAGAAAGTTATAAGTTTTTGGAACAGAAGAGTTCATTAATCTATTTACATGAACTTCATATGAAAAACACTAAATAATTATGAAGATATAAGATCAAAACTGGTTTGAAGTTCAACATGCTTCAAAGAAAAAAAAAGTTCATTTCTATTGTAAATTGTACAAATATAAAAATTTTATGTTTTAGTATTAATTCTCTATATGCTTGGAAGATACCACAAATATGGAGTATCAATGGATGGTTATACAGATTTAAGATTGCTGACTTTGGTTTCAAGTTCCATATCCATTTTTTTAAGTACTGCTCTTTTCTCATGAGCAGTTTTTCTAAAGTTATTAGATTTTACAATGTATGTAATGTTTTCAGCTTTTAAAGCTAAATCATCAGCAGAGTTAAGTAATTCTTTGACTTCTCCTTCAATGAGTTTCCTTTTCTTTTCTATGCTATCAATTTCATCTAAAATAGCTTTCCTTTTTCCACATATGGCTGCTTTTTCCTTTTCTTTGGACTTATCATCCAAATAATGTATGTATTTTTGCCTTGCAGCTCCAACTGATAACAGAAGGGATTTTGAGATATTTACCTTATCAATACCACCTACATAGGATATATGATCATAAATAATTCTCTGTGCTACAATTGACTCCTCTCTCATGTTTTCTACAATGAGCTCCTTATTGACTGAAAAACCCCTCTCAACAGAAGCTTGCCCATGTGACAACAATAAAAGAAGTTTCACAACTTTCCACAGTTCACTAAAAGCTTTAGTAGAAGACATGTACTCATACAATAATGTGTCTACTCTTTGTTGTTTATCTTCTGGATCAAAGTTTATGAATGAAGATTTTACTGCTGCAACACTGGTCACAAATTCCTTAAACTGCCATATTACACCATCACATAATTCTGGTTGTATTCTATGAGCATCAACAAGAAGTGTGAGAATGGATGTTAGATTCTTAATACAAGTCTCACTATTTTTTGACATCAACCGAGGATCTAAACACTTCATGTGGCGAACAAGGGAGTACTTAAGTGGATTTTTTTCCAATAGCTTCACAACTAGCTTTTGCAAAAATATTCGGCATTCCATTCTAAACTCCATGCGTTCACTAATGTTCTTAGCACTTAATTCTTTCAATACCTTCTCTGTTTGAAACCCAACATCAATTTCTTTATAGTGACAACACTGAGATGCATCTGTAAAGTCTACTTGTAACAGCTTTAAGGCAGAGTTAGCTTCTGCCATTACGGTTCTTTTAACAAAGCGATTCATCATATTTCTTAGCATCTTTTCAAGATCTGTGGCCATAAAAGGCATCATTGGCTTATCTGACTGATATGCCTTGAGAAATGGTACCAGCTGTTTTGAAACTGAATTGAAGAAATGCAGTTTAGCCAAAACAAAAGGATCTTTAGTGAAAGTTTTGATAGCATCAAATGATACAGTGTGGGGATTCTTGATGCACTTCTTTTCAACTTGGTTAACATAATTTTCAATGTCTGCCCAAATTTCTAATGCTCGCTCGCAGGCAGGAGTATTTTCTAGCCACCTGTGTGGGCAGAATTTTAATGGCATCTTACTGGCTAAAATTATTTTAGAAAAATCTTCCCTCCTTGCAGGTGAATCTTTAAAAAGCCTAAATAATGATGAAAGCAACTTTTGAATTTCCCACCCTGTTGCTGAGGCTCCATGTCGAAAGGCATTGTTTGCAATGTGAAGTCCACAGCTCCCTGTGTTTAGGAGTTGGACATTTGAGTCAGCACTAAGTGTTGATTGCAGCATATCAAAAAACTTCCAATTAACATTGGGTCCATCCATTGATAACTGCACAATGTTACACAGTGGGAGGCACGCCATGCATTCAAGAAATTTTTCCATCATTATGTCTGCACTAGCATGACCCAAAAAAACTGATGACAAATATCTGGTTGAAACTGTTCCTTTTTCCCATAAACGAACATGTATATCCATTTGTTTTGACTGACTAAACTTGTTTAAACTTTCGTCAAACAAAATCACAAAATTTTCATTTTCAGTTTTGACTTCCTGAACCAACACTGATTTAAAGTGAGGTGCCAAACCAAAGCAACAAATGTAGGAACATTTTTTTCGCCACAGCTGAAGTTTCCAGCAATTCTGCTGTCAGAAAACATTAGGCGGAATAAAACATCATTACCTGCACAAGACCTGTAAGAGTAATGGGATTTAACCACTTTTAAACACCACAATGCTTCTGCTTTAATGGTTGCATTTTTTTCAAGAGGAATATGCAGAGGATTAGATGTGGATGCAATAGGCTGTACTTGTTTATCACTTGATACACATAGCAATTTATCAACAGTTAGTGGAACATTTTTACAGCTTTCTGTCAACATACTATGTTTTTTTCCTTTCATGTGGCTTCTTAAAGCGAATTCCCCCATATTCGAAACATCTATTATTTTAATGGATAAAAATGCATTTTGCAACATGGCAATTGCTTTCATCTTTTTTAATCCATCCAGCATATTTAGGATTTATTAGCCAAAGATCACTAAAAGTACACTTACCCATATTTAATGGGGGGGGGTGAAAAAATGGGTAAATCAACTGAAACAGTAAATGAAAACCAAAAAAATATCTAAGATCAGGAACCACACAACTAAAAATTGAGAATTTCCCCTGAGTAAGGGGCTACACATGTGACCAATTACTGTAGGCCAGATTTTAAGTAATTAAAGAAAAAGGGGTCTTACTGCTATGTTCTTTCCTGCTCCCCCAGCTTTGTCCTTTAGGCAGCCTGGGTTGCAAATGCTTTGGCATTGATTTAGTCTTCATTCAAAACAAGGAAACAACACTTAGTGAAGTTACTGTTTTATGACCTGTACGCCAATCAGTAGACAGAGTGTTGTGCTAAAAGACTGTTACAAAGCATCACCTCTTACAGCTGGGCTCCAAACCAGAGGAAAGGAAATGTTAACAAACACTTAGTGCCTGAGGGAAGCAAAACTTTGTACTGGGTCCCCTCCTCCAAGTCTCAAATCTTTCATACTTACCCAGCTGGAGAGTGGACGTAGGGCTTCAAGCTTGGAGAATGAATACTGCTCTTATATCTATGCCTTTGAATTTAATTTCGACCATTTTCAACAGGGTAGGTTCCTAGGTTGTACCTAACAGCATACTAAAATTTCGCCAAAATCCAACCCCTTTTACGTGAATTATCGTACGGACAAATGGAAAAAACCAAGGCATAAACGTTTCTGCAACCTACAGTTCGAAAGGGTTAGTAATTTCTAAAATAAAAACATAACGAACAGCGTGAAAACTAGCTCATACACAGAATATTTGAAACTACAGTATGCGCTCTCAATTATTAGGGATGATAGGGGAAGGGAATAGAACTGTCCATAATTAGCATGTTCTCGTTGCGCTAGGCGCTTAAGCACTGCTGAATTCCGTCAGACCCCCAATGGTCAAATGATTGAAATGTGCTGATGTTCATGGAATGAAATGGTTGATCAGCTATGATAACCGCATAAAAGTTCGAAGGGGGCGATTTTTTTTTTTACTTTATGCAACATTCTACATTACTCCAGTATTTATCTTGTCATCATCAACAATAGCAATGTAACTACCACTTACGATCGCGGATATCGGCCAACTGAAAATCTGCCATACAACTAAGGGATACAACACACAGGTATCATGTTACAGTGTATTGTAATTGGAAAAAAAAAAAAAAAAGATTTCAGAAATTAAAATCAAAAAAAAAAAAACTTTCAGAAATTAATATCATCAAGTCATGGTGTTTCAAAAATCCGCTTTCCTTTATAATGTTTAAAAACATGTAATGTTTTTTCTTTTTTACCTGTCGTGTATAATAAAATGGGTTGATTTTTTTATGGAATCAGACGTCCATATGTCCGATTGTCTTCGTCTGAGTTCACACGTTAGCTACTGTGTACAAGTAGACATATTTTTTCAGCTCAAAAATATGTAGTTTTGTATGTATTCACAGTATAACTCATTCCGTATTCCCACAGAACAAAATTCAGCAGATACAAATGAAGAACATCAAGACCCACCCAACACCATGTTTCCGATTGTCTGCTGTTTATATTCAAGAAATGCGAATATGGATCAATGGTGAATGCAGCAACTATGGTTTTTATTTATTACCAAGAAAAAAAAAAGGAGCCTGAAAGCTGTAAAGCTGAAACGGATATTTCTCCCCCTCCCGAAAACATTCCGATTAAGTTCAAACAGCAGGAGCACGCGTCCACGCACACTCAACCTCTGGAATGTCCTGATGGAACGGCTTCTTTTCATTTGGCACATCGCCATAAATCACCACCTGCAGCTCACTGAAGTGCCTTCCTCCTTCACCCTAACTACAGTGCCTATTCTTCTAGGCACTGTACCCTAAACTATAGGAGAAAACGTAAAAAAAAAATAATGCTGCCCAATTTTCGACAAAATGACCAAATTTACGTTATAACGTTGCAATTTACTAAAATACGTTCATCTGCTGAATTTCGCCTAAATCCATTGAAAACTTTTTAATTATAGATTTTTTTATTAAAACAGTAACTCAGACATCTGAATAAAAATGTATGTTTGTAATTAAAATAGAGTCCATATCATCACAGAAACAAAATTTAAGGATCACTCTGTTTAAATAAACCATGGCATCTAAAAAAAAATAATTTGCTTGCTTTTCCCGTAATTTATAATTGCCGTTTCTTTTTTTTGAACCCGATTTTGCAACGGAAGATTTTTTTTTTTGCATCTGCTAAAGTTTCAAACGGAATTCGGCGAAATTTGCACTAGAACTTTATTGTGATGTATTTTAACCACTGTAAAAATTTTACTGTGTTATTTTCAAAATTCCGGAAAATGGATTTCTGAAAATATCTCTTAGTCCTTTTGAGCCGTGGAAGTGATGAACAGGTGTTTGCTTTCTTCCCAACCAAGGGCTTCGGATCAGCGCTCCCAGCTGTCAATCAACCGTTGCTATGGTAACACACTTTCTGCTCAAGGCTCACTGTCTAAAGAGGCACACATAATAAAAATTTCCAATGCTAACTTTTTAAGTTTTAAACCGATTCAAATGGAATTTTGGGAGTGAGCTTCTGTAATCCAATTATAGTAAATGTAAAAATTTCAGCCACTTTTGTGAAAAATTCGCAAAGATAGTTTTCTTATTTTTTATCATAAGTAGCCGAAGTCTCTTGAGGGGTGGGCCGGAAGCAAGCGTCTTAATGCAATAAACAAGGAGCAGATGAATGTGTTGTTCAGGCATACTCTTCACTGGTGGATGCCAGCTGACTTGGTAAACACGCGACCCCCTTGCAAATGCTAAATGTCTCTTCTTTCCCCTTCTGTTGTTCTCAGTAGTTGTCGGACGGACATCAAGCTCAGGGCTACAGAATGCATCAAGCTCCCCTTCCCTAACAGACCTGCTAGTAATCGTCCAATTTTATTGCACTGGAAGTAGTGCTTCCCCCCTCCCCCAGCCAAATTAAGATTTGGGCACATCCGAAACACCACTGTAGCCGGCGGTTTCTTTGAGAACAGAGGAGAGGAACTTAAAAAAATTAAGGGGTAACAGTCAGTAACACGATTTCCTAAAAGGGCATTTTTTTTAAGCACTAATTTCAAATTTCAAGGCTTTTCAAGACAGCATTAAAAAAATACCGTTTTTCCAGGATATTCCAGGCCTTGAAAACGTAATCATGATTTTCCAGGACTTTCCAGGTTTTCAAGCACGCGTGCGCACCCTGGCTGTAGAGCTGGAATTTCCAACTTGTGATCTGTTCACGGATGAAGCTGCGTTTACTCATGAAGGGATCTTCAATCAACACAATGCTCATGTGTGGGCCCATGAGAACCCACACGCTATGCGATCACATGCTGCACAACAATGCTTCGCCATTAATATATGGGCAGGTATTGTCGGCGACTGTTTAGTCAGCCCATACCTTTTACCACCCCGATCGACTCCTAGAAGTATCAGACCTTTCTGGAGGGGAGGAAGTGCTGACGGAGTTACTGAAAACTGTTTCAAGGACTGCGCACTGGCAGATGTGGTTCCAATACGACCGACAGGGCTCCAGTCCATTTTGGCATTCCTGTGTGCGAGTATTTGTACCTGTCCTTTGGGGCTCAATGGATTGGGAATGGTGGACCCATCGCATGGCTTCCACATTCACTTGATTTAACTAGCATTGGTTTCTTTCTGTGCGGGGACTCTCAAAGATCTACTGCACGAAACACCTGTTGACTTGGAAAGGGACCTGGTGGCAGATAGCCTTCACCACTGCTGATATCTGTGAAACTCTTGGTATTTTAGAAAAGGTACGACAATCCATGCATTGCCAGCGTTAGGCATGCACCACTGCTAATGATCGGAACTTTGAGCACCTGCTGTGAAAGCGCATTATGTGTCCAACTACTGTTGAACTGTTGAGTTATGCCTAATAAAGTTGTTTCCAGTGCTTAAGGTCATGTGTGCTTTCTGTGTCTTTGTGTCTCGTCTATCACCTTCGGGTGCTGCTACGGTCATGCTTTACTATGTGACTTTGGTTCCTTTTACTGATCTCTACCTCCCATTAAAGTTTGTACGTTGAGTTTTGAAGCACTCTCTCTATATATATATGTGTGTATCACTAAGCTGTTCTCTGAGAATCAGAGGTTAGCTCATCAAAGGAAGCTCATCCACCTGATTAAAGGTTAAAACTCTCTGATGGAACTACATTGTACTTACTGTTGAAGTAAAGTCTCCATTTACAGTGGGCTCAGCACACAACTCAAGATTCACTGAGATAAATCATCTCGCACAAGACCTTTTGTACTTCATAATCAAAAACTTTTTCTCATGCAGACATTCCTGACTCTGGTCCTCCCATGATCCATGATGTCCTGGGACTTCATCTACATTTCTTTCCTGTTGTTTGGCCTGAATTAATTCTCTTATAAAACATTCATCTCACCACTCATTCAACAATGCCAAACTACCTAAGAATTTTAGGTTGTTTGGTCATGTTGAATGAGGTGCTTCATCTTATGTTATGAGAAACTGACGCTATATGACAATTGAGAATGTTTGGTGCAATGACTCGACCTTGTGAAGCCTCAAAACACATCATGAAGCTCATGCTCTATCCTAGGAAAGATGATGATCAGTGTTTAGTGGTCCACAGCTGGAGTGATCCAATCCTCCTTCTAACAACTGGGTTAAACCATTATGGCGGACAGGTATTGTCAAGAACTTGACACTACACATAGAAACCTGTCCACCAAACAGCTAACATAGTCAATCACCATGGGCGCATACTTCATAATGATAATGCAAGACCGCAGTTGCATACCAGATAATCGAGAAGCTGCACAAGCTAATGTACAAAATATTACCTCATCCATCCCCTGCAGACGACTATTTTTTCAAGCATCTGAACACCTTTCTACAGGGTAAATCGTTTAGGAATCAAACATCTGTGGAAATCACATTCCATGAGTTTGTCACATCCCAAAGTTCAACATTTTTTCACAACAGCATACAGAAGCATGTACCTCATTGGCAAAAGTGTGCAGCTACTGGAGGAGATTCATTTGATTAATAGTTTTTTTTCACCATATTTTGGGTGCTTGAAATTTCCATCAATATTCCAACATTTCATTGCAACAACCTAATAATTATGTTTCCTTGAAATTTCAATTTTTTAGGAATGTAGTCAAAAACCACATGACATTGGGACTAAAACCATAAGTGTTTGGCTCAAATTCTGCCCCCATTCTGGTTCTAGGAACACTAAAATTTGCATAAATTTTGGATTCATTCAGACATTCAATAAAATCTGTCCTAAATCAGGAAAAAAAAAAAAAAAAAAAAAAAGGTAGCAATCTCTCTTTCACTCTGCTTGTTGTATTACAAGCAGATGTCACTGGTCTCTTGATATATTTCAAGGCCTGTTTTTAGTGTTTTGTAAAACTAATTATAAAATGGAGAGCTAAACAAATCACTACCAGATTCTTCACCAAAACATTTAAAACTTTATGGATTTTTCAGTGGATGGAGAGTTCTGAAAATAATTTGTTCTGGAACCACTTGTCAGTTGATAGCAAATTAAACCACCCCTCCCTTTTTTACATTGTTGGTAAATTGCAGTGAGAGCCACGGGTGGTCTTTGACCCCATAGGTAAATTGCAGCTATAACCTAAGGGAAGGGTAGACGACAGCAGCTTATGATTTATCTGTAACTCCATAGGTAAATTGCAGCTACAGCTTACAGAAAGGGAAGAAAACACAAAACATAATAGCCTACATCTTTATAGTAATGAATAAACTAATATTTCCAGATTATATTGGGTTGGTGAGAATGAAATATCCGACAAAGGACCAGCACACATGGACAGTGAGAACGGAAAAGTAGGACAACTTGCCTAGGTAAAATAATCTCCCTCGGCATCGACACACAGTTTCCATCTGTCCGGCAAGGCCATGATCCTGGGATTGAATAAAGTCTTTGGCTGGAATCGGAAGAAGTCATCAACGGAATGTTGAACCTCGTTGCCTGTCATGAACTGTTTCCCAGACAGGAAGTAGTCCAGGCTACGGAACAGATGATAGTCTGTCGGAGACAAGTCTGGGGAACAGGCAGGATGAGGCAATGCTTCATAGCCCAAGGCACTTAGTGTCAGCAATGTTCGCTGTGCGACATGAGGGCAGGCGTTGTCATGGAGCAGAATAACACTATGTCTGTTGGCCAAAGCCAGTTGTTTCTGCAGCAATTTCTGGTGCATCAGGTGTAATTCAGGCATAATAATGTCTTACCATGATGCTTTGGCCTCTTGCCAAGAAACTCCGATGAATTAACCTGGCTGTGGACCACCAGACAAGGAGCATCATCTTCTTAGCGTGTAAGGGTGGCTTGGGATGCCATCCAGCAGGCTGTGCCTTACTTAACCATTGTGCAGATCGTTTCCGATTATCGTAAAAGACCCATTTCTTGTCACAGGTTATAAAATACCCACTTCTCATCACAGGTGACGATTTGATGCAGTACAGGTTCCTGTTTATTCCTGGCAAACAGCGATGTGCAGACTTCCAAACGCCTAGTTTTGTTAGCAGTTGTCAACTCATGCGGCAGCAACATGCCCAGCTTTTTTACCTTACCCAGTGCAGCCAGACACCAAACAACTGTCTTGTGGTGGACACCTAACTCTGCCGCTATCTTACGACACGTTTTTCGGGGATCTGCATCAACCACATGCAACAGAGCATCGTCAGAAACAGCAACATGCCAGTGACCACGTGCTTAGTTTTGCAGGTCTGTATCTCCGCTTCGAAACTTCACAACCAATTGCTGAATGGTTCGTTCATTGGCTGTATTCTCCCCAAAAGCTTTGTTAATGTTTTGAGTGGTAATTCCTGCAGAATGACCCAGTTGAAATTCATACAGGAAGATTATGTTTCCTTTGCAAGCCACATTATGTCCAAACAAACCACACCTGAACCTTATTCTTCACACACATGCTAGCTATTTACAGTAACTCTGTAACATAATACCCGCAACACCAGTGGGTGGTTCTCTTCCACTGTGTGGGGGCATTCTGCACTGCTCGTTTGCACCAGACATTTCAATCACACCAATCCAATATATCTGTTCATATGATTTCTATAAGAGGTATGAAAAAACTTACCAATACAAAAAAAAAAAAAAAAAAAAGCCTTACTGGTACTGTGATGAGAGAAACATGAAGTAACACTGTTATCACATATACAAAACATGAACATGCATACTTTATTATGCTTTTAAGGAAAGTTGAAAGTAGATAATTTCATTTTTCTCTTTTAGGGGTCAACTTCAGCTTACCCCAAAATTAATATTTTGAAAAATATGATGTAAATTTCACAAACTCCAGTCTGGTTATACATCCTCCTCTATAATGATTTATTTTCTTAGACAACCCACTTATTAAAGTCCTTTTCCTGCAGTACGTTCACCCACCTACTAGCAACAAGCATTTGCCTTTTTCCGAAAATATACAATTTACTTCCATCTTACAACCTGTTCAACACACAAGCAACAGTACTTGAAAGAAATATGTATTTGACTCCCAAGGTGCATGGCCAAGCAGTAATTAAACAGGGAGTTACTGTGCCAGGAAGGTTTATCAGCGCACCTGTCTGAGGGAGGGGAAAAGGAGCTAAGAGGATAATGATCTCACCGCCACAATTTTCTTGTGGAGTTGGAATGACTTAGAATGCCTGAGGATTAAAGGGGATTATTTAGCTGCAATTTGCCTACACCCTTTTTTCTATAAGTTCTTTGTTTAGAATACTGTTTATAATCCAATATAAATATCTGCACTTGATTCTAGACAGAATTCCACAAAGGAGATTATCTTTGCTAAATTTCTGTTTTACAGCAGATTTTATAAAAAATTATCTGTGGTTAAAGCCAAAGTAATCATTTGTTATTCAAACAAATCTGAGAATTTCATAGCTGTCCTGTTGCCTTGTCTCGCAGCTCATAGAAAGTGTCTAGTTGAGGTAACAGGTCAAGGAAAGACAACTCTGGGACTTAACCACAATGGATAAAGAAATGGTTTAAAATATCATACCTTGAGAACATCATTAATTCTGGAAGAGATACTAATGCTCTTCTCTGTTGTTTCAGAGCAGCGTGATTCCTGCAAAGAAAAAACAAAATGTTGATTATATATTCCTGCATCTTAACAGAAAACTTATAATAGACTCTTATGAACTGATACACAAAATGTTCCAAGTGCCTTAACACAAAAATACACTTAAAATAAGAATCACAGATTTACTCAGTAAAAAAATGCATTTTCATATGCATATATGGATTTGGAAGGAACAATACAATTTTCAAAAGCAATTTACCACTATATCTTAAAAGAAAAGTGTTTAATCAATGTATCTCTATTATTATATATACCCAGATGAGCCATTACATTATTACCACCTATTTAATAAGCTAAAGCACCCCCTTCAACCCACAAAACAGTGGCCACTCAGCGAGGCATCAATTCGATGAGGTGGTGATAGGTGTCCTGGGGTATCTGGTACCATAATGTCAACAGCAGGTCCACCAGTTCCTGTACATTTCAGGGTGGTGGTGATTTAGCACAAACGCGCTTTTCCAAGTTGAACCACAAATGTTCGATTGGGCTAACATCAGGTGAAAACAATGCCATTAACAGAAAGTCATCAGCATGTTCCTCAAACAACTCTTTGATGATTCTGGCAGTGTGGCATGGCTTATTATCCTGTTGGTAATAGCCATCACCAGCAGGGAACAAAGTTGCCATGAATGAGTGAACTTGGTCTGCAACGATGTTCAGATACCTGACAGCTGTCAGGGATTGTGCTATTAGAATAATGGGGCCTACAGTGTCCCAAGAAAACACCGTCCACAGCACAATCCCGCCACCGCTGGCCTGTTTCTAAGCAACAGTGCATCCAGGTGCCATAGTCTCAGTTGGTAATCGGCGTATTCCCGCTCAGCCATCTACATGATGCACCAAGAATCTTGATTCGTCAGACCAGGCTACTTTCTTCCAATCTTGATGACCTTGGGCCCATTTCATGCATTGTTGGCGCTGACGTGCAGTGAGCATTGGGACCCGGCTGGGTCTTCGGCTACGCAGGCCCATGTACAGAGGCTGCAATGAACTGTGTGCTATGAAACATTGCCCTTACCACCACTGTTGTAGCTGCGGGTGATTTGTCGTACTCTGGCCCTGTGGTCACAGTGAACAATGCGCGACAGTCTCTGCTCTGCTTCCCTCTGGCATCAACGAGCTGCGGGGATGACACATGGCTGGAACACGGTTCATCATTTGGCCATCTGTGCACCACTTTTGATATGTACTCACTACAGCGGCATGTGAACAACCCACAAGCAGCGTCATTTCTGAGATCGTAGTGCTAAGGCGCCGTGCCATCACAATTTGTCCTTTATCAAACTCCGATAAATCAGCATCTTTTCCCATTCTGACTCTGAACACTCAACTAACAGAGTGCCAATCTTCGGGTTGTATATATACTGCTCTTTGAACTTCATCTGCACCACCATTCGTTCTCCAGGTGCGCTCATTTCTCTAAACTGGGAGTGGTCATATAATGTAATGGCACATTGGTGTATGTTTATATGTTCTTACTTATGGATCACAGACATGGACATTAACGGACTAGACACTTTAATTAACTAAAAGATACCTACATCTTAAAAAATGGCTTTATGCAATTCAAAGTTCTTTAAAACATTTAAACAAGAATGCATTAACAGTTTTTGTGAGGTAAACCTCAGAATAAAAATTGCCATTCCTAGTGAAGGTCTTTAATACAAAATTAAAACAAAAAACATTTATTGAGTTAAAAGTTTCCGTAAAACAGTTGAATCCCAGAGGTAAAATGAAAACCTGTTGTAAAAAAAAAAAATGTTTTGTACTTGCAAAGTGGAACAGAAGGGAGAAGTAGATGTAATTTCCATCGCATTTGCTTGAGATAAAAGTACATGGGTTGAAAAATATTTTTTGCCCATTTAGTACAGGACTAACTGGAATGAGAATCCCTAGTTCCAACTTACTTTCACCAGGTACCAAGTAAATTATGGTAGAATAAAGCTCAAATTTAGGAAATATCGACTATATGAACTATGACATGCAAAAAAAAAGCACTGTTTATACGAGGTAGGATCCAAAAGTTTGAGGACTTGGCATATAGTTTCTTACATCAAATACTTTAAAACACTGATGCACAACAACCTTCAAAATAATCCCCTTGTGCAACGATGCACTTATGCCAGTGCTCGTAAAAGCTTCTTGCGTTGCAGATTTTACCTCATTTGTTGACACAAAACGACATCCCAGCAGATTTTGTTTCAACAGTGGAAAGAGATAAAAATTGCAAGGGGCTAAGTCTGGTTGTGAAAGCACATTGGTACAATTTCTGGCGAGAAACTCCGTGGGCAGTAAGGACCGATGTGCAGGCGAATTGTCATGAAGAAGGTACCATTGTCCACCTCGCCACATCTCTGGGTGTTTACGACAGATTGACTCCTGAAAGCAGTGTAAAATGTCCATATAATGTTCCTTGTTAACTGTTGTGCTCTCAGGAATAAATTCGGAATAGACAATGCTGTGAGAATCAAAAACCACCTCTTGCATGACTTTCCCTTTGCTGTGATCCTGCCTGAATTTCTTTGAACACGGTGATTTCCAAGTTGAAGAAGCACGCTTTAGCTGAATATCAAACAAGTAGCACCACGTTTCATCACCTGTGATGATGTTATCCAAAAACGTGGGACTGCTATCGGCCTTGTCAATTAAATCGCCCGATATCGGCATTCATTCATCTTTTTGTTCAAAAGCCATGTTTCTCACATTGCAAAAGACAGATGACTAACCACAGTAGCAAACATTTGTGCGCGCACAGTCCAATCACTTTCCATGGGCCAAACCATTTTGACTACGGAGGGAGGGATGGCGGGATGTATTTCAGACACCGTAATTTTAACTACATGCTTGCGTTGTCATGGGTAGGTGCTGTCCCCGAACTTTTGGATCCTACTCCATATGCCTAGCTAACAGAACTCACCCACATATAACCTCAGACCTTTTTTTTTTCACATCCCCAGTTCAGCAACACCAGAAAGCAGACAACCTTCATCAATATCTCTTTTTCTCCTGAAAACCCCCACCCCCCAACACTCATACTCCATACCACAGTAGATGTGGTTCCTGAAATAGAAATGCCAAGGCATCAAAACATGTAATGTTCAACAGCTATATGTATAACTTATAAAAAAAAATATCAGAGAAAATACACTGGCTTAATTAGATATTACAGCTTCAGAAAAACAAACTATTAAACGATAGTCCTGGGCTAATAAAAAATATTTTGCTTTAGTACGAACATAAAAATATATAGTCCTGGATTGTACGACCAGATTTTTTGACCCCTGAAGTTGAACTGCTGATACTGTTTGTTGGGAACTTTAAACGCAATAACTTGGTTCCATTTCAGTTTCACTGAAAAGGCACCAGGGCAATTCTTATTCTAAGGTATAATACACAAATGAATGTTGTTTCCTCGTATTCTCCTTGTTGTTTCCTCGTATTCATGGAGAAAACTCGTTCAGTTGCTGCCATGAGACATAAAAACAATTTCAAATACAAACAAAACTTTGCCTTTTAAAATCACATTTTAGAAATACATCAAATGGTTTAAATTTTGGGGGTTAACCCCCTCCCTGGCATGCCAATACACTTTTCAGTCACATGCCTTCAATACACTTTTCAGTCACATGCCTTCAATACACTTTTCAGTCACATTGTTATTGAAAAAATCTCTGCATTGGTAAAACATCCAATAAATCAGTTGTAACAAGTCAATTTGAAAAAAGACTATCCTAAAAAGGCCAAAACTAATGTTTAGCAACATCTGATAGCACACAAAAAAAAAAAAAAAAAAAAAAAAGCAACACACACAATCAGTAGCTAAAAGCACACATGCTAATAACAGCTGATAGATACAAAACAAGGACACTTATACACTCACACGCACACCCACCCAATCAACATGGCTGACACAGCAATTTTGCAGATATAATACAGGAATCAATATTTTATAGCATTTTTATTATAAAAAGTTTATAGAGGATGTAATTTTTAACAACTTCAAAAATCAAATTAACTACCTTCAGAAGTTGAATCAAAGACATCTTTAAACCAATAAGAATGGGGAAAGATGTGCAACGAAATGTAATGCACAAGAAATCTTCTTTTCTCTTCACAGAAATTGAGACAGGGCTACCAAAGCACATGAAATTACAACTACTTGGAATGCTGACTAGATCACTTTTTCTCACTATGTGTTGGATCAGCTTTTCAGACAAATCATCATCTGAAAGAACAGAACTTTGCATTTTACTTGAAAAATGAATTAACACAAAATCTTTTACTTTTTCTTCACAATAAAGAGAATATATACTCAAAATATATGATCAAAAAATTTCCAAGAGGCTATTTTAGACAAAAAAGAAAGACTGCACAATTGACAAATAAGAATGTTTTACTTCTGGTAGACATATCTCTGTTCTTTGTGTCAATCCAATTCCACAGTGGTCTGCCTCACATTTACCAACATAGCTTTTCTGTTTCTTATGTACTGTTACATTTTTTACTGTATGTTTTGTTTTGTGAAAAAACAGCATTATTTTGCTGTTGTTCTTTTATTGCCATGAATCACATCTGAGTTAGCACTTAAGATTAGTGTAGCTTATGTCTTCATATCGTAGAAGTCTATAACTGAAGGCAACTTTACTTAGGTTAATAAATAAATACATCGCTCTTTCCACGTTCCAGAAACACACAGCAACTGAAAAATTGTTTTTCAGCCGCCGCTGTGGAAACGAACCAACAGAACTCTCGGTATCGCGCCGAGTGCGTTACCTTTACGCAGCGGCGGCTGAAAAACAATTTTTCGGTTGCTGTGTGTTTCTGGAACGTGGAAAGAGCGATGTCTTTGTTTATTCACTGATGCCACGTAACTGGAGAATTTTCACCTTTTCCTAGTACATTACTTTGCCACTAGGAGGAGTAAATGCAGATGTTACTGAGTTCAAATTATATTTTTGTCCCATACCACTGCTTCTAAAAATGCAACTAAAGGAATTCTTTTTTCATTTAATACCATTTAATGTGAAGATCATTTTGGGTACAGTTTCCACTTCAAATATAAATGTTTCTTTAATTCTTTTTGCTGGAAAGCATAAATGTACACTGAATTATCCCCAGTATCTCTGCTTCTAAAAGTCTGATTTAAAAAAAATATTTTTACATTGCATGCACATATTCACTGCCAGAAACATTCTACATATATTTTTTCAGCTTTTTCATAACAATCAGTTATATCTCTACGTAGCATAAGTGTGTGCTTTTGTTTTCAGTACCTCTACCTCTAAAAATCTGACTGAAAAGATTTGCTTCGTATTGCATATCATCATTTGCTAAGGTAAGGCAAATCTCAGAAATACTATCCACTTTTTAGAATGCACATTTTCCCCACTAGGAAGCATATATGCCTAAACAGTTTTCTTGATATCTCTGCTCCTAGAAATAATATCTGAAAAATTCTTTTTCTATAACACAGTGGCCTCTATGATGAATATTCTGTTTATATTTTAGTTTTTTACTTTTTCATAATGCACAGTTCTACCACTATGGGTGTTAGTGCATATTTCTATTTGAAAGAGTATCATCTCTCCTAGAAATCTGCTCCACAAAACTTTTCTTGGTGCGATACCCTTGACCATAATGAAAAGTTTGCACCCATTTTCTTCTCCATATAACACATAGAATTCCTACTAGGAGGCGTTAAGTTACCTCATGATTTCCTCCATATTTATGCTCCTAATTGTTCAATTTAAGAAATTCCTTTTGCTTTAGATATTTTACTGTACAGGGAACATTTTGTGTGAAGTTTGCGATTTTTCTCATAATGAACTTTTCTGATAGTGGTGGACGCAAGATAGGTATTTATATTTGCAAATGTTTTATTGATTCTTCTAAAGTCGGTTGAGAGAAAAATGCTTTTGTAGCTAGGTCTGTTCACTAAAAAGAACACTGCACATATTGTGTGTTTTAAATAATGTGTAGTTTTTCTGCTAGGAGATAAAAATATACTTTATTGATTTTCCCCTTTTTTAAAAATCTGCTTTGAAAAATTTTCTTTCTGTTGAAACAGAAGAAAAAGACCCAAGAATTTGTCATTTTCTTGTTTTGTTTTTCACTTAATATTCTATAGTGTTTTATTTTTTTCCTTATTTTTTTATGGGGGTCACTTTTCTTTAATGATTAGTAAACAAAAGGCTGATGTATGTGATACTCATAAAATTCAGCTGCTTATTATTTTTAATGTAATATTTATAACAGCTGTGTTTACTATATACTATATGCTTAAATGTTGGTTTTGTCAGGTTTTAAAGTTTGTTTTTGGTGTCATTTACAAAACATATTGTGTAATTTTTGCTTTCTTTAACTTGGACACTTATACACTCCAGTTTTCATATACAATTCCTATTTTATCTTTGTAGTTTAGTAACTGTCATCTTTTACTTATTACAGCTTCTAAAGCATCTTGTTTGAGATGATAAATTAAAAGCCGGGGCACAAAATACAAAAAGATAATATAAAAATAAAAACACTACTAATCTGCAACCCCCGCAGTACTGAATTTTTCAACTACTTCCCTTTGGAATCTCTTTAGTCTGAAGGAGCAACTCTTTAAAATAGAAGAGCGCTTTCCCTTTACTGAACCCGTGAACATCAGCATAAAGGAGTAAATCATCATGTTGACAATCCAGCACATCAGTAAGCTCACAGAAGAGCTGTCATTTCAAAACCTCACCCCTCATGCTGTGCACAACCTTAACAAAGTTCATAACCACTCTTAAAAAAGTCCTGCACAAGGTGGGTTCATGGATAACGCATTGGTTCTCCACGAAACAGGAGAATGAATCATCTTTCTGTCACAGAGATAAGGAGCCACTGTAAACATCAATTAATACCAATACACAACTGATCATAAAACTGGCTAATCTTCTAATTGGCAACATCACAGATATAAATGGGAAACAAATCCCCTGAATAAATAATTCTTCACAAATACAAGGAAAGCAGATACAAATGTCATTATCGATACAAAGGTGTCGCATTTTCACTATTTCTCACACAGCAATCTCGGTGATGTTCTAATACAGACAACTTTGAAATGCAGCGGAAGATGTGGCGAAAATCGCAGTCAGACACGGCAGCTATCTTTGCTGATGATCATCGACTCTTGGACATCTAAGGAGCCCATCTGCAAAATGCATTTGTAACAGTAACCTAGGAAACACAGGCAGGATTGGATCTATTTTCCTCTTTTAAACATAACATAAATAGATATAATACACAAATACCAAAAGCAGCATGTACCATCAAATGCATGCATTTTGATTATAAAAACCTTAAGTTGAAAAGTAGCTTTATTTTCTCTTATATATAACGATATGTCTGGAGAATATTCAAAGTCATCCCTCCATACTGCATAAAATGTGCAAACCAATACCAATATAAATATTGGGTATATAAATAAGTTTTGAGGAATTTGAGGTGAACAAAACACGTTGTTGGAGAACAGAAACAATATTTTAATATTAATCAAAGTAGGCTCCCTCTGAAGCTACAACTTTGCCCCATCTTTCCGGCAGTGAACGTATGCCCCGAAGGAAGAATTCCGGTTCCTTGGAAGAGATCCAGTTGTCCAGCCAATTTTTGATGTCTTCATAAGAACTAAACCATTCTCCAGAAAGAGCTGACTGTATCAACCGGAACAAATGGTAATCCGATGGCGCAATATCTGACGAATATGGCGGGTGGGGTAGAACTTCCCAGTCGGATCTGTCCAAGTAGTTTTTCACAGGTCGAGAAACATGTGGTCTTACGTTGTCATGCTGTAAGATGACTTTGTTGTGTCTATTTTCCCATTCAAGCCGTTTTTACATGAGAGCTTGTTTTAAATGCATTAATTGGGTTCCATACTTATCACCAGTAATAGTTTATGACGGTTTCAGAAGTTCATAGTGGATCACGCCCTTCTGGTCCCACCAGATACACAGCATTACCTTTGAACCATGGATATTGAATTAGATGATTCCCTTAAGTTCACTATTGAACTTCAAAAAGAAAGAAGAATAAACTTCTTAGATATTACTATCTATTATGAAGATGAAAAATTCCTCACTAGTTGGTATAAAAAACCAATGAATACTAAAAGACTACTGGATTTCAATTCGTATCATCCAGTTCCTATTAAGAAAAATGTAGCAAGTCAGTTTTTAGAAAAAATTAATAAAATAGTTTCTACTGCAGATAAAAAAGAAGCCCAAAAAGAAGAGCTTAAAGTCATACTTGCAGAGAATAACTATCCTAAAGAAGAAATTGAGAAGCTTCTGAATTTTAATGGTGCGAAGAACCCACAAAAGCAACAAGTAAAATTCACTAGAAAAATTTCTTATCACAAAGGTTTATTTGAGGCTTTAAAGAGAATTAGTAAAAAATACAATATTAGGCTAGCTCCAAGTTTAGAGAACAAAGTTAAAAAAATTTTCCCTAAAATAGTTCAAAGATAAGAAGATATTTTAAAAATGCAAGGAGTAGTTTATGAAGTAAATTGTAGTTGTGGACTATCTTACATAGGTGAAACAGGTCGCAGACTAGAAACTCGTATAGCTGAGCATAAAGCAGCTATAAAAAATTGCTCCAACAAGACTGGATTAGATAGGCATGTTAGAGAAACTGGGCACAGCATGGATTGGAATTCCCTTAAAGTAATCAGTTTCCAAAGCAATTTCCAAAAAAGAAAACTGAAAGAAGGAATAGAGATTGAGAAAAATCAAAATTCCATCATCAATGACTGCAAAGGATTTTCCCTGCCTAACATCTGGCAGGATTTGTTGAAAAATAACCTAAACCGTCAAGGTTAACCGTAACCGTCAAGGTTAACTGTAACCATCAAGGTAAACCGTAACCGTGATAGTGACAAGTAAAAAGTGACAACAACAAGACAGCCTGAAGAAGGAGAAGAGTTTTCTCCGAAAATGTGCTATTAATGAAAAAATTTCCTAGTAAAATCCCATAAGTTGCTTTAGATTATTAATTCAATTAAACTAGGAAGCCATTTCTCAACATGAGCTTTATTCAAAGAATGGATATTGTGTTTTGGCATTGAAGGACCTGGTTCACCTGGCTTCACCCATGCTTTCTGCCATTTAGGGTTATCGTACCATATCCATTTCTTGTCGGCAGTAATAATACGATGCAAAAAACCCTCTCTTTTTTGCCTTTGAAGCAGCAATTCGCAAATGGTTTTTCGACGTTCAAGGTCTCTTTCCCGCAAAGCATGTGGAACCCAATTCCCTTCTTTTTGTACCATTCCCATGGCAGCTAAACGTTGTGAACTGCATGGTTGACTAACATTTAATGCTGCTGCTAGTTCTTTTTGGGTGTGGCATGGATCTTCGTTGAGTAAAGCTTTCAATTCAACATCAGCATTTTTGGGTGGTACAGAACGTTCTTTATCACTGACATCGAAATCGTTCCTTTTGAATCGTCTAAACTAATACTCACATGTTTTTATGGATGGAGAATGTTCACCATAGATTTCCGACATTAAGCGATAGCTGTTGGCAGCACTTTTCTTGACAATAAAGTAATGCACTAACACTTCCCGCAAATGCTGTTTTGTCGGGAAGAAAGACTCTTACGTGGCTCTTACATTTTTGATTAACTTCCAATTTCAAAGGCTAACTCGGCAAAAAAGATACTCAGTCAAAAACTTAAGACTGGCTGAAGCTGAAAATGTCTTTCAGACTTGGTATCCGACAGACCTCTAGATTTCTCATTGATAACTGGTTTGAACTGCTACATAGAAACTTTAACTCGTGAAATCCAGGAAGTTTGCGAGGACTCTTACTCTCCCCGACCACACTTTAATAACTGTCAACCATGGTGAAATGAATCTTTAAGCAAACTCAGAGCAAAGACAAGGAGAGCAAGGCATAAAATGCAGAGAGCTGTTTCTGTGGAAGACAAGAAATATTTTAATCAGATCTTCAAGAAGACAGAAGCAATTTACAGAAAACAATTGCTACTTTCAAAGAAAGGCTCTCGGGCAAAAGGCTCAATCCCAAACTTCCATTCAGTGTCCTATACTAGGTTGCAAGGGACTCTCTGGGCAGACCTTTGACTTTCATGGCTTTGTGCAGGGAGGATGGAACGATGACAGAAATTGCACGGCAATCTTTGGAATTTTTAATGAGTGTTCATTTCCCAAAGGATGAAACAAATCTCGATTCTCCTCAACAGAGGGAAATAAGAGAAAAATGCAGGGAACCTCCCTCTGCACAGAATGACAGACTTTTTACCATAGATGAAATTGAAGACACAATTAAATCTCTGAAAGAAGGAAAAGCTCCAGGTCTAGACAGCTTGGAAATTAGTGTCATAAAAGAAGTCTTTCTTGCTAATAAAGAACACTTTACTTTTCTCTTTAATGAGCTACTGATACGTGGAATTTTTCTGGAATGATGGAAGATTGCTTCCTTGGTTTTGTTCAATAAGAAAGGCTGGGACAGTAGTGATCGGACATCTTACAGACCAATTTGTCTCCTAAATGCATTGAATAAAGTCTTAGACAAATTAATTACAAGACTGATGTTCTTTTTAAAGACTGAGGGTATTCTTTTCTGTAGCCAATTTGGATTCTTATCAAAGAAGAATACATCCCAAGCTATCCTAGCAATAAAGAGTGAGATTCTTAATAATAAGCTTAAAGATCTTCATACAAGAGTGATATCCCTAGACATTCAAAATGCATTCAACAACGTATGGTGGCCTGGAGTTTTAGAAAAGAACTGTCCACTAAACCTCTTCAGATTAGTGGCAGACTATCTGTTCAGTAGAAGACTTCAAGTAGTCATTGGAGATCAAAAACTGACACAAATACGATACTAATTTTGGGTGTCTTCTCTGGAATATTATAGCAAATTCGGCTTTGAATTTGAAGTTTGACAAAGGTGTTGAAATTCAAGCATACGCAGATGACTTTGTTCTTTTGATTTCGGCTTCTGGTCGTCAATGCATCAAAATTTTGTGGGAGAAATCACTGACTCTTAGCCGATTGGAGAGATAACTTCAAACTGTCATTTTCTCTGAAAAAGACAAGGCAAATGACATTTTAAAAAAATAATAAGAAAGTATTATCTTGTAAATTTCTTGGAATATAAATCAAAACAGTTTCAGAATTGTCCTACTTAGGAGTCACATTGGACAGTAAATTTTCTGGAATCCCTCACCTCCAGAAGATTAAGACGAAGTGTTCTAATATTCTTAACTGAATAAACAGTTTCCACTTCACCCCCAGGGTAAAGAAGGAACTCTATAGGAGATGCATAGAAAGAATAGTGATATATGCCTGTGACTCTTGGTGGGTCGGCATAGTGCAAATGCGTAACAAACTTTTGCACCAAAGGTTGGCTCTGTTGGGCATTACAAAGTACTTCAGAACCATTTCAATAATTGCATTACAGGTGTTGGCTGGTTGTGAACCACTAGATCTCATAGTAGAGAGGGAGGTAGCACTTCTTTCACTTAAACACGGTAGTAACGTTACAGTGTTTAACGAACTTTTTATCTCACAAGAAAATGAAATTGGCTCAACTGATTGGTCAGTTCACCCAGCCAATGAATTATGTCTGGCATTGGAAACCTGACTACCCTTCAGAGTTTGGACACAAAATCTTTACTGATGGTTCAAGGCTTGACAATAAAGTTGAAGCTGGTTTTGCGGCATTTTCGAACAATTCAAGAACATGCTTCAGAAAATATCGACTTTCAGACAATAGCTCTGTTTATCTAGCAGAATTAGTAGCAATAAAACAGGCTTGCCTCTGGGCCACATCCTCTAAAAGTGACTTGCCAGTTAAGATCTTTTTAGACAGTCAAGCAGCCAGCCCTTTGGGGTTTGAAAAAGTTTAGGAATCAGAACCCACTGGTTTTGGAAATTAAGCACCTAATCTCCAACCAGGGGAAAACATTTGAGTTCTTCTGGGTAAAAGCACAAATAAGAGTTCCAGGCAATGAAATACTGATAAACTGGCTAAAGATGGCACAATGAGAAGCATAGTAGATTTCAAATTAAAGACCCCACTTCAAAGTATCAAAACAAAGTTGAAAAAACTTCCGTTATGGTTTAAAACTCAGGCTTCACGCAACAATAACACATAAACATATAAAACGAGCAAAACACACAGAGTCACGTATGGTAAAAGGTTCGTTTAGCGGTAGCTTTCGGTCATCCTACGACCTTGATCACCCGCGATCAACTGGATGGGATGGTTGCCAGAACTACAATTTGAAGTTGGGGTGTTGGAAATGTTGCCAGATTTTAGAAGAGAGATTCAAATAAATGGGATTTGGTGAGGGGTCTCTGAATTGCAGTTTTTGGTGAACAAAATTTCAATGCTCTCTTGGAAACACAGAGATGCCTTGTTGATGAATGGGGCAACTTTTTTTGTTTCTTTCCAAATTTCCAAATGGGAACTGCAGAGGTGTCTTCAAGGGTTAGTGCAGATAAAGCTGTCTTTGGAAGACCATTGGAAACATCTTTTTTGTGTTCACCAAGTCGTGTTTCGATGCTTCGGTATGTGCATTCTCTGGACCTTAGTACCTCTTCAGACTCAGATAGTTGAATGATGTAATTTATCGACATGGTACAAGAAATTAAGAAATGAATCTAGTGCCGTTTTCTGTGCTGAGATTGTTTTTAATGAAATATTGCTATGTTTCAGAAGCTTTTCTGTTCATGATACAATTAATTCATTCATGAATGGAATACGGGATTACACCATACAATACAAATTTTGAAGATGACAATCCGCTTGTTGGTGTAAATATGACAAGGATGGTAAGTCAGATAATATCCAAAAACTTGAAAATTTCGTCATCCTGGAGCGGGAATCGAATCCGTGTCTCCCAGATAGTGTGCGGGTAAGCTAACCACTACACCACCCAGGACAATGAAATTCAAACAATTGAAGCGTCAATCGGAAACATCAGACATTTTGATTTCACTGCAGTAGTCAAAACAAACATATCTCATCGTAGTGCTAAGTTAGATTACCAGCAAATGAGTATATATCAAGTTGAAACAAATTCATGTTTCAACTTGATATATACTCATTTGCCAGTGATCTAACTTAGCACTATGATGAGACATGTTTGTTTCGACTACTGCAGTGAAATCAAAATGTCTGATGTTTCAGATTAATGCTTCAATTATTTGCATTTCACTGTCCTGGGTGGTGTAATAGTTAGCATACTCCAGAGCATATCGGAAGATGTGGGTTTGATTCCCATTCCAGGATGATAAAATTTTCAAATTTCTGTGGTTATGTTACATGGAAAGAACAGCTTGATTTATGTCTGTATTAATTATTCCATGTGTTTCAACTTGATAAATACTGCTCACATTCAAAAAAAAATTAATTACACTTCCAAAAAGGAACATAAGGGATGGTCAAAGAAGTAGTGAAATATACAAATAAAGAAAACTGTGGATCTTTTTTCCACACTTATCTGAAACAATACAATTATGAAATAGTTGCACATTATGTTGTCCCAACAAACTATGAAAGGCATGCTTTTACAGCAAGGTCACTGCAAAGAAAAGGGAAAAAAATCACAGCATGTGGACAACTGTGATTAAGACCTTTTTAGGTGACAAAAACAGAAAAATATTTATTTCTTATGTGTTAATAATTTCAAAAACATTTGCTAAAGTTAGAAAAATATTTGCTAAAAATAAAAATATATTTTCTTTAACACATGATAACGTAACTAGTTACTTTCTGTGAGAAAAAGCTAATGTTAGTAACCAACTTACTAATCACAGCTATACATTTGATGGAAGAAATTCTTTGGAGTTACAGCAGGCAACAAATGTCATCTCTAGATTTTCCATCACAAATCTGTGCCTATTGTCATGAAACAATGACCAAGACTGAGAAAACGATCTTTTTGCATCACAAGAAGTCAACCTTGCTAATATTTTAAGAGGACGGTGACTTTAACAATCAATTTCATGTACAAGTTGGCTTGCCCGAGTAACTCTATACATAGTTTGAAATCCCCCCTCCCTCCCATTGTCTTTTTTTTTTTTTTTTTTTTTTCTAACATATATATGAATTTGTTTCTTAGGGTTTCTGTTTTTGAAGTTTCCTTGAACATTTTGCACTTTTTTTAACTGTTTCATAGAGTAGGTTCGTTGTTTCCAATTTCTTTACCGAATGACACACGAAACTTAAATTAGCAGATATGTATGTCATCTCTTTTTAAACTTGTATCATTCATTAAATGCTGAACAATCTCAATTGAAGAAGCATTGTCTTTGTTCATTTTATTGACAACAGATCTAAAGTGTTTATAAGATCTACACCATGGCACCGAGCCAGGTACCCAGCGTGTGGAAAAGGATGCAAGTGGCAGTGGGAGATCAGGAATCTTCGTTTTTAGAAGACTGATCATTGTTGGTGATTTAACAAACACTTCTTTCCCATTCAATACTAACTTGCCCACATTAGGAAAAAAGAGTTCAGATATTTTTACACAACCCATGCAAAGCATGAACGACATGCATTACGTTTATCATTTTCAGGAAAACTCATGGAAAGAACGTAAGCAGCATTCTTCATGTACGCTGCTGCATCAGTAAGCAAGAGTAATACATTGTTGTATTTCACACCATATATTGCGGCCACATCAACAGCTAAGCTTCATTAACGCTCACCCAGATTTTTTCATTTTCACAAATCGATCTAATATATCCAAAGGTTTCCTCATCACATTTTGAAAAATAATTTTTCCTTAGGGTTGATTAGTCAGGGGGATTAATGTTCGCATAGTTAATAAAAAAACTTGCAGAATTTCGGATTGTTAATTTTATGTAGAGGTAGAAGTTTGACCCACTTGTTATGATGTCTCCTCCTCCCCTTTTTTTCGCTAAATTTTTTACTTCAATATTTTTTTGCGGAGGAAGGGGTTGATGACCACCCTGAGCAACTCATGTACTATCCCTAATTTAGGGCCACTAGTTCCAGGGAAGGCAGAGAGACAAAGCTGTAAGACAAACACAACATCCATGCTTCACAGCCTGCATTCGAACTTGGACCCAACTAGGATGAATGGTCGGGAGCCATTCGTCCTAGTTGGGTCCAAGTTCAGACCACTGCACCACCGCGTTGGATCCAAGGTGTTTAGACCACTGCGCCACCGCAGAAGCTCTTGGGTTTATTTATGCTAAAAACTAAATAAAAAGGAGGAAACATGAAAATTTATGCATTTATTACGGAATTTTGGAAAATGTGTACTTACACGCAAATGTTTTGAAAATGTGTTTTTTTTTTATGTGAAAATATTTATTTACCTAAAAATCGATTTCCTGGTTAAGACAATCCTCACAAGTAGGAAAGGTGGGTAGGGCTGGAATGTGTAAAGGTAGTAAGAAGGAAAGCCAAGTTAAAGTTGCAAAGATAGGAGGGCTGGTTGGTTGGTTGTTGAATTTTTATGGCACAAAGGCCATGTGTGGCCAAAGAGCACCAAACACAAGACAATCAAACAAACAGTATTAAAAACGTGGTACAATGCTTAAAATCAGACTGATTCAGTAAAAGTGAAAAATGAGAAAGATGGAAGGGATAAAAACTAGATACGTTTAAAAAGTAAATTTGTTTTAAAAAGGAAAAGACAGCGACAGCATCGCAGTGGTCATCTAGGAGCCGCTGCAGCGTGGCGGCGTCCTCGGTCAACAAATGAGAATGAAAGAAGTGAAAACGCACGTCATGAGAACGAACACAACTACACAGGAGACGAGTGACAGTGAGTCGGCAATTGCACATCTCACACGTCGGCGCAATGTCGCTACAAAGCAAAAAGGGGCGAGTGAAACAAAAATACCCAATGCGGATACGCACAAGCACAACTTCCTCCCTATGGTTCCGACGAAATGAGGACTTCCAGATTCCAAGAATAGGTTTAATACGATGCAGTTTATTTTCCACCTGTTGATGCCACAGACCCTGCCTCGTTCACTTGATATGATCCTGAACAGGAAAGCGGAAATCCCGGTGAAACGGTGGCAAGGGTGAGACGAACAAAGAGGAAGCAGATCTAGCAGCTGCAACAGCACACTCGTTACCCAAGATTCCAACATGCCCAGGAATCCAGCAAAAGTAAACCTGAAAACTGGCCTCGAGCAAACAATGAAGCAACCATCTCACGTTCAAGAGAAAATGATGGTCACGGCAATCCGCAGATGTCAAAGACTGTAAGGCACTTAAGGAATCCCTATTGATCATAGCACGATGATGAGAAAAAGATAGGAGGGAAGAAGCTAGGAAAAGCTTGTCCTTTCTGCCTAAGCAGAATGTGGGGTAGGAGTGGATAAACTTTGTGGCCTACGTGGGCACAATTATAAGAAGAATAGGTTAAGTGGATTGTGGTGCCAAACATTGCCCAGAATAAAAGAAAGGAAGAGAAAAATAAACAAGAAAGATGACACCGAATTTTCGGGTGTAATGAGCACATCTTTTGAATCTGTTCTGATGCGAATTAAATTCACCAAAGCTATTCAAAATCATTGGAAACGGTATGGAAAACAGTATTATCTGGAGAAGAAAGAAGTTTTTCAATCGGGTTTTGACTCCCGCAAGTATTGCTATAAACTGAAACATCAAATTACGCCCTCTGGTGGCAGACTTGTGCATTTAGAAAAATTTTGCAGCAGAAACACTCTCCAACAAAGAAAGATTGTTTCAAATCGGACTCTTAGAAGCAGAAATATCGACAAATATATGATACACATCTACGTCCCCTGGCGGGAAAAACTATGCATTATTTCAAGATGAAAGTATTTTCAAAAGATTTTTGGATGTGAGCGGTATCAGTCCACGAAAGAATTTTTTCAATGGAGTTTTCAGGAGTTCAGATTTTGCTGCAAATACATCAGACGCAAATATTAACTCTTATGTCCCCTGGTAGCCAAACCATTCTTTATTATATTCAAAGCATTTCTTATCAGGAGCTGTATCCGGTGCAGAAAGAATTTTTCAAATCGGAGTTTTAAAACTAGAGATATTGAGGAAAACGCAATTTACCTTTACGTTCCCTAAAGAAAAGTCTATGCATTACTTGAAAATTTTGAAATTATATGAGAAACATTTTACGCCAGAAATACTATCTAACAAAGAAGGAATTTTTCAAATCCGACTTTTAGAGGCAGAGATAAGAAATAAGGCAGACATCTACGCCATCTGGTGGAGAAACCTTGCATTATTTTAAGAAGAAAATATTCTCAAATGTTTATCGACGTGCGGGATTGGTCCATGGAAGAATGTTTTTCGACGCTTTTAGAAGATGAGATTTTGCTGCAAAAACATACGAAACAGAAAATTAAGGCTTACGCCCCTGGTGGCCAAACCATATTTTATAAAATATTTGAAATAACAAAAAAACGAATTCCCACCAGGAGCTGTATCCAGTGCTGGAAGAATTTTTCAAATCACAGTTTTAGAAGCAGAGATATCGGGGAAACACGATTTACCGTTACACCCCTTAGCGGAAAGTTGATGAATTACCTGAAATTTTGAAGTTATATTAGAAACATATCACACTGAAAGCTTTGTCAAACAAAGAAGGATTTTTTCAAATCGGACCGTTAGAAGCAGAAATATCAACAAAAAAAAAATATGTTTATATGCGCCCCTTGCGGAGAAACCATGCATTATTTTAAGAAGAAAATATTCCGAAACGGTTTGTCAACGTAAGTAATATTGGTCCATGAAAGAATTTTTTTCCATCAAGATTTTAGAAGCTCAGATTTTGCTGTAAATACATGAGAAGCAGAAATCAACATGTATGCCCCCTTGTGGTCAAACCATTTTATGCCAAAAGTTAGAAATTATATGCAAAATATTTCCCATCACGAGCTGTATCCACTGAAAGAAAAAAATTTCAAATCAGAATTTAAGAAGCAGAGATATTTGCCAAAAAGCAATTTACTTCTACTCCCCCTAGCAGAGAATCTATGCGTAACTTGGAAAAGTGACTATGCCTAAAATAATCTTCAACATGAATGGAATCACAAAGTAAAAGAATTTTTTTTATTGGATTTTCAGAAGCAAATATATGGAATAGAATGTGTTTTGAATTCGATATCATCTGCATTTACGCCCTCTAGCGGCAAAATTTTGCATCATAAAAAGAATTAAATAACAGATCATCATTCGCACATTTCAAACTTCCTAATGCAAAAATAATTTTTCAAATTGGACTATTAGTTGCAGAGATATCGTGTCTACAGACAAACAGACAAACCAATAACATAAGCACAATCTTTTTACGCTTTCCAACCATAAGGTTGAAGAAGCGTATATGCTCCAGCTTTGTCTGTCTGTCCGTCCGTCCGTCTGTCCATACGATAACTCACGTGAAAATGGTTTGATTTCGGCAAAATTTTAGTATGTGGTAGGGGACCACTTGGGGACGAACCCTATTGAAAATGGGCAAAACAGGGTCAAAGTTCAGGACATAGGAGCGGGATCTATTCCATTGCTCTTATGCGTCATAACTTGCATAAAAATGGTTCGATTTTCATGGAATTTTATTATGTGGTAGGGAACCACCTGGGCACGAACCCTATTGAAAATGGGCGAAATGGGGTCAAAGGTCAGGACATAAAAGCGGGATCCATTTCATTGCCTTTATGCGTCATAACATGCGTAAATATGGTTCGATTTTGATGAAATTTTAGTGTGTGGTAGGGAACCACTGGGCACGAACCCTATTGAAAATGGGCGAATGGGGTCAAAGGTCAGGCAGGGCATAAGAGCGGGATTTATTCCATTGCCCTTATGCGTCATAACTTGCGTAAAAATGGTTCGATTTCGATGAAATTTTAGTATTTGGTAAGGAACCACATGGGGACGAACCCTATTGAAAATGGGCAAAATGGGGTCAAAGGTCAGGGCATAAAAGTGGAATTCATTCCACTGCCTTTATGCGCCATAACATGCGTAAATATGGTTCGATTTCGATGAAATTTTAGTATGTGGTAGGGAACCACCTGGGCACGAACCCTATTGAAAATGGGCGAAATGGGGTCAAAGGTCAGGCAGGACATAAGAGCGGGATTTGTTCCATTGCCCTTATGAGTCATAACTTGCGTAAAAATGGTTCGATTTCGATGAAATTTTAGTATGTGGTAGGGAGCCACTGGGGACGAACCCTATTGAAAATGGGTGAAATGGGGTCTAAGGTCAGGACACTGGAGTGGGATCCATTCCATTGCCCTTGTGCATCCTAACTTACCTAAAAATGTTTTGATTGCGACAAAACGACGTTAAAGGTCATTGCACAAAAGCAAGATTTATTCCACAGCCATTATTCTCATAACTTGCATAAAACTGCTTCTATTACGACAAAACTTTAGTATGTTATTCTTGAGGTATACTGAACCGGTTCTGTTGAATATCATTGAAATGGGGTCAAAGGTCAGGACACTGGAGCGAGATTTATTCCACAGCCATTATCTTCATAACTTGAGTAATAATTTCTGGTATGTTGGAAAGCGTATCATAATCAATGCATTGCATGATTTTACTAACTTGTTTTACAAAAGACATGCTAAAAAGGTACAATATTGGAAAGAATGGTAATAGTAAAACTAAGCAACTTCATTTTTTAAAAATAAATTTTGTAAATGAAATGTACATTTCAATTACTTGTTACAATCTCTTCCAGCTACATATATCAATCCATAGAGCAGGCATTTTTTCTTTATTTCAAGAGAAATTAAAGTTAAAAATTGTTGCTTATCTTGTCCATGTTGGAAACAGCACCATTTAAATGATCAGTTCAGTTGTTACTATAAGCAAGTTAAAAGTGACAGTATCACTTTTTAATCTTTAATTTGACTTAAAATGCATTTTTCCCAATTCTTTAGTTGCATTTTATTCTCTAACAAGGAACAGAGCAAGCATGTATTTGCTTTTTTTCTTTTCTTTAATGCAAAAAAAAAAAGCTCAAAAATCGGAGTTTGGCTCTCCATCACAATCTTTTAAGACACATCAAGCTGTTTTTTCTGCACAGTGAGCAGTCAGTAGCATTTTTGAATTTGAATTTTGTTTTAAACAAAAGGAAAAAGTGCATGATCATGATGCGAAAAAAAAAAAAAAAAAAAAAAAAAACGATTAAGAAAAGATGAAAACATGAATTTTAAGCAAAATTAGACTTCAAGATCAGTACTGCCATTGCGGACTCAACAGTGAAAACAACTTTGCAGGGCACAGAAATATAGTTGACTCCATTACTGATAGAGTAAGTACTGATTCTGAAATTTCATTTTGCTTCAGAAAATGCAGGAAAAATGCTTGCTCTATTCACTGAACTTGCAAGAAGAGAATGTAAAGAACAGGAAAACATATATTTCAGTAACATTTTTTAAAAATATGATGTAGATCTGCATTATTACCAAAAATTATATAACTATGAGGAACATTATCAGAAAAAAGATTAAAATGAGAAACATAATCAGAGAGATATAAAAATCAGAGCTTTGTGAGAAAAGTGTGAAAACACAGCAAACCTCAGAATCGTGGAACATTCTCGTCCCTAAGAACATGAGTCTCAAGAAACTTCATAATGCAGCCATTGCTAAGAGAAATTTCCAGATTCTTTTACCTTAACTGTATTTCCTCCACAATATCACACTTCAAAACAATGCTTAAGCTTCTGTTTTGAATATCAGAATTTTTATAAAATGCTGTAATAAAAGCAAATAAAAAAGGATAATACATGGAATGGACTTAACCAATTAAACTTTAAATAACTTAATTTCATTAAACATCATACACATGGGCATACACCGATAAGCTATTACATTATGACCACCCCTAGCCTAGAGAAATGAGCACCCCTGGAGACCGAACGGTGGTGCAGGTGAATTTCGCAGAGCAGTATATATACAACCCAAGGGCCAGCTTTCGGTTAGTAGAGTATTCAGAGTCAGACAGGGAAAAGCTGCCGATTTATTGGAGTTTGATAAAAGACAAATTGTGACGGCAAGGAGCCTCAGAACTACGATCTGGGAAACGGTGCGACTCGCGGGTTGTTCACATGCCGCTGTAGTGAGTATGTATCAAAAGTGGAGCACAGATGACCAAACGACAAACCGTCAACCACAGCTCACTGACACCAGAGGGGAGTGGAGACAGTCGCTCATTATTAACAGTGACCGCAGAAACACAGTGCAACAAATCCCCCGCAACTACAACAGTGGTGATCTGAGCAATGTGTCACAGCACACAGTTCATCGCAGCCTTCTGCACATGGGCCTGCATAGCAGAAGACCCAGCCGGGTCCCCGTGCTCACTGCCAGTCATCGCCAACAATGCATGAAATGGGCCCAAGATCATCAACATTGGACCATGGATAATTGGAAGAAAGTGGCCTGGTCTGACGAATCAAAATTCTTGGTGCATCACATAGATGGGTAAGCGCGGATACGCTGATTACCAACGTAGGCTGTGGCACCTGGATGCACTGTTGGGCAGAAACAGGTCAGCGGTGGTGGTGTTATGCAGAGGGCAATGTTTTCTTGGGACACTTCAGGCCTCATTATCCTAATAGCACAATCCCTGACAGCTGTCAGGTATCTGAACATCATTGCAGACCAAGTTCACCCATACATGGCAACTCCTGCTGGTGATGGCCATTTCCAACACGATAATGTGCCATGACACACTGCCAGAATCATCAAGGAATGATCCGAGGAATATGCTGGTGACTTTATGTTAATGCCCTGGCCTCCAAATTCACCTGACATGAACCCAATCGAACATTTGTAGTTCAATTTGGTAAAGCAGGTTTGTGCTAAATCACCACCACCCTGAAATGTACGGGAACTGGAGGACCTGCTGTTGACATTATGGTACCAGATACCCCAGGATACTTGTCACCACTTGATCAAATCGATGCCTCTTCGAGTGGCCGCTGTTTTGTGGGCTAAAGGGCGTCCTACAGCTTATTAGGTAGGTGGTCATAATGTAATGGCCCACTGGTGTATATCTTCACACATTTGTGACGAGTCATTTTGAGCTACAAGACCAAAATTGTACGGCTTTTTTTCTCTTTTCTTTTAACACATACATGCATACACAAAAACATTATTGCTGTTGTAGCCTTTGCTTTTCTTTTAATATACACATGATAAAAAAAAAAGATTAAAGTCTCAGAGCTAAACATACCTTCAGTCACTGAGCATATTGACTTAATGCTTGATGCAAACACAAGAACAGAAAATTCTTGAAATAGATCATATTTCCTTACAGTTGTCAAAGTTTCAAAGTCATTATAAATTGAGTGATTTTTGGCAATTCTCTGGAGGATGGTGAAGACACTCTTACTCCCATAATGTTCAAACCGATCATCTGAGGATGCATCACTCCACTTTAGTGAGTTGTTCTTCAACATGTGCAGCTCATTAATCAGAACTCTTTGAATTTTCACATACAATGGCAAATCTTGGATACTTTTGAAGTATGTCGCAGATTTCCACACTATTGGAATATCCAAAAGCAAGCCACCTTCCACCAGCCAGGGGAAATTAGGATTAGCAAAAAACGTAGAATCTACGTGCATATCTATGCAGGGGCACTCTATAAAAAGGTATAAATAAAAACCACAACATTATGCAGAAGCTTTTTAAATACAATAAAAATAAACAAGAAAATATTCTACATGTTAAAAATATAAATGACAGCACCACCACCCACTGGAGCAATTTTCACGATTTTTTTTTTTTAAATGAAAGCTACTGACCCACAGATTTGTCATCGCTAATTTTTATTGTCATAAGTATTTTTTTTTTTTTTGTTTTTATGTTACCATGACATTTTCTTTGTACAATCCACTATTTGTTATTCTGGTGTTTGTTCTCACTTCAGTACTTCCAGCGCCATCTGCCTTTCTGCAGCGGTCAGACTTGGAACTAAGCATTAAAAGAATTATTGAAATGCTCATCACACGCGTAAGTCACATTTAAAATTATATGTGGGACGTTTCGGTAACGACTTCTACCTTCATCAGCCATGGAATGAGACACGTGGTAAAATCGTCAGTTGTTGCCAGATTTCAAAATCGCTTTCCTAAGAATAGGGATGTTAAAAGGTGCGTCAGTATTGCAGATGTTAGGGGTAAGGTACATTTCAATGCTTTCGCGGTACCTGAGGGCATGCCAATTGCTAAACGAGGCGATCTGCTTAACACTGTGCCAATCGGGAACTGCGGACGTATCGCTGATGGTTAAAATTAAAAGGGAGGTAGATTTGAAGGGCTGCCTTTCTTAACATCAGCGATATGCTCCATCAGTCGTCGGTTTATGCTGCGGTAAGTACTACCAATATAGTGGGTAATGCCTGTGGAAGTGTTGATAGGGATAGAGTAGACACCTTGTAACTCTAAGGGTTTATTGAGATCTCTGTCATTAAGGATGAGGTTGAAAAGATATGGAGGGGTTTGACTGCAATCCTGTAGCCAAAAGACTTGAAAATAGAGCAAACTTAATGAGTGAAGGACAGGCTAAAGGGCAAAGTGCCAACAAACTGATCGGTGGTGGAAGGTTTAGGCAGTAAACTAGATCTATTCTGTGATTCAAACCTCTTGATTAGTCTATGTACTAAGAGGGGTGGAAAGTCATGCAATTTGCCAATGTTGATGATGTTCTGATATTCTTGTTGAATAGCAGAATAATGTTGAAGAGCACCTTAATGACAGAGATTTAATATTTTCCTAGAATTACAAGGTGTCTACTCTATCCCTATCAACACTTCCACAGGCGTTACCCACTATATTGGTAGTACTTACTGCAGCATAAACCAATGATTGATGGAGCATATCGCTGATGTTAAGAAAGGCAACCCTTCCACCTCCCTTTTAATTTTAACCATCAGCGATACGTCCGCAGTTCCCGATTGGCACAATGTTAAGCGGATCGCCCCGTTCAGCAATGAGCATGCCCTCAGGTCCTGCGAAAGCATTGAAATCTACCTTACCCCTAACACCTGCAATACTGATGCACCTTTTAACATCCCTATTATTTGGAAAGCGATTTTGAAATCTGGCAACAACTGACCCTTTTACCACGTGTCTCATTCCATGGCTGATGAAGGTCGAAGTCGCTACCGAAACGTCTCGCTTATAATTTTCAACTTAACTTACACGTGTGATGACAATTTCAAGAATTATTTTAATATCAAACAAAGTTCTTCGCTCTTTCCACATTTATAAGTGAGTCACAGAAAAATTCTCATTGGCCGCCACAATGAGAATTTTTCTGTGACTCACTTATAAATGTGGAAAGAGCGAAGAACTTTGTTTGATATTCCTGGTCCACGTTAAATGTCTGTATTAATTATTCATTCGCCTTCTAATTATTTCTTCAGTTGCTGCTTACCATCTTTGGTGAATCCCCAGCATTGTGCGGGGCTCCAAGAAGCAACCTGCCAAATTGGCTTGGCAATTAGTGTGTGCGAGTCTGGAGGAATTTGAGGCCACTGTGGTGTAGCGGAAGCACATCCGGCGCGTAACTGGAAGACCCTGGGTTCGTCTCCCGGTGGCGGCCAATGAGAACTTTTCCGTGACTCACTTATAAACGTGGAAAGAGCAAAGAACTTTGTTTGATGTTCCTGGTCCACGTTAAATGTCTGTATTAATTATTTTAATGTTTTGTGTTTTACGTGTTTTCCTGTCAATTCTTCTCCTATGGAACTAAGCCCTCTGCTATCAACTACGTAGTTGTAATCAAAGTTCAAAGTCAAACAGAACAGCGGCGCCTTGGACTTTGCTTTCTATAGTGTTTAAGCTTATCCTTGTATAAATGAAGGCTCCTCCTGGCTATGCCTGTTGCTTTAAACTGCCAAATCATTTTATCAGCTCTAGTTTTGCATTTAATTTAAACTGTTTTATTAACATTTGCTTTGATATACATAGTTATTAAACTCATAAAAGTCATGCAGTTGTATTCCTATTTCTCTGGATTGTGAGAATCACTTTATCAGTTTCAGTTTTTTAGTGAAGTAAATTAAAGCATACATGAGACCGACCATGGAACAAAAGAGCTGAACTTCTTAACCGGGTGAAAAACCAGAACGTGAGACGACAAAGTGTGAATATAACATAGCACGAGCAAGATGGAATTGTTCACTGTAATTTACCTAGGTAAACATTTAGAGCACAGCACTCTATTCACAATATAAAATTACTGAATTCAAAATAAAATAAAATTGCTTTATAAGCATTGCTCCAAACACAGCTTTTTTTTTTTTTTACTTGCTAGAGCATGAGCTCAATTTTCCTTTTGTGTTGCTTTCTTCTCACCAAATTTCATGGCCATATTTGCCTTTTGGAGACTCTAGCTGCACAGCAATCTTTGCTTAGTTTCTCTCTCTCTTGATATCATTCCCTTCCCATCTCTTCATCACTTTTCTTTCTTTTTTTTTTTTTCTTTTACTTCCTCAGATGGCAATTCATCCATCATGCTGAAAGAAGAACTTTCAGTCTGAGGACCATGATATCAAAGCTCCCACTACTTTAGATATATGGCATAACTTTTGGAATATAAATACTTTTGAACACCATGCATCAATTCTAACAAATTTTCAAACTTCATCCATGGTTCATACGCATTTTCAATCAGAAAATTCTAGGACTTTTGGATTTTTTTCCAAGACGTATGATCCAAGCGCTCTTACTTAAAATATAGTGGAACCATAGGTCTGTTCAACCTGTAACCTAAAACAAACAACTTCCTACATGCTTGGACAAACTTAATACAGAATGCAGAATGTGAAAAATGATGTCCACTGCAACCAATAAGAAACTTTAGAATCAAAGATAAATACAGAAATACCAAAACTGTCACTGAAAATGTAACCATGTTTAATATCTACTAAACTTTTACATACAGTATACTACACTGATTTTGAGAAAATTATATTTCTAATTTGGCTTTAGTTCGATTGAAACAAATTACAGAATTAAAAAAACCCATAAAAACTCAAAAATACATAGGTATGTGCCATTACTCTTGAAATGTTTTCATACACCATGCAATCAATACATAAAATACTATTTACATTTAATTATTTTGAAATAATTCTTACATTGGAAATTTAAGGGTAAGGAAAAGTGAAATATTTGGAACTTTTTCAAAGGACCAAAGGGATTGTTATTTCTTAAACACATAATCATGGGAGCAAGTATTTGTGTTACATTTTATTTAGGGAAGGAATTTTCAACATAATATTGATGCTGTAGCTATGTTTTAAATTTGTACTCACCAGCAAACAAAGTATGCACAAAAATTTCCAACATGAAATGAAAGAGAATAATGGGAAAACCTTAAGTCCAAGGGCGGTGTACAACTGCATTCATTAGTGATCAAGGCAATTTAACTAGGCATGATTAGAAAACTAATTATAGAAGATGCAAAGTGATTACTTAGCTCAGAAAAATACGCACTTGGGTCCATGACAAACGCTAAGGGGGTCCACAAATAACACAAAAATTATGCTAAATAAAGTTAATGGGGGAAAAAAATGCGGCATCATAGCAACAAAAGCATAGTATTAGCAGAGATGAGAACATCTGAAGGAAGTCATCAGTAGTCCATATGCGCGGCGCCCATAGTTCTTCCGTAGTGACGTCAAGTCAAGTCAAGTTCCCACATTAAAATTTGCAGGGTAGCATGCATATTTCCCAGAATATACTGCTACATTTTTAGCAATATATTAATCTCGATCGGGGACAATACTTGGATAAATTTTGCAACATATTTAAGTCCCCTTAAAATGGGGGAAAAAAATTGAGTAAATACACAAAAAATACATACCATTTCAACTCCACCTTTTAATAAATATGTTATGTTAATAAATATGTTATGTTAATAAATATGTTATGTCATAAGTGTGTGATGCCACACACTTATGGTTATTCCTCCTGTTTTTTAGTGTGAAAATGCCCACAATCGTCTTTTCCGCCGTGTGCGATTGAAAAATCAACAGCACACGGGGAACAAAACATATGGTTTTCGGATACCCGAGACAATTTTAGACACGGAAATTTTTGCAAACAACTCTCCTTGAATTTTTGACAACTTTTTTGCGTTTTAGATCCAAGAATATTAGTAGAGACAGGTGGCCCTTTACCCGACGCTATTGCAAGTAAATTCGTACACGACAAACACAATGAGAGCAAAGAAAGAAGAATTAACTTCGAAAGATTTCATAGCTTTATTATGCGGATAAATAGAAAATTAGCATTAAATGCTTATGATACAAAAAAACTAATCAAAAAGGTATTTTAAATTGCATAAATCAATCAATTCTGAAAAAAAAAGGATAAAATAAAACATCCCTTTGTTTAGCAGAACAATTTTTACAAGAGAAAAAAAAAAGAACTGCACTTTGCAAATCTGTCAAAGTAACATAAACAATTAAGCTCTCAACTGACAGCGAGGAGCGTGGGAAAATAGGTCACGACTGTGCGCACACACCCAGCAGCTAAGAAACGTCTATCGTAACTGCTGCTACAAGTTTTCTTTGGCTGGTTGCCAAAGACACATGGAGAGACTTTCTCTTGCTCTGGGCAGAAGATACTGCGCGCGAAGAACAAACTCCCAGGGAGGTAACATAAAAACAGGCAATAACAGCGTCCACACATCCAGGTAGCTTAGTTATGTGCTCTGCCGGAAAAAACAAACATTCAGGATTTCTTTGATCCACAATTGTTTCCTTACATCTGATGACTATTTGCTCAGAGCATTATTTTTTTCTGATGAGCCCCTTACTTTGGTGAAACAAATATGCAATAGCAATTAACTATTTAAATTACATTTTAGCAAAAAAAAAAAAAAAAAAAAAAAAACATAATTCACGGAAACATGCGACCGCTGTAAACATGGAAATTCCAACGAACAACATTCTTTGTACTGCTGCGAATGTTTATTTTTTTTTTCACACCACTGGAACTGGAAGCCACTGAAGCACGCTTCATAACTACAGCAATTCACGTCACACCACAACTAATCATCATGAACAGAAAACGTGGAATCGACTCTAGTCTACCTCCATCCTCCGACAACTTACGTTAGTTCAGAATGCGGTTAAGGCTTTCCCGAAGTTAACAGACGTCGTGCATTATGAACGCCTTTCCACGTCAAGCCAGGTACAAAGTCACGTGATCATACAGAACGATCTCCGCTGCAACATTTCTGCTTGCTTGTCGGCCAGCCAAACATGCTTGCTCTGTAACGGCTTCGTGACGTTACCGCAAAAAACTCTACATTTGACTATGCTTGACTTTTTTTTCAAATAATTAAAAAAAAAAAAAGTTTTCCGGAAATATCCGAGATTTCTGGAAAAATCCGTAGTTTTTCACACTTTCTCCGTAGTCCGTAGTTTGAACATGATATCCGTAGAAACTACGGACAATCCGTAGTACTTGGCATCTCTGTATTATGCATAGTGCATAGTAAAGCTAAAGAAATACGTAGTTTCTACGCCAAATGTGTAGGGGTTGGCATCCCTGCATTTATTTCTAATTCATACAACTCACCTTTCATCCACTAAATGTAAATTTCAAATGATTATTACAGTCAAGTAACTTTTCACTAAAGTACCAATGTTTGTTAACTTCTGAAGAACTTTAAATGGTCTACAAATGGTGGCACCCCCTTGAGATCCAACGAGCTGCATGTCCCATACTTGCACCAACCAGTGAAAAGCTTACAAAAGTAAAAGTACTATTCTTTTATTAAATATATTTAGTTTGTCCCAAATTTGTTACAAAGAATTAAAATTCATAGTATACGTGAAGTGCTTTTATGAAATCACATCATTTTGAGAGTTATAGTGAAAAAGGGAAGTCTGCAACACTCTTCCCTATACTAAATTTACACATGAGCTGATAGATAATTCACAGCTACATGAATGAACACTACTCATAGTTGCATATACTAAAAAATGCAACTTACCTTGTCACAATCGTGTCAATGACAGAAACAGACATTATTTATGAGTCAGATAGCTTGATGTTATATTGTGATATCAAAAGCTGATAATCATCAAAATAAATTTTGAGCTGGAGTCTTCCCATCTGTTCTCAGGCATTTAACAGCACTGCAAAATACTTCAGGGCTATTTTTGACACTCTGTTTCACATAAAACACAAAACCTTCCCTCAAATAAACTTTAGCCTTTCTCTAACCATATGTAAGTCATTAAAAAAAAAAAAAAAAAAAGATGTGGGACAAGGAAGAAATTAATATGATACCTAAATCCTTCTAAAATAACAAGAAAGAAATACATAAAACAACAAAATATTTTTAAAAAGAAGAAAAACAGAACTAATGAGATGTCTAAATTATTGTGGCATAGAAGCTTTTATTATATGCTTCATTTTTGCTATTGTTAGCTGAAAACATTTGTGTTTGGCACCAAAAATTACATTTTCTTCTTTATATACTAACTGAATTTCAGAAAATTGAGTCAGTTTAAGATTATTTAATTTTACAACGTCTAGGGAAAATTATGTTTATGCCTTCTAGCTCATGATTATTAGAGGTATAGGGAGATAGGAAGCCCAGAAAATACATAAGGAAAACCTACCAGGGCTCCAAGCACAATGCTTGGTGATGGTATTGCCTTCTTGAAACACACTAGACACAGTTACACTTAATGTCCATAATTCAGGGTCAAACATGAAATTCCTGAGATTCTGAAACTCCACAGCAATAAGAAATTTGTTAGCATCAGGTAAGACTGCTGTAATTTTGCAGGAAATGCTCAAACTGTGGTCACCTACAGAAAATGAAATGACAAAACAAAATTACAATTCATTCATGAATGAAATTGATCAGAAAATCAACAAGTTTTAAAATACAGCAACACAGTTACTATGATGGTAAGTCATGAAGTGTCTGTAATGCATTTATTAAATAGAATTAACACAACAAAAACACAGAAATCACCAATGTATCATTATTTACAGTAATTTCCTGTTTTACAGTACATTTAGTCAAGAGCTGCACAGCTTTTATACATTTTTAGAACATATCTGGGCAGGTAGCAGCCATGAATGCACCACTTTCTTCACTATATAGTAGCCACTGACAAAATGGCAGTGTCTTAAATCATCTTCAAAGAGTATTCCACAGCCTTTTCTTCCCCCTCTCCTTTTTCAATTGAGACTGCTGAACTGAAATAAATAGTTATTTCAATTTAACAGATGCAACTTTAAAATAACAGAAATGCTATAAATAAAGCCCTAAGTGTCATAACTAATTTTTATGATTTTGAATTTTTTTTTTTTTTTTTTGGCAATAGTAAAATATTTAAGTGCATAAAAATGTGTTTCATACTGATACAAAACACTCGATTTAAGTACCTTTGTTAAGGTACATTTTTATTATTTTTACATATGGCATTTTTTCAGGTTTTGTGGTCATTTTAAGGCATTTTTTGTTATTTTAGTCATTAATTTGCATATTTTGGTATTTTCAATAAAAAGGGACATTTTTGGATAAATTTCCCTGAAACTCCATTTTCCCCTGAAAGCCAGAAGCAAGACTGAGAAAATGGGGGAGGGAAGTGCTTGTGTTTAGAACATATGTACATATGCGTCATAGCAAACAACGGCACCATGACAGCGGTAAAAGCACTTTCATCATTCCCCTGTCTCTTCCTTCAAGCCAGTGATGAGCTGGCAATGGTAAAATACAACCATTGCCGTTATGTCGGAAGGTGAGGCTCGGTGTAGAGGAAAATGGGAAACTAACAACACAGGCTTCAAGATCATTTTTTTTTTCTTTTTTTTTCATGTTTTTGAGCAATAAATGTTTATTTGGCACAGAAACTGTAAAACAATTAAGTTGTATTTCTTGTTTATTCTTTGTTTTGTTTTATAGATCATGTGTCGTTTAGTAAAATGAATATTAATTGATATACTATTAAAAAGCACCAATCACTTACCCTAAAGATCATGGTAATTTCCATCCACAACACACTTCCAGCACGTCAATTATCGCAATGTTGTTGGCCTTCAAAGGTTTACAGACATCTTGCTTACAATTCCTTCTTCCGGGGATGAAACATGGTATTATTTTTTTTTTAAGCCATATGAGATGTAACTATAAGCTCATCAATTCCATAAAAACTACACAAGCATACTACTCATTCATACAATTCAATTAAAAAACTATGTACATATTTACACAACATTACATTCCTAGGTGGTTAAACCTTTGTCAACTGTGAGTAACAAAATACTCCATCTGTTTCAAAACCCCTGCCACTCCCACTGCAAGTGTCACACTCATTCAGCCCCTCACACACAATCCTCTAGCGCTTTCAACAGACTACTGTCGTCCTCAGGTGGCAGGTGTGTCTCACCCGCCCACCACAGCTCAAGTGAGCAGAGTTGTGTTTAATATTACAATTTGCCCTGTTTTATCAGCTTCACAAAATTTAATTGTTGGGTCATCTCTTAATTTAATCAGTTGTTCTTTCTCATACTGATTTTTATCTAAATGATATTTCTTTTTAAAGAATTTAATGAAAAAAGTAGTAAAAAGATATATCATTTAGATAAAATTCAGTATGAGAAAGAACAACTGATTAAAGTAAGAGATGACCCAACAATTAAATTTTGTGAAGCTGATAAAACAGGGCAAATTGTAATATTAAACACAACTGAATATAATCTAAAAACAAATAGAGCTATAGAGGAACTGAATTGCAGCATTCTGGCAAAAGACCCAACCGAATCTCAAGTAAGGTACTTAGCTAGAATAAGAAATCACAGCACCTTGCCTAAAGAAATAAAGAAAGCGTACCCACCAATGGGTACTGGAATACCAAAAATGTTTGCAAAAATAAAAACTCATAAGCCTGATACACCTACGAGAGTGATTGTATCAAAAAATAATTCCCCACTAATAAAGCTGGAAAAAAATATCTACAAATATTTGGCACCTTTGTTCATGAAGACAAAGTTCACAGTGAAGAATACATATGAATTCATTGAAAAGATTAAAGTAATTAAACAAGATTTAAGTTAATATCATATGGCTAGTATGGATGTGAGAGCTCTTTTTCCTAGCACACCAGTACCTCAGGCAATTGAAATAATTATTGAAAAATTATATGTGTTACAGACAATGAATGCAATACAAATAGAGGAATTAAGAGAAATTTTATTGTACATAAATGAAAATAACATTTTTAAGTTTAACAACAAGATGTACAAACAAAATTATGGTGGACCTATGGGGTCACAATAGTCAACTTTATTTGCTGAAATTATAATGAGTGACATAGAGGAAAAAATAATAAGTAAACTTGAAGATCCACCACTGATATACTGCAGATATGTTGATGACATTTTTCTGTTGTCCAGGCTAAAAAATGATGAACTTGAGGACTTGACAAAAAAGTATAGTGAAATTTATCCATCTATTGAACTGACAATAGAACAAGAACATGACAATACTTTTGGCATTTTTGGATATTTTGATAATTAAAACAAATGATAATATGCAATACAGAGTGCATAGAAAATCTTCATATATCCCAGTACTTATACCATTTCAGTCATCGCATCCATTAACACATAAAAGAAATAGTGTTAAAACACTAATTAAAAGAAGTTTAACACACTCATCAATGGAACAATATAAAGAAGAAGAAATTGAATATATTGAAAAAATTGCATATGATTTTGGTTACCCTAAACAGGTATTAAAAATGGATTTATATAACTCAAGCTAACAATAAAGCCAAGATTGATAAAAAACTTGTAAAATATGTAGGGGCAATACCATATGTAGAAAATGTTTCAGCAGAAATTAATAAAGTTTGTGGCAAGTATGACATACAGGTAGGAAATCAGGTAATTACTGTAAAAAATTTAGTGATTAAAAATGAAAAAAATCAGCCAATTGGATAGAGCAGGAATTTATGAAATCCCTATAAACCAGCAACCACCTGTGTCATATATAGGCAGCACCAAGAATAAATTAAAGTATAGATTGAACCAACATATAAATAATTGGAATAAAAAGAAGCTAAGACAGCATTAACCCAATACTGTATGGAAAATCAACAATGTCCAAGGTTTGAGGATATTAAAATTATTAAGAGCTGTAAAAACGAAAGGCAGTTAAGAATTGCAGAGTCAGTGTTAATTGAAAAAAACAGATCAAGATTATGCAACATTAATGAGCATAGCAACTCAAACGAACAATGTAAGGCCCTAATAAAAATTGAACAACAGATTAGAAAGAGAAAAAGAAAAAAGAGCAGCAATGACAATAGATGGTGCCAGAGACACAAAGATTCAGAGATTGCGACTGGAGCCTGTGCCTCGATGGCTCTGCTCACTTGAGCTGTGGTGGGCGGGTGAGACACACCTGCCTCCTGAGGACGACAGTAGTCTGTTGAAAGCACTAGAGGATTGTGTGTGAGGGGCTGAATGAGTGTGACACTTGCAGTGGGAGTGGCAGGGGTCTTGAAACAGATGGAATATTTTGTTACTCACAGTTGACAAAGGTTTAACCACCTAAGAATGTAATGTTGTGTAAATATGTACATAGTTTTTTAATTGAATTGTATGAATGAGTAGTATGCTTGTGTGGTTTTTATGGAATTGATGAGCTTATAGTTACATCTCATATGGCTTAAAAAAAATAAAAATACCATGTTTCATCCCCGGAAGAAGGAATCATAAGCAAGATGTCTGTAAACCTTTGAAGGCCAACAACATTACGATAATTGATGTGCTGAAAGTGTGTTGTGGATAGAAATTACCATGATCTTTAGGGTAAGTTATTGGTGCTTTTTAATAGTATATCATTTATGAATTGCACGTAAACTATGCGTACTTTGCAGGGGTTTAATACCTTAAAAGTGCAAATATAATAATTGAATATTAATTGACACAAACAGTCGACAGACTAAATTATATTTTTTAGATTATTTTTGTTTCATGCACCTCTTCCTCTTTTTTAATTAATTAGTTTTGCAAGGAAATAAAAAATAAATAAATTGACATTTGTTAGGTTTTTTGTTTTGTTTCATAAGGCATTATTTTATTTTTTTAGTTTTTTGAGTTATAAATGCATTTTATAGGGCATTTTCAAGCAATTTTTAAGTCAAAAATCTTAGCCATGGTCATAACATTTGTAGCAAGTTGAATTCACTGATTATTTGTAAAATGATAACATGAACATATATTTTAAAAGGTATGAATGCATAAAACTGACAAGACAGAAGGCAAGAAAAAAATTCAAGGACTATTCAAGGACTTTTCAAGGGCATTTTTTTCTTTTTCAAGGGCAGTATCAGCAATATTTATTTGGCTTAAAACAGTATTCAGATTTCCCAGTGAGTTACTGGCTTTGGGAAGTTCAATCTGCTACCTATTTTACTGGTGCATTTTGCCAGAAAGAGTTCTCCTTAATAATTAATTTAGTAAAGACAAACTTCTTGTATTGTTCCTTATTATGCTATAGGAACAAGTAAAAAGAAATTGCAAAAAAGGGAAATTAACTTTGTTAGAACACATAAGTTACTGTGTTGTGTGATTAGATGTTTAAACAAGTTAATGAAATCATGCAATGCATTGACTATGATACGCTTTCCAACATACCAGAAATCATTACTGAAGTTAAGAGGATAATGGCAGCGGAATAAATCTTGTTCCTGTGTCCTGACCTTTGACCCCATTTTGATGATATTAAACAGAATTGGTTCAGTATACCTCTGAAATAACATACTATAGTTTTGTCACAATAGAAATATTTTTAATCAAGTTATGAGGATAATGGCTGTGGAGTAAATCTTGCTCCTGTGCCCTGACCTTTGATCCCATTTTGATGATATGAACAGAACCCGTTCAGTATACCTCCGGAACAACATGACAAAGTTTTGTCGCAATCTAAGCATTTTTATGTAAGTAATGGATCCCGCTCCTACGTCCTGACCTTTGACCCCATTTCGCCCACTTTCAACAGAGTATGTTCCCAGGTGGTCCCCTACCACATACTTTTAAAAAGTCATCAAAATCGAACTATTTTATGCAAGTTATGACGCATAAGGACAATGGGATGGATCCAGCTCCTATGTCCTGACCTTTGACCCCATTTCACCCATTTTCAATAGGGTTTGTCTGCAGGTGGTCCCCTACCACATACTAAAATTTCATCAAAATCAAACCGTTTTTACGCGAGTCATTGTGTGGACAGACCACATACTAAAATTTCATCAAAATCAAACCGTTTTTACGCGAGTCATTGTGTGGACAGACAGACGGATGGACAGAGCTGGAGCATGTACGCTTCTTCAACCTACGGTTGGAAAGCGTAAAAAAGATGCCCAAGTGTGGGGGAAGGAAATATTAGTAGGTGTGTAAGTAAGTCTATTCAAAGATGGGTTTTTTTGCATAACATAACATAACAAGTAATATAGGATCAGCTATACAATTACTGCAGTGACCTAATTTATTATAAACACAATATTAATAACACTGCACTGTTAGCACATCTACACAGACTTTTGGAGACGGTCTGAAAGTTGACAACCCTGTGCACCTTTGGAAAAATTTTGTTTTGAAGCTTTGCTTAAAACCCTTTTTTCAAAGCACTGGGAATGTGACACTACCGTGAATGCATATTTTGCATTTACGTAATCTCCCAATTTAAACAGCCACAAGCAAAATAAATCAAGAAACGATGATTTAAGCAAAAACTTAACATTGCAGAATTCACACTTCTAACTGAAAACTATGAAATCATTACTAACTGGAAAAAAAAAAAGAAAAAAAAAAAAGAAACTGTAAATGGCAAAGCAGAAAAAACGAAACAAGGAAGATGACACCAAATTCTAGGTTGTAATAAGCATGTTGTTTGAATCCATTCTGACACAAATTAATTTCAACAAAGGCAAAGAAACTGGTATAGAAAACAGTAGCATCTGACCGAAAAAGTTTATAAATTGGGTTTTTAATCTCACAGATACTGCTGCAAATGTAAATGTGAATTTACACCCTCTGGTGGCAGTCTTGTGCATCAAGAAAGATTTGAAATATGAGAAACATTTCACAGCGGAAATGCTCTCTGACAAAGAAAGAATTGTTTCGAATCGAACTCTTAGAAGCAGAGATATCAACAAACATAAGACATGCATCTACGCCCCCCCCCCCAGCGGGGAAAACCATGCATCATTTTAAAAAGAAGATATTCTCAAAAGGTTTTTTAATGTGAGCAGTATCAGTCCAGAAAAGAATTTTTTCAATCGAGTTTTCAGAAGCTCAGATTTTGCTGCAAATACACGAGAAGCAGAAATTAACTTACACCGCCTGGTGGTCAAACTATTCTATACCAAGTATTAGAAATTATATGCAAGAGATTTCCCATCAGGAGCTGTATCCAGTGCAGAAAGAATTTTTCAAATCAGAGTTTTAGAAGCAGAGGTATCAGGGGAAACGCAATTTACCGTTACACTCCCTAGCGGAGAGTCTATAAATTACTCGAAAATTTTGAAATCATTGAAAAACATGTCACACCAGAAACTATCCAATAAAGAAGGAATTTTTCAAATTGGACCATTATAAGCAGAGATATTGACAAAAATAAGATATATATCTACGCTCCCTGGCAGAGAAACCATGCAATAATTGAAGAAAATATACCGCAAAGGTTTATCGATGTGTGTTGGTCCATGAAAGAATTTTTTCAATCGAGTTTTCAAGAGCTGATTTTGATGCAAATACATCAGAAGCATTTACGCCTCCTCGTGGCCAAACCATTCTTTACCAAATATTAGAAATTATATGCAAAAGATTTCCCATCAGGAGCTGTATCCCGCACAGAAAGAATTTTTCAAATAAGAGTTTTAGAAGCAGAGATATTGGGGAAAACACAACTGACTTTTACGCCCCCTAGTGGAAAATCGATGCATAACTTGAAAAAGGAACTATACCTAAAGTAGACTTTGACATAAATGAAATGGAATCGAAAGGTAAAAGAAAAAAATTCAATCGAATGTTTAGAAGCAAATATATGGAATAAAATATATTTTTAATTTAATATTACTTGCATTTACGCCCTCTAGCGGCAAAATTGTAAATTGCAAAAAAAAAAAAAAAAAAAAAAGGATCATCAAAGAATTTAGTTGCAGAGCTATGGTGTCCACAGATGGGCGGACAATCTGATAGCATAAGCATAATCTTTTTTACAAAAGACATGCTAAAAAGGACAGTACATGGTGGAAAAAATACTGTAATTACGATTATATGAATCTCAAAAAACAAGGACTTTTCATGGATCCAAAAGTTTTTCAAGGACTTTCAAGGCCTTAAAAATGGTCCATTAATTTTTAAGGACTTTCCAGGGATTTCAAGGAGCGTATGCACCATTGAAGGGCTATGGTTTTAAAGAGATTGCATCAAAAATACTTTGATGGCTATTTATTTATTTAGTCATTTATTTACTGTTTTTTTTTGCTGTTGTTTATACTTGTCTGCACATCATTTCAAGTTTTCTCATGCAAGCAAGCCTTCTTTCTTTTCAGTAAGCTGCATAGCCACATTTGCCTCACATTGGCCATGCAGCAGAAGAGCATCCATTACTTCACTCCCTCCACCCTCCTTTCCATTTCTTCATTTTAGAAATGAAATGAAGGAATGGAATATCTTCAAGTCTGGACAAAGTTGGCATTAACTGCTACTTCCAAATAATTTTTTTTAATGAAGAATTGAACTACAGCTTTATCCTGTGCTGTAAGCTTGTACTTCACAGTTTGTGCAGCTGAATAGGTTTCAATGTTCATTCTTTCTGACTTTATATCCATAATTTCATTTATCATGCTGAAAGATCAATCTGAGTATCCCGAAAGCATTATATCAAGGCATTCACTATTTTAGATGTTGAGGCGTACTTGGAGTGGATGAATACTTACCAACCATATGTCAACTCTTACAAAATTCCCAATTTTGTCACTTCTGATTTCAGAAATTTTTGCCACCCTTTTCAAACTGAAATGCAAATATTGGGGGGGGGGGAATAACATTTAACACCAATGCCAGAACAGAGAGAACATCTAGAGAAAAAAATTACAGCAGCAGAAGACATTTTCTCTCTGCCACACAGCGCAGTTCCGTGTATTGTGCAGGATTTCAAAATAAGGTATATAAAACATTGAATCAAAATCTCGTAAATATAGCAGTTGGACTAAAAGAGACATATAGGATTCTGAAAAATGGGTAATACAGAAATAAATATGGTACAAATAACTATATTACATAACTTAACTGTTGATTGATTTTAAAAACATAAATATTCATACTAACTAATATAATTTTAAGTACTCAATACTATACAGTGAAACCTCAGTTATATGTTTTTCTAGGGGATGGCCTTAAAAATGTATAAAAGGAATTTCAAAATGTTGAATACTATTGTAAACTTTTGAATGACTCCAGAAAGGAATCACATAACTTTAGAATATACTAATTTACAATATGTAAGACATGCATGCATATATTAATACTTTGTTTGCTACTTTAAGCCTAAGTCCATTTTGAATTTTACATTAATTTTTTATTCTAATTTCATTATATAAACTGGGTTAAGAAATTCTGTAGGATTTCATATTTTCAACATATGAAAAAACAACTCACCTTTGAAATACAGGTAGTAAATCCAAATATGATTTTGTTTTATACTCAATACCCCTATTACACATCCTTTACTTATAAGTATCACTCTTAGTTTGTTCATTAGTTGATTTAGTATTTAGCACCATGTAAAATATTCAAATTTCCTGAATTCAGAGAAAAAGGAAAACTGTCAACATTACTTAGTAAATTCTTAATTGCATTATCTGAAATATGGCTGCAAAAAATCCCTGTCTTGATCTTCACAAAGTTGAAACATAATGGATTATGTGTAAAAGAATCCAAGAAACATGTATTTTTGACAATCTAAAATTCAAAATTTAATGTAGAATCACATATAAGTGAATTGAAAAAGCGATAGAAACTAAAGTAAAATGTCGTGACTAGCACAGAATTACACATAAAAAAAATGAAAAATGTATAACCGAGATTTCACTATATAAAGGGAGCATAAAGGTTACCAAGTTAAAAAACAGTAACAATGCATCATGCTTGCAGTTTACATTATAAGTACAAAAGTTACGTAAAAGGTCTTTACACTCCATGGTGAGATCAGAATACCACTGTCAAATATCAGAATGAGGGACAAATTACTTGAACTTTGTTAGGATTTTTAAAAACAGCCATATAATTATGCACAGAAAACAGCAAAAGTAATCACTTAGAAGCTATATTTCCAGAATGAAACAAAGAAAGGCTCAAAGATTTATATAATTTAAGATAATACAATGTAGTTTGTCACAAATATTTATTTTTTCAAGTCGACTATGGTTTCGCTGGGTATTGACCTAGCTTCATCAGGACAAATGGCACATAAATATTCAAATTGTATATGATATCATAAATGGTGTTTACAGTCACAGGTTTTGGTTAGTTGCTTCCACGTGCTTGATAGAAATGATAATGCTCAAAGACTTATTCCACACAATCACTTATTTATACAGTAGTTCCAATCTCCTATTTTGCCACATGACCTTAATACAAACTATGTATAAAAAAGCCCAGCCAGAAAATGGAACATTCAGTACACCTTCAACACTGTTACCCATTTATATATTTAAAACACAAGGTTGCTTCTTCCTACAATTTGCCAGTGCCACACACTGAAGAGATTTTCACGATTTTTTTTAAATGAAAACTACTGACCCGCAGATTTGCTATCTCTAATTCTGATTGTCATAAGTAAATTTTTTTTATATTACCATGGCATTTTCTTTGTACAATCCGCCATTCGTTATTCTAGCATTTGTTTTTGGTCAGTACTTGCAGCGCCATCTGCCTCTCTGCAGTGGTTGGACTTGGAATTAAGCCTTCCACTATCAACAACATAGTTGTAATTATCCAAATCGGGTCAGTAGTTTTCGAGATTAGTAAAAAAAAGTTTCGTATATTATCGTGAACTACTTTCTTTCATGTTGTGTGTGATCAGGTTGCATGTAAACAAAGGGGAACGATACACGGAAAATTGGAAACTACTTGAAAGTGATTTGATTCGGTAGTACAGCCAAAAATAATAAAAAATTACAAAAAAAAAAAAAACCTGCCTATGTCCACCAGAAAGAAATAAGCTTCTCAATGGGTGAAAGAATTGTTCAAATCGATTCAGTAGTTTTCAAGATTACCTCAAACACACAAAGTTTCTCTCTTTTATATATTAGTGTAGGCTACATAATGATAACAAATAAATAAAAAGTGTTAAAACCAAACTGGCATAATAAAACACATTTTTAATCCCATTGTGTAGTTATCTAGACACAAAATCATTTTGGGCCACTGAAAGAATGCCTCCATACTCCAATGCACACCCGTCAACGACGGGTAAGCACATGTTTATACAATAATGAGGAATGTCATCGTTAAATTCGTATTCGAGTAGATGGAAAAATTCAAGTGAATATTACAAAGATTTTGTTGTTGGTGACCCATCTTATACACTACCCATTAATAATTCAACTGTTTATTGTAGTTATGCATTTTATTACGATTCATGTCATATGACAAGAAAAAATTTGTCACAGCTTTTTCAACCGTGCATGGCACAGGTCACAGACTGGTCATAATAAATATGGGTAAAGAAACTCAGATTATATCTAAATCTGTGCACAAAGACACATTGGTTCACACACACACAGAAAATGAACAAAATATGGAAAACAAAAACAGCTACTCATGACACAATGATGTATTGGATTGCTCCACACTATAGATCACAATTTCCTATTAACAGGGTGCTGCTGTCTTAGCGCACACTTTACCATGCCTTACCAGTGAGTTTGAAACTACAGGGAGGTTAAGAATCTGGCCTATAGTGCCATCTGTGCATCTTTAAAGGCTTCAAAGATGTTTCCACAGGGTGATCCAAAAGTTACACAACCTGCAATTTGAAACTGCATTAGAGCGGCAAATTGATTGTACAGATAATATGAATGTATGTAGTGACAGTAGACTGTGCAAGTCAAGATCAGCATGCACTGACCACGTGATCTGACTTGTGTCTGCTGCCATTAGCCCTTAGGTCCCAACTGAGCAAACATGCATTTTACCCAAGCTCAGCGCACTTTCATTATGGAAGGTAATATCAAATGGCAGTTGCTCTCTAACTGCCAGGGTGAATTTCCAGAACCTAAAGTGAGGAATAAATAATTTGTCCCATGAATAATTGATCCTGAGCAGAGGAATATGGTTATTTTTAATAGGGCACGAGAAATAAGCTGAAAATATGCTGTATCGATTGCAAAGATTTAAATAGCAAAGAATATTAATGCGATTTGTCTAAGAAAGTCCACAATATGATGTTTGGTCTCCCATTTTTGAGAAACTGGTCATGTGGACGATCGTAAATATTCGGGCCACCCATCAGTCTTAACTGAGGAGTCTTTGGAAATTGTCCATCAGTTCTTCAATGCGTTCACCACAAAAGTCAGTTCAAAAAGTGTCCCAACAAACTGGATTATTTTACGGGAGTGTTCACAGAGCAACAAAGAAGCTAAACTTGTGTCCCTATAGCATTAACATTGTGCACAAGCTGCAAGATTCTGATAAAAAGAAAAAAAAACTCCAATAGTGCCAATGGTACCTGAATTTTGTCCACAATGGTATTCATATCCTGGATTATGTTTTCTTTGATGAAGTGCAGTTCCATCTAAGTGGGTATGTAAAGATTGGTTAACATGTTCAGGTTCTGAAGTACACTATCTACCAACAAATAATTGGACACCCCTGCAATCGACGATATCTGCAGTCTTGATACACGTCACGGCCACCACTGTTAAATATCGTGTGGGAAACAACAACGCAACCAGTCGCATGCAAGATGCCACGCAGTTCGGAGCTCTCCAATTTCGAGAAACCTGTAATCGTCAGGTATCACAGAAATGGCCGAACCATACGTGGCATATCCAGCGAGTTGAAGTACCCAAAATCGACAGTGGCCAACGTGATTGGCAAGTGGAAGATGAGAGGTGACTGTCGAAATGTGTTCCGACCCGGCAGACCCACAAAACTGGGAGTTAGAAACCAACGAGTGCTGGCCAGAGAAATTCGGAAGAACCGCACCAAATCGATGGGCCACATCCGCGAGGAGTTTCAACAGGCATCTGGGAGTGTTCTTTCGATGAATACCATCCGTAAGGAAGCCCATCTGCTCGGTTATCATGGACGTGCTGCCGCCCACAAGCCTTTGATCACCAAGTCCAATAGTGCTGCTCGGCTAACGTGGTGCAAAGAACGTTGACAGTGGACCGTTGAACAATGGAAACAGGTTCTCTGGATCGACGAATCAAGGTTCACCCTCTACCGTTCGGATGGCAGGGTCTGGGTTTGGCATCTGCCTGGAGAACGCCTCCTGCCGGAATGTATTGTGCCAACTGTGAAGTTCGGCGGCGGTGGAATTATGCTATGGGGGTGTTTCTCCTGGTATGGCATGGGACCGTTGGTCGTATTTTTTGGTAGACTCAACGCAGAGACCTACTGCACCATTTTGGATGACTATGCGCTTCCTACGTTGTGGCAGTTTTACGGGGTGGACCCATGTTACTTTCAGAATGACAATGCCAGCTGTCATGTTGCGAAGTCCACCATGGCTTGGTATGGTTAAAATGGGGTTAATCGAATGGACTGGCTTGCGCAGAGCCCGGACCTTAACCATATCGAGCACCTCTGGGACGAGTTGGAGCGTCGACTTAAGGGGTGCCCCCACTGTCCGAAATCGGTGAAGGAACTGACCTGTCTTCTCCAAGCCGAGTGGAAGAAAATACCGCCAGCCGTCGTACAACGCTTGGTTGAGAGTATGCCCCGGAGGGTTGCAGCTGTAATCGCCGCTCGTGGAGGCTCCACCAACTATAGACGGTGAATAAACTTTGCTTTCCTTTGCTATCACAGGTGTCGAATTACTTGTTGGTAGATAGTGTATATCTGAATAACAGGTTCTGAAGTTCTGAAAACCCACACCTTTTTCATAAGAGACCATTACATTCATAGAAAGTTGGAGTCTGGTGTGCTGTTTCATGGAAAACAACAGTGGGTCTAATTTTTTTTCGTGGAAGCAGTGACAGCTGATCATTACCAGGACATCATTCAGCAATTCATACCATTGTTAGATTTTGATGAATGCGATTGTTGGCTACAGCAAGATGGTGTAACAGTGCACACAGTAAATGACACTATGCTTGTGTTGCACGAATTCTTTTGGTGAGCACATCGTTTCTTGTGGACATTGGCTTCTCAGATCACCAGACCAGTCTCTTCTAGACTTTTATCTCTGGGATCATCTCAAAGAAAATGTGCACAAAAATAACACTCGTCAAACCAAGACAGAACATCAAGAACCACATCTCCAGCATCAGCACAGTGAGCATCCAGAAGGTTGCAACAATCAGGAAGAAACACATTGAGGACTGCATATCCACAGATGGAACTTTCCAGCATCTATTGTGGGGTAACTGTTACTTACAGTTCATGCCATGTACATATTTAACTTTTCGTTAGCTCTACATCATAACACACACAGCTTTGGTGAGTACAATTTATTAATGAGTTGTGTGACTTTTGGATTATCCTGTATTTCATACTGCACACTCAAGGATTGGGTTCTTTTTAAGCATGCTAACAGCTAGAAGTAATATTAAATTTCAGAAAGTGTTAAACTTCATTAATGTAGTATGGTAATAACACAACCTGAAACCCCTCCTCTCTTGAAATGTGCTCCTATTGCTGTTTTTCTTTACTGAGAGCATTCCAAGCATAATGAATTTTGCAGTTGATGAGTTAATTACAAATTATAAAATTAATAAATGAAATTTAATGAATTTCTATTGTTTCATTCAATCACAAATAAATAAAAATTAGTGAGTAATCTCTAGAATGTACACAACTTATTGTGAGGATTTAGATTCTTTATCTTCCCCCTGCCCATAATATAGTGAACACTGATGCATTTATATAGTTCAAGCTTTATTTTCAAGACTGGGTGTTAATGATTCAATACTAGAGAAAAGGAAAAAAAAATTTTGGAGATTGGCAACATTTTAATGAAAATGTATGGTGGCTCTTTCATCTGTTTATTAGTCTCTTTCAACTAGAATAGAAATGGACTTACATATAAGGTTGTCTTATCCATAAATAATCTCTACTTTCCCTTCTGAAACCATTAAAAATAATATCATAAGTTATTGAAAGAGCATTATAAAAAAATTAGTAGAGCACAAAGCTGAGTTTTAGAACAAAATTCTAGACATTGCCATGGTTTTCCTGATTTAGGGCATGAAATGTTCATAGAATAAATAGATTTGATATCATGGATCTAGTCGCCACCTATAAATCCATTTTGGTTTCTGATGAGAAAGAAACTGCCATTCACTTAAGTGTATTGTTCCATTCTTTAGCACATACAGTTGCATGTCGCTCTCCAAAATCTCATTAGTACTAATAACCTGCAGGCATAGATCTAGGTGTAACACAATATCAACAAAAATCAAGTGGTATTTTAAATGGCAATACAATTTAAAAAACTTATTTCTTGAAAAAAATAGACTTTTGCCGACATATGATACAAGAATTTACATTTTACCTTGAATTTTAATCTTTGCAGCAACTGCCAAAGCAGAGAAAAGCCTTTTTTGTTTCTGGGCTTCAATATCAAGTTCTTGCAACTGGTTTCCATAGTCATATACTGACTTTAAAAGAATGGGCATTTCTTCCTTAGGCGTACAGCGATTGATAGGATTTGTTCCAAAAAAATTCCCTACAAGTATACTTCCATCACTGCCAACAAGCATCAATATCTCTGAAAAGAACCGTAACATAAAATATTTAACATAACTACTGAAAATTCTGTGAGAAACATGTAAGATCATGTACACTACAAATTATCAGATGTTCTTCAATATTAGAACTGCATATTCTATTTAAAGTTTTTCATTATAAATAGCGACACTAACTTCTATAAGTAAAAACCATTTATGATATAAGTTTTGAGTTCCACTCCAATATAGAAAATTCCAATTATCATTTTTTTTTCTTCAATTCAAGGTTTAATGACCACCATGAGCACCTCTTAGGGCTATAAGTGGATCTCCATTCCTAATTTGGGGCAAGAGAACTAACAGAGAAAATCGAAAAGAAAAATGAGATTGGGGTAATAGTTCAGGCATTGTGGGGCATCAAAGTTCCCATGTAAAGTCTATGATAGAAGTGTGCGGTTGCCTGAAACAACTCTTGCGAAACACGTGCTGTTAAAGGCAGAAGCATGGAGGGACTGAGATAGTTCAAAGTCTAAGTCTTCTCTTTTCTGAGTGAACCGTTGCGCAAAGCAATGGTCCATTCATCTCCATACGCTGATTCATGTTATCATGAAAACGCTAGCAGGCGATCGTATCGAAGTTCTTTGCATCAAAACAGCGAAGACCTGCTTGCATTATGCCGTTGGATATACAATTTAATATTCACTTAATGGGAAGTAAGGTCAGGTGATGCATAACATCACAGCCTGTCCTTGACAAATGTCAACTCCGCCTTCTCGTGGTGCATCCTGTTCCCACTAAAGGGGCTCTGACGACCGCCAATAGCGGTATAACTATACCATCGGGATCAGAGGAAATGCTATCCCACACTCACCAACCCGCTTGGTCAGCGTGGTGAGTTATGGCCAAACACCTCCAAAATGACTCTACAACTTAAATCTTGGCTCTCAGTCTCCAGCAGCTGGAATGTACCTGGCCAAGGCAGCGGCCAGTGCGACATGAAGGCAGAGGGTGCTAAGAATCCCCGGAGGACCGGACTAGGCTGCCATTTGATGCTGACCTTGGCTACCTATAACGGACGCTCCCTATCTTCTGATTCAAGGCTTCTTGAATTGGAAGAGGAACTACAAAGGATCAAGTGGGACATCGTTGGGCTAAGTGAGGTAAGGAGAAAAGGAGAAGATCTCATTGAACTGAAAAGTGGACATCTCTTCTATTATCGTGGGACAGACACTGGCAGAACTAGTGGTGTTGGATTTATAATAAACAAGAAACTGAAGGATAAAGTGATAGAAGTTGAAAGTTCCTCTGACAGAGCTGCACGACTCGTTATCCAACTATCGAGAAGATACCAGGCTCAGATTATTCAAACTTATGCACCCACCACAAGTCATCCTGAAGAAGAAATTGAAGAATTTTATGAGGAAATTCGTCATCTAAATAATAAAGGTAAGCAGCACTTGAAGATAATTATGGGAGATTTCAATGCAAAAATAGGGCAACGACAACAGAATGAAACTTCAGTAGGTAAATTCGGTCACGGCAACAGAAACCAGCGTGGAAATACTCTCGTTGAGTTTGCAGAGGCAGAAGGATTTTTCATCTTGAACTCCTTTTTCAAGAAAAAGACACACAGGAAATGGACATGGAGACATCCAATTGGGACGACAAGTGAAATTGATTTTATTATGTGTAACAAAAAATTCGTCATCGAAGACTGCAGTGTGCTGAACAAGTTCAACACAGGTAGTGACCATAGATTGGTGAGATGTAAGATGCACCTCAACACTAAACTGGGACGTGGCAAGCTCATAAGACAAACAAAATGTACTGACATAACCAACCTTAAAAAAACACCATAATACCTTCAAGTTGGAACTGAAGAACAGATTCTCTGCTTTAGTAGGCCTAACATCGGAAGAAGTGGATATTTCGGAAGTTAACAGAAAAGTAACCAAAGCTCTTATGGAAACAGCAACAAAATTAGCTGGGTCTAAGAACAAGTTGCATGTGAACAAATTATCAGGAAAAACCAAAATGTTGATGCAAAAAAGAAGAGAGATGAGGACAACTAAAGAAGATGTGACTTCTAAAGTGGAATATATAGAGCTATGCAAGACAACACGAAAAAGTATCACTGAAGACGTAAGGAAATTCAACTGTGAGCTAGTGAGGAAAGCAATTGAAAACAACCAAAGCCTTAAGATAGCAAAGGGACATCTCAGTAAGGGAAGAAAACAGATTATGGCTCTGAGAAAAGAAGATGGTTCTATAACAAGAAATAGAGGCGAAATTTTGACAAGAGTGAAAGATTTCTACTCCAAATTATATGAAAGGGATGATACATGTCCTCCAGACATCATGAAAGGTACCAGAGTTCTTCCAGTCCTCCCAGCAGAAGTTGCTCATGCAATCAAGAACATGAAGCGGGGGAAAGCTCCAGGAGAAGATGGAATTACTATAGACATCATACAAGAAGCAAGTGGAGAAATTGAAACAGTACTCGCCCAAATTTTCACTCGATGCCTTAATGAAGGGAAGATTGCTGAGGATTGGAACAATGCTACAATGATCCTGCTACATAAAAAAGGTGGCATTGAGGATCTCAGGAACTACAGACCTATCAGCCTCCTATCAGTGGTTTATAAAATCTTTACTAAAGTTCTTTCACACCGCTTGAAGGTAACACTGGACATGGCTCAACCGAGAGAACAAGCTGGATTCAGGAGTGGCTACAGCACAATAGATCATATCCACGTACTGAGAGAACTAATTGAAAGAGCGAGGGAATATGAACTTCCATTGTGCATGGCTTTTATCGATTATGAAAAAGCCTTTGATTCGGTGAAACCATCAGCAGTTACCACGGCTCTGAAATCCTGCGGTATTGAAGATGCATACATTAATATTATTAATAACATCTATGAAAATGCAAGTGCAAAGATTCGGCTGTTTGAAAATACAACACACATAAAAATTGGAAAGGGAGTGAGACAAGGTGACACCATATCTCCGAAGCTCTTTAATGCCACATTGGAAAATGTCTTTCAATCACTGAACTGGGAAAACAAAGGGATAAAGATTAATGGAGATTATCTAACCCACCTTCGTTTTGCTGATGACATAGTCATTTTTGCAACTACCCCATCAGAGCTGCAGAGTATGATCCAGGAACTTGCTGACAAGAGTAAAGAAGTGGGATTAAAAATGAACTTTCAGAAGACAAAAGTGATGTTCAATGCTTTTACAAGAAATGAAGATTTATCGATTGATGGAGAAAAACTGGAGATAACAGATACGTATGTTTATCTTGGACAGCAGATATCAAGTGAGGGTCACATTGATGAAGAAATTAATCGGCGTACAAAACTTGCCTGGAGAGCTTTTGGAAGAAACAGCATAATTTTCAAGAGCAATATGCCATTATGTCTTAAAAGAAAAGGCTTTGATCAATGCATCCTTCCAGTGCTTACGTATGGTGCAGAGACGTGGACCTTAACTAAAAGAGACATACAAAGGCTGCAGACAACTCAAAACAGCATGGAGAGGTGCATGCTTGGTATAACCAGGAGAGATAAGAAGAGGAACTCGTGGATCCGAAAAATGACGAGAGTGGAAGACATCATGATCAGAGTTAAATCCCTTGAAATGGCAATGGGCTGGACATACTGCCAGAAAGACAGACCATCGATATACAACCGAAATTTTGAATTGGGTTCCAAGGGACAGGAAAAGACCCAGAAAAAGACCACATGAGAAGATGGGTGGATAAAATTCGTAAATATGCGGGAGTGACATGGAGGAGACTGGCACAAGACAGACCGTTGTGGAGGAAACTTGGGGAGACCTTCGTCCAGCAGTGGATTGATAATGGTTGACAATGATGATGATGATGATGATTCACTTAATCGAGTTTATTCACGTAAGTAAGATGTTTCCCATTATGTAAAGTTGTAAATAAACACTCCGTTGATTATTGTTAGTGAAAATATTTAGAATGTACATATTGAGTTGCATCATTTAATCCATACTTTAACAGAATGTCTCCCCCACAGCAAAAAAAAAACAAAAACAAACAGAGAACGTAACAGCCTTACTGGAAGGCCTGAGCGATCAATGGGTTGCAACTATATGTCTCAGACAAGAGAGAATGAAGAGTATTCGCAAACACGAATCTCATTCCAACAACATTTACAAACACAGTTGTGACTGAAGATGAGAGTGAAATAGTGCACTCTCCAGTTGAATTTCTGCACACGATCAACATGAGTGGACTTCCACCTCACATTCTACGACTGAAAAATGGTGCAGTCGTGATGCTCATCACGAACCTGGATGTCCTGGTGGCGCAGTGGTCTAAGCACTGGCTTATGATCATTCGTTCATGAAGGGTCCGGGTTCGAATTCCGGTGAGGCATGGATGTTGTGTTTGTCTTGCGGCACTGGCTCTCTCCCTTCCCTGGAACCCTAAATTAAAGACGGGTGACTGCTTATAGCCCATTGAGTTGCTCACGGTGGTCATTAAACCTTCAGTCAAAAAAAAAAAAAAATCCCGAACCTGGAACAAGGAAATGTTTAGTCCATGGTACACATATGCAAGTAAAGTCGTTCTTCCAAAATAACATTTCTGTGGAAATTTTGTGCGGAGAACACAAGGGGTCATTGCACACCTTGCCATGCATTCCGCTGACTCCAAGCGACAGCACTTTCCCTTTTATGATCAAAGGGATTCAATTTCCAACCATATTTGTTCTTTGTGATGACAATACGAGTCAAGGACAGACACTTGCTAAAATCGGGATATACCTGCCAGAACCAGTCTTCTCACATGGTATGCTCTACATTGCTTTACCTCGAGCAAGATCAAAGGATTTTGTTGTAGTAAAGATCACTGATGAAGATGCACCTGGATTACCTGTCGCAAATGGATGGACTCAAAATATTGTCTTTGTAGAAGTGTTTGAATGAATTTGTAACATTTTTTTGCCAATCAAATAAAGTTTACATTTGTTGCTTCATGTGAGTTTATTCTTAAAAAGAAAACCCCCCAAAAAAACTAACCGTCGATTTTGATGGGTTTCGTCTAGTAAACATTAAGAATAGTAAGATCTTTCGGCTGAAACATCAGCCTTGTTCACACTAGCACCAAGAACTCACGTGGTTGACATAGTTTCTTTAGCTTTTGCTACTAAAGGTTTCCAAAGAATTGAAATATTTAAGGGTTCATCCAAATTACAAGAGTTTTTATTGAAGAGAATTTCAATGCTTTCCCTATGCATTTGTCTACAGAAAACCCACCAGTATCATAAACATTATCCCATTTTACTCTAACACTGCTCTTTCCTATAAGCTTGCAGCTCCAAAATCACTCATTCACCATGCCAGTGTCATTTACAATGAACCCCACTCATTACAAAAAGAATATACAATCATCCATGAAATAGATACAAACCATCAGCTTCCCCTCAGAATTGTCAATAAACTTTTCAGAAAGTTTGATGCCAAGCAATTTATCTGTCACCTATCTTCTCTGCAGAAACCATGCCTATCCTTTATTGGTTCAATCCCCTGCCATCATTCTCTCACTTACAAACTTGTCAGAATTTTCAAAAATTTTGGTTACACGCTTGCAATCAATCCTCCTCCTACTACCACCCAATCAATATCTAAAGACAGAGATCCTTAAATTGTCCTGGGGTATACCTTATTCCTGTGTCTGCTTCCTTAGGTAAAAAATGTTATATTGTTAGTACTTTTCATACAATCAACTGCAGAATTTTGGAACATAAAAGGGATGCAAAAAAGCCTTCCTACTTCTGCTTTCTCTTCTGACAACTGAAAATACCTCTGCTTCTCCAAACTGGACTAGCACCAAAAGCATTGCACCCTTCTCAAATAAAGTTTCATTGTGCTGCAGAGAAAGCATTGAAATTCTCTTCAATAAAAACTCTTGTAATTCGGATGCACCCTTCAATATTTCGATTATTTGGAAACCTTTACTAGCAACAGCTAAAGAAATTATGTCAACGACGTGAGTGCTTGCTGCTAGTGTGAACAAGGCTGTTGTTTCAGCCAAAAGATCTTACTATTATTAATGTTTAATACATAATAAATCATGTGTTAAATTTTTTCTTCATTATTGTTAGAAGAATTACCACGGTGTGTCTGTCTGTCTGTCACAGTTCAAGACGATAGATAGCGCTGCCACACTGGGCGAAACTCTCTCGCTCACTCCTACAGACTAAGTGAAGCTGGATATTTGACTGTGTGCATTACTTATCAGCTTGCCCTCATAATATCACAAATGATAGTTGAAATTTGTAACTTTACTGAAAATGGTTATAAGCCACATATAGGCAAACCTGCATTTCAGACTGACACATTTGTAAAATGGAGTTTAATGTCACTGTGTTATAATCAGAAAAGACAGTAACTCTGCTCAACCACTGAATCTACCCATTTTTCAATTATATTGTAGAGCTTTCTAAATTTGTGTGAATGTGTGGCCTTACACTCATAAGTTCAGTAAGCTCTCCTTCTGTCCTCTTTCAACAATAATTTCAAATCTGTAAGTTGTAGAAATGAAGGAAAGCTTGTATGCATAAAGAGACAGTAAAAATATACATATATATATACTTTTTACTGAATATGTGAAATGCAAAAATAAAACTAGAGGATAACCCAACTTATGAACATGAAGTCTTCAAAATGTGTTTGTGAATTGAGTGTTCATAAATTGATCTTTTTCATAATACGTATTGTTAAATTTGTTAATATACTTCTGAAATAAATTCACTTTATGAAAAGACAGTAAAAATGCATAATTTCAGAAGAATTATTCATGTATTCTAAAGGTTTAATGTAAAAATAAACGATCTGAAAAGAATTAAATTTATTCAGAAAAGGGTATCTTTAATGCATATTTATTTTTTAAGAAATACTGAACAGAACTGGGCACTGAATTGTTAGATCTAATAAGACTAGGGTTCTTAGTTCTACTTTATTGAAAAGAGTCTTTAGGGAAAGTTGCATGGAACACTTTTCTGTTTTTCATTTCTTCGCACACTTGTTTGTAGCAGGCCAACTCTCTATTAATGCCTTTGCAGACTGTAGAACTTCTTTCAGCACTTGAATTATATTATCCTCTAGAGCCTTTGCAACACTGTGTATTCAATATGGCAAAGAAAGAGGAATTAGTGAATTACAAGATGTGTGTATATAGAACATAGCAGCAAATCACCATACCATACATTTTTCATCACTCATCATAAATTATCGTTGAACTTAGTGCAATGTAAAATGTTCATAAGCATAGTGTTTTGTGCTCATTAAACGAAATGCATTATGAATTAATTTATTAATCCATGCAGCGCTTGCAAATACCAATCATTCTGAATTATTAACATAGCAATCAGACATATCTGAATTGTATGTATTTTACACTGTTTCTCACTTAAGATTAGTCACGTCAGAAAACTTGAAAATTACATTGTCCTGGAACGGGAATTGAGAACCTGTTATCTCCAGATTTCCATTCAAACATGCTAACCATTCAAGGTGATGTAATTATTATCGAGTTTTTAGAGAAGATGAATGTTACGTGAGAAACAGTAAAGTGCAATTCAGATGTCTGATTGCTATGTTAATAATTCAGATGAATTTCCACGTAATACATATATACATACATACATACATACATATCACTAAGCTGTTCTCTGAAATTCAGAGGTTATTTCTTCTATGCTATCTACAAATTGTTTGTTTCTTGAAAGTTCATAAGTAGTGATTCACTTGTGCAATACATGGGTTAGCTCCAGTTGAACAAAGGTTGCCCCCCCCCACACACACACACACTCAAACACATATATAAGGAAAATTAAGAGGGCAGCTTTTCTTTTTTCATTTTCCTTTTCAAAGATTATTAGAATTGTTATGAGGTTGAAATTTTGGATCAGTATAGAATCCATAATAACATATTTAAATTATTCTTGTAAATAATTATTTTTGCTAATTTATCAGAAATAATTTTAACAATGATTTTCACTATTTGTCATATACTTTTCAGTCAACATAAGTAATCCAGATGATAAAATACATTCTCAAATAAAAATCTGATTTTCAAAATTCTGGCAAGGGCTACAAATGAGGCATAAAGCTGATTTTCAGAATTCTAACAGCTACAAAAGAGGCATATAATGATCAACAGTTGGATGGGCCATTTTTAATAATCTGGCCAATGAATATCAGTCCAATAAATAAAAGGTGAATCAAATATTTCAACCAACTTATTAAAACAGTCAGAAGCTCTTTAAACATGTTAATAAAAATAACTGCACACATAAGAGCAATAATAAAAAGCAAATGTCTCAATAAATATTACACATGTAAGTGCAAAATTGATAATACAGAAGGTGATTCAAAAGTTTTGCAATATTTGCATGAACGTATGTGCTGCGACGGGTATGTCACGTGTTTAAACTAGTCCAAGTCGCGCACTGCAGTCCGTTGAAAGGGGTATAAAGTGGTAGTCGTTGCTGTGAACAGCATTGCATGTTGTTGTTCTGTATGTGGTTGGGACACCCAAAAGATGAACAGCCGCAACCGGATAATTAGGAAACTTTTGCTTTATGAGTTCGAACTCGTAAAGCAAAAGTTAAGCAACGCTGCTCAAGCAACACTAAACATTTGTCATGCGAAAGGGGAAGGTTCCATGGACCACAGCACCGCAACCAGATGGTTCGAGAAATTTTGCTCGGGTGATAGAAACCTTGATGATCAGCCAAGGTCAGGTAGGCAGTGAACCGTGGATTCGGAGGCGTGCGCCAGGCCGTAGAGGCAAATCCGACAGCCAGCATTCAGAGATTATCGTGCGAGCTGGGCATATCACAGACCACCATGGTTCATCACCTTCAGGACCATGGCAAGGTCTATAGGAGCTGCTGCAATGTTCCTCACAAACTGATGCTAACCGTCAAGTGAAAGTGTGCACAAAACTCCTAGAAAACCTGTGCGATGTACGATTCAAGAGAATAGTTATGTGCGATGAAAAGTGGGTCTATTTCCATAATCTTAACACACAACAGCAGTGGTTTCTTAACACACAATGGCAGAGGTTGAGCCCGGACCAGCTTCCTGAACCTGTTGTCAAATGTAGGCGCTTCCAGCACAAGGTGATGCTCTGCGTCTGGTGGGATTTCGAGGGGACAATTCAATATGAATTTGTTCCAGACAGTCAGACCATCAATGCCAACCTCTACTCTGAACAGCTGGAGCGAATGCATGCCATTTTGGAGGAGAAGTACCCGGCACTGGTGAACAGAAAGCGTGCTCTCCTATAGCAGGACAACAACACTTGGTCTCATACCACGTGAATGACCCGCGCAAAAACTCCAGGAACTTGAGGGCATTGAACTGATGCTGCACCCACTATATACTCTGGACCTTGCCCTGTCGGATTATTACTTGTTCCGGTCCATGGCCCATTTCCTTCGCGGGCTGCACTTCAGCAATCAGGAGGAGGCGACAGCTGGGGTGAAGGAGTTCTTCGCCTTGAAGGACAAGCCCTCGTACATGTGGAATCGAAGAACTGGCAGACAGATGGCTAAAGATGGTGCAACACGATGGTCTATACTTTTAATGCTAACCAGCTTTCGTCGTAGAGGTACATATGAAGACATAAAGTGATCCAAATATTGCAAAACTTTCGACTCACCCTCTGTATGTATTTCAAGTAGCTCCTACATGCATATTTGTTGGCCAGAGAATCAATACTTCCTTTTAATATTAAGTTATTTTTTATTCAAAATACTCTTTCACCGACATCTTTTTTAGCGGGTTGGGAAACCTAACTGAAATGGTAAACTTTTTTTCACAAAGAAATTCTATTTAGCAATTTATCTACTATTTTATGCAGCTTGCATGTCCAGTACAAACTCCCATTTCTTCATATTTCACTGCTGCTGACCCACTTTCTTGTACAATTCTTTAATTTTATCTGCCTTTCTTTATCTGTTCATTGCTGACTCTTCTGCATTACCATCTGTTGCAAGTAACAAGCAGTTTTTCATGTGATAGAAATATCTAGTTTAAGAGCTTCACATAGAAGACAATATTCAGAATGTATAATTCATTGGCTAAGAATGAATTAAATAAGGGCACTTACCTCTCTGATTATTTAAGGCAACAACACTTTTGATTCCATAATAGCAGAGTTGCTGAAAACGTAATGAAATATTAGCACCACATTGTGCTCCAGAGATATTTGGTTTCTCCTTTGAAAAAAAAGTCATCCACACGTCTTCATCTGAAATAGTGTGCAACATGCCTTGATGGCACACAGCAATTTTATTTACTGGTGAAGGAATATATGATACACTGAACATGAAAGGAGGAGAGAAATTTACTTCAGAAGCACCACTGTGAATAGCAGAAGCTTGAGCAGGTGACAAAACCATGATTTTCCCAAAGGTACCTATCACAATGACATCATGAACACTGCCTGAAAATAATGAGTGCAGTTAATATCTTACACATTAACAAAGAACAAATCATTGCAAATCACCAGTACCTCAGATATGGAAATTAAAAAAGAAATATTTCTTACAAACACATGGGATAATCATACAACTACCCACACAGCAATCCTAATATATAATTTGCTAGAGCCCTCCTCCTCCTCCTTCGTGCCACTTTTTAAGTCTTCATAGCAACAACCGAGAACGTCACGCTCAGCTTTTCGTGTTTTTGTGTAGGTTACGTCATCACCTACACACGCACAGTCCATGTGTATATCACTTTGTTTTGTTGTCATAGCAACAAAGAACACAGTTGCTGGTGTGACGTCATCTAATCCAAATCATTCTCCCATGACGTCAGAGATGTGTTATGTCACACGTTCAGCTCTTTAGAGATATGAAAACTTTACATCAGTAATTTTGGTTCACTACCTGAACTGGTGTTTAGCCATCTGTAAATTGCAACGTCAAGAGAACGACTATCTGATGACGTCAAGATAAAAATAGTTCACGGAAAAGAACAGGGGAAATTGATACAGGGGTTCGCAGTCAGTGCATACGAAAAATGTTGTGTACCACGAAGTGTTGACGAAATAGGGACTAAAGGTTTTATACAGAACACATAACAAACAGACAGCCCATCATATCAAATTCCATAACCGACTGTTAGGGAAATTTTCAGAAAGCTGCGAGCCAACCTCCCCATCTATTGACATGGAACTCAAAAATTCAATAAATAAATGTCAATAATTTCTGTATCATAAATTTTATTTTTCCCCGTCATGTTAGATGGGATTTCATCTAGTCAGAGCATAACTTTGAATTGCTCTAGTTTACTCTTATGATATGATGCTAAATGCTGAACAGTAAACTAGTGCAGTTCAGTTATATTCCGATTATATACATACATATCACTAAGCTGTTCTCTGAGATTCACAGGTTAGCTGCACAAAGAAATACAAACTTCCAGATAAATTTTTAACTGATTACTTACTGTTGCCATATCAACCTTCTCCATTTAACGTTGAAATTACTGTTTCCCACATTATGTAAATCATGAATGGATGGGTTACCCCTAAACAATGACAGCTTGCAGTAGTTAACATGACAAGAAATTTTAATAATATTACAATTCACTGAAATTCATAAAGTAAAAATTAAACTACTTATGAAGCGTGCAGATGATATATCAGTATTTCAGCATAACTAGATATTATCTTCAGATATTAAGTTGATCGCTAAGCTAAAGGCGAAGTTCGTATTATGTACAAATGAAGATATACAGATGAGCTGTACTGAAATGAATGAAATGCTATGAAACAAATTTGGATAGATTCACTGATGTCGAAAGCACATGCAGGACCATACGATTAAAACAAACACTTGATCCTTATAGTAAAAGAATGACGACATGAAGTGTTTAAAATTGCGAAACGATATTCAGCTCTTAAAAAGCAATGATTAAAAGTGAACTCAAAAACGAAAAAACCCAAAAGACGAAAAAATGTAATGGGGTAACCTGGGTAATTCAACAACCAGACCGGTTTTGACAAGATTTCCTGCATTCATTGTCAATGGTTTGAAAGTTCCTCGTGTGTCTGCACTTGATGTTGATATGACTGTTACACTTCACACACCGACACATCGCCAAGTCACGGCAAATGATGTAGTAGATTATGCATGCCCTTACTTTGCTCTGAGTGTTGCGATCCTCAAGTGCCATCTGTTGTTGATTTTGCGGGGTGTTTTGTGGATTTTTCTTTAAATGTTTTATTTCTTTTCTTGTTTTGTGTTTGGTTTTCTTTCTTGAGAAAAGAAAACAATGTCAAACAACTCTTTCTTCTGTTTTGTGTTTGGTTTTCTTTCTTGAGAAAAGAAACCAACTCTGTTAAACAACTCTTTCTTCTGTTTTGTGTTTGGTTTTCTTTCTTAAGAAAGAAAACCAAACACAAAACAAGAAAAGAAATAAAGTATTTAAACAAAAGTCAACAAAAGAACCCACAAAATCAACAACAGATAGCACTTGAGGATCGCAACACGCAGAGCAAAGTCAGGGCATGCATAATCTACTACATCATTTGCCATGACTCAGCGATGTGTCAGTGTGTGAAGTGTAACAGTCATATCAACATCAAGTGCAGACACACTGGGAACCTTCAAACCATTGGCAATGAATGCAGGAAAGCATGTCGAAACTGGTCTGGTTGTTGAATGACCAAGGTTGCCCCCATTAAATTTTTTCGTCTTTTTGGTTTTGAGTTCACTTTTAATCCTCCTACACTTTTTAAATCATTGCAGAGTTGAATATCATTTCGCAATTTTAGACACTTCATGTCTTCATTCTTTTACTATAATGATCAAGTGTTTGTTTTAATCTTATGGTCCTGCTTTTGACATCAGTGAATCTGTCCAAATTTGTTTCATAGCATTTCATTCATTTCAGTACGGCTCATCTGTATATCTTCATTTCTACAATAGCATTTCATACGAACTTCGTTCAAAAGTATCACACCTTTAGCTTAGCGATAAACTCAAGACAATATCTGAAGATAATATCTAGTTATGCTGAAATACTGATATATCATCCACCCATCATAAGTAGTTTAGGTTTTACTTTAAATAATTTCAGTGAATTGTATTATTATTAAAATGTCTCGTGTTAACTACTGCAAGCTCTCATTGTTTAAGGGTAACCCATCCATTCGTGAATTACATAACGTGAAAAACAGTAATTTCAGCATTAGACTTCTAATAAGTTATGAGGGCTGTGTCATCAGCACACAGCAATCTACACACGTGGATATTACCAAGACATAAACCAGTATTGTCCATCTTGGCATCATGCATGCGCACATCCAAAAATATATCAAACAGCCATGGTAACATTACACAACTTTGTCTGACTCCTACACCAACAGAAAACTATTTTGATGAAACACGTTTAACTTATGCCCAGGCTCTATTGCTAGTATACATGGCTTTTACACTGTTAAGTAGATTCCCAGTAGCACCATATTCATTCAATACCTTCCACAAAAGTGTCCTATTTACTCGGTCTTAAGCTTTCTTTAAATCTATGAAGGCAGCTAAAACTTTTTTACCAACAGCCAGATACTTTTCAGTTATAATGCATAATACAAAAATTTGGTTACTGCAGCCATTACCAGACATAAAAGCACTCTGAACATTCCACACTTTCTCTGATGTAAGACCTTGTACTTTTTCAAAAATGACCTTACCAAACACTTCCGCTTACACACTCAGTAGGCTAATACCACAGTAGTTCTTGCAGTCAGTCTGATCACCTTTTCCCTTATACAAGGGAACAATGATAGCATCCTTCCAATCCCGAGGGACCATTCCTAACTCTCAGCACAACTGGCAAATTGCAGTTAACTAGTAAATTGCAAAGTCACCACCATATTTCAACATCTCAGCAGTTATGCCATCAATTCCCAGAGGCTTACCATTCTGAAGAGATTTTAGAGCTTTACACATCTCTTCTCCTGAGATCCCTCCTGTGCTTCCATCTTTCACTGTGACATCATCTGCTTCAGAATCACCTTCACTTTCTTGATCAAATAATTCACAGAAGTATTCACACCATCTTTCACTTAACTCATTGGGCGGCAATATCATTTCCCTGATTCTATTCTTCACACAACTTAAAACTTTATTTCTCTTATTTTTCCTGAGTCTCATGTACTTTCAGAAAGTTTTTCTATCTTTCCAAAAAGCCAATTCATGCCTTTCCACTTTTCTCCTTCCTATCTTTTGCCTTACTCTGGTGAACCAGCTTAGCTGCTTCATGCTTCTTACAGCAATATCCATCCACAGAAATTCTACCCTGTAACATTTGTTACTCTACCTTGCATTCTAATTACTGTGTGAATAATTGTACAGAAATTATTTTCTACCCTACTGCTTATAATATGGACTCCTATCATTAAATTCCTATTATTTGGAAATCCACTTTAAAATTTGGCAACATTTGGTTCACCATGTGTTTACTATCATCATTACACATATGCTTGAAACAAGAAAGGTAAGATAAGTGGTTTTTTGGCAGCAAGAAAAGTGTATAAAAGATAGAATTTTAAGATGCCAGTGAAATGGGCTCAGTGGCCAAAAAAAGTATTCAACTTCAAGCTCTACATTTGTTGACATACAACAGGTTCAGCCTTGTAAAACCAATTGCACCTGTAGCAGTAAACAACACTGCATACGAAAAAATATATGACAGATATAATGAGATACATACATGGCAAATCTAATGAGATAGAAATGTTTAGGGCAAATAAAACTTATAAAAAAAACACAAAAAGGGGGCAAAAAAAATCAATGGCATGGTGATCTTAATACTTAGTGGCTTAACATCAATTTAGCAGCCATTTGATATTAGTCTGGACAAACCTCTCAATGACTAACTGCAAAAGAAATGGACTGAATGCATTTAAAATCAATTGAGCAAAAAAGAAAAGGCTGTAATTTAAAAAAGTGAGCCATCAGCTTTATTTCTTCTTGCATAAATGAGTACAGAAGACATCTCCACCTGAAATGGTTGTAGAATCTTTCAAAAAATGCTGCATCAAGTAATGCCATGAATAAATACTGAAGATAATTAAGTTTATGATTGAAATAAAGAAGACAGTGGTTACAACAGCTTTGATGATGATAATGTTTATATTGATGATGAAACTTTTAATGGCAACATAAATGAACTCCTTCAAAGTTTCAATAGTGAACTTGGATTTTGAAAATTTTTAACATGAGTAATTTTAGGAATTGAATTGTGTCCCAGTTCCTTCCCAATTTTTAGCTATTGAACTTGAAGGGTCAGTTTATATGTAAACAGGCTTTCTTAAATAAGATAATATATGGTGTACATGAATTGTAGTGGGAGGGGCAGTGGCAGCTCATCAGGAGAAGTGACTCTTCACTTAAAATTTATTAAAAAAAAATATTTGGATGAATTAGTATACTTAAAAAAATTTTCATTTTTTCATTTACAAAAATGATTTCTGCAAAATGCTGAGGCTTTGAAACAAAAGCTCTCCCACTTCTAAAAGCAAGCCAGAAGTGTGAGCATGACATTTCAAATGGCACTACGAACTGATGAACAGATGGTTCTTATAACCAAATGCAGATTCAGATTGATTTGGAGCCGTAGTTCAAATCACTTTACTCCAGGAATGTGAAGAGTGCCAACCAAGGTTCGTACTCTTCCAAGCAAAATAAATTCAAGCACTTTTCAAGGATTTTTAAAACCTAATTATTATGTGCATGTGCTGTCAATCGGTCAGTACCTAGGTATTTTAGCAAGTTCAAACCATTAAACTTAGCTGGGACGGGCACACCTTCAATGACCTGCACGTTACTTCCTGTTGGTTTATTTTATTAACTTTGAACTGCCTCTCTGGTTTTGGTGTTTTTTGAAATCATTTTATTTTAAAGAATATTTTGAAAGGGTACATTATTTCAGTATTCACCCTTCAGCAAGAATGTGTTCCTAACCCCAGTCAACAGAAACCCATCACAATTTATGAATACATCATCCTCCACTTATTTTACTCTCATGGCTGACATTTTACTCTGTAGTGATGTCTGTCCATACACTCCCCTGAGTTGAATGCAAGTTCAGCACTATTTGATCGGCTTAGTGCTTTTATCAAAAATACACAGAATTTTCCTACACAACTTTTTAGCACAAACAAGTATTTTACACATGCCTTTTTCATATCATTACTTAAAAAACAAAAAAAAAATTAAGTAGTCTTAAACTTTTCCAAGCACTTTCAAGGACTTGAAAATGAAATTTTTTTTCAAGGACTTTTCAAAGTTTTCAAGAAGTGTATGAACCGTGCCCACGTAAGAACTTGGACTTCAATGAATTAGGGGGTTGCTAGGCCAACCAATGACATCAATGATTGAGACGAAGTGACAGCCACCACCATTTCCCAGCAGTGCAATTTTGAGTTCAGATTATTCTCCTGATTCTTCCGCTGTGTTTATATAGTAACTGCGAGTGTCAACTTCAGTTTCAGTGCTGTTTCTTCATTATTCTCCATGCATTCAGGATCTATGCTTTTGTTAAAAAAATGAGCCCAGAAAATGATACACTGCACACATTGTTGCAGACATGCAGTATAATGTGCATAAGAATGTATTCCAGGAAGTGCACAAATTGTTTTCTCTAGTTCTTACTTTACCCTTGACCACTGTGCCAGCAGAAAGAAGTTTTTCCTGTTTGAAACAAATGAAAAAATTACTTAAGGAACACTATTTCACAGCAAAGACTTTAATTGTTATGTAATTCTGTGACATGGAAAGAACGTCTCTCTGAACCACTTAGCATCCACGTACGTAGCGTCCTAGATGCTAAGTGGTTCAGGGAGACGTTCTTTCATCCAAGTACGTAATTAATATGACTTAGCATCCAGGTACGTAACATGACGTTAACGAATGATAGTGCAAGAAAATCGAGATCCGTAATATTCCGGGCCCACTGATGTCAGGTAGGGTCCCATGTTTTTGCATATATCACACAAATATCAACTTTTGAAATAATTGTCCTTTCATTTCATTCCACACAATGTGTACTGGAACTTTCGTTTTTTTGTTTAACTACCAGAACGATGCCCGTAATATTACAGATCTGGATTTCATCATGTTTGTTTTTCACAGTGTACTGTTGCTCATTATTAATTTTTTTAAACATGTTTCACGTGCGTTCATTGTCTGGAATCTAGCTACTTATACCTTGCAAGAAACAATTGCGGGGTTTTTTTACCGTTTTTTTATTTTCCTTGGAATCTCAAGTGGTTAAACAGCTGTTTCACAATGACATTATTAACCACTATGCTTCCTTGAAAGATAGAAGAATCATCCTTCTTTATAAGAAACTAGCAGTCACGCACATTCTCCAAATGGTGAATCTATAAAATCATTTTCTGAATATAAAATTAAAGACAGGGAAAGAAAAGTAATTTAAGATTCGTAACTGTTTTACCGTATGATTTAGAACAAGGTTGAGACGTCAATGCATACAGTTTGACATACAATGGTTTCAGGCTTTGGTGCATTTTAAATCAATACTTCATGGAATTTTTACAGCATTTCAACATTTCTAGCATAATTATTATCAGCATTTTGAAGAGTAAAGCTAAACCACCCTTTTGAAATTTTTGGTTTTCAGACTTTTCTAGGAGTAGAAATGGTAGAAAAAAATCAAGCAGACAACATTCTAAAGCTGCCATTTTGATTTTGTTGGTTTTTGGACTTTTCTAGCTAACTGGAGTTTCAGACTTATCAGCATTGTGAAGAGTAAACTAAGCCACCCTTCTGAATTTTGGTTTTCAGACTTTTTTTAGGTGTAGAAGTGGATGAAAAATTCAAGCATAAAATATTCCAAAGCAGACATTTTTTTTTTTTTTTTTTCTAGGTATGCAGAAACTTAAGACCTATCAGCGAGCTAATTTTCAGATCTCTAGGTCATTTAGAGGTGGTCAAACAATTTGCAAAAAATTCCAATAGGCAACTTCCAAAGCCGCCATTTTTATTTTATTTTTTTATTTTTGGTTTTTGGACTTTTCTAGGTATTTGGGCTTTAAGGCCAATCAGCATGCCAATTTTCAGATTTCTAAGTCCTTTATAATTGGTCAAACAATTTGTAGATGGACACACTTGCATTTTCCCACTTTGTTTATATACATAGATAGATGCATTTTTTTTCATACATTTTTTCATCTTGTAACACTTCACCGTTTCTCTAGTCATGAGCCGCCACTGGGAAGAGAGCAAAAGAGCAGCATTTAAGAGAAAAACACCATATACTGGGTGTGCCATATAAAGGAGGCCCCATGGCCAGACGTTGTTAGTTGGGTTAACGTTGTTTGGCGGGTTTCCAGTTAAAACTGCTTTGTTCCATTTCTAACCAGTTTCTATGTGTACAGCTGCAAAGGAATTCTCCGGAGTGGTTAGTCACAGCCAGAGCAGTGTAGGTAAGTGGTCATAAGTGCACGTGACAAGAGAACAAAGGCAACGGAAATTGTTTTAAGTACGGAACAGAGGATTTTTATTGCAGAACAGTATTTCAGAAATAACTCATACAAGGTTTTAAATGACTTCTTTACAGAAAAATTTCCACATTGTGCAGCACCGGCAAAATCAGTGGTACAGAAGTTAGTGTGGAAATTTCGTGAAACCGGCGCGGTGTGCAACGGGAAAAGAAACAAACCCAAGGCAATTCGTACTGAAGACAATATCAAGGATGGGTGCACAATGATGTTACAAAGACCTCGGAAGTCGATTTGCCGATTATCATCTGCAACGGGAATATCTGCCACATCAAGCCGATGTATACTCAAGGTGGATTTGCATTTTCGGCCGTACAAAGTTATGGCGCTCCAAGAACTTAAAACTCCTGATTATGCAAAACGGTTGCAATATTGTAGCTGGTTTCAGGAGACCATTGTCAGCGGTGAAATGGACCCAACACTTTATTACATGACAGATGATGCATGGTTTCATCTGTCCGGGTATGTCAATGTGCAAAACAGCAGGATTTGAACCAACACAAATTCCAGACGGACAATGGAGACTCCTTTGTACGACCAAAAAATAGGCGTTTGGTGTGCTGTGTCTGCAAAGAGGATAGTCAGCCCATTCGTTTTCAATGACACCATCAACTCAGAGTGCTATGTTCAGCAACTGCTCAACCCATTTGTTGCTACACTTACAGAAGACGAGCAAACATATGCTTTCTTTCAGCAGGATAGTGCAACGACACGGTACTGTGCAGAACAGTCTACGTGCTGTGCATGAAGTGTTTGGGAAGGACAGAACTGTATTGAAGGGACTATGGCCCCCAGAACACCCGATCTCTCCACCTGTGACTTTTATCTGTGGGGAGCATTGAAAGGGAAAGTGTACGCAACTAATCCGCACACCCTTGGTGAATTAAAAGTGAACATTACGGATGCCATAGCCCAGATTACTGCCGATGAGTTGTAGCACGTTACGAACAACATGTTCTGTCGTGTGCAGCTGTATCTTGATGTCGGAGGACAGAACTTTCAGCAATTGTTGTAAACACAGGTAAATTACTCCTGTTTTCTGTCATTTCAACTATTCTTTACCATGTATAGTAACATTGTCGGACTGTTGTCGTTCATTATACTTGGGCCTCTTTTATATGACACACCCTGTATAAAAATACAAGAAATTCATGAAATCATGCTACATATAGTAGCATGGGTTCATTCATTGCCAGTATAAAAAAATATGTGGAAACACAAATACATAAAACATCTACAAGCAATACACATAGTTAACTGCAAAAAGTAAAGGAATTTAAAACTAACCATCTTCTTCATGTTGTCTAATATCAATGTGATGGACAGGCTGTTCAATGTTGCATAACATGTGGCAGTCTGTTTCTCTGTGCATAGTTTTTATTGAATCAGACAAATTCATGAAATAACACAAAATTCTTCCATCTGGTAAACCAATCAAAACTACGGCGTCTGACAGTATGTCAAATCCAAAGATACCGAGAAAGGTTTCTTTCTTTACAGTGTTTCCATTTCTTTTATTAAAGCTGTTTTCCACTTCTATGCAAAAAACTGTAGCTTGATGTTTTTGCACGGCACATGTGCCTGAAAAATAAAGTACATTTCATAAAGCATGAAGGAAAATTAGTTAAGGCTGTCTTTGAATGAGTGTAAGAGAAATTCTACCCTATATTTGCAATGTAAATTCTTTTGTACATTGTTTTATAATAAATTAAAATATAGGCTGAAGCAACATATAAAAAATTGGCAGAAAAAAGAAAAAACAGCACTCATTCAATACTGCTTGGCTAATCATGAATTTCTAAAGTTTGACAAAATTGAGATAATAAAAAGTTGTAAATCTGAGAGACACTTCAGGATTGCAGAATCTGTTTTAATTGAAAAAAAAATAGAGCTACAGTATGTAACCATAATGAACCAAATATGATTGGTAACAACTGGAAGAATTTAATAAAAGTGGAACAGAAAAATAGAAATGTTGGAAAATTGAAATCTAAAACAAACAAGAAAGGGTGCCACAGTGGTCAAAGGAACGAAACTTCGAGAATCGATATTGCCCCGGGAGAGTCACTCACTTGCTCTGAGGATACCATGAGTATAGGTCAGAGTTTCCATCCCTCCTGATGATGGTAGCAGGTTGCTACAGAAAGTACTAGGGTTGGAATGTTGCTGAGGATAGAGTGCGGCACGGGAGAGCTCCTTTTGCGCAGCCATTTTACAATGGACATGAGATTTGTGCAAGCGGAAGGCAGGATTAAAAAACATCAATGTGGTCTGTAATTTGCTGCACTGTTGTCCTTCTGTTGTCTGTTACCAGTCTGGACACTCTCCGTTCCGCCCGAGAAAACACTAGTCGATGACGACCACACGTTGCACGTAGAGACCCAGTTTTTGGCTGACAGTCCAGTCTTTAAATACTTTAACAACAGCTGCTCTGGAACATTTCACGAATGCAGCGGTTTCGGTGATACTCGCTCCATGGCTCTGAGCTCCTACAATCATCCCACGTTGAAAGTTCGTCAAATCGCATTTTTCACCCATCTCGTCACCAAAAAATCACTTCTACTACTGTCGAAAGCACTAAGCTTTCCCTTTATATATCATCATCATCATATGTCAACCATTATCAATCCACTGCTGGACGAAGGTCTCCCCAAGTTTCCTCCACAACGGTCTGTCTTGTGCCAGTCTCCTCCATGTCACCCCTGCATACTTTCGAATTTCATCCACCCATCTCCCATGTGGTCTTCTTCTGGGTCTTTTCCTGTCCCTTGGAATCCAATCTAAAATTTCGGCTGTCCATCGATGATCTGTCCTTCTGGCAGTATGTCCAGCCCATTGCCATTTCAGGGATTTAACTCTGATCATGATGTCTTCCACTCTTGTCATTTTTCGGATCCACGAGTTCCTCTTCTTATCTCTCCTGGTTACACCAAGCATGCACCTCTCCATGCTTCTTTGAGTTGTCTGCAGCCTTTGTATGTCTCTTTTAGTTAAGGTCCACGTCTCTGCACCATACGTAAGCACTGGAAGGATGCATTGATCAAACATTTTCTTTTAAGACATAATGGCATATTACTCTTGAAAATTATGCTGTTTCTTCCAAAAGCTCTCCAGGCAAGTTTTGTACGCCGATTAATTTCTTCATCAATGTGACCCTCACTTGATATCTGCTGTCCAAGATAAACGTACGTGTCTGTTATCTCCAGCTTTTCTCCGTCAATCGATAAATCTTCATTTCTTGTAAAAGCATTGAACATCACTTTTGTCTTCTGAAAGTTCATTTTTAATCCCACTTCTTTACTCTTGTCCGCAAGTTCCTGGATCATACTCTGCAGCTCTGATGGGGTAGTTGCAAAAATGACTACGTCATCAGCAAAACGAAGGTGGGTTAGATAATCTCCATTAATCTTTATCCCTTTGTTTTCCCAGCTCAGCGACTATATATATATATATATATGATGATATATATATATATATATAAATAAATAAAAGCACTAAGCTTTCCCTTTTTATACTAGCCTTGCCCTCTGGCGGCAACAGCATGCAGCCATAGCTCATTTGCTTAAAACTGTCAGGTGGTCATAATAAAGTGGCCACTCAGTGTATAGTGTATAATGAAGTTTGGTATGTATGTTTGGTGTGTATGTATGACAAAAAAAAAGACAGTTTTTTTAGTGTTGAGTTGTAAATAGGACTGCAGGTGTGTCTAGTGAGCATATTTGACACGACTACGTTTTTGTATGAAAATGCAGAAGTAATTAAGGTTACTACATGACGCCTCCGGGGGAAAAAAACAAACAAAAAACTGTACGACCAGGAACAGAATATAATAAAGTGAATGACTTCAGCTGAGAAAAGTGAATAGCCCCCATGCTACCTCTAAAAACATGCGACATTTTGTTCACAACTCACGTGCTGGAAATGTGGAATTGGGAGCAAGGCCATGAAATGGTAAGTTGCCCTGCATGTATTCATTCTTTTGTACACATTTTCTCGAAGACTATTACTTTGTAGTGTTTGAAATTTTGAGCACATATAAAAATGATCCATAGCTAATATATGCCGCAGTTATTATTCAAAAATTCGTTAGAATTTTTTTTTATTTCAATTTATCTGACTCTAAAGTATTTCAGTTCAGCGCTAGATGGCGCGATAAGTTAGCTTAACAGTGTTTCTGTCTGGAAGAAATGAAATCTCTCATTTCTGTCTGATTTCTTTAATTATCTAGGCCAAATAGAAATCATTGAATGGGGCCAAAAGTGAGATTGGAATCTTGTCATCTACAAATCATCTTAAATTCCACTGTACATTCATTTTTTGAAGAGAAAATGTGTACATTAACAGAGAACCCCTGCATTTGAGCTATAGAAACTCTGCCTACTTACTGAGCTACACCCCCAAATAATGTCATTGGTTAACACATAATAGTGCATATTTTGCGTTTTCATTGTGTAGCCAACGGGAGACTGCTTCATTCTGAATATGGTGAGGTCTGCAGTGATTCACTGATGCCAACTTCTTGAACAGTCCCCCAAGATTTCAAAGCCAAACCCAAGGAGTAGTTTTTTGCACCATCTATTGCAGAAGATCAACCCTAACACAGATTCAAAGATGGCCTTAAAAGCATCCCATTGTTTCCATATCAGCACATTAAGTTTAAACATGGCTTGGTGTAACAGCACCAATTTTGCAATACATACAATGAGTTCCATAACTGATACTCTCATTATGCAAGAACATACATTCAGGATATTTACTACCCTCTAAGACATTACTACTCTACTTCTTAACATACAGGGTGTTCGGTTAATGCAGCAACAAACTCAGAAGGTTGTTAGTAGACATCAAGAGGAAAAAAAATTGAAATGGAATATGGTGTCGCAAAGCACGTTTAGTCGGTGAAAACCGCGAAAATACATATGCAGGCTCTGACCCGAGAGGAGAGGAAAGGCGGATGTCAGTTGATCGCTGAATGCATTCTTGGGTTCACTCACGATGTCTGACGTAAACAGCGTCGCGAAACACATGCGCTGGGGTAGGAGCACATGCTGCAGGTGATGTAAGGTAGCGCCATTGCGGTGGTAGGCATGTGTAGCAGTTAGTTGTCTGTTTCAGTGGGGATCGTGATGGCTGATTACACAAACGAGGAATATGCTGACATGCATCTCATTTATGGTCGAGAAGATGGCAATATATGCTTAACACAGCGGATGTACCAACAGCAATATCCGAGGAGGCGTTGTCCGCACCATACCACCTTCGCCACGATCGATCGACGACTACGGGAGACAAGGACCTTTCAGCCAGCATGGTGTGATGTAGGGAAATCGCGCATTGTACGCACGTCTCAAATGGAAGAAATCATGCTGCAACGGTTTGCCGATTCCCCGTCGACAAGTACACAAGCGGTTGCAGCTGAACTCTGTGTTCCACACACGAGCGGTTGCAGCTGAACTCTGTGCTCCGCACCCGTCAGTGTGGAATGTTCTGCATAGTGAAAAGATGTACCCCTTCCACATCCAGAGGGTACAACACCTAACGGAAGACGACCATCCCCGTCATGTACAGTTCATGCACTGGATGCTTGACATCACCACACATACTAATCCTCAGTTTCCTGCCATTGTTTTATTTTCTGATGAGGCCAGCTTTACGCAAAAAGGCATTGTCAACACGCACAATGCACACATGCGGTCGATGGAGAATCCCCATGCCAGTGTCCCGTGGAATCCTCAACAGAGGTTCAGTGTCAACGTGTGGGCAGGAATCCTCGGCGATTATCTCTTGGGGCTGTACCTTTTGCCCAAAAGCCTGAATGGCGCAACATACCTTGTTTTCCTGCAACACCTCCTCCCAGAATTGCTACAGAGTGTGCCGGCCGCAGTGCAGCGAGGCATGTGGTTCATGCATGATTGTGCCCCAGCACATTTTTCCCCATGAGGTGCGTAACTACCTCGATGCTACATACCCGGGGAGGTGGATTGGACACGCCAGACTCGTTGCTTGGCCTCCATGTTTACCAGATTTCAATCCATTGGACTTCTTCCTCTGGCATCACCTTACATCACTCTTTTATGAGACGCCTGTGGACACACCGGAGAATCTCATAGCGTGGATTGTCGTCGCTGTGGCAGACATCAATAGCACACCCGGTATCTTCGAGCGCTTCCAGGAATCGTTTTTACGTCATTGTAGACTGTGCAATGACGTCCACGGCCACCACTTTGAACAACACCTGTAATAATTTCATTTACATTTCATTCTAAACGTTCCCTTTCCAGCATTGTACTGTGCACAACAATGTAATAATTTTAACACACCTGTAATAATTCTGTTCACGTCATTCTAATCGTTCCCTTTCCAGCATTGTACTGTGCACCACAAGCTGTGTTGTAAACATGCTGTCAATTAAATCTTTTTGTAATTAATATTGTACTTTTTGTCGCCCACTCGTGATGCCACAACCTACGTACGTATTTTTGCGATTTTCACCGACTAAATGTGGTTTGTGACACCATGTTCCATTTCAATTTTTGTTTCTCTTGATGTCTACTAACAACCCTCTGAGTTTGTCGCCGCATTAACTGAACACCCTGTATTTGCAGTATGTTTTACCCTTGAGTTGACCACCTCCTTAGAAACAAAAATTATATTTACTGTTAAGACTAAATGATTAAAAAACACTGCAACCCTCACTCTTTATGCCTAATTAAGAAATAGTAAGTAATTAAAAAGAATATGCATATTTAAACTAATAAGCCTTCGTCTTCAGGCAGACGTCTGAATGAATCAGTTCCCCAACACGAAGTGACTTCACGAGCATACAGCGTGAACCAAAAAACAGGGCATGATCTCCCACGCCTTATTTTTGTTTAACTGTAACTTAGTGTTAGTTTAAGTATGCATATTCTTTTTAATTACTTAATATTTTAACTTAATGCTTTTAATTACGTGAAAAGAGTAAAATATTCCTGTAAAATATTTACAAATCGAAAAAATATTTACAAAATTTTGTGAAAAGAGTAAAAATCCTGTAAAATATTTACAAATCAGCTCAATTCATATAATAACACTTAAACTGAAGTATGGTAATTAAAAAAACGTACTTACTGACACTCGCAGCATCTACAGCACCACCAACATTACTCACACATAATTCTAAATCCAACACATTAACACAAACTAATTGTATATTTTTTAAGGAAGGGAGGGGGAAAATATGAAGGAATATATCGGGGTAGTTAAACTCTGAAGGTATAAACAAACTACAAGCCTGTGCGAAGATGCTTTGTATGTACGTGACCTGTACATATAAGTACACAATGTACAGAAAAGAAGAAAACCGCAACTTACCCTGCTGGAAGCTACAAAACACCCCACTAACGATGAGCAAGAAATGTCATAAGAACAAGGCAAACCTCAAAAGATAAGTGGCCTTATATTACCAAATTTCCTTTAAATTGGTTGCTGACCCACTTCTTATTTTTTTTTCTTTTTGCACAGTTTTTTATACATCTTTGGAGAGTTCAAAACCAACGTTATAAAAAAAAAGTTCCTGACCGTTTGGCGAGGAGGTCCCTAGGTGGGGCTTGGAACACCTCCATTTTTGATGCAAAATGCTGTGATTTTCCATAATTTAGCTAATTCAAAAATTCAAAAACCACTTACTCAGAATAAAATGCTGATTATTTTGGTTTATCCTTTTTTATTATCTGAGATCTTTTGAAAATTTTATTGGTGGTCAAAGTTTACTATTGAAATTTGCGTTTTTTTTTTTTTTCAATTTCCGAGCCAAATTTTCACCAGGAAGGGGCCCAAACACCCTAACCAATTTTATTGTGCAAGAACCATGGCAACAGTAGATTATATCACGGGTGAGAAAACTGGAGTGTTTTGAGCCCTTCCAAGATTTGTTCAGTGAAAAATATGGGAAATTTTGAAATTTTTAGTTTTTCAGTAGCTATATCTCCAGTGGGGTACACAGTAAAAATCTGAATTTTATACCACAAAGACTACTACTATTTAGTAACAACATCATGCCAAAATTTGACCACTTTGTTTTGCCTAATAAGGAAAATATTTGAGCTTAAAGTTCTGAAAAAATCCACATTTTTCCATTTGTTTTGAAGGACAATTTATTACCTTTTTTATTACAATTTATTAAATAACCACAAATCTAATTGAATATTGTAGACTGTAAATTGAAAGAAAAATATATTCCAGTGGTAAAATTATGGTGTAAAAGGTTTAACTAGTTTGAGGAGTGAATGTTGGGGGGGGGTATTGTTTCTTTTTGACTTGTTCTAATTAAAACCATCTGAAAGTGCTGAAGATGGAGAAAGTATATTAAATACACTACAATTTACAACTGCTGAGTTGGAACAAAGTCTTGTCACAACCTGCACAATCTTGTATGTCAGGGCAAGAACAAACATGTTCCACCTTGCTGTTACAGGCAAGTGTGAGCCCTCATTGCATTCTCTGTCGGTTGGCTCCAGACTGTGGTATAGTGTACACATGTCATGAAGTGAAGTTACAGATTATTTGTTCTGTGGGAGTTAAAGTGAGTGAGGATTGTCATAAGACTTCTTATGGGCCTATGTCATGTATATTAAATGATTTCAGCGAATTTAGCAATGAGGAGAACAACTATTTCTGAACTTAAGATTAGGAGACTTTGCAACTATTTGCCAGTATCATGAGAAGAAGTATCTAGTCAAATACCATCACCAGTATGGAAAGAACTCTTCAGATCTTTTCAGGTGTCATAAAAAAAGTTATAAATAACATCTCTGAAGTTAAAATGGACATCTCTGAAGTTAAATTTCCTCATAAAATTCTTCAATTTCTTCTTCAGGATCGCTTGTGGTGGGTGCATAAGTTTGAATAATCTGAGCCTGGTATCTTCTCGATAGTTGGATAACGAGTCGTGCAGCTCTGACAGAGGAACTTTCAACTTCTACCACTTTATCCTTCAGTTTCTTGTTCATTATAAATCCAACACCACTAGTTCTGCCAGTATCTGTCCCACGATAGTAGAAGAGATGTCCACTTTTCAGTTCGATGAGATCTTCTCCTTTTCTCCTTACCTCACTTAGCCCCACGATGTCCCACTTGATCCTTTGTAGTTCCTCTTCCAATTCAAGAAGCCTTGAATCAGAAGATAGGAAATTTGTCATCTAAATAATAAAGGTAAGCAGCACTTGAAAATAATTATGGGAGATTTCAATGCAAAAATAGGGCAACGGCAACAGAATGAAACTTCAGTAGGTAAATTCGGTCACAGCAACAGAAACCAGCGTGGAAATACTCTCGTTGAGTTTGCAGAGGCAGAAGGGTTTTTCATCTTGAACTCCTTCTTCAAGAAAAAGCCACACAGGAAATGGACATGGAGACATCCAAATGGGACGACAAGTGAAATTGATTTTATTATGTGTAACAAAAAATTCGTCATGGAAGACTGCAGTGTGCTAAACAAGTTCAACACAGGTAGTGACCATAGATTGGTGAGATGTAAGATGCACCTCAACACTAAACTTGAACGAGGCAAGCTCATAAGACAAACAAAATCTATTGACATAACCAACCTTAAAAAACACCATAATACCTTCAAGTTGGAACTGAAGAACAGGTTCTCTGCTTTAGAAAGTCTAACATCGGAAGAAGTGGACATCTCTGAAGTTAACAGAAAAGTAACCAAAGCTCTTATGGAAACAGCAACAAAATTAGCTGGGTCTAAGAACAAGTTGCATGTAAACAAATTATCAGGAAAAACCAAAATGTTGATGCAAAAAGAAGAGAGATGAGGACAACTAAAGAAGATGTGACTTCCAAAGTGGAATATATAGAGATATGCAAGACAGTAAGAAAAAGTATCACTGAAGACATAAGAAAATTCAACTGTGAACTAGTGAGGAAAGCAATTGAAAACAACCAAAGCCTAAAGATAGCAAAGGGACATCTCAGTAAGGGAAGAAAACAGATAATGGCACTGAGAAAAGAAGATGGATCTGTAACAAGAAATAGAGGCGAAATTTTGACAAGAGTGAAAGATTTCTACTCCAAATTATATGAAAGGGATGATACATGCACTCCAGACATCATGAAAGATACCAGTACCAGAGTTCCTCCAGTCCTTCCAGCAGAAGTTGCACATGCAATCAAGAACATGAAGAAGGGAAAAGCTCCAGGAGAAGATGGAATTACTGTAGACATCATACAAGAAGCAAGTGGAGAAATCGAAACAGTACTCGCCCAAATTTTCACTCGATGCCTTAATGAAGGAAAGATTCCTGAGGATTGGAACACCGCTACAATGATCCTGCTACATAAGAAAGGTGACATTGAGGATCTCAGAAACTACAGACCTATCAGCCTCCTATCAGTAGTTTATAAAATCTTCACTAAAGTTCTTTCACACCGCTTGAAGGTAACACTGGACATGGATCAACCGAGAGAACAAGCTGGATTCAGGAGTGGCTACAGCACAATAGATCATATCCATGTGCTGAGAGAACTAATTGAAAGAGCGAGGGAATATGAACTTCCATTGTGCATGGCTTTTATCGATTATGAAAAAGCCTTTGATTCGGTGAAACCATCAGCAGTTACAATGGCTCTGAAAACCTGCGGTATTGAAGATGCATACATTAATATTATTAATAACATCTATGAAAATGCAAGTGCAAAGATTCGGCTGTTTGAAAATACAACACACATAAAAATTGGAAAGGGAGTGAGACAAGGTGACACCATATCTCCGAAGCTCTTTAATGCCACATTGGAGGGTGTTTTTCAGTCACTGAGCTGGGAAAACAAAGGGATAAAGATTATTGGAGATTATCTAACCCACTTTCGTTTTGCTGATGACGTAGTCATTTTTGCAACTAGCCCATCAGAGCTGCAGAGTATGATCCAGGAACTTGCTGACAAGAGTAAAGAAGTGGGATTAAAAATGAACTTTCAGAAGACAAAAGTGATGTTCAATGCTTTTACAAGAAATGAAGATTTATCGATTGATGGAGAAAAGCTGGAGATAACAGACACGTACGTTTATCTTGGACAGCAGATATCAAGTGAGGGTCACATTGATGAAGAAATTAATCGGCGTACAAAACTTGCCTGGAGAGCTTTTGGAAGAAACAGCATAATTTTCAAGAGCAATATGCCATTATGTCTTAAAAGAAAAGTGTTTGATCAATGCATCCTTCCAGTGCTTACGTATGGTGCAGAGACGTGGACCTTAACTAAAAGAGACATACAAAGGCTGCAGACAACTCAAAGCAGCATGGAGAGGTGCATACTTGGTGTAACCAGGAGAGATAAGAAGAGGAACTCGTGGATCCGAAAAATGACAAGAGTGGAAGACATCATGATCAGAGTTAAATCCCTGAAATGGCAATGGGCTGGACATACTGCCAGAAGGACAGATCATCGATGGACAGCCGAAATTTTAGATTGGATTCAAAGGGACAGGAAAAGACCCAGAAGAAGACCACATGGGAGATGGGTGGATGAAATTCGAAAGTATGCAGGGGTGACATGGAGGAGACTGGCACAAGACAGACCGTTGTGGAGGAAACTTGGGGAGACCTTCGTCCAGCAGTGGATTGATAATGGTTGACGATGATGATGATGATGATATATATATATATATATAGAGAGAGAGAGAGAGAGGGAGGGGGAGAGGGGAAGAGAGGGGGAGAGAAGAGAGAAGAGGAGGGAGAGAGGGATTCCCCACGTCAGGTTACAAATTGAAATTCATAAACAGCTTTATATTTTCAGAGCAGCATTCAACTAAAATTCATATGCCAAGCAAAGAAATAGTAACTTATTAAATACCATAGTGGTTTATATCTATGGTTACCAGTACTACATACAGTATGTACCTAAAAACCTTTTTCTTTTCTGGGGATGACAACAGCAGTGTCAGGTAAAATCTACTTAAACGGATTTTTTTGCAAAATTTCTGCCAAGAACTTTAACATGTGGGTCCCCCTCCCCCCAAGTTCTGAACTGCTGGCATCGCCACTGGTCTGACAAAAGACATTTTGTACTTCATACTCGTTATCTTTTTCTCACGCTGACATTCCTGAGTATGGTCCTCCCACGATTTCCATGGCCTTCCTCCATAGATCAGAAGTAGCGCTGCTACTGCAGCACACTATGTTGACAGTAGCATGGTGTGTAGCATCGCTACAAAAGAAAAATGCAATTGTAGCAGTAGCTTGTAGAAAAAAATGATGCTACAAATCAAGCTACTTTACAAAAAGTAAAAAAAAAAAAAAAAAAAAATTCAAATCACATATTATTTCCAAATTTTCTGGAACAGAAGGTTAAGTATACCCTGCCTATACTCATGTACCTGACTTGGCTTGCATTGTGAAAGTTAGCCAAACTGTTAAACATACAGTTTTATCTTCTTCACTTCATTCAATTTACAGGGGTCTTGTAAGTCAGCCTGAGAAGACAGTGCGTGCTGTACTCGGGGTAAAGCTAACCTGACTACACTGCTAATGCTGTGAAACCAATTTACCGACAAGATATCTATTGTGTTTCAGCATTTCTCCGTGCACTAATGGGGTGCCATGTGTCATGGACCCTTCCCCACAAGGGTGACTTAAGGCAAGACAAAAGAAACTTCCTGTGTCCCATCACTATATCCTCCTTCAAACTCCACACCTTCTTAACCTTGCTGACCCACCAGATAAATGATTTCTGAATGAGTGTTTTAAAACAGGAACCACGAAGAAAGGAGCAAGCTTACTGACTGCCACCCCCAGGTTAAAACAATTCTCCTCTTCTGCTCGCAGTAAATATCCCCAGTGTAAAGTGTATAGCCTCTCTGAAGCAAAACAGAAGTGACAATTATGTCGCCGAAATGCAAGTATTTGTATTTTTTATTAATTATTCATCCGCCTTCTAATTTTTTTTTTCAGTTGCTGCTTACCATCTTAGGTGAATCCCCAGCATTGTGCGGGGCTCCAAGAAGCAACCTGCCAACTTGGCTTGGCAGTTAGCGTGTGCGAGTCTGGAGGAATTCGAGGCCGCTGTGGTGTAGCGGAAGCATATCTGGCGCGTAACTGTAAGACCCTGGGTTCGACTCCTGGTGGCGGCCAATGAGAATTTTTCCGTGACTCACTTATAAACGTGGAAAGAGCGAAGATGTTTGTTTGATGTTGTATTTTTTAGAAACACGGCCGAAACTGTGATCTTGATTTTTTTTTATGTATGTACGCATGACATTTAGAACATCTATATATCCATGTGCTTTTTAGGTATCAGTTCAAGCTTGAACAAGAGTTTTTAAACTGGAACTGTATTGTGCAGTGGAAGTACACACTCCGTAGCTTTAACAGCATAGTCAGGTTAGCTTTGCCCCAAGTATAGATGATTGAGCTAGCAATTTTGTTGATGACATTTGATAGCAAGATTTGAATCTCTTAGTAAAGAAAATGAATTTGCAGATACCTGTTGATAGTGATTTTATTTGAATTCCCTCGGCATATCAATTAGCCTCAAATATAAACTACTGCATGTGATAAAATGTGTTACATATAATGATTAGAGCTAAAAAAAAAAAATGCAAAGATAAATTACTTGTGGTATTTAGCTCTGAATGCTGTACGCGAGAATGTGCATATAATGATCATCTTCAGAATTTGCAGTTTTAACTGAAGACTAAATGAAGAAAAGTAGCATTCAGGTTATATACTCTGAATTTGCTAATACATTATAGTCTGAATGTTATGAATATTCTATCGAATTCCCATGAATTGGGTTGGAAAGAAAGTAATGTCCAATGATGAGGTACTCAAAGTCGAAGCCCCAACCATGGCACATATTGGCCGTGGCTTAAGTCGGCGGCAATTAGCCGTCAGAAGGTGAAGAGTGTCAGCACCAGAGTAGCAGAACATAGACGTAGATGCATATGCTGTACGCAGATAGTTTCCAAATTATTAGCAGATTTTGCAGATAGTTTTTGCTTGTAGATTAAAAAAAAAAAATGTTATTTACTGCAGATATAGCAATTACTCAAGACTTTACTCAGGTTAATGTATTTAATTCAGTTTTAACTTGAAGAACATTCATTTATTTTTCACATCTTCTGAGTTCTTTTGTTTTTACAGACATTTCTGGCCTCTAGATTTTACCAAGGCCTGTCCTCAATCTACCGGAATTGCATCAAAAGTTTCGTTCACACAGAAAAAATTTAAATTTTATTGGCAGGTTCCTCTTGCAGTTGTCAGTTATTAAATTAAAGTCTTTTCCTTATGTATTTTGTAAGTCTACAATTTTTGAGTAAAGTTGTTGAAAATGCTATTTATACATTTTTAAGGTTCATTAATGAAATTGTTTTTCTGAATATCAACACTTTAATTAGTCTCTTGTTTTTATGAGGTTGTAGTCCCGTATTTTAATATTTTGCCATAAAGGTCCATTTCATGCCCATTCAATTGTAATGGTACTCATTTTGTCCTCATTGGAATCTAATGTTCTAATTATTATTTATCGTTTTATTAATTTTTCCATAAATTACCTTATTCTATTGTTATCATGGTTCACGCATCGTGGGTTTGCAGCAAGTTTTCTATTTCAATGTTTGTGTACGCAGATACATTTTATTTTTATATAACTCTGGTCAGCATCAGCCAACATGGAAGTGGACCAGAAGCACATCCACCATTTAGTGCTGTAGGGATTTCATCACTGTAGCATGTCCACAAGTGCTGTAAGTGACCTTACCAGTGTATGCCCCAATGCCACATCACATAGTCAGTGCTGTCGTTGGTTCGAACGGTTTTGAAAAGGAAATTTCGAATTGTCAAGCAGTTCTAAAGCCACAAGACCTGCGACAGGGGATAAGGACATGGTGAAGACCTTAGTCAACCAGTCTGAAAGCCACAAGATCCTCAACAGGGGTTATGGACATGGTGAAGACCTTAGTCCAGCAGTCCTAAAGCCACAAGACTCGCAACAGGGGATATGGACATGGTGAAGACCTTAGTCAAGCAGTCCTAAAGCCACAAGACTCGCAACAGGGGATATGGACACGGTGAAGACCTTAGTCAAGCAGTCCTAAAGCCACAAGACCTGCAACAGGGGATATGGACATGAAGACCTTAGTCAAGCAGTCCTAAAGCCACAAGACTCGCCACAGTGGATATGGACACGGTGAAGACCTTAGTCAAGCAGTCCTAAAAGCCACAAGACCCACAACAGGGGATCTTGTGGCTTGGTGAAGACCTTAGTCAAACAGTCCTAAAACCACAAGACTTGCAACAGGGATATGGACACGGTGAAGACCTTAGTCAAGCAGTCCTAAAGCCACAAGACCCGCAACAGGAAATATGGACATGGTGAAGACCTTAGTGGAGCGACCGATGTGTGGCCACATGGGAGTAGGTCGAACAGCTGGGGACTACCCACATGAGCATTGTCACGCACCTGCATCAACTTGGGAAGCTGAAGAAGAGCGTAGTTTGAGTACCCCATCAACTAACATTTGAGCAAAAAGCAAAACGCAAGAGTGCATGCGTTTCCCTGCTTGCACATGACCAAGTTGAACTGCTCTTGGACCGCATTGTGACAGGTGACCAGAAATGGGTCCTGCATGAAAATGTCAGTGTCCGGAAACAGTGGTTGGACCCAAAACAGAAGCCCATGCCGACCCCCAAAGACGGCTTACACCCACGTAAGGTCCTGTGTCCATTTAGTGGGATATGCGGAGTGTCGTCAGTTTTGAGCTGCTGTAGGACCAAACACCACTATCACCACCAATGTGTACTGCCATCAGCTCAACAATATGTATGCAACGGTCACATCAAAATGGTTTGGTTGGTTGGAGGTTTAACGACCACCGCGAGCAACTCAATGGGCTATAAGCAGTCGCCCGTCCCTAATTTAGGGTCACTGGTTCCAGGGAAGGGAAAGAACCAGTGCTGTAAGACAAACACAACATCCATGCCTCACCGGGCACTGCTGAACTGCAAGAGCGTCCTCCTACAGAAGGATGGAGCAAGACCTCACACAGCACAGGTGACCTGTCACAATATCAGGGATCTTAGCTGGGAGCAACTGCAGCACCCAGCCAATTCCCCGGACATTGCCTCATGTGATTACCACCTTTTCCAGTTGTTGCAGCATTTCCTGGGCAGACAGCGGTTCACCAACCGGGATGATGTCAAAGATGCACTTACTCACTTCTTTGCGTCCAACCCACCACATTTCCACAGGGACGTTATCAAACAGCTGTCTAGATGATGAGAGCAGGTCTTAGCAAACAATGGCGACTACATTTTGGACTGATTTATCCTTTTATAAAAGGTAATTAGCAATTTTCAGTAGCCTTGCATTTGCAGACATTACTTTCTTTCCAACCCAATATTATGAAGAATATTTCTTCCTTCACTGATTTAGTAGCTGTAGTAAGCTGCTTTTGTGGGCAATTTTAGTGACAGATGGGTTTGCCTCCTCGGGGTGTTCCGTGGTAACAATGGGGCACAGAACAACAAGGGCCTGTGTGAATGTTGGAGAGATGCCAGCTAGTCCAGCGTGACATGGGCGAAAAGACCCCAACTCACTGGGTTTTGTTCCAGAATCCTTATGTGAATAACCAACTGGAACCATCAGCTGTGGGCCCCACACTATCCCCCATGCTGGTATACTTTCCTGATTAAAAAGACCCAAAGAATTATTATTCTGGACTCTCGTGTGGAATATGGTGGACCACACTTGAGAAAGACAAACCACCACGGAAACAATACGGTAATGGAAAATGAGAAAGAGATCCCGGCTGAGTGACTGTAAGATTAGTGTGTGGAATACCTGAGGAATCAATGGAAAGATGAATGAGGAGATTGAAGAAATGAATAAGTATAAATTGGATGTGCTGTGAGTGAGTGAAACTAAAAAGAAGGAAATTGGGATAAAAGAAGTGAATGATACAGTGAGTGTGTAGTCTGGAGTGTTGGATAATGTGAAAGGACAGGCTGGTGTAGGTGTGATTTTATGTGAAAAGATGAAGAACAACTTGATTCACTATAGTTGCATAAGTGAGAGAATTCTTTGGATTCATTTGAAAGTGAAACTTTAGAGAATAGTAATTGTTGTAGTGTATGCTCCTTGTGACTCTGAACCTTCTGGTAGGAAGGAAGATTTCTGGAATGAGCTAAAAGCTGTTTTGAGCCAGTTTGGTGCTAAAGAGAAAGTTATTAAAGCTGGGGATTTCAATGGTAGAGTAGGTGTGCAGAATGTGATTTCTGATAAGGTTCTGGGTAAATTTAATTATCCTTGTATGAATGATAATGGTGAAAGATTAATTGAACTCTGCATTGGGAATGGTTTGTGTGTATCTAATATCTTTTTCAACCATAAGTATATCCACACATATACTTGGGAAAATCGTACTCTTGGTCAAAAGAGTGTGACAGATTTTGTTGTTTACAATCAGCATCTGAAACACTTAGTTGTTGACACCCATGTGAGGAGAGGTGCAGATGTTGGCTCTGATCATTATTTAGTTGTGTCACGAGTGAAACTGAATGTTGGTGGGAGGAAAAGAAATAGGAAGAGGCCTAGGATGGAAAGAATAAAGGTTCAAAGGCTCCTTGAAGTCCATCAGAGTTACTCCAATTTACTCAGTGAATGACTGAAGGAGCTGAAGTCATGTGAGAGGGATGTAGAAAAGAAGTGGACTTGTTTTAGGAACTGTGTTGTCACTGCCACTGAAGAGGTTTGTGGCACCAAAATAGTGGGTAGCACTACAGATGATGTTTGGTGGAATAGTGAGCTTGAAGAGGCCGTAAAGAGGAAGAAGGAAGCTTATTTGGAGATGTTGCAAGGTAGAGTTTCTGAGGATGAATATCACTGTAAGAAGCATGAGGCAGTGAAGCTGGTTCGTCAGAGTAAGGCAAAAGATAGGATGGAAAAGGTGGAAAGGCATGAAATGGCTTTTTGGAAAGATAGAAAAACTTTCTGGAAGTATATGAGACACCGGAGAAATAGGGGAAACAAAGTTGCAAGTTGTGTGAAGAATAGGATGGGGGAAATGATATGGGAGACCAATGAATTAAGTGAAAGATGGGGTGAAAACTTTTATGAGTTATTAGGTCAAGAAAGCAAAGGTGATTCTGAGACAGAAACAGATGATGTCATAGTAAAAGATGGATGCACAGGAGGGATCTTGAGAGAAGAGGTGTGTAAAGCTCTAAAATCTCTTCAGAATGGTAAGGCTTGAGTTGATGGCATAACTGCTGAGATGTTGAAATATGGTGGTGATTCTGTAATTGACTGGTTAACTGAAATCTACCAGTTATGCTGGGAGTTATGAATGGTACCTCAGGACTGGAGAGATGCTATCATTGTTCTCTTGTATAAGGGAAAAGGTGATCAGACTGACTGCACAAACTATCGTGGTATTAGCTTGCTGAGTGTGCCAGGGAAAGTGCTTGGCAAGGCCATTATTGAAAAGGTACGAGGTCTTACATCAGAGAAAGTGTGGAATGTTCAGATTGTTTTTATGTCTGGTAAAGGCTGGACTAACCAAATTTTTGCATTACGCATGATGATTGAACAGTATCTGGCAATTGGTAAGAAAGTTTTTACTGCCTTCATAGATTTAGAGAAAGCATCATCATCATCATTGTCAACCATTATCAATCCACTGCTGGACGAAGGTCTCCCCAAGTTTCCTCCACAACGGTCTGTCTTGTGCCAGTCTCCTCCATGTCACTCCCGCATATTTACGAATTTCATCCACCCATCTCCCATGTGGTCTTTTTCTGGGTCTTTTCCTGTCCCTTGGAATCCAATCTAAAATTTCGGCTGTCCATCTATGGTCTGTCCTTCTGGCAGTATGTCCAGCCCATTGCCATTTCAGGGATTTAACTCTGATCATGATGTCTTCCACTCTCGTCATTTTTTGGATCCACGAGTTCCTCTTCTTATCTCTCCTGGTTATACCAAGCATGCACCTCTCCATGCTTCTTTGAGTTGTCTGCAGCCTTTGTATGTCTCTTTTAGTTAAGGTCCACGTCTCTGCACCATACGTAAGCACTGGAAGGATGCATTGATCAAACACTTTTCTTTTAAGACATAATGGCATATTGCTCTTGAAAATTATGCTGTTTCTTCCAAAAGCTCTCCAGGCAAGTTTTGTACGCCGATTAATTTCTTCATCAATGTGACCCTCACTTGATATCTGCTGTCCAAGATAAACATACGTATCTGTTATCTCCAGTTTTTCTCCATCAATCGATAAATCTTCATTTCTTGTAAAAGCATTGAACATCACTTTTGTCTTCTGAAAGTTCATTTTTAATCCCACTTCTTTACTTTTGTCAGCAAGTTCCTGGATCATACTCTGCAGCTCTTATGGGGTAGTTGCAAAAATGACTACGTCATCAGCAAAACGAAGGTGGGTTAGATAATCTCCATTAATCTTTATCCCTTTGTTTTCCCAGTTCAGTGATTGAAAGACATTTTCCAATGTGGCATTAAAGAGCTTCGGAGATATGGTGTCACCTTGTCTCACTCCCTTTCCAATTTTTATGTGTGTTGTATTTTCAAACAGCCGAATCTTTGCACTTGCATTTTCATAGATGTTATTAATAATATTAATGTATGCATCTTCAATACCGCAGGATTTCAGAGCCGTGGTAACTGCTGATGGTTTCACCGAATCAAAGGCTTTTTTCATAATCGATAAAAGCCATGCACAATGGAAGTTCATATTCCCTCGCTCTTTCAATTAGTTCTCTCAGTACGTGGATATGATCTATTGTGCTGTAGCCACTCCTGAATCCAGCTTGTTCTCTCGGTTGAGCCATGTCCAGTGTTACCTTCAAGCGGTGTGAAAGAACTTTAGTGAAGATTTTATAAACCACTGATAGGAGGCTGATAGGTCTGTAGTTCCTGAGATCCTCAATGTCGCATATGACAGAGTAAATAGGATACTTCTGTGGAAGGTGTTGAATGAATATGGTGTTACTGGGAATCTACTTAATAGTGTGAAAGCCATGTATGCCAGCAGTAGAGCTTGTGTACGAGTGAATGGTGTCATATCAAAATGGTTTTCCATGGGTGCAGGAGTCAGGCAAGGTCGTGTAATGTCACCATGGCTGTTTAATATATTTATGGATGCATGCATGTGTGATGTCAAGATGGACAATACTGGTTTATGTCTTGGTTATACCCATGTGTGTAGATTGTTGTATGCTGATGACACAGTCCTGTTGGCAGAGAGCAAAGGTAATTATTATTGCAGAACATGTTGTCCCGGATGTATGAAGTTTGTATGAAATTCAAACTGAGTATAAATAAGGGAAAAAAACAAAGTTATGAATTTTGAGAGAGGAACTGGTAGTACTAAATGTAATACAAGTCTAAATGGCACAGTGATTGGCCAGTTGAATGGGTTTGTATATTTGGGAAGCTTGTTTAACAGAGAGAACAGATTAGATGGCAAAATTAGTAGGTGAGTGAATTCTTCATTGAAAGTCATAGCTCCTTTAGGAGGTTTTCACAGGAATGATGGATTCTCAAAAGAGACCGAAATGGCTGTGTACGAAAGTGTACTTGTTCCTACTCTGATGTATGGCAGTGAAACCTGGGTACAACAGAAGAGACATAGGAGTTGTTTGTGTGCTAGAGAAATGCGTTGCGGGGGGGGGGGGATTGCTTTCAGATCATGTGAGGAATGAAGATATGTTGCAGTTGTGTAATGTGAAGAAAAATATTGTTATGTTAGCAAGGTGGAGACTAATATTCTTAGGTGGTTTGGCCATGTTGAAAGAATGAGTGATGAGATGCTTACTAAGAAAAAAATTTCATCCCAAGTGGCAGGAAAGAAAGGCAGAGGAAGGCCAGGGAAGTCATCAGATTCAGGAGTGCCTGAATGAAAAAAAGATTATGAGTATGAAGTATTGAAGGTCTAGTGCATGTCGTGTGATAGATGTCACTGAAGCCCGTGTTGTGTGTCAAGGCCGCAGTAAATGGAGATGTTTGATATGGCAACAGTAAGTAACTAATCAGTTAAAAATGTATCTGGTGGTTTGTATTATCTGTTAAATGTTTATTTGCCAGATGGTCTTTCTTTGAGGAGATAACCTCTGAATAGATAGATAGATAGATAGATAGATAGATAGATAGATAGATAGATAGATAGATAGATAGATAGATAGATAGATAGATAGATAGATAGATAGATAGATAGATAGATAGATAGATAGATAGATAGATAGATAGATAGATAGATAGATAGATAGATAGATAGATAGATAGATAGATAGATAGATAGATAGATAGATAGATAGATAGATAGATAGATAGATAGATAGATAGATAGATAGATAGATAGATAGATAGATAGATAGATAGATAGATAGATAGATAGATAGATAGATAGATAGATAGATAGATAGATAGATAGATAGATAGATAGATAGATAGATAGATAGATAGATAGATAGATAGATAGATAGATAGATAGATAGATAGATAGATAGATAGATAGATAGATAGATAGATAGATAGATAGATAGATAGATAGATAGATAGATAGATAGATAGATAGATAGATAGATAGATAGATAGATAGATAGATAGATAGATAGATAGATAGATAGATAGATAGATAGATAGATAGATAGATAGATAGATAGATAGATAGATAGATAGATAGATAGATAGATAGATAGATAGATAGATAGATAGATAGATAGATAGATAGATAGATAGATAGATAGATAGATAGATAGATAGATAGATAGATAGATAGATAGATAGATAGATAGATAGATAGATAGATAGATAGATAGATAGATAGATAGATAGATAGATAGATAGATAGATAGATAGATAGATAGATAGATAGATAGATAGATAGATAGATAGATAGATAGATAGATAGATAGATAGATAGATAGATAGATAGATAGATAGATAGATAGATAGATAGATAGATAGATAGATAGATAGATAGATAGATAGATAGATAGATAGATAGATAGATAGATAGATAGATAGATAGATAGATAGATAGATAGATAGATAGATAGATAGATAGATAGATAGATAGATAGATAGATAGATAGATAGATAGATAGATAGATAGATAGATAGATAGATAGATAGATAGATAGATAGATAGATAGATAGATAGATAGATAGATAGATAGATAGATAGATAGATAGATAGATAGATAGATAGATAGATAGATAGATAGATAGATAGATAGATAGATAGATAGATAGATAGATAGATAGATAGATAGATAGATAGATAGATAGATAGATAGATAGATAGATAGATAGATAGATAGATAGATAGATAGATAGATAGATAGATAGATAGATAGATAGATAGATAGATAGATAGATAGATAGATAGATAGATAGATAGATAGATAGATAGATAGATAGATAGATAGATAGATAGATAGATAGATAGATAGATAGATAGATAGATAGATAGATAGATAGATAGATAGATAGATAGATAGATAGATAGATAGATAGATAGATAGATAGATAGATAGATAGATAGATAGATAGATAGATAGATAGATAGATAGATAGATAGATAGATAGATAGATAGATAGATAGATAGATAGATAGATAGATAGATAGATAGATAGATAGATAGATAGATAGATAGATAGATAATGTACGTATGTATGTATGTATGTATGTAGTAAGCTACTTTTTCAAGAATGTAGTTGTAGCAGTAACTAACTACTTTTAAAAAGTTGCTTTTCAATCACTGCCTTTCTTTCCTGCCATTTGGGCTAAATAAATTCTCTTAGTAAGCATCTTACCACTCATTCTTTCAACATGGCCAAACCATTTCAGAAAATTTGTCCCCACCTTACTAACAACATTTTGCCTCACATTACACACCTGGAACACATCTTCATTCCTCACAAGATCAGAAAGTGACTTACTACAAATGCTTCGTAAGGTAGCAATGCCTTTCAAAGATGAATTCACTTGCCTACTAATTTCACCAACTAATCTGTTTTCTCTGTTCAACATGTTTTCTAAATGTACAAATTCATTCATCTGGTCGATCTCTATACCATGTGGACCGATCTTGCATTCAATACTAACAGTTTCCCACTCAAACACCAGAACTTTGGTTTTTCTCTTTATTTATCATGTTTGAATTTCATAGAAATTTCATAATAAGGCATTATAAATATTCCAAATTATGGGTTTTTACTAACAAATAAAAGGAAATAATCTGTCAAATTTTCAGGCAGCACCCCTATCCTTCTTTAGGACTACAGCTATAGTAGGTGTTGCCACACATGATATAAATTCCAACCTTTCAAATCATTTAATGGTGTACCCTCTAATACTCTCTATTTCTAGTCCTTCTGACAAATTTCTTCTGAAAAAGTGCTGTTGATGTGTCAGAACTTCTACAGTGTCCCAAAGCTCATTATGTCCTATATTTTGAACAAGTCTGTCCAAACTTGTTTTGTTTGTCATATTTTTAATTTTGCAGCTTTATGTTCTGCCAATTTGGTTTCATAATATGGGACAACATACTCTGCAACTTGCACTCTCAGGTGCAAAAAATAACATAGAAAATATCGAAGAAATATCACGATATTAAAAACCGCCAATGAACAATCCTAAAAATGCTCAATAAATGTTAGAAACTTTAAAAACTTTACACAGATGTTGAATAACATTATTTCCCTAAGATTATCAATTCCCATGGTATATTCAGTTTCCTGTACTATACAGCAAACCAACAATTTTTCTCACAGCAGACCATCATAGATATTTCCAAAAACTATGCAGAATCCATAGCATTGCAGCTCTGGGTCATCTCTGAAGCAATGCTGAGGCATGCACTGAAGTTTATCCAATCACAACTGTTGCTCACCTCATCAAAAAAGGACTGAGTGCATGTCAGCTAGGAAAGGTGAATTCAAAATTTCCAGCAGACGAAGAGAAATTGCAAATTAAAAAAAAAAAAAAATCACTTTCTGCCCACTAAGTGTGCAATGGAAGACATTGAGAATGTCTTAAGTACAATTATTTCCAGCAGTCAAAATTAAACTTCGGGACTTTTCCGAATGTCTGAAAGAGAATAAAGGGAAAAGGGCCCATTTAAGGAGTTCTTCAATTCTAGGAGGTTTACAAAGTCTACAAATGTATCATCTTAGCATTCTGTATAATTAAAATATCAATATTATGCAGTCCAATCACTAAATCCGTAAATGCAGCTGTCTCAGCATGATCACAATTATATCCGATGAATTAAAATCATGATGATACACCATAAATCCTTCAATTTAAAAGTTTTAATGTTAAAATATCATTCATTAAAAGCATAAGATCTTTTAGATCCTCTTAGAGTCCATCCCCAGATAAGTATATACACAATGAACTGGAACAACGTGAATGAAGTAAATATATATAGAGGTTAGAGTAAAGTCGTGGATCATTACACATGCACCATTCTGGTTCAAATTTATCGGTTGTCATGGTAATATCTTCAAGCAGACAGGGAAGTTCCTCATGGTCAGATTTTGATATTATTTTCCATGGTGATGGGATAAAACATGGAAGTTCGTCATTACAACATTGTTCTTTATAATAATGGATGAACAGGCTCTCAGTGAGCAGAGTTGTGGACTTGGATCGGGGAGTAGACAATTTAGTGGCTTCATCCCAGATAGGATAGTGGGTACACTTGATTGCTAAGCAAGATAGGGAAGTCGCTCTCAATCCTGTTTTTAAATTGTACCTGTGCTCCAAGAGTCTGGATTTTATTGTCCTAACTGTAGAGTCAATATAAATCTTTTAACTTTCATCCAGATTTGTAGCTGCTAATGGGATCCTGTAGACACCATGTTTGTTCACTATTCAGGGGTGATTGTGAGGTGACACAAGAAACCCTGAAACTCTCAGCTCAGTGCCAATATACATATAATGTATAATACGCACATATAAACTAGCTACACAACAAATCGGCCTTAGTGATTGTGCAGTTAAACTTCACATTTTTTCTTGTACTCAATTTTCTTTCACTGTGCAAAATCCTTCAGGCAGGCATTGCATCTTTAAAATCAAATTTTGCACTTCATATTATATGTTAATTGAGCAGTCTATGTAGACCAGTTTTACTTGAACTTGAAGCCTACAGTGGATTCCATTCAATTTCTAAAAGTAGTTAGAAAAAATAATTAAATTATTTGAACTTTCAAAATAATGAAAAGAAGCCTTCCTTTCAGCAGGCTGTTATCTTGAGAGCTTGTTTAATAACAAAAGAAATGCACAAGGTGTCACAAATAGTCTACATTCACCATTCGCACGGACATGCAGTGTTTTTAATCAAACACTGTAATTCCCAAAGAAAATGGAACCTGAAATTTAGTTACCATTTTGTAGCATTTTTAGAAATGAAATGTCCGAAGCATTTCAAATTCTTCTCAAACTTAAAAACCCGGAATTCCGGGCTACACCCGGATTACAAACAGGTCTGACTATTGCAACTGGGTCTCAGTCTTTTTTGATTACCTTGAGAATGTTTGCTGTTTTAATCCCAAAATTGATATTGTACCTCCAGCAAGTGTTTTTTAGAATCAGAGTGATGTCCGGTATGAAATCCATTGAGCCAACATATTTGGCCTCAGTGTAATCTCGAGTTAAGGTGGTGAATGCGGATCTTTGTATTCTATGAAGCAAATTATCAACTGTTGTTCGAGAATAACCATAAATTCTGGTGATTTCCCCGATTTTAGATATCTCAGATTTCTGCCAGTCCTCAGTAGAACAATGGGTAACTATCTGATATTCATGAGCTGAATAGCAGATAGTTTGAAGTTTAGTGGATGAGCAAATATTGCAGGTATGATTGAGGAAAACGTGGTCAGTTTTCTGTATACAGAAGTCATGGTAGAATTTGTGACCGGATCTCGATATAAGTTGATGTCCAGAAAAGGCAGTGTACACCCATTTTTGACCTCAAGGCTAAAAACTAGAACACACTCATGGGCAGTATTTAAGCTGTAATTTTTTTCCTCTTGCAGTAATTTGGCTATTTTGTCAGCAAAAGTTGTAGCAACATGCGACACAGTCAGCCAAATTTATGGTTCTGTCATTTGCTATGTTTATGCATGAAACTACAAGCACAATGCATTGGCTAAAAAAAATTTGTACTTTAAAACAGAACTCAAGAATAAAAAGAAATAGCAATAATGCAGAAAATGTCACACATGTTTTATTATGTATTAAACTTTAGAATAGTTAGATTTGTAAGATCTTTTGGCTGCAGCATCAGCCCTGTTCACACTAAAAGCAAGCACTCAAGTGGCTGACATCATTTCTTCAGCTGTTGCCAGTAGAGATTTCCAAATTATCGGAATACTGAAGGGTGCGTCCGAATTGCAAGAGTTTTTATTGAAAAGAATTTCAATGCTCTCTGTGTAGTGTAATGAAACTTTGAGAAGGGTGCAATCCTTTTGATACAATACCAGTTTGGAGAGGTAGAGGTATCTTCAATAATCAGAAGAGAAAGTGCAGAAGTCGGAAGACTATTTCTGACATCTCTTTTATGTTCCAAAATTTTGCAATTTATTGTACAAAAGGTAGGCTACTACCAATATAACATTTTTCACCTGAGGAAGTAGACACAGCAATGAGGTATACGCCAGGACGGTCTAAAGGATCAAGAGGATCTCTGTCTTTAGATATTGATTGCAAGCTTGTAACCAAAACTTTTGAAATTTTTGACAAGTTTGTAAGAACAAGAATGATGTGTAGGGGATTGAACCAATAAAGGAAAGGGACGGTTTCTGAAAAGGAGAAAGGTGACAGACAAATTGATTGGCATCAAACTTTTTGAAAAGTTTTTTGACAATTCAGAGGGAAAACTGATGGTTTGTAGCAATTCGGGAAACCTTGGAGATCATTACCAACAGCGATACTTGCAATGATTGTATCTCACTGGAGTTGCCACGAATTTGGAACCGATTCTTCAAGTAACGCCTTTTCTCTACCAGGATCCAGCGTGCAACCAACATGATGCCTCATATCTTTAAACAAATATAACTTTGCATCTATTTATTGTCAAGTTCCCGCATTCAAATTGTTAAGCGTTCTATTTTCCGGTTTGCAGTTTCTGTCTAACTTCCTTGAAAAAGCCATCTGGTTGATGTGCGAAAGCTTCGAAACGCTTATGTGTTTATTTCCTATGCCAATAAATCTGATCACTAGTATAGTGTTACTATTTTCTGAGTCAATTATTTTCTTGTAAGGTGTAAAGGCAGTCATATAGTTCTTTAATGAGTACTCCAGGTAAGTCAAGGTTTTCCATCAAGTTTTTTATACATACATACATACATACATACATACATACATACATACATACATACATACATACATACATACATACATACATACATACATACATACATACATACATACATACATACATACATACATACATACATACATACATACATACATACATACATACATACATACATACATACATACATACATACATACATACATACATACATACATACATACATACATACATACATACATACATACATACATACATACATACATACATACATACATACATACATACATACATACATACATACATACATACATACATACATACATACATACATACATACATACATACATACATACATACATACATACATACATACATACATACATACATACATACATACATACATACATACATACATACATACATACATACATACATACATACATACATACATACATACATACATACATACATACATACATACATACATACATACATACATACATACATACATACATACATACATACATACATACATACATACATACATACATACATACATACATACATACATACATACATACATACATACATACATACATACATACATACATACATACATACATACATACATACATACATACATACATACATACATACATACATACATACATACATACATACATACATACATACATACATACATACATACATACATACATACATACATACATACATACATACATACATACATACATACATACATACATACATACATACATACATACATACATACATACATACATACATACATACATACATACATACATACATACATACATACATACATACATACATACATACATACATACATACATACATACATACATACATACATACATACATACATACATACATACATACATACATACATACATACATACATACATATCATTAAGCTGTTCTCTGAGATTCAGAGGTTACTTCCAAAAAGAAATACAAACTACCAGATAGTTTTTACTTACTGTTGCTGTATCAAACTTCTCCATTTACAGCGATCTTGACATACAACTCTGGCTGTACTGACATCCATTACACGCCATACACAAGATCTTCTATACTTCATACTCACAATTTGTTTCTCATGCAGACACTCCTGAATCTGATCCTCCCAAGACTTCCTTAGTCTTCAGCTGCCTTTCCTTCCTGCCACTTCAGCTTAAAAGATTTTCTTAGTAAGCATATCATCACTCATTCTTCCAACATGGCTAAGTCACCGAAGCATATTAGTCTCCACCTTGCTAACAACATTTTGCTTCACATCACACAACTGCAACACATCTTCATTCCTCACACAAGCAGAACGTGTCTTGCCCCCCCCCCCGGTGAGTAACGCATTTCTCCAGCACACAAACGATTCCTACGTCTCTTCTGCAGTACCCAGGTTTCACTCCATACATCAGAGTAGGAACAATTACACTCTCATACACAGTCATGCAGGCCTCTCTTGAGAACCCATCATTCCTGTGAAAACCTCCCAGAGCAGCCATGACTTTCAATGAAGAATTCACTCGCCTACTAATTTCACCATCCAATTTGTTCTCTCTGTCAAACATACTTCCTAAATACACAAACTCACTCACCTGGTCAATCACTGTGCCATTTTGACATATATTACATTCAGGACTACCAGTTCCTCTCTCAAAAACCATAACTTTGGTTTTTCCCTTATTTATACTCAGTTTGAATTTCATGCAAACTTCATACATCCGGGATAACATAGTTTTTTATGAGGATCATAAATGCTTCAAAGAAGGGGACAGAAGGGAAAACGGAACAACGTTGAGGTTAGTAAAATGATGATGGAATATAAAATGACAGGGATGAAAAAAAGCAACGCAAGGGTAAAGCAGGGATAGGCAGGATGACAAAGGAAAAAATGATGGGAAACATTCACTTTTTGGTAATTCAGCGAGAACTTTTTGTCACAAAATTACTGTTTTTATCACGATTTGGCGAAAATGCAAGGGACAGCTTAAACACTGCCTATGAATCATTCCATGCCAACCAGCACACAAAGGTAACATTTTTTATTCGAACATGTTTGATATTCATCAAACTTGGTGAACTTTTGCAAGTTTAGTGGGAAACTAACCAGTACAAAATTCCAGCTTTATAACTGTGGGGTATTAGGAAACTTCCCCACTACGGGTCCATCAAATCACAACACTTAAATAATGGACGAGCTGGACAAACACAAACATTTAATATGACATACACTTACAATTGATATCAGGATATAACAGGCTACACTAACAACGGAACCTACTCGTTCCACTAAGAAATACAAAATAGCAAACACAACACCCTTCGGCACACAGCCCCTGTCTCGGTGTTCACACTTCAGAACTCTCCGCAGCTCTTACTCTAGTCCCTGGGAACATGTTTTAGCGACGCGCCGACGTCCAATGCTCACGCCATCCAGTGGTCGTTCCCCTGTGTGGTGATCTCGGGGTTGCACCGTCAGGATGATGCATACCGAAACCACAGTCTCGGCCATGCTGACAAGGCGCTGTCCTCAGCGGCTCCTGCATCCGTTAGTGTTCATGGCGGCATTATTGTTCTGGACATTTAGACAACAAAAGAAAACAGTCAAATAAAACACATACTCACAGTCATTGAAAGAGGAGTTGAAAGTCCTTCTGACCCCTGAGGCCATGGCTTCATATCCGCTGCGGTAGATGTGTTGTTTAGTTCTTCGTGGTTTCCCACTTTTTGACGTCGTACTGATCCTTTGGCTTCACTGCCTTAACACGATAAGGGCCAAAGAATTGTGGTTGCAGCTTTAACCCCACATCGAACTGCATCTTCTGAATAGCAACTAGGTCGTTGACTTTGTACAGTTTAGATGGTTTTCGTTTCCAGTTATTGTTCTGGACATTTAGACAACAAAAGAAAACAGTCAAATAAAACACATACTCACAGTCATTGAAAGAGGAGTTGAAAGTCCTTCTGACCCCCTGAGGCCATGGCTTCATATCCGCTGCGGTAGATGTGTTGTTTAGTTCTTCGTGGTTTCCCACTTTTTTGACGTCGTACTGATCCTTTGGCTTCACTGCCTTAACACGATAAGGGCCAAAGAATTGTGGTTGCAGCTTTAACCCCACATCGAACTGCATCTTCTGAATAGCAACTAGGTCGTTGACTTTGTACAGTTTAGATGGTTTTCGTTTCCAGTTGAATTGTCGACTATTTTCCTGTTGCAGTCTCAAGATATTACTCTTGGCGTCTTCACGCATATCATCTCTATCACGTAGCATAAAGTTTAAATGTTCTTCTTCTAACAGTTTTCTAATCTTTAGATTTCCAGTATTCTTCATTTTAACGCCAGTCATCAGTTCAAATGGGGTGTATTTAGTGCTACTTGAAATTGTGCTATTTATGACGCGCTGTACATCAGCTACCTACTTATACCACTTCTCTGAGTCATCAATAGATAGCTTTGTGAGGATAATAATCTTGATGCTGTGCATTCGCTCTACCTGCCCATTTCCTCTTGGTATTCCTGTGGTGGTCTTCACGTGCTCTATTCCTTATTCGACACAGTAACCTTCAAAATCCTCGGAAGCAAAAGCAGATCCTCTATCTGAAATTATTTGTGTGGGGTTGCCGAACATGTTTTGCTGTAGTTTTAGTTTGTCGACTGCGCTTTGTGACGATGGAGACTTTACTGGATAGAACCGGACAAATTTGGTAAACGCATCTACCACTGTGAAAATGTGCTGGTAGTTCTTATTCGTCGATGTAAGGGGCCCAATAAAATCGCCATGGTAAGTGTGTAAAGGAATATTTTCCTTTGGTATCAGGTTTAGCATACCTCCCCCCTCCCCACAGTTCTTGTTGCATAGGGTACAGTCTACACAGTTTGCTATAACGCTTTCAATCTGCTGTCTAATCTTGGGGATGTAGAAGTCTTGCTTCAGGATTTCTTCTGTCTTGGCAGCAGCGAAATGACCCTTCTTGTGAACCTCCTGGATAATTCCTGCCTGCACCGCTTGAGGGACCACCATGACATCTCTGTCACCTATTTTGTACAGCACTTCACTTTTAAGAATGTAGTCATTCACCTTACCATCGGCCAACAGTTTTTTGATAGCACTAATATATTCACCACTTGCTTGTGAAGCTACGATTTTAGAGGTCAGCTCATTACAGTAAATGGCCATTACTGGATAACGCCTCAGAGCGTCCACATGTCTCATCTGTTTGCCCGAGCGGTGTACAATTTCATAATCAAACTCTTCTAGAGAAAGCACCCACCTCGCAATTTTAGGCATCAAATCCTTCTTACTCGTGGTTTGTTGGAAAACTGAACAGTCAGTGACTATCTCACCAGCATCTGACCTTGACCCACTTTCATCTTGGCAAACAGGTTTGCAGGGATTATACACTGAGCGTTGAGGTTACTCGAAACTGCTGTCGTTACCTCAACGACCACATGAGAACTCTTTAGTGAGATCTGGAACTTTGCCAGTAGAACTTCATGTTTATCATTAGAACAACTACAAAGAATTACCCTACCCTCTGCTATTTTTTTGGCAGGGATCACTTTACTATTCATTACTGCAATTTGGGTGCCTGAATCAATAAGAGCAGTTACTTCTTTAACATCAATTAAGACATCAACATACTCCAGTTCGTTTATAAAACCATTTCTCTCAATGGGCTGTTCCGATTCCAGTACATTGACTGAACTTTCACCCTGCCCGCCTTGCTCACTTACGACCTCAGGTTGTTTTCAGAAACGTTTAGGGCAGAATTTTGTGAAATGTGTTGATCCACATACGCTTATTTTTCCCATAGCTAATTTTGTTGGACCTTTCGTACCGTACATTTTTTAAATTTCTGCTTCCACCTTTACTCATACTCCTCACCGATTTGTACCCATTTGCTTGAACGTCGTTTAACGATTTTCCTTTCGACACAAAATAAACATCGCACTCTTTCGCTAATCATACAAGGTAAAACCAACTTTCTCCCTGCTTAATCCCTATGTGAGACGCCATGTCTCTGTCTAAGGTTTGGTACAATTTATCCGCCACCATCAATTTGCATAATGAGTTAAAATCACTAACCACACGTAGTTTACAATAATACTCGAAGTTTGCTGTTAATCTCGATGCGAATTGAATATGTGTTTCACTCGGCTGTCGATGAGCTTTCCGAAAATTATTCAAGCATTCCTGCGCTGTCGGCTGAAACTCTCTTAATATTAACGAATTAAGCTTGTCATAATCTTTCACTTCCTCCCCGATGTAAAGCAATATGTTGCTAGCTTTTTCCCCGATGAGAAGGTTTATCAAAATCTCTGACCTCATGTCCGGCGGCACCCCTTGTATAACAAAAGCTCTTTCCACAGATCGGAAAAACAAATTGAGATTCTTGGGTTTAACCGGAATAGACATAATCAGTGTACGAACACTTTCAATCAGGTTTTCCAGATTAAACGTAGGCCACTCAAGTCCCGTATTATCACTTCGTTCATTCAGCTCCAATGCCGAACAGCTTCAAATACTTTCCAGTTCTACATCCTTCTCCAATTGCGTTAATTTGATTTTTTTCCATCTTTAGCACTCTATCATTTTTAGCCCTCGCCTTCCTCTCTTCTATAGAATTTAAGACGTCTTTTACAAAATCTGGATAATTTTTATAGACTTCGGTGCTCTCCATTTTAAATTTTAAATCAACTACCGTCGCTCCTGTTGGCACCATTCCACCAATCTCTTGTGCTACTTGAATCAAGTCTTTTTTGCGAGAATTTTTATACATGGTTGACAAGAAAGCTTACCTTCAAGATGTGATAAAAAACTCCATCTTTGCTGCTGCGTAATCCACAGGCGATCCGGGACAGATCCCACTTGATGACACCAGAATTGTGGGGTATTGGGAAACTTTCCCACTACAGGTCTATCAAATCACAACACTTAAATAATGTACGAGCTGGATGAACACAAACATTTATTATGACATACTTTTACAATTGATATCAGGATATAACAGGCTACACTTACAATGGCACCTACTCGTTCCACTAAGAAATACAAAATGGCAAACACAACACCCTTCGGCACACAGCCCCTGTTTCGGTGTTCACACTTCAGAACTCTCCGCAGCTCTGACTCTAGTCCCTGGGAGCATGTTTTAGTGATGCGCCGACGTCCAATGCTCACCCCATTCAGTGGTCGTTCCCCTGTGTGATCTTGGAGTTGCACCGTCAGGACGGCGCATACCAAAAACTCACATAACATACAATAAATACTTCTATAGTCATAGGACTTTGAAATTTACAAAAAAGGCATTTTTGTGTCTATTGTGCCTACCACAAATGGCAACAACTCTAGACCTAATTGGTCAACAGAGCTCATGTTGGGCCCCTTTGAAAGCTTATTACCGTAATTTTTGTCATATAACCTGCGGATTATCTGCTAAAAAGGTTTAAAATATGGGTTTTGAAAATTATGCGCTAATGTGGATAATTTGCAGATTTAAAAAAAGAAAAAAAGTTTTGCGGCCCTATGATTTCTAAGAAAATCTGCAGGGTAATTTTGCAGGAGGGGTTGGGGTGTAACTGGAAAAGGAACTCCCTTGGGAAAATGTTTCTCAGTTTAAGAGTTTGTATGGCGAGGAGAGAAAGGGGGACAGATGTCGTATTGTTTTAAAGATCGGGGATATTGTGCGGAGGGACGGCGTGTTGTATTGCTGTTTTGTTGGGAACAACTCTATGACTGTTGTGCCATCTCTGTTTTTGTCAACCAACCTATGCATACCTCCTTTCAAAGTACCATGCTTCGGACCTTGTGTGCACTGTATCTTGTGTTTAGTTCACCCTTCTCCGTTTTGGCCGCCTTTGCTCTGCTGATATTTTCCTTCATTGCTATTCATGATGTCTTCGAAAAGGAAATGTTTCAGTTACAGTGCCGAATTTAAACTTAAAGTAGTGGCACAGTTGAGGATATGATTATGTCACTGCGCGATAGTTTTCTGGTCAGAAAACAATTGTGCAGTGACACACAGAAAGCCGCTGTGCTGTGGTCTAAAGTGCAAACAAATCGGTTGGTAAACTCTGTGGAATAATTCACTGAAGTCCAGCCTTATTTTTTGCTGACTCACGTACACTATCTACCAACAAGTAATTGGACACCTGTGATAGCAAAGGAAAACGAAGTTTATTCACCTTCAATAGTCGGTGGAGCCTCCACGAGCGGCGATTACAGCTGCGACCCTATGGGGCATACTCTCAACCAGGCGTTGTACGACGGCTAGCGGTATTTTCTTCCACTCGGTTTGGAGAAGACAGGTCAGTTCCTTCACCGATTTCGGACGGTGGGGGCACCCCTTAAGTCGACGTTCCAACTCGTCCCAGAGGTGCTTGATAGGGTTAAGGTTCGGGCTCTGCGCAGGCCAGTCCATTCGATTAACCCCATTGTCACCATACCAAGCCACGGTGGACCTCGCAACATGACAGGTGGCATTGTCATCCTGAAAGTAACATGGGTCCACCCCGTAAAACTGCCGCAACGTAGGAAGCGCATGGTCATCCAAAATGGTGCAGTAGGTCTCGGCGTTGAGTCTACCAGGAATTGCGACCAAGGGTGCCGTGCCATACCAGAACAAACACCCCTATAGCATAATTCCACCGCCACCGAACTTCACAGTTGGCGCAATACATTCCGGCAGGAGGCGTTCTTCAGGCAGATGCCAAACCCAGACCCTGCCATCCGAACGGTAGAGGGTGAACCTTGATTTGTCGCTTCAGAGAACTTGTTTCCACTGTTCAACGGCCCACTGTCAACGTTCTTTGCACCACGTTAGCCGAGCAGCGCTATTGGACTTGGTGATCAAAGGCTTGTGGGCGGCAGCACATCCATGATAACCGAGCAGATGGGCTTCCTTGCGGATGGTATTCATCGAAAGAACACTCCCAGATGCCTGTTGAAACTCCTCGCGGATGTGGCCCATCGATTTGGTGCGGTTCTTCCGAATTTCTCTGGCCAGCACCCGTCGGTCTCTAACTCCCAGTTTTGTGGGTCTGCCGGGTCGGGGCACATTCCGACAGTCACCTCTCATCTTCCACTTGCCAATCACGTAGGCCACTGTCAATTTTGGGTACTTCAACTCGCTGGATATGTCACGTATGGATCGGCCATTTCTGTGATACCCAACGATTACACCTTTCTCGAAATCAGAGAGCTCCGAACTGCATGGCATCTAGCATGCGACTGGTTGTGTTGTTGTTTCTCACACGATATTTAACGGTGGCGGCCGTGACATGTGTTAGGACCGCAGATATCGTCGATTGCAGGGGTGTCCAATTACTTGTTGGTAGATAGTGTATAAGTCCAGCCTTATTTTTTGCTGGCTCACATATAAGCTGATTCCCGAACTCTGAAAGCAGGATTTATTCCAAAAAATGTTGACTTACATGCGAATAGGACATATGGCATTTCTATGGCTTGTTTTGTATCAGCATTTGGTCATTGGCAAGGTGTAACGCAATACTCTGGAACTACATCAGCGTGGTCTATGGATGCCACGCCACTGAACTTTATTTGTTCAGAGATAAAAACATAAAAAAAGCAACTTTTAAAAATGAATTTCTTCCTCTAGCAAATTTTATTAAACAAACCAGAGAAGGAAGAAAAGTAAGAAAATGTTATTAAACAAACCACAGGAAGGGAGTCTCAGAGTAGCAAAAATTTTTTATTAAACAAACCACAGGAGGGGAGTTTCCTGAGTAATAAGAAAATTTTATTAAACAAACCACAGGAAGGGAGTCTCAGGGTAGCAAAAAATTGTTATTAAACAAACCACAGGAGAGTTTCCTGAGTAATAAGAAAATTTTATTAAACAAACCACAGGAAGGGAGTCTCAGAGTAGCAAAAAATTTTTATTAAACAAACCACAGGAGAGTTTCCTGAGTAATAAGAAAATTTTATTAAACAAACCACAGGAAGGGAGTCTCAGAGTAGTAAGAAATTTTATTAAACAAACCAGAAAAGGGGAGTCTTGAGTAGCAAGAAAATTGCTGGGAAATAAAAAGCATTAATTTTTAAAAACTTTTTATTTCGTAAAGAGCTAAATATTTTGCATGCCCAATCAGGAATGGGGGGGGGGATACATGCTTGGACAGAATTTTTACATGCCCAGGCACGTCAACCAACATAATTTTCGAGTCCTGATGTTTCCGATTCTTAATTTAATCAGTTAGATAATAATATTTGAAACGTAGAATGACAGAAAGATTTTATACATTAGCTAGTCACCAGTAACAACTGTGTAGGTTTCTTACTCCCCCCTTCTCCCCAAAAAATTTAAATGCTGGACTCATCAATGGGGTTGATGCATTCAAGTTTATATTAGCCACCATCACTGGGCATTTGTTTAGATACTACAATCATTTGAATATCCTTTCATTGCATTTTCACTTTCTATCTGCACATGAACTAGCTAGTTACTTCTGCATGTTGCTATTTTAATTGCACATAGCGAACGTCAAAGCAATATTATTTACTTATTTGAAGAAAACTTAGTAAATTCTAAATGCACCAAGAGAAAATTAAATATGGATATTATTGACATTATTTGCTCCAATTTGCAGTACACTATTCAGAAACAAATTAGCACTACAAATTGGACCATGATTATGACAAATGTGAAAAAGACATCTTTTCCATATTGTGATAGATTGATTAAGGAACCATAATACAAAATGCTCTTACCCTTTCTTGCTGAATGAACCAATTCTGGATCATTGTAAAAGGAATATGGAGTATATGAAAAATCTTCACATTGTATTTGTAACAACGTTACAGGCTTTGCATTTTTTCTAACTTCATGAACAATCCAGCGTTTTTTAGCAAAGTCTTCATAACACACTAAAATCCCACGACTGAATTTGGTAGCACTACAAACTGAAATTCCATTACATATTTCACCTATCTCTTCTTGTTCATTGAATTCAGTGGGAACAATATCCATTATTTGATCAGCAGGCAGCTTCTCTGGATCATCTTCAGGCTTTTGTGTCCTGAAATGAAACAGTAAATTTCTAAAATAAAAAAAAAATTCATTAAAATTAATGAAAAAATAAGTCATGAAAAATCACTCTACGCTGCACTATCTCAAAAATTATTATACTCAGTAGTGATTGGTATATTCTTCTAGAACAAAAAACGTTTTTGTTTGTAGGTTGTAAGTTATCACATAATAAAGTAAAGAAATAATAGAAACATAGAAGCTTGAAGAACTTTGAGTCACTGATCCCCTCCATCAAGTTTATTGTCCATGAAATCACAAGAATGAGACAAGAATAATGGATCTTGAAAACTTAGAAATCATAACTCAACTGTAGCAACAAACTGCTAGAACTAGAAACACAACAACAAACCTAATATACAGAGCGTGGGAGAAATATTCTTCTCATAATACGTGTCCCATAAGTCATGATAATTAACACAGCAATCGCACATCGCTGAATTGACTGCAATTACTATTTCACAAATAATATCAATCACATCAGAAAACTTTAAAATTACATCGCCCTGGAGTGGGAATTGAACCCGCATCTCCAGATTACTGTTCAAGTATGCTATCCGTTGTTGCTGATATTTTCCTTCATTGCTATATATTCCTTCATCACAAGTATCCGAGTGTTAAGAGCATCGGAATATTCTCTGTCCGCTTTCTTAATCAAAGCAAACTGTGCTGCCATCTAACGCTGTTGAGCAAACCTCCAATTGTTCAGGTACATAAGGGTCACCCAAATGAAACTGAGACTGTCGTTTTTTTGGTGCAAGGGTTTATAGGTTGGAATATGTGAACATACAGGAAGTAAGAGTGATACATGGGCTATATACACTATCTACCAACAAGTAATTGGACACCTGTGATAGCAAAGGAAAATGAAGTTTATTCACATTCAATAGTTGGTGGAGCCTCCACGAGTGGCGATTACAGCTGCGACCCTCCGGGGCATACTCTCAATCAGGCGTTGTACGATGGCTAGCAGTATTTTCTTCCATTCGGTTTGGAGAAGACAGGTCAGTTCCTTCACCGATTTCGGACGGTGGGGGCACCCCTCGAGTCGACGCTCCAACTCGTCTCAGAGGTGCTTGATAGGGTTAAGGTCTGGGCTCTGCGCAGGCCAGTCCATTCGATTAACCCCATTGTCACCATCCAAGCCATGGTGGACCGCACATGACAGGTGGCACTGTCATCCTGAAAGTAACATGGGTCCAGCCCATAAAACTGCCACAACGTAGGAAGCGCATGGTCATCCAAAATGGTGCAGTAGGTCTCAGCGTTGAGTCTACCAGGAATTGTGACCAAGGGTCCTGTGCCATACCAGAAGAAATACCCCCATAGCATAATTCCACCGCCGCCAAACTTCACAGTTGGCACAATACATTCCGGCAGCAGGCGTTCTCCAGGCAGATGCCAAACCCAGACCCTGCCATCCGAACGGTATAGGGTGAACCTTGATTCGTCACTCCAGAGAACCTGTTTCCACTGTTCAACAGTCCACTGTTGACATTCTTTGCACCACGTTAGCCAAGCAGCGCTATTGGACTTGGTGATCAAAGGCTTGTGGGCGGCAGCACGTCCATGATAACCGAGCAGATGGGCTTCCTTACAGATGGTATTCATCGAAAGAACACTCCCGAATGCCTGTTGAAACTCTTCGCGGATGTGGCCCATCGATTTGGTGCGGTTCTTCCGAATTTCTCTGGCCAGCACCCGTCGGTCTCTAACTCCCAGTTTTGTGGGTCTGCCGGGTCGGGGCACATTTCGACAGTCACCTCTCATCTTCCACTTGCCAATCACGTAGGACACTGTCGATTTTGGGTACTTCAACTCGCTGGATATGTCACGCATGGATCGGCCATTTCTGAGATACCCGATGATTACACCTTTCTCGAAATCAGAGAGCTCCGAACTGCGTGGCATCTTGCATGCAACTGGTTGTGCTGTTGTTTCCCACACGATATTTAACGGCGGCGGCCGTGACTTGTATTACGACTGCAGATATCGTCGATTGCAGGGGTGTCCAATTACTTGGTGGTAGATAGTGTAATAACTACACAGTTGCCTTGTCAGTTCAAGCAAGTGCCCCAGAGCAGTACGAGGTTGTGGATACTCTGAGTGAATAACGTCCGTGGTTGGTTGTGGAACGAGTCTTCAACATCATCTCAGATCTCAGCGTCATTAGCAAACCGGCTGCCCTTGAGAGCCTTTTTTTCAGTGGCCCAAAGATGGGGTGGTCACAAGGCGACAGATCAGGGCTATAGGGGGAACGGTCGAGGACTTCCCAGCGGAAGCTTCACAGCAAATCTTGGCACACTGTCGCCACATGGGAGTGTGCGTTGTCGTGCAGCAGATTAACCCCATTTGACAACATACCGGGTTGCTTACACTTGATGGCTGTTTTGAAGTTGTGTAACGTTTTGCAGTATGTGGTTGCCTTGACTGTACTGCCTGTGTCTAGCCAATCCAACAGCAATGGGCCAGTCTCATCAAAGAAAACCGTGAGCATCACTTTTCCAGCTCTTAAGGAGGACTGAGCTTTTTTTGGGGTGTGGAGAGTTGGGATGCTACCATTCCATACTAATCTACTTTGTGGCTGGATTGAAGTGGTGGTACCAAGTTTCATCTGCAACCACAATCTTGGAATAACCCCCCCCTCTCTTGTGTGGCAACGATGCAGGAAAGCACCCATTCGCCGAGTCTTCTGCTCCTCCTGGAGATGGTTAGGAACCCATTGTGATCAAACCTTGCTGTATCCCAATCAGTGATGGAGAATGGTGTTAACAGTTCCCTTACTAATGGACAATGTTGCTGCAAGCTCTCGGGTGGTGATTCGACGATTCTCCTGCACAAGGTTGTCCAACGCAGCAATCGATTCCATGTTGATGCCCCATGTGCTTGCTCAGGTCTCAGCATGTCCTCCGTGTTCACACACCCTTTACGAAATTCACAACACCAGCGGAACACTGTACAAAGTGACTTACACTCATTCCTATACACATCCTTCATACGATGATAAATTCCAGCTCCACTAACACCTTCTGCCATTAAAAGTTGCATAACAGCCGACTGGGCCTGTTTGGACGAATCCATGTCACGACCCTACATAGTCAACTTGTCTCAGCATGCGCAAACAGCACACTGACACGTGCCGCCAATAACAGCATGCTTCCTGACATGACACATCATCTATTAGTACATATGCATGGCTCTGTGTAATTATACAATGACGCTGTTACACGAGCCTCACTTTCATTTGGGTGAATCTTATATATATAGTGTGGAAGAAATATTCTTCTCATAATACATAGCCAATACGTCATAATGTCATTAACACAGCAATCAGACATCGCTGAATTGACTGTAATTAGTTTCAGATGTAATATCAATCACATCATAAAATTTTAATTACTGTCAATTCAACAATGTCTGATTGAGTCGTCCTGGGTGGTGTAATGGGCAGCATGCTCGAACAGTACTTAGGAGATGCGGGTTTGATTCCTGCTCTAGTGTGGTGGAATTTTAAAATTTTCTGATGTGATTGATATCATGTGTGAAACACTAATTATAGTCAATTCATTGATATCTGATTGTTGTGTTAATTATCATGATGTATTGGCTACGTACACAGTCAAGTCACATTATTGTAACCACCTCCTATTTTTGACATCAACAGCACGTAGCCAATGAAAGAAGGCACGCGTCATGAGCTGGCTTGGAAAGTATATAACATGTGCTGTAGGCATTCTAAAAACATATCACTCGTTGCTGTCGTGGATAAAAGGGGTGATTTATCAGATTTTCAAAAAGGAATTATTATCGGCTTTCAAGCCAATGGTGGCAGTACTTCTGAAACAGTGCAGTTTGTGAACTGTTCGCATGCTGCTGTGGTTAAAGTGTGTCGTAATTGGAGAAATGGCACCATTGCGAATAAGCGCTGTGGAAACTGCAGAGCACCACGTGCCACTGATGTGAGAGGTGAACATTGGTTGCAAAGGTGCATGAGGGCTGATCAACATGCTACAGTGATACAACTCACTTGCAGAAGGAACCAGGGTGCTACCGGAAGTGCGTCTAAAATTATTGTTCAGCGAACTCGGATGTGCATGGGGCTCCAATGCAGATGGATGATTACTGCACCTATGCTAACGAAGGTGCATCGGCAGAAAAGGCTTACATTTGCACGCCAGTATCGGAATTGGACCTCCGCTGATTGGCAAAGGATTGCCTTCTCCGACGAGTCACATTTTCTGCTTCATCAAACGGATGGGCATTGGCGTATAAGGGGAGAAACATCGGAGAACAGAAACTCTTCGACCATTGCTGGAAGAACACAAGCTGGTGGGGACAGCATTATGGTCTGGGGAATGTTTTTGTGGCATTTCCTGGGCCCACTCACACCTGTGGAAGGAACTATGAACCGAATTCATTATGAATCCATCCTTGCAGACCACGTACATCCATACATGCTGATTGTCTTCCCTGGGGTGGATGGGATCTTCCAACAAGACAATGTGTCGTGTCGCACAGCTAGAAATGTCCGAGAGTGGTTTGAAGAGCACGAGGAAGACTTCAACGTACTTCCCTGGTCCCCTAATTCCCCAAACTTAAACCCGACTGAGCATCTGTGGGACCACCTCAATCATGTTCGCTCTATGGATCCTCTGCCACGCACCCTCCAGCAACTGTCAGATGCACTGCAGTCAGCATGGCTCCACATACCGGTGAACACCTTCCAGCACCTTGTTGAGTAATTCCCAGCCCATCTAGCTGCTGTCCGCACTGCACACGGCAGTTACTCTGGATATTGGCTGGTGGTCACAATAATGTGACTTGATCATGTATTATGAGGAGAATATTTCTTCCACACTATATATACCTGAACAACTGGCGATATGCTTAACAACGTTAGATGGCAGCACAATTTGCTTTGATTAAGAAAGTAGTCAGAGACTATTCCGATGCTCTTAACACTCAGATGCTTGTGACTTTGTCATCCTGGGTGGTGTAACGGATAGCATGCTCGAACAATAATCGGGAGATGCGGATTTGATTCCCATTCCAGGGCGATGAAAATTTCAAGTTTTCTGATGTGACTGATATCACATGTGAAACAGTAATTACAGTCAATTCAGCAATGTCTGAATGCTGTGTTCATTATCATAACAAACTTAATGTATTACAGTAAAACCTCTCATTTAGGGAAAATCTCAGGATAATTTTTGTTCGTAAAAGAGAGGTGGTCCTTAAAAGAGAATTTTATGTTTTTTGTATGAGGTCTGTTCAAAAAGTTCTTGTACTTTAATGATAGTGTGCAAACACCATATCACACCGGTGTGTGGTAAGTGGCACTACAGAGCAGTGACCTTGGCAAGTAATCTCTCGTTTGCAGCATTTTTCTATTGTGATTAGTCACCATGCTGCATCAATTTGTTTAATGGCTTGTTGTGCATGTTCTGTGATTTTCAAGATGGATGAGCTTCACACGCAGAGTATTAACATCAAATTTTGTGTCGAACTTGAGAAAACATTTACAAAGACTCGTGAAATGATGAAATTGCTTATAGTCAGGAGCTTTTAGATTGTGCAAATGACGTCAAAAATTTCATGAAGAGAATTATAAGCACATAGGCCATACACAGTGTTAAGACTGATTTAAGCATTTTAAAGATGGTTGACAGTCAACTGATGACGATTCCTGTTCAGGATAGACCTCGACATCAACTGACAATGCTTTTGTGGTCAAAGTTCGCAAATTGTTCATTCAAATTGTCGATTGACTTTTCGAGAAATCACAGACAATTGCAACATTTCAACTGGATTGTGTCATCACATTCTGACCAAAAAAATTGGAAATGCACTGAATTGCTACAAAGTTTGTCCTAGGATCAGAGAGACAATCACATTGCAATCATCAGGAGCTTTTAGATCGCGCAAACAACGTCGAAAATTTCATAAAGAGAATTATCATTGGTGATGAGACATGGGTTTACGGCTAAGATGTTGAGACAAAAATACAGTCTTCACAATGCATTGTAAAAAATTCACAAAGACCGGAAAAAGTGAGAAAAGTCAGGTCAAATGTGAAAGTCATGTTGAGTCTTTTTTGACATAGTGTGTGTTGTCCATCAGGAATTTTTACCTGAGGGACAAACAGTGAATTGTTGGTATCATCTTGAAGTGCTGAAATGTCTGCGAGAAAACGTCAAAAGAAAAAGGCCGAGTTGTGGGGAAACAAATCCTGGTTCTCCCATCACGACCAACATGCAGGCACATGAACTGCTGCTGATTCATGACTTCTGTGCCTAAACAGAGACAACTGTTCTCAGCCTCACTACTCACTTGACCTGGCCCCCTTGGACTATTTCCTGTTTCCAAAGTCAAGATCCACTTTGAAAGGATGAAGATTCAATACGACTGAGTGGTGAAAGGTGCTGGTTTCTAGCTAATTGTCTGAGCTGGTCCTGGGGATACAAGTCCTGAATAAGACAAGTATCGTGCTGTGCTTGTCTTACAGCACTGGTTCTCTCAATTTCCTAGAATCAGAAGCCCTAAATTAGAGACAGGCGGCAGTTATAACCCTCAGAGATGCTCATGGTGGTCGTTAAAAAAAAAAAAAAAAAGAACCACTGGTGACTTTTATCGGAAATAAAAGTTTGGGACAGTTCGTCCTTCATGGTGGGGGGAGGGGTCGCAGTTGGTTGAAGATGCAGCCACTTCTGCCACTGTCTCTAATTAAATACTGATGATTCATTCATTTGAAGTCGTATGCACTACTGTTACCCTGGCCATATCTGGGAGGTTCTACATAAGCACCTGGTATACTTTGATTGATGTCCATGTCTGTATCTGAAGTCCTGCCCAAAAAAAAAAAAAAAAAAAAAAAGTGGAATGTGTATTGTAACATATGCTGCTCCACAGGGACTGTAGAGAGTAGCATAACCAAGAGAGGCCCGTATTTGAGAGGTGTCAGTTAAGGGAAGTTTTACTCTATACGCAAGTCAATTTTTTTTTTTTTTTTAGTATATAATTTAAAACTCGTGAGAAACTTTTCTGTACTAAAAACTCTTACATATCAAAGACATTGCTGAAAGCATAGCTGTTTCTATTTTTTTTTCTTCTGGTAAAGTTTTGCTGTGAGTATTGTGCTTCAAAAAAGAGCTGGTAAATAGCTGGGAAATCAGAATTATCAGAATTATCAGTAGAATTTTAAGTAAATTAGAAAATTAATTATGAACTTTCAGCCCAGTATTTTCATTTGTGTATTATATGAGGCACATTCAGAAAGTAAGTAGCATGTATCTATTAAAGTTAAATGAGAAGATATTTGCAAAAAATGCTATTTTTATCTCTTTCGCCATACTTAAACTAATTTTCTATGCAGCTTCCGCCATTATTGAGGCATTTATCGTAATGGGAGCACCAGTTTTTCTATCCCATCATCATAGAGTAAGGCCGCTTATGAAATCAGCCACATCTGCACTGCTCCTTTGACTTCATTGTCATAGAAATGCTGACCAGCAAGGAACTTCTTCAGATGCAAGATGATAGTGTCACTTGGTGCTAGGTTTGGGCTATAGGGGAGAAGATTCATTTGTTTCATGATAAATAATGTGATGAATGCTTGAGTCTGGGTAGAAAATGTGAAACAAAACGATCATTATATAGTGTAGAAGAAATATTCTTCTCATAATACGTGGCCAGTACGCCATGATAATTAACACAGCAATCAGACATTGCTGATTGCTATGTTAATTATCATGACGAATTGGCCACATATTATGAGAAGAATATTTCTTCCACACTATATATACCTGAACAACTGGAGATGTACTTAACAATGCTAGATGGCAGCACAAAATGCTTTGAGTAAGAATGAGGTCAGAGAATATTCCGATGCTCTTAACACTCAGATACTTGGGACTTTCTCGTCCTGGATGGTGCAATGGATAGCATGCTTGAACAGAAATAGGGAGCTGCAGGTTCGATTCCCACTCCAGGGCGATGAAATTTTAAAGTTTTCTGAAGTGATTGATTTCACGTGTGAAACAGTAATTACAGTCAATTCTCAAAATGATCATTACCCACAGGTGGCCAGGGCAGGCACCCTGCTCCTCATGCACATTCTCATAACCTTCGTTGAACTGTTCAATGCGTTTCCTCACCATTCCATCAGTCATGGCAGTTTGACGGTAGACCTCACAAATCTGATGATGAATGTCAGCTGATTTCACATTTCTTGCATTCAAAAATTGAAATACGGACCTTATCTCACAGTCAGTGGGCTGCTCGATCTTCTTAAGCGTGTTAAACGCACAGAACAACACGCAAACACAATCTCATATTCTCATAATGGCGTCTGTGGCTTGCCCACAAATAAGGGAAGTCAGTGCGCATGTGCAATATCACAACCACAGCACTGCAGCAAAAATATTCGCAAACGGTACTTACTTTCCAAATATGCTTCATAACTTTTCTCTGAGTACAATCACAAGTAAATCAAAGAAAACTTAACATGAAAGAAATAAAATCTTTCATGTTAATGAATTTTGGCAAGATATCACAGAAATCCTGTCATTCTTCTGTTATTCATGTTTTTCTAAAAGTTCGTTAAAAATCCCGATGTCCGGACTACATAGCTTCTTATTTAACCAGTGGGTAGAGTCCGGACATCGAGATTTTTAACAATTTTTTGAAAAACGTGAGGAACAGAAGTATGACAGGATTTTTATTATATCTTGCCAAAATTCATTATAATAAGTCACGTAGTGAGGTTCAAGTGGTTAGACATAACGGTTTGAACCGATATTAGTACTTTCATGTTAAGTTTTATTTGCTTTGCAGGCTCTTTTTTTTTTTCATGGAGAGGGGGGAGGAGAAGAATCTTTACAAATGTATGGTAATCAAATATATTATTTTTCAGTTTAGAAGTGTTGTACTTTAATATTACCATGTGACAATCTTGTTAAGCTTTAAAATTTCATTGCCCTGGAATGAAAAATCAACCCACATTCCCCAGCTTCAATTTGAGCACGACTACTCAGATGCTTTAACTGCCATAAATCTAAAGTTTGTTCAGATTTCTAAGCTTCACTTCCTTGGAAGTTGCACTGGGTGGTGTAAAGGTAGCATGCTTGAATGGAAATCAACACATGTGGTTTCAATTTCTGTTCCAGGGTGATGCAATTTTCAGATTTCTAAGATTCACTTCCTTGGAAGTTGATCTGGGTGGGGTAAAGGTAGCATGCTTGAATGAAAATCAACACGTGTGGTTTCAATTTCTGTTCCAGGGTGATGCAATTTTCAGATTTCTAAGATTCACTTCCTTGGAAGTTGATCTGGGTGGGGTAAAGGCAGCATGCTTGAATGAAAATCAACACGTGTGGTTTCAATTTCTGTTCCCGGGTGATGCAATTTTCAGATTTCTAAGATTCACTTCCTTGGAAGTTGATCTGGGAGGGGTAAAGGTAGCATGCTTGAATGAAAATCAACACATGTGGTTTCAATTTCTGTTCCAGGGTGATGCAATTTTCAGATTTCTAAGATTCACTTCCTTGGAAGTTGATCTGGGTGGGGTAAAGGTAGCATGCTTGAATGAAAATCAACACGTGGTTTCAATTTCTGTTCTAGGGTGATGCAATTTTCAAGCTTTTTAAGGATATGGCCAAATTAAATATGATACTTCTAGTCAACAAATAATGATCCAGAAATTGATATGTCAGTTAACGCTGCGGTAGTCAATGGAATGTTAGATTGCAGAATTTAAAGTACAAATTTTTTCACCCTGGCTGTTTAATATATTTACGGATGCATGCATGATGCCAAAATGGACAATACTGGTTTATGTCTTGGTAATATCCATATGTGCAGATTGCTGCATGCTGATTGCACTGTCTTGTTGGCACAGAGCAAAAGTGACTTGCATGTTGTCCCGCATGTACAAAGTTTGTATGAAATTCAAACTGAATATAAAGAAGGGAAAAACCAAAGTTATGGTTTTTGAGCGAGGAACTGTTAGTACTGAATGCAAGATAAGTCTTAATGGAACAGTGATTGATCAAATGAATGAGTTTGTATATATAGGAAGTATGTTTGACAGGGAGAACTAATTAGGTGGCAAAATTAGTAGGCGAGTGAATTAGTCTTTAAAAGTCATAGCTGCCTTAGGAGGATTTCACAGGAATGATGGATTCTCAAGAAACTCCCGAATGGCAGTATATGAAAGTATAATTATTCCTACTCTGATGGTATGGCAGTGAAATCTGGGTACTGCAGAAAAGACATAGGAGTCATTTATGTGCTGAGGAGATGTGTTACTTACGGGGGGTGGAGGTGATAAGATACGCACTGATCCTATGAGAAATAAAGATGTGTTGCAGATGTGTAATGCGAGTCAAAATGTTGTTAGACTAATATTCTTAGGTGCTTTGGGCATGTTGAGAGAATGAGTGATGAGGTGCTGACTAAGAGATTTTTTTCAGACCAAGTGGCAGGAAAGAGAGGTAGAGGAAGATGAAGTAAATAGTGAGAGGACCAGATTCAGGAATGTCTGCTTGAGAAAAAGATTATGAGTATGAAGTACAAAAGGTCTTGTGTGCGGCGTGTGGTAGATGTTCATGAAGTTTGAGTTTGTGTGTCAAGATCATTGTAAATGGAGACATTTGATACAGCAACAGTAAGTAAATTCTAGTTCCATCAGTTAAATGTTTACTTGGCACATGGTGAAATTCTGATGAATTATCCCGCCTGTGCCAGGCAAGAAGCATCATCTTCTTGGTGCGTAGGGGTGACTTAAAATGCCGTCCGGTAGGCTGTGCCTTGCTTAACCATTGTACAGATCATTTCCAATTATCATAAAGGACCCACTTCTTGTTGCAGGTGACAATTCAATGCAGTAGAGATTCCTGTTTATTTTTGGCAAGCAGCGACATGCAGACTTCCAAAAGCTTAGTCTTGTTGGCAGTTGTCAACTCATGCGGCAGCCACATGTCCAGCTTTTTTACCTTACCCAGCTTAGCCAGATGCCAAACAATTGCCGTGGGGTGGACCATGGGTGCAAGTTCTGAGATGTGGCCACAACTGAAAATATTTTGAATACCTCCCCACCCACCACCACTACCACCACCATGCACACTCAGACGTAAACACAATATACATTAAATATTATATGTGATTAAAATTCATTATTAAATCAAAAGAGCATAAAACGACCGAACATTAATGCATATACATGTAAACAAAATTTGATGTCCATGCAAATTGTAATCGGAAAGTTAAATTTGATTATTAGGTAGGAACTACCAGTTGAAATTTAACAAATCTCCAAAATTCCTTATCTTGCAAAAAAAAAAAAAAAAAAGATCTTGCATAATATTCAAATCCAATCTACCTATTTGCTGCTTATATAGCATTTTAAGCCCATAATAGAAATATGTTAACTAAATTATTGAAATTGTAATAATTAATACATAACATACCATGGAAGATGTTTCAAATAATCTTTAGTAAATTCTGTTTAATCAAATAAGTGTTGCACACTTTTAAAAGTCATTTAAATTGTAAAATTACATAAGGATAAAAAAAAAAATTATAATCAAGATTATGCATGTCCAACTGTAGTTGTGTACACAGAGAGCTAGTTTCATTAATTCACTTCACCATAATCACAGTTTTATAGTAACCATCACAAATTTTCATAGGTGAATTATTTCTTTGAACAGGAGCGACTCCAGGCAATGTTTGTGTATGCTGCTGTGATCGTACACACTTTTGATGATCAGCATCCTTACTGTGTCTGAACAGCACTTTTTTACCATTGCTTCCATAGTTTAACTTTCTGCTGCAGAAAACACAAAAGCTAAATCCTGGTTCCTTAATTTTCCGGCACCAAGAACCAAATTTGACGTCATGGGCAGAGATCATGCTAGGATTTTTTAAAAGAGTAAAAATACTCCTTCACAATTTTTGAAGGAGTATTTTTCTTTTCAAAGGAGTAATTTTAGAGAACGAACAATTATTGCATTAAATTTTTAGCTAAATAATATTTTATATTAAAACAACTAATTATATCTATATATAAACATGAATTAGCATGTAATTGATTTTCTTTTATATAAAATAAGTCATAATTTATCAAAATCTTACCTACTTGTCTTGTTTTATCCATGAGGCTGCAAAAATTTTTGTTTTGCTTTCGAAAGACTGTACCAAAACTTGAGTGTGTTGCTTCACAGATTCAGATTCTACACACGCAAACTTCAGAAAGAGTTCTATTGTGGAGGAAGGAAATTTACAGTCTATCTCAATCACAAAAGATAAAATAAACCTTCATTGGACATTGCGATGTGCAAGTTTAGTATTGCAAAGGTCAACTAATTTATTATTTTTGAACATGTTTTCCTTCAGCTCTGAAAAAAAACTATCTTGAATACTATGTATGAGATGTTTACATTTAACATAATTGAGAGTTGGTTGATTCAACCATTCTTCTGATATGATGAATGTCCAGTTTCTCCCTTTGCAACTATTTATAGAGGGAAAATAACATTTAACAATAATTCAGGACAGTGGAAACATCGCGAAAAAAAAATTACGATTACGAAAAAAATCTTCGCTTCGTCCGACTTCCGGGAAATTTTCCCTCCGTTTTCAAGCTGAAACACAATCGGTTATCAAGTTATATTTTACAAAAAAAAAGCAGTGGAAATATTGCTATGACAGAATAAATCTGCAGTTCGTCTAACTTCCGTTTTTCGAAAGTTTTGAAAGACGAAATTCCGTCCCTCCACCGCCACCACGCGCGCACACACACCACCCCCAAAAAAATTATATTCAGTTTTGATGACAACTAAGCGTTACTCTTCGAATCCGCGAAAGAAACTCGTGCCTAAAGTTTACAAGGAAATTTTTGCTCCGTCGAACTTCCGTTATCAGAAACTATTGTCTACACTTTCAAGCTGAAAGGCAAACATTTATGCAATAAATTGATATTTAATAACAATACTGGACAGAGGAAACTTCGCGAGAAAAAGAAATTACGTTCGTGGGAAAAAATTTCACTCCATTTAGCTTTCGTTAGTTCTGAAAAACGGAATACCGTTCCCCAGGCAGAAAACGAGCCCCGCCTGATTTTATATTTATATTTTCTTAAAATTTCGTAAGGCAGGAGAATCCCGCCCTGAAATGGCAATAAACAAACTTCAAAACACGTCGCTTTTCACTTCCTCCACGCCAAGGTTTAACGGCACCACGATGCACCGATACACTAGCGTCTCAATCGCGACGCAGCTGAAATGCGCATGCCCATCGGTTGAGCTGCTCTTTCCCACACTGCCTGAAGGTTCTTCCGAATGATTGCCAAAAGCCGATTCCTAGCTGAACAGCTCGGCAATGGGGACCAAATCATGATTTTTTCATAAACTGTGACATAAAAGTTAAGATATAATTTCTTGATAAAATTCATTTTTATGCCATAATCGTGGTGTAATCACCGGTTATAAAAGGAAATTTCATATGGAAAAACAATGCGTAAAAATACGTATTTCTAAATTTTAAAGCATGTTCGGCGTTTTCAAGGCGTGAAATACGCGTGTAGAGGCGTTATCGTGATCTCTGGTAATGGGAATCAGTCTCATCTAACCATTCCAATCGCCACTTATTTTTAACACTGCTATCGTTCAAAGCTGACATATTTTTTGAATCTATGAATTCGATAGCTGACTGCATGTTGAAAAAAGGAATCACAAATTTACCAATACTTGGTTAATTTCGCATACGTAAATTAATATAGAAATGCGTACGCATACACGCGTAAATTACGGCAAGATCGACTGGCACTACTCACTCCAAAGATTAGCTGTGACCTACGACGGCAGAGCCAGTGGTCGATGGGTGAACCGGTTATAGTGCGTGACGTACCCGTAGCGAAGAGAAAGCCAGGGACGGGCGAGGTTGGGCGTTGGGTTGGGATGTAGGAGAGGATCGGCGTAGAACCTCCAAGGTAGCTGCTCCTCGATTCCTCTTCAACCAGAATGCCCCTCTTACCCAGAATGCATCAGGCGCCACTGCTACTCCGAGTTTACGATAAACAAGGTACTACGGTACGAGCGTGGTTGCCGATGGCGTACTTACTTTCCGGAGTAGAGCGTATGGATAGAAAGGGAAAAAAGAAAAATACATATTTGGAAATTTTATTTTTACTGATATTTTCTTCGGTCCCGCTTCCGTCTTCGGATATTTTCAAAAGACGGAATTCCATCCTATGGACGGAAAACTTGCACCCATGGGGTGGACACCTACCTCTGCCGCTATCTCACGACACGTTTTTGAGGGGGTGCGCTTCAACCACACGTAACAGAACATCGTCAGAAGCAGCAACAGGTCAGTGACCGCATGCTTCGTTTTGCAGGTCCGTATCTCCACTTCAAAATTTCACAAACCATCACTGAATGGTTCATTCATTGGCTGTATTCTCCCCAAATGCTTTGTTAACATTTCGGGTGGAATTCCTGCAGAATGGCCTAGTTTAAATTCATACAGGAAGATGACTGTCAAATCCGGTTTCTGCTCGTTTCCTTTGCAAGCCACGTTACGTCCAAACAAACTACGCCTGAACCTTGTTCTTCACACATGTGCTAGCTATTTATAGTAAGTCTGTGATGTAATACCCACAACACCTGTGGGTGGTTCCATTCCGCTATGGTGAAAGCTTGTCTACACTGCTCGTTCGTGCCGGACACTTCATTTGCACCAACCTAATAACTGGTAGGTACGGTTATTCTTCTCTAACATGAAGAAATGACAATGCAAAAGGAGACATTGATTTCCCACTGAAATAAGAAGAAAAATATGATTACACAGATTTTTCACATTCCATCGTACGCATTTTACTTGTATTCATTGAAATACGATTCAGGGTTCCCACTCGTTTTCTTCTACAAAAAATAAGCACCCTCCCAAATTTCAAGGACCTTACCAATTGCATATGCTACAATGACATGTGCACAAATATACAGGGTGTCTATAAATGACATACACAGGGATAGTAACCAGTCAGTGGGTCAAAATTATTGACTTTACTGACCAAAATACCAAAAATACTGACCAATTACTGACAAATTTAATTACATCCTAGCAATAAATTAGCATTTTAAAAGTAAAATTGGGAATTCATTAAAAAAAAAATTTCTGGCCTTCATCATCCCCATAAGCAGCCATCGCACGCCTTTTTATTGAAAAAAATATTTTTATGAATACAGGATAATATTTTCATTATTATACTATAAAATTTAAGGCAGAAAAATATTCCTTTTTAAAAATAATAGAGTACTGCACATAATAATTATAAAACAGCAAAACATATTTAAAACCATACACAAAATAATCATTATGAAAACAAAACATAATTACTGTAAGGTACAACTTGTCTTTACTTTGTCTTTGTTTTTTTGTTGAAAAAAGAAGTTATTACCGAACTCTTTCATTTTTCAACGGTTTTCTGCGCTGCATCTGCATGGGTTTTTTTTCTTGTGCTCTTCTTCCATTGCTTTCTGCACTCCTTCTAGCATGAGATGTGCCTTGTTGAAACCCACCATGTCCATTTTCTCAGCAGACTCCTTAAAACTTTTGTTTGCATCACTTAACAATGTTCGAGCAATCATCCTCTTCTGTTCTGTTCTTGTCTCAGTTTTTCCAGTTTTGCTTCCTTCTCTTGTATATTATCCTTTTCTTGTCTATCTTCTTCAATCTTTCCAGCTCCTCTGCCTTTTCCCTTTCATTCTTTTCTTTTTGCTCTTTCTCTTTAATAGCATGCTGTTCATCACAATATTGCTTGTAATGAACATGAGCTGCTCTTGCAATCTGTAAAAGTTCCTGGTTGATTTTAACATGGTAAATCTTGTTTTCGTATACATGATATAATGTTTCTTTGACCAGCAGGTGGGCATTCAAAATTCTGTCTGACATTCTGGCCCTTTCATTGGTCAAAATGCCAAACATAATAGAACTACTTGCCAAACAGTCAACATTCACAAAACTAAGTGATGAAATAAAATCACAGGTAAAAGTATTTTTGAACATGATAGCATATCCTACGAAGCACCTGGTGTGAAAGATATTGTGATTACTAAAGAGGGCAAAAAGACAAAAATTCAGAAGCGGTATTTATTTATGACTCTAGGAGAAACATATGAAAGCTTTAAAAGAAAACCCTGACGTGAAAATCTGGCCGTTCGAAGTTCTGCGAATTACAACCAATTCACGTTTGTCTGCATCATGAAACGCCACCAAATTTGTGTTATGTATCTATCATGAGAATATTAGATTATTGGAAGCAATGGGTTTTCTTCCAAATTATGCCACAGATTTAATAAAAATTATACTCTGTGAAGATAGCTCCGAGGATTGCTGTTATGAGAAATTCATAAATTGTGGAGACTTAAGAAATTTCATGAAATCACACAAAATGTATCAGAAAGCAATTTAGAAGAGAAAATCAAATTCTCTCAATGGGTTACTGATGAGGGAAAAAAATAACACTGCAAAAATTTTCTGCAACACTGCAAGATGCTATTGATAAATTAGAACAAAAATTACCACAGTTTTTGCAGCATGTTTTTGTCAAACGTCGACAAGAATCCTTTTTTGAAAAGCTAAAAGAAGATATGCCAGCAAACACACTGCTTTTACATTTTGACTTCAGTGAAAATTAGTTTCACTTACCAAGATGAAATTCAATCAGCCCATTGGGTATCGACATCTTGCACACTTTATACTGCAATGGCTTATTTTGTTCATGGAGAAGAACATAAATCTATACCAATAGTTGCTGTTTCCAATTACTTGCAGCATGATAAATATGCAGTAGTTACATTTAATGATGCCATAATTAAAAAAATTAAAGATGATTATCAGGAGCTATCAATTTCCAAAATTATTTATCAATTGGATGGAACAGGGCAGCACTTTAAACAGAAGTACTCCATCTGCATAGCTATGCTACAACCAGAAGATGTGGAGTGGCATTTTTCTGCTACCAGCCATGGAAAGGGGTCAATTGATGGAGTGGGAGTCATAGTAAAAGGAAGAGTACGACAGGCCACACTATCAAGAAGAACAGATCCTCATTCTGCATAGGAATTTTTCCACTGTGCAAAAGATGTTTGTCCTTAAATAACCATGCTCTATATTTCAGAGAGCTTAGTAATAGCAGATAAAGAAAAAAATGATAACTTGTGTTTGCCATCAGGAAAGGACATTTTTCCCATTCTTGAAACCAGGAAAATGCATTGCTTTATAAAAATCAGCCCTTACAAGCTCAATGCAGCAAATATATCTCTGCATCCTAAAGAATTCAAAATAGTGGATCTTGTAAATGGAACATTGGAGGTGGAAAAATTGGAAGTGGTTGCAGAAAGAGACAACAAAAAACCTGATACTGAACTGAATATAGGAAACTGGGTATTAGATTTCCAGACCAAAGAATCGTGAAATATTTTGCCGGACAAATCATTTCAAAAGATACATCATCAATAAAAGTGAAATTTCTGAAATTTAAAGGAAACAATTTTCTTTGGCCAGCAAAAGAAGATTCTGCTGATGTTGAAATTGATTAAAACATAAAAAAATTACCTGAGCCAAATTTTGATCGTCACTTACATTTGACATTTCCCCAATTTCAATTTCTCAAGATATGTTATGGGTTAATTTTGTTTTGTTTCATATTATACTGGATATATATTGTGACGGTAGTGTAAGTCACACAAAGTAATTTCAATAAAAAAAAGTTTGAAAACATCTTTAATTATTTTCTGTTGTAGGTTTAACGACCACCGTGAGCAACTCAATGGGCTATAAGCAGTCGCCCATCCCTAATTTAGGGTCACTGGTTCCAGGGAAGGGAGAGAGCCAGTGCCGTAAGACAAATACAACATCCATGCCTGATCGGGATCCGAACCCGGACCGCTTACGGACGAATGATCAGAGGCCATCGCTTAGACCACCCACCGGGGTGGCCAGAGATTGAACTTCAAAGCCTGTATGACATAGCTGTGCCAACAGAATTTTGTTTTGAAAAAGCACGAGGAAGAAAACTCATGATAAAATGTCCAAATAATGGCTTCTTTTCATGTAATGTAAGTCACATTGTGATATTTTTAATTTTCAAAAATTTAAGAAAAACAAATTGACAAATTTCACACTGCCAAAAAATTGTATATGGGTCAAGTATGCCATTGGCTACTTTTTTTTAAAGTCCCAAATGCTTTTTTTTTTTTAAAAAGCTTACAATGTACTTAAAATTACCAAATGTAGTGTAAGTCACGCATGGAATTACCCAATTGAAAACTGTAGATTTTACAGAAATTTTTTTGAGAAATATATAAATGGCTTGCCCGCGGGCTCTGACCAACCCTGGGGCCCCGACCCCTTCCAGAAAAACCATCTAGTCTAAGTTAGGGTGCTGTGAGATAGTATACCAAATTTGGTGGTTCTAAATTGAAAACTGTAGTTTTTACAGAAATTTTGTGTGGGGCCCCTTGACCCTGGGCTCCAACCGAGACCCCTTCCAAAAACCATCTGCGGTCTAAGTTAGGGTACCATGAGATAGTATACCAAATTTGGAGGTTATAAATGGAAAACTCTAGATTTGTATAGCATACATACAAACAAAGAAACATTCAATTTTGTATATATAAATGACAAAATTTAATTCTGTCAGTACTTGATTTCTTTTATAAAGTTTGCTTTCAATAGCATAAATTAAAGTGTCAAACAATGTACATTACATTTATTTTTCATTTGCTAATGTAAGAATAAATATTTATTATCTCTTGATTCTTTTAATAAATATTTATTATCTCTTGATTCTTTGAGATAATAAATATAAATATTTATTATCTCATTTTTTAAAAGGACCCAGAATATCTCACAAAGTACCCATTTTAAAAAATGTGTGGGTCCCTAAGACCCAGCTTGATAACAATGCAACATAAATATTTAATGCAAATGGCAGCTCTGATAATGTAAAACACTTTTACATTTTAGACGAACAGTATCTGGAAACAGCAAAAATATGAAAAACATACATTCATTGGCAAATTAAAATTAAACAAAAATAAAAATCATTTTCACCTTAAAAATTCGAGCACATTTTACTTTATTAAGTGAACTTTTAATAAAATATTCTCAATGATAGAAATACTGTGCATGATGAGCATATAATAATTCTGCCATTTCAATAAATATCTACTGAAATAAAGAATGAGCACATGTACTTACAAAACTATTTCCTTCTGAGAATTATGAGAAACTGCCCAAACGCTACTCTCAGTACTCACGAGAAAGCAAACAGGGAAAGAAAGCGAATGAGATTCCTAAATAGGGAAGATAAGTAAATCCAAAATATGGTCAACAATATTGAAAAAAAGAAATGCATATGCAACAAAGAATCTTCCAAGAAAAGACTTCAATGAAACTCCCACATAATGACAATTACTCATAGTCAAGAAAATAAGCAAAAAAAAAAAAACATCTCTGGAGGTAATTGATAGAGCCATTTGTACAACTTTCTGTTTAACACAAATAGGTTGCATTCAATAGAAATTGTCTAAATGCAGTAGCACCTGATTAACTTGGAAAAAAATCTGGAAATAAATTTAGAAAACACAGTGGTGTCTAATGTCAAAGGATAAAATTTATGTGGACAAGATTTATATAAAGGAGCAAATATATCATTAAGGATATTTTATTTAATATTTAGGCACTTGGAAATTAAAGTGGAGGGTTAGCACATCTTTTATAAAATTAAAAAAAAAATACTGCATGCTATAGCATCACTTTTTCTATCTGCCCATCTGTGGACACCTTATCTCTGCAACTATTAGTCTGATTTGAAAAATTCTTTTCATATGGGGAAGCCCAAAAAATGAGTGTGATGATCACTGTTTTCCAGCCATTTTTCTGGTACTTTGTCATTAGAGGGCATAAATACAGATGCTATCAAATTCAAAATACAATTCATTTCATATGATTGTTTCTAAATATCAGATTGAAAAAAAAATTCTTTTCATTTGATAGTATTTATAACAAAAACTGTTTTGGGTAGTTTTTTTTGTTTGTTTTTTTCAATTAATGCACAGTTTTTTTCTGAAGGGCATAAAGGTAAATAACGATTTCTCCGATATCTCTACTTCTGAAAGTCTGATGCGGAAAAAAAAAATTTGCGTTGGATATTTGTGGGAAATGTTTTGCACATATTTCCTTTTTTGGTAAAGAGATGTCTTGCCACTAGAAGGAATGAGGATATATTTCTGTTTTCAATGCATTTGCACCAATACCTACACCCCTGAAAACTCAACTAAAAAATTTCTTTGCAGTCAAATACCTCTCCCCCTATATTTCCTGCTTAAAATAACGCATAGGTTTTCTGTCAGGGAGCACTGATACATATATATGTACCTTATTTTTCTCGACACCTCTGCTTCTAACAGACCGGTCTGAAAAATACTTCCTTTGATGGACTGCATTTCTGGTGTCAAATGTTTTGCATATATAGTATTCACATCTCATCTGCAGGTGATAAGTTCCAAAACACCCAGTGGATGTATGAAACCATGGATAGTCATCATCATCATGGTCAACCATTATCAATCCACTGCTGGACGAAGGTCTCCCCAAGTTTATTCCACAACAGTCTGCCTTATGCCAGTCTCCTCCATGTTACTCCTGCATACTTTCGAATTTCATACACCCATCTCTCATGTGGTCTTCTTCTGGGTCTTTTCCTGTCCCTTGGAATCAAATCTAAAATTTCTGCTGTCCATTGTTAGTATGTCCTTCTGGCAGTATGTCCAGCCCATTGCCATTTCAGGGATTTAACTGTGATCATGATGCCTTCCACTCTTGTCATTTTTCGGATCCACAAGTTCTTCTTATCTCTCTTAGTTGCACCAAGCATGCACCTCTCCATGCTTTTTTGAGTTGTCTGCAGCCTTTGTATGTCTCTTTTAGTTAAGGTCCACGTCTCTGCACCATACGTAAGCACTGGAAGGATGCATTGATCAAACACTTTTCTTTTAAGACATAATGGCATATTGCTCTTGAAAAGTATGCTGTTTCTTCCAAAAGCTCTCCAGGCAAGTTTTATATGCCGATTAATTTCTTCATCAATGTGACCCTCACTTGTTATCTGCTGTCCAAGATAAACATATGTATCCGTTATCTCCAGCTTTTCTCCGCCAATCGATAAATCTTCATTTCTTGTAAAAGCCTTGTACATCACTTTTGTCTTTTGAAAGTTCATTTTTAATCTCACTTCTTTACTCTTGTCAGCAAGTTCCTGGATCATACTCTGCAGCTCTGATGGGGTAGTTGCAAAAATGACTAAGTCATCAGCAAAACGAAGGTGAGTTAGATAATCTCCATTAATCTTTATCCCTTTGTTTTCTCAGTTCAGTGACTGAACGACATTTTCCAATGTGGCATTAAAAAGCTTCGGAGATATGGTGTCACCTTGTCTCACTCCCTTTCCAATTTTTATGTGTGTTGTATTTTCAAATAGCCGAATCTTTGCACTTGCATTTTCATAGATGTTATTAATAATATTAATGTATGCATCTTCAATACCGAAGGATTTCAAAGCCATCGTAAATGCTGATGGTTTCACCGAATCAAAGGCCTTTTCATAATCGATAAAAGCCATGCACAATGAAAGTTCATATTCCCTCGCTCTTTCAATTAGTTCTCTCAGTACGTGGATATGATCTATAGTGCTGTAGCCACTCCTGAATCCAGCTTGTTCTCTCGGTTGAGCCATGTCCAGTGTTACCTTCAAACGGTGTGAAAGAACTTTAGTGAAGATTGTATAAACCACTGATAGGTCTGTAGCTGCCGAGATCCTCAATGTCACCTTTTTTATGTAGCAGGATCATTGTAGCGTTGTTCCAATCCTCAGGAATCTTCCCTTCATTAAGGCATCGAGTGAAAATTTGGGCGAGTACTGTTTCAATTTCTCCACTTGCTTCTTGTATGATGTCTTCAGTAATTCCATCTTCTCCTGGACCTTTCCCCCATTTCATGTTCTTGATTGCATGTGCAATTTCTGCTGGGAGGACTGGAAGAACTCTGGTACTGGTACCTTTCATGATGTCTGGAGTACATGTATCATCCCTTTATATAATTTGGAGTAGAAATCTTTCACTCTTGTCAAAATTTTGCCTCTATTTCTTGTTACAGAACCATCTTCTTTTCTCAGTGCCATAATCTGTTTTCTTCCCTTACTGAGATGTCCCTTTGCTATCTTTAGGCTTTGGTTGTTTTCAATTGCTTTCCTCACTAGTTCACAGTTGAATTTCCTTACGACTTCAGTGATACTTTTTCGTACCGTCTTGCATAGCTCTATATATTCCAATATGGAAGTCACATCTTCTTTAGTTGTCCTCATCTCTCTTCTTTTTTGCATCAACATTTTGGTTTTTCCTGATAATTTGTTTACATGCAACTTGTTCTTAGACCCAGCTAATTTTGTTGCTGTTTCCATAATAGCTTTGGTTACTTTTCTGTTAACTTCAGAAATATCCACTTCTTCCGATGTTAGGCCTTCTAAAGCAGAGAATCTGTTCCTCAGTTCCAACTTGAAGGTATTGTGGTGTTTTTTAAGGTTGGTTATGTCAATACATTTTGTTTGTCTTATGAGCTTGCCACGTTTGAGTTTAGTGTTGAGGTGAATCTTTCATCTCACCAATCTATGGTCACTGCCTGTGTTGAACTTGTTTAGCACACTGCAGTCTTCTATGATGAATTTCTTGTTACACATAATAAAATCAATTTCACTTGTCGTCCCATTTGGATGTCTCCACGTCCATTTCCTGTGTGGCTTTTTCTTAAAACAGGAGTTCATGATGAAAAACCTTTCTGCCTCTGCAAATTCTATGAGAGTATTTCCACGCTGGTTTCTGTTGCCGTGACCGAATTTACCTGCTGAAGTTTCATTCTGTTGCCGTTGCCCTATTTTTGCATTGAAATCCCCCATAATTATATTCAAGTGTTGCTTACCTTTATTATTCATATGATGAATTTCCTTGTAAAAATTTTCAATTTCTTCTTCAGGATGACTTGTGGTGGGTGCATAAGTTTGAATAATCTGAGCCTGGTATCTTCTCGAGAGTTGGATAACGAGTCGTGCAGCTCTGTCAGAGGAACTTTCAACTTCTACAACTTTATCCTTCAGTTTCTTGTTTATTATAAATCCAACACCATTAGTTCTGCCAGTATCTGTCCCACGATAGTAGAAGAGATGTCCTCTTTTCAGTTCAATGAGATCTCCTTTTCTCCTTACCTCACTTAGCCCGACGATGTCCCACTTGATCCTTTGTAGTTCCTCTTCCAATTCAAGAAGCTTTGAATCAGAAGATAGGGAGTGTCCATTATACGTAGCCAAGGTCAGCATCAGATAGCAGCCTAGTTCGGTATTCCGGTGATTCTTAGCACCCTCTGCCTTCATGTCGCACTGGCCGCTGCCTTGGCCAGGTACATTCCAGCTGCTGGAGACTGAGGGCCAAGATTTAAGTAGTGCAATCATTGGGAGGGGGTAGGCCATAACTCACCACGCTGGCCAAGTGGGTTGGCGAGTGTGGGATAGCATTTCCTCTAATCCCGATGGTATAGTTATACCGCTATTGGCGGTTGTCAGAGCCCCTTTAGTGGGAACAGGATGCGCCACGAGAAGGTGGGGTTGACATTTGTTAAGGAGAGGCTGTGATGTTGCGCATCACCTGACCTTACATCCCTCATGGATAGTACCACACCCTATATATCACTTATTCAACTCAAGGTTTTACTCAGATATACTTATTTAATTCTAGTTTCACTTGAAGAATCTTTAGTTAATCATCCTTACCTCTAAGTTCCTTTGGTTTTTTACAGATATTTCTGGCCTCTGGATTTTAGTCAAGGCCTGTTCTCAATGTATAGAAGGATTATCAAAAGTTTTGTTCACTCCCTTCAACCATATATAGTGATAGACCACACACTGGTAGTAGCTGCCACTGAACCTGCCGTGGTCCCAACATGAGAGCCGTCAGATCACGTGGCATTAGGCTGAAGTGATTCCGTGCTGTCCAGTTTCAATGTTTTTTACGACCTGGCAGGCTACTTTTAAATATCCCCATTTAGTAAGTCATGTAGGCAACAAGTGAGTTTTTTAGGAATAATAAACCTGAGGATATATTCATTAAGATATTTTCATTTGTAGAAATTTAACTGCAACCATTCTGGAGTTACAAGATGAGTCGTTAGGACAAAGGAGGTAATTTGTTTAGTGTATTCTTGTATGAACCAGCTAACGTTTGTACTTTATGTAAAGTGGTATTCTCATTAATAATTTATGATACAGAGCCACAGTATACACTGGCATGCAAAAATTAAGGACGAGACAGTTTTTCAAATGTAACGTTGTGCAGAAGTGCTCCACATCGACTCAAATCATACCATAAGATCCCCAAGATGAAGGAATATGGGACAAGTGAGCAAAACCGTACAAACAAGAAATCCAAAGGATACAAAGGTACTTTATTGAAAAGGTAGCTTCCAGTGACTTTTGGTTCTCCAAGGCAAATTATAAAATTTTCTGACAATCAACAAATACAACACAGAAACTTTAATACAGTTTTTTTATGAGTGAACACAGCATCTTACCATAACAATTTGTGAAATGTGAGCCACATCTGTAGCCTCATTGAGCACGACGTTGTAACATGGTGTATCTTTCAACCATAGGGCGATTTTGTAAACTATAAAATTACTGCAAATGGAAATAATTTCATTTGGGATAGTTTTACTAATGTACATCACTCTGGAATGTACATTTTCTAGCTGGCGTTGAAGCATGATGTCATCAGAAGATATTCGAAACTTTAGCAATCCTAACTTGTACAAAAATCTAGCGGATAATGCTTACCTTGGCATTCCTTTCTAGCGATGGGAATGATTAGAGCTATATAATAGTCAGGATTAGAACTACTAATTGGAATTGTTTAGCAATCCTTTTAAGTTTTCCTGGTTTCCTGTGGGGTCAACATAAGCATCTGAAATACTCCCATCACTCCAACATCTAAGAAGAGGTATGTTTGGTCTTTTAAGAAATAAAATGCAATCAATGATTGGCTTGAAACTGGCCCTGTTTTCTTAAATTTGTAGATGGTGTGAAACTAATTTGTTTGAAATTTCTGATTGACTAGATAAATATCCAAGAAATGTTACCATCATGAGTAGGGTTTTCATTAACAGACATACTTATGATGATATTCCAAGTTCCAATCTTTTACAAGCAATTTAGCTTACTTTTTACAGGGTTCTTATAAAAATGATTTCAATGACATGTAGTTTCGTGTATCATTTTCTCAGTTTCCTGCTAAAAAATAAAGCATAACACTTGCTCCAGGTACTTTGTTCAGAATACACTAACCAGTGATATTGGTCAAAGTAACTTTGATTCAGATACCACCATTAACTTTTATTTTATTTTATTTATTTTCCTGTGGACTGAAAAAGGGAACTTCAAGCTTTGTAGTGCAGATGAATGGTATTCGTGTAATTGACATTTTGCATAATCATTGACAGTTGCTGCTATTACATAACAGTGTCATTTTTAGGGAGGGTCATGTGCAAGATGGTCACCAACAACTTTAACTGTGTCATATTCGTAGACAACCAAAGGGGAATAGGATTCCCCAAATGTGGTGGTAATGGCAGGAATGTTTCTATTGGGTTGTCGGAAAAGTCATGATGCATGTTAGCCATGTTTTGCAAAGGTCATTTATTGACAGAAAGAACAACGATCAATGATATAATGCCCATTTTGTTCGATAACCTTTTGCCATCTTTCAGTGAGCTGCCGAATGCCTCGTTCATAGAAGGACCCGTCTTTCGTGGTAAAAAACTGTACAAGGTGCTGATTTACAGCCTCATCTGAATTGAACGTTATACCATGCAAGGACTGTTGAAGAGAGCAAAACAAGTGGAAGTCTCACGGCACAAGGTCAGGCGAGTATGCTGGGTGTGGCAACACATCCCACCCAAGCTCCAATAATTTTTGGCAGGTGATCAACCTTGCGTGTGGTCTCACATTGTCGTGATGGAACACATCATTACGATGAACGTGCTCTGGTTGTTTCTGGACGATGAATTCGTTCAAACTGTCCAATTTCCGACAGTACACATTCGAATTCATTGTTTGGTTCCGTGGTAGGAGCTCGAAAGACATGCCACCTTTAAAATCCCACCACACTGAGACCAGAACCTTCCGCTGATGAATGTCTGCTTGGGATGTCATTTGAGGCGAAGCAGCTAGTCTGGACCAAAACCGTTTGCGCAGCACATTGTTGTACACAATCCACTTTTCCTCACCAGCTATCAGTCGCTTCAAAAAAGGATTGTTTTCCTCACGTTTAATGAGCATATCGCAGATGTTTATATGTGCCGTCAATTGAGCTTCTCTGAGTTCATGAGGAACATACACATCGAGCTTGCTTACGTATCCCAGCTTCTTCAGGTGGTCGTGAACGCTTGAATGATGGATGTGCAATGTGTGTGCAATCTCTCGTGTCATATAACATGGGTCTGACTCGATCAATGCCTTGATTTGGTCGTCATCAACCTCAGTGGACCTCCCGGACCGAGAAGCATTGTTGAGGTCAAAATCACCAGCCTGGAATTTTGCTAATCACCGTTGGCACTGATGTTCTTGTAGAGCATTATCACCATACACTTTATGCAACTGTTCACAAGCTTGACGCGCGTTCTTCCCTTTACGGAAATAAAAACAGTAAAATATGGCGAAAATGCACAGTTTGGTCTTTCATCTTCAACTTGATGTCAAATCTCCCCAAATCAACCAAATCGCTCACTATTCCTTTTAGACTGCAGCTAGAACTGGCACCTGTCAAATGCCATAGCGATAGCAGAGCTGCGCATGCCTCTAGTACTTCCAAAACCGCCCAACCGCCATCGGGTGCCAAAATACGTCATGACTTTTCTGACAACCCAATAGTTTGCTCACATTAAACAATTGAATTGTTTTACTGTCAGTAGTTTTACATTTCTTTTCAAAAAACTCGAATAAACAGTAATTAGCGACTTATTTGCTCATCTTTACTCTCCAAAACAAAATAAGAAATGAGTACAAAAAAAGTTATTTTTAAACAGTAAATGAATGCACATTGATGAATATAAGTTGTTGTTCTTATTCCAGATAATCCTTCTGTTTGTTTAAGGTTAATTGATGCATAGTTGATTGGGAAAAAGGTCCAAAACTGCAGAAAATACCCCAAGTCATTAACACTGAATGTGTAACAAAGGTTGATACTTCCCCCCCCCCATTTTGTTTGAAGAAATTTGCCAAATTTCCACTCATGGGAGAGGATACTGCCTCTTCCCTTCCTTCTAGGAATGATCACAATTTCCACCAGTGAAAGCAAAATACTAAAAATACTGTCCAGTAATGTTTCCAAACAAAGTTTTCTGTAATAAAAATGGGTTTGGATGACTAACAACATAATCTAACAGTTTTTAACCCTTAGAAAAGCATATTGTTGTGGTTCACGCGTTGCACTGCCAATCGCATTTTTTGCAACTTGTGGAAAAAAAATTGTTTTGGCGATGGATAAAAATGTTGGCAAAAATATTGGCAATTACCTTTTTTGACGATGTCCGAGCAAAAACAATATTTAAAGAGAATTGTTTTTTGTTTCTTTTTGTTGTCTTTTTCAGACATCATGTGAAATTCTGCTTAGGCAATGCCAAGAGGATATTTTAAAAATTAATATATAATATTTTAAAGGCGATCATATGTAGATTTCTCATCTTTTGATATAAACCATCAACCAATATTGCATGACTTATATGAAAATAGTTATTAGATGAAAGTTCCATAAGTAATGTGGTGCAATTTTCAACATCTGTGCTTTTTTTACACTAGGTCATTTATAACCAAGTCACAGTATACATGCAATACCCTATTTTTCAATTAATTTGAAATTTCTCCTATCAATAATTCTTTGTTTAGAAATTTTATAGGTAGTAATAATTTCAAAATTGAAAATAATTGCCTATATTTCTTTCTATTAGAATTTGGGGATCTATAACATAATATTTTGCTGCTAAATTGTAAAGAATCAATATCCTATTGTTTTTGTACTATTATAACACTATGCTTTTTACATTTCCAATGGAGCGTGAAAAAAAATTATCAATTTATATAACATTTGGTGAAAAAAAAATGAATTTGGCAAAGACTTTAAAAACCAACCACTGGTGGTCTATTGCAATAAAATTCTTGGAGTATGAAATTACACATACCATTTAAGGAGCTTTTCATTCATTATTACTTGTTATTAGTTATTATATTTAAAAATAATGTATTATTAGTTTGTGGTTATTCATTAAGTTTTTTCTGTGTCCACAGCATTAAATTTTGTAGATAGGTACACAAAAATTCTGAATGGGTATTTTGATTTTAAATGCATATTTCATGTAAAGAGCATACTTGAATGCATATTTCATGTAATAATATTTTAAATGCATACTTTGCTGCCCTAGCGGCACAGCGGTCTAAACAGTGACTTCTGATCATTTGTCCAAGATGAGTCCAGGTTCAAATCCCGGTGAGGCATGGATGCTGTGTTTTTCTTATGGCATTGGGAAGGCAGTAGCTACGGGGAGGGCGGTCGCCCTCCCAGAACTGTTATTTTAGAGGCGTAAATTTATGCTCTGGGGGATGTAAGAAATAAAAATTGTAACTATAAAAGGAAGTTACACCCTTCAGTATTTTCTTTTTAATTACTTTAATTAATCTCATACAGAATTCTATGCAGTTAACCAGGGTACAGAGTTACAAACACTGTGAGGATGTAAACATCTCATATACATGAAGGGAATTTTCCAGAACAGTGAATGGAGACATAGAAAACAATATGCCAATATACCTGACCTCCATGACTTTTCTGAACATGTCGTTGGGATGAAGAGCTAATTAATCATTTGTGCTCTGTCGCAGAAAGTTCTCTGAGCGCTTAACCCTGAACGGAATTTGTCCAAACCCTACACCCAGAACTTCTTCCTCTTGTTATGCTCCCTATCAGATACTCATTTGTTCTGCGCTGGTTTGTTTTTTGTTCGGTATTTCTGTGGAGTGTTGTTCACATAACGTTTACGCTTTCACAGTGAAAATAATTGGCAGTGAAACACGCAACACACAAATCATTCGAATAATTCTTGATGTCAACATATCACACATAAGTTACGTAAAAGTTACAAGTGGTGGGACGTTTCAGTAGCAACTTCTACCTTCATCAGATATGGAATGAAACACGTGGTACTGGCATCAGTTGTTGCCAGATTTTAAAATAGCTTTCCAAATGATAGGTATGTTAAAAGGCGAGTCTGTATTGCAGGTGTCAGGAGTAAGGAAGATTTCAATGCTTTCGTGGTACCTGAGGGCTTTCCGATTGCTGAACGGAGAAATGCGTTTAACATTTTGCCAATCGGGAATCGTGGACGTATCGCCGATGGTTAAAATTGAAAGAGAGGTGGAAGGGTAGCCTTTCTTAACATCAGCGATATGTTCCACCAATCGCTAGTTGATGCTTCGTTAAGTACTACCAATATAGTGGGTAATACCTGTGGAAGTACTGATTTCTCCACTTGCTTCTTGTAGGATGTCTATAGTAATTCCATCTTCTCCTGGAGCTTTTCCCCGCTTCATGTTCTTGATTGCATGTGCAACTTCTGCTGGGAGGACTGGAAGAACTCTGGTACTGTTACCTTCCATGATGTCTGGAGTACATGCATTATCCCTTTCATACAACTTGGAGTAGAAATCTTTCACTCTTGTCAAAATTTCGCCTCTATTTCTTGTTACAGAACCATCTTCTTTTCTCAGCGCCATAATCAGTTTTCTTCCCTTACTGAGATGTCCCTTTGCTATCTTTAGGCTTTGGTTGTTTTCAATTGCTTTCCTCACTAGTTCACAGTTGAATTTCCTTATGTCTTCAGTGATACTTTTTCGTACTGTCTTGCATAGCTCTATATATTCCACTTTGGAAGTCACATCTTCTTCCAAATTTTCACTCGATGCCTTAATGAAGGGAAGATTCCTGAGGATTGGAACAACGCTACAATGATCCTGCTACATAAAAAAGTGACATTGAGGATCTACAGACCTATCAGCCTCCTATCAGTGGTTTATAAAAACCTTCACTAAATTTCTTTCACACCGTTTGAAGGTAACACTGGACATGGCTCAACCGAGAGAACAAGCTGGATTCAGGAGTGGCTACAGAACAATAGATCATATCCACGTACTGAGAGAACTAATTGAAAAAGCGAGGGAATATGAACTTCCATTGTGCATGGCTTTTATCGATTATGAAAAAGCCTATGATTCGGTGAAACCATCAGCAGTTACAATGGCTCTGAAATCCTGCGGTATTGAAGATGCATACATTAATATTGGAAAGGGAGTGAGACAAGGTGACACCATATCTCCAAAGCTCTTTAATGCCACATTGGAAAGTGTCTTTCAATCACTGAACTGGGAAAACAAAGGGATAAAGATTAATGGAGATTATCTAACCCACCTTCGTTTTGCTGATGACATAGTCATTTTTGCAACTACCCCATCAGAGCTGCAGAGTATGATCCAGGAACTTGCTGACAAGAGTAAAGAAGTGGGATTAAAAATGAACTTTCAGAAGACAAAAGTGATGTTCAATGCTTTTACAAGAAATGAAGATTTATCAATTGATGGGGAAAAGCTGGAGGTAACCAATACCTACATTTATCTTGGACAGCAGATATCAAGTGAGGGTCACATTGATGAAGGAATTAATCGGCGTACAAAACTTGCCTGGAGAGCTTTTGGAAGAAACAGCATAATTTTCAAGAGCAATATGTCATTATGTCTTAAAAGAAAAGTGTTTAATCAATGCATCCTTCCAGCGCTTACGTATGGTGCAGAGACATGGACCTTAACTAAAAGAGACATACAAAGGCTGCAGACAACTCAAAGTAGCATGGAGAGGTGCATGCTTGGTGCAACCAGGAGAGATAAGAAGAGGAACTCGTGGATCCGAAAAATGACAAGAGTGGAAGACATCATGATCAGAGTTAAATCCCTGAAATGGCAATGGGATGGACATACTGCCAGAAGGACAGACCATCGATGGACAGCCGAAATTTTAGATTGGATTCCAAGGGACAGGAAAAGACCCAGAAGAAGACCACATGGTAGATGGGTGGGTGAAATTTGAAAGTATGCGGGAGTGACATGGAGGAGACTGGCACAAGACAGACCGTTGTGAAGGAAACTTGGGGAGATCTTCGTCCAGCAGTGGATTGATAATGGTTGACAATGATGACCTGTGGAAGTGTTTGAAGGGATAGATTAGACCCCTTGTAACTCTAGGGGTTTTTGGGATCTCTGTCTTTAAGGATAAGGTTAAGAAGATGTGGAGGTGGTTTAACAGCAATTCTGTAGCCAAAAGACTTGAAAATGAAGCAAACTTTGTGAATGAAGGTCAGGCTAAAGGGCAAAGTGCCAACAAACTGATGAGTGGTGGAAAGTTCAAGCAGTAAACTGGTAGATCTATTCTGTGGTTCAAATTTCTTAATTAGCCTATTTACTACTAAGAGGGTGGAAAGCCATGCAATTTGCCAATGTTGATGATGTCCTGATATTTCTTTTGAAGAGCAGTTGCAAATAAGGTTAGCTCTGTGGATATATATGCCTTTAAAGCAGCCAATTTGTATTTACCAAAGGTGCAGGAATGGTAAGGGATAATACTATGGGTGGCAGAAGGTTTCCTGTAAACAGAGAGACCAAGTGAGAAGTCTGGGTTGATGTTGATATCCAGAAAACTAATGGTTTCTGGATGTTAACATCAACAGATTCTGTTGTTTTGACCAAGGACTTCATCCAGAAACTCCCTTCATCCATCAATTATCAACATTTCTTGTACACTTTCTACGTGGATTCATTATTTCCTTCTGTTCTTTTTTTTTTTTTTTTCCTGCCTACATGCTCATGGTCAATATACTAATGGAGCACCAAGAACTTCCTAGGGAACTTATCAAAGATTTTTATGACTGTTTTGATTCATTAGAAAAGTATTTCTGTTTTGTATACAACTGTATCTCCTACCAATAAAAACAAGGCATACCAATAGGTTCTCCTCTTTCCCCCTTACTTGCTGAAATTTATTTGCAGAATATTGGAAAATAAATCGTTGCCCTATCGCACTTAAAACCCTCCTTTTGGTTATGGTATGTTGATGACACCTTCATCATTTGGCCACACCAGAAACACTCTCTGTTTGAACTTATGCCCTCTATAACTTCCAAATTCCCTCATATAAGATTCTCGTCTCAAGAACAGGTGGACAACAATATTAGTTTTCTGGATGTTAACATCAACCCAGACTTCTCACTTGGTCTCTCTGTTTACAGAAACCTTCTGCCACCCATAATATCATCTCTTACCATTCCTGCACCTTTGGTAAATACAAATTGGCTGCTTTAAAGGCATATATATCCACAGAGCTAACCTTATTTGCAACTGCTCTTCAAAAGAAATATCAGGACATCATCAACATTGGCAAATTGCATGGCTTTCCACCCCTCTTTGTAGTAAATAGGCTAATTAAGAAATTTGAACCACAGAATAGATCTACCAGTTTACTGCTTGAACTTTCCACCACTCATCAGTTTGTTGGCACTTTGCCCTTTAGCCTGACCTTCATTCACAAAGTTTGCTTCATTTTCAAGTCTTTTGGCTACAGAACTGCTGTTAAACCACCTCCATATCTTCTTAACCTGATCCTTAAAGACTGAGATCCCAATAAACCCCCAGAGTTACAAGGGGTCTACTCTATCCCTGTCAACACTCCCACTACATTGGTAGTACTTACCGAAGCATCAATCAACGATTGGTGGAACATATCACTGATGTTAAGAAATGCAACCCGTTAACCTCCCTTTCAATTTTAACCATCAGCGATACGTCCGCGATTTCAGATTGGCAAAATCTTAAACGCATCGCTCCGCTCAGTAATCGGAAAGCCCTCAGGTACCGAGAAAGCATTGAAATCTTGAGCTGCCGATGGCTTAGTGGTTAGCGAGTCAGACTATCAACGCAAAGTCCTCAGGTTCGAACCTGTGCTGATCTTTCAGAGATGGTGTGATTTACTAACAATCGCTGAATATCCGCCGTGCATCGGACGAGCACGTTAAGTGACGGCCCCCAAGCTGGACCCACTGGTTAAATGGGTATCCTTTCCTATTCCCCCTGAAATTCTCTCACCCCTCTATGTGCAACATCGTACTTGTACGGTGGCACCATCTACTATACTCTAATCTCACTACAAACTGTTCTGTCAAAGTCGCTAGACTTGCTCTCATTCCTTCCATTTCAGTGTCCAGCCCAAAAGGCGATCTCGCTGTAGGTGGCTGGGACCTAAAACTCTACTCACTGTGGACGGAAGTCCTACAAGAAAATGACAAATACTGTGTGCATTGAAATCTTCCTTACTCCTAACAACTGCAATACAGACTCACCTTTTAACATACCTATCATTTGGGAAGCTACTTTGAAATCTAGCAACAACTGATGCTAATACCACGTGTTTCATTCCATGGCTGATGAAGGTAGAAGTTCCTACCGAAACGCCCCAAGAATTATTCTAATGTTTATGCTTTACTATGCATTTACAATCTGTGGTTCTAGGGTATTTACCTAGTTTTTACATTTTTAATCAAATTTTGTCGAAAAACCTGAAGTGTGATTTTTGAACGATCGTAATACTTTCCTATGACGACGGCGTGTGAGAAAGTAAAAACCACGTATTATTTGAGTGGAACTCGAGAGGGTGTCATTTTTATCTTGAAGAAGCGTAAGTTGAAGTCTAGCCCTCCTAGATAAGAAAAGCTTGCTACAGGCCTAGGCACCGGCTTTCTCCCATCCCTGGAACAAGTGCCCCAAAATTAGGAACAGGTAACTATAGCCTATCAAGTTACTCATAATGGTCATTAAGATCCCCCCCCCCGCACCACCAAAGAGTGGAGACTTGAATGAATATTTTACTTAAATGCATATTTTACTGTTTTTAATGCATGTAATCCAATCTCCACTCATAAGTTACATTTCTCTATACTTACTTATGGTTTATGTACTTTATGTAATGCATGATGCAGTTTTCTATTGGGTTGTCGGAAAAGTCATGACATTTTTGCCATGTCGTGCAAAGGTCATTTATTGGTAGAAAGAACAAAGATCAATCAATGATATAACACCCATTTTGTTCCAAAGATCAATCAATGATATAACACCCGTTTTGTTCGATAACCTTTTGCCATCTTTCAGTGAGCTGCAGAATGCCTCGTTCATAGAAGGACCTGTTTTTCGTGGCGAAAAACTGTACATGGTGCTGATTTACAGCCTCATCTGAATTGAACGTTATACCACGCAAGGACTGTTGAAAAGAGCGAAACAAAGTGGAAGTCTCACGGCGCAAGGTCAGGCGAGTATGCTGGGTGTGGCAACACATCCCACCCAAGCTCCAATAATTTTTGGCGGGTGATCAAATTTGTGTGTGGTCTCGCGTTGTCATGATGGGACACAACAATTTTACGATGAACGAGCTCTGGACGTTTCTGGATGATGGATTCGTTCAAACTGTCCAATTGCCGACAGTACACATTCGAACCGATTGTTTGGTTTCGTGGTAGGAGCTCGAAAAACACACCTTTAAAATCCCACTACACAGAGACCAGAACCTTCCGCTGATGAATGTCTGCTTTGGATGTTGTTTGAGGCGAAGCAGCACATCGGGACCAAGACCGTTTTCGCAGCACATTGTTGCACACATTCCACTTTTCGTCACCAGTTTTCAGTCGCTTAAAAAAAGGATCGTTTTCCACACATTTAATGAGCATATCGCAGATGTTTATATGTGCCGTCAATTGAGCTTCTTTGAGTTCATGAGGAACCCACACATCGAGCTTGCTTACGTATCCCAGCTTCTTCAGGTGGTTGTGAACGCTTGAATGATGGATGTACAATGTGTCTGCAATCTCTCGTGTCGTGTAACGTGGGTTTGACTCGATCAATGCCTTGATTTGGTCGTCATCAACCTCGGTGGACCTCCCGGACCGAGAAGCATTGTTGAGGTCAAAACCACCAGCACAGAACTTTGCAATCCACCATTGGCACTGACTTTCTCGTAGAGCATTATCACCTTACACTTTATGCAACTTTTCACAAGCTTGACGTGCATTCTTCCCTTTACGGAAGTAAAACTGTAAAATATGGCGAAATTGCAGTTTGGTCTTTCATCTTCAACTTGATATCAAATCTCCTCAAATGAACCAAATCGCTCACTATTCCTTTTAGACTGCAGCTAGAACTGGCACCTGTCGAATGCCATAGCGATAACAGCTACGCGTGCCTCTAATAATTCCAAAACTGCCCAACCGCCATTGGGTGCCAAAATACGTCACGACTTTTCCTACAACCCAATATGTTCTCTTTCTTTGTTATAGATCAATCGAAATATGGATGTCCATCAGTTATGAAATTAAGATTCAAAACATGTGTTCTTGCAGTTCCTATTTGATGCCCCATGCATTACTGCAGTGATTCTTATGACCGTGTGGCCCTCTTCTGAGTGAAATATTTTTTTCATGACCCCCATTCACATTATAGCAGTTTTATATTAGCAGGCAAGGTGGCATTCTCGAGTATAGGTATTCGTGTGTAGGTATTTGGGGAATAGTGCTTTGGCGAAGGAAAAGTTCTTGTCCACTGCAAAAACAGAAACTGGATTCATTCTAATGTGTTGCACTAATTATGGAGAAAATGGCTATCAATGCTAGGACAGATGTAAAGCCTATATATTCTAAGACACAACTAAGCTTGCAAAATTTAAAACAAGAGCTGTTAGATTATTTTCCAGAAGTAACCCATAAGAGCAACGATAATTACAGATGGATACTGAATCCGTTTTTGGAAAACTCCATAGAATTGGCAACAGTTCCAACAAACATGAAAAAAAAAAAAACTGGTTGAAATGTCTGCACATGGAATGTTAAAACTTGGATTTTACAGAGGGTAATAAAAAAAAATTTAAAAAGAAAGCAAAAATACCCAGAGTTTACAACCAATGCTTTAAAATTTGCGGTACTTGCGTATTAACCCAAGGACCTCAACAGAGACCCGTGATGATCATTGTTCCGAACTTCGTTATGGACTCATGACGTCACGTGAGAACTTCATTTGATATATCATTCGATTCTTTGTTTCTCAAAGGGCCACGGGTGGCCTAGTGGTCAACGTTATTGCCCGCCACGGAGAAGACCTCGGGTCTAATCCCAGGTAGGTACAAACGCTCGAACCACTAAATATCCGCCATGCGTCGGATGGGCACGTTAAGCCGTTGGACCCAGCTAATTTGAAGGTGTACGGATTCTTCCTCCCCCTTTCTGCTTCGCTTCTGTGCCACTTTCCTATTGGGCAATTTAGCCCAAATCTCCCAACTTTCTATTTCTAAGGGTTGTTGTTTAAGACCTGGGGTCAGACACTCCCTTCCTAAAATCCTTTACATATGATCTGATCTGATCTTTGTTTCTCGTTTTTAGTTTGTTTCGCATTCTGTGTGCTTTAATCATTAATTGCTAATGCTGTTTAACTATGTTTTTGCCATTTTGTGGAAATATGATGAAAATTTGGGATCTAAACACTGAGGAACCCATCCTTTGTTTTGCATTCTGTATGTTTCAATCGTTAATTGCTAATGCTGTTTAAGTAAGTTATATTGAACTGTTTGACTTTTGTATGTGTAATTTAGACAGTATATGTTTACTTTTGTAGGTGGTTTTTTTTTTTTTTTTGATTGCAGGTTTAACAACCACCGTGAGCAACTCAATGGGCTATAAGCAGTCGCCCGTCCCTAATTTTGGGTCACTGGCTCCAGGGAAGGGAGAGAGCCAGTGCCGTAAGACAAACACAACATCCATGCCTCACCAGGATTCGAACCCGGACCCCTTTCGGACGAACGATCAGAGGCCATTGCTTAGACCACTGTGTCACCGGGGCAGCGCGTAATTTAGGCAGTATATGTTTACTTTTGTATGTGCAATTTAGGCAGTATATGTTTACTTTTGTATGTGTAATTTAGGCAGTATATGTTTCTTTTTTTTTTATATTAAACTGTTTCACTCTTGTACGTGTACTTGCCATGGTTAGATTTGCGCCAAAATCGGTCTCTGCTGAAGTCCTTGGTTTAATATGCAAGTACCAAAGTTTTTACACCATTTATAACATCGTATCTATGCAAGCTAAATTTTCCGTCTACGGCTACAATTAAAACAGAAACTGACTTGAACTTGAAAATGGTTATCAAAACTGTGTCAAATTCAAAGCCAAGATTTGAGATCCTTAAAAAAAAAAAAAAACACATGCATCACACTCACAAGGTGACAAACATTATTCCACTAAAATTAAATGAATAAATATTTTTACCAGAGCATTTTTCTTATCTATGTTGAATTCTTTTACCTTTGTAACCCCCTTGAAATCTATAGTGACCCACACTTTGGGAAACACTACATTGCTATATCTAACCCTATGAACCATAACAACTGCATTATACTTAAGGCCCTTCAGGTTTCACAGACAATGTTCCCTTCAAGTTTCATAAATAAAATTAATATTTACACAATTGAAATTTGCAGCGCAATGTATACAACTCACCAGGGGCGGCAGAAAGTGAAGTTCGTTGACCGGGCCCGAAATTTCGAATCATGGTGCACTCCCTCACTTCCTGGAACAAACAGGAGAAAAACAACCCCTATGGAGCTTTGTTGGGGATAAGGACAGCCTAGAGGAACTTTCAAAGGCACATCACAACAATCGCACATAAACCAAGTAAAAAAAAAAAAAATCTTGGCTGAAATTGACCGGGCCTTGGCGGTTCCGCCGCCACTGCAACTTACTACACTTTTTTTACTAGAATGAATGAATTCGTACACCTTCAAATTAGCAGCTGTTCATCGTGGCATTGCCACAATTCTATTATTATAAAATACATGCAATAATTTCTATCATTGCAGGCCATTTACACCATTGCATGGGCTATTATCATAGCATCAAAGAACATATGCAACAACGAATTTTTTCTTAATGTCACAGCTGTTCCAATCACATAAATTATTTTTTAAATTATTATTTGGTAGCACAAGCAATTGGCCCAATCGTTCTTTATAATTTAGTGTTATTTAATTTGCCTTGTTGCCCATCTTAAATAAAATAGTGAGAAAAACATGAGCATTTGATTTTTCACATTTTATATTTATGGGGAGAGTATTGTTGATAACACGAGTTGTTTAAACATGCATATAAAATTTGCAGGCATGATTTCTTATGCGAGACGTGATTTGTTAGTTAGCAGGCCTGCTCCCAACGTCTAGCATCCCTAGTTTTCTTCTAAACACAGAATTTGAATTCTGAATGCAAAATACTATCTTCGTGTTTATCGATGTTCTATATTTTAGCTTCCAAACACCCAGAAACTACTGATCACCCTTAATTCATAAGACAGCTTTTTACTGCAGAATATCGGTAACTGTATACTAACCAAGAAAGATAATCTACAATTCTGCTTTGGCTTCAAATTAGAATGTTTCCTTCTCTTAGCTTCACTTTTGACATCTTCGTTTTCGTAACAAGACTGGACAATTTCATATGTAAGAACCCTGTTATCACCGGCATACGATGTACATACAAAAGGAGGACAACTTGCGATTTGAAAGTTAGTAAAATCTCGCCTAAACGAATAAAACTGGCCGATTATTTCGACTTCCATGAAGACACTGTCTCGTACATCATAAAGAGCGAATAAAATATACAACGGAGACAACTTTCGGATCGAGTATCGACTGCTTCATTACGAATACACACAAATAAGCCAAAGCCAAAGTCTTTAGCAGTGTTGCCAACTCATTCATTCTGGAAGTCTCCAAATCAACCATAAAAAGTCTCCAAAAGTGAAAAAAAGTCCCTAAAAATCAGATTTTTTATTATGCTAAATTTTCGTACGTATGTGTGCGCCATTTAAAATTTAATGACACATTGTTATTTTTATTATCTATGTGATACTTTAAATTAATAATGTAAAAAGAAGTGAGTGTGACGCCTTGGTTACTTAATAGCGATGGGTGGGGGATAGAACACGATAGGCTGCAAGAAACAAAGCGAGTATAGGTAAGAAGTCACCCATCTCTAATTTAAGTCCACTATTTCCAGGGAAGACAGAGAACCAGTGCCGAAAGACAAACACAACATTCATGCCTCACTGAGATTTGAACCCGGACCCAACTCGGGTGAATGGTAATATGGCTTCAATAGTACACAAACTTAGGGGGGATACAGAAACAATTTTTAAATGGTAAAGAAGGCCAGCTAAAAATATTTAGTATATAAAGCATGGTGAGCTAGTAAATTACAGCGTTGAAAATGAAATTGTTTCTTTCAAAAGCAAACGTTTTTTCCAGTTATGTGTTACTGTTACTTTGATTTATATTACACAAAACTTTTGTTTTAATGATAAAATGTTTCTGCGAGTGGATACACTGTAGTAAGCCCCACCTACATCACACGGCTGAAGCTATATTCCTTAGACAGGAAGTGTGATATATATATATATATATATCACACTTCCTGTCTAAGGAATCCCAGGCAAACTCATCGAGCATCGGTAAGCTTTCTGTTACTCATGGAAGCAAAGACAGGCCGCCCCGGTGGCGCAGTGGTCTAAGGCGTTGGCCTCTGATCATTCGTCCGTAAGGGGTCCGGGTTCGAATCCCGGTCAGGCATGGATGTTGTGTTTGTCTTACGGCACTGGCTCTCTCCCTTCCCTGGAACCAGTGACCCTAAATTAGGGACGGGCGACTGCTTATAGCCCATTTGAGTCGCTCACGGTGGTCGTTAAATCTCCAATCAAAAAAAAAAAAAAAAAAAAAAAAAAAAACAAAGACGGGAAGGAAAGGGGATTACATTCTACAAGCATTAAAACACACAGTTATGGCTATTAGATCTGCGTAAGGCGAAGAATATATTTTTCCTGATTCAAAAACCGTATTTAAAATGCTTAAACTGTAAATGAAAGAAATCGGTGAAATTGTTTAAACAAAACAAAATCCCCTAAAAAAAGTCGCTAATCCCAAACTAATGTTTTTGTCGGTAACTCCAATTTAGAATCCCCTAAATTCAGCGACATTCTCCCCAAATTGGCAACACTGGTCTTTATATATAATTTAGGGATGTGCGATAGACCAAATAAAACTATCGATAAACTATCGACTGGTTTGTAGAAACTCTCGACAAACAATCGACAGTTTTTGTAACACATCGAAACTATCGATAGTTTTCACGAATAGTTTTCACGAATAATTTTCTCCTTCAGTTTTTCAAAGCGCTAGTTCAAATTTACCGTTTTTGTGTCACAGTTCTTCACGTTTACTTTACTTTTTCTGCTTTTTTCCTGTTCGATTTTTTAAATTGTCGATTAACGGAGATGGCGACGTTTTCTAAAAGAAGAAAAAGTAATGTGTGGGAATTTTTCGAGCAGGTTAGTTTAACACAGGTAAAATGTAAGATTTGCGAAAAGCAAATTTCATATTCGCGAAATACCTCAAACTTGTGGGACCACATTAAACGTAAGCACAGAAGCATGTACACCAGTAGTATTGCACCCGATGTTCAGGTACTGAATGATCTTCAATTAAACAGTGAAGTGCCATCAGTTTCTGGGCAATTTAACGAAACTCATTCCAGAGCAAGGCAACCCACAATCTTTGAAACTTTGACCCAGCAGCAAGCAATGACACCTACTGGAGCAGGGTCTCAACGAATAACTGATACTTTGCTGTTTTTTATAGCAAAAGATGCCTTACCCCTGGATGTAGTATCTGGGGAAGGTTTTAAAACATTTGTTAAGGAACTGAATCCCAGGTACAAGGTGCCCTCTCGCAAAACCATCACATTATTGGATAAGAAATATGAGCTGATAAAAATTGGTTTATCTAAGAGACTGGAGGAATCCAAGTGGTTGTGTCTCACAACAGACATATGGACTGATATAAATAGCAAGAGTTATATTGGTGTTACTGCACATTTCATTACCAAATGTAATGCTCAAAGTATGGATTTGGCTGTAAAGCCTCTTAAAGCACCACATACCTCAGAGAACATTGAAAGTGCTCTTCGGGAGGTTATGAATGAATGGCACATCACTAATGAGAAAGTTGTTTGCTGTGTCACTGATGGTGGTGCAAACATTGTGAAAGCAGCTCAGCAGATGTTTTCACAACACAGGCATTTACACTGTGTGGCACATTTGCTAAATCTAGTTGCAGTAGACTCTCTGAATGCTATAGAAATTATAAAAAACTTATTAGGAGAAGTAAAAAGGACAGTTACTTTTTTCAAGCATAGTGCAAGTGCAACAGAAAAGCTCCATGCTGAGCAAATGAAGGATGGTGTCGCTGAAGGGCAAACACTAAAACTTACTCAAGAAGTAGGCACCCGTTGGAATAGTACTTTCTATATGTTAGAGAGATTTATACAATTATATGGCTACATAGCAACTGTTTTAACTGTTGTGGATGGACCACCGATCTTGCACAAGAGCCAGATTGATGAATTAAAGAGCATCATGTTAGTTTTAAAGCCTGTGGAAGAAGTGACAAGGGAAATATCTTCACAAAATCATGTAATTGTGAGTGCTTTAATTCCCTTGTTGCGCTGTTGCAAAAAGGCAATTCAAAATGTACCAGTTGCACATGGTGCAGAATTGTTAAAGAAAACATTGCTCGAAAATTTCACTAGACGTTTTGGGGCAGTTGAAAATGTAAAATGCATTGCCATAGCAACAATCTTGGATCCAAGATTTAAGCGATTGCATTTTGAGAATGTTTTGTTCTGCTCACGTGCAATTACTGGCCTTAATTCTTTGTTGCATGAACATGAGAAGGCTACTGAAACACCTGTGTCACCTGTACAAAGCACAGACAGCATATGGGCTTTTCATGACAATCTGGTCAGCACAAATTGTTCAAGCAGTGACACTATGGGTGGCATAAGTGTTTCCTTGAGGCAATATCTGCAACTTCCAGTTATAGATCGCAATGAAAACCCATTGTTGTTCTGGGAAAGGAATAAATATGTATATCCTGGGCTCTATGATCTTGCACAAAAATATTTGTGCATTGTTGGAACTTCAGTTCCATCTGAAAGGCTCTTCTCAAAGTCTGGTAATGTGATGACAGCAAAACGTAACAGACTTCATCCCAAACGGCTAGAGAAGCTGGTTATCATGGCAAATTGTAGTCATCTGGAATGGCAAGAAAAGTAAACATAACAGATATTACATATAAATTTGGGAAATAGTACATATGTAAAATACCTAAAATTTCAAAGTTGTTTTAAAAAAGATACAAACATGCCAAACCTCTTATGATATCAAATAAGCAGAATAGTTTGAAACAACAGGCATCATGCAACATTAACTATGTGAAAAGTAAGTAAAAATACACAAAGTTTTGTATAGTAATTAAATTCATATAAGCAGAAGCTCTTGACTGAGCTATAGTTTTGATCACCTGCGATCAACTGAATCAAAGCACTGGTTGCCAGAAGTACTACTTGAATTGGCGATGCAGAAACAATTTTCAGATTTTAGTAGATAGATCTACATAAATGGAATTTGGTGAGCGATACATGAATTGCAGTTCGTAGTCACCAATATTTCAATACTTTCTTGAAAACATAGAGTTGCTTTCTTTATAAAGGTGTCGAGTTTTTTTTATTTTATTTTTTCTTTCCAAAGGGGAGGGGACTGCAGAAATGCCTTCAAGGTTTGGTGCTGATAACCCTATTTTTGAAAGACCATTTAACACATCCTGTTTGTTCTCACACAGGCTTGTGTTGATGTTTTGGTATATTCCCAGTGCATTCCACCACTACTCACAAATTTATTGTTTTAAAATACTAATTGTGCCAGGATTGTCTGCAACAGTGAATCATCCTTCAAACAAGAAGTTGCTACAATTAAGAAAATTTCTGAAGCCCATCAATACCCACCATCTATAATAAACAAAATTCTCTATGATTTCCACATGAAAAACTTCCAACTCTTACACTAACACTAAAATAGAACCCTATTTATTGGTTCAGTCCCTTAGCATTGTTCATTTTCTTATAAGATCTGTAAACTCTCCAGGGCCCATCTTCTTAACCTGTTATTATAAAGTGTCTGCTAAAAAAACAGAGATCCTGTTCTATCCCTAGACACCCCTAAAGTTTATGCCATACCTATTTCATCCCCCTCAGGACTCAGTATACCTTGGTGACTCGTACTGAAGCATCAACACAAGACTGTGTGAACATAAACAGTATGTGCCCAGATGATCTTCCAAAAACAGCATTATCATTACTAACTGAAGACATTTCTGCAGTCCCCTTGGGGAAAAAATTACCTCCTTTATGAACAAAGTATTTCTACATTTTCAAGAAAGTATTGAATTGAAATATTGCTAGCCAAAAACTGCAATTCAGATATCCCTCACCAAATCCCACTTATTTGGATGTCTCCTAAAATCTGGCAACCAGTCCTCTGATTCTGTTGAGGGTGATCAAGACCATACATAGCATGGTCAAAAACTGCTGTTTATATGAATTACTAGACATAAACTCAGTGTATTTTCTTAATTCTCAGGAAATATGCAAAATTTAATCATAGTTTAAACCACTGCAGTAAATAGAGTAATTGTTAAAAGGATTACATAAAAATTGAAAACTCATTGTTAATACAATCCCTGGAAATGTATGTAGTGAGAATAATTATTTTGATGAGATCATATCTTAATCACATGAAACGATAACTTTATGGAATTGGTTGTTCTAAATCAGAGTTATAAATTCAGAATTTTTGTCTGTCAGTACGAATCCTGGCACACACTTTCCACAGCTCCATTTTCATTAAATTCCTGACCAAGTCCTGGCTCCATGATGTTTTCTTGGGAAAGGGAAGCAAAATGTTTTCATTATATATGGCTAACTGATATTATTTCTATTTTGCCAGCTTTCTCCAAAGTTTGAATTCAAAAGGTTACCTGCTGGCAGTGTGCCTAAAAGAAAGCCTTTTTGAGTAAATTTCTATAATTTCACTCCCAGATGTACTATCTACTGTGGATTTCTTTACTTATGTGGGCAGTGTAAGTTTCTTAGACTGAATTTGCAAAATTCTTGATTATGCATTTTTAAGTTTTCTCAACTTGCTACCTACCATAGGGTTAATATTTGATAAAAGAAAAAAAGTGTTATAAAACCCAAAAATATTTCTCAGATAAATTGTTCACATCATAACCTTTTTTTATAATAATGGTCAATGTTTTCATTTCAGAGCACTCTCAAAATTCGCTTTATTCGTTACAAAAATACATGAAACACAGTCACGCCAGCAACACAGGCAGTGTGATGGAAGGCAGAAAATAAAACATGAAATGGTAAATACAATGAAGTGTATGTACAAAGGTTGATGATAATAATTACAGTGAATGCTGTAGAACCAGCAGTAGCTTAAGGGAGTAGACCAGTGAAACACGACACTGCAGGAACAGTTCAAAACATGTAGGAAGAAGATGCGGTGGAAGTCTCTGAAACACAATGCGTATGAAAGTCCATGCTGGTACATAGAGAATACAAACTCAGTAAATATGTAACTTCGTTTTCTGTTCATGTGAACTCATTATAGGTAAAAGAAACTTATACAGTTTATCAAACATCACTAACCTACACAAAGGAGATCAGGATCCAGTATGCTTTGATGTAATATTTATTCAAAGTAGTTCACTGTAACCCACAGTAAGCATTTTAGCTATTTAGAAGACAAAAAAATAACAACACAACATGCATTAAGTTTTGTGGTAAAGCCGACAACACATCATCATGACTAAATAACCTAACATGCTCACAGCTCTTCTATACTACAGTGAAACTTGTTCGTCTGGTATAATATGGTCTTACCCAGCAAGGCTGTAGCCAGGAAAGGGCCAAGATGAGCAAAGCCTGAGCTGGGTTTCCTTTTGCCCAACCTAGTGACTCACTAGAGGCGTAAGGGTGGGAAAAATTGACCTGGCCACAGATCAAGAGAAGGTGCAAAAATTACTGCTTGCAATCTGCTTTAATTTATAATTGAAACTTCACCAGTTTCGGGTACACTTACAGTTAAATTTTCTTTCTCGAAATGTTAAGAGGATGCTATTTGCTTACATTCAGAAATGAAGACGTATGACGATGATTGGCAAAACACGTAACAATATTAACAAATAAAGGTAACTTGATCACGCTAGTTACGTTAAATGAAAACTTTTACAAAAGGCTCGTAAGTTGGAAGCTTTCAACCTTATCTTAGGTCTAATATGGTCTTACCCAGCAAGGCTGTAGCCAGGAAAGGGCCAAAATGAGCAAAGCCTGAGCTGGGTTTCCTTTTGCCCAATAAGGTCGAAAGCTTCCAACTTACGAACTTTTTGTAAAAGTTTTCATTTAACGTAACTAGTGTGATCAAGTTACCTTCATTTGTAAATGAAGACGTAGTTGTACAGTTCGTCTAACTAAAGTAGAACCACAGCTTTTGTTCATAAGAATGGTGCCCGCTGTTTTTCTTTAGTTGGATGGATAAGATAAGGATGTCATTCACATTGAAGATTCTCTCGGGGATATTCGATCATTATTGTGGCTACGAGCCATGACTGCCTGATAATTTCGGCCCATTTGATGTGAAATTGAAAACCCGAACTCCGAAACATATATATATATATATATCATCACCATTATCAACCCATTGCTGGATGAAGGTTCCCCAGAGTTTATTCCACAACTGTCTGCCTTGAGCCTATCTTCTCCATGTTACTCTGGCATGCTTTTGAATTTCATCCATCCATTTCCTGTGTGGTCTTCTGGATCCTTTTCTGTCCCTTGGAAACCAGTCTAAAATTTCAGTTGTCCATCGGTAGTCTGTTTTTCTTGCAGCATGTCCAGCCCATTGCCATTTCACGGATTCTACCCTGATCACAATGTCTTCCACTCTTGTATATATATATATATATATACTTAAGAGCAAAACTGAAGACTAAGGAAAAAATTTTAGAATTTAAAATGAAGGGTGCAAAATAACCTGAAAATCAAAACGCGCAACGCAGCAGTTTTGAAAATTCAGAATTCACATTCTATAAAGAAGATACCTAAGCAAAAAAATACATATATAATTTTGACTCACACCTAATACAACATAGAAAAGGTTATGTATCTACCTGTGTGAGTAAAAGGAGAAAAGATAAAAAAATAAAATAAAACAACTGAATGTAGAAGGTGTCGAGAATACTGAGCCTTGGCTTTATCAAGGACCAGCAAAAACTCTGCATTTTCTCACTTCCACAAAGACCTAGTTGGAAATGGGTTTCTGCAAGGCCATAGATGCAAGTAACATTCCCACCTAAAATAGTTTAAAAAATATATATATAAGTCATGTCCTCCGTAGAGTAGCATGACCTAGCACTAGTTAACAATTTCGCTTGCATCCATTAACCTTCATGGCCCGACCCATGCTCTTCATCTGTTACAATTAAACAGAGAGAAGAAGATTAAAGAGAACTCAAGCTGTGAGAGTGACATAATAAATAGAAATGATTTTCAGCTATAACGAAAATCCAAGTTCGTTTGAGAGAGAATTTAAACCTGAAAAATAATGCAAAAGAAATCCAAATTTTACATTGCAATTAAAAAAGGAAATGTCAATTTATAACGAACAGATTTTTGAAAGAAAACTTGAGTCTAAAACCCCCTACTCTACAACTTATGACAGCACGAAAACGAGAATAAGTTAAAGATAATAATTAACTAAAGGAAACTTTGTGAAAGTTATATACCTTAAACAGTTAGTTGCAATATGTACAAAGTATTTCAGCAGTGATTTAAGTGCATAATTAATTAGTTATTAAGAACTTAACTACTTTGAAAAAACAGCGCATAGACAGCGCATAGAAAAGGAACAAGCTTAGCCCTCTTCTGTTCCTAGGTACCCCAAAAGACGCTCAAAGTTACAAAGAAAAGTAAGAGTTAAAACCCGCATAAATGTTAACAGACAAACCAATGCTTAAAGGCTGAAAAGCTAAAAAACGACAGAGAAAAGGTACATAAAGTACAAACATTGAACTTATAAAACCTAGAACCCAAAAACAAGGAAGAGAGCTTACCTCTTGTGTGACAAAAACTTTTCTCCTCACAAGAGGAGAACATGGCTGACCCCTTCCGCCACTCCCTAGACGCTGGGGGGCAGTGAGGGTGGGGCTGATGGCCTCCTCATACAGCAAGAAACCAACGCGCTGGAGATTTTAACCAGAGAAAAAAATATATAAACTTAAGACTGTGGATCTGTATGATCAGAATGAGCAGAATTAACTCTCCAGAATACATGAGAAATATTATAAAATACACGAGCAGTTTATTTAATAATCTTTGCATGTATTAAATCACCTTAGTGAGCTTCTATAGATTAATCAGAATCTTATTAATTATAATGTTGGTTTTACTATTTTTAGTACAGCTATCCTAGTGATGAATAACTAGTTTTCTTTTTTTATTTGTTTTTATTTTCTTTTATAAACAGATTTTTAAGCTTTTTTGTGATTTTCTTTATATTATTTAATTTTTTGTTTTAATAGGACCGTCATATCCATAGCACTAAGGTTCCTTTAGGTAGTTAATAGGCATCCTCTAGCCAACTTCCTTACGGCTTTGATTGGTCAGAATCATATTATTAACTGTGTAGAAAATTAAAGCAGATCTGCCAACCTTACTCTATTATTCAGAATAATTTTTCTTAAAGTTCTTTTGATGAAAGAAGAAGGAATTTCGTTCTCTAGAAAACTTTCTAATAGTATATTAATGTGGTAATTGAAATCCAAATTGTTGCTGCAAATTCTTGAAATTCTTAGGACCTGAGAAATTAGTACATTCTCAATTACTTTGGTTGAAATGTTATTATTCCAGTGTAGATATTTAATTACTTTGAAAGGAAAATTAACTCTTTTATCAAAGAGGCTAATAGATGGGTTACCTCTGTTGAGCTTAATGCTTAAGTCTAGGAACTCAAGTTCCTGATTACTGTGGTTGGTTTTACATAAGTTAAGAGAGCTAGGATAGATATTATCAAAATCACTCTCTATAACTTCTGAATTATTGATACACAGCAGATCATCAATATATCTAAAAGTGTAAAGGTAGTTATCTGAGCAGGTGGGGTGATTTTTAATGAATTTATATTCCTTAAAGAACAGGAATAGATTAGCAATATTTGTGGACGTTGATGTTCCCATTGGAATACCGTTCACTTGCTTATAGAGTGTATTATTATATAAGATATGGTTATTTTTTATGCAGCAATTGAGATAAGAGTTCCAAGTTCCTACATCAACAAATTGGTTAAGTTTAAATTCTGCATACAGCTCTTTAAAGGTAGTGATTATATCTGATAGAGGCAGATTAGTATATAGGTTTTCAAAATCATAACTATTAATATCTAGGGGACAAACTTTGAGTATAGTAGAAATTACTTCTGCATTATTATTAATTATCCAAAAATCTCTGTACATCAAGTTAGAACAGTTTCTAATGTGTTTCAAAACCTTCTTTAAGACATCTTCAAAAGCAAGATCTATTTTCTTTTTATGACTCCTTACTCCACTAGCTATGAACCTGAACTTCACAGGATCCTTATGAAACTTAACCGTTGCAAAAAGAAATGGAAATTCAGGCCCATATCTTCTAGTTTGTGGAATTTTAAGTTTCTTGAAGAAAAATTATATATATATATTAATGAGTTCAGTCCAACCACAGATAAATTACAATCCTAATACAGAACCCAATAACAACATCCCTAAACTCCTAACAAGAGGGAATATCCTTCAAAAATCAAATAACCCCCCCCCCCCACTTCATCACCACAAAAAACATTTTTTAATAATATATAACTGTACACCAGATCACTCATCAGGGAAAGACATTTGGTACTCTGGGGTAGAGGTTCAGGTTCATTCATGAGAGTGCTAAATTTTGAAGCCAATAGTTAGATATCTTAATTAATTTCTTAAAAATATCTCTTTCATGCACTCTGTCTTCCCTACCTTATGCACTCTGTCTTCACTACAGTTTCATATTATTATTAAAAAATGTTTGGTTTCTTTTGGTGGTGAAGAAGGGGAGGAGGAGAAGGGGGTTATTTGATTTTTGAAGGATATTCCCTCTTGTTAGGAGTTTAGGGATGTTGCTATTGGATTCTGTATTACGATTGTAATTTATCTATGGTTGAACTCATTAATATGCTGATTATGTTTGAAACCTGCAGCATGGTGTGGTTTTGCAGAAATCATATTACATTTGTTTGCAAGTTACAGGTTACAGTTTTTTAAGTTAAGTGATATATATAATGTTTTGGAGTTCGGATCAAGTACTGTATATACATATATAGATATGCATTTGTAGAAAATAGAAAGACAGATTGGGGCGCAATATTTTGCGGTTTACCCCGGGCGCAGAAATCCCTAGATACGCTTCTGTGACTCTCACTACAGTCCACTTCCACAGCTGTTTTATATCCTCTGCCCGACCTCAGTCATCAACTGCCTCCTCTAATTCCTCTGTCTGGCTATGGCCCTGTTACCCAGGTCTGTAATGTGAAACAATATGAGTTGAAAAATCTAGATAAATATTATAAGTACCCATATAAGTTGCACAGAGTGATAGGAGATGAAAACTTCCAACTACCATGAATTAGTTTCCATTTTTAAAAATATTGCCTTAAAAAATGTGTCAGGATAAAGCAGAAATATCAGAAAAAAATATTCCTCTGGCTTAACTTGTACTAATTGCTATGCAGGAAAGCTGCAAAGCATAATTTATCATTTCATCATTTTTTTCCCCTACAAATGGTGGTTATCTGTTAGATTGCTTGTTTCACATATATTGTATATATATATGTACGTATTTGGTGTTGAAATTGTCTGTTTGATTTATAATAACTCTGCATATATTGCATATCTCATTATCAATCCACTGTTTGATGGTCTCCCCAAGTTTCTTCCACAATGGTCTATTTTGTTCCAATCTCCTCCATGTCATGCCCGCATGCATTTGAAATTCATCCGCCTATCTCCTGTGTGGTCTTTTCCTATCCCTTGGAATCTAGTCTAGAATTTCGGTTGTCCTTCAGTGGTCTATTCCTTTGGCAATATGTCCAGCCCATTAGTATTTCAGGAATTTTACTCAGATCATAGTGCCACCCATTCTTGTCACTTTCCTGATCCAAAAGTTCCTCTTATCTTGCCTGGTTACATCACACATGCATCTTTCTATGCTACTTTTAGTTGCTGCAGCCTTTGTATGTGTGTTTTAGTCAAGTCCAAGTCTCTACTCCATATATAAGAACTGAAAGGATGCATTGATTAAACACTTCTCTTTTAAGAATAATAGTAATTAGCATATTGCTCTTGAGAAATGTGTTTCTTCCAAAAGCTGTCCAACCAAGTTATATAAACCGATTAATTTCTTCATCAATGTGACCCTTGCATAATACCTGTTGCCCAAGGTAAATGCAATCATTATCAGTCCACTGCTAAATGAAAGCAAGGCCATCTAGAAAACATAAGCCCATAACATTAGAGAGATAAGTTCTCTCTCCTTTTGATGTTGCACAGAAACCATGGCTACCAATTGGTTTCCAACGCTGTCATGTGTGGCGTCAAACACGACACCAACGCATCAGTCCGTGTAATATGAGAGTGACATCATAAACGGAAGGAACTCATCTCTCAAATGTCATGGCCTTGTGTTTTCTATACGGCCTTGACTAAAGTCTTCCACAACTGTCTATCTTGAGCCAGTTGCCTCCATTTCCCTCCGGCATGCTTTCAAATTTCACCCACCCATCTTCCATGTGGTCTTCTGTCTTTGGTATTCAGCCTGATGTTTCAGTTATCTATTGGTGGTCAGTTCTATAATATATATGTGTGTGTATTATGGACAATATCTATAGAACTGCCACCGATAAATAACTGGATGAAATATTAGACTGGATACCGAAGGACAGAAGAAGAGCACAGGGAAGATGGGTGGTTGAAATTCAAAAGCATACCAAAGTAATATGGAGCAGAGTGGCTCAACACAGCTTCAGAAGAGACTTGGGGAATCTTTCATTCAGCAGTTGATTGATAATGGTTAACAGTGATGATGATGTTAGTTTTATATTGATTATTGGTTAAAAAGAAATAAAGTAATGTCAGTTTCAAGTCAATGACAGATCTCAGAACATTTGATTACAATAAGCTCTACAGTGAATGTATGGCCCTGTAGAAGTTACCCTTCATTCCGTGAATTATGTAAATCTGATTTGGCATCACATCATATTTTGAAATTTGGTGTCTAGACCATATCTCCTGTTTCATAAGCATCAAAAAAAAATTCTGATTTTTCACAGTGCTTTATATTTTTTATACTAACTATTTTCTGCTAAGAACAAATTATTTGAATATGATCAGTTGGATTGTAAGTAAAATTCTAGCAATTCAATACATTTTTTCATGTCATTTGCAAATGTATGTCTTATGCATTGTAATAAAAAATATTGTACAAATTGTCACACTTTGCAGTGTTGTGATGTAATGTGGGTTTCATATCATTATCACATTTTGAAATATGATTTCTTGATATAAGTTTCATTTCTTATGTATTAAAATGAACAAAGCATTTGATTTCTCCCACATTTTGCATTTTTATATTGCTACATTTTCTGCTGAGAATAAGTAATTAGTTGTTTATTTAAAGATATATTTTGTTTGGTACAATCATCCAAACCATAAATAAATTGTTTGTAATTGAATATGATTTTCTTACTTTTCATGTAATTTACACTGTATGCCTTTAGTGTTGTAATTGAAAAAATCTTATAAATTGTCACAGTGTTGTGATGAACCACCAGCATAGTGCAGTTGCTTAAGTCACTATGCACTGTCTGGGAGGCACTTTCTGACGGGTGTTCAAATCCCGGTCCTGCCGGCTTTCTGGTCTTTGTTTTCCACAGACTCCCTGTGTTTGGGGACCTGAATGTGTGGATGGTTCCCTGTGAAGTTGTCCCTTGGTCCTCCAGGTGTGTGTGAGGGGGGATGTTGGACGTGGGGTTAATGTTACGAAATCTCACAAAAATGCTCATTGAAAAAGCCAGGGCCCACACAAGGCTGTCAATTCATTGAAGAAGTGTGTTGAAATCTGCGGTATTTAATCTCACTATTGAATTCTAAAATTTGATTTCCTGATATCAAAGTTTTAAACTTTTTAAATATAATGTCCTTATTTTTCATATCATTTGCAATGTATGCCTTTTGTACAGTAACTAAAATATAAAAAAAAAGTCCATGTTGTGATGAAATGTGTGCTTTGAATCTCTTGTTATCATGTTCTAAAGTTTGATCCTTCATTCCTTATATATTATATCAAAATTTGTAACTACAGTCACAAATTGTATATGTTTTTAGTGCAATGTTATGATTTATGGGAGTGAAAAAAACATTTTATTACTGTTGCATCTGTTACTCACATTTAAAATAGTATTGCTCATAGTTTTAGAAGACATGATATTTGGTCACAGAATGTAATGTACAGTGACAACTAGAATTCATTCCTTTTTATTAAAGCAAACAGTATTTGAATTTCTCCAAAATGTGTTTTCATATTGCTACCTTTCTGCTGAGGAGAACATTTAGATGTGGTCTTCTGTCTTTTGGTATTCAGTCTGATGTTTCAGTTATCTATTGGTGGTCACTTTCTGCTGAGGAGAACATTTAAAGTTTATTTTAAGTGTTAGTGTTGTTTGGTACAGATTGTAAACAAAATTTTAATATTTTTCAATTTACTTCCGATATTGGAGGTTATATTATTTAACGTGCATTAATGCATTTGAATTTTTGAACTTCACTTTTAGTTGGTAAAGTTCGATGAACACTTATCGCACGTGGGGCTTGGCTTTCAATTCATATTTCCGTTATGTGGATGCGGCACGGGGGTTTTTCATTTGGCCACGGGTCCGCTTTTTTTTTTTTTTTCCGTTGGAATTTATTTTGCCTCATCACCAAATGAGTTTTTTTTCCTTTGCGGCGTCCTCATTTACTTCAATATTTATTCATACCCGAGTACTTTCGGTAATACTCCTTTACCGTCTTCGAGGGGACGTTTTGCTCCGACTAGCACGGACCGTGTCAGCTGGGCATTTCGGTGGTTCTCGCGGGCTGCATTTTGTGTTGTAATGGAAAAGAAAGCAAAAATTTATACTTCACAGTATAGGTAAAATTTGTAAATTCGGTATGTTATCCATTTTGATTATACTGCTCATCTGTTAAATAAAAATATGAACTGTCACATTTTAGCTTTTAATTATAAGTAAGGGTAGTAAACATGAAAACTTCCTAGTATTGACATTTTACTTGATTATAATGATGAGTACAGTTGCTGCGGGTGCGCATTGGCTTTGCTTTGTAATAAAATCATGTAAACAATGAGAAAATTTTCTTTGCACAAGTGTACTCACTATTTGACCTTGATCAGTAGTTGAACGTCACAGAAAGAGGGAAAGCAGGTTCTCAAAGAATGGTCGTATTAATATAAAGTAAGCTGATGACAAAAAAGCAAATAACTATATACAGAATATATATATAAGCATAATAAAGGTTACATGTAAATTTTCAAAACAGCTTTTGAAATTCCAAAGCACCTGAGGCTACATAAAAGAAAAATCAAAAACATACAAAATTGAAAGCAGTAGCAACTGATTTGGAGAAATCAAAAGAACAGATCTAACAACCAACTGGGAGAAAAGAAAGAGGAATGTAGAACTATGGCAAGATGCTATCTATGGTTTCATCAAGAGCTAGGCACAGATAACACCTCATACCTCTGTAAAGACCAACAAGTGTGGATTTTGCATCATCCAGTCTGCTACAAAAACAGCAAATGATAAACAGAAAATGCAAATAAAAAATTAAAATAAAATTAACCTACTCCAAAACAACTAAAAAACCCCCACAGATAACCTTCCCCACCCCCCAAAAAAATTTAGGAGAAAATATAAAGCACCCAAAAAACAAAAACTATGTCTATGTGTGTATATATATGTTTCCCAACTGTTAAGGAAGTTTTTTCAAATTTCTGCTTTTTTTTTTTTTTTTTTTTTTTTTTTGGTTTCAACAAATATAGAAGACTTGGGTGTCATGCATCCAAATTTTTATAGTTCTGGTTGAAAAATTGTAGAAATGCAAATACCATGTTGCGCTAGCACTCATTTGCATTTCCTCAACAATAACAGCTACCTTCCTTGATATATCTGCCACTGGTTGATGGACTGTAGCCACAGTTGTTTCTCACCAAAAATATTTTTTCCCAACATGCTTGATTCCATTAATGCCATAATCAATGAAAAATAGCTTGAAAAGTGGAAGTTGGTGAAATCAACATGGCACTGTAAAAAACATTTCTGCAGCAGATAAGATTTTTCAAGTGTTTTATTCATTTAAAAAACTGAAATGGCATCTTGAATACTTCATAAGTGTTCACAGAAAGTAAAAAGATTGACTTCAGTTTGGCCGCCCCGGTGACGCAGTGGTCTAAGCGATAGCCTCTGATCATTCGTCCGTAAGGGGTCCGGGTTCGAATCCCGGTCAGGCATGGATGTTGTGTTTGTCTTACGGCACTGGCTCTCTCCCTTCCCTGGAACCAGTGACCCTAAATTAGGGACGGGCGACTGCTTATAGCCCATTGAGTTGCTCACAGTGGTCGTTAAACCTCCAATCAAAAAAAAAACTTCAGTTTGCTCTATTTTTAATGTATGTCAGTAATATTAATCTTATGTATTAAAGTGATTAAGTACAAAAAGCATTCATGCTATGGTACAATATTAAGAAGTTTTGTGTTTGGAATTATTATGCAGATTTGGTGTTAAAATGGGTTTTTGAAATATAATGACCATCTTAGTGGTATACTAGTCTGCTGGATCTGTGTTTTGAGTTCTGAATGAGGCATGAGTAGTATGTTTGTCTTTCTCTTTCTGCCTTCCATGGAACCAAGTGCCTTAAATTAGGGACAGACAACTGCTTATAACCAATGGATATGCTCGTGGTGATTGTCACACAACACACACACACACACAAATGGTAAACTTACAAATATGAGATATTTTTATTTCCACCTGAAAAGCATTTTTTATTTTACAGAGCAGCTTCTTGTACTTGTGATCCATATTGAAAACAATGTTGCCTGATACAAGTGGACTGATCCAGAGTGATGTACATTTTTGGGTTACTTAATAACCACTGCAGAAGGTATCACTTTGCTATGATTGGTCAAAAAGAAAAAATTGGTATAAAAATTACTGTGGCAAAACTTTTTTTTTTTTTTTTTGAATTTTCTAAAGAAACTGTCAGTATGGAATTCAATGGCTGGGGCAAACAATTCCGTGCTGTAACAAAAAAGCAGCACAATAGAAACAACTTCACTGCTGTGATGGTGCAGTGGTCTAAGTGCTGGCTTGTGATCATTCATTGAAGATAGGTTTGGGTTTGAATCCCAGTGAGACATGGATGTTGTGTTCATCTTACAGCACTGGCTTTCTCTCACTCTCTTACCTAAAACCTGTAGCCCTATATTAGGAATAGACAACTGCTTATAGTCCATTAAGTTGCTTATGGTTGTCAAAACACCAACAAGTAAAAAATATATACAGTTTGCGACAAGTAAGAAATATGAGATCAATGAACTTATACCAAATTACTGAAAACATGACTGCCCTGTTGGTGACAGACTAAAAAAATCATAATTAGTATCTAAAGTGTACTATACAGATGATAAAACTATACACACTCTCCACCATTTTCTGAAAAACCATGAAAATGACAGCAAATTAAATGATTTAATTGAACCCATGCATTAAATATCAAACCTTTCATTCAAAGTAGCAAAAAGGATTTAATCACTACACTGGCATCTATTCAATGCCAGCAAACATTATCCTCTGAAGGCAAAAGAAATCTTATAAAGAATTATTATCTTCATGTATAAAAATTAAGCAATTGAAATTGTATAATCATATGTATATACTGTATATTTGTTCAGCATGTATATGATCAGCCACAAATGTTATTTGCAAACAAGTTAATATGGCAATAGCATGTAAGCCTAAAATAAATCAACATATACGTCTTCCTTTTTTAAGTTGCAAAGTAAAAGGATGCAAATGTAAGCCTGCCGCCCCGGTGGCGCAGTGGTCTAAGGCGCTGGCCTCTGATCATTTGTCCGTAAGGGGTCCGGGTTCGAATCCCGGCAGGCATGGATGTTGTGTTTGTCTTACGGCACTGGCTCTCTCCCTTCCCTGGAACCAGTGACTCTAAATTAGGGACGGGCGACTGCTTATAGCCCATTGAGTTCCTCACGGTGGTCGTTAAACCTCCAATAAAAAAAATGTAAGCCTGAATTCCAGCAAATGAGACATCAATAACACACCATTGGTTTGTAAAGAAATGTAGGACCACAAAAGGCTCAGAAGAATATTTCTGAACTCATCCGAGTGAACAGGTTTAAAATGGTCATTCAGCACTAATTGAAGGTTTTGTTACAAGGAATCTCTGTGCATATGAAGAAGATGCTGTAACAAGAGACTGTATGAATGAATCTAAACTAGGTATTGATTATCTTGCATATAATTGAGAAACGAACCTCCCTGAAGATAGAATTCTTCACAAATGCATGGAAACCAATACAGGAACCGTGGGTTTGATTCTTGCTCCAGTGCAATGTAATCTTCAAGTTTTCTAAACTACATGGACACGGTGAAATTACGGCACTTTTGTGCCACCAATAATATTGGGCAAAGGGCATCGTGTTTTATTCCTAAATGACAAAACAGGCACATTGTTCAAAGTCACACGTTCTCAGTTCTTCCAAGAAACGTAACTATGTTTAAGGCAAAACGTGCTTCCAACATTCTCGCCGGGAATTAGGAACTGGCGTATTAAAAGGGAGGCGGCTTTAACGAAGCTCCCGAAGTGAATGAATCTTAAATACATGCGAAATCAAAACTCCCACCTCACAAACAGGATCAGGATCTATATCATCATCAACCATTATCAATCCACGGCTTGACGAAGGTCTTCGCAAGTTTCTTCCACAACGGTCTGTCTTGTGCCAGTCTCTTCCATGTTACTCCCGCATACTTTCGAATTTCATCCACCCATCTCCCATGAGGTCGGGTCTTTTCCTGTCCCTTGAAATCCAGTCTAAAATTTCGGTTGCCCATCGATGGTCTGTCCTTCTGGCAATATATCCAGCCCATTGTCATTCCAGGGATTTTACTCTGATCATGATGTCTTCCACTCTTGTCATTTTTCTGATCCACAAGTTCCTCTTCTTATCTCTCCTGGTTACACCAAGCATGCACCTCTCCATGCCTCTTTGACTTGTCTGCAGCCTTTGTAGGTCCCTTTTAGTTGAGGTACACGCCGATTAATTTCTTCATATATATATAATCATCAAGCATTATCAATCCATTGCTGGATGAAGGTCTCCTCAAGTTTCTTCCACAATTGTCTGTCTTGAGCCTATCTTCTCCATGTCACACACATATATATATACATATATATTATTACTTCTTCAAGTATGAATACTAAAAAAAGTATGGCTATACTACTTGGATTTAGGTAGTATAGATACTAAAAAGTATTGCTATACTACTTGGAGTTAAGTAGTATAGGCTGTAGCCATACTTATGGACTTGTCTTAAGCCACTGACACCAGGGAAGGCAGAGAGCTAGTGCTGCAAGATTAAAAAACACACTCGTGTCTTACCGGGATTCGAGGCCGGACGAATGGCCACAAGCCAGTGCTTAGACCACTGCATTACCAGGGGCCAGGGCGGCACCGGATGTTGTGCTTGTCTTACTGCTTTGTCTCTACATTATCTGGAACCAATATGAGCCTAAATTCGGGACTGGCAACTGCTTACAGCACATAAAGTTACTCACAGTGATCATTCCCCCCACCCTCCTACATAAAAAAACCATACACACACGTCTACAGCTTGATATTTTGGGCATTTTTCCAGATACCAAGTGTCATTTTCAGTGAGTATTTTTTTTCTGCAGGCATTGTTTCAGGGATTTCTGCCGGTCATTTATGGCAAACTATATCGGTGTTTTCAAAATTCAGAACCATTCGATAGCTAATTTCACTGCATACTAAATGTCGTGTTTTAGAAATGGGAAATTCTTTTTTCGATAGTTGGGCTCATTGTGTGTGAAACTATCGTTTATTTATTTATCGTTATTATTTTCTGAATGCGCAACTATTCCACAATAGATCTCATCGTAAAACCATCAATGTTCTTGAATTGCGTAGTCTTGGACACTCGACGATCGCTCTGTCACATTTAATAAATTACTTGAAAGGAAAAGATTTCATTGTCACTCAGGACAAATTATCAGCATTTCCAAAATTACGAACTATTCGACAGTTGATCTCACAGTGTGTAAAACTACCAGTGTTTTCGAAATGTAGAACCATTCGTTAGATAATTGTCGAACTATCCATACATTTTAAAATGTTCAACGTTTTAGGCAACGATTTTACAACGAATAACATGAACTGTCGATAATTAGATGGTCGATAGTTTCCAAAACCTATCGCGCAGCGTTTCAGGCAACGGTCGGTTTTGTAACGAATAACCAAGCGAATAACATGAACAGTCGATAGTTTGCAAAAACTATCGCGATACTATCAGAAGACTAAACTATTCGAAACTGGGCTGTCGATAGTGCTGCAACTATCGATAGTATCGATAGTGCGAATACTATCGCCCATCCCTAATATATATCTAATGGTATAAGGCCAAATAAGCACACAAGCTATCAAGGTTAATAGATATCTCTTTAGGTTGAGACACTTCGGAAACGAGCTGCTATTGCCTGGCGAAATGACGTCGCGCCGGAAGCAAAGCAGCGAGAGGCAAAGAGGCGAGCCCAAGAGCCATCGCTGCTACGGCTTACACTTTAGCAAGGAATGTAAATAAACGCGATGGAAAAGGTTTTCAAATACCAATAATTTCTAACTTCAAAGAATAACATATTTATCAGTGATCTGTTATTTCCTCTTTCACGAATTCATTAATTTTGAAAAAAAAAATAATAACAGCTTTTGTATAAAGAAATATGAGGGCATTGCAGTAAACAAACATATTGCTGAACTTCGTAGTTCCGTGTTCATAGGAAGTTATATTTACAAAAAGTTATTGTCAGTGCGAAAGTAAATTCTTAGAAATCCGAACTTCTTAAAGTCTAGTATTTCGATTATGATTATCAGCGCATCCGGTAGCTCCGTTAACAGGCTAAACAAACAAGAAGTAAATATGTTATTCATCATTTCATTTTTCCAAAATAAATCTTGTTGTTTACAGAATTATACTTAGTAGCCTTCAAATACAAACAAAAATTCGCAAGAAACGTTCGTTTTTTTAATTTATTTTAATAGGTGCCACAAAAGCTATCAAAAATTATATAATACTATTGCAATGGCGCGCAGAATTTAAATGAAAACAAAAATGAAACTTATCATAGTGTGCCACGGTCCATTCCTGCCTAAAACTTCCTCCCAAACTAGGCTAGCTCAAATGCACAGAAAGGGACTGCCTTATGTTAAGTTGACATGATATTAAGTTACTGACAGCACACAAAAAACAACATAATTTTTTTTAATGAATTGTTTAACTTAAAATTAGTATCTCAAATTTAATAGAATATAGCGTTTGACTATAGGTGCAGCTACTTCTTTCAATTTTTTTCTGCAAGGTAATCCAAGTAATTCTGAATTTCAGTCACGAACATAATTGTCAACAGTAAAATGTTCCGAGCAAATTCTTGCATTTTTAACTTTAAAATTATCTTTTCGTTTACATTTCAGTACCCAGAGTTTTCCCAAATCAGGATTTGCAGTAAAAGAATGTAAATAATATCCGAACCTTGAGTCTTCTTACTGTAGGATAAGCCGCCCCGGTGGCGCAGTGGTCTAAGGCGTTGGCCTCTGATCATTCGTCCGAAAGGGGTCCGGGTTCGAATCCCGTGAGGCATGGATGTTGTGTTTGTCTTACGGCACTGGCTCTCTCCCTTCCCTGGAACCAGTGACCCTAAATTAGGGACGGGCGACTGCTTATAGCCCATTGAGTTGCTCACGGTGGTCGTTAAGCCTCCAATCAAAAAAAAAATACTGTAGGATAAACATCCTGCTATTGCACATCCAGGCATACTGTGCTACACTGATATAAGACAATAATATGCACAACTGATGTTGAGAAATAGCTAACTAGTTATGAAGTATATTTACCAATTTCTAAGAACGAGTTTGCCGACCCGGTGACGCAGTGGTCTAAGGCGCTGGCCTCTGATCATTCGTCCACAAGGGGTCCGGCTTCGAATCCCGGTCAGGCATGGATGTTGTGTTTGTCTTACGGCACTGGCTCTCTCCCTTCCCTTTAACCAGTGACCCTAAATTAGGGACGGGCGACTGCTTATAGCCCAATGAGTTGCTCACGGTGGTCGTTAAACCTCCAATCAAAAAAAAACAAAAAAAAACAAGCCAAAGATGCCGTGCGGCGTCGTTTGCTCCCAGTGTAACGTCATGCGCAAATCCGAAACTGATGATGATTTTTTTTTGATTGGAGGTTTAACGACCACCGTGAGCAACTCAATGGGCTATAAGCAGTCGCCCGTCCCTAATTTAGGGTCACTGGTTAAAGGGAAGGGAGAGAGCCAGTGCCGTAAGACAAACACAACATCCATGCCTCACCGCGATTCGAACCCGGACCCCTTTCGAACGAATGATCAGAGGCCATCGCTAAGACCACTGCGCCACTGATGATGATGGTTTTTAAATCGTTTAAACAGGAGTGGTATATATATATATTTTTTTTTTGAGGTTTAACGACAACCGTGAGCAACTCCCTCCCTGGTACATGGCACCATGGTTATCGACAATGTGCTATTGGGGCGACATCTGTTTTTCAATACAATTTTGCTCACTTAGACATTTTTTTCAATTTTATTTTTGATTGGAGGTTTAGCGACCACCGTGAGCAACTCAATGGGCTATAAGCAGTCGCCCGTCCCTAATTTAGGGCCACTGGTTCCCGGGAAGGCAGAGAGCCAGCGCCATAAGACAAACACAACATCCATGCCTCACCCGATTTGAACCCGGACCCTTTTCGGACGAATGATCAGAGGCCGTCGCTTAGACCACTGCGCCACCGCGGCGGCTCACTTAGACATCTCCAAGGTTTCAGTTTTTATTGTAAGTTAGAGCGTTTAGATAGATCGATATTTTGCAAAATGTATAATAAAATAAGCACTAATCTCGGAAAGTTAGTTAAATTAAAAAAAAATTATTAAAGGGTACAAATTAGTATTCGAATTGTGCTAAATTAAATTAATATGCAAACTCATCTTGCCGTGATATTTCAATTCGAATTTTGTAGATTGGATAAAGGAAACTCCAGTCATTGATAATCCATTGTTTAAAATTAGCGCGCCATCACTTCCATATCTCAAAGTGATCACCTGCTATCATACACTATATAGCACGCAATCACTTTGACATCTCGTGAGGGTTTCAGACAGAGGGAGATCATGGTGTTTATACACTAACTACCAACAAGTAATTGGACACCTCGGCAATCGACGATATCTGCGGTCCTGATACATGTCACGGCCGCCGCCGTTAAATATCGTGTGGGAAACAACAACGCAACCAGTCGCATGCAAGATGCCACGCAGTTCGGAGCTCTCTGATTTCGAGAAAGCCGCCCCGGTGGCGCAGTGGTCCAAGACGTTGGCCTATGATCATTCGTCCGAAGGGGTCCGGGTTCGAATCCCGGTCAGGCATGGATGTTGTGTTTGTCTTACGGCACTGGCTCTCTCCCTTCCCTGGAACCAGTAGCCCTAAATTAGGGACGGGCGACTGCTTATAGCCCATTGAGTTGCTCACGGTGGTCGTTAAACCTCCAATCAAAAAAAAAAAATTTCGAGAAAGGTGTAATTGTCGGGTATCACAAAAATGGCCGATCCATACGTGACATATCCAGCGAGTTGAAGTACCCAAAATCGACAGTGGCCTACGTGATTGGCAAGTGGAAGATGAAAGGTGACTGTCGGAATGTTCCCCGACCCGGCAGACCCACAAAACTTGGGAGTTAGAGACCGACGGGTGCTGGCCAGAGAAATTCGGAAGAACCGCACCAAATCGATGTGCCACATCCACGAGGAGTTTCAACAGGCATCTGGGAGTGTTCTTTCGATGAATACCATTCATAAAGAAGCCCATCTGCTCGGTTATCATGGACGTGCTGCCGCCCACAAGCGTTTGATCACCAAGTCCAATAGCGCTGCTCGGCTAACGTGGTTCAAAGAACGTTGACAGTGGACCGTTGAACAGTGGAAACAGGTTCTCTGGAGTGACGAATCAAGGTTCACCCTCTACCGTTCGGATGGCAGGGTCTGGGTTTGGCGTCTGCATGGAGAACGCCTCCTGCCGGAATGTATTGTGCCAACTGTGAAGTACGGCGGCGGTGGAATTATGCTATGGGGGTGTTTCTCTTGGTACGGCACGGGACCCTTGGTCGTAATTCCTGCTAGACTCAACGCCTAGACCTACTGCATCATTTTGGATGACCATGCGCTTCCTACGTTGTGGCAGTTTTACGGGGTGGACCCATGTTACTTTCAGGATGACAATGCCACCTGTCATGTTACGAGGTCCTCCATGGCTTGATATGGTGACAATGGGGTTAATCGAATGGACTGGCCTGCGCAGAGCCCGGACCTTAACCATATCGAGCACCTCTGGGATGAGTTGGAGCGTCGACTTAAGGGGTGCCCCAACCGTCCGAAATCGGTGAAAGAACTGACCTCTCCGAGTGGAAGAAAATACCGCTAGCCGTCGTACAACGCCTGGTTGAGAGTATGCCCCGGAGGGTCGCAGCTGTAATCACCGCTCGTGGAGGCTCCACTAACTATTGAAGGTGAATAAACTTCGTTTTTCTTTGCTATCACAGGTGTCCAATTACTTGTTGGTAGATAGTGTGTGTATGATTCTGAAGACAGAATATTATTCTTAAATTTTTGCAGTGTAAACACTTTTTTTCTTTAACAAAATGGACCAATATGGCAACAAGTGCAACCGCCAATAGAACGTTTACCTGCAAGCGCGTGGGGAGTTGGGTTCGTGAATCGTGAGACGTGAAGTAAACATTGTAAAATCAGGACACAAGAAAACAGTTGCGTGATGGCGAGGTCGGCTGTTCTGGGTGATTTGTTTGGAAGCTTAAATACAGATGTTTGTGATATCAGTGAACTAACGCAAAGTTTAACACCACTGCATTTTGCTATTGCACATGGAAAATTGGATTTAGTACAAGGTCTGTTAGCAGATGGGTTGAATGCCAATCCCACTAAAAAGTTCGATGACTTCACACCGCTGTTCATAGCAGCAGCAAATAATAATGCTGATATTGCTTCAATTCTTATTGCGCGTGGCGCTAATGTCAATTATAAAGCCAGGCACGGTTTTACCCCTTTGTCCGTTGCATGTCAAATGGGCCATTTAAATATAGTTAACATTTTAATATCACATGGAGCAGATATACACACTAGAACAAGTAAACTAGATACACCTTTACATTTAGCTGCGTTGCGTGGTTTTGCAGGTGTGGTTGATGTACTCGTTGCTAACGGCTGCGACGTGAATGCAACAAATGATGAGCAAGCAACACCATTACATTTTGCTTGTATAAATGGCAATGTAAAATCTGTGGAGATTCTAATTACACATGGATCTGATATTAAGCACCCAGTTAAACCCAAATGTTTATTTACCCAATTCAAGAATGCCAGCCTAGGAATCACGCCATTACATTTTGCAGTGCAGTTTGGCCACGTGGGGATAATTAATTTTCTTCTTGATGCTGGTGCCGGTGTTAATGTAAGAGGGGTAGACCTGTGGACACCTCTTCATTATGCATCACGATGTGGCTTCTTGGAGGTGCTGCAGATTTTGTTGAAAGCAAACTGTGATGTGAATGCCAAGTCTGATGGAAATGTTACACCATTGCACTTAGCTTCTGAGTATAATCATGTCAGCATAGTTACATCGCTCCTTTCTGTTAAAGGAATTGAAATCAATGCAAAAACTCGTGAGAATTCCACGCCTTTGCATTTGTCAGCTGCAAACGGGCACGCAGAAGTCGTACGACTGCTACTGCAGAAAAAAGCTAATATTAATGCTAAAAGGAAAGAAGGTGTTACCCCACTTCAGCTGGCCATTCAAAAGAATCATTTAGAAGTATGCACACTTTTAATTCAAAGTGGAGCAAGTGTGAATATTACGGACAACCTGCAGTGCGCTCCTTTGCACCATGTAGCATCTAATGGGTTTTCAGCAGAAGTAGCAAGAGCCTTGATTGCTAACGGAGCAAATGTGAATGCAAAGGCAGTGCATGATAGAAGGCCTTTACATTTAGCAGCAGAATTTGGCCATGTGGAAATAGCAGATATTCTCCTTAAAAGTAATGCATATGTTAACATCACAGATGAAATGAATTGGACTCCTCTACATACTGCAGCATATCATGGCCACTTAGAAGTTGCCAAGCTGCTACTGAATGGTGGAAGCAAAGTTAGTTCTAAAACTATTAAAATGAGTACACCGCTACACTATGCAGTGTCCAATGGTCATTTGGAGATGGTCAAGTTGCTCTTGAAAAGGGGAGTAGACATTAATGCCCGTAATCAGCTTAACTGTACTCCTTTACATTGTGTAGCAGAGAAAGGTTTCGATAAAATTGCTAACGTTCTATTGGAGCATGGTGCTGACGTCACGTTAAAAGAAAGTGAAAGGGGTTACACAGTTTTACACTTTGCACTTGTTAGTAAGCAGGTTAAGGTAATCAAAACTCTTGTTTCACACGGAGCAGATGTTAATGCGAAAACAAATAAAAATCATCTTTCACCTTTACATCTGGCAGCTAAATTTTGCAATTTGGAGATTGTTATATTTCTGCTTTCAAATGGAGCATATTTTGATGCAAAGGCTGATGAATGTGCTGCACCACTGCATTTTTCAGTGTTAAGTAGTAATTCAGAGATAACCAGTTTTTTAAAACTGACCGAGAAATTATTTAAAGTAGTGAAAAGTAACCGTCCTGAAGAAGTCGAGAACTGCCTCAGGAAAGGAGCAATAGTTAACAGTAAGAGTGTTCATTTTGAAACACCTCTGCTCTGTGCTGCATGGAAAGGATATGTGGATGTAGTGAACATTTTGCTTAAGAGTGGTGCGGATGTGAATTTAACTAACGATAATAACTTGTCTCCTCTCCATTATGCAGCCAAGTTCAATCATATTGAAGTTGTGCTTTCTTTACTGAAAAATGGTGCAATGTTTGATACTGTAAGCAATAAAGGCAACAAAACACCTTTAAATCTTGCGGAAGATGCAGGAAATTTAAACATTGTTCATTTACTGCAACAAATAAGCAGATTCTTTGAAGATAGCAAAAATGGAGACTACAAGCTTGTTAAAGAAATAAAAACATTGAAAGATGAAAAAATGCTCTTGGCAGTTATGAATGCCCAAAATAATAAAAGACAGACACTGAAGCAAGTTGCTTTACTTAACAAACATAAAGACGTTGCAAGATCGTTATGCTTGATGTTAGTTAGCATAAAATTAACATAGAATTGTCACATCTCATTCAGAACATATTTTGCAATGATAAATTGAATATTTCACACTCAAATACCAGTTTTTGCAATGATCAGTTTTAAGATGTTTCATTGTTTTTGGAAGGGGATGGGGATATATTGGTTGCAGAAATACATTACCAATCAGTATGCATTATTTTTACTAGGAAACTATTGTTAAAGTTCCACCAAATGAAATCATTTTGTTACTGAACTGCATAGGTGATGGAATTGATTTTAATAATGGTATAAATTAGATTATCTTTAAAAGTACTTAATTCTTTCACAGAAAGATACATGGGCTTCTGAATTTCAGCATACAAAGTTCTGTGTACTGATTTGGTTTGTTTACATAAGGCCTGCACATATTCAGTTTCAAGACAGCAGCGTCATCTGTTAAAACAGCACTGTCACTGCATTTAATGTAGGGTGTTTGTTAGAATAATTACTTTCATGCTTATGCTAATTTTTTACACAAAAAGTACCTGGTGTATTTTGTACAGAGCAAATATATGGTAAATGTGTAGTTTGGCATCCTAAATTATTTGACCGAAAATTTCGAAAAAATAGGATATACATATATATTATAGAGTATGTAATTTGATGTAAAATGGGGGAAAAAATTCAGCTTTACAAAGCATTTTAAAGATTTTTCACTGTAAAATTTGCCTGCAAGTATGGGGATGCAAACACACTACGGTGAGCTTATTCCCAGCACCACTGAAGCATTGAAATGATCTTTGGCTCGTGCTGCGGTGGCAGTTTTATGGGAGAAAACAAGGAGACGGAGCAAGCTTCTGCATCTTAGAACAATATGCTTTGCTCTGGAAGAGTCTAAATGTACCATTATTGACTGTAGAAAGGGCATTACGACTCAGTTTTTAAGTGGATGACAAAAAATGACATAGATCTTCATTTCAGCAGGTCCACAAAATGGCTGCCACAACATGTCTGGAATTTTATCGCTTTGCTGGAGTCTTGGACGATATTGAAGCCGTGCTTTGGTGGTGGGGGGGGGGGGAAGTTCACCACAGCTTGTTTACGTTGCCATGCTTGCAGGTGAATTTTACAGTAAAAATCTTTAAAATGCGTTGTGAAGTTGAAAATTTTTATCGTTTCATATAAAATTACATACTTTAAAACATGTATATAACTTCTTCTCAAAATTTTCAGCCAAATAATTTAGGACACTAAACTACACATTTACTAAATATGCAGTAATAGTAGCACACGCCCTGTGCATCCACTCTTGTACACTGGGACATTTGGCTGCCAGGCTGATTGTTTTTTTTTTTTTTTTTATCTAATTTTTTTCCCATGTTATGCATTCATTGTTTTAAAAATATTCCATTAGAAAAAAACAAAAAAAACTCTATAAATGTTTTTTGGTGCAATGTTTTTTTTTTTTTTTTATTATTAGTGGTGGAGGTAGTTTGCCTTGTGATAGTAACTGAAGATGGTCTTCGAATTGCAAGAAACTTTCACATAGTTCCTGAGCTATGTTTTATATACACAGCTGGCCCACATCTACTGCCAATGAGCAAAGGAACTAGTTAACATAAATTGCATGTGGGTAGTTTATACAAACAAAAATAATAATTTAAACTCTGTGATAATATAAATTTCTTTTATACACAAAAATGCAGCTAGTTTTATACCAAATAAATACAGAATATTAATAAAACTCATGTTTTATTCTGTTAAACTTGACCCCATAAGTCTATTTGTTCCAATCAACTGCTGGTTTCCATTTCACATTTAGTTCTCTGCTGCTGCAAACTCGCGCAATACAAAGTTCACGAAGACCAGAACAACTGTATAGATGACTAGTGATGTTTTCTTAAACAAATGTCTTTCAAAATAATTTTTTCCTCTGTGCATGCTGAGTAATTTGATTAACTTCTCAAAAGAATGTAAATGCTACTCCATATACACACAAAAAAGTCTTGTACAATTATTCAATAATTTTCTTGAACAAAATACATTTCAGATGTCTTCCTTCCAAAATATTCCAGTCATTAGAGTATTTATTCTGTTATTCAGATAGAAATTTTGCATAAAATGCATTGCATACTAGTTTGTTTGCTCCTTGATGGTGGGTGTATGTGAACATCATGCAATGTACACTTGAACTTGGGAACTATGAGAAAATGTTTGTAATTGAAAGGCCACTCGGTAACTGATATAGTTTTGTAGCTTTCTATCAGTTATATCCTCAGCTGTGCACAGGTGTGGGTAATAACTGACACTTGTAATTAGTACTTAAAATAAAATGGGTCAACTGTATAGTTGAATTATACGGGGTGATAATTTTATCACGCAACCTGGCATTCAGTGGTGCAGAAGAGGGCATTTGGTTGTTGTAAAGGGAGAAAGTGTGCAACATGCCAGTAGATGACAGTACAATGCTCCCGAGATAGGAAGCGCAGGTGCGTGGTTAATTGCGTTACAGACTAGCAAGAAAAACGCTGTGTTTGCGGAAGTTGCTGACGGACATTACAAGATGCCATTTTCAACGGCGCAACGGGTATTTATTGTGGAAGTGTATTTTCAACAGCAATCATATGCACACGTACAGAAGCAATTTCATCAAAAGTATCTTGACGTGCCTGTACCCAACAAATAAAAAATTATTCGAGTCATCAGCCGTTTTCGAGAGACTGGGAGTGTTGGTGACAAGGAGGTTCCATGTGTTAATGGACGCCAAACTCGAAGAGGTATGGGCAGCATTACAACATTCACCGACGAAGGGTTTATGTAAACTGGCGGCACAACAACAGATGTCCTATGGGAGTGCACACAAGGCCACAAAGAAATTATGTCTCCGTGCATACCATGTCTACAAGGACTCAAAGAACCTGACGCGCACCAACGAATTGCATACTGTAGGTGGCTAATGACATTGGTGAGATGTCACAGAATAGGCCTGTTGGATAAAGTGTTTTTCAGTGATGAGGTGTATTTTCACCTTAGTGGATACGTCAACAGTCAGAACAACAGATATTGGTCGACAGGAAACCTCCATGTGTTGCACGAAACGCCGTTACATGCATCGAAAGTCGGAGTGTGGTGTGCAATTTCACGACGACAAATAGTGGATCCCATATTTTTTGACACAACCCTCAGCAGCCAGTCATACCAGGACATTATTATGCAATTTGTTGCACTTCTGGAAGCAGACGAACGTTATTGTTACCTGCAACAGGACGGGGCAACGTGTCATACGTCTTGTGACACCCTGCAGTTTCTTGATGACACGTTTGATGACTGCCTGATTTAAAAGGTTTGTGGCTTTCCAGATCACCTGATTTATCTCCACTGGATTTTTTCCTCTGGGGGTATCTCAAAGGTTGTGTATACTGACAGAATCCACATAATGTAGACGAGCTGAAGTGGCGCATTACCAGTGAGATTATGTCTATCAACTGTACGCTCCTGCGCAAGGTGGCATCCAACATGGTAGTGGCTCGCAGCTGCGGGTGGACATTTTGTACACCTCCTGTAACAAGTATGTATGTCATTTGTTGTTTGTATCTTGTTTTCCTTTTAAACCCATGATATGTCTGTATTTCACTGGTTTTCTACATATTGAACACATTCTGAGTGCTGGGTTGTGTGATAAAATGATCACCCTGTATATATTTTTTAATGCGTCCGTTTTGTAATGGCAGATATATCAGAGAGCTTGCTGATTGTATAACCGCAGAAGAAAACCCATCATTCTGTATTTCTATTGTGTAAAAGAATCTCATATTTTTTGTTTTAAAAAAAGCCTGTGTTATTGCAGCACTGAAATTATTTTTGTGTAAAAATACAGTGCTATGACATATATATATGGAAGTAGTTTCTTTGTCTCATTGTTGTTCAAGTAGTCCACAGGCCTCTGTAAACAAAACTGTTGACACATGAAATTATAATATATGATGCACTGAGATTCTGAAGTCCAGCCAAATGTTGTAAACATCTGATCATTTGTTATACTAACCATCTTAGAATTAAGTGAAAATACAGTCACCTATATTAATTTATTTACTTTTTATTTTATGTATATTAATGAAATTCTTATAAGATGGAGCTAGTTGGAAACAACAAAGTTGAAAGGGTGTTGTTAAGTCTATGTTTTCACAATTTGTTATAGTATTTGAATGAAACAAAGGGAGCTTTTCTGAATAAGAATGTTTTTTCAAGTATAGTTGAACCCACATATAATGATCTCACATAATATGAAGTTCTACATAAACCAAAGTTTTTATAGATCCCTTGAACTTCACAACCACATATTATGAACAACATTTTTAGAGAAACTGCATATATCAAAATTGAGTACATTTATTGGCAAACAAAAGAAGTTGCATGAAAATTAAAAGTTGCTGTCTTTAGCACGATATATTAAAACAATTTACCAGACCGTAAACAAATTTATACATTTTATTCAGAATCCAAAACCGTTCAATGAAAGTGACAAGTACTTTCGAAGCCACAATGGCTTCATCCTCAGGCCGACAATGACACGGTACAAGAAACAAACCAGTCAATTTGTACTGCAATACGAGGCGCATCTGTTCATGAGTTCACCAATCAGGTAGTGATGCCATCCCACTAAATCCCAATTTTTAAAGTTCAGATAGAAAAAATAATAAATAATATGTACATTATTATTATGCAAAGTCCTGAAGACCCGGTTGTGCATGTGAAGAATGAAGTGTTCGTCTCCAGGGTCTGTGAATCACAGTTGGTAGTTCTATATTGCAGCACATTTCCCCTTAAGAAAGAATACAGAGACTTTCGAACAGAAAAATTGAGCGTTTATCGACTGTAGATATTAAAATTTTAGCGTTGTCCCAGTCGGGTGTGTATCCATCCTGTTTTACTGCTACAGTGAGTGCGGTATTTATTGTATCAGTACGTAAGAAATATTTATGTTCAGACAAACGAGTATTTAAGGTCCGAAGTGTAGAGCCCACATAGTACTTTACTTCACTGTAAGAATCTTCAAGATGGATACACACCCGACTGGAACAACACTAAAATTTTAATATCTACAGTCGATAAACGCTCAATTCTTCTGTTGGAAAGTCTCTGTATTCTTTCTTACGGGGAAATGCGCTGCAATATAGAACTACCAACTGTGATTCACAGACCCTGGAGACGAACACTTCATTCTTCACATGCACAACCTGGTCTTCGGGACTTTGTATAATAATGTACATATTATTTATTATTTTTTCTATCTGAACTTTAACGATTAGGATTTAGTGGGATGGCGTCACTACCTGATTGGTGAACTCATGAACAGATGTGCCTCGTATTGCAGTACAAATTGACTGGTTTGTTTCTTGTACCGTGTCATTGTTGGCCTGAGGATGAAGCCATTGTGGCTTCGAAAGTACTTGTCACTTTCATTGAACGGTTTTGGATTGTGAATAAAATGTATAAATTTGTTTACGGTCTGGTAAATTGTTTTAATATATCATGCTAAAGACAGCAACTTTTAATTTTCATACTTCATCAGCACGAAAGAAAACTGGTATCAAAAGAAGTTGCATTCAGTTTTTGTCTTTTTCTCTTTCATCGGAAAATTAGGGATATTACGGGCTATTTACAATACCCTGTACATACAGGTTAGTTTGCATAAAGATAACAATGTTTGTATGGGGCAAGACACTTGGTTAGTGACTTTACACTAGTGATATGATTTCCAACTGGGATTTTATATTACCTCAAGGACATCACCCCACTCTTCAGTGGGTGTTGTTCAAGTAAAAAGAATGAGATTCATCACATTTTGTAAATTTAGTTGGACTTCAACTGCTCGGCAGTCTGCGCAGTGTGATTATGAAAATCGAAAAACCATAGTTTCAAGCAAGTGTAAAACTTTTAACACGTTGAGAAAATCAAAGCAATCAATTTTAGTACGAAGTGTTCAAAAATTTCATATTGTGAAAAAGTTTTGATATTCTATGAAATTCTGTTTCCACCACTTTGAAGTAACAAGGATGAATAGAAACCAAAATTCAGTGATGGCACATCAAGTGTTAAAGAATGTTTTCAAGAAGAAATTCATATATGCGGACGTAGTGGAGCAAATGCAGGAGAAGAATGGTTTTCAATCAAGACAAGAAGAAGAAATCGTTATAGAATAAAAAAAAAAAAAAAATTAAGTAGATTTGCTACTGAAAATTTAGAAAATAGTAAAGTTTATTTTGCATCTAGAGACATTTCAGCCACTGTGTTTATAGGAAGTTGAAAAACAAAACTGGTATCATAACAAGCACAAAACAAGCAGCAATTGACTTATATTTCGGACATGACATGTAAACAGTGAAACAGATATAACAGGTGAAATTTCAAACTTTTGCAGTTACTTTAAATTTTACTTTAATAATTTTTTTTGCTTATTGCAGATCTCAGTCACAATTTGATTCCTAGCTATAGCTTTTAATTGATGAGTGTTATTTCCCTTTGATTAATTGGTAAAGTTTCTGATTGACTAGGTCTAACCTGACATAATGTAAAATGCCAGAAATTGCTCTTTTTTGATCTGTCTGGTTATAAAGAAGTTCATATACAGTATATATCAAATGTTTTTAGCTCTCCTTTCAACTTCATTATGTGTGTGTTTGACTATATTTCCAGACTTTGTGTGTATCATTCTGCATTATTTGCATAGAACCTGCTCACTAGCAGTGCACCCAAGATTTCTTTAGGGGATTGGCTCAAAATGTTGAAGAATCAAATAAAAACGACCCATAGAAAACATCTCTTGAAATACTGGGAAGCGATAAAATAATCTTTTTCATATAAGTGTTTCTTGATATAACGAGGTGGAAACACGTTGAAAAAACATATTCGTCTTTAGTTAATATCCATTTAATGATAATGGTTTAACTGTTGTAACTTTTTACATGTTATTTTTCTTTTACGTCAACTGCATTTCTCGATTGGAAAATATTAGAATTAACTGCAAGAAATTTGATAAACAAAGTCATGACATGCCTTCAGGTTGTATCAGTTGTTGGGTCTAGTCGTTGGTGTGATGTCTTTCACTCGGTTCTTGAGTGTAAACTCTCCAAAATGGCAGATATATTTCTCATAGATTACAAAGTGTCAAAAAAGGGGCGGTCCTCAAGTGTACTTAGGGTTAGAATACCATTAGGTCGAGAATTCTGAAAGGCAAAATTGGGGGTGGAAATCCATTATACCAGTATAAAAATGTCTCTTTTAAGAACAATTGTTCCAAGAAGTGTAGTTATGAAAAACTAAAGACTATAATGAACATTAAGACATTAAAATACATTAGAATAGGAAGTACAAGCATGAGGCATTTTGAAATATTTCCATACGAGAAAAATGCAAGTCACCAAAAACTTTCACTGGACTAAGCTATATTGTACGATACATTTCAGCAAACTTGGTTGCCTTTGAGTCGTCTGTTCTTTCTGCAGTCCACACTGACTGTGCCATATACTCGGATCACAAATCTCTGCCTTCATGTGTTATGACTATGTCATCAATCTGCTATGTTGCCGTTCCCCATTTTTGGGGAACTCAATTGTCTTGTTATGTGGGAATCTAGGTCTGGTTGGGTGCGAAGTTTTTGCGCTGTCTGTTTCTGTCTTTTGTTTTCTTCTTCAATGAGGATTTTCAAGGGAAGCGGGGTAGGTCAACTCCACTACTAATATTGCAGTTGGTATTTTTAGTTTTTTCTGGTATTATTGCTTCGGCGTAATGAATGGTTTTCTTGGTAGGTTATTTGCAAATTATTTTGATATCTTCAAATGTTGGTACAGTATTGTACTAGAGATGTTTTGTTCCCCCGTTTTTCATATGTTAATCTTTTTTGTAATTCGCTTTTCGTGCTTCCTATATATATAAAATCTTTTTCATGTTACGATGTTTCTTCAATAATTTATAAAATATATATTTTAAAACATAAGCAAATATGTTTAAAAATAAGCAGCCAATAGCAAAGAATAAAGGACCAAGTGATACCTCATGGAGAGAGCCTAGGCCACCCCACACTGAGTGCAGCACTGATGCTCACACCAGTATGAAATGACAAAGAAAGTATTCAGTACAGAATTTTAATGATATGCACTTTTCATTAGGTAAAGGTTTTCCGATGCATTCTTTCCTTCGGATCGGCTGGTAGTAGTTTTGTAAATAGCAGAAACACCTTTGGTAATCATTGTTACCAATTTGTGAAATGAATTGCTTTAATTACTTTGTCAAAAAGGATCAGAATTTTGCTTCTTTGCACACATATCTAAACATTAGCTTACCAGCCAACTGCAATTCTGGTTTAGATATATAGCTTCTCAGTTTTTGCTTAGGAGCTTTCTAATTTTATTCTGTAGTTTGGTATGTTCTCCACTGACAGGATCAATAAAATTAGTTGAATAATTTACTATGTGATGAATAAACATGAAGAAAAGATGAAATTAGCTTCACTTAAAAAAAAGGAACTCCAGACAAAAACAAAGTTTGTAGTGCTATTATTTGACAAATTTCCTTCATAAAATATACATTTAAACAAGTTAGTAAAACCATGCAATGCATTGATTATGATACGCTTTCCAACATACCAGAATTCATTACTCAATTTATGAGGATAATGACTGTGGAATAAATCTCGCTCCTGTGGCCTGATCGCTCCTGTGGCCGAAATCGAAACATTTTTACCCCATTTCAATGATATTAAACAGAATTGGTTCAGTATACCTCCGGAACAACACGAAAACGTTTTGTCGTAATGGAAGCATCTTTACGTAAGTTATGACGCACAAGGACAATGGAATGAATCCTGCTCCTATGTCCAGACCTTTAACCCTATTTCACCCATTTTCAGTAGGGTTCGTCCCGGGAGGTCCCCTAGCACATACTAAAATTTCATCGAAATCGAACCATTTTTTATTAAAGTTATTACGCATAAGGGCAATGGAATGGATCCCTCTCCAATGTCCTGAACGACCTTTGACCCTATTTCACCCATTTTCAATAGGGTTCGTCCCCAGTTGATCCCCTATCATATACTGAAATTTCATCGAAATTGAACCATTTTTAGAAGTTATGGCGCATAAGGGCATTGGAATGGATCCAGCTCCGATGTCCTGACCTTTGACCCTATTTCACCCAATTTTCAATTGGATTCGTCCCCAGTTGATCCCCTATCATATACTGACATTTCATCGAAATCGAAGCATTTTTTCTCAAGTTATGGCGCAGGGCAATGGAATGGAGTCCCGCTCCGCTGTCCTGAACGACCTTTGACCCTATTTCACCCATTTTCAAAAGGGTTCGTCCCCAGGTGATCCCCTATCATAAACTGAAATTTCATCGAAATCGAACCATTTTTACGGAAGTTATGATCATAAGGCCAACGGAATAGATCCCGCTCCGATGTCCTGACCTTTGACCCTATTTCACCAATTTTCAATAGGGTTTGTCCCCAGGTGATCCCCTATCATATACTGAAATTTCATCCAAATCGAACCACTTTTACAAGTTATGGCGCATAAGGGCAGCGGAATGGATGCCGCTCCGATGTCCTGACCTTTGACCCTATTTCACCCATTTTCAACAGGGTTCGTCCCCAGGTGAACTCCTATCATATATGGAAATTTCATCGAAATCGAACCATTTTTACAAGTTATGGTGCATAAGGGCAACGGAATGGATCCCGCTCCGATGTCCTTACCTTTGACCCTGTTTCACCCATTTTCAACAGGGTTCGTTCCCATGCGATCCCCTATCATGTACTGAAATTTCACCGAAATTGAACCATGTTTACGCAAGTTATGATGCATAAGGGCAATGGAATGGATCCCGCTCCTATGTCGTTAGCTTTGACCCCAGTTCGCCCATTTTCAATAGGGTTCGTCCTTATGTGGTCCCTTACCACATATCAAAATTTCACTGAAATTGAACCATATTTACGCAAGTAATGACGCATAAGGGCAATGGAATGAATCCCGTTCCTATGTCGTGACCTTTGACCACATTAAGAATATGGTTCGTCCTTATGTGGTCCCTTACCACATACTAAAATTTCACTGAAATCAAACCATATTTACGCAAGTAATGACGCATAAGGGCAATGGAATGAAACCCGTTCCTATGTCGTGACCTTTGATCCCATTACCCATTAACCCCATTTTCAATAGGGTTCGTCCCCAGGTGTTTCCCTACCACATACTAAAATTTCATAGAAATCGAATGATTTTTACGCGAGTTATCGTGCGGACGGATGGACAAAGTTGGAGCATATACCCTTCTTCAACCTACGGTTGGAAAGCTTCCAGCGTAAAAAGAGTAATTAAAGCATCTAATATAGTTGAATTAAAAAAAAACAAACTTATTTTAAGTACACCAGGTCGTGAATATGCAAGGAACGCTTGTAACGTAATAAATCTGTTTATTTTCGTGGTGTAAATTTGTATAAAGATTAATCAAGGTTTCACACTCCACTGGGAGGCTTTCTCAAGGCAATGTAAACATAAATGCAGGGAATAAGAACACATTAGAAATAAAGATGATTTTTTGACAATTTTTTATATTATTTTGAAAATTATAAAGATGATTTTTTGAAAATATTATTTTATATTATTTTGAAAATAATAAAGCTGATTTATTATTATACAAGTTTCTAGTCTGCGACCTGTTTCACCTATGTAAGATATTGATGGTAAGAAGAACCCACAAAAGCAACAAGTAAAATTCACTAGAAAAATTTCTTATCACAAAGGTTTATTTGAGTCTTTAAAGAGAATTAGTAAGAAATACAATATTAGGCTAGCTCCAAGTTTAGAGAACAAAGTTAAAAATTTTTCCCTAAAATAGTTCAAAGAGAAGAAGATATTTTAAAAATGCAAGGAGTAGTTTATGAAGTAAATTGTAGTTGTGGACTATCTTACATAGGTGAAACAGGTCGCAGACTAGAAACTCGTATAGCTGAGCATAAAGCAGCTATAAAAAATTGCTCCAACAAGACTGGATTAGATAGGCATATTAGAGAAACTGGGCACAGCATGGATTGGAATTCCCTTAAAGTAATCAGTTTCCAAAGCAATTTCTAAAAAGAAAACTGAAAGAAGGAATAGAGATTGAGAAAAATCAAAATTCCATCATCAATGACTGCAAAGGATTTTCTCTGCCTAACATCTGGCAGGATTTGTTGAAAAATAACCTAAACCGTCAAGGTTAACCGTAACCGTCAAGGTAAACCGTAACCATGATAGTGATAAGTAAAAAGTGACAACAACAAGACAGCCTGAAGAAGGAGAAGAGGTTTTCTCCGAAAATTTGCTATTAATGAAAAAATTTCCTAGTAAAATTCCCATAAAAGTTTCTGTAGATTATTAATTCAATTAAACTAGGAAGCCATTTCTCAACATGAGCTTTATTCAAAGAATTAAAATATTATTTTCAAAAATCATCTTTATTTCCTGTGTGTTCTAATTTCTTGCATTTTATTTCTACATTGCTTTGAGAAAGCCTCCCAGTGGAGTGTGAAAGCTTGGCAAATCTTTATGCAAATTTATACCACGAAAATAAGCAGATTTGCTACGCTACAAGCATTCCTTGCGTATTGAAAAAAAAATTCACATTCAATTTCCAGTAAACTCCTTCCTTTGCTATTTCATGCTGGGTGTGAGCAGCAGGGCCGTAGCTAGGACCCAGACCCAGGGGGGGGGGGGGGCTGAAGGGTCAACTTGGGGAGGCTCGGTGTTACACTATAAACTAAGGTTTTCCACTAATGCATTCGCAAGTTTTTCTTTGTTGTTTTTTTTTGTTCCTTTTGTTACTTCACTAGAAAATATTTTTTCCAAGCTTTTAGTAAAAAAAAAAAATTGAAAAACGAGTGGCTGAAAGAAAATTTGTTTGATGGTGGTGGAATTGCAAGTCCTTTATTGTTGGATAAATTATACCGCCCAAAATAATTAGGGGAGTATGTGATTTTGGGGACATTATGCAAGCCAATCGTGTGATATCTTGCAGAAACGTGGAAAACGCGAGTGCAACGTAGACAGCCGAATCATGCATATCCTTACGCAAATTTGCATCTGTGACGTCAGGCGTATTCTCGGGTTTCGTCTCCAAAGATGTCACAATGAAGGGAGCCATTTGAAGACTTGGCTGTGTGCATTGTAGCCTCACCTTGGGTTGGGGAACTGCAGTTAGCACTTTTCGCTGTCTCTGATAAAGAGTTTCTGAAAGGGACCAGAGATGGAAACGGGTCACAGGGTCGACGGTTTCTTGCAGGTCAAACTGGTTGGGTCAAGGTGTTCTTGACCCCATTTTATTTCTGTTATATTTTTGAAAAGAAAACAAGTTTGAACATTTTTAAAGAACCCTTCAGAGGTCTGAAATAATACTTCAGAGCTGCAGAGTGATCTTTCAAAAGATAAAGCTGAAGTACAATGTTTTTACAAGAAACAAAGATTTATCGATCGATGGGAGAAAGTTGGAGATAACAGATAACTACATTTACCTAGGACAGCAGATATCAAGCAAGAATCACAATGATGAAGAAATTAATCGATGTATAAAACTTGGTTGGCAAGCTTTTCAAAGAAACAGTACAATTTTTAAGAGCAATATGCCATTATGTCTTACAAGAAAAGTGTTTGATCAATGCATCTTTCCAGTGCCTATGTATGGTGCAGAGACGTAGACCTTAATTAAAACAGACATACAAAGACTACAGACAACTGCAAGAAGCATGGAGAGATGCATGCTTGGTGTAACTAGGAAAGATAAGAAAAGGAACTCGTGGATAAGGAAAATGACAAAAGTGGAAGACATCGTGATCAGAACAAAATCCCTGAAATCGCAAAGGGCTGGATATGTTGCCAGAAGGACGGACAACCAATGGATAACACCAGGGGCATAAGTGTTAATTTCTGCTTCTGATGTATTTGCAGCAGCATCTGAGCTTTTGAAAACTCGACTGAAGAAATTATTTCCTGGACCTCATCGAAAAAGCTTTTTAGAATACTTTCTTCTTAAAATAATGCATGTTTTTTCCGCCAGGGGGCGTAGATGCATATCTTATATTTGTCGATATATCTGCTTCTAAGAGTCCGATTTGAAAAAAATCTTTCTTTGTCGGAGAGCATTTTCGCTGCGAAATGTTTCTCATATATATCGAATTTTTCATAAAGAACAAGTAAGCCGCTGGAGGGCGTAAGTTCACGATTCCGTTTACAGCAGTATCTGCAGGATTAAAACCCCGATTGAAAAACGTCTTCCTTCTGTCAGGTACTATTGTTTTTCATACCGTTTCCATTGACAAATTAATTCGCGTCAGAACGGATTCAAAGGACGTGCTCAATACACCCCAAAATTTGATGTCATCTTTCACGTTTTTTTCTTTTATTTTGAAATTTCCGGATTTTGTAGTAATAGATTTTTTATGAGAACAGGGCACGACAGTCTTTTTTTTTTTTTTTATTGAAGGTTTAACGACCATCATGAGCAACTCAATGGGCTATAAGCAGTCTTCCGTCCTGAATTTAGCACCACTAGTTCCAGGGAAGGGAGAGAGCCAGTGCCATAAGGCAAACACAACATCCATGCCTCACCGGGATTTGAACCCGGACCCTTCTCGGACGAATGGTCCACTGTTGTCTGGAACCGTGACATGCTAACGTTGTTATCCATACTGGCTTTGTGGTGAATTCTCGTAACTAGGCCCTAGGTAAACAAATGATACAAATCAGATTTCAATAAACTTTGGCATATGTGGTTAAAAATTATTTAAGGTATTATTTTTTAATCTGGCATACCATGAAATTCCTGGTGCAGTCAGAAATCCTGTGCAGACGTCTTCTATGGATGATTCCGGGAACTTTTCTAATAGCTTGGCTTCGCTGTAAACAGGACCTGATGACTTTCCAACCCCCACCACAACCCCTCTTCCCACAGATCCTTTTTCGTCGCATACAAGCGTTGACTTCAAAAAGGGTAAATGGTTAGTAAATGAGCATCGCATTTGCCTAAAGTCCTCTGACAAAACTGACTAACACAAAACAGCTCCCAGAAGGAATAGATTGTGTGATCGTTGCTTCAAGTAAAAAACAGCTTGTTCTTCCCTTTCACCCCCGGTCATTAAAGGTGGCAATTGATAATTGCAGTGTGCGTCTGATGTCCCCTCCCCCACTTGACGGCATTTCTCTTTTTCCTGACCCTTAGTAACACCAAGCCCTGTACGGTTGAGTGTCATTAGCACAACTGTCTCTACAGATTCACCTCGAGAAGTATTTCTTTCTTTTTTTTTTTCCTGAGTCATTTATTGTTTGTACTGTATCATATTACTCTTGCTTTTTTTAAAAGTTCAATACACAAACTTTAAATAAATAAGGTGTTTGTGCTTATAATGGAACACAAGAGTAATTTTTATAAACCACCAAAAATAAAAATTCAAAGAATTTACGACAATGTCTGTCTTCCGGGTTGGGGGGTCTTGATTGCTTTGCAGGGGAGCTGAGCCCCCTCCTGCCCCCTGCTAGCTACGGCCCTGGTGAGCAGGTTCTATGTAAATAAAGCAGAAGGATACATGTGAAGTCAGGAACTGGTTGAAAAGCTTTCTTATTCAGAATGCCACCCAAAACAAATTAACTGAAGTAAATGGATTCACATCTTCCAAATTGGTATTGTACATTGGTGTAACCCTATATTTTATCATTGAAGTAATGAAGCTTACTTTGTATTGTCATCACACAGAATCATATTTTGACTTAATGTGAAAGATGTCTATTTAATGTGTTTTGAATTATTATAGTGATTTCTAGCCTCAGGTTTTTTATGTTTTATTTTAGTGATCAATGTCTGTGTCTGACTATGAAATAGTGAAATGCTTAAAAAGAGTTTTTTATATTAACATATAAACGTTAAACATTTGCTGTTCATCACCTTGTTCTTGGTATAACCTACCTATGATATCTATGAATATGTCCAAAAATCATCCAGGGCTAATGTCCCATGTAGGCCAATTCAAATATTCCGCTGCCTTTCAACACTCAGGAATGCTGGTAGTGAAATCTTGTACTCCGTGCATGTGATAAGATGACGACTGTGACTGTCCATCTACTTCATTTTACTCTTAATTCCTTTTAATATTGTTAAGTCTTTTATCTTATGGCCGTTTATGGTGTCTTTTGTTTTAATTTTGACTTGGTCCAGTGGGAGGACCACATATCTTATCACATGCATGGAATACAAGATTTCGCCACCAGCATTCCTGAGTGTTGAAAGGCAGCAGAATATTTGACTTAGCCTACATGAGACATTTGCCGTGGATAAGTTTTGGACATATTCATAGACATTGTAGGTAGGACACTTTGAATATATGTGATTCGGAGTGTGCTGTTTATTGTGTTGATATGAATAACTTTTATGGTGCATTATGTGTGTCAATATGAATAACTTTTATGGTATGTTATATGTTGGAGGTCATGTCAGAGGGTTATGTTTATACCAAGAACATAGTGATAAACAGTAAATGTTTATACATTAATATAATAATACTTTGAGCCACATAAAGAATCTGTTCTACTCAGCATATATCTTTGTGCTAGTTTGGGTACATATTGTAATATGCTTAAAAAGAGGTGAATGTAATAATTTTCTTGCTGTTGCCAGAAGTAATTAAACCTATTTAAGTGCAAGCAGAGATTTCTTCCCTTAACAAAAGCATATACTCCACTTTGTGAGCATTATGCTAAGTCATCTTAAAGTAGTAAATTTTGTCAGTTAAAATAATAAAAAAAAATAATGGAACTTATTTCACCAGAAATATGAATTATAAAAATCATGATGTATAAAGTTTTTGCTTTTGAAAATCAGGAATTTTTAGGTGTAACTAATGTAGATAATATTTGCATATTTGGGATGAAGTTCCATCCCAAACAAATGCTTTCATGTGATTTTCAAGTTTGCATTTATCGCTCCATCATGTTTGAATACACCCAGATTGCACCCATCATAAAGCGGAAAAGGAACTTACACACACAAGAGACCAGTGGCGGCTTGTGGTAAGCTGAGATGGGGAGGGAGTCTGCATCTCAATTTTGTAGATATCACGATGTCACTTTGAAAGCTAAGTTACTGAGTCTGTGCTGATGCTGTCCATTTAATAATAATAATAATAATAATAATATATATATATATATTCTTTGAAAAATGACGAGAGTGGAAGACATCATGATCAGAGTTAAATCCCTGAAATGGCAATGGGCTGGACATACTGCCAGTAGGACAGACCATAGATGGACAGCAGAAATTTTAGATTGGATTCCAAGGGACAGGAAAAGACCCAGAAAAAGACCACATGGGAGATGGGTGGATGAAATTCGTAAATATGCGGGAGTAACATGGAGGAGACTGGCACAAGACAGACCGTTGTGGAGGAAACTTGGGGAGACCTTCGTCCAGCAGTGGATTGATAATGGTTGACAATGATGATGATGATGATTCTTTGAAAGTGCTTTTTTTTTACAAGAAATGAATATTTAGATTTTATATTTAGTAATTGATAGGGAAGATCTAGAGGTACCAATACCTAAATTAGGCAACAGATAGTAAGCGATGGCCACATTTATGAAGAAAATGATCGACATATAAAACTTGTTCGGATGCATTAATTCTTAAAAAGAAACTGATTAATCAGTGCATCCTTCCAGTTCTTACGCATGGAGCACAGACATGGACCTCAACTAAAATAGACATACAGACGTTGCAGGCAACTGAAAGAAGCATGTTGAGATGCATGTTTGATGTTACCAGGAAAGATACAAATAGGAACTCTTGGATCGGGAAAATGACAAGAGTGGAAGACATGGTCACAATTCCTGGAATTGCAATGGAAGAAAGAGCCACCAACGGAGAGTTGAAATATTGAACTGAATAGCACGGGAAAAAACAATACCCAGAAGATGACAAGAGGGAGATGGGTGCATGAAATTCGAAAGCATGAAAGAAACTGGCTAAAGGCAGACTGTTGTGGAAGAAGATACTTGGAGACTCTCATCCAACTGTGGATTGATAGTGGTTGTAAATTATATATACATGCACATACGTATATAGACTGAAGTGCCAGAAAACTGGTACAGACGAGCTTATGCAAAACACATAGCAACGTCACCTATGCACGTACTCGGTTGCGTCCGCCAGTGCGTATATAAAGCGATAGACATCCTTGCCAGCTGTCAATGCTGTTTTTGGCATGGAATGACAAGTAACGATTTAAGCGATTTTCAACGCGGTGTCATAGTTGGCGCTCATGAGATGGGCCATAGTATTTCGGAGGTCGAAAGGAAGTTCAGATTTTCACAGACGACCTTTGCAAGGGTGTACTGTGACTACAAGAATTCTGGCAAAACCTCCAACCTATGATACTAGTTTGGCCGTAAAAAGACATTGGGTGAACGTGACCATTGTTGGCTGTCAAGAATCGTTTCATGCGATAGGCGTGTTCAACACTCTCGCAGGTATCATCGGAATTCAATGCTGGAGCCTCAACAAGCATCAGCGTCCGGACTGTGCAACTTACCCTGCATGATATGGGCTTTGGGAGCTGACGCCCAACTTGAGTCCCCTTGATGGGTGCACCACACAGAGCTATGCGTCTCGCTTGGGCTCGGCAACACTGCCACTGGACGACTGGAAACAAGTAGCCTGGTCTGATGAGTTACGTTTCTAATTGTGTCAGGCAGATGGAAAGATTTGTGTGTGATGCAGACCCCATGGATTCCCCCTGTCAACAGGGAACTATACTGACTGGTGGGGGTCCGTAATGGTACCGGGTGTGTTTAGCTGGACTTCACTGGGACCCCTGGTACATCTACAAACATCTGTGACCATCCAACGCTATGTGCACATCCTTTCTGGCGAGGTACACCCGTTCATGTCCTGCATTCATACTGATGGGTTGGGCCTATTCCAACAGGGCAATGCACCTCCACACAAGTGTCAGGATGCCACATTATGGTTAGAAGAGCATTCATCTGAGTTTGTGGTGTTGCTATTCCCACCCAAGTCCCCAGATCTGAACGTGACAGAACACATTTGGGATGCCATGCAATGCGCTATCGAACACAGGAATCCGACGAGACCTCGGAATACACCCGAATTGTGGAACGCTCTGCATTGCCTACAGCAAATTTCCAGAAGCTAGTTTTGCAGTTCTGCGCTGGGGGGGGGGGGTACTAAGAATTAGACTGGTGTACCGGTTTTTCTGGCACTTCAGTGTATATATATATATATAAAACTTCATGTCTACTCCAAATCACACCACCATGAACACACAAAACAAAACAAGGAAAGAACCCTCAAACCACAGAACCACACAACAAGCAAAAGGAAACTTCAAACTTCAAAGAACCACAGCAAAAATGAATACAAAAACAAAAAGTAGTTAATAGTCAGTAACCAGATTTTATATTTAGAGGTACTGGAAGGTTTTTGTAATATTGAGCTTATTAGTCTTTCTTTATTTAATATATATATATGACAAAAAAAAATCAATGCATGTGCCAATGGCAGCGGAGACACACTCAAGGTCATGTACGCATTCTCAAATGTCTCATTGTGACCCCTAGAAATATGACAATAAATATTTTTTCTTCTGATACATGCCCTTTGGAACTTCGGCTTGATACCGACCACTGCAACTTGGATGGCGATCAAAAACATTTTGTGGAATTTTGAAGGGTCTCCCAGAATTTTGCGATGAGTTGTTGTTGTGATACTCTCACATCCACATTCTCTTTAATAAAAATGGATTGCAAACATATTCAGCCCAGTTTCAGTTTTGAAGCCATGATGACAATTTAGTGTAGAAAAATTTTTTTTTATCCAAAGTTTACCAACTTCATAAATTTTCTAAACAATGATATCTGATTAAATGTGTTCTTTTCAAAGTAATTAAGTACAATGCACTACCTCAATTGAAATGCTCAGCTTATTTTTGGGAGGGAGGGGGATGCAGCAGAAAAATAAAATGTACCTAGTGGAGTGACTTCAATGATTTTTAGTGAATAACAATTTACATGAGTTTAAAAGTGAAAATTACGCTGTGCTTGGTAAGGGAAGAAACCAATTTTGTGCAAGTATTTCGCTGCAGAAATTAGTCTCTCTCCCTTTTTTTTTTTTTCTCCCAGTTTATCCAATACTGAACTCTATTCTTAATCGCAATTTGTTCACATGCCCATTTTGACCAGAAGAGAAAATATAAGTGAAACTTTTTGCATTAGTCCTGGCAACTGAGTATTTGTTATTATCAAACACAAGTAGTCTCGAGTTTGATGGGAGTAATGTTAGAATTATTACATTGAATAAAAGCAGGAAAAAACAAAAAAATTGAAGAACAAAACAGGTTGAGTAATACTTTCAAACATACTTTATTTAATACTTTATTTCAACATTTGTCATTATTTTTAATCCATTCCCCTATTTTATTTCTTTTTCGGAAGCACAAAAGCTGTATTAATCAACAAAGCACACAGGTCCGGCGATGCATTCCCACCCAACGAGAGACTGCATTTGCGAGCAACCCTGCTAGCGAGAGCTGCCATTAATGTAGTCCCCAGGGAAGTTTTATTCAAAGGAAACGAACTGATGTGGGAATAGGCAGAGTTTCCCACATGAGTCGGTTTTAATAGCCGTCAGAGCTGCAAGCAGGACAGCTCGCCAACGTTCCTTCCGCTCCCATTGGTGTTATGCAGGAAAAACTTCCAGTTGAGTTCAGAAAACTTCAGTTGTGACGTTATGCTGGAAAAACTTACAGCGGTGTTCACAAAACTTCTCTCTCTTGGTACAGCATAAAAAAATCTGTTTTGGGTAGGGGGTGGGGTGGGGGGCTGCAGCCTGATAGCAGGAGACACCCCTGACACAGACATATCTCTAAGTTATTCTCTAAGATTCAGAGATTAGCTCTTCAAAGAAGCTCATATACCAGATTAACATTTAAATCTGATGGTGCTAGATTTTACTTACTATTGATCAGGGTTCAAAAAAATAAATAAATAAATAAATATCATGCTTTAAAAAACATTTATTTCATTTAAATCAGATTTTTTTTATTTAAATTAGATTTTTTTATTTAAATTACCGTTGTGTTTTCAGTTCAGCTTTGAAATATCTCTTCATTCTTCAATGTAAACATGAAACATAACATTCTTCTCTATGATGGACTTGATGGTATATATTTTTAAAATTTAAGTAATACTGCATAACAAATAGTGAATGAGAATGCAACAAGAAGAGAGTGGTACTTCTTAACATCATGCATTATGTTTACTCTACTGATTTATATCTACTAAACTTTTCAGTGATGTTTTGTATTAAAAAAAGTTTATTTTTCATACATTTAAAAATAAATCTGAATGTGCACAACATATGCATAAATCAGAAAAAGTGTTAGTCATTGTACTATTGGTTTAGTTTAAAAAATCTACAACTTACCAATTAAATTTGAATCATGAAAGCCTCAAAAATAATATACTGATTGAAAAACATGAATTCCTGAGTAAATTTTAAACAAATTAAAAAAAAAAAAGCAAGTGATGAGAGAAACCAATGTTAAATTTTGAGAAAATATTTCACTTCCAGCCGAAGCAAATGTTGCTGTTTGTATTCGCAAAACACCTTAAAGCACTTTCCGGTTTTTTTTTTTAATGGACTGTTTCACTATGGAAAAGGAATTCCACCAGTAAAATTTACTGCAAGCTGAGCTGCACTTTTCCTTCCATCATTGTTCCAACAAATGGTGCCAGAAGCTTAATTAGAATAGTTAAGAATGTGCCTCCATATTTTTTTTTGCTGGAAAATTGTAAAGCAACTTCTTTTTGTTCAGGTGTAATAGTCACATTTAGGGACGTAATTAGGCATTCTTACACCTGGGGCAAACCACAAAATATTGTGTCTCCCCCCAGCTGTCATTTTTTGTTTCAGGAGCAACTCCAAGGGCCATAAGCAGTCTCCTGTCCCTAAATTAGAGACGTTTGCCTCTAACCATGCGTCCGAAGTGCGTTCAGGCTCAAATCCTGAATGGGACATGGATGGTGCGTTTGTACTATGGCACTAGTTTTCTCCATCACTGGAACAAGTGGCTTTAAATTAGAAACAGGAAACTACTTATAGCTCATTGAGTAAGTTGCTCACAGTGGCAATTAAACTCCTAAGGAAAAACGACAACAAGTCAAACTTGGACTGTTTGTGCAGCCTTTCCGCAACTAGTTTGGACCTTCGGTACTGCACCAAATGGATCAAATGTAGCTTGCCATGATCCGCAGCTGCAGTAATGATAGAATATCCCTCAGAAAATTTTCGGTAATGTGAATGATATCCTTATCTTGCGATGTATTAGGTGCTTAAATTAATTCCCGCTGTTTTTGCCACAGAACGGTACAGGATAGTCTACTCAAATGACCCTTTCCCACCGTTGGGGTAACAAATGGATTCCACGGTAGAAAAATGCAGGTTCTTTCAAAGCGAACCATTTATCAAGCCATTTTCGGATATCCGCAACAAAAAGGAAGTGCTGCTCCGACAGGCCATGTTGTAGCGACTGGAACACATGGAAGTCCGAGGGAGTAAGGCAGGTGAGGTAAGACGTCCCAGCCAAGTGCCCCCAAGAGTTCCTTCACGAATTTGGCGACATGAGGTCTAGCGTTGTTGTGGAGAAGAATAACCTTGTCATGTCTTTTGGGGTATTGCTGCCGTTTCTCCGTGTGTGCACGTTTCACATCAAGTAATTAATGTTGGTACCATTCAGCATTGATGGTTTCACCGGGTTGCAGCAGCTCAGAATACCCAACACCGACTTGATCTCACCAAATGCACAGCATTACCTTCCTGCAATGGATGTCCGGTTTAGGTGTGGAGGTTGATGGTTTGCCAAGAGGAACCCATGATTTCTTGCGCTTAGGATTCTCATAACGAATCCGTTTTTTGTCGCCAGTTACTATTCGATGCAAAAACGACTTCCATTTGTGTCATTGCAGCAGCAATTCACACATGGTTTCACGTTTGGTGATGTCGCTTTCCCCATGTGGGATGCAGTTTCTGAGCTTCTGGATCATTCCCATTGCCTTTAAACGTTTGCTAACCGTTTACTCATCGACCCGTAGTGTTTCAGACAACTCGTGGAGCATCTGACATGAATCCTCGTCCAATAAGGCCTCCAATTTGCCATCTTCGAACCTTTCGGCTGCCCAGGGCGCCCTTTGTATTTCACATCATATTCGTTGGGTTTGAAGCATCGGAACCACTCTCTGCATGTTGTTTCCGATAGGGCATGTTCCCCCATAGGCCTGCACTAGCAAATGATGACTTTCCGCTGCAGATTCCTTGAGATGAAAGGTGAAAAGTAATGCTTCCCGCAAATGCTCCTCTTTTGGTACGAAACTCGACATCGTGAATGTGATACAAACTCTTGTTCTGTGGCCTCCAATCGCGTGTCACACACTGCTTCGCCCAGACTACGGACAGTACGTGCGTGCGCAAGGGAGGTCACGTGTGGCCCGGGTCACAGCACACCACTGCTGTGCTCTATTGGGCAACAGCTGGAATGAATTCAAGCACCTAATATGTACAAGAGTGCGGCGGACAACCCTACACATTTTGAGGAATAAATGTGAATTTTAGTGGCCGAAACTGGCAGCCACCCAACCTACCCTGCTCTAGTTGCACCTCTGGTCACATCCATGTTTTTTGCTTAAAGGTAAATATCAAAAAGAAAGGCCAAAAAAAAAAAAATTATCTGAAAATAAAGCTTGACCATGTCTTTTATGAAACAACTTCAATTTCTTTTAATCTAAGTTGTCATTTAATATGATTTCCAACTTTTTTCTACACTGCAACTTCCTCAGAAGTTTTGCAATCATTCCTCTGGACTCTATCAACAGCATTGGGTGTTGGTTGATATTATTGCCAATAAATCATCTGCAGTTTTCTTTATATCCAAATTAATTACCTTTTCTTTGATTTTAAATTCAATATTGCCATCTTTCTTGTTCAACACTTTTGTCATGAGCATTGGCCAGTTATTGATGTAACTTTTAAACTAATCCACGAGCTTGTTTATATGCTGCTCATTACAAATAATAGAAATTTCTAAAATATTTCACAATTTGTGTAACCTGCTGTTTGATGTTTTTTTTTTGAAATCTGTAAGTCTTTTGCTAGTAGGTTTAAAATATGAGCTGTGCAACCATATGAAATAAAAACATTTTCCCTCATTTCTTTCTTCATCTTTCTCATATTTGAAGCATTGTCCATTACAAAGCTCCTGATTTTACACTGACATTTTCTTTTCTACTGATTTCAAACTCTGCATACTAAATTTTTTTAAGGTAATCACTTGTGGGGGTGGCCAAAAGTGTCAAAACTGTCCACTTAATCGACATCATCTGAAGTTGTTACACAAGAACAAACAACTGGTTCATTATGGACATTGGAATACTATCTATACTCATGCAGACTATCTTATCTTTTAAAGACTGACAACATTTCTCTATTTCATTATCAAAAACCTCATTAACAAACAACCTGTATATACCTGTTGTGTTGATGGATATAGCATCTCTATAAGGTTCTTGAACTCCTTATTTTTAACTATACGAAATGGAGAGTTTCAAGAGTAGATCATTCGAGCAGTTTGCAGATCAAACATATTTTTTTTCTGTTCAGCTGTGGTTCATCTCACAAATGGATCCATTTTTAATTTTTTTAAACTCTTCCCTACTGTCGCAGATTTAGTGGTTGCTTTGGGTACCAATGACAGTTCTCTTTTATGTTGGGATTCCTTGGTAGATGAAGCATCATAAACTCTAACACATCTTAAATTTGTTGAAGTGCTCAGTTGAGGGACATCAGCTTTATTTGTATTAAATGAGCACAATGAGTAAATGGTTTTTCATGCATGCAACAAGTCCCTGGATCTATTTTCCCCACAGTTTGCACTTAGCATGCGAAACCTCTGCCACAGTTTTTATTTCTTTAAAATAGTACCAAATGATATCTTTTTTTCTACCAGCTGTGCTGACTCTTCAGCACTTGTCCTAAAATGTGCTAAGTACTAAGAACCTTAACCAATACAGTACAGTCACAACAGGAATAACTGAAAATGGTATTTCAGGGTTCTCACTCAAAAGTAATAAAAAAATTCCCTGACTTTTCCAGGTTCTCCAGGTGGTTTTTAAAGTTTTCCAGAGTGGCATGTCGCAAAGAATTGTTACATTTCATTTCATTCCATTCATTTTTCTCACCAAAGCACACACTTGTAAATTCCTTACATAATTTGCCTTTATAAAATTACCTGCTTTTCATTAATAACAACTAACTGTGCACATTATTTTTTGTTCCCAAGTTCCGTGAACTTTTGTGAATACTACACACATGGAATTTGTAAATACATTCCCATAGAAACAGGTCATATGTAAGAAAAAATCTGTCAGTTGAATAGTTTCAGTTTTTCTACAACACAATGCAGCTAAGCTTAATGATGGAATGGCTCTGTTCAAAGAAACACATTTCAAGAGAACCAACAGACAAAGGACTTCGATCCATCATTTGGTTGGTTCTCTTGTGAAGTGTTTCTTCAAGCAGGAGCCATTGTGCCTAATTGTTCCATGTAATAACAACTGCCTGCAGAAATTGAACAAAAGCTTAATAACTGGCAATTTTAAACATTTAATTTTGCATTTTTTTTAGAGAATAACAGAAATACTTAATATAACTGAAAGTAAGATCTACCAAATTCTAGGCAGGCAGTAATTGCAAGCAAAAGTTTGAAATCTTGAAAAAATTAGTTTTTTTGGCAAAATAAAGTATCCATTGATTTTTACAAAAAAAAAGGGGGGGGGTATTTTTCCTGAGTTTTCCCTGATTTTTGGAACCATTTTAAAATTCCCTAAGAATTCCAGGTTTTCCCTGTTTTCCAGGTTGAGTGGGAACCCTGTATTTTCAAAACAGGCATTGGTTCTTGTCTATCTGTTCTTTAACACCCTCTACTGCCACGCACTGAGATAATCCTCATGCTGAGTTCATGTACAAGAAAGGGAACACTGGTAAATGTTAAAATGTCAGATTCCTTTGGCACTGACAAAACCCAACTTATCACTTCCATGAATGGAGATTAGTAGTCCTGGAAGCCTGGGACTTTATAATCTTGTGGGAAAGGGATAAATCTCACTTTTGAAGTTCTAAAATTATTTCATGCCTTTATGGTCATCGTGAAGAACTAGCACAAAGAAAAATTCTTTGTGAAAAAAAGCACATTTACAACAAAATGTATTTTAACTTTCATGGTTAATAATAATATTTTATTTAATTTAGTTTCAGCATGAAGTTGATTTTGTTTAACTAATAACGGTGCTAAATTTATTATCTAAGTTTTCCACTGTTATTAGAGTACTATTTTCAAAATAGCATCTCAGATACTATTTTCAGAATAAGAATTCAAAATTTGAACAGACTGCAATTTTAATTTTTTATGAACTTTAAGATTTCTATGTAATTTAGTAATTTACATCAATAATTTTTATCTATGATTTAAGTTTTTGATTTAAATCAACGAATCTTGCTACTGATATAACAAACTTCTTCATTTACAGCGTTCTTTGCACACAACTGGAGCTTCATTGCCATCCATCACACATCCAGGGTGCATAACAAGTCACTTAAATTTCAACTAAAAGTAACTTTTTTTGACCAAGTCACTAAAAGTAACTTTTTTTTTCAAAAATTAACTAAAAGTCACCTCCCCTCTTTTTTTATTCTCATTAGTTGTTCTAATTTCATTTTTTTAAACCCAGATTTGATGTAATTTTATTTTACTGTTGGGTTTCTATGAAGCAAATCTGAGGGTCTAGAATGATAACCCAGGCTGTTGCAGCATTATCTCTTACAGCAGGGATTGCAAACCTCGTACCCCTTCTTTTTTTCATTCTAAATATGTTCTCTTTTTAGGTGCACTTTGAAGTGGTCTCCTTGGGGAAATATTTAAATTTTTTGTCATCTTCGTGTGTGCAGTATTTGTGCTTCTGTTCGCATTGCATTTTAGAATATATAGATACTTGCTAGAGTGTGATGGTCAGTTTCTTGCCTAACAATGGTCTGTTTTCATCTTTCAGATTTTTAGCAGAGTAGATTATTGTTGACTTCTGAAATAGTAGTTTTAGTACTGGAGGCTGACTTGTTCACTTTGACTATTAACAATGGCCGAAGTGCAATTCTAAGAAGTAGTGGCTTCTAAAAAACTGATAAGAATGGTAATCTTTATTCCAAATGGGTGAAGTTTAGTGACATTGAAGGATTTTGCATCATTTGTTACATAAAGAGGAGTGCAATCAAAGGAATTCAAGATTTGTCTCAGCATTATGCAACTAGTAAGCACAAGGCAAATGCTCAAATTAAGCTGTATAGACTAGTTCATCCATCGTGTTTTAGTGTTAACTATATTTTTAACTATGCTAAGTATGTAATTAAAGGTTTTAATTGAACTTAGCTTTTAGTGATTTCATGATTTTAATATCATGCATCGACAGACTTTTTAATTTTTTTTTTTTTTTTGGTTGGAGGTTTAACGACCACCGTGAGCAACTCAATGGGCTATAAGCAGTCGCCCGTCCCTAATTTAGGGTCACTGGTTCCAGGGAAGGGGGAGAGCCAGTGCCGTAAGACAAACACAACATCCATGCCTAACCGGGATTCGAACCAGGACCCCTTACGGACGAATGATCAGAGTCCAGTGCCTTAGACCACTGCGCCACTGGGGCGGCCTTTTTAATCTTCTTAAATATCTTACATTTGCATGACAATTAGACACATTGATTAAGCTAGAACCTTGTCAACTTTAGCTTACTGTTGTCAGTCCTGCAGAGGAAATTCCTGCTAATGAGACCACCTCTTTACTGTGTGGAACAAGCTTCATCTTACTCTGTGTCTGGTACAATAACAAAGGTAATTTGGACTTTGAAGGCTAATTTTATTTCCTAATTTTTCAGCTTCTTTATCTGACGGAATGAGGGATACATTTTAAGCTATGTTTTTTGGAGCAGTTCCTGAAAATTTTTCTATGTCTGTAGGAAAAACGAAGTACTTGATAACAGATGGTCTTGGACCATATTTCAAGGAAAAGGTCATTGAATATGTACTGCAGTCAACTTGCTACATGATTCAGTATGATGAAACTACTAATAATGCTGGGAAAAAAGAGCACCAGTTCATGTTTAGTATATTGGTTGAATTCCAGTAATTGGGTAGAGTCAGGTCACCTGGAGACACATTTTTTTCTTGGGCAAGGCAACAGGTGAAGTTCTCATCAAGATCAACTTAGGTACGACAATGGTCAGCTACCCAAACAGTCATTGCTCATGATTGGTTCAGATGGAACAAAGGCCAAATGTAAATAAAAAGTTTTCCATCTCATGAGTAAGGATATAAAATCCATGTATGGTAAGTGCCTCCCAGACTTAGGCTCTTGTATGATTCACACAGATCATAATGCCTTCCAGAAAGGCCTAGAAAAATTTGGACTGGATGTTAGTGATGTATCATTGAAATATACTGTTATTTGAAAGACTGGCCTTCCAGATGGGAGCACTTTTCCCATATCCAGTCAAAACTGTCATTGTCTAAACATATGTTTATAAAACATGTAACTTCAAGGTGGCTGACAATGACAGTAGCACACAAAAGTATCCTAGAGCAATGGGATGATCTGAGTACTTCATGAAGTTCATCCCTGAAAAAAAGTAAAAGAAAATGTGATTCCTATAGTCAAGCTTCTCGAAGTTCTTACAACAAAAGCTGAGATAAGTTTTGTAATATCTAGTGCAAAAGTTTTCACGGATATCACAGGCATGCTACAGGGAAATGAACCCCTTATACATGTCATTCACTCTAAATGAGTGAAATTGGCAAAAATCCTACACTTTAAGAAGGATGTTGTTTCTTTATCGGAAAATTTTCATGAAAGTATTGTTGAAGATAACAGCTATTTCTTACCATTTTCACAAGTTGAATGTGGCCAGGAGGCTAGTGAAAAATTTTAAAATTTAAAAGATAAGCACCCCCCTCCCCTTTTTTTCAAGAAGGGCAATCAAGATCACTACATTGCTGCCTATAAACATATTGTTATTACTACTCCTATCTGTAAGGATATTTTGAAATAATTGACTTGCTGCCATTCTGACATTATTAAGTCAGGTGACAGTAGCATGTACATTACCAATTTTGGGAAACCTCTTACCAATCAATGTTGATCCTGAGATACTGCTAGATGAATGGAAACTGTTGCAGGTAGAAGAAAAAATATCAACGCCGAAAGAAAATCAACACATCGACCCCTGCTGGAGATAATTTTTCTCAAATTATCAAAGCATAGGTGAAGTAGTGAAGGCACGTTTGCATAGATTAATAGTAAAGTCATGGCAGTGCAGATGTTGAGCAAGGGTTTTCTTTATCTGGTTGTTTGCTGGCAGAAGATCATGCTGCAATGAGATCAAGAACACTAGATGCCAAGTTCACCATCTTGTCACATTTGAAGACATATGGGAACAAACCAGAGCTGGTACCCATAGTCATCGATCTCCTTAACAAGCAAGATAAAAGAAAAGGGGGAAGAAGAAGAGAAACTGGCCAAAGGACAAGCAAAAAAGGAACTTGAAGAGAAAACTGGGATTCAAGAAATAGAAAAGTATCTTCAAAAGAAAGAGAGGAGGCTGTGAAAGGGAAAGCAGAAGACTTTTTTTTCAGAAGCTGCTAAACATATTAAAACTGCCATTAGACATAATGATACGTCTAAAGTACATTTAGCTCAAGGGATGAGAAAGGTGTGGAAAGACTTGAAAGAACAGAAAGAGACCGAGAAGCATCAAACTAAAATTGGCAAAAAGAAAACAAGTCTCATCACCCAGTTCCTTGTGAAAAACGACAAATTCTGTAGAAGAAACAAACTTGAACAGTTTGTGAAACATTAAAATTTAAATTGAAGACTTTTTTCTTTTTGTCAAAAGCCTTTGCATGAATAATTTTTGTATTAGTAATTAATAATCTTCCGTATCAGCTGTTAACAGAATTAAAAAAAAAAAAAAAAAAAAAAAGGCCAGACTACATCCAGATCAAAGCTTAAGCATAGAAGTGAGATAGATCTTTCAAGTGTCATAAGCCAACCACCTAGGCTATGACACCATTTCTTAGCCCAAAAGCCTATATATGGTTAAGTATTTGTTCATGATCTATTTTTCTCTTTTTAAGTGTTTAGAGTAGAGGACAAAATGATTAAATTTATATTTTCCTATTTTAAGAATGCCATTTTGATAGTGAGCAAGTCAGTTACAATTAATGCTTTAGCTTTGATTCAACTCATCACGATTTGGTTGGGGAAAATCATCCCCAAAAAAAGTATATTGTTGCACTACTGAGACAGAAGGTCGCAAAACTACAGCAAGTCTGATTTATTATTCTTATAACAAAAACTTATAAAATGTACTAGTTCTTTTTCCACTTCATGCTGGGTATGAGCAGGCTGTATGTAAATTAGGTGGATCAACTTACATGAAGTCGGGAAGTACTTGAAAGCATTTGTACTCGGAAGTGTACCCTTATTTAATTACCTTTAGTTTTGTTGTATACTTTTGTTTATGTGTAAATCATTTTATGTATGTGTTACTGATCTGATTTATTCAATGTACAAGATTATATGAACCTGAAAAATAAATCTAATTTTTTAGTTGATAAATATTCAGAATTTATGGGGGACAGCCGTAGGTGAAAGAACTTGAACAAAATTGTTGTAAATGGGTCAGCAAGAGCAATTGCCGTTTTGTTTTAATTATTGCTAATAAGCATCAGTAGAACTGTGCATTATGGTGTCTGTAGTACAACATCTGAATTCAGACCGTTGACATATCAACTTGGTTTAAAACTCTGGCATCATGCGGCAATAACACATAAACATATAAAACGAGTGAAACACACAGAGTCACGTACGGTAAAAGGTTCGTTTATCGGTAGCTTTCGGTCATCCTAAGACCTTGATCACCTGCGATCTACTGGATGGGCTGGCTGCCCGAATTCATTGGTTCCATCCCTTTCCATGGATCCTTCTCTTATAAGATGTGTAAACTTTTCAAAACTATGGGCTACACTCTCACAGTGAAACCAAACCCTTCTACAATAATCTGCCTGCTTAAAGACAGGGATCCTGTCTCACCCTTGGACACCCCTGGAGTTTATGCTTTTCCCATTTCAACTTCCTCTGGTCTCTCAGTGTATATTGGAAGCACATACCGAAGCATCAAAACAAGACTTAGTGAACACAAAAAAGATGTTTCCAATGGTCTTCCAAAGACAGCTTTATCTGCACTAACCCTTGAAGACACCTCTGCAGTTCCCATCTGGAAAGAAACAAAAAAAGCTGCCCCTTTCATCAACAAGGCATCTCTGCATTTTCAAGAGAGCTTTGAAATTTTGTTTACCAAAAACTGCAATTCAAAGACCCCTCACCAAATCCCATTTATCTGCATCTCTCTTCTAAAATCTGGCAAAAGTTCCAACACCCCAACTTTAAATAGTAGTTCACGAACGTCAAAAAGACCAGATAACCAACCAAAGTCAAACATACAGACACCACGAACAACAAAAAATCAGATAACAGCACGAATCATGATAGTAAAAAGGCATATAAGTGAAATGAAGTAAAAGAAAAAGAATAAGGTCAATGCCTTAAAACCATATAACCATACCTGTTTCAGCAAATTTCAATGGCATCATCAGTCGTTCAAGCTATTACAAGTCATCTTCGCATGAATGCACTTACAACCACGCTGAATACACGCAAGACGCTTCGGCCACACCCTTCAGCAGCAACCTACAAAGCATCGTGGCATTAAACGTCAGAGGTGCCACCTAACGCTCTAAAACGGTATCTCTGTTCCTTTGCGCAATCAACTTTATAATTTTGTTTTTTCGTTTTTTTTTTTTGCATGGAAATTGTTTCTTCTTCCATTTTTGTTCAACCTCTATCAGGTATTTCCATGCATACGGTAAATCTATCAGTACATTATTATTACAGTTCTTCCCTCTAGTCTTTTCAATAACGATAGCCGCGGAAATAAACTGTTGCTCATACTTTTTGTGGGATGTTATTGGTTTGGTGTTAGACCAATCTGATGTTTAATTATTCTCGAGGCAGTATTGCATTAGCAATGTCTTTATCTCCCTCTTGTGCCAGTTTGATAAATGCTCGTTCAGCCCACACTGTAGACGTCTCCTTGTGCTGCCTATATAACACTTCATTTGATCACCTTCATTATTAACTGTAGGTATTGAGTATACTCCAGATCTTTCAAGGATAGACATCTTACCATTACTAGTCAATAATTTCCCCATTGCTAAGTACTTTTTCTGCGAGCTTAATGTTGTGATTAGCACATTCTTTCTTAATGACATCGCTCAACGACGGTAAGTACGGGAATTTAATGAAATGCTTATTTTCACTTTCAGTAACTTCTTGTTTCTTATTTTTTAGTTTGTTTCATAGACTTTCGTGTTTATATACATAGACTGTATATACTGTTCATTGTAACCAAACTCACGGGCCACAGATTTCACCCATTTGATCTCATTTTCTTCAGCTTTTTTGGAGGAAGATAAATTAATAGCTCTTCTTATGAAGAATAAAAAGCAATGGTTTTGTAACGCCATGGATGTGCAGAAACAAATGGGATGATCGCCAGAATATAAGTTGATTTTCTATATACTGATATTTCAATACAATTTTTACTTGTATTCCTAAATAAAGTGATGTCCAAAGAGTTGAGCTTGCAGTCCATTTCTTTTTCAGCAGTAACTGTTATTGTAGGGTAATAACTATTGAAAAGATTAGAGGGAAGATCTGTAATAATAATGTACCGACAGACTTTATCGTATGCATGGAAATACCTGATAGAGGTTGATGGAAGAAGAAACAATTTCCATGTAAAAAAAGGAAAAAACAAAATAATAAAGTTGATTGCGCAAAGGAACAAAGACACCGTTCTCGAGTGTTAGATGACACCTCCAATGTTAAATACCATGATGCTTTGTATGTTGCTGCTGAAGGGTGTGGCCAGTGCGTCTTGCGTTTATTCAGCATGGTTGTAAGTGCATTCATGCGAAGATGACTTGCAATAGCTTGTACCACTAAGGATGGCATTGAGATATGCTGAAACCGGTATGGTTATATGGTTTGAAGGCGTTGACCTTATTCTTTTTCTTTTATTTCATTTCACCTATATACCTTTTTACTATCATGATTCGTGATACCGTGCAGCACACACAAAATAAGTTTCCCAAAGGAACATTGAAGTTTAGGCACCTGATTTAAAAAAAAAAAAAAAAAAAAAAAATTGTCGCTTGCTCACAATTCTGTCAGGAGTCGACATTTTGCTTCGTTACTCAGGAGCCAATCAGAGAAAAGATTTTTTCCCATTGGCCAAACAAATTTTTTGTACGTTTACTTTTACTGTTTCTTGCTGAAGCGTATGTTCTTTACCATTGCCGGGTTGGTGTTAGCAAATACTCTTCCCCTAACTTGGGTGGTGTGCCTAGCTTAATTCACCAAAGCAAGGTGGGGTAACATTACACCTCTAAGTTTTAAGCTGCACTAGTTCAATAAATGAAGACAGGACTGACTAAGATAGAAGGTGCTGCCACAGCACCTTCTATCTTAAGTCAGTCCTGACGAAGGGTTGGGGTACAACCCGAAAATTTGACAAAGTGAAAACTTATATCCTAGTAATCCCCGTAATACACAATTTAACTACACTAATTCAATATTTAGGTTAAAACACAGAAAAACAAAAAGGCCGCAATGAAAGTTAGAGGGCTATTAAAAAGTAGGGGCAATCATTTTAACACTATTCGCTTATACAATGCTGTTTTGCAGGTTATGGCCTGCAAAGGTCTGTAAACATTTTCTTTATTTGCAGTCAACACTTTTTAGTGACAGCTTACAAACGTTATTTAATTCACATGTGAGCAATATTCTCACATTTTGTTTTAAACTGTTCTTTTCTTCACACATATGAAGAATACACTACGCATTTTATTTATTTATTTAAATATATATACAGTATATATATATATATATATATATATCCCACCCCCCTCCCCATGTAACTTCTTTACAGTACCTCAAGTAATACTTTTTGCAAAAGAGAGTTGGCACTTAAAAGCCCTCCCCCCCTTCATTTCTATTTCATAGTCATGAGGTAGGTAGTCAGTTCCAACCTCTTCCTCTCATCCAGTGCCATGGCTCTAGAAGGAAACATGGCAGTAGACGAAGTTCCCATTAGTTGAAATGTTCATGGTTGCGTCGCAATCACCTGGGCATAAGTTTGCCCACTAGTGGGAATTGAGGAGGGTGGAGCAGTCATCCTACCTCTGCCTCGAAACCCCTTTCTGCCTCTGTTGAATTATCCTCTGCCTCGACCATGACTTCTAGATGACTGCTTTTGTCTGTCATCTAGTCTGTCAGGCTCCCTGAATTCCTCGACACTGAGCCTGTAGCCTAGCAGGGTGATAGATCCAGTGGGAAGGGGGTCTTCTGTGGAGAATGTCATTGTTTCTCTGGGTGCTCCGTAGTTGTTCCTTTTTCTCTCTATGTTTCTGGTTTGAATTCCTTTTTCTCTCAGAGCTTCAGACTTCTTTTATAGACAGGTGACTGGCTTATCCCTTCATGATAAATTTCTTGTTAGTTGGCTTAAATCTTTTGGAGGCATGTTCCACTTCTTTGAAAAAACTTTTGTTAAGTTTCACAAATTCCTCCTTCACTTTCTCTCTGATGTGTTCCTTGCAAATTTGCACAATCTTGCTCTGAACCTCCTTCATATTTCAAGAAGTGAGAGCAGAGTTTCCTTGACTGTTTCTTGCAGCAAAGACAGAGCATTGGCCTCCTATGTTTGATCTGTGCTTTGGGTTGAAATATTTTCTTTCCTGTGCGAATCTTTGGGTTTGCCGTTTTTACCCTCTACTGACATGTTGACTTCGCTTCACTGCAATACACTGGAGCCTGCACGGGAAACCAGCCCTTTATATATCTGCTCAGGAGCCAATCAGAGATGAGATTTTTTTTTCCTATTGGTTAGAGTTAGAATTTGGTTCTTATGATCAACAGATTGCTTTTCTTCTTAGCTGCTTCTCATGTGTGAAGAATACTCTCAGCTCTTTAGTCCCAATTATCATTTTTTCTACAGGGATAACTATGAATTGGGTTCTTTTCAGTTATATTATTTAAAATGGCTTTCGGTCTTTTAAATTTGTCAGTTTCATTGACAGTATAATTAAGGGCCTCCCTGACGAGAGGGTTGGGATGATCCATAGCTTTTTCGTAGTACCTTTTTGCTAGTTCATACATAGTGTAATGTATAGAATTAACTTTTAGCATGCTGCGGATAGCATTGTTTGAGGTTCTACCATCAAGTCCAACCATCATGCGTAGGGTTTTATTTTGAAACGAGGTAATATTTTTTTGCTGCTTGTTGCAGTTACTCCAGATGGGATAGCCATAAGTAATAACAGGGCTTAAGCAGGCCTTCCATAGCAAAGTTTTTTTTTTTTTTTTTTTTTTTTGCTGAGCCTTTTATTTTTGATAATGGGTTGTAGACACCCTCTAAGCTTTAGGGCTTTGGCCAGGGTTTCTGTGATATGTTTGTTCCAATTCAGGTTGTGATCCATAATAAGGCCTAAATATTTAACATCTTTTACCCAAGGAATTTTTTTTCCATATAATTCAATTTCAGAGTCAGGATTATATCTCCATGTTCTGCATGAGAACAGAATTGCTTGGGTTTTATCAGTGTTAATTTTAATTTTCCAGTCAAGGAAGTATAAGCAAGAGCAGTGTCATCAGCATATAGAGCTGTAGTCAGATTCCATTTATTAAAGTTAGGAAAATTTGACGTAAAAATAGAATACAACATCGGTGCGAGTACACTGCCTTGTGGAGCACCAGCTTCAATTTGTTTTGTTGTTGATTTCTTCCCATTAATGTTTACACAGAATGTTCTGCTATCAAAGTATGACTTGATTATGTGGATAATCCAGGGTGGGAAATCATGCGCTATAAGTTTGTAAATAATTGCCTCATGTGGGCATTTATCAAACGCTTTAGCCACATCCAAAAATATGACTGCTATGTGTTCTTTTTTTATTATTCCTTCTGCGCATTTTTCTATTACTCTTGATAATTGATGTACCGTGGAGTGTTGATCTGGAAACTCTTCTTGGAATAACAGGGTATTCTTCACAGAATTGTTGCATTCTAATAAAAATAATTTTTTCAAAATTTTTCCCCTTAGTTGGGAGCAACGAAATAGGTCTGTGATTTTCTGGGATAGCCGGATTTTTATTTGGCTTGGGAAGTAATATCGCCTCTGCTGACTTCCACTCATCGGGAAAGTAATTAAGTTAAATAGCTTTATTAAACATTTTAGTCAGGGTTCACACATATTCATCCAGTAATTTCTTCATGATTTTGTTATTTATACCATCTTTACCAGGTGCCTTTTTATTCCTAAGTTTATTAATATGAAACCTTACTTCCCTATTACTAATGGGAAGTGGGTTTTCAAAGTCAGGTGGAATGAATTTCTTTCGGCTCTTAAAAGGGCCGTTGCTATTTTTTTTTTTTTTTTATTCTGCAGTTTCCGACTTCTGCTGCTTGCTACAGGTTTGCGGACCTAAGAGAGGTCGTAGCGCTTTCCACTTTAGGTTGCTGTTTTCTACGTCTTTTTATCCATTTCTTTTTATTCACACCTTTCTGATTGTTTTTAGATGATACTATTTTTACTAGGATCACAGGCTTTTTTTTTTTTTAAGTAAATTCTTTGTAGAGTTGTGCACTTGGTGCAATCACTCCAGAGTTTTCAACATCCTTTGCATATTTAAAATAATTATCCTGAGATTTTAGCATTTTTTACTGCAACATCAGTGTCAGGGATATCATTTATTTTAAGCTGTTTTTCTAACGAGTTTGCAAAGATTTCCGCTTTTTCCTCAACGGTTCTAACTACCGTCCCATCTTCTTTTTGAAGAGGTGGGAGTAGCCTAATATTTTTATTTTGCAAACTCGATGTAAGGTTCCAGAGGGTCATTTTATTTTATTTTATCCAAATCTTCAGAGTAGTCAACATGAGCTTCCTCTAATCCTGTCCCCATGACCAGTTTTCAAATTTTCTCTTTTAATTTGTTTATTTAGGGAGCAATAAAGGTCATAGAATGTTTTATTTCTTGTTCTTTGCTTCTTGCTTTGGTACCTATTTTTTTCCTTAATAAGATCCAAAATTTCTTTGGGTAAATAGTACGGATTTCTTTTCTCTATGGCAGGAGTTTGACATTCTTTCATAATCATTTTAATGGCGAGGTTAAAGAGTTCAATATCTTTATCAATTTCTTCTTCACTATTGCAGTCTCCAATATCAGGAGGTGGTACTAACTTAATTTTCTATTAAAATTGTTTTAAATTAGACGTCACAGTTTTGTCGGTATAAAGCTGAACAGGATTATGATCAGAGGAGAGCGCTGCTGCAGTGTAGATCTCATAGTAATATTTATTTTTCTTAAAGAGCACAAAATCTAGTATATTGCTAGTTCCTCTGAGCGCCGTTCTTGTGGGTTCAGATGGCACCCCCAAATCAATGTTTTTATTAAAAAGATATCTGAAGATATTGTTTCCACTTTTATTAGCTCTAGGACAGTACCAATAGCGGTGTTTACTGTTAAAATCTCCAGCTATGACCGTGGGAATATCTTCTTCGAAAAGATTATCTAGAACTTCACTGGTAACAATGTGATTGGGATGATTGTAAAATGCCGTAAATTTAATTGGGTTATTTTTTGTTTTAATAATAACAGAGTGCGCTTCCATGCCATCCTCTGTGTTACATGTTGCTTCACTCTGCTCTAGATTGTCTTTAACTGCAATCAAAATTCTGCCACTTTTGGTGGTTTTGTCTCTGTAAACCCTGTAGTTGGGAATTTTGAATTTAACTCTGTCTATTAGCCAGGATTCATTAACTAGGGCAATGTCAACTTTTTTATATTTTAGGTAGGCTATAAATTCTCTATTTTGCCTTTTGATGCCTTGCACATTCCAAATTAAAATGTTAAGACCATTTGTTTCAGTGTACAAAATTTCTTCCTCAGAAACATGAGAAATGCCCTTAAAAGGGCCTTTTGTTTTTGCCTCATCTTTTTTTTTTTTTTTTATGTTGTTTTCTTTTAAGTTGCAGTCGCTATTGCTATCTTGGGCATCAGTAACAGCATGAATTTTATGTTTCCAAGTTTTTAGCAATTTTAGTAGCTAATTCTGCTATTTCATTAATGGGCCATTCATAAGCAATTTTTTTTTTAAAACAAATTCCCCCTTTTTTTGGTTTTCCGTAAACTTCTCACTCAAGGTAGTTTCCTTGATTTTATTAATTAACAGGTCAATTTTGCTTGAGTGAGTTTGCTTATTATTTCTACCTTCAATATTTACTTTTTTAGAACTGTGTTTGCAGGACTTGCTGCTCAGTTCATTGGGTTTTTTTTTTTTTTTAATTCACATGTGTGAAGAATACTCCCATCTCACTTTCCTGTCTGTCACCGCTTTCTGCTTCACACGTGTGAAGAATACTCCCAACTCTTTGAAGTTCACTGCTTCCTACATTCCTAACTTGTTGGCCTTCTATATCAGTGTGGATATTTTTCACATTAGCATATAAAGGAGGGAGTTCATTTTGCACGTTATTAGTTGTAATGTTATTGGTACATTGCAAAAGAGCACCTACATTACAGGCAATTGTTTCTGCCTCCTTTATTTCTTTGCTAAGTCTTCCAGTGAAATATTTGGGTGTTTTCACAGTTGGAATATCTAACTTTCTTTCCAATTTTTTTTTGCTTTTGTATAGCATTCTCACCTAAGTATTTGTCAACATCAGCATTCAATTTCTCTACCACATTACTGTTTTGGAAATTTTTGTGATGTTTTTCAATTCTTTCATTTAGCACAGAATTTTGTAAATTGCTTTTAATGACAATTTTTTTTCTCTCTGTGTAACAAGTTAATATTACGCAGGTATTTATTTGCATCACTTTTCATTAATTCTGTGTCATTTATTGCTTCTTTTATTTTTGAGCTTAATTTATGCTCATGCAATGTTTAAGGATGTTCCTTATTGTGCACTTCATTTTCATTTTTTTTTGCACAATTTTTTTTCCCACTTTCCTCAATCAATTTTTTTTCCACTTTCCTTAAATCAATTTTTTTTTTCACTTTTCTCAAAATTTTTGGAACTTCCTAGAGTTTCAATTTTTTATTTGTGAAGTCTCTCTTTACTTGTGTGAATACGTGTTCATGTCTGTGGAAACAGTTTCCTTCAACTGCGAAGCAGATACGGCAAATTCCTTTTTGAAAAAAATATCTTGCCCCGAAAAGGGCCTTTTTAATTTTTCAGCAGACCGACGCAAATTCACACTATTTTCACAAAAAGTCTCACAGGAATAGCCTGATGCCGTAGTACTTTCAGGTCTATAAAAATAGTCAGGTCCTGGAGGATTGTCTGATTTACTTTTTTCCAATAACAAATAGTCAGGGCCCGGAGGACTGTCTGATCTATTTTTTTCCAACACCAAATAGTCAGGTCCCGGAGGATTGTCTGATCTATTTTTATTTTTCAACACCAAATAATCAGGTCCCAGAGGATTATATGGTCTATTATTTTTTTCAAACAACCATCCCCAGAGGGGAATCAGTCAGTATCTCCACCTGACAATTGAGGATTGTTAATCCTCATACTTACCTTATTTTTTCTGGTCTTTTTTTGAACACTGTTGTTCAACTCAGGAGGTAAATACCTTAACCTCCTGGATTTTCGAAGACCATTCTCAACCTCAGTTGTGCTCCAGATTCCAGTTCCAGGGGGAAATGGTTAACCCTTTGATTAGCATCAGGTCCTATTCCTGCATCCTCAGTATCGGCAATCCATTTGTGCAACAAAATTTTTAACGATGTGCTAAAAGCAAGACGAAGAGAAGTGGATTCGGGAAAATTTTAATAGAGCTTTGAAAGAAGCTTGGCTACTAAAAGATCCTCTAACCGGACTGATTACGATAGACTGGTAACCCAGAAACTACCTAAGATGCGACGAACAAAACCTTCCGAAGAAGCAAAAAGTTGCAGACAGAGGACTTACGGGAGACCACAACAGCGTGCGACCGTCCCGTTCGAAATCTTAGCAGCAACTGATGATGTGTAATGTAATAAGTAATGTAATGATGTATTCTTGTGCATACCGACCCACTACTTATAGCCCCAACTGATTTTCCTGCACACCGCGATTTGCTGTTGTGCTGCTGCTTCGCGTATTTTCACTGGGGTGTACGTAATAATTTGTCCTTTCAGTGTATATTATGAAAAGTTAACAAAAATGAAAAATGTTTTCTGCATTCTGAACTATCCGATAAAATTGCATTTTGTTTTCAGCCGTTCTTTAAAAATGGAAATTTCATGGTAAATAGAAATGCACATTAACCTTGCAAGCAAGGAAACTTTGAAAAAATGGCAAAGTTCAGTGAAGGTCAAAATAAGCAAGCCACAACTAAAAACATGGTTTCGAAAATATCCTTCACAACTGGTTTTCCTGCACACTGCGAGTAATCTGTTGTTTCTACACAAGTGTGCTCTAAAAATATCCTTCACACTCTCCTAATCTGTTGTTCTTAAACAAGTGTGCTCTACTGGCTCATTTTAATGCATATATTTCCACAGTAAATAGAATAAATGTTGAAGGAAACATGCACCCTCAAGCAGAAGAATTTTTGGTAATGGAAAAGTTGAAAATAAATGAAAAGTATTATTCATGGCAAAAGCTATGCTAAGGAAAAATAACTCTTCAAATACATCTCCCGTAAGTAGGGACAGCGAGAAAAAGATTTTGGCCTTTCTGTCCCCTAGCGGGAAAGCTGTGCATTATTTATAATTATTTAAAGATGATAATGCTCCCCACCTCTACTGTAGCGAATGGCATACAATAAAAAAGGATATTTCTTAATAGGAATTTTATAAGTGGATACAGTTGTAAACAGAAGTACACAAACACCACATAAGAGACAAAACTCCTCAAATAGAAACCTAAAGTGTTCCACAAAGTAAATGGTATCTGGTGCTAAAAGAATTTTTTAATAGCACATTTAGAAATGGAGATATTGAGAAAAAACAGATTAAACATTTACTCCCCCTAACGGCAAAATTGTGCATTATTTTGAAATTTTTTTTTACAGTTTTCATAGTTAGCATTACCTGTCCGAAAAAGAATGTTTTGAATCGGGTGTCTAGTCCCACAGATATTGCTGTAAATAAAAATGTGAATTTACACCCTCTAGTGCAGAAGTGGCCAATCTTTTTGAAATTAGGCCAGTAAATTAACTATTATCAGCTAAAAATGGGGTTATTTTATGTTTTTGTTAAGTATTGAAACCCATATACATTTTTAAACAATCATTTTACTAAATCATTCACACAATATTAAAATTATGCAAAAAAAAAAAAAATGAATTGCTATAATAAAACTTTCTTTTTTACTAGAAATTAAAGAGAGAAAATTAATTAAACAATAAAAGTTCCTATGAACTTTTACACACCTGCAACACTAATGTGATTTTTGAACCTGCTTTTCACGTAACAATTTGTCAATGTTGGGTGAAATTATTGATGTACTTAAAAGAAACATATCACCAAGGTGTGCATCTGCGATAGTTGAACAATATTTACTTTTTACATTCATGGATGAAAATGTTTGTTCACAAATGTACGTGGATCCGAATCTGCAAATGAACCTCAGAGCAAGGTCATTAAGCTCAGGAAACTGTTCTTTAGGGACATATTTTCAGAACTCACTAAAATTCGGAGCAGTGGATGATTCACATTGTTCTTTAAACTTAACACTAAGTCCTGAGTGGCTTTGGATTTCTAATATTTCGATTTGCATTGATGGGGAATATTTTTTTTTCTTGATTGGGGGTTGAACGACCACAGTGAGCAACTCAGTGGGCTATATGCAGTTGCCCATCCCTAATTTAGGGCCACTGGTTCCAGGGAAGGGAGACAGCCAATGCCGTAAGACAAATACACTGCTGGACAATTGCTAAGGACGGATCATAAACGGCTATATAGCGTATAAAAAAGTAAGTGTGGTTGGATGCCAAGTGAAATAAAATAATGTAAGAATGCCAGGACATTACAAGAAAGACAATTTATTGTGCTCTGAAATCCAGAATTGTTCGGAACGTGTTCAAGGGACAAACAGGCCATTTTGTGCAGAATACGTAAACGTGAAAAAATGCAATTACCGTCCGCAGGCGTTCCGGCGTAAGATGTCAATACGGGATATGGCCACCATGGAGGGCGATGCAAGATTCCACACGTCGTGTCATGCTTTGCACAACATTATCAAGTAGCTGTTGGGGTAATTTATCCCATTCCTCTGTCAGTGCACGGATGAGAGTGTCCTTGTTTATTGGAGGGCATTGGCGACCAGCAAGACTCCTCCCCAAAGCATCCCACACATTTTCAATGGAATTCAGATCTGGAGAACGTGCTGGCCATACGAGGCGTTGAATATCCTCGCTCTCAAGACTCTTCTGGACAGCGACTGTTCGATGACATGTTGCGTTGTCGTCCATGAAAATGAATCTATCACCGACAGCACCACGGAACATGCGAATATGAGGTAGCAGAACATCATTAATGCACCGTTGGCCAGTCATAGTCCCAATTGGAAGCACATAGAGGGACGTACGGCCATTGATCATAAAGCCAGCCCATACCATGACACTACATGTCGGATATCGGTCCCTTTCCTGTATGTTTGCTGGACAATATGCAGTACCACTATCACGCCAGATCAGTTGTCGTCGACAATCAGACGATAGACTGTATCTACTCTCATCTGAGAAGAGGACAGCAGACCAGTCGTTATCAGTCCAATTGCGATGTTGATGGCACCATTGCAAACGGGCGGTACGGTGACGTCTGGACAATGGGATGCACACAAGAGGACGGCGGGCGTATAGTCCTCCTTCATGCAAACGTCTGGCGACAGTTTTTCGGGAGATCCGCTTGCCAGTAGCAGCCATAAACTGATTTGCTACCTCACTAGCTGAGCTGCGCCGGTGTCTTTTTGTTGATAGCACTATGTACCGATCTTCTGCAGGTGTCGTACTGCGAACACGACCTCCCCCGTGACGTTTGCTACACTCTCCATTTGTTTGAAATGATTTCCAAAGCCTTGAAACAACACTGTGGCTGAGGTCGAACTCCCTGGCAACATCTGTTATTTTTCGCCCTTCTTCAGTCTTGCCAATAATACGGCCACGCGTAAAATCATCTAGGTGATGTCGGGAAGACATACTGAAAATTGCAAGTTCGTCATTTGATTCTTTCCCTTTCAACTTTGCGTTTGAACAACAACGGTCAATACGCGTCAAATCCTTTATATCTCTTATCAGCGCTATGACGTCACGAACAAGTTCGGCAATCCAAAATTTGCATACGCACAACACGTCTTACTGTATCCCGCACTTATGATAATTTCCACATTTTCCTGCCTTCCATTTTATGGTTGCTATCGTTGCTATTGTCATCCGTCCTTAGCAATTGTCCGGCAGTGTATGACATACGTGCCCCACTGGGATTCGAACCAGGACCCATCACAAACAAATGGTCAGTAGCCATCGCTTAGACCACTGCGCCACCGGGGCGGCTGGAATGTTTATGTACATCAGACTCTGAAATACAAAATGGATTTATGAATAAGCCTATGCTGCTCCTTTCGAATTCAAAAGCAGAAAATCAAGTTAAGAACGACTCGTAGAAAAATGTAACAGCCGATTTGTATTTTAAATGATCCACGGTAAAATTACTGCATTTACTTAAGATTTGCTGAATGAATAAATAAATCCAACGCTCTTTCCATGTTAAGCAACGCACAGCAACCGAAAAATTGTTATTCGGCTGCCGTCGGGGAAACATAATTATTATTTGGCCGCCGTCATTTCCAAATATAACAATTTTTTGGTTGCTGTGCTTTGCTTAACGTGGAAAGAGCGATGGATTTATTTATTCAACTGACGCCACGTATTTAGATGATTTTCATTTGCTGAATGATTGGGAAATCAAGTTTGCCCTACTCTAAATTGTTACAAAACAATTTCAACTTTAATTTAAAACTGTTGACTTCACTTAACGCGAGTGGAAATAAAGAATCTTTATCTTGCAATCTTCTGTTAAGAATATTCAAATAATGTGTAATGTCCACAAAAAACACTACGTCACAAACCCACTCTCAATCTTTAAGTAGTCTGCACTCCACAGACATATCTTTCAGCTCCAAAAAAGAAAGTATTTGGTCTTTTAATTTGAAGAAACGTGAAACCACTTCTTCCGTAGAAAGCCATTCTAAATAAGTTGTGAAGTAGAAGTTCACCATATTCATTTATGTCTTCATCAAAAAGTTCCCTAAACTCCCTTCAGTTAAGCGCACGTGATCGAAACACATTAACACAACACACAACAGGATTAATAAAATGATGAAAGTTCTTTTCTTTAGCACACAAAGCCTCAGCATGAATGATACGGTGGTATGAAAACAACTGCCACTTTAAATACTCCTGGAGCAAAGAAACACAGCCATTTATCTTCCCTACTATGGACAGGGCACCATCCGTGCAAATACTCTCAAGTTTAACCCACTGAAGTTTATCAACATCACAGTTTTCCAATGTCTCAAAAATATCCCTTGCAGAAGTCCTGTTCAATAATTGACAGAGTTTTAAAAGTTCTTGAAACACATCAAAATTCTCATTTATGCACCTTGCAAAGACAAGCAACTGAGCATTACCTGTTATGCCACAGCTCTTATCTATTGCAAGAGAGAAGTTTGTGGAATTAATAGTTAAATACTTTTTTTGTTTTGACACATCATCCGCCATTTCTTCAACGAGCTTTATAACTGTATTTCATGAAAGGGAAATATTGTCCGCCATTTTTTAATGTTTGTATCACCAGTGTGTTCGGCAAATATAAAGAGATTTTCTATAATAACCTCACCATCTGAGAAAGCTTTTTTTTTGAGTGAGTAAATACGATGCTCAAAACACGATATTCATCTCTTCACATTTTGTCACAAATAAGCTTCACTGGCAATGAAGTCCCCTCTTTTTCTTTTCGATTGAGGGTTTAACGACCACCGCGAGCAACTCAATGGGCTATAAGCAGTCACCCGTCCCTAGTTTAGGGTCACTCCCCAGGGAAGGGAGAGAGCCCATGCCGTAAGACAAACACAACATCCATGCCTCACAGGATCCGAACCCGGACCCATCTCGGATGAATAATCAGAAGCCATCGCTCAGACCACTGCGCCACTGGGGCGGCCCTCTTTTTCTTTGAAATATATTCAGTTCTTAAAGCAGAACCAGGATGGTATGAGGTGTTAAATGTATCATGAGTTTGTTTGAAATGCCTCTCAATATTGTATTTTTTAGGTACTGCAACTGTTGCTGAACAGACAAATCGGTTTTGACGACTTCCCCATAGTAAACAGAAATTGTTCTTTTCATTCTTCATGGAATGTCTGGAACACCACATCACTGTCACATTTCCTTTTTTGATGGGTCATGTTTACTAAAAGCCATTTTACTTCACACTTCAAAACAATATACTACGAATAAAATTGAATATCAACACACTACTTAGGATCTGAAGCAGCACAATGTGACTGTGAGACGAATCAGACTGAAAACAGCCAGCTAGCGCGGGAAGGCAAGTGTTGTGTATAGTCATGTGACACCCTCCTCTATTGTCCCCAGTCCTCTTAACGCACTGACTCGTGCTCTCCTCAAACGCGGCGAGCATGAGTCATTGTTTACACAAAAAGGTGTCAGTATGTTTTTGAAATCACGACCAATTTCACATCGGCATAACTTATAAAATCAGAATAAATAATGTAAAGAATAAAATAAAATAAAAAGAATGAAATAAACTAAAAAGAATAAAATAAAATGAATCCAGAAAAAAATAACAAAAATTAATAATAATAAAATAAAAATTATTATTATTATTGTCAGTAAGAGTTAAATTAGAAAAACAAAGTTAGTGCTTGGGCTACTGGGGGCCATCCAAAATGTCCTGGTGGGCCTAGGGTTGGCCACCTCTGCTCTAGTGGCACAGTTCTGCAACAAGAAAAAATCTGAAATTATATGAAACATTTCGCACCAAAAACGCTCTCAGACAACAAAGAAATAATTTTTCAGATTGAACCCTCCCTTAGACGCAGAGATATCGACAAAAATGATGAACATCTACACCCCCTGGCAGAAAAACCATGGACTATTGTAAACACAAAGTTTTTCTCTATAGGTTTTCTGAGGTGAGTGGTATTATTAGCCCATGGAAGAATTTTTAGCTAAGATTTTGCTGAAAATACATCAGAAGCAGAAATAACACTTACGCCGCCTGGTGGCCAAACTATTCTTTACCAAAAATTATGCAAAACATTTCCCATCAGGACCTGTATCCGATGCAGGAAGAATTTTTCAAATCTGGTTTTTAGAAGCAGATATAATGGGGGGGGGCTTTACCTTTACGGCCCTTTGTGAAAAATCAGTGCATTATCTGAAAAAGAAAAAAACTGTACCTAAAATACTCTGATATGAACTACATGAAAAAGAAAAAGTAATTTTTCAATCAGATATTTAGGAGCAAATATATGGAATAAAATGCTTTTTGAATTCGATATCACAATTACATTTATGCCACCAGCAGTGAAGTTGTGCATCGGAAAAAGAAAGAAAAAGAAACTGAATGCAAGGATAAGCATTCTCCCATTTTAGGCTTCCTAATGCAAAAACATTTTTTTTAAGTCAGATTTTTTTTTTTTTCGAATAGAGATATGGTGTCCACAAAAGGACAAAGTGATAGCATAAGCACGATAAAAGACATGCTAATAAAGCAGCTTCAGTAGAAAACCAATAGCCCCCTGCATTTTGTCAGGGGAAGCAGAGCCACCGTTAGGGGTGTGCGATGGATGTGGTCGCACAGGGCCCCGCACTCACACTCAAAGAAAAAAAAAAAAAAAAAAATGAGAGGGAAAGAGCAAGGGAGTGAATTTCTTGTTTTCAATTATTCTAATTTTATTTTCTAAACTCAGTCTTGTTTAATTTTTTTTTAATATCGATTGCTGAATTTATATTTACCCAAATATCGGCAGCAAACAACTGTATTATGTCTAGCAAAACATTAGCATTGAAGCCATATCTTTCAATGTGCACTGATAGTTACCGGAAAAGTTGTGCTACAGGAGTTACTTCCATCTGATGTCAAAACTGTAGCCCGTGCTTTAAGATACAGGATTAAAATTCAGAATCCTTTTCCTTATGCATTCATAGTCTACAGGATATTACTTACTGACCCAGTAATGGTGGCAAGTGTAGAAAGAAGCTTTTCATGCTTGAAGATGATTAAATCTTATTTAAGACCTGTCATATCTCAAGAAAGATTGATGTCTTTGGCAACTTTGTGAATTAAACAGGATAAAGCAAGCAAAATGAATTTTGATGAATTAATAGCTGACTTTGCTGGGCCAAATGCAAGAAAAGTTTATAAGGTGAGTTCAATAATGTACTGTCCCATAATAGGTAGAGACGGAGCCATTATGAGGGAAGGACATATGCTGACGTGCTTGCTTTATCTACATCATTTAAGACATTTACAAAATATCAGTAGTGTTCAAAAAATTTAAAATGCTGTCTTTTGTTATTGGTTAATTTTCAAATGTCTTGACATTTCATTAAACTGTAAAGTCAACTGTAATAAACTATGTTTTAAGTCTAGTGTAGGGGAGAGGGTTAAAGCAAGGGGCCCCGTGGCTAGAATCTATCGACATTCTTCCACTAGCACACTAAGATTTTTTTTTGGTTGAAGGTTTAACAACTACAGCGAGCAACTCTATGGGCTATAAGCAGCCACCTACCTGCCCCTAGTTTAAGGCCACTTGTTCTAGGGACAGGAGAGAGCCAGTGCTATAAGAATGCCTCATCGGGATCCGGACCTAATTTGGATGAATTATAAGAAGCCAGATGCTTAGAACGCTGCACCACCGGGCAAGCACACACCAACATTCCCCTGCGTTGTTACAACTTTGTCCTGTATGCCAACATTTTTCCATTCCAAGACAGTGTGCAGCAGATTTTCTCTCCCTTCTTAAATATGAAATTCCATTACATTTTCTTCATAAAAAAGTGATCAAATTAGCTTTGAATTAATAATATACCAAACAAAAGTTCCCATTTGCTCATTAAACCCAGGATCTCATTAAAAACAGGCTTGTTACAAGCAGGTTCTACTGTACTAGTTATTTTTTATCAACTGAAATTTAGCAGTGTCTATACTCAAACAGGGATGTAAGGTCAGGTGATGCGTAACATCACAGCCTCTCCTTGACAAATGTCAACCCCGCCTTCTCGTGGTGCATCCCGTTCCCACTAAAGGGGCTCTGACGACCGCCAATAGCGGTATAACTATACCATCGGGATTAGAGGAAATGCTATCCCACACTCACCAACCCGCTTGGCCAGCGTGGTGAGTTATGGCCAAACCCCTCCAAAATGATTCCACAACTTAAATCTTGGCCCTCAGTCTCCGGCAGCTGGAATGTACCTGGCCAAGGCAGCGGCCAGTGCGACATGAAGGCAGAGGGTGCTAAGAATCCCCGGAGGACCGGACTAGGCTGCCATCTGATGCTGACCTTGGCTACGTACAATGGACGCTCCCTATCTTCTGATTCAAGGCTTCTTGAATTGGAAGAGGAACTACAAAGGATCAAGTGGGACATCGTGGGGCTAAGTGAGGTAAGGAGAAAAGGAGAAGATCTCATTGAACTGAAAAGTGGACATCTCTTCTACTATCGTGGGACAGATACTGGCAGAACTAGTGGTGTTGGATTTATAATAAACAAGAAACTGAAGGATAAAGTTGTAGAAGTTGAAAGTTCCTCTGACAGAGCTGCACGACTTGTTATCCAACTCTCGAAAAGATACCAGGCTCAGATTATTCAAACTTATGCACCCACCACAAGTCATCCTGAAGAAGAAATTGAAGAATTTTATGAGGAAATTTGTCATCTAAATAATAAAGGTAAGCAGCATTTGAAAATAATTATGGGAGATTTCAATGCAAAAATAGGGCAACGGCAACAGAATGAAACTTCAGTGGGTAAATTCGGTCACGGCAACAGAAACCAGCGTGGAAATACTCTCGTTGAGTTTGCAGAGGCAGAAGGGTTTTTCATCTTGAACTCCTTCTTCAAGAAAAAGCCACACAGGAAATGGACATGGAGACATCCAAATGGGACGACAAGTGAAATTGATTTTATTATGTGTAACAAAAAATTCGTCATAGAAGACTGCAGTGTGCTAAACAAGTTCAACACAGGTAGTGACCATAGATTGGTGAGATGTAAGATGCACCTCAACACTAAACTTGAACGTGGCAAGCTCATAAGACAAACAAAATCTATTGACATAACCAACCTTAAAAAACACCATAATACCTTCAAGTTGGAACTGAAGAACAGGTTCTCTGCTTTAGAAGGCCTAACATCGGAAGAAGTGGACATCTCTGAAGTTAACAGAAAAGTAACCAAAGCTCTTATGCAAACAGCAACAAAATTAGCTGGGTCTAAGAACAAGTTGCATGTAAATAAATTATCAGGAAAAACGAAAATGTTGATGCAAAAAAGAAGAGAGATGAGGACAACTAAAGAAGATGTGACTTCCAAAGTGGAATATATAGAGCTATGCAAGACAGTAAGAAAAAGTATCACTGAAGACGTAAGAAAATTAAACTGTGAACTAGTGAGGAAAGCAATTGAAAACAACCAAAGCCTAAAGATAGCAAAGGGACATCTCAGTAAGGGAAGAAAACAGATTATGGCACTGAGAAAAGAAGATGGTTCTGTAACAAGAAATAGAGGCGAAATTTTGACAAGAGTGAAAGATTTCTACTCCAAATTATATGAAAGGGATGATACATGCACTCCAGACATCATGAAAGATACCAGTACCAGAGTTCCTCCAGTCCTTCCAGCAGAAGTTGCACATGCAATCAAGAACATGAAGCGGGGAAAAGCTCCAGGAGAAGATGGAATTACTGTAGACATCATACAAGAAGCAAGTGGAGAAATCGAAACAGTACTCGCCCAAATTTTCACTCGATGCCTTAATGAAGGAAAGATTCCTGAGGATTGGAACACCGCTACAATGATCCTGCTACATAAGAAAGGTGACATTGAGGATCTCGGAAACTACAGACCTATCAGCCTCCTATCAGTAGTTTATAAAATCTTCACTAAAGTTCTTTCACACCGCTTGAAGGTAACACTGGGCATGGCTCAACCGAGAGAACAAGCTGGATTCAGGAGTGGCTACAGCACAATAGATCATATCCATGTGCTGAGAGAACTAATTGAAAGAGCGAGGGAATATGAACTTCCATTGTGCATGGCTTTTATCGATTATGAAAAAGCCTTTGATTCGGTGAAACCATCAGCAGTTGCAATGGCTCTGAAATCCTGCGGTATTGAAGATGCATACATTAATATTATTAATAACATCTATGAAAATGCAAGTGCAAAGATTCGGCTGTTTGAAAATACAACACACATAAAAATTGGAAAAGGAGTGAGACAAGGTGACACCATATCTCCGAAGCTCTTTAATGCCACATTGGAAAATGTCTTTCAATCACTGAACTGGGAAAACAAAGGGATAAAGATTAATAGAGATTATCTAACCCACCTTCGTTTTGCTGATGACATAGTCATTTTTGCAACTACCCCATCAGAGCTACAGAGTATGATCCAGGAACTTGCTGACAAGAGTAAAGAAGTGGGATTAAAAATGAACTTTCAGAAGACAAAAGTGATGTACAATGCTTTTACAAGAAATGAAGATTTATCGATTGATGGAGAAAAGCTGGAGATAACAGACACGTACGTTTATCTTGGACAGCAGATATCAAGTGAGGGTCACATTGGTGAAGAAATTGGTGAAGAAATTAATCGGCGTACAAAACTTGCCTGGAGAGCTTTTGGAAGAAACAGCATAATTTTCAAGAGCAATATGCCATTATGTCTTAAAAGAAAAGTGTTTGATCAATGCATCCTTCCAGTGCTTACGTATGGTGCAGAGACGTGGACCTTAGCTAAAAGAGACATACAAAGGCTGCAGACAACTCAAAGTAGCATGGAGAGGTGCATGCTTGGTGTAACCAGGAGAGATAAGAAGAGGAACACGTGGATCCGAAAAATGACAAGAGTGGAAGACATCATGATCAGAGTTAAATCCCTGAAATGGCAATGGGCTGGACATACTGCCAGAAGAACAGACCATCGATGGACAGCCGAAATTTTAGATTGGATTCCAAGGGACAGGAAAAGACCCAGAAGAAGACCACATGGAAGATGGGTGGATGAAATTCGAAAGTATGCGGGAGTGACATGGAGGAGACTGGCACAAGACAGACCGTTGTGGAGGAAACTTGGGGAGACCTTCGTCCAGCAGTGGATTGATAATGGTTGACAATGATGATGATGATGATGATACTCAAACATAAAACTGAATTTTCTTCCCAATTGTGACCTACCGAGTTCATGCAATTTTTGATCCAATACTTCTGGCCTTTACACCTCTTAAAAGAGAATTGGATGCAATAATTCCTGCAGCAAAGTTAAATAAATCCACAGTATAAAACAGAAAATTATTGCACTTCAGTTATAGAACTGTTTGGGTGTACTTTTTCTGAGTAGTAAAAGCATGTTACTTGAAATATTTAAAAAATGTTTTCCCTTAAAATCTTAGTTTAAGGAAACAAAATTGCAACATTTAAAGCCTTTACAATGAAACAAGTTAAATGATAGTCATTGGTAATACTACTCTCATAAATCAGGGCAGTTAAATATACATTCAGGTAATTAGGATAGTAGGCCCTGGTTCTCTTTTTTTGTTGGGAAGGAACAATAAACAGCCACAGCATGTTAATGTGTTAATGAGCTGTGGCTATTTATTGTTATTTTTGTTCACAAAAACTGTAGCTGTTGATGTGCTGTGGATATAATCAATAAAAAACCACAGCACTTTAATGTGCAATGGCTGTTTATTGTTATTTTTGTTCACAAAAACTGTAGCTGTTACTTTCATTAATTGTATGATGCACTATATTGATAGTTAATAATATACAGTCAAATTTGCCTTATGCAAACTTATATAATTCGAGCTTTTCCCTTGAATTTTCTACAATTCCATTAAAACAATGTAAAGAATTCACTTTTAAATCAAACTTTTGTTGGATTATTCAAAGTAAAAATGCTGTGCAGACCATGAAAAACAGCTAATCATATGCACCCCAAAACTAATGTGTTTAAGAAAATGAGGTTTCTGCCACATTGAAGGTGAAGAGCAAAATGAAGGTGTTGTGATTGTACCCACTGCAAACAACTGGGAAGATGTTGGACACGATACAAGTGTTCCTTATGAGGATTTTGTGAACTTGGACGAGCACTTAGTAGTTTGTGGCAAACTGACAGATGCAAAAATTTTGGCAGATGTTATGAACAACAGAAATGACAGTGCATCTTCAGATGAAGAAGGGAAACAGATCCCTACATCTGCACAGGCCGTGGACCACATCCAAGAGCTAAGACAGTTTTGTTAAGGAACAGCAGAATGTAAGTGACTATTTTCCAGGCAATCAAACTAGAAGTGTTTACTACAATTCAGAGCATTGACTCCAAAAAAAAAACAATTGGAAATTTCTAGCTTTCTTAAAAAAATGTAAACAAGCTGTAATGTACATATTGCCATGAAAAATCTTAGAATAAAATGGTTCTGTATTTTATTTCATTGAATTGATGTTTGGAGTTATTTTTGTAGCTCATATGAAAACTTTCCTCATTTGAATTTTTGGATAATTTGAATACTTTTAGTGATCTCTTCAGCTTTGAACTAAACAAGTTTGATGGCACCATAATAAAAGTTCCAAAATTTCCAAATTGAAAATTGTGTTCTTTTTCACGTGGTTTATAATCCAGAACTTGAAAAATATCTGAAAAGTTACAGGCCCAGCTGGGCATGTGAAGAAAGTATTTATCTGCCCAGGTAGTAAATAAAAGCTGGATGCCCAGGAAAATTTATCATTTAAGATAACAAATCATAACCCTCATTTTTTGTTAAGTTAAAAAAACATGAACTTTTTCACATGTTTCACATTCCCATTTTTAGAGTCTATTCAAAATGATCAATGCACAAAAATGTGTGTCTGTAGTTTTAATATGACATGATGTCTGTATTCAAAATGTTCAAAGCACAAAAATGTGTATCTCTAATTTTAATATGACATGAAATTGGTATGATGGTGAAATTAGAATTTGAAAACTTTAGTGATTCTGCCATGTTCTTTTAGTTGAAGTTTTCGCCTTTTGTCACTAAACGCCGGAGGCTAGTTCCATCACAGCCATACATCCTGTTACTGAATACAAATGACATTTGGAGCAAAACTACATATGGTTCCAATTCCTGGACCTAGAGCATAATATAATTAAAGAAGCGATATTCTTCCATTCTTGGCACTCCACAACAATAATACAACTTCGGGTGATTGCCAGTGAAATGGAACACGACATGCGATGACTGTCTTTTTTCTTGTAGTAGGAAATTCTATTCTGAAGTTTTTTAAACTTAGTTGTCCAGACCGGGCAACTAGATTTTTTTTACCTGCCCAGGTCAATAATTTACATGCACTGGGCATCTTAGGCATGGTATTTTTCCTCTTAATAATAAAAGAGGAACATTATCAACTGATACTCATTTTTATGCCAAAGACATGATGTATGTTTTTATATGGAGTGTATTCATTAATATTTTATAGTTTTTAATGTTTTGAACTACAGCAGTAGTTGAGAAAAATAGTACTACTCTCCAAAATAGCCACATGAATCATCTTCCTCACATGTTCTAATAATCTGGCAGAAAAAGAACTTCATATTGCATGATGCTACATAATTTACATATGGTTCACAAGAGCATATTGTTCTTAGGTCCACTTGTTTGAATTTAATCTGGTTTTTGTTAAAAAAAAAAAACCATCTTTCATTAAATATAAGGAACAAAATAATCTGAGGCAATGTATACATTTTCAAAATCTAAAATTTTATTAGAATACTATCATTTGAGTAACAAATTGAGCTCTTAGAAAGTTTAAGATCACTTTCAAAATAGTACTCCAATATTTAAAAATCCATCTCTAAAAAGGGTCTGCATTTGTGAGAAAATATCACAATGTAAAATTTGTAGAATGTCTTTTAACAACCACTAAAGAGTTATTTACAGAGAAAGAGAACTGATTCCACATAGCATAACATATGCTGTAGGTCATCTGTAGTACATCACAACAGTTACATTAAAAAGTGAGGCTTATTTAATAGCTTAATTTTTGAAACCTATACAGACATTTTAATTGGTTTCTGCAATTGTGCAGCACATGAACAAAACTTTATCATTTTCACAATTTTTCAAGGGAATCATTGTACACAACAGAATGAAATACAAGTTTTCTATGTAAAGGTTTGTTTAAACAACTATGCTGGCAGTATATACAATAATAATGCATTTTTAGTATCTTTTCCCAGGAAACTTCTACGCATTGGAGTATAATCAATATTTTGCACACAGAAATAAGTGCAAAGTTTATTTTTACAATTTGTATCAATAGATGAACTTATGTCACCATTTTGCCATCTCAATAGTGTGAAAGCCATTTATGGTGGCAGTAGAGCATGTGTACAAGTGAATGGTGTTGCACTGAAATGGTTTTCTATTGGAACTGGAGTCAGACAAGGTTGTGTAATGTCTTCATGGCTGTTTAATATATTTATGGATGCATGTGTGGTGCCAAAATAGAAAATACTGGTTTATGTTTTGGTAATTTCCATGTGTGCAGATTGCTGTATGCTGATGACAGTTCTGTTGGTAGAGAGCAAAAGTGAGTTGCAGAGTGTGTTGTCTCAGATGTACGAAGTTTGCATGAAATTCAAACTGAGTATAAATAAGGGAAAAACCAAAGTTATGGTTTTTGAGCGGTGAACTGTCAGCACTGAATGCAATATAAGTTTAAATGGCATGGTGATTGACTCGGTGAATGAGTTTGTGTATTTAGGAAGCATGTTTGACAGAGTGAACTCTTCATTGAAAGTCATGGCTGCTTTGGGAGGATTTCACAGGAATGATGGGTTTCTCAAGAGAGTTGCACATAGCTACATATGAGAGTGTAATCGTTCTTTCTCTGATGTATGGCAGTGAAACCTGGGTACTGCAGAAAAGACATAGGAGTTATTTGTGTGCTGGAGAGATGCGTTACTTATGGGGGTTTGTGGCAAGACTTGCTGTGATCTCATGGAGAATGAAGATGTACTGCAGTTGTGTAATGTGAGGCAAAATGTTGTTAGTAAGGTGAAGACTAATATTCTTAGGTCGTCAGGCCATGTTGAAAAAATGAGTGATGAGATGCTTACTACTAAGAAATTTTTTTCAGCCCAAGTGGCAGGAAAGAAAGGTCGAGGAAGGCCCAGGAAATCGTGGAAGGACCAGATTCAGGATGTCTGCTTGAGAAAAAGATTATGAAGTACAAAAGGTCTTGTGTGTGTCATGTGATGGATATCAGTTAAGCTCTAGCTGTATGCCAAGATCGCTATCAATGGAGACATTTGATATATCAACAGTAAGGAAAAATCTAGGTCTAAAAGTTAAACATTAATCTGACAGATATACTTTCTTTGAGGAGCTAACCTCTGAACCTCAGAGAATAGCTTAGTGATATGTATGTATGTCACCATTTTGGTGAATATTTTCATAAGTAATAGTACGACTTTAAATTTTCTACCTTAGAAAGGAAATTTCTGTACATTTTAATGAGAAATTCAAATCATGATAGCATCTGTTTGGAGGGTTTTATTACATGAGTATCAGGTTCAATCACAGAGCAAGATGGGCTATACAATTTCAATCCCTCTTAGTCTGTCAGCAAAACAGCTGATCAGATATGGCTTGTTATGTGACACTACACTTGATTTTTTTTAAAATCATTTACTCATCTCCACAGGCTGCACAGTCCAATTATACAGAGTAACTGTAATAATTAAGTTCTTATTCAGCTTTCTAGACCTCCAAAGATTTTCATTACAAGCATAGTCTTTCAATGTTGTTTGTCATTTATCTTCTACAAGTCTGGCAACCATACTGAGTGGATTTGCCATCCAGCATGGTTGTTAATGTTGCCACCTTGTGTTCATAATAAATTTCCAGGGATTCTTCTGATTTTCAGATAAGTGAGTGGGATTGATGCTTGATAACTTTAAAGGAGTTTTAGTCCATCTTGTGACCAGTTTATTAGATCAGCATATACAACAAACTAGGCACAAGATGGACTGAAACTCCTTTAAAGGTATCACACATCAATCTCAAATTATCTGAAAACCAAAAGAATCCCTAGAAATTTATTATGAACATAAGGTGGCAACATCAACAACCATGTTGGATGGCAAATTCACCACGCATGGTCACCAGACTTGTGGAGGAAGAAAGATGCAGGAACTCCTGACGATGATGTAGTGTTTGGATCAAAAATTTGAGAGGTAATGTAGTATCTAAAAATTTATCCTAAATAATTCCCATTGATAAGATTTTTGCTACTGACATTAATTAGAGGAAGACATGAAGTCATTAATTACTAGAATTCACCTATTTTGAGTCATGCACTTCCAGGTCTCATTGACACAATCTATCCATTTCATTATCAGCTTTCCCCAAGATTATTTTCCTTTAATCTTCTATGTTAAGCACCTGTCTCGGTATTATTTTATTCATTCACTCCACATGACCAAGCCATTTCAATCTAAAAGATTTGATTTCACCTATTAACAAAGAAGACTTATACAAATCAAACATTTTTTTCCAGGTCTCCCCCTGCACCTGCTAGTTTAACTACTCTTGTGGGTTTAATTATTTCCCTGAATATCTCTTATTTTCAAATCTTTGTAAGCCTATTTCACCACCAACTGTTATAATTTGCTCAATTCCATACATCATAATGGGTCTGATGATGGCTTCATATATTTCTATTTTGAGTTTAAGTCTTTGATTATAACAGATATTGCAATGCATGATAAGCTCCATTTGCTGCATACATTGATCGTATTTTGGCTTGAATTGCAGAGTTCATTTTATTCTTTGAAATTAATACTTTTACCAAGAATTTGGGCAAAGTAACATTTAGAGGTCAAGCTTTCTCGTTATACTTTCGAAAGCCAAATCTGAGCAGCTTGCTCAGTATTTTTGCCAATGAAACACATTATAATCAACATATCCCATTATATCTGTTTTATTTTAATGTTATATAGTTTTTCTAATGCATCTTTCAAAAACAAAATTGAGAAGGATACATAGGGCATCCCCTTGCCTTAATGTTATGTGTGAATTGATCAATAAAGGCTCTTATCTGACTCCACTAAATAGAAATCACAATTTTAGAAAATGAGCATTAACAATAATTGAAATTTGAGGAGAAAATAGAAAACAAAAATATGAAAAATGTATATGTAAAACATACATATGTATAAACTATAAAGCAATGTGAAAAATGTAAATGTCAAACAAACATATAAACCATAATACAAAAAAAGTATGTGCAAAATGCACAAGAATTGTAAAAAAATGTATATATAGAACATATATAAACTATAAAAAATATGAAAATGTATATGTACAAATATAAACTATACAAATGTATATGTAACAAATAAACTATAAAACCTATATAATAAACAATCACTCAGCCTATGCTAACAATCAATTTTAAGCCTTTCATCCACTACATGACATATCTATAATCTATGGTGAATTGAACAACTGAAAATCTGACAGCAGGTGAATAATAGATTTTGGTTCTGTATATGCTGTTACATTCTTAAAATCCTGAAAGTAACAGGAGGTATTTTGAAGTACAAGCATGGAAACAAGTTTAACAGCTTCCACATCATTGTTAATGACCATAGAAAAACATCAATAAAGTGATATCTAATCTTGTTTTAAGGTCACTGAAACCAATTCTTTTCTTAAAAATGAGGTGTAAATGCCTCTCACATACAAGGGTTGTTCAAACAATAAGACAACAGACCTTGTTCAAAATTATGAATGAGTTGAATGGAGCACACAATGCACAAGCATAACTTCTTGTTTTCTTTTAATCTTTCACAAGGAACCATAGCACAACTTCAACAAAACTCCCAACATGATGGTGTAAGGAGTGTATGCCAGCAGAAAGGAGATGAAGATCCTGTTGACGCAGCCACACTGTTATGGCATGTTGCACATCAGAATCTGTAGCAAAATGCTCGCAAGCCAAGTGTTCCTTGAGCGGGTCAAACAGATGGAAATCACAAGGTGTGCAGTCAAGGCAGATAGGTAAAATGCTCCAAAGCTTCTTAAATGTATCCCCAAACCGCTAAGTCATGCATAGAGCTGCACGTGATCTGGCATTATCATGCAACAGCACAATACCTCTACTCAACAGCTCAGGTTGTTTGCAATGAATGGTATGGCAAAACAGGTCAATCAAGTGAAAGTACTGTTCGACTGTTACACTTGCATCACATTCCAGGGAATCAATCAAAAGCACAATTTGACAGTTCCAAAAGAAATTTGCAAAATTTTTTCAGTTGCATGGCCATGTCTTGATTTTCTTTTAATAGGCAGATATGACAGATGCTTCCCTGATTTGGAAGTTTGTTGACTTTCTGATGCTGAATGATGCCATCTAAGTTTCACCTTCAGTGAAGATGCATTGCAAGAAGCCCTTACATTTTTGACAATAACATATAGGCCCATTTGTCTAGTCTTATGTTCTTCTGTGAAATTCTTAGGCACAACATCGTGGACACTACACACTGAATTTTTGCAGTTTGTGGGCGAGTTCTGTCATTGCAATTCATCCGTTGTTATAAACGAAAACATCCACCTGTTGCACACTGTCTTCTTGAGTGGCTGTCGTCGAGTTTCGTAATCAACATCTCTTCTGCGTCTTGCCAAGTCCTTCAACCGTTTTCACACCTGCTTCTGTAACATAACACCTTTGCTGTACACTTCCACCAATTGCTGATGGATATTCACTGGAGTAACATCCTTTTTGCACTTCCTTACGTGACCATCTTGACAATAATGTAACCACCTTTCAACAGGCATTTCGAGAAAATGAATGGAGGCAGAGCCCTCTGTGGTGAAATGATGTTCATAGTTCTTTGGTTATGAATAAGCATTTTTAACTTTTCATTTGCACATGGAGAATTTTGATTGCTAGTGCCTTGTTACCTTATTTATTGAACCACCCTTGTATTTACATTACTTCTTGAAATGCAGACATCAAAGGAAAATTTCTTGAACAATGACTTATGCAAGTTCTGTATGTTACCAAAAACTGCCATATTTCCGTATAATACAAACCAAACTTTCTATTGTTGCTGAAACAATCGCATAAGTGAAGAATGCATTGAGTATGATACAAATAAGTCTGACATGATCTGATTTTGACAGTACATAATTTGTGATCATATATGACACTGTTTCCTTGTATTTATGTCATTTCAATAAATTTGACTCCTGTTACACCAATGAATTACATCATTTAATAAGTTACTCTGCAGTGCATTTCTAACAATGCACTTAAGTAGTCTGATACCAGCAGACATCATGTAGGTACCTTCTACATGACTAAGCAGATCTTTATAAAGAACTCAAAAAGTAATGGATCCAAATTCAAGACTTCAGGCACCTTAGAAGTGCTGTAGTGCCTGGAAGATAGACAATCACTCAGTAAACATACTGTAATCTTTTAACAAGAAACTGCTTGAGTCGGCCTTGATGTCCATTTGACAATAGTCAACTACTGACAGCAATAAAGTAGCTGAGTTTAACAATGTTGATATAAGTAGATCTCTGTTCGGAATGGAACCATATCGCCCTTGGAACATCCATAGGATAGCACAATTAAAGATCTGAAGGTACATAACTGATTCAAGAACTTGTGAATTTATTTGTTTACAGTAATGCAACTATGTTGCTTTTATTTTTAGACAGCCCACATAAGCACAGTTGTGTAAGTATTAAAACTAACACCTGGTCAGGTTTATACATATATATATAAAATCTAATACTTTCTCACATGCAGCCAATGATGAGTAGCCTAATGCCACCAGAAGTTTATTATTGTGTTTCATAGTTAGTAATCAATGGCATGGCCATTTGGTTGCTTATGGAATTCATTTAGACAAATACACACTTATGGGAATGTATATCACACTGAGATTGACAAGAGACTAAAAAATACGAAGAAAAAAACAACTCCAGCTATCTCTTTTATCAAATTTTCTGTCACTATCTATAAATCACTGTCTTAATCCATCATGGCATCTACAAGAGAGCACACATCTTTGACAAATTTTTTTAGCATACTGCATCATCATAAACATTTTAAAATACATAAATGAAACTTTTAATATTTACAATTGTTTTCAGCATCAGGCTGCAACACTGTACTTCCTGTGAGTGAATTACAAATATGACATGCCTCTGATCAATATCCACACTGGAGAAACACTGAAATGCTGCTTGATTTGTACAATTTCTACCTGTGTCTGGTCTTCAACACCATAAATTTAGTTGGAACCCACAAACACTGAACAACACTTCACTCTTTCTTAGACTGGATCAGTAGTGGAAGTAGAAATGCTCAAGGGTATCATGAGAAAGCCTCATCAAATTTATTAATGCACAGGGCTCGACAAATATGTTCCAGATCTAGGAGCCAGGTGTAACAAAGTCAAATTTCAAAGAATAATGCAGGAACAAAAACATGTCTGGCAATGATGCTGGAACAAAAAATGATAAACTAAATTTGTCATTTTTTTCTTTTTTACCCAGACCACTTATTGCAAAATAAATTTTCAGTTTGCTTTATAATTTTCTTTTCCCATTCTTCCAGTTGCTGATCTCAAAAAATTAAGATTTTACATTTTGATTTTATTAAAATACTAAAACACGTTTTAAATACACATTTTGCACATATTAACTCAAAGTACCATATTTTTTTCATCGTATAATCTGCAGACCATAAATTAACAAAAAAAAAAATTCTAAGATCCGTGGTGGCGTATAGTCAGTCCGCAGGCGCTGAGGAAAAAAAAAAAAAAATCCAAGGCATAATCCAGGGTGGCATATAATCCGTAGATTGTGAAATTCTGAGAATCTTTTTTTTTTCTTTTGCGTAATCTGTGGCGGCGTGTTGCAGATCACGAAATTTTGGAAAAAAAAAAAAAGTTCTTCCAATCCCTTTGTGGTCCTTTATCTCCGTGTTGCACTACCTTTTTCTACTACCACATTTTTGGTACTCTTCCAATAAACACCACCTCTCTTGACAATTAATTACCTCGCATATTTTTTAAACGCAGCACTACCCCCCCCTTCCCCCAGGTATTTACAGTGCCCAAATTTATAACCTTTTAACAGGTAATCTACAAATTACACAACAAATATTACAGTATTTCCTGCAAATTACGAAATCTGAAGTAAAAAAAAAAAAAAAAAAAAAAACCTGGGTGCCAAGGCCCGAAAACAATTCTGGTTTGCCAACATAAAGAAGCGAAACTGCTCAAAAGTTTGTACTGAATATTCATTTATACATGCAATATTATCAGCACTATTCAGAGTGATTTATCAACCTGTTTTGTTTATTAGATGCATGGTGATTTTTGGGAAAACAATAAAAAGGAGTACTTAAAGTTACAGTTTTTGAGTTTTAAAAGGTACCATAATTAACCCTAACAAAAATAACTTTCTAATCTAATCATTTGAATAACACATACAGTCATGGCATGACTGCTAAATCAATTACAAAAAAAAAAAAAAAAAAGAAAGGTAATCTTATGTGCAATAAAATTCAACTAACAACACTTTAGCAAAATTACAGCTACTGGAAAATTTGAAAGCCCAACAAAAAAAGTGTTAATCCAGGATTTGAAGCTTATTCTTCTTGGCTTGACATAATCAATTCTGCATATATACATGTATATATGTTCTAAAATGCTAGTAACAAAATCATAATAAAATGAACAAATTCTGGCAGAGACAATTTATTATCATATGTTATGGAGGATTATATGGTCATGACATGTTTACAAACAGAATTTATCTTTGACAGATTTTCATATCGAGAAAAAAAAAAAAAAAAAAATCAGTCTTAAAAACATTTACATTGTGTTCAATAATGACCAAGCCAGAATTTTTACAAAATGAAGTTATATTTTGCCAAACCATTTAACAACAGCAGGATAAAAAAAAAAAAAATGGATAACAATAATAATAAAAAAAAAAAGACAGATTTGCACTTATTTTCAAAACTGGATACATAAATCAAATAAACATATTACATGGAATATTACTACTTCCCATGCTAAAAAAATAAATAAAAAATAAAAATAAAATGAAAACCATGGTTCATTACTTTAGAAGTTGAAAAAGCTCAACATGAAGAATTATCATTTGTATTTTTGTCACAGTTCTACAAGCATAAAGCATCCCCACATGGGAGTGAACACAGAACTCCCTCAAGGGTTGGAGGTCCAATGAGAAATCAGCAGGACAAGCAAAATATATGCATTATATTATATATAAATACCTTATTCTAACTACTGCTAAATTTAACATGCATTAATTATTTTTAAATTAATATTGGCATAAATCAATGGCATGCATGCAAAAAAAAAAAAAAAAAAAAAAAAAAAGGCTCGTTTGAAAAAGTATATTAAGACATTTATATAATCAATAAGATGTACAGAAAAATAATCACAAGAACAACTACAACAATACAGAGAAATAATTGATCATAACAAAAATATTAAAATTATGTGCAGAAAGATTTTTGAAAATTTAGCTGCAGTCAGAATAATGCATTTTAAAAGAGCATTTTTGTTTCCTTCACCTGATGAACAAAAGACAAGAGCATTTTTGGGAAAGGAGGGCCTTTCCTGTGTGTGTGCAATTGCCCTCAAATATTCATAGATTGTTTTCTTAACATTTTAATGTTCTTTAGCAACAAGTATAAGGTTCTGCCTATATTTTTATAACCATTTATAAGAAAAACTTGGATCAGTGTCTGTTACTGATCATTTTGATAATTCATGTTGGAAAAGTTCTGGTTTCAGTCTGTTATTGTCTTGTGCTTACCTGATAGTTTCCATTTTCATCCTGTCTAACAATGGGTATGAAGTTTTTTAAGTCTGAGTGACAAATCAGCTTCTATCCCTGATTAATTTGAGCATCCATTATGGCATAAAACTTAATTTTGATCTGCATTTTTTTTTTTTTTTTTTTTTTACTTTTCACTACCTGCCATTTGAAATAATTTACAAATTTACTGGAGTTCATGCACTATACTGTCATTTTCTGAATCTTCTGCAAAATTTAATGGTGTTTATCTTTCTGATCAAGAACACTAAACACATTATCATGTTCCAGTAAAATATGCATTCTACTGGATTTAACTTAATAGCAGGGTGGAGAGCAGTTATCATTCCTCAGCAATGTTTATATTTCTGCTACTGATCAGAGGGATGTTACCAATACTGAGACATGCTTTTCATTAAGCGTAAAATTAGAGAAGCTTCATAAGAAACACTTCTGCCATACGCTCCTTTTCTAATGCAATTTTTTTCATATTAATTAAATTTTGTGTCACTATATATATATCTATTAAAATCCTAATACTTAAAAAATCATTACTCAAGGCTTTTCACAAATTTAATAACTGTTCATTTTTGAAATAAGAAAAATAACACGTAAGCACTGCTTCTACATTCGTGTCTAGGTTAAATTTTTTGAGCAAGAACTACCGTGCGGTACTATGACTATTCTTTCTATACAACGAACTGAAGAGATATGACACAATTTCTTGAAATTTTGATAACTAAGAATCCAAATATGCAAATACATGACATTAGGAGACTTCGATTTTTTCACCACTTGGTCACCAGGTCACCATTTTTTCACCACTTGGTCCCATGGCATAGGTGCAGCTACAGGAGGGACACAAGAGACATGCCCCCCTGCCTTTGCAACCAAAAGAAACTAAAAAAAAAATAGCATTTTAATTGTACAAATTGCATTTGACTAGTAGAAAGTGTCGGACACTGATGGAATGACTATACAAGATTACAAGGTAAGGAGGACGTTTAGCAGCCGCTCAGCCTGTGGCTTCTTTGTTTTGTACCAAAAGCAACCGCTTCTGGCTTTAAACGGAGTGAGAGGGCAGAGTAGGTACGGTTCGCTTAGGGAGGGTAGTGGCCGAGCGGGGGTGAAATGAACGCTGACAAATCCCTACGGAGCAGAATCGAACGGAGCCCGGCTGGAGAGAACTAACTCCCTCCCTGTTTCAACCCCTAAATCTGAAAAAAATTCAAGGTGTCAGTTGCCACCCCCAAATGACCACTTTCCGTACTCTGGTCAAAACATAGAGTGCATATTTCTTTAATGCAATTGAGAGTGGTATGGACAAAAATCCAAAAGTTCTTTTTTTCCTGCAGTGAAAAAACTCATGTCCAATTATGAAAAATATGCCTCAACTGAAACAGGTCTTATATCAGCATTGCAAAACTTTGGTAATTATGCTGAACCCAGTTATTTCAGCTTAAAAAAACAAAAAAGATAGGAAAAGGTGTGCAGATATCAGTACAACAGACTGCAATAGGAAGGCAAAAGCATCTTCTCTCTGGGAAAAGTAAGCCACAAGGAGGTTGCCCAGCTGGCTGCCCAAAGTACACACAGTATAAGAAAACATGATTATACACTGCCAGACAATTGCTAAGGACGGATGACAATAGCAACGATAGCAACGCAAGCATAAAATGGAAGGCAGGAAAATGTGGAAATTAGCATAACTGCGGGATACAGTAAGACGTGTTGTGTGTATGCAAATTTTGGATTGCCGAACTTGTTCGTGACGTCATAGCGCTGATAAGAGATATAAAGGATTTGATGCGTATTGACCGTTGTTGTTCAAACGCAAAGTTGAAAGGGAAAGAATCAATTGACGAACTTGCAATTTTCAGTATGTCTTCCCGACATCACCTAGATGATTTTACGCGTGGCCGTATTATTGGCAAGATTGAAGAAGGGCGAAAAATAACAGATGTTGCCAGGGAGTTTGACGTCAGCCACAGTGTTGTTTCAAGGCTTTGGAAATCATTTCAAACAAATGGAGAGTGTAGCAAACGTCGTGTTCGCAGTACGACACCTGCAGAAGATCGGTACATAGTGCTATCAACAAAAAGACACCGGCGCAGCACAGCTAGTGAGGTAGCAAATCAGTTTATGGCTGCTACTGGCAAGCGGATCTCCCGAAAAACTGTCGCCAGACGTTTGCATGAAGGAGGACTATACGCCCGCCGTCCTGTTGTGTGCATCCCATTGTCCAGATGTCACCGTACCGCCCGTTTGCAATGGTGCCATCAACATCGCAATTGGACTGATAACGACTGGTCTGCTGTCCTCTTCTCAGATGAGAGTAAATACAGTCTATCGCCTGATTGTTGACGACAACTAATCTGGCATGATAGTGGTACTGCATATTGTCCAGCAAACATACAGGAAAGGGACCGATATCCGACATGTAGTGTCATGGTATGGGCTGGCATCATGATCAATGGCCGTACATCCCTCTATGTGCTTCCAACTGCGACTATGACTGGCCAACGATACATTAATGATGTTCTGCTACCTCATGTTCGCATGTTCCGTGGTGCTGTCGGTGATAGATTCATTTTCATGGACGACAACGCAACATGTCATCGAACAGTCGCTGTCCAGGAGTGTCTTGAGATCGAGGATATTCAACGCCTCGTATGGCCAGCACGTTCTTCAGATCTGAATCCCATTCAAAATGTGTGGGATGCTTTGGGGAGGAGTCTTGCTGGTCGCCAATGCCCTCCAATAAACAAGGACATCCTCATCCGTGCACTGACAGAGGAATGGGATAAATTACCCCAACAGCTGCTTGATAATGTTGTGCAAAGCATGACACGACGTGTGGAATCTTGCATCGCCCTCCATGGTGGCCATATCCCGTATTGACATCTTACGCCGGAACGCCTGCGGACTGTAATTGCATTTTTTTCACGTTTACGTATTCTGCACAAAATGGCCTGTTTGTCCCTTGAACACGTTCCAAAGCCTTCTGGATTTCAGAGCACAATAAATTGTCTTTCTTGTAATGTCCTGGCATTCTGACATTATTTTATTTCACTTGGCATCCAACCACACTTACTTTTTTATGCGCTATATAGCCGTTTATGCTCCGTCCTTAGCAATTGTCCAGCAGTGTACTATGCTCAGTAAACTGCCTACAAAAAAAAAAAAAAAGCTGAAGCCACACATAACCTACAGTACATGTGTGTATAGAGAAAAATACTTCCCCAGGAAGAAATTGCCCTTCTAAGTGATGTATAAATTTAGAAGCTCAGAAACTGGTAATAATGTGCATTTTTTAAACCATTTGCATGCTTCATTTGCCATATTTATAATCTTTTTAGCCCAGTATTTTAAATAAAGGCCAAAACTGGGTCAAACCCGGAATAAATTAGGTAAAAGCTGAATTTTTGCAGGCTGGTACAACTCATTGGGCTTACCATTTTCACAAAAGTTCCCATCCCTCTCCCACTTGCACCCCCCCCATAAAAAGGGTAAATTAGGTCAATACTAATCCATTCACAACTCCTGAAATCATTAATGTTCAGTGATAAATTTTTATAAATTTATTCCTCTTGGTAAGATCTATAAATTTAATTCTATTCATTTTTACTACATCTCCGATAGTTTTGCTGAAATTCGCAAAAACCCACAAAAAAGCAACTTTTTTCTCTCTCTCGACATTTTAGCAATTACATAATTGCAATTACTGCTTCACAAAGCCAAATTTCCAAAAAAAGGCTCCAAATAAAAGTTGCAGCAAATTTTATAACTTTTACAAGATATTATTCATCTTAGAGCAATATATAGTTTCGCTTACACTGTATCTAAGCTAGAGATGCAATGGATGTCAATTTGGCCAGATACCAGATATTCGGCCTGAATTTGAGCTGAATATCGAACAATCCAGCCGACAGTATATTTTTCTCTTAGAAATTCTCCTAAATAGTTATTATTTCATTATTCCTTTTTAATTTTTCTTCTCATTTGTCTATTTTTTTAACGTAATTATCAGTTAAATTCTCGATTCAGAAGAAATTCATATTTTAAAATTATTATATTTTAATGCAAATTATATAAATCAAAACCAGCACTAGACTTATAAAATTTTAAGCATTTTATAATTAATGACTACCAACTGGCTATTAATATAATGATTGAACTTGGTTCAACTTCTTGATTTTTGGTAGCCATTGGTTATTAACTTAAAACAAAATTCCAGTTTTGATTTTGATGTATAGCAACCAAGAAGTTTAAAACCTTATCACTCTTTAAATTCCCATATAATATCATCTAGATAACTTGATAAATAATAGAAATAGAAACAGAAATCATAATTTTTAAAAATAATAAATATTGCCTAAAAATATTACTTAAAAAATACTACCTTCACTCTCTTTTTTTTTCTTTAAATAATCGATGTCTCATCACTTTATACATTATGCTTTTTAACATACAAACGTTTAAGTACACCTGTTTTTACAATAAGGTAGGGTAGGTATAGGTAGAATCTGTTTTTACAATACAGAGGAGGGGTGTGTGTGTGTGTGTGACAGAACTTGATAAGAACAAGTTTTGCCACACACCCCTCCCTGACCTGGCAGTAAAATGTAAGGGGTTGTGGTTAGAGATGGGCACATTGGTGAAAAACATCGATGCTACACATCGGTGAGTATTCATTGCAAATACATACACGATGCAGAGCTAATAGCCACACCCAGTGAGATGTTTCACCATTATGGGAATAGGGAATAGACCATTTTCCGTCGTCACACCAACATGGCAGCAGAGGCTGCGACCGGCTGTGACATTTTGGTGGCTTCATTTTGATCACATGAGGGGAACGGCTGGTCCTTACTTCATCTATTCTAACCTTCTTGGGGCCTTAGGCACAACAAACGTTGGTGAGTACTCTTTGCAACTGTGGCGAGTATGTGAGGTAGGTCCAAATTTTCGATGTTTACTTGAAAATGCCAACAAATAGCAAAATTACTCGTAATAAGTCAGTTCAACTACTGAACTGATTATTACTAGTTCAGTAGTTGTTGAATTCATAACGAAGTCAGAAAACATTGACGTTTCACCGATACTATCAGTGAGTAAAACATCGATGTTTTTTTGCCCATCCCTAGTTGTGGTAAACTCTTTCCTGATAAGAGAAGGATTAGACTACCCTCTTTGTTGAGTCACTCTTCCTGTTAACTCTATATGTAGCTCACATGTTTTTTCTTGTGCAATTTGAATAGTAATATGCTATAAAGTAAATTATTCCCAATTTAACAAAATTAATGCATTAGTTTAGTAGACTGGACTGTTATCAAATATAAAATCAGTAAATTTAGTACTATGAATTTCATGAATAAAAGAAGCACTGTGTGGAATTTTTTTAAATACGAAGATGCTGTTAAGAGTGAAATGCAATTTATGTTCCTCTATGATCTCAAGAGGTGGAACAGTTAAGAAAGTATCCACTACTCCATTATTTAGCCATCTAAAAAGCAAACATAAAGAGCAATATGACAAAATTAAATCTTCGAATGAGAGACAAGGTAACAAAAGGCACTTGGATTCTGATTCTGAATTTACTGATGTAGATTTTGATGATCCAAACACAAGTGAAAGTTTAAAAAGACCACAATTTAATTGACCTCTTTTACAGACTGTTCTTGAAAAGAAAATAATCTGGGATATAAACCACACTAAATCAATTCAATTGCACTATGCTGTTTGTCAGATGATAGCAGCTGATAATCAGCCATATTCATTTGCAGAAGATGGTTTCCGTCATCTGATGACAAAAGTCCAACTGCAGTATAAAGTTCCTCCTTGGGAATATTTTAAAGAAACATTAATTCCAAAAATGTATAACCAATGTAAGGAAGAGGCTCAATCATTGCTTGCATTATCCAAGAATATATCTGTAGCTTCTGATATGTACACCAATTCAATTACCAAAGACAGATTTATTAGCTTTACTGCAAATTGGGTAGACAACAATTTTAATTACAGACATGTTGTATTAAATACTAGACATTTCCTAGGAAATCATAATAGTGACAACATAAGTCAGATGTTGAACGATTTATGTGGTGAATCTGAATGGAATGTGAAAAACAAAATTTACCTAGTTATTCGTGACAACAGATTCAATATTGTTTAAGGTGTGAGTGATTTGAATTTACCTAGTGAATCTTGTTGCTTACATAACTTGCATTTGATTGTAACAGATGCATTAAATGCTCAGAGAGTAGTTAAAGATATTATAGCTTTAGGAAGAAAATTTGTGGGGCATTTTAATCATTCCTCTTTAGCCTGTTCGCGTTTCAAAGAAATCCAAGAAGAACTTCATTTAAAATATAAAAAGCTATTGCAAGATGTCCTAACTCGGTGGAATAGCACATATTATATGCTGCATCACTTGCTAGAATTAAGAAATTCTATGTCCTTATATGCAGCTGAAAACAATGAAATAACAAACTTTTCATCATATCAATGGACATCACAGTGCTTTATCGTATGATACACAAAGAAATATGTCTTTCCTAAATTTGATTTTTTATTTGGCATAATTGAAAACTGCTTAAGTGTACTTCAACCTCTTGAGGAAACTACTAAGCAAATAAGATCTTCAAAATCACTGATTTCAAAAGTAAGTTCTATGGTTCTAACATTGAACAGATATTTGTCAAAATCTTGTGATCTGGTATTAGAACAATGAAGGACACATTAAAAGAAAACATAAATAAACGTTTTTTAACAATACAACTGAACATTTTTCAGTAGCAACAATTTTAGACCCAAGGTTTAAAGTCTATTTTTTTTTTTTAAAGGTCAGGATTATGATGAAATCTTTTTTAACATTAATAATGAAGAAAGAAATTCAAGCTCTGAATTCTCCCAAAGAAAACAAAGAATCACTCCTAACAGAATCAGAATGTCAAAGTAATGGAAATTCTAACCATGCAAAGAATCTTAAATCTTTTTGGGATTGCTTTAGTAAAGAGGACTTGGTACCCTTCATTTCACAAAAATTGACAAAAAAATATCCATTTTCTAATTTTTACACTAAAATATACTTTGGGACCTCTAGTATATTGTGACGAAATTTTGAGTTGATCGGAAGCATATAACACGAGTAAAAATATTTTTATTACTGAGATGCCCCTGGAAATGCCACACCACCTTTAATGTTTACGTTTTTTTTTCACACAACATGCCTCACTTGTTTTGCAAAGAAAAAAGATTTTACACACTTTAGTTGTGCATCATTATTTCACGAAGACAAAGAAGTTTTACAATGAAGAAGAGGAATAATCATTAATCGTAACTGAAACTTCTGGATCGAATTTGTTTACACGAGTAACGTTGCTTTGATTTCCGAAGCTCAAAGAATTGGATTGTAAGAAGAATTTATGTGCACGAAATTATTCGGTGTTTACGTGTGTGAAGTTATTTTATAAATAAGCCTCGACAAAAGTGCAAGTCTCATTCATTGATAATGAATAATAAATGTTGGTGCCAGCTTGAAACTCAGGTTTTGGATACTACGAGCAATTCCAAAATTACTGAAGAAGAATGTATGCCTTCAAGTATCAGGCTACAAAATCTATCATCCACTAAGAACTGCCATGTGAACAACAGTACTGGAGAATATATATTAGTGAACTTTAAACAAATCAGTAAGTTATTTATGGGACTGAAATGTCTAGTTTGTGAGAGTGAAACGTTAAAATTTTCAGGTTGGTACAAAATTGGGATTTGACAATATTCTAAATCTAGTTTGTAGCACCTGTCCTGAGAATAGCATATCTACAGTAAACACATCTGGTGACTGAAATGGCAATACAATATCTGATGTTAATTTGCATATGACACAAGCATTTAAAGGATATTCTGCCATAGAAAATATTTATATGATAATGAACATTTTACCTTTTTCATCAAGAACATATAATAAGTGTGCAGGAAAGGTGGGATCTGCCTGCACTTTGGCTTCACAGAATATTTTTTAATGATGTTCATACTGAAATTTAAAATGCATATAAAAGCTGTGGTTTTAGTTCAATGGAAATTGTTGACATAGCCGTTTCGTTTGATGGCTCTAGGCTTACATGGGGCCATATGTCTCTCATAGGAGTCGGGTGTGTGATAGACATTATGACAGGTTACGTAGTAGACTTTGAAGTTATGTGCAAGTTTTGTCGCCTCTGCACGTCAGCAAAACAGGAACTTTTTTTTTTTTTTTTCTTTTTGATTGGAGGTTTAACGACCACCGTGAGCAACTCAATGGGCTATAAGCAGTCGCCCGTCCCTAATTTAGGGTCACTGGTTCCAGGGAAGGGAGAGAGCCAGTGCCGTAAGACAAACACAACATCCATGCCTCACCGGGATTCGAACCCGGACCCTTTACGGACAAATGATCAGAGACCAATGCCTTAGACCACTGCGCCACCGGGAAACAGGAACTTGGTGAAGCAAGTGCGGAATTCAGCATATGGCACGATGGCCATAAGAGTGCGTGCGATATTAACCATACCGGTTTTTTTTTTGGATCAATGGAAATGGAAGCTGCATCATTACTTTGAATGTGATCACTATCCCTTGGATTTCGATATGCTACGTTGTTATCTGATGGTGATTGTAAAACATTCAAGCACCTATCCGAACAAAAGATTTATGGTCCTGATATACACGTGAGGAAAGAGGAATGTGTAAATCATATCAGTAAGAGGTTAGGCACAGCATTATGAACTGCTGTGAAAGATTGACGTGCTCATGGCGTTACTTTAGGCGGGGAAGTTTATGGTAGTTTAAAAGAAAGTACAATAAAAAAAAAAAACTTAAGATTTACTATCAGAAAGCCATTTTGAAGAACAAAGGAGACGCACGTGCTATGAAAGTTGCTATTTATACTACTTTATTCCATAACATTTCTACTGACCAAAAACCACAGTGTTCTAAATGTCCAGCTAGTGTAGATTCTTGGTGTTTTTACCAGTCTGTGATGACAAAAGGTCAGAAGCCCGGTCCTCATAAGTTGAAGGTGGGAACAACACCCATCAATGAGTCTTATTTGGTGAAAATACTCCCGATTTATCAGACTCTTGTCCACTGAACTCGATGTGTCCGATGCAAAACACAAAGTGCAAATGAGTGCACAGCATGATTTGGGCTAAGTGTCCAAAAGAAATATTTGTACATAAACAATGTGTGAAATGCGCTGTAATGCAAGCAGTGTGTGAGTTCAACAGAGGAACCTTGCACACACTAAAGGAAACTCAAAAAGCCCTAGGTGTAGATCCAGGAGCCTGTTCCATGAACCTTGGGACAGTTTTAGATATGCACAAGAACTTCTTCAGGAAACGACGGAATAATTTGAAATATCAACAAGCCCGTAGATTAGTTAAAAAGGCTATAACCAAAAGAGAACTAGCAACTAAGAAAAAAGAAGGCACAACATATGCTGAAGGATGCTTTTGAAACAAAATTATGAAATGGTATGCAATCAATTTATCAAGCTAAAAAAACATAATTAGGTAGTTATTATATTTGCACTTTTAAGGTATTAAAACCCTGCAAAGTGTGCATAGTTTACGTGCAATTCATTAATTATATACTATTTTTTAATTGAATGTATGAATGAGTAGTATGCTTGTGTGGTTTTTATAGAATTGACGAGCTATGGTTACATCTCATATGGCTAAAAAAAAACCAGCATTGTTTGTCTAGCAAATAAAAAAATAATAATAATAATACGATGTTTCATCCCCGGAAGAAGGAATCGTAGGCAAGGTGTCTGTAAACCTTTGAAGGCCAACACCATTACGATAATTGACGTGCTTGAAGTGTTTTGTGGATGGAAATTACCATGATCTTTAGGGTAAGTGATTGGTGATTTTTAATAGTATATCAATAATTAGGTAGGTCATCATTATTCATAAATATGTGATTTGTGTATTATATAAAAAAATTGTTGTTGAAATGGCTCAGGCAAACTTCAGGAATGGTCTTGACTATTGAATCTCACAGAATAAATATGACATTTCAAAAGAAACACGAATCACTACTATATTTACTTTTTCCTCCTGCTCGCAAGCCCCAGACTTTGCCTCGTATGTGAACCTTCAGTTTTGCATAACACAATTTCAGGTTTTTGTGTTTTTTTTCTTCTCTTACCTAAAATATCTGAAAATCTCTACAACCCTTCCCCATTAATTAATTAATTTAAATGTAGCTGTTTATTTCTCCCTACCATTCCTAGTTCTGTGATTTAGGTGACAACTGGTTTTGGATAAAGAGGCAAAAATCGTGAAATAGGCAAATCTATATGGGACATCGTGGGGCTAAGTGAGGTAAGGAGAAAAGGAGAAGATCTCATCGAACTGAAAAGTGGACATCTCTTCTACTATCGTGGGACGGATACTGGCAGAACTAGTGGTGTTGGATTTATAATAAACAAGAAACTGAAGGATAAAGTTTAAAGTTCCTCTGACAGAGCTGCACGGCTTGTTATCCAACTCTCGAAAAGATACCAGGCTCAGATTATTCAAACTTATGCACCCACCACAAGTCATCCTGAAGAAGAAATTGAAGAATTTTATGAGGAAATTTGTCATCTAAATAATAAAGGTAAGCAGCACTTGAAAATAATTATGGGAGATTTCAATGCAAAAATAGGGCAACGGCAACAGAATGAAACTTCAGTAGGTAAATTCGGTCACGGCAACAGAAACCAGCGTGGAAATACTCTCGTTGAGTTTGCAGAGGCAGAAGGGTTTTTCATCTTGAACTCCTTCTTCAAGAAAAGGCCACACAGGAAATGGACATGGAGACATCCAAATGGGAGGACAAGTGAAATTGATTTTATTATGTGTAACAAAAAATTCGTCATAGAAGACTGCAGTGTGCTAAACAAGTTCAACACAGGTAGTGACCATAGATTGGTGAGATGTAAGATGCACCTCAACACTAAACTCGAACGTAGCAAGCTCATAAGACAAACAAAATGTATTGACATAATCAACCTTAAAAAACACCATAATACCTTCAAATTGGAACTGAAGAACAGGTTCTCTGCTTTAGAAGGCCTAACATCGGAAGAAGTGGACATCTCTGAAGTTAACAGAAAAGTAACCAAAGCTCTTATGGAAACAGCAACAAAATTAGCTGGGTCTAAGAACAAGTTGCATGTAAATAAATTATCAGGAAAAACGAAAATGTTGATGCAAAAAAGAAGAGAGATGAGGACAACTAAAGAAGATGTGACTTCCAAAGTGGAATATATAGAGCTATGCAAGACAACACGAAAAAGTATCACTGAAGACGTAAGAAAATTCAACTGTGAACTAGTGAGGAAAGCAATTTAAAACAACCAAAGCCTAAAGATAGCAAAGGGACATCTCAGTAAGGGAAGAAAACAGATTATGGCACTGAGAAAAGAAGATGGTTCTGTAACAAGAAATAGAGGCGAAATTTTGACAAGAGTGAAAGATTTCTACTCCAAATTATATGAAAGGGATGATATATGCACTCCAGACATCATGAAAGATACCAGTACCAGAGTTCCTCCAGTCCTTCCAGCAGAAGTTGCACATGCAATCAAGAACATGAAGCGGGGAAAAGCTCCAGGAGAAGATGGAATTACTGTAGACATCATACAAGAAGCAAGTGGAGAAATCGAAACAGTACTCGCCCAAATTTTCACTCGATGCCTTAATGAAGGAAAGATTCCTGAGGATTGGAACACCGCTACAATGATCCTGCTACATAAGAAAGGTGACATTGAGGATCTCGGAAACTACAGACCTATCAGCCTCCTATCAGTAGTCTATAAAATCTTCACTAAAGTTCTTTCACACCGCTTGAAGGTAACACTGGACATGGCTCAACCGAGAGAACAAGCTGGATTCAGGAGTGGCTACAGCACAATAGATCATATCCATGTGCTGAGAGAACTAATTGAAAGAGCGAGGGAATATGAACTTCCATTGTGCATGGCTTTTATCGATTATGAAAAAGCCTTTGATTCGGTGAAACCATCAGCAGTTACAATGGCTCTGAAAAACCTGCGGTATTGAAGATGCCTACATTAATATTATTAATAACATCTATGAAAATGCAAGTGCAAAGATTAGGCTGTTGGAAAATACAACACACATAAAAATTGGAAAGGGAGTGAGACAAGGTGACACCATATCTCCGAAGCTCTTTTAATGCCACATTGGAAAATGTCTTTCAATCACTGAACTGGGAAAACAAAGGGATAAAGATTAATGGAGATTATCTAACCCACCTTCGTTTTGCTGATGACGTACTCATTTTTGCAACTAGCCCATCAGAGCTGCAGAGTATGATCCAGGAACTTGCTGACAAGAGTAAAGAAGTGGGATTAAAAATGAACTTTCGGAAGACAAAAGTGATGTTCAATGCTTTTACAAGAAATGAAGATTTATCGATTGATGGAGAAAAGCTGGAGATAACAGACGCGTACGTTTATCTTGGACAGCAGATATCAAGTGAGGGTCACATTGATGAAGAAATTAATCGGCGTACAAAACTTGCCTGGAGAGCTTTTGGAAGAAACAGCATAATTTTCAAGAGCAATATGCCATTATGTCTTAAAAGAAAAGTGTTTGATCAATGCATCCTTCCAGTGCTTACGTATGGTGCAGAGACGTGGACCTTAACTAAAAGAGACATACAAAGGCTGCAGACAACTCAAAGAAGCATGGAGAGGTGCATACTTGGTGTAACCAGGAGAGATAAGAAGAGGAACTCGTGGATCCGAAAAATGACAAGAGTGGAAGACATCATGATCAGAGTTAAATCCCTGAAATGGCAATGGGCTGGACATACTGCCAGAAGGACAGATCATCGATGGACAGCCGAAATTTTAGATTGGATTCCAAGGGACAGGAAAAGACCCCAGAAGAAGACCACATGGGAGATGGGTGGATGAAATTCGAAAGTATGCAGGGGTGACATGGAGGAGACTGGCACAAGACAGACCGTTGTGGAGGAAACTTGGGGAGACCTTCGTCCAGCAGTGGATTGATAATGGTTGACAATGATGATGATATGCAGACACTATAACATAGCTGCCAAGTGTCCCGGTTTACCCGGATTCTGTCCGGTTTTGAAAATATTTTCCGGGAATCCAATTTTTCTACAAAATAATCCGGTTTTGTGATTTTCTTATTTTTTTCTTTTATTATGCATTGTTTGTTTTTTTCTCAATGTTATCAGCCATAATTTTTATTTAGCGTCAATGCTGGCTGTGGGAATCGGTAATCGAATGGAAACAAATCTGTTAATCCACAGCATTTGAGTGCCAAGGTCGTGTGCCCGCATTTATCGAGCATGATGACAGCAAGACAGTCAGACGCTTGGAAAGTTGAAGTACTGATTTACGTCACATCCACGGCATCGCTGGCTCAGAGCTCCAGTTGGCCGAGCACGGCACTTGTGCGGAGCCTGGGGGGAGTGGAAAGTCGTTTGTTCGCCAACACTCCAGTTGAATGCTGACGCCGTACTTCATTTTATCTTTGAAACCAAAAAAAAAGTTGTGTTGCAAGTTATTACTTATTATTTCAGTTCACAACCCCAGAATGGGCCTAAACGTCGGGAACAAATATTTTTGAAGAAATACTCCGAAGAATTTGACTTTATAAAACCATCACGTAAGGGCGAGTTTCATGCGTATTGCACATTGCGTAATACCGATTTTTCTGTTTCTCATGCTGGTCGCAGAGACATCGTTGCACATGTTGGAACTAACAAGCATGTAAAAAATCACGATAGCTCAAAAAGTGTGTGCAACTTTGATTACTTTGTTTCAGTGCTGAATGATTTTCAAACGATTTGCACAGAAGCTCTGTTTACTGGATTTTTGTTGGAGCACAACATACCACTAGCGGCAGCTGATCGTGTTTCCCGAATGTTGTCAGCTATGTTTCCGAACACCCCAGAAGTAAAAAGACATGCATGTGGCAGAACTAAAACTTCACATACTGCTCAAGAAATGGCTGAATATCATTCAAGAAATGTACTATGTGCTATTAAAAGTGGACCATTTTCTGTCGCAAGTGATGGCAGTAATGATGCCGACGATCAACTTTACCCAATTGTGGTAACATACTTTGATACTGATTGCAAGCAAGTGAGATGTACGCTGCTCTCTTTGCCATGCCTGGAAACCAGATCAACAGGCAAAAATATTGCCAAACTTGTGCCCAAAGAATTTCAGCATCTTGATATTTCATGGATGAATTGTCTTGCCTTATCCTGTGATAATGCTTTTATGGTGGGGATAAAAAATGGTGTAGTAGCATTTCTGAAAAAATAACTTAATCTTATTGTGTTTGCCATTTGTTAAATTTGGAACTGCTGAAAAGGGGTCTGCAACATTACCTTTTCAAATTGATGAATTTTTGATTGACATTTATTATTTTCTGGAGAAAAGTGTAAAGAGAAAAAAATGAACTTAAGAAAATTTCAAGCTCTTTGTAGTGTGGAATCAAAAAAAAAAAAAAAAAAAAATCTTAAACACTGCTGTACGAGATGGAAAATGCTTAGACCAGGTTTTACAGCAATGGAGATTCCTTATGTTATATTTCAAAGAATGCAGCAGCAATAGGAAAGGACCAAAATTTTTGTCACGTTTAGGTGGCTTCAAACGATTCCGAAGGTTAAAAATCCTGTAGATTTAACATTTCAACAACCTTCAATTTCTGGTGTAAAAAGAAGAGCCTCACACAATCTACATTCCCCTTGTAAAAAGAAATCAGACGAGTCTCACAGTAACAACACCTGTGGCTTGGGAGCAAAAAAGAAAGAAAGGTACTGTCAAATAGCCTATATGGCTAAACAAAAGCGGGATACGAATGGAGTTCCTTACACAAGCACTGTTAAGGAAATATTTATAAACAAGTCTTTGCAACCACATGAACACATTTTCCTTTCTTTAAGCTCTGCATTATGTCATGCATATTGTTTGTTCATCAAAAATGTTATCACTATCTTTGATAAAAATAACTTGCTGTTGCAATGTGAAGAGCCCAGAATTCACAAGTTGAAAGCTGATCTTGAGAATTTTTTCCATGGATTGCTAATCTGATTTTTAAAACCTGGTTTAGTTGTAAATTCCCTGTCTTTGTTAAATATAAAATATTTTGATCGGGATAATCAAAAAGATGACGCTGATCTGGCGATAGGGAGTGAAACTACTGAAATAGTTAGTACATTGGCACCAAATGAAAAAGAAGAATTTTACGTCTCGGTTTGGAAATAATTTATCAAAGTGTGTGACTGTGTGCTATCTTCATTTCCACTACAATCAGAGTTGCTACAGCATGCCGAAGTTGTGGATATTTCGAAACGGGAAGAGTCCAAGTTTTCTTCAGCGAAATTTTTTATTGACAGGTTTCCATGGTTACTGCTGAAACAGGAGGGGGGGGCTACTTTCACTGCCGTGGATGAGCTGGAGACTGAATTTCTGCATTATCAGCATTCAAGCTTGCCAAAGAATGTAAATGATATTAACAGAGCTGATGAGCAGTGGTGCATTCTTGGCAAGAGAACAGGACCCTGTGGAAAGCTGTTATCTCATCAATTGAGTAGAGTTATGTTGGGTGTGTTAGTTTTGCCACATAGCAATACACCCTGTGAGCACGATTTTAGTACAGTGCGGCAAAATAAAACTGACTTTTGTGGTTCAATGAAACATAGTACCCTACAAGCCATTTTAGTGTCAGAATCTAATGTGAGTGGTTCATGTTTTTCCCAGAAATATGATGATAAATTCTAAGGAAGGCCAAATCTGCAACAACCACTGCAGTCTCTAAAAATAAAACTTATTACTAAGGTCTGTTAATCTTATTTTATACTTAAAATACTATTTTTTTTTTGCAAATATGTATTTATTTGTATTAAGAAATTAACTGTAGTAAAAAAATAAAGAAACCTGTAATATATAATTTTTTAAATTTATAAATTGTAAATGCGCGCCGCTGAACGCACGTTGATGTCCTGGTTTTTGATTTTGAAAAGTTGGCAGCTCTGCTATAATTATTTTATGCATTAGTGTGCTGCTTCAGAATGTTTTTTATGGTGCAAATAAAGCATGAGCAAAATATTTTTGACACTTTTTCAACAATTACTTTAGACATTATTTTCAATTCTTCAGCTTTTGCTTGTTACCGCAAGCTGATGTGATGCTGTAATTAGTAGACTAAAAACTGAGATTGAGGTGGGTAATGTGATCAAGACCCACTGTAGCAGATGTACACTTGTAGGTATGTGTATTATCAATGCACAAAAAAATCTTTAAGGAAACTGAGTGAGGTTATACAACATTTTTGCAAGAATGAAATCTTTAAATTCATTTATCTCTGTTCGCATTTTCCCGACAAGTCACTCCATTAAAAATAGTAAAACTTGAAAATAGATTTATCAAACCACTTGACATTTTTTTGGTAGCTTTCCCAGCACCCAATTAATAGATTTAGGGATGGAATTTGCAATAAAATAAAAACAAAAACATTGAAATGTAAAATATACTTGCTTTTTCTGATTTTGTACAAATAAAATCAGAAAATTCTGCAAAACTATTTTGTTTATTTAAAATCAAATCCCTAAAGTTATAGAATATATACTCGTAAAAAATCTAAAAATAAAATAAAATTGCAAAATGATTAAAAATAAAGAAAATTTTTTTTTTAAATAACCTCAATTTAAAAAAAAATTTAACTTCAGAAATTGTAAACACTATGCTTTTTATAGGATGTTCACCTGTAAAACTCCATTCATTGTCATGTAAAAAGAAAAAGCATTACATGAAACATAAAATGTCACAAATAAAAGATTCAGTAAGGAAAAAGTTGGCACAAGTAATTGATTTAGGAGAAGGACCATCGCAAACCCAAGAAAATGTTTCTTCGGAAAGTGAATCATGTGAACCAGGTGTGTCTGAAATAAGAAAAAAGCAAAGGATTTAGATGAGATAATAGCATTAATACAAAGTAAAATCCCCCAAGTAACAGGCACAAAAATTCAGTTGCTAACAGTTGTTCCCAGTTCTTGGTCTAGAAAGAAAGTTAGCAAAACATTCTGCATTTCTGAATACATGGTTCGTCAAGTACGTTTACTCACTAAAGAAGGAATTTGTGCCTTACCACAACTTTATGGTGGCAGAAAATTATCTGCAGGAACAACTAATTTGATACAAAACTTTTATCAAGATAATGAGTATTCTGGCCAATTACCAGGAATGAAGGATAAAGTTAGCATTAGTAGAAACATTCACATGCAAAAATGCTTAATCACATGTAACCTGAAAGAATTATATTCAGCATTTAAAACAAAATATCCTGAACAAAAGATAGGCTTTTCAAAGTTTTGCTCACCGATACCCAAATGGTATGTTTTAGCTGGATCCAGTGGAACACATTCAGTTTGTGCACTGCACCAGAATGTCCAGTTAATAATAGAAGCGCTTAATCTTGTAGAAAAACACTCTGGCTTCATTAAGAAAACAGTTTGTGGTCTAGAAAATAGAGAATATATACTAGGAAGGTGTAATCAGTATCCTGGCATTGATAATCTCCAGCAATTTTTGTCCCAAAACTTAAATGATTTTGAAGACTATATTGAATTCAGCCAGCGGGGTAACAACTGACAGAGCAGAAATAATAAAACAACAGCTATCAGTGAGTGATCTTATTGAAAAGTTGCTATCATAAATACAAGCTTTAAGACCTCATGCATACATTGCTAAAGCACAATCACATTATTTTATAAAAGAAAAGACAACTGGAAAATGAGACTGAGGCCCTGGTAGTTCTTGACTTTTAAGAAAATTAGAGTTTTGTGGTACAAAATGAAATCCAGGGGTATCACCAGAACAAATCAATGTGTACCTTGTACCCAGTGATTGCATATTACAAAAAGAATTCCCTGTTGTGCTCACTCAAGTCTCTGTGAGTTGTCAGATGACTTGGAGCATGATGTTCCATTTGTGCATGAGGTTCAAAGGAAAACAGTAGCACTTCTGAAATCAGAGATTCCACTTCTTAAGAAGATTGAATATTTCAGCAATGGATGTGCTATGCAATACAAGAATTGTAAAAATTTCTTTAATTTATGTTATCATAAAAGTGACTTCAGTGGAATAACAGCTTGCTGGTCATTTTTTGCTACCAGCCAGGGTAAGTCTGCTTGTGATGGCATAGGTGGTACTGTCAAAAGAATAACTGCACGCTCTAGTCTGCAGCGTCCATATAATGAACAGATTTATACTCCTTTACAAATGCAGAATTTTTGCAAGAAATAAATTTTAGGAATACATTTTGCATTTCTCAAGGAAGATGAAATGATTAACATTCGAAAGCAGCAACAAGAGAGATTTTTATTTTTGAAAACAATAGCAGGAACCCAAAGTTTTCACTGCTTTATTCCACAGAATGATTCAACAATAGCAACCAAACGAGTCAGCACAGATAAGGATTTTGCATTAGTGTTTAACTTTTGCAAACAAGAACTACTTTCACAAATAATTAAATGCTTATGTATGCTAGTGTATGTACGGCAACAGGTGGTACTTAGGTTTTGTTACAAACACTGAACATGAAACTGGTGAAGCACTTATTCATTTTATGCACCCCCAGAACCAGCAGTTTCTTTTCAATGGCCTGAAAGGGATGATAACTGCTGGATTCCATTTCAGCATATTTTATGTAACATACCAGCATCAACCACATCAACAGGGTGCCAATACAGGTTAGATGATGCAACTATTTTCATAAAAAGAAAATGGACTGATTACAAACATTAGGTATGACATTTTATGTCATCCTCTTCTTCTTAGTATTCTAAGAGTGAAATTATTTATCTGTGTGTAATTAGGTATGTGCCCTGTTCTTTAGTAAAATTTTGAAAAAAAATCTATGTAACAAACTGAAAGTACACACCCTACTAAATTGAATTGGACTCTAATTGGCATTTGTGGGTGTTTTAAGAAAAGCAGTTTTTATGCCACCATTGGTTGTTTATATCAAAAAGAAAAAGCTAATTACATTGTAAAAATCACCAAATTTTAGCCAGGCAAGAGGCCTTGGCCAAATAAATGTAACTGAAGTCAGTTTTTATACCTCAAAATTCTGAGTCACCTTTATTAATTGTTTGTGTGTTCAGTGAATCCAAGGTGTTGGTGAGTTAAATTTTGTGCAGTTTTTTTTTTTTTTTGTTAAGCACATAAATCCTCTTTGCATTTGGCAGAGTTTAAGGATCTGAACTAGGGTAAATTACTTAAGTGCTATTGCGACAACTTAAATTTTGGTGTGTTTGTGAATATTTTTTTTTTGTTCTACCCCTACTTTTTTTTTTTTTTTTTTTTTTTTTTGACAATCATGTGCCATCTGTGAAATCACAAGTGTATTCTTATATATATATATATATAACAAATGGTCCTTGTGACCAAGAATTTTACTAAATAACAGTTGTAACTCCCAATGAAATGGAATGGACCATTGACACAGCAGCCACTGATCATTTCTGTAACAAGAAATGGTTTAGAGATTTTAAGTGTATACCTGAAAAGAATGCTACTCTTGGTGAAGGGAATACTCAAATTCAAGGTATGGGAACCATTGTTCTAACCATTGGGAAGAATTCAACAAAGAAGGATTGAGAAATGTATACTATACTTAAAATTTAAGAAGGAATTTAATATCCGGAAGACTAACTGATCAAGCTAAGTTTACTGCTACACTGCAGAGTAAAAAAAAAAAAAAGTTATTTTTACAGCAAATAACTGCTAAAACGCTACGGTAAAATGCCGTATACACCTACCACTATTTCCAACTGTAAAATTCACAACTACTGAAGTGGCAACAACATTTGGTGGCATTTCCCAGAACTGTGCATGCTCCACTCTTTCTGCCTTCGCTTTACTACTGTTTGATTGACTTTTACCAAGGTTGAACTTTACTCACGTGCTGCAACTTATATTTTGTTTGTATTTTGCTTCATCAATCACCACCTTGTTGACGACTGACATTTCTAGTATGGAGAAAGAGGTATTTGTAAGTTTAAATATTCCTTTTACATTGGTGGCACATATTTATTATTGCTCATTTGCTTTTTCTCCCCATTTAAAAATTACAAACGTAAATCCTGTACAAGTGTGAAATATGTTCTTATTCCTCCTCCTGGGCTAAAGCATATGTTAATCACTGGAAAGAGCACTGAAATGTTCATAACATGGAATTTCTATGTGGGGTTGAATTGTGCAACCAAAGTTTCAAAAATTATAATTCATTTAAATCTCATGTGTATGGAGATTATTCATTTTTAAAAAGTGCTACAAGGCCTATACGCAAGGAAGATGTTTAACGTTAACTTGTCCCCTCGAGTTTTGTAGACATGTTGTAATTTCAGACCTAACTTATCTGCTTGGTCATATCAAGGGCCATATAAGATTCATGAATTAAGATGAACTGCAGATTCTCATTTATAAAGAAGATATTATTTACCAGCCATCTCAAACAAATACATAAAATTGGTTAGAACTATCAAGGAAACAGTGTACCTAGTAACACAGGTGTAGAAACTATTTTGAGTGACTTAGATATAGTTCAGAAGCACTCGGTGGTCAGTGGATATCTTGAAACGTCAAAACAGAAATTCAAAAATAATCTTGCTTTGTTTTACCTTAAATTGCAAGCAAAAAACCTTCTGCCGTCTACAACTATTCAGGATATTAGCAATGAAATTTTGGAATTGAGTCATTTGAATTTTGATATTTTATGTGAAAACCTGTCTGCAATGATGATGTCAGTGAGGTGAAAAGCACAAATCTTTTGCATGAATGTAATAGAGTTTTTTTAAAACAGATCATGCTAGAAAAGCTTTCTTTAAAAATCAGTTCCATTATGTGTCTCCTGTAGATTTTTCCCTTGGAAAAAATATTAATAAAAGGGATTGTTATTCTCAGTATATTCCCATAGTTGAGACTATAAAAAGTATGTATAAGCACGCATCAGTCGTTAAACAGCAGGAAGACTATGCTCGAATTACCTGTTTAAGAATAAATGTAATTAAAAAGTATGTATAAGCACGCATCAGTCGTTAAACAGCATGAAGACTATGCTCGAATTACCTGTTTAAGAATAAATGTAATTCCCTACAAATAGTTATTTTCCCAAATGCATTTAAAGTTGTTAACCCACTGGGTTCTGCAAAAAAAAAAAAAAAAAAAAAGCTTAAAATCAATGGTGTTTATTTCACTTTAGCAAATTTACCTGTTGATTTTCGATCAAATGTAAACCAGATCCAATTAACTATTTTCTGCCAGGAAATTGATTTAAAGCAGTTTGGTCAGGACAAAGTTTTTTTTCTCCACTGATTAACGATCTTAAAGAACTGGAAGTAAACTGTATTTTGATCAACAATAGAAATGTGAAGGGTAAAGTCTGTTCTGTTGTTGGTGATAACTTAGGTTCTTACTCTATTGTCGGTTTTATGGAGAACTTTTGTTGCAAGTATTTCTGCATGTACTGTCTAACAACACGTGATGTGTTTCAAATGCAACCTTCTTCTGTAGGAGTTTGTTCGTACCCCACAAAATTATGACGAGAGCGTTAGAAAAATTAGTAGCAATTTACAAAGTAGTGAAGGCATTAAACGCAACTCACCATTTAATGAACTGAAATATTTTCATGTATGCCAGCCAGGTTTGCCACCTTGTTTGGGTCATGACTTATTTGAAGGCATTGCATCATATGATATAGCTTTATTTATAAATTATTTTGTTAAACCTCAAGGTGGTTTACATATGACACATTGAATCATAAACTGGCTAGCTTTAAATATGGTGGTACAGATGCCCGTAATAAACCTAATGAAATAAATCCCAAAAGTGATAGAGTGGTCATGCAGCTCAGAATTGGTGTTTACTAAGACTACTGCCCATCCTTATCGGTAACTTAGTAAATGATTATGATGTTTGGGAAGCATGTCTGATGTTGCGTTTCATAGTTGAATTTATTTGTGCTCCAAAGAGAAAATATGGGGAAATTCAGTACTTGCAAGCTGCTATTGAAGAGTACCTTGATGCAAACCATTTTGTTTTCATCTGATTCCCTTAAACCTAAGCACCACTATTTATGTCACTATCCTGCTTTTATTGTTCCGTTGGGTGAATTGATTAGGCTGTGGACACTTCGATTTGAAAGTAACCACAGCTATTTCAAAAAATGTGCAAGGCACTCTCAAAATTTCAAAAATATTTGTTTAACACCAGCTGTTCATCACAAACTCCTTCAGACATATATCAATGCTGGTAATTTTCTCTCTTGATATTGATGTGAAACAGGGTACGGAACTGCATTCTGGAGTGTACAGCAATGATATACAGAGGTCACTGCCCATAGATATTATAAATTCAAATACAGTGGTTTCATACCATGTGACAATTCATGGCACTGCATATAAGAAAGGGCATTTTGTGCACCTACATATGACTGATCATGGTATAATGTTTGGTAGAATTTTAATGATACTTGTTAAGGATAACTCTGAAGTACATTTTGTAGTTGACTCTTTCCAGTCAATCAAATTAGGTCACTTAGGTATGCATGCTGTAGATATCACCAACGAGGTGCTTAAAATAACTTGTGTCAGTATACATAACCTGCTTGATTACTATCCTTTGCCATGCTGTAAGGTTGGAATATTACATTGTATATGCCTTCATCATGCCATTGCTTGAATCGGAAATTATCAGTGGTAATTGTCTGGCTTACTTTTGAAAACCTATTTTAATGCGATTTCTTTCTGGGAAATTTAGTATCAAATGGAAACATCGATCAAGTTCTGAAAGACTCCCACCACCAGATACTTTTGAAATTTTTCCACAAAAAGTGGAAAAACTGTTGCATTTCTCAAAGATTTTGGTAAATCTCCAGAAGACTCCCACCACCTGATGCTTGCGAAAATTTTCCAGAGAAAGTAATGCACTGTTGTATTTCACAAAGGTTTTGCCCACGAAGCGAAAATATTATGTCAAAAATTATAAACTTTATAATACTCAACTGCGGACTATTTTGTCAGCGAAAAATTCCTCACTGTTAACTTGCAGGAGTCTTGCTGAGAAAACTGCGCTCAATGGTTCCTCCTTGCCGACATCGATGCTTATTTAAAACTTAACAGCAAAACTTGCACTCTTGACAACTAGCCATAATTCTTCAAAACAACAGAAAAAAAAAAAAAACTTTCAGCGAATAAACTGAGGAAAGTCTCCGTAGTTAAACATTACAAGTGAAAACGCGCATGTTAAACACAGCATGTATCATGATTTCTCGCATAACATGAGATTTATGGCATTGCTACTATGCAATCCCACAAACATCAACTAACTTCACTCAGTACACAAACGGTAGCTTTCTCGAAGTCGCTGCCACTGTTCCGTTCAGGTTTTACCTTGGCATTCTGCAGTGCTAATTTCGTACCTTCCAGGTGTTCAACAGAATTGTATGCATGTGATTCATGACACTTACGTTGTGCTTTGATCTGAACAATCCTAGTTTCTTGATAATTGTATCTAAAAATCCTGTCCTTCAAAAATTCCTGCTGCCCAGAGAAAAAAATCACTGGTCAAACAGACCACCTTATTTGGGCATATTGGTGGTCCAAATGATGTTCCATTAGTCCCAGACCAGCAGACCACTGGGGAAATTGGAGCACTGCTCTGGAGGGTCACATTGTGGTTTTCACTGCTCTGGAGGGTCACATTGTGGTTTTCAGCAGTTCCCATGATCACCATGAAAGAAAGGATGACTGGCTGGGCTTATGAAACCATTTTGCTTGACCATGTATTAATATATCCAATGGCTCAAGTATTGTTTCCTGCATGGGCTGGCATCTTTCACGATAATGCCCCAATTCACAGAGCTCGGAATGTCCAATCATGGTTTGAGGAACACTGACAAACTTGCGCGCCGCCACAATCACCAGAGCAGTGACATATCATTCTTTAAAAGTTAAGGTGTGTGGTAAGCATGAGGTAGATACAGGTCAAAGTGACATGTAAAAACAGCCGGAGACAATTTCCCAGAAAGTTGATTGGCTTTTAACCGCACCAGGCACTACTTCTGAACACTAAGCGCTAAATGGCCTGGGCCAGAGTACTACGAGATGGGGGGTGGGGGTGGGGTTAGACTTGTTTATAATGAAGAGCCTCTGCCACGAGTCCATCTGCTTAATGTGACTTCCGAACCACAACGGGTTTTTAGCAGTCAGCTGTACTCTCAAACCAGGAACTGCTGGGCCCCAAATTGAGCATGCTGCCAGTGGGCCACTTGGCAACCTTCCCACCCCATAAAGTTGCTAATCAGGAAAAACACTTACAACTCTCAAGGTAAAAAAAAACTCCGGCAGCGTGTCCTCATAATTCTTTTTAAATGGAAAAAGCATGCCCTTGGAAAAATAAGCAGACATTTTGAAACAAAAAGTTTAATGTTTCTGGTGCAAATTATTGCAACTTGAGTGAAGTGAGGCGTCGAAACTGATGCTTACATTATATCAAGATATGCCCCCACCCCCACACAAAATCACGCTACAAAGGATTGAGTTCTGTGTAAAGCATAGAATTTACTCAGAACTCCTTCATTTCTAGTCCCCCACCCTTCAATTCATTGCCTCCCTTCCATAAAAAGATCAAAAGGGAATGTCTGTATTGTGTGTATTCATGTTGCCATCTTTCACTAAAAGACCTTTTATCACCCTTATTTCACTTATATTAGCATCCAATTTCCATTAAGGACAAGACCATATATGTATTTTTATACTATAGATGGCATTTGAGTACATTATATTTTTATGATATAGGAACAAATACTTGGTAAATCACATGTAGCTCTGATGATAGTAATTTTAATTAACTTTCAAGTGTTAAAGAAATAGCCTACATTTAATGATCTGTACTTTTGCTCACTCCAGTATGTCTTCATTGACTTCTGGAAAATACTATTTGGACTGCTGAAATGGACTTCCAAAAATGAGTATGAACCATGCATATGGTATATATATATATATAATAAACTTATACAGTAATGGCATAAGTAATGACTAGTAGATACAGGTTACTAATCACCAGCAAAATTTCATAAAGTTTTTTTTATAATTTAATATTTACTTCTGTAATGTCTAGAAAGTAATTTTTGTGTGTCACCAATGAAGGATATTTAATTTTGCAGTGTCCTAATTTTGATGCATCTAAAGTTTTAAATGTTGGACGAGTTATATATTCTTTTACAGAATGGATTGCATTAAAGCACAAATTAATTATGTTCTACCTGACTTATCAGAAGATCTACTAGATAAGATAATAGCTTTGCTGTTAGAATTAGGTGTTGCTGCTGAAGACGACTTATGTTTTGTGGAAGAAAAGGATCTCACAGGAATCCTCAAACCCATTCATTCCAGAAAACTGATCAGTGCGTGGAAGAATGATTAAGAAAAGCTTTCATTGGCTACTAAATTTTTTAGATGTTTTAAGTGCAGAATGTTCCTTTCTTTAAAAGTTTTGCTACATGCAATTTCTAAAATGGGATTACTAGATTTGTGGTCTGAAATAGTCTGAAATTTTAACCTGCATATCTGCAGCAGCCCATAGAGATTATGCAACTTGCCTTTGTTCAGATTTTTTGTGTTCGGTCTATAAATTTGTGATACAGTATTTTAATTTTTGAGCTTATACAAAATAAATTGACGGAGTGCGAAAGGGTTAACATAAATGTATGCACCAGAAAGAATTTTTTTTTGTGTGTGCACTAAAGTGATAAACTACTATGGGAACAGCTACTTCTAGATCAAGATGATAGGATGGGCAGGGTTTTGCAAAAAGGTTTATGATTTTATGTTTATATATATATCATCAACATCATCATTGTCAACCATTATCAATCCACTGCTGGACGAAGGTCTCCCCAAGTTTCCTCCACAACGGTCTGTCTTGTGCCAGTCTCCTCCATGTCACTCCCGCATACTTTCGAATTTCATCCACCCATCTTCCATGTGGTCTTCCTCTGGGTCTTTTCCTGTCCCTTGGAATCCAATCTAAAATTTCGGCTGTCCATCGATGGTCTGTTCTTCTGGCAGTATGTCCAGCCCATTGCCATTTCAGGGATTTAACTCTGATCATGATGTCTTCCACTCTTGTCATTTTTCGGATCCACGTGTTCCTCTTCTTATCTCTCCTGGTTACGCCAAGCATGCACCTCTCCATGCCTCTTTGAGTTGTCTGCAGCCTTTGTATGTCTCTTTTAGCTGAGGTCCACGTCTCTGCACCATACGTAAGCACTGGAAGGATGCATTGATCAAACACTTTTCTTTTAAGACATAATGGCATATTGCTCTTGAAAATTATGCTGTTTCTTCCAAAAGTTCTCCAGGCAAGTTTTGTACGCCGATTAATTTCTTCACCAATGTGACCCTCACTTGATATCTGCTGTCCAAGATAAACGTACGTGTCTGTTATCTCCAGCTTTTATATATATATATATATTTTTTTTTTTTTTTTGGTCCCTGACCAAAGGGTCCTATGAAGTGGTGACAGTAGTAATTAAAAAAAAAAAAATATATATATATATATATATATATATATATATTTTTTTTTAATTACTACTGTCACCACTTCATAGGACCCTTTTGGCCAGGGCTCAAAATTTGCAGTCTCCTGGTTGCAAATGACAAGTACAATTTTACTGTTGGCAAGTAATAGAATACATATTTAAAATGCCAGACTTAAAAGAACCTCCCACCCCCTTATTCAGTACATAATTCAACAGCAAATAAGTTTCGTGGTCAGCTAATGGAATCAAGGTATTGGGTTAGTGCGAATGAAATGGCCAGCAGAGGACCAGCACACATTGACGGGAGAACAGAAAAGTAAGACACCTTACCTAAGCAAAATAATCATAATCAGCATCGAAACATAGTTGCCATCTGTCTGGCAAGGCCGTGATCTCGGAACGAAAAAAGTCTTGCGGCTGGGACCTGAAGAAGTCTTCAACTGCACGTTGAACCTCGTGTTAGTCGTGAACTGTTTCCCAGACAGAAAATGATCGAGGCGACAAAACAGACGATAGTCTGTCGGAGACAAATCAGGGAAATAGGCAGGATGAGACTGTGCCGCATAGCCCAAGGCACCTAGTGTCAGCATCATTCGTTGTGCGACATGAGGGCGGGTGCTAATGTCGCACCGTGCGACAGCACCTACACCTATATAGGTGCTGTGAGCCCAACCCGAAAATATCCCACCCAAATGATGTTTTCTTTTAAAATTGTTAAAAAAATTCAAAACGTTGACCAAAATTTTTCACAATGTAGGGGAATTTTTCAAATTTTGTAGCAGTCTCAACTCCCCAAACAATAGCTACTACAAACAGTACACACATTTTTTTTTCGAAATGTTTGTAATGTTGAACAGCAGGAAGCTTCCCTGAAACAAACTATATAAGATATAAATGTTTTATGCACAATTTTGCTCTTAGAAATTTAAAAAAAATATTGTTTTAATGCAAAAGTGTTGATTATTTTGCCTAGTTAAACCAAAAAGACTTAAGTGACAGGGAATGGGGTGCTTATTGATTTCAGTTCTGATTTCCAAGCAAACACATATTCTTTTTATCTATAATTTGAAAAACAACATTTATTCCATTTTTGTGAGTTCAGTTTGTTTATATACACACGTGTGTGTATATATATACGATATAAAATACATTAAAATCACAGATCCAAAAACACTCAACTCACTTACCTCATCAAATGAAATGCGATAGCCAAAGTAAATAACCAGCCCAAGAAAAAGTATCAAAAATAACAAATCATCTCGAAGATTCAGCTGTCATCATCAAGAAGACCCCAGCTGAATATATGGCCTTTCAAAACGACAGCAAAGGCAGACAAAACCTTTCTCATCACTCACTATAGATATATACCTCACTGCAACCGCAGCGTTATACGTCATTCTTCCGCTGCATATTTGTCACATGGTTGGTCATTTGGATTTCTATCACAGGTTGTTGAGTTATCCGGAGGTCTGTCTGTTGCTTCTTAGTGTGTCTCTGGATTACTACCTTTATTTACTTATTTGTTTTGTATTTTTTGTTTTTTTGCCTTACTTGGGTTTATTGTTATTTCCATTTATGGCCTAGGGGACCCACACAACAGGTATTAACCTTGTCTGCCTTTGCTGTCGTTTTGAAAGGCCATATATTCAGCTGGGGTCTTCCTGATGATGACAGCTGAATCTTAGAGATGATTTGTTATTTTTGATACTTTTTCTTGGGCCGGTTATTTACTTTGGCTATCGCATTTCATTTGATGAGGTAAGTGAGTTGAGTGTTTTTGGATCTGTGATTTTAATGTATTTTATATTGTATATTTGAGCACAGTTCGGTCTGCTGCATCGCGCATCCGGATGTGTGCTTATGTTTCTTTGTAATATTTTTTGCAATTTTTGATGTCACTTTCTTGTGTGTATGGTATAAGCAGTTTTTTCGTTTAGAGTTTTAGTGTATGTGTATATATATATATATATACAAGCTCATAAGACAAACAAAATCTATTGACATAACCAACCTTAAAAAACACCATAATACCTTCAAGTTAGAACTGAAGAACAGGTTCTCTGCTTTAGAAGGCCTAACATCGGAAGAAGTGGACATCTCTGAAGTTAACAGAAAAGTAACCAAAGCTCTTATGGAAACAGCAACAAAATTAGCTGGGTCTAAGAACAAGTTGCATGTGAACAAATTATCAGGAAAAACCAAAATGTTGATGCAAAAAGAAGAGAGATGAGGACAACTAAAGAAAATGTGACTTCCAAAGTGGAATATATAGAGCTATGCAAGACAGTAAGAAAAAGTATCACTGAAGACGTAAGGAAATTCAACTGTGAACTAGTGAGGAAAACAATTGAAAACAACCAAAGCCTAAAGATAGCAAAGGGACATCTCAGTAAGGGAAGAAAACAGATTATGGCACTGAGAAAAGAAGATGGTTCTGTAACAAGAAATAGAGGCGAAATTTTGACAAGAGTGAAAGATTTCTACTCCAAATTATATGAAAGGGATGATATATGCACTCCAGACATCATGAAAGATACCAGTACCAGAGTTCCTCCAGTCCTTCCAGCAGAAGTTGCACATGCAATCAAGAACATGAAGCGAGGAAAAGCTCCAGGAGAAGATGGAATTACTGTAGACATCATACAAGAAGCAAGTGGAGAAATCGAAACAGTACTCGCCCAAATTTTCACTCGATGCCTTAATGAAGGAAAGATTCCTGAGGATTGGAACACCGCTACAATGATCCTGCTACATAAGAAAGGTGACATTGAGGATCTCGGAAACTACAGACCTATCAGCCTCCTATCAGTAGTTTATAAAATCTTCACTAAAGTTCTTTCACACCGCTTGAAGGTAACACTGGACATGGCTCAACCGAGAGAACAAGCTGGATTCAGGAGTGGCTACAGCACAATAGATCATATCCACGTGCTGAGAGAACTAATTGAAAGAGCGAGGGAATATGAACTTCCATTGTGCATGGCTTTTATCGATTATGAAAAAGCCTTTGATTCGGTGAAACCATCAGCAGTTACAATGGCTCTGAAAACCTGCGGTATTGAAGATGCATACATTAATATTATTAATAACATCTATGAAAATGCAAGTGCAAAGATTAGGCTGTTTGAAAATACAACACACGTAAAAATTGGAAAGGGAGTGAGACAAGGTGACACCATATCTCCGAAGCTCTTTAATGCCACATTGGAGGGTGGTTTTCAGTCGCTGAGCTGGGAAAACAAGGGGATAAAGATTAATGGAGATTATCTAACCCACCTTCGTTTTGCTGATGACGTAGTCATTTTTGCAACTACCCCATCAGAGCTGCAGAGTATGATCCAGGAAATTGCTGACAAGAGTAAAGAAGTGGGATTAAAAATGAACTTTCAGAAGACAAAAGTGATGTTCAATGCTTTCACAAGAAATGAAGATTTATCGATTGATGGAGAAAAGCTTGAGATAACAGACACGTACGTTTATCTTGGACAGCAGATATCAAGTGAGGGTCACATTGATGAAGAAATTAATCGGCGTACAAAACTTGCCTGGAGAGCTTTTGGAAGAAACAGCATAATTTTCAAGAGCAATATGCCATTATGTCTTAAAAGAAAAGTGTTTGATCAATGCATCCTTCCAGTGCTTACGTATGGTGCAGAGACGTGGACCTTAACTAAAAGAGACATACAAAGGCTGCAGACAACTCAAAGAAGCATGGAGAGGTGCATGCTTGGTATAACCAGGAGAGATAAGAAGAGGAACTCGTGGATCCGAAAAATGACAAGAGTGGAAGACATCATGATCAGAGTTAAATCCCTGAAATGGCAATGGGCTGGACATACTGCCAGAAGGACAGATCATCGATGGACAGCCGAAATTTTAGATTGGATTCCAAGGGACAGGAAAAGACCCAGAAGAAGACCACATGGGAGATGGGTGGATGAAATTCGAAAGTATGCAGGGGTGACATGGAGGAGACTGGCACAAGACAGACCGTTGTGGAGGAAACTTGGGGAGACCTTCGTCCAGCAGTGGATTGATAATGGTTGACAATGATGATGATGATGATATATATATATATATATATATATATATATATATATATATAAATTCTATCCCACACTCACCAACCCGCTTGGCCAGCGTGGTGAGTTATGGCCAAACCCCTCCAAAATGATTCCACAACTTAAATCTTGGCCCTCAGTCTCCGGCAGCTGGAATGTACCTGGCCAAGGCAGCGGCCAGTGCGACATGAAGGCAGAGGGTGCTAAGAATCCTCGGAGGACCGGACTAGGCTGCCATCTGATGCTGACCTTGGCTACTTACAATGGACGCTCCCTATCTTCTGATTCAAGGCTTCTTGAATTGGAAGAGGAACTACAAAGGATCAAGTGGGACATCGTGGGGCTAAGTGAGGTAAGGAGAAAAGGAGAAGATCTCATCGAACTGAAAAGTGGACATCTCTTCTACTATCGTGGGACAGATACTGGCAGAACTAGTGGTGTTGGATTTATAATAAACAAGAAACTGAAGGATAAAGTTGTAGAAGTTGAAAGTTCCTCTGACAGAGCTGCAAGACTCGTTATCCAACTCTCGAGAAGATACCAGGCTCAGATTATTCAAACTTATGCACCCACCACAAGTCATCCTGAAGAAGAAATTGAAGAATTTTATGAGGAAATTTGTCATCTAAATAATAAAGGTAAGCAGCACTTGAAAATAATTATGGGAGATTTCAATGCAAAAATAGGGCAACGGCAACAGAATGAAACTTCAGTAGGTAAATTCGGTCATGGCAACAGAAACCAGCGTGGAAATACTCTCGTTGAGTTTGCAGAGGCAGAAGGGTTTTTCATCTTGAACTCCTTCTTCAAGAAAAAGCCACACAGGAAATGGACATGGAGACATCCAAATGGGACAACAAGTGAAATTGATTTTATTATGTGTAACAAAAATTCGTCATAGAAGACTGCAGTGTGCTAAACAAGTTCAACACAGGTAGTGACCATAGATTGGTGAGATGTAAGATGCACCTCAACACTAAACTTGAACGTGGCAAGCTCATAAGACAAACAAAATGTATTGACATAACCAACCTTAAAAAACACCATAATACCTTCAAGTTAGAACTGAAGAACAGGTTCTCTGCTTTAGAAGGCCTAACATCGGAAGAAGTGGACATCTCTGAAGTTAACAGAAAAGTAACCAAAGCTCTTATGGAAACAGCAACAAAATTAGCTGGGTCTAAGAACAAGTTGCATGTGAACAAATTATCAGGAAAAACCAAAATGTTGATGCAAAAAGAAGAGAGATGAGGACAACTAAAGAAGATGTGACTTCCAAAGTGGAATATATAGAGCTATGCAAGACAGTAAGAAAAAGTATCATTGAAGACGTAAGGAAATTCAACTGTGAACTAGTGAGGAAAGCAATTGAAAGCAACCAAAGCCTAAATATAGCAAAGGGACATCTCAGTAAGGGAAGAAAACAGATTATGGCACTGAGAAAAGAAGATGGTTCTGTAACAAGAAATAGAGGCGAAATTTTGACAAGAGTGAAAGATTTCTACTCCAAATTATATGAAAGGGATGATATATGCACTCCAGACATCATGAAAGATACCAGTACCAGAGTTCCTCCAGTCCTTCCAGCAGAAGTTGCACATGCAATCAAGAACATGAAGCGAGGAAAAGCTCCAGGAGAAGATGGAATTACTGTAGACATCATACAAGAAGCAAGTGGAGAAATCGAAACAGTACTCGCCCAAATTTTCACTCGATGCCTTAATGAAGGAAAGATTCCTGAGGATTGGAACACCGCTACAATGATCCTGCTACATAAGAAAGGTGACATTGAGGATCTCGGAAACTACAGACCTATCAGCCTCCTATCAGTAGTTTATAAAATCTTCACTAAAGTTCTTTCACACCGCTTGAAGGTAGCACTGGACATGGCTCAACCGAGAGAACAAGCTGGATTCAGGAGTGGCTACAGCACAATAGATCATATCCACGTGCTGAGAGAACTAATTGAAAGAGCGAGGGAATATGAACTTCCATTGTGCATGGCTTTTATCGATTATGAAAAAGCCTTTGATTCGGTGAAACCATCAGCAGTTACAATGGCTCTGAAAACCTGCGGTATTGAAGATGCATACATTAATATTATTAATAACATCTATGAAAATGCAAGTGCAAAGATTAGGCTGTTTGAAAATACAACACACGTAAAAATTGGAAAGGGAGTGAGACAAGGTGACACCATATCTCCGAAGCTCTTTAATGCCACATTGGAGGGTGTTTTTCAGTCGCTGAGCTGGGAAAACAAGGGGATAAAGATTAATGGAGATTATCTAACCCACCTTCGTTTTGCTGATGACGTAGTCATTTTTGCAACTACCTCATCAGAGCTGCAGAGTATGATCCAGGAACTTGCTGACAAGAGTAAAGAAGTGGGATTAAAAATGAACTTTCAGAAGACAAAAGTGATGTTCAATGCTTTTACAAGAAATGAAGATTTATCGATTGATGGAGAAAAGCTGGAGATAACAGACACGTACGTTTATCTTGGACAGCAGATATCAAGTGAGGGTCACATTGATGAAGAAATTAATCGGCGTACAAAACTTGCCTGGAGAGCTTTTGGAAGAAACAGCATAATTTTCAAGAGCAATATGCCATTATGTCTTAAAAGAAAAGTGTTTGATCAATGCATCCTTCCAGTGCTTACGTATGGTGCAGAGACGTGGACCTTAACTAAAAGAGACATACAAAGGCTGCAGACAACTCAAAGAAGCATGGAGAGGTGCATGCTTGGTGTAACCAGGAGAGATAAGAAGAGGAACTCGTGGATCCGAAAAATGACAAGAGTGGAAGACATCATGATCAAAGTTAAATCCCTGAAATGGCAATGGGCTGGACATACTGCCAGAAGGACAGATCATCGATGGACAGCCGAAATTTTAGATTGGATTCCAAGGGACAGGAAAAGACCCAGAAGAAGACCACATAGGAGATGGGTGGATGAAATTCGAAAGTATGCAGGGGTGACATGGAGGAGACTGGCACAAGACAGACCGTTGTGGAGGAAACTTGGGGAGACCTTCGTCCAGCAGTGGATTGATAATGGTTGACAATGATGATGATGATGATGTATATATATATATATATATATATTGCACTGCACTTTTGTAGTTTGTACTGATAAACCTCATTCACCTTTTTAATTATTATAGGTCCTTCAAAGTTCAAAACAAGGTCTGACTTCAGTATCCTGCGGTGAACCAGTACCTTGCTGGTAATTTAGTAAAATGCTTGCCTTCTGTAAGCTCTAGTTGGGTGGAGAACTTTACCATTCTATGGTCTGATATGCCATGTGAACTTATGATGGCCTTAAAAAGGAATAAAAGACCAAACTTTTTGTTGAGACGTAGCATGGTTAGAATTATTTGCAGTGCAGTGCAAAAATTCTAAAAAAAACCCCCGGGTAAATGTGCTCTGTCTGCAATTTCAAAACAATCTGTTTTAAAATATCCCGAGTCACTAAGTGATAAGGCAGGTGGTGAAGATACAATAGTTGGTGGGTATGAGTCCTTGTCAAAACAACTTCAAAGAAGGTTTGAAAATATACATTGTAATTCCACATTTAATGTTTTAAAGAGATCTTTGAGGCAGTGTAATTCAGAAGAGACTTCGGATAGCTGCCACCAAGAAAAGCAACCTGCTATTGATCAATATGGTTGTGTGAACTGGCAGCCTGCGTTATTACCGGATGAAGAAACTCAAAATGAAAAACAGGAAACTATGAAATCCATTTCTTTTTGTGGCTTAAAATCATTAGATGAAAATTGTGTGAACTTGTACAACAATACATTTTTCAGCCAAAGAAGAGATATAAACTATGGGCATGACATTCAGCATTTATTGAAAGAATGGCCTTTGATGTTCTCGAAAGATGGTCTTTTCAATCATTTACAGACCCTTGTTGGAGCTTCACGGAGCTTTTGTCGAAAAGCTCCGTGAAGCATTTCTTCATAAAGCAAATAGAATTGCTAGCCTACTTCAAAACAAAGCCTCACGGTGCAAACAAAAAGGAATTGGAGCGAGTATTGTGTGAAGCACAGGCAGAGTCTAGGCTTCATGAAAAACACTCAGCTGCTATTGTGTTTTTGCTAATGGCATATTTTTGGGAAAAAAGAGATGCTCTTTTTATTACTGTGGAGGTAAGTGTTTTTATCTTTCTTCCATAACTCTGTAGCATAAATCTTTTTTGCATTGATTGTTTAACCCCTCAAGCCACAGTGAAATATACATATAATTAGGGGTGCTCTCTCCGTAAGCACCAGTCAACCCAATTTCTAATTTTGCTAATTTGAGAAAACTTTTCATTTTTCGTATCTTACCTGATTGCTCATCTTTGCAGCAATTTGTGCATATGGCAATTCAAATGACACAAATTATTTTTTTGTTTAAAAAAATATATATTTGGATAATTCTTATATATGCTTGTGTATGGCTATACCCTTGTGTTAAGCCCCAGAACCATAAATATACAGGGTGTCTACAAATGATTGGAGCTGTTTCATGATTTTATTGTAGGTATACTAATTTGATATACTAATTTGACATATTTGATCAAAAAACTTTACAATTACATAGAACAACGCCCAAAGTTTTTAGGGGGATATTACAGGTGGCCGATATGCACCCCTTGAGCGATTCTGAAAACATCAACTCTGTAATCAAGTTCCTCCCACACACGAGTTAGCATGCCTCTATCAATGTTAGCAAAGGCATTGATGATGCATGCCCATATTTCTGGGAGATCAGCTGGTAAAGGAGACACAAACAGTCTTTCACAAAACCCCACAGGAAAAAAATCACAGGATTTTAAGTTCGAGGAGCGTGGAGGCCATAACACCAGTTGGTGATCAGCATTCCCAGCACATAGCTGCTAATCCTTCCTATTTACCCGGAAAGTTTCCGATTTTGGGGTGTCTTTCCGATATTCTGATCGGAAAGCGATTTCTTCCGATTTTTTATTGCATACCAAAAATCCACATTTCTTACCTGGCAAGTTTTACAATTTACCCGTAAAATTTACTCAAATTCTACTTGTTTTATGGAGCGACTTTTTTTTTTACAGATCTTTTTTAACCTTACCTGTTCAAACATTTATTATTTTGAAACTTAATTGTTTTTTAAAAACCTTTCTTTTAGGACCGCCAACTTCTTGTACTAGCATCTCGTTTTCTGTCAATTAAGTGAATTCGCAGCAAGTTTTTCATCACTTAGAATGTGCCCTGTGGAGGCGTGGGGTTGAAAGACTGGAAGGAGGCAGATGGGAAGGGGGATAGCACTCACATGTCAATGTGTTTGACCCTCCCTAGCACTGTCAAGTGCCGAAGTGGTGTGTGTGTGTGTGTGGGGGGGCTCTTTGCTGCAGACAGCACAGAGAATTTTTTCTAAATGAAATTTTCTCCGATTCTTAATATAAGTGAGTGAAAATTTTTGCAGTGATCGAGATGCTACAACATAAATTTCTGTTTTAATTTTTGCTAGAATCGAGTGAAAACTGTAGAAGTTATGTATACAATTTTTTGCAAGTATTTTAGCCTCTATTCAGCCCGTCCATTAACTAAGAGAGGGCTTTTTTTATATATAAATTTCTACCAGTTTCTTTTCTATTTAAAGCTTTTCTTACGCATTCCAAGCCACTGTTTGAAGAAGCATTTATTTACTGTTTTAGAGAATACTGGAGTGCATTTTTACAGGATTTTTATATATAGCGTTTGTCATGGAGACACTTTTCCCACGATGTCATTAACATGAAACTTAATCAGTGATGAAAGCGGTATCTGTCAAAACAAATGTGGTAGTTTCAAGCTTTCTTTTTGCAGACTACAGGAAAAGTACGAAACTGCCGATTGTAATGCCGCCTTGCAGCTCAGAAAGAAAAAAAGGACGCATTTTCATGAAATCTCAGTATTTCATAAAGTCTGCCAATAATTATCGTATTTTCCTGAGTACAGTCCGCACAAAACTATTTTGCCTTCCCCCCCAAAAGAAAAAAATATCTGATAGTTGTCACTCAAAGTATCTCAGATAAAATCAGATGGGCAGGAAGATAAATCCCATAAATTGTTACAATGCCATTAAAAATAAAGATATGTAAAAAGGGATAAAAGGGGGCACTCAGAAATGCCGTTGGTTGTTAAGACACCATAAAAACAACTAACCTATATCGGCCCATATATCGAATTTATTTTTAAAATGCTGAATATTTAAGGTGCGGTAGACACAAAAAAATTGCGGTGTGTGGATATTTGCGTGCAATAACAGTTCAAATATTTATACAAAGATTAACAAGCACCACCGATATATCGATTAAAAATCACCTATATTCTGTTAATTTAATCGAACATATCAGCTAAATGCTCGCAAAATTTTTTACCGGTCTGAAATCTTGAAAGTTGGCAGCTATGCCAATTTCATTTATTTTTCTTTTATTTCAAAGAATGAAAAAGTTGCACCAGGTTTTAAGGTATCAGAAGACTGTGTAACATTACTTTATGTGCAGTAACGCTTCAGGCGATTGATCACATGGTAAAACCCATCCTAGGATATGGAATAAAATTTTCCGAAAATGGAAGTAGAACACAGTGAAGACTTCTCCTGTTATCACAATTTTTTTCTAGCGATACCTCTGCACTTCATTGTTGTTAAATATCATTTTATTCCATAAATCTTTGTGTTTGAGCTTGAAAACGGTGTCAAAATTCCAGACACTAAGGCCCAGAATGTTCTTGATCCTAATTAACATTGCAATTGCTGTAGTACCTAGGTAAGACATTTTTTTAGATAGAAAAATATGTCTGTGCAGTTTTTGTTTTTTTACATCTAGTAGTTATTTTGTTCAGTGACCACCCGCAGATTATTTTGTGGCACAATGATATCTGTCGCAGACTGACAAGGAACTTTCTGCTATGGGGGTGTGTAGTTGTGGAATATGAACAGGATGATCCTCCTTTTGCTAGAATTGTCTTGATACTGTGCAAAGCAAAAACTGTTTACTTCTTAGAGCGTCAATTTCAATCTGAAACTATATTTCACATTCAAGGCTATGAACTTTTGCTTTAAAAGTGCTTTCTGTCAGAGATTTTGCTGATATCTACCCACTAAGCATACACTAATTAAATGATAGCTCTATTATCATTCCAAAGTATCTTATATTTGATAAAAACTAATGATCTATACAAGCTAAAACTGGATGAACGATTGCTGCTGTTGCTGTATCATAAAAGTTTGTGAGGAAATCACAGTATCATTTTTCATGTCTACATTATACATTTATACTCTATTTTTAAAGACAAATACAAACAATTTTATTAATAAAACAATGAATACCACAATTTTCAAAGATGTAACCCTGAATGAAGATCCTGAGGGCAAATTCTTTCCTTCTATTCACTGAAAAAAAAAATCAATTCTGGATTGTCTTCTCTCTATACATATACTATCCATAATTTCAGTTTCAGCTTAATCCAGGACTACGATGCACCACTCATTTGATGTTTTGACATGGAATGACTCAGTGAAGAAATTCAAACTTACAACAGCTAACATTTCTGTTTCTGCTTGTTTATAATTATTAAACTTTCAAGCACAGTAGATAAAACATCCGTGTAAATATTTTTCTAAGACCTTTATGTTTGTTATAAGTGCTAATTGTCACTAATTTCAGATAAAGATTCTACTAAGTTATAATAATTCTTGTAAAGTTTGACAACTTGATTGGGAACTCACAGTTGTATGAAGTGAAACAACGAACATTCAGTCTCTTGTCTGGCTTCTATATGGTGAAAAAATACAATACTGAATTCAAGGAATATGTGGACTTAGGAGATCTAAATATCAGTGACAAAGATAAGTTTAAAATTGAAGATGTCATTCCACTACCAAATTCTGCACCTGTGTACGCATCTGTAGCATCAGAAGGTGATGAACCAGTTCATAATTCGGCCAGCAGCAGTATCATTTCTGTAAGTACTGATTCAATTTGTAGTATCAACAGTGATTCTGAAGAGCATGTTGAATTGAATCTTAGAGCAAAATTCTGGCCACATAATGTTGTACTCCCTGTTTCCAATTTTTCTAATTCTCTGAAGGCTGCGTTGGAGCTGAAGAAAACTCTGGCATAGGACCAATTGAGAGAGCTGGTTGGTCATTTAGCAAATTATGCTTATGGGTAGTATCCAGTTTGTCTCCTTCACATAAGGTTTCAACGTAGTCAATGAAAGTAAAAAACTCACTTATCGCTGCTTACATATATTTTTGTAAGGATATTTAACAAAAATAATTAAAAATATAGAATGTCACAGTACTTTAAGAAAGTTCCAATAGCCTTGTCAGTCTTTCATGAAGGATATTATATCCTCTTGCCCTTGAATGGCAGCTTGTTTACAGAGGTGATTGTGTTCTGAAATCTCTGAAAATTTGATGCAATCCGTTCCGAATATTTCAACTCCTATAGTCCGGGGTAAAAGAAAAAATTCTGCTGCTGATTGAAAAACAACAACAAAAAAACGTACAAAATGCTGAAATTTTAAAAGTTAGCGAAAGCCGATCGTTGTGTTTTGCAAAGAAAGTAAAAAAAAAAATTTGTGAATTGCCATTCCCTGCTTCCGAAGTAAAGAAGGAAAATGCATCATGTAGAGGTAGACCATTTCATTTTGTTGAGTGCCTGAAGTATATCATGCTTGTGGGGTAAGACACGAACTAGGTCAAAGTCGTTTTCCCATGCAGTGATTGAAAAGTGATAATCACAGTGAAAATTGAACCTTCCTCTCTCAGAATAAGCTAGGCTAGGCAAGAATGCTCTGCGGTTTGTCCATTCCACAGCCATTCTTTGGTTTTGGCGGTGCGTAGTACAATTGTATTTGCAGTGTGCATTGAATTTGAAAAATTGCATGCAGCGTGTATCTCAACTTTGCTGCACCATGTACTTCATTGACAAAAGTGTTTTGTTATGTTAGTGGATTAATTTGCTTGAAACACATTAATAATGAAGTTTATTGCTAACTGCTGCACCATGTACTTCATTGACAAAAGTGTAAGTACCATGTACTTCATTGACAAAAGTGTTTTGTTATGTTAGTGGATTAATTTGCTTGAAACACATTAATAATGAAGTTTATTGCTAAAGACTAGGAGAGTGCCTTAGAGATGTTAGAAAAAGATGTTATAAATAAATTTCACATGGACTGGCTTACAAAATTGGATAAGAGTGATTATCAAATTGAATGATGGTACAGAAAGATAGATGTGCACAGTGAATGTTATAGTATTTGGTGCCGGAAATTAATAAAATACCAAAGTGGTGGTTTAAAATGTTTTAATAAGTCATTCGGCATCATCGCAACATGTGGAAGCTAAAACTCTGTGAAAGGTATGCTACATCTATTTTTGCGTGGTGCTGGCACTGCTTCAAGCAAGAATGAAGGTCAAAGTTTAATTGATTTAAACCGCAGAAAAGTTAGAGTTCAGTCCACAATATGTTTATTCTTAGCAGAACATTCCTACCCTTTACTGCGGGTCTAAAAGTTTTACCTTAGGACACTAAAGCTCTTCATAGTACACTGGTGTGCAAAAATTATGGACGAAGAGGAGAAATTAGCATAACAACGGAAAGAGCACGCAGAATGGACCGAAAAACCACTCAGGAGATAGACTAGGGTCTGGTATGGTAGGGTATGTGCATATATGCAGCATGACGTGGGGCTGGGGGTCGGAAGGGGATAAAAGCACACGGGCGGTGTACGCTCAACAATTCGGTGAAAGCTATTGCACGGTGTACATTGGTTTGAACGACGTAGAGTTGCTGCCACCGTGCGATATGGCCAACAGGCAATCCAGTAGACGACATCTGGATGACTTTACCCGAGGTCACGTCATTGGGAAGTTGGAAGAAGGTCGAAGTGTGATTAGTGTGGCTGAGGAGTTCGGGATCGCTCACAGCATAGTTTCACGAGCTTGGAGAGCATTTCAAACGACAAGAACAGCTGTCCAAGAGTTTAGCAGTGGTTATCCACGAGCAACCACGGCGGCGGACGACCGGTATATTGTCCTACAGGCAAAAAGAGACAGACGGCAGACATCGCAAGGCACATGCAACAGACAACTGGAAGCCCATTATCGTGTTTTACCGTGGCCAGGAGGCTGCACAAAGGTGGTCTATTTGCACGAAGACCAGTACAGTGTGTGCCATTAACGCCTGCTCATCGCAGACGGCGGTTTCTGTGGTGCCAGGAACACAAGAACTGGACACATCAGCAATGAAGAATGAGACCCAATTTAGTCTGACGAGCGATTCTGGACGTATACACATCTGGAGAGAGCAGGGAACACGCAATCACACCTCCAACATCATCGAAAGGGACAAGTTTGGAGGTGGCGGAGTTCTCGTTTGGGGCGGTATCATGCTTGGTAGTCGTACTAACGTCCACATCTTCCAAGGAGGTTGTCACTGGTGTCCGCTATTGTATCGAGGTTCTCCTGCCTCACGTGCGTCTGTTTAGAGGTGCTGTGGGTCCTGAGTTCCTCTTCATGGACGACAATGCTACACCTCATCGTACAGTGGCTGCCGCAAAGCTGTTGGAGAGTGAAGATATTCAATGCATGGTTTGGCCCGCAAGGTCTCCGGACCTAAATCCAATCGAACAAGTGTGGGACCTTCTCGGGAGATGCTTGGCAGCACATCACCAGCGGCCAGCTGCGATTGGCGCTACAAGAGGAATGGGCAGCGATGCCTCAACAACTCCTTGACAACCTCGTCCTCAGCATGGACAGGCGTTGTAAATCCTGCAACGCAGTCAGGGGTGATCATATCCCCTACCAAAGACTGGAATTTTCTTGGCAGCCACCTGTCACATGGACGTTTCTGTCCAGTTGTGCTCAAAGCTACCTTTTCAATAAAGTGCCTTTGTATCCTTTGGATTGATTGTTTGGACGGTTTTGCTCACTTGTCCCATATTCTTACATCTTGGGGATCTTATGGTATGATTTGAGTCAATGTGGAGCACTTCTGCACGACGTTACATTCGAAAAACCGTATCGTCCTTAATTTTTGTACGCCAGTGTACTAATATAGCACGTACTACTACAGCAAACAAAATTATATACGGTACGACTAAAACCATTAAAGAAAAATTGATGCAATCTTTAAAACATAACACTTTCTCATTAAACACTGATGAGACAAGTTAAAATTCAGGGCGGGAATCCCCTGAAAAATTTAAGCTCCCGCCAAAAGAAAGTTGATAGGCGGGAGTCTCCCGCCTCGTGGAAGCCCGCAGTTCTCAGAGCGAGTTCCTCGTGGTGTGTTTTTGTTAAAACGGAATGGTGCACGCTAATTTGAACAATGGTAAAATGGGAAATTATGTCATGAGCACCAAGTTAAAATGTGCACTCCCTTTTCCTAGCACCAATTAAAATGACCTGGTACCCCACTGATATGGTATGTAAGTATGTAAATCAAGTTTGATTTCTTGGGGGTATCTGGTTTTGATTCTTAAATTCTGCCCCTACCCGTTCCCTCCCAAATCAAAAAGAAACATGTGATTTTTCACATTCTCCCACTCTCCAAACCTGCATGGTGCAAGGAAAGACAAGGCTAACTTTAAACACTGATAATTCTTATTTTTTTTTTTTTTTTTATTGGAGGTTTAACGACCACCATGAGCAACTCAATGGGCTATAAGCAGTCGCCCGTCCCTAATTTAGGGTCACTGGTTCCAGGGAAGGGAAAGAGCCAGTGCCGTAAGACAAACACAACATCCATGCCTCACCGGGATTCGAACCCTGACCCCTTCGGACAAATGATCAGAGGCCAACGCCTTAGACCACTGCGCCACCGGGCGGCACTGATAATTCTTACAATTAACCCTTGAACTCACCAAAACTTCTTATTTTTGATTGGAGGTTTAACGACCACCGTGAGCAACTCAATGAGCTACAAGCAGTTGCTCGTCCCTAATTTAGGGCAACTGGTTCCAGGGAAGGGAAAGAGCCAGGGCCGTAAGAAAGCACAACATCCATGCCTCACCGGAATTGGAACCCTGACCCCTTCCGGACAAATGATCAGAAGCCATTTTGTAGACCACTGGGGCGGCCACCAAAACTTCAACATGATACATAGAGGTATTAAATATGTACATACGTATTAAAAGAAAGGACTGTAAAAATAATTATTCATGTTTATGATATATTTGCATCTTATGTACATTAAGATCTTAAAATATGCATTCCATTACAGGTTATGAAGCAAATAAAAGAAGCAACAACTTCAGAACTTAAGTGTGAACCCAGTTACTATTTCCATGCCTCTTCCAAAGTATTTCACAATCATTTCAGGCATTCTTCTAATCTGGTGCAGGAGGTAAATCCCCAAGTTGCTGAACAAATTAGGGAGTTTGTTTGTTCAGGAATAACTTCCATTCGTGATATACAGTATAGAATTGTGGCTAATGAACTCAATTGTCTAAGTGGCATAAAACCTAGTCGCTCGAGTGCTGCATTTTATTCTAGTTCTAAAAGCATTAAAGAGTCCACAATAGACCAAGAGGCTTTGGCTATTCAAATTGATAAATGGAAAATTGAGGTACCTCAACAAGACTGCTATCATTTCAGACCATACCGTAACAGTTAAGATCCCTACTCTGTCAGTGGTGGCCAAATGGACACGCTTCTTTTCTGTCATCAGACACAATGGCAGAAACACTTGTTGGCAAGATATGGTAACATGTGTCTTCTAGATGCAACATATATAAAACTACAAAGTATGCTATCCCAATGTTTTTCACAGTGGTAAAAACAAACTGTGGTAACGTGGTTGCAGGAACATTTTATTGTTCAGCATGAAACAACTAATCTTATTGCTGAAGCTTTGAGTATATTTCAAGATTGGAACCCTTCATGGCAACCCAAGTTCTGGATGACAGACAGGCCCGGCGCGACCATATAGGCGAACTAGGCGACTGCCTTGGGCGCCAGAAGCTGGGGGCACCAATAACACGCAAAACTAAAATTTCATAAAAATATCAAAAATCAGTAGAATTAGAAAATCACTAAATGCCCAATAAAATTGGAAAAAATCAGTAGACATGGCAACACCAAGATAGATAATGACCCCTCTAAAATTCTTCTTTCATGTTAACTAATGTCATTCACTCATATTGCGCAATCTCTCAAAGCGTAGCTCAAACTTTCTCTCCCCAAGGTCGACACACGCAGCATCCTGACCTTTCGTGACCTCCAGCTAGCTCTCATACATCCTACGCAATCTTCGTTCTCAGACAGAACATAAACATTCTACTGGCGCCTTTCATCACTTCCTCCCATTTCGAAACCGAAAAATTAAAACTTAAATTCTATTTTTATTTCTCCCTTCACATTCCTACATCGTCACAGCGCAAAATAAAACATCAAGAAAACAGTGTAATGTAAGTGCATTTTCTTACTGTGTTTTCACTGTGTAATGTAAGTACATTTCCTTACAGGTAGATGGTATTAAGACATGGCCGATTAAAAAAAAGCCTCTGGATTCCAGAATCATAAAAAAGGAAGTCTGAGGAGGAAAAATCATTATCAAAGCTAAAGGGCTCATTTCTGAAGTATTTACGCCATCAAGATCAAGACAGGTGCACTGAAGATTTGAGAGAAGAATCAACGTTTAACCTGGCAGGGAGTAGTAACATAGAAAACATGGCCGTTGTCCCAGAAACAGATGAAACAAAGCCAGCTAATACCGCCAATGAAGAAATATGTGAAGATTCTAATCAACATTGCGAAGAGGAAGTGTTAGGAAATGTCACCAACCTTGACATCAACTATAGAGATCTAGCTACATGGGATGTTCGTGATGATCAGTTGTGTCAAATGCTCGTCGAACATGGATCCTACCAAGTTACAGAGTTCAACTTTTCTCTAGACGACAATTGAAGAAAGTTTTCAATAGTTCACTACAAAAGGCATCTAATCAATGGTGAATACCTTCATCGTGAATGGCTTCTGTACTCTCCTTCAAAGAATGAGGTGTTCTGCTTCTGCTACATGCCATTTTCAAAAACAGCTGGACGATCAGTGCTATGTAGTAACGGTATAAATGATTGGAAAAATATCTCTGCCCCTTTTAGCTAGCCATGAAAAAAAACAGTGATCATATGACAAGCTTTCAAGAGTGGAAAGAGCTCGAAGTTAGATTAGAGAAAAACAAAACTATGGAAGAACATTAGCGCCTAATTATGGAAGAAGAAAAATTCTGGCATCAAGTGTTAGAAAGACTGATTACATTGGTAAGAATGCTTGGAGCACAAAATTTAGCATTTCGTGGAACAGACGAAAAGTTATTTACTTGTGGAAATGGAAACTTTCTTAAATTTGTAGAATACCTGGCTTTGTTTGATCCTATCATGAATGAACATCTCCGAAAAGTTCGTGACAAGGACACTCGCGTTCATTACCTGGGAAAAGACATTCAAAATGAACTGATCAAACTTTTGAGTAATGCTGTACAGAAAAAAATCCTATCGGCTGTTCAGAATGCTAAATACTTTTCTATAGTGCTTGATTGCACACCCGATGCGAGTCATGTCGAGCAGATGACAATCATTTTTCAATTTGTAGCGACAACAGACTACAAAGGATGTGAAATCAAAGAACACTTATTGGGATTTGTTCCTGTTTCGGATACCACTGGTGCTGGTTTGACTTCAGCTATTCTTGAGAAGTTTGAAGACATATCCCTTCCATTAGGAAATTTATGTGGCCAAGGATATGACAATGGAAGCAACATGAGGGGGAAAAACATTGGTCTTCAACGACGGATTTTAGATGTTAATCCACGAGCCTTTTTTGTACCATGCAGCTCCCATTCTTTAAATCTCGTGGTAAATGATGCAGCCAAGTGTTGTTTGGCTGCCAAGTCTTTCTTTGTTTGGTACAAAGCATGTATGTATTCTTCTCTGCTTCAAGCAAACATTGGGAAGTATTCATGTGCCACTTGCCTTCCCTAACACTGAAACCACTCAGTGATATCAGATGCGAGAGCAGAATCGATGCTTTGCAGCCACTGCATTATCAGCTAAGTGAAGTGCACGGCGCTCTTATGGACATTGTTGAAGACACCAATCTTACAGGACCATCTGGTAATGTTTCACGAGTTGAGGCTCAAGGACTTGCCAAAAATATTGGAAATCTTACATTTGTAGTATCTCTTGTTTTATTGTACAACATTTTGTTTGAAATTAATTTAACCAGTAAGTTACTCCAGTCTAGGGAATTTGATTTAGCTGCTGTTACAAAGCAGCTTGTTGCAACCAAAGTATTCCTTGAAAACTGCAGAACTGATTTAGGATTTGAGAAGATGTTAGTAGATGCCAGAGAAATTGCCGAAGAACTTGATATTCCGGCTTCATTTGAATCAGAGCCAGCCCCTAAGCACTTGAAAAAAAAAAAAAAAAAAAAAGGCAGTTTTCGTATGAAGCAGAACATGAGCCAATACAAAATGCAAAACAGCAGTTCAAAATAAACTTTTATTTTTCAATCCTGGACACTGCAATAAACTCAATTAACGAACGATTTACCCAGATGGAGGAGATTACATCCATATTTGGATTTCTGTACCATATCAACACCTTAGAGGACAAACCAACCAAGTACATACTAGATGAATGTATAAAGCTGGAATGAGCGTTGACTCATAATGAATCTAAGAATATTGATGCTACCGAGTTGTGTAGTGAGCTGCAAGCTGTTTCAAGACGAGTTCCTAAGAAATCAACACCAAAGGATGTTCTTAACTTCATTTGCAAGTCCAACTTGGAAAAAAGTGTACCTAATTTGTTTATCACTCTAAGGGTTTTACTGATGCTGCCGGTATCAGTAGCCACTGGAGAGAGGAGCTTTTCTAAGCTAAAGTTAATCAAGACATACCTCAGGTAGTCTATGACACAAGAAAGACTGGTGGGACTGGCAACTATATCAATCGAACAGGAATTAGCACAAACTATCGACCTTAATGAACTGGTTTCTACATTTTCCAAGCTTAAGGCTAGAAAAAAGAAAATGTAATCCTTAGTCTCCTGTAGTTCTATACTCCATTAATTTTTACACATTTCCATTTTAATATTGTTAAATATGCAATATAGTTATCTATAATTTATTCTCAATAAATAAATATTAATTATTGACTTGTGTTTTTTATTTTCACTTTTGAAAAGTATGACTTTTAACTATTAGTATAAATAAGTGTTAACCATTGGTGGGGGGGGCCTTAAAGATATTTGGCCTAGGGCGCCAAGTTACCTTGCACCGGCCCTGATGACAGACTATTCAGAATCAGAAATAAATGCAATTGAGATGCAGTTTCCAGAACTTACATCTATGCCTTCCATCGAGAGCAAGCCTGGTTACGGTGGCTGCGAAAAAGTAGTATTATTTCAAATGGCTCATCAGAGGAGATTTTAAAACTTTGGCGTAAAGTTGAATGGTCAGCATCTGAAGCTGAGTACACTGCAAATGTTGGAGATTTAAAGTCATCTTCTGCCATTTGAGTCTATCCCAAAGCTTCTGCATATTTTGAGAGCCAGTGGTTAAGTGTGAGTGGAAAACAGTTTCATGCTTTCGGACAAAAGGACTTACCAGTGTGACCACAAACAATGGTGCGGAAAGCCAAAATAAAATTTTGAGACACATTTATGTAACAACACATATAAAACAATAACAGGAATACTGAAAATTGTTATGGAAAAATATTTGTTTGAATCTTTGCAAAAGTACATAAAAAAACAAAAAATACAAGAGTAATTGGTGGTAAACAGTACAGGAGAGTTGCCCACATTTCTGCACAACAGACCACTGCTATTTGTGAAACATGTCATGAATCGATACGCAGTGGTACAATTAGAATACAACAGTAGCATCATTGAAATGATTTCAAATGGCCACTTCACTGTATTAAGTGCACAGAATTCTAACAATACTTATGTTGATTTTGAGAATGTGACCTGCACTTGTCAAGTTTTTATCAAGTGGAGATTCCCCTATAAAAACGTGTGCCATATCTATGCATGTACCTGAGCGAGGATTTGACAGATTAAATAAAGCTTACTTGTCAAATCCACACAACTGTCGATGAAGCATTCCCTGGAAAAACCATAGAAATCATTCAATCTGACCAAACAATTGAGTCAGAAAAAGAAGTTAATTCTAGTGATGCAGTGCATGATTTAGTGCAAGAAGCAGATGGCTCTTCATCCTTAAATGTTTCAATGATAGGAAATACAGTCAAACTCTGTTATAACGATCATAGTTGTAACAAACTCACGGCTATAGCGAGTAAATGCTATCTCTGCAACTAGTTCACGATCATTTACATTAAATACTTCTCGTATATAACGAGCACATTTACGGATACAGCGAGTAAACTTTCTCCTCTGGTGGCCTTTTTAAATTCACCATGTGACACCAAACCCCTCAGTTTCACTGCGGGCATTACTGGTTTTTCAAAAGGGTCCAACCTCACCGCCACGCCTGCCCACTAGAAACCTCCCTGGAGGCAAATTTTTGGGTGGCAGAAAAACTTTATTTTTCCCTTGGCATTTTAAGCTTAGAAAAGGAGAGCGGATTGTCAGCTGGCATTTAATTCCATCTCCCTCTTGACCCACCGAGGACTGTGTTCTCTTCTGATACAACCCCCCCCGGAACTTTCCTTATAGAAGTTTTGATGTAGTATGTCATGATAAGGGAGGGAGGTGGGGGTGAAAGGAACAAGGGCTTGGACAGAAAACGAGGGGTAGAGTCCCTGGAAGGGGACTGAGCTAATTCTATCTCAGAATGACTTCCGGGAACTCGTATTAGGAAAAAAGTTCACAGCATTGATAGCAGACATCCACATCAATACACTTAATATTTTTCAATGCATTTTTACATCGGATATCGTTTTCACTGATGTTGCGAATAACGGCTGTAACGGACAAAATGGGCCGTTCTCGTAGCGCTCATTATAACCGAGTTTGACTGTACTAAAAAGGCACAAACTATGATAAGAGATGTTTCAAAGCATATCATAGACCTGAGTTATATCTGTGGAAAAAATTAATTTCTGACAGAAACTCTGTGTAAATTAAGGACTGTACTAACTGGTTTGGAAAAAGAAGTCCCAACTGAAAGCCTTCCTGCTTTAGAGCCTCCCAGTGGAAAGAAATTAATAAATCAGTTTCCAGAAATACCAAGGAAAAAAAGGAAACTAATAAATAAACAGATTTTAGCAACATACCACTGAGCTGTTAAACAGCCTGTAATACATGCCAGACCAGAACAGCTATCATAGATGATCATCACCAGACCATAATGCCCTTTGTTCAGGCTGTGTCCTGTACAGCACTTGTTTGGAATGCCCAGGTATCCTCCATATGCGTATCCGGCCATTGTCGGATACGCATATGGAGGATACCTGGGCATTCTGCTTCCCAGGTTACTCGGGAAAGACACTAATCTAAGCGCTGCCAACAATTAGTTCATGTCAGCAGTAAGCAGCAGACTGGACGATGTGTGATTGTGAGTGCAACCCTACTTCTACAAGTTAATTGGAAATGGTGTGATGGGTCGACTGATGGCAGTTATCACCTCTCATCTGATGGTCGATAGCATGACTGTAGGAGTAGCTAGGATTTGTCATTGAATTAGACAATTATAACGCTGACTAGTCACCTTATGTACTTCAGTCCCGGCTTTACAGGTATGGGTGCTGTCTCTCGAACATTGCTGGACACATCGTTGAACTGTAGTGTTATCCTGGCCAACACGTGTCGTTACCCACCTAGCCTTGTGAAGGCCAACTGTCCGGCCTTTCTCAAACTCCAGAGCTGGTTCTATTCCATGCGAACATAGGTTCTAGGCATTATGAAAAAGTTAATCTTTCTTCATGATACAGTTTTTTCCATTTAAAAAGCTGTTGTTCAACAGAAATGCATGGACTGCTTAAGTCACAAATTGCCACGTTTTGGCTTACGTCAGCTACCCCATCTGCGGGATTGCTAATAACTTTAGTCATTTGCATAAATCACCTTGAAAGTTTATACATGCAGATTTTCAGACAAATCCAAATATGGTTGCATTGTGTTTCAATTTCACTGAGTGTACGGGTGGATTTCAAGAGAGATTTTCCTGTGGCTGCTAATTTGGCCACTAAAAGGTCGTAACACAGCCACTTAGCTTTTCCACTGAGTTACAAAAACGTAGCATATTTTATCATTTTATAGGATGTGGAATGATAGTGTAAGAGATCTGTCTGACTTTCGGTCTCTTACTTGGTTCGATACGGACACACTGCTTAACACGTGTTCTTCATTTTTTGTAACTCGTGTATTTCCATAAGTTACAACTCGTAAAAAACAACAACGAAACAGTCTTACGATAAAAATGGCAAATACAATCTGGAAACTATTTACAGGTCCGAATACGAGGCAAACTGAGGACGAAATCTCTTGATCTCGATTTCTGCTATAGTGCTCCTTGTATCTCCAGATGAGAACACAATTAATTTAGTTACCTACTAACCTTCCTTTATTTTTACCATGCAGTATTTTTTGCATACCTGCATTCCATTTTCTTTATTTCATGATACATGCCACGTTGTTTGACAATTTGATGCCATGTGACATTATTTCATATTAATATCTGATATCTATATTATGCCACTAACACTATTTAAACTTATTCCTTCTTCTCTATCTGATGATGGGTTCTAGGGAAACCCGAAAGTTCTTATATTTGCATATACAATAAAATCTTCAAATTCAGCCAACAAATTTAAATTTGTATTGTGAGTGACTCTTGTTATTAAGATCGTGCATTGAAGGCAACTACCTCGATTACTTTGGACTATTTCTGCACGAATTTGAATTCTCCTAATACTCCTAAAAAATGGCTTTAATATAGAATTCACTTTCGACCGAAAAACAATATCACCATACATCTTATAGTTGATTTGCCGACAGCACTTTAGCACATGTGCGTCTACATTCTCCGAGGTCTCACTCCCACTCCCCTACATGCGTCCTCTCCGGCCCGTGTCTCGCTTTGAACTCTTTTACAAGATGGCGTCTCCCAGCAAACTGGCCCTGCATAGGGAGTGCTGTCGTCAACAAGTCTCCTCGCACCGCTGGCATTAACACATATCAAAAGAAGAAAATAATAGCAGTGTTCTAATCAGAGTCCTTACAACTCCCAGACAACCGGACGAAGATGCATTGGAATGCATCATGAGTCATCCCATAATTAGGGAACTGTTGCAGTTCAGTTCGTTCATATATCCTGAGTACACGTACAGTTTATCAAGTACTGCAAGAAAGCCCTCTTCACGTAGTATGCCTGCAAACACTGTGGAGAAAAGTCACTTCACACAGAAAAACATTGCACACCAGTATCACAACACAAATGTTCGTTTGCGAATTGAAGATTTTCACTCTCGAACGCATGGTTCACCTGCACGTCCTTGCCTGAAAATAACACACATAGAGCAACAATCATTGCACTGTATTACGGGATTTCTGCATTACCCTAGCCGCGGTAAATTAATCCCTACGTAATGACGGTACCCCTGTTAATCTCTAAAGTTAACATCTCTAAGGCTACAATGTCTGCATACGGTATGAATTTCCCTGATACATGTTTTTCTTTTATCCCTCTGGGGTGTTAACTGTCTTATGCATAGATCCATATCACACAAATCCCATTCATCTCAAATACTGAAAGGAATTTTAATATTTACCCAATAATATGAAATATTCTCCTTCGCTAATGTCTGAACCTTACCCCTGTTAGAATTCTCCGGACCTATATCTTGTCCATCTCTGCAACTACTCTTACTCCGGGTATTAACCCTGATTTCCTTATCACTTTGAACATCTGCCAATGTGCCTAATCCTCTTTCGTGGTTTCTTAATCCTAGCTCAGTATCAACCATGATACTCCCTTGCTTCTCCTCATCCTCATTATCACCTTCCAGTGTGATAGTCACATCATTAGCCCTGTGAGTATTTACCTCTACATTTTCAGCTTCATGTGAAACCTCTTCGGGCGAGTTAACCTCTTGTATTTCCTTTACCTGAACACCCTTATCTAATATTGCTTCCACATTCTTTAAAGGTAACCGATCATTATTTACCTTAGCTCCCTTTTCTTCCCAATTTACTCCAACCAGCGAGTGATCAGCTGCTTCTGACCTCGATCGGACAACACTTTTCTTTCTCATCCTTTCCTTCCCTGGCTAAATTACCCTCAGTTCCTGACACCTTTCTAACTTGACACTCAAGAGATGCTTCATTACCTCCTCTTAATGTAAAAAAATCCTCTAAAGAAATTAATAATCCAACTGTCAGACTTGGTACTATCGCACACGTAATCTTGATGAAGTTCTGTTTCTATGGATTTACCTTCCCCATTCAGTCATCAATCGTGCACAAACTCAATTCCTTTAGGTCAAATTTGCCTTTCGTCCCATCGAAACCTGTAAGAATTACCTTTCCTTTTGACTTTACTTCCTCTTCTCTTAGTGTTCCCTGTTTAACGCACGTAAATTGCGCTCCGGTGTCGACCATTCCATTTATATACTGGCCTTCCCTATTTTTAATTTTTATACCCTCTCCAACTGGTATGGTGGCAACACTTACTGTTGTTTTTTCAATATGTCCGACTCTTCTAATATGCGCTGAGATGTCATCCGAGTCCTTAGTTTTCTCAACAATTGTTCTATTAGTTTGCTGCATATTTATTGACTGCTCCACGACATCAGATTCCTGAGCTTCAGTGACTCAATTCACTCTATGATCATGTTCTTGATATCTCCTCCAATCTTTTGCATTAGCCTCAGTACTCTTCCGCAATGACTTCTGGGGACAATTAATTCTAAAATGCCCCTTCAACCCACATTGAAAACATATTCCAACTTTATCTGAACCTGGCGGTTTACTTATCGCCTCAGACACCAGGTTCGTATCTTTCATCTCATAGTTGCACTCTGGCCTACTGCTTTCAAATTGATTCCTCATGAAACCACTGCTATAACCCTGTCTGGGGGTTTCTTCTTCCTTTCCTATTGTTCCTACGTGGCTCGTGAAAAAGTCACATAGTTCTGCTAGATAGTCTGCCTTTTCTAATTTACCCGTTGCTCCCCTCTGCAAGATGCACGTTTTAAGCTCCGGGGATAACAACGTTTTAAATTTGTCACACACAAATAAGTTCAACAACTGATCAAATGTTGCGACTTCACTGCTATTGACATAATAGGTTAACGTTCTTTTCAACCTCCCTACTAATTGCATGTAACTTTCTTCTTTTTCCTTACCTATCTTATCAAACTGTTTTTTGTATATATCAGGTGTTAAATGACACTCCGCTAAAATAGCTGTCTTAACGACTTCATAATCATTGCATTCCTCTGTTGTCAGCCTACGGAACAAATGATTCAAGTATTCTGAATTGAAAAGAGCGATTACCAGCTTACCTTTGAAATCATTAGGAACAGCATGCAGCATAAAAGCTCTTTCTAGAGAATAAAAAAATCCAGTATCTTGTCTGTTTTACTCGGACTTCTAGGTAAAGTTTTCTCTAAGATCTTAATATAATCATAGAGTTTACTACTACTTTTATTTGAATCATTTTTATTATCTTTAGTCAACTCAATTTTCTTTAATTCAAATTCTCTTTCCTCTCTCTTATTTGATAGCTTTAATTCTAATCTTTCTTCTAGCGCTATCCTTTTATTTTCCCTTTCTAATTCCAATTGTAGCTTTTTCTGTTCTCTTTCTGCCTTCTTATCTTATAATTCTTTGTTTCTATCTCTTGTGTTTAAATCCGATTGTTTAATAGCTACTTCTTTACTTTCATCGTGCTCTGGACCCACGTGATTCTCATCTGAACTTCCTTCCTAATCTTCTCTTAACTCATTTTCAATTCTTAAATCATAAATCAACGCAACATGCAAATATATACACTTGCAACAAATATTTCACTTCTATAACCAATTCCTCAATATATCCCGTACAACTCTCAGCCTATTTCCTATCTCTACCTAACCTTAAATTTTCCCGTTCACTATCCATTTACTAAAATAAATAATTCACTCGTGCAGAAATCTACGTAAATGGTACTTACGTTGCCTCTGGATCCTTCCTTTTTGGTCCTGTCGGATTCACAGCCTTCGTAACTTGCACATGCTATTTGGGTAACTTTCCATGGCATCACATCTGGTTTGTCCTTACGCTTGTACGAAGTAACTTCTGCCCGATGTTCTTTCTCTGCTCTCTTTTCAAGTCTCTCGTAAGCACTTTCTTTCCTGTCTCTCTGTCTTCGAGTTGTCCAGTGAGCTCCTTTGTTCTCCCGGGCCACGTGTTGCTGCACGTCCTCACGTTAGTTCCTCTAAGGTTCACTTTCAACGGAACCTTTTTTTTTTTAAGTCACCTCACCATTTTCCGAATATTAAGCTAAATCAGCTTATCCTACACGACGAGCCATTTATGTAAATTTATGTAAGAGACCTGTCTGACTTTCGGTCTCTTACTTGGTTCGATACGGACACACTTCTTAACACATGTTCTTCATTCTTTGTAACTCGTGTATTTCCATAAGTTACAACTCGTAAAAAAAAAAAAAAAAAAACAGTCTTACGATAAAAATGACTTTAATATAGAATTCACTTTCGACCGGAAACGATATCACCATACATCTTATAGTTGATTTGCTGACAGCACTTTAGCACATGTGTTTCTCCATTCTCCGGGGTATCACTCCCACTCACCTCCGTCCTGTGTCTCGCTTTGAACTCTTCGTACAAGATGGCGTCTCCCAGCAAACCGGTCCTGCATAGGGAGTGCTGCTTAAGCTCTTCGGGTATAGCGTCCATTGGAAGGGTGATCCGGAGTGACGTCAACAAGTCTCCCCGCACCGCTAGCATTAACACATATCAAAAGAAGAAAATAATCGCCGTGTTCTAATCAGTCTTTACAGATAGTTTGCATATTTGTTATTTTTTTTATTTTGAAAAACCCAATTTTTATTAAATACAATGCACTGTTCGATTAATTACCCCTCCCCCACACACACACGCTATTGGGACATTCCACGTCAGATCAATAAAAAAAAACAAGTTTTTGACCTCACCATTTCTGATTTTGTTGAAATTTGGTATGAAGCACACATATGACAAGGTAAGTAATTCTGCCAATTTTCAGATTGTCGCGGTGTCATAATTTGGTCATTGTATGAACACTGAAGGCTGGCACGTGCAGCTAATCTCTTAATGGTGCCTGCCACACCATCACATGGCCTCTTTCCATGTGAGGTGACAAAGAAATGCCATTCAGCTGTGATACCAAAATCTACATCATGATGGCACAGATTGACAAAATTCTTCCTGTTCTTATACTGTGAGGCTGCACCGTCTGAGAAGTAATAGATGTGTTCTACTTTCTTGTCAAAATGTGATGATATAAAAGCAACAATTGGCTCTGGAAAAGGTGAACACTGATAGTGTCATGCTTAAGACATTCTGAGATTACAACAAAAGAAACATGATCCAACTGAAGTGTGTGTGAACTTTTGTAGTACACGACGAAAGGGTGAATAGTAGCTTGGGAATTGTTCCAGTGGTATCCTTGGACTGCATCCTGCAGTATGAAGGAATAATTCTCAGCAAAATTGCACAACACAACACACTGATTATCATCAAGATTTTCTTTCAGATTTGACAGAAAGTATGACTGCTGAATAGCTATAAAAGAATGTGGCAATAGCAATTTCACTTTTGATTCAAAGGTCTCAAGGAATTCTTCTACAGTGTTACAGACTGTCATAAGTGTTGTGCGATCAGTTGTAGTCCACAATTTATATACAATTTCATCAATCCCATTCATGGTGAATAAGCTACTTATTTGCTCTAGTAAGTGTGCTATACCAGGACAAGAATCACACTTGAAGAAGAAGCATTCTGGAAGAGGCGGGTTACAAGTTATTCTTGCAAGGCAATCTTTGTATGTCCTAACTGGTAATTCATCATTACGAGTTAAGTCTTGCAATTTGCACCCTGCTAGCATAAGTTTTACATTTTCATGAGCACAACACACACAGACACAGTGTGTTCTACTTGCACCAGCCAGCACACACTTCTTTAAGCGTAAACCCACAGAACTTTGAAAACCCTACTTTGACATTAGGATTCTTGTCTTTAAATCCTTGAAATATCTCTTTCAAATTTCCTAGAATAAGACATTTCTGTTTTTGTACTTTTGATCCTGATTCCATCATTGTAACAAAATCTTTTTTTCCTGGTAAACAACGGCTCACTTCATCACTATTATAGTAAGCAATAACGTTTTCAACTGGGCTGTCGCTGAGAGTTTTCCCATGCCTAGGATTTGGAGTTGCTAAAATACCCTGCTCTTCCACAAGATTTTTAGACTTTCGTGCCATGTAATATGTTACACCAAATTCTTCCTGAATTTTACGAATACTTCAGGTTCTAGGTAATATTGTTAGTATTTGGACTTTAACACTGCTAGAGTCTGTTTCTTGAAAATTTTCTTTCAACTGTGAAATCATGACCGATTCATCAGACACTGTCACAGGATTATCACATTCTGGAACACCTATGTAGTCTTATCACTTCACCAATTTTCTGATATTTCTGCTTACTGTACTGTCCAACACCTAATCTTTTTTTTTTTTTTTTTTTTTTCACAGGAGATTCGCCTATAGAAAGTAACATATCATTCAGACTATCCAAAGTTGTGTCTCTGTCAGTCCATATCTCACTCTTCACCACTCCTTCTGAATTATCTTCATTAAACCGAGGTTGTTCTGCCTCTGCATCTGTTTCAATTATACATGAAGGACCTGGCATTTCAGAGATAGATTTTCTGCATGAACTACATATTTTCTGTTCTAATGTTATATTTGGACATTTCTGAACCATCCAAGGCTGTACTTTTCTCAGATTCTTTCTAAACCTTGTGTGTCCACTTTTACCCAGAGGATTGCAACAAAAAATTTGACTTTTAAAGTCCATTTTGGTTAATGAAACTGCACCTGCATGATAAATAAATATAGTTTGATAAAAAGAAATTGATTAAATAAAGATAAAATAAAATAGCAATCAAACAGTTAACAATGTTACAGATAAATTGATAACCACACACTCACAAGCTCAGAATTGAAATAACAGCAAATGTAAAATGGTGTACCAGTAAGATTTCTCATTGGCTGTAATAAGAAGCCTTGCCATTGGCTTTAATAAGAAACCCTGTCATTGGCTCTAATAAGAAGCTTTGTCATTGGCTAAGAAGAAGCCCTGCCATTGGCTAAAATGGGTGGAGTTTCAATCTCTGATCTCAAAGATTTGTTGACATTATTTACTGCTGAAAATTGTGTCTATCAAGTAAAATTGCTGTCACATAGCATATTTCTGATAAATCTGTTGATCTGTTATAATATATACACATTTCATGTATAATAAACACAAATCCTCAACGTAAGAAATATTTATTGCATGGTATGTCTCTGTGCCTTACATACAGAAGGGTGCAGCATGACATTCCTATTAATCCTACACTGCCTTGCCATAGCGGTGCCAGCCTAAAATCTGGCACATGGGTAGAAGAATGTTGTAGCAATAAAATATATTTTTTTCGTAATTTTTTAAGATGGTATGTTTTGAGATATTCAAGGTCAAAGGTCACGACCTTGAAACTTTAATCTGTTGTAAGAAGGTCATGTATGGTATCTATAGAAAGCTCAATCCTTTAGCTTTGCAACTGTGTTTGAATTGTCACTCTACTGCAATTAGGAAAAAATTTACAGCCATTTATAAGTGTGCGAGTTTGTCATTTTTTACGAAAATTTTGATTTTTATTATGTGTGTATCTTAGACAATTTTCAAAATAAAAATCTGAAAATTGGCAGAATTACTTACCTTGTCATATGTGTGCTTCATACCAAATTTCATCAAAAATCAGAAATGGTGAGGTGAAGAAGGTGATTGATCTGACATGGAATTGCTCTAATGGCATATATTGGTTAACTTACTTCTATTATTTAATTCTAATGTGTAAATGTTTCACTATCAATTTAATTATACTTAAATGTGAAACAAATCCAGCACATTTTGTCGCGAAATATCCGATAATTTTTTAATTTTTTTACAGATATTCTAGTTATCGGATTGTAAGCGATATTTTCAAAAACAATGATATTCCACGAAATTCTGCATCGGCTATATTAAAAATCTAATTTATGTTCAATATTTAACGGTAAAACAACTTACCTATTGATTAAAAGGCCAAGTCTTAAGTATCGCAATCATGAACTTTCCAAATCAGAAACCAACTCGATGGCCCTGCTTTGTCATCCAATAAATGAAGAGATACGTAACTTAGAGTATGACCAGTTAGAGAAAAAAGGAATTGCTAAAAAATGAATTAAAGGTACCGGTCTAGAATATTATGGAATTAAAATTTTGATTTTTTGTTTATTTCTCTACATCATACTCGTCATTTAAGTGAACAAATCATCTATGGTATGTGGGGCTGACTTTCAGTTTGTATTTTTTATATTTTTGAAATCGGGACTTTTTTTATGTTACTCCACACTATTTAGTATCGATGACGAATGTATTTTAACATTTGCTTGAAATTTGTGTTAAATGTATAAAAAATGCTAAAACTCCCACCTTTTTTTTTTTTTTTTTGGCAGAACTGACATTATTGCACCTGAAGCATCATACCATGAATTCAAGTGGATCTTCAAATTTCCAGTGCAAAATATGCAAATCCTTTTTTCCAAGACTTAAATCCCTATGCAGCTCATTTTAAAATACACAAAAACATTTCGAGGGTTCAGTTTCCTTGTGGTTTCATAACATGCTCTAGAACATTTACTAAATTTTCATCTTTGAAGGCACATACTTCACGTGGCCATCTGAAACTTACACCCTTGTGTACTACTCAGACTTTATTAAAAACGGCCTGCCCCATTCAGACATGTCAGCAACAGAACACAGACCGAGCTTCCTTAATTTCACATCTTCAACTACACATAAGAAGACAAGATGAAGTTCCATGTCCTTATGAGCAGTGTAGTAAAACATTTAGTAACAGTGACTTAATAATCAGAAAGGCCAAACGCTTACCTAAAAGCTCTTGGCTTTATTCCTGTTATACACTTCGTGCATGTCAAAAAAAAAAAAAAAACAGCACTGACAATAGATGGCGCCAGAGATACAACAATGCAGAGTTCGCGACTGAAGCCGGAACCTTGACGAGTTTGCTTATTTGATCTGTGGTTAGCACAGCAGAAGGATACGTCGACCTCCTGAGGACGACAGGGTAGCTGGTGAAAGTGCTTGGGGATTGTTTGTGACTGGCCGAATGTGTTTAGGGTTTGCTGCAGGGTATTACGATGTATGAGGCAAATGGAACGCTACGTAAATCACAGTCGACAGTGGTCTGACTGCCGTAAAATGTAAATAGTGTAATTATGTAGATAGTGGATTTTAATGAGTGTATGAATGTGCTGCATATATTGTACGTAAATGTGTTAGTACGAGGTATGTAAATTGTATGAGGTGAAATAGGTATTATATTGAATACGGGTGTGATGTATGCGAGTATTTATTTGGTGTATGGGTATGTGTTTTAGAATTGACTACCGTTTTTTGGAATTGTAAATTTTAGGGGCAAGTTGCTGAAGGAGGAATAAAGGAAGGAGTAAAATACAAAAAAAAAAAAAAAAAAAAAAAGGCGTAATGAAAGTCTACAACACTCACGTAATAGTGAGTATGCATCTAGTGTTGAGGAGCTATCGCGTATGTCAAACAGCAGTCAGAATTCAGCATTTTTTACTGTCCTGTGAATGAAAATATGAATTTTTCATGACCTGAGGAATTATAACAACCTGTGAGCAGATATGATGAAAGTTTCAATCTTAAAAGGCTAGCTGCATAACAAAATGTTCTCATTGACCTGCACAAAGTGCATAACAGGAAAGCCAAGAGCTTTTAAGTAAGTGTTTGGCCTTTCTGATTATTATGCCATTAATGACTTGCACGTAAATAGTGCATTTTTTGGTCCTTATTGCCTATGAAGATGCAAATAATATGATTTAGTAACAGATTCATATACCCAACGTGGATTAGGAACACCAAACAGAAGTCATCACTCTTTCCATGTTAATAAGTGAGTCATGGAAAAATTCTCATTGGCCGCCACCGGGAATCAATTCAGTTTGGTGGATTTAGTAACAGGTCGACATTTTCATCGCACTTGTCTCGAAAGCATATAACAAGGTTTCTGATGGCTGATAAATTCAGGAACAACAAACTGTCAGATCCTTGTGAAAATGTTGACAGTGGGAGTAACCTAAATAAGAAGAATGTAAATAAACCGAGTAGCAGTACAAGCAGTAAAATTATGACCTTAGACATGAACACATCAGTTGTTTTTTTTTTTTTTGTTTAAGGCTACTGGCCAAATTTCATTTACCTTCTTGTGTTGTCGATGTGATCATTACCGAAATGCTGAATATTCATGAAATAAATCAGGAGAATATTATGCAGTTCATAAGCAGTCAGTTGCAAAAAAATTAATGAATTTCAGATTACTGAAATACTCCAAAATGTACAAAAGTATGATTTTCTGAATCAATAATGCTCAAATAGAGGTTTGCTTAGTTCTGACTATTTAAGGAAAAAATATTTTGAGCAAAATTTCAGTTATGTTCATCCTGTTGCCATGGATTTAGGCAGAAATGGTGATAATAAAACATCTACTTTCTGCTAGGTGCCAATCTTAAAAAGTCTGGCAGTTTTAATACAAAACACTTCTGTAGAAAAGCAAATCAAATCTCTACTTCTGTGCTCTGAAGGAGTTTTATCAGACTTCACAGATGGGACCATTTTCAAAGGTGTTAGCTTTTTTCATGAATCAGAAAATTTAAAAATTCTGTTGTATCAGGACAGTTTCGAAACAGTAAACCCCCTTGGGTCTGGAAAAAAAGGAGCATAAAATTCTGGGAGTGTATTACATGTTATGAAATATGTATCCTTGGTTCAGATCAAAAACTGAACCAATGCAGTTAGTTCTGTTATGCAGACAGGTGGATTTTTATTGGCATGAAACAATATTCATGCCACTTATTAATGACCTGAAGAAACTAGAAAATGGAGTCGATCTGGGCACAGGTAATATAATGAAAAGTTCAATATTCGCAGTTATTGGTGACAACCTGGGAAGCCACTACATTGGTGGTTTTATGGAAAACTTTAGTTCTAGCAATTACCATTGTAGGTATTGTGAAGCTGAAAAGAAAGATATGTTTGAGGGACAATTTTACTGCAAAGATCTTGCTCCAAGAAATGAAGCTAGTTATGGTGAATCAATATGTTTCCTGGAAGAAAACAATTTACATGATGTTAAAGGCATAATAAAATTTAACTCCCTTTTCGAACTTTAGAGTTTCGATGTTTGTCGTCCCGACCTTCCTCCATGTCTTGGGCACGATATATTTGAAGGTGTTGTAGCTTACGATTTGTTTATATTTGTGAAGCATTTTATAAAGGAAGGCTGGATTAAGCTTGATGATACCAATAGGAGAATAAACATTTTTAAGCTAGGGATTACTGATAACCAAGATCAACCATGCACAATTAATATGAAAAGCAACAAACTGTCCAGCCATGCAGTACAGAACTCAAATTTTTTGGGACTATTTTCCCATAATATTCTATGATTTTGTTTTGGAATGTAAAAGTCCTATATGTAGTTTAGTGGTTCAACTTCATAAAATTGTAGAGCTAATCTGCGCCCCCAAAATTTCATTTGAACAAATTTGTTACCTGCGAGATAAAACAGAATACCTTGAAGGGCGCACAGAGCTTTTCCCAACAGTACCATTAAGTGCAAAGCACCGCTTTTTTCTCCACTACTACCTAAGTCTCATCACATAATTTGGCCCACTGATAAGAATGTGGACTATGAGGTTTGAAAGCAAACATTTTTACTTTCGCAAATGTTCAAGACATTGTCAGAATTTTAAAAATATAACGAAGACATTATCTGAAAGACAACAACAGTTACAAGCATATCTTGCAACAGGTACATTGTTTACCGATGTTATTTCAGATAATGCTTTACCACTTCGTGTTGCATTGTACGATGCAAGTATACAGAAGGCAATTGTTGGGGTATTGGGTGAACTGCACAAAAAATGTTTAGTTGCTCACAAGATCATACTCCATGGAGTGGAGTATAAAACAAAAATGCTTCTAGTGCTGTCAAAATTTGAAGGGAATATCACATTTAGTGAAATAACGTTTATTTTAATTGTTGCCGAGAAGATCTTTTTCTAGTAAATCAAATAAATTCTCAACATTGTCTGGCAACAAATTTGCATATTTTAAATGAAAAAGTAATATATGTAAAATGTGTTTCTAGTTCAAATTTGCTAGATTACTATCCTTTGTTTTCATACCAGATATTGGCAAAAACTTTTGTCTGTCCAAAACATTCCATTTTTGATAACTTAAATTAAGTTTTAGTCCCATCTTTTTATAGACTTCAAATAAAGGGGATGGTAAAATCAGCGCTACCTGGAGTTCAAGACGAAACAATCAAGAAGGTTGTTGAAAGATTAGATGATGTGGGGCTAGAGAGTGTGAATGACATTCAATTCGTGGATGCAAAATATGTTGCAGACATATTGAAACCTTACAAGAAAAAAAAAAAAAAAAACAATTGAAATACTTTGCTGATTTTGAATCATTGTCCAATGGTTCTAACTTAGAAGACAGTGTAGGTCCATCACACAGCACAGCATTACACGAAAGTGCAGTAACATTACTGAGTGAAGAAATCAATTTGAGTGGAGTGGATGCTACCATTATCATAACAACAGAAAAGGAACCAGAAGCCTTTTGTCCTGAGGAATGTACGATTCCTTGGAAGTCAATTCCTAGGGAAGTAATGGAGGCCTGCACCCCAGAAACACGTGTCAGAAATGATCGGAATATTAACATCTGCCATTTCGAAAATTGAGCAGAGCCCTGGGCGTAAATGCCTTCGTGTGATTGCCCAAAAAGCAGTGGGAAAATACCCAGATACGTTTCAGGATCGATGTGGGGATTTTGTCATTGCAGATGGCTGTACAACACTTACGAAAAAAAAAAAAAAGGAAAATTGTATGGCTAACAAAGCAAGGACTAATGTAACAGGAGAGAAATTTGGAAATGTGAACTCTCCCAAAAAGAGGAAAACTACCCATGACAGTTATAGATGCATTAATTGGCAACTAAGGGATGTTCCAGATGGAGAAACTAAGTATTTCCAGCTGGAACACAAGAAATGGTTGGTGGAAGAACATCAAAAAGTGCAACAAGATGAGAAAAATATTTCCGACATAATGACTATAACCTACACTACTCAGAGATATGCCACAAACAATTGCCAGCACACCATCCTAAACATGAAGAAAGAATGGCCCTTTCTTTTTAAAGGCAAACATCTCCTCTCCCATTGTAAAATTCTTCTGAGGAAAAATTTACAATTAATTAAATTTACACACCACCTTTGGTGAAAGTATTCCAATCAAAGGGAAAAAGATTTATGACTACATGAAAACACAAGCACTTACAATACCATCTGTAGCCAAGTGCATAAAAGATATCGAAATTGCAAAGGAAGAGCTGCACAATATTTCCCCAGAAGCAGTAGGTGCTGTCCCCCTCTTGATGGCCTACTTTCATGAAGACGAGACCAGTTTATTTCAGATCAACAAGGTACGTCTATTTTTAATTATACCTATTTCTACGAAATTTTGCCTTAAAAATTAAATGTTTTATATTGAAACAAATGTTACATCATTTTGATCAAAAATACACACCAAATTTCCATAACATTTAAGATTTTTTTTTCATTAAAAATGTTTTAGTATTTTTTTTGTACTTCAAATGCAATTGTTCCATTTTTTTCTGTAGCAGTGGAGACATCAGCAAAATGCTTATTTTCAATTTTTATTAATATTTAAATTTAAAATGACTTGTATAACTTCATTTTATGAGATTGAATATATTTTTCAGTTGAAAAAATGCTGCGAAATGTTATAGAGTAAGAGAAATACATGTTTAAAAGTATGATGTACCCTCCACAACACTTTTTAATAATTTTCTAAATTTTAAAACCAAAAAATATTCTCAAAAGTGATGCTACTACTAATTCAAGAGCTATGTAAAGGTTTACTACACATGTTATTGTCTGTAATTATTTATCTCTCTCTCTATATATAAAAGTGATAACAGATGCGTACGTTTATCTCGGACAGCAGATATCAAGTGAGGGTCACATTGATGAAATTAATCGGCGTATAAAACTTGCCTGGAGAGCTTTTGGAAGAAACAGCATAATTTTCAAGAGCAATATGCCATTATATCTTAAAAGAAAAGTGTTTGATCAATGCATCCTTCCAGTGCTTACGTATGGTGCAGAGACGTGGACCTTAACTAAAAGAGACATACAAAGACTGCAGACAACTCAAAACAGCATGGAGAGGTGCATGCTTGGTGTAACCAGGAGAGATAAGAAGAGGAACTCGTGGATCCGAAAAACGACAAGAGTGGAAGACATCATGATCAGAGTAAAATACCTGAAATGGCAATGGGCTGGACATACTGCCAGAAGGACAGACCATTGATGGACAGTCGCAGACAATAAGAAGGTGCCTAAACTTGAAATACAATTCCTTGAGGATCAACGTTCTGCAAGACACATGGCAATAACTTTCATAATCGACAAGGAGACTTCAAGAAAGTTGCAAGAAAGAGAGGAAAAACAAAAACTTGCTGATGCAAGAGCAGCCGCTGAGAAGAAAAGTTTCTGCACTTCCAATAATACCATATAGTACTGTTGATGAAGCTGGAGGAGATCTTAGTGATAGTGATGAAGACAAAGACAACTCAAAGCCTGAAGAACAATTTGTGATAGTTCCTTCCACTTCTAAAGGACAGTCTAGTTTTGTGAAAGTGCCAGTGAAGAAATGAGGATGATATCTTGGAGATATTGCAGAAGCAACAGTGAGGAACAATGTTTCAGATCGAGCTGCTTCAGCAATTATCAATGCAACACTTAGCAGCTACAACATTCCCGAGATCATTGATAAGTCCATGGTTCGGAGAGCTGTAGCTAAGAAATTTGTAGAAGTAGACAAAGCACCAACAGTATTTGGGGGTCGACTCTGCTATGATGGCAAGGTAGTTAGAATGTGAGAAGGTAGGTCAATGAGTTTGCCCAACCCACTCCGGCTTAGGGTTGCAGGAATCAGTGACGTCAGTGGAACCCTCATGGAGCCGTCCGACGATCTCGCTCCCCAGTGCAGATGTCCGCTTGGTATCTTGAATTAGTTTCAGATCAAGAAAGTTACATTTCTTTGTTTGATGTTTTAATCAACAACTGCTGAAAATGGTTTATTGTGCTATTGCTTTATGCAAAAACGGAAAGTTCAGTAAAGTAATTTCGTTTCACCGTTTTCCGCAAAAAGCTAAATTGCGTAAATTGTGGACTTTGAGATGTCAAAGACAAGATTTTTTCCGTGTCGAGAATGCAAGTGTTTGTTCTGCGCATTTTGACGAAGCATCTTATTTGCGTGACTTACTGCCTTATTGGGCTATGTTCAGGATAAATTGGTCTTATTGGAGTGAAATAAAACAAAATAAACAAGACTTCAAACCATAATATCAGTTATTTCAGGAATTTCTATAAAAAGTTATTAAATTAAAAGGTATCTGAAAAGCTATTAGGCTTTTCTTAAAAAAATAATTTCTATAGTGGAGTGACAGCTTGCTGTTGCATGATAGAACCAGTTTCATCTTGTTTGAACCAGCACTAACTGGCTCTGACTTATATGGACAAGCTGTTGCTTGTACAGGGCTCAGTAGTGAGTTGAGACTCAGTCTTTCCTTAGCTCTTATGTTGATCTGTTGGTGTCTTTGTGCTCCAGCTGTTTTATTGACATTTTGGTGGGAATACACAAGTTAACTAGATTTACTATATTTTATTGTGAATCTGAGGTGTACTTAATACATTTTCATTAGACTATGGCTGCAACAGAAAAAAAAATGTCTAATTTAATATATTGATGTAATCCTTTTAATATAATCGGTCACAAGACTATTAAAAATGTAAGGCCTGTTCAGAATTGCATGTGCGAAATGCAGCCAGAGATTAATCATGGCATGAAGATATGTGACCGTTGCAGAAAACAGTTGCCAAAGGAGAACAAAGACTGAGAAATAATGGAGGAGGAGGATAATGAGTCAAGACAGCCAGATGTTGAAGCTGAAGTACCGTTTTTAGAATCAAATATGGCAATTGAATATTTGAACAAGTCTTTGTCCTGTATTGAAGATCACCAATTGCAAAGAAACGAATAATATGTGAACCAAGATACTGCAAAAGAAAACTAGAGAATGCAAAGAAGAGTCTTGTTGCTGCATTTGTCAAAGACAAAAGCCTAGAAAACTCAGATATATCTAGTGAAGAATTTGACACAGATTCAGAGATAAACAGCTTAAAGAAAGGTTCAGAACAAACACAGATGAGAAGTTAAAAATTTCTTATTTTGACTGTTCTTCCAAAAAGCTGGTCTTGTAAAATAATTAAAAAGGAATTCTCAGTAAGTGACCGAATGGCAAGGAAAGCAAAAGCCTTAGTTAAGGAAAACGGAATTTTGTCTATACCAGATCCAAAAATAGGCAAAATGTTAGATGTTGAAGTTCAAGACACAGTCAAAACCTTTTATAATAGCGATGAGGTAAGCTGAATAATGCCTGGAAAGGACTGCGTGACTGTTAAAACAGAAGACGAAACATCCATACGTCTGCAAAAAAAGACTTATTTTAGGAAGCCTTAAAGAAATATACCAACTGTTTAAAACTCTGCATCCCACAGTTAAAATTGGCTTTTCAAAACTTGCAGAACTTCGACCAAAGAATTGTATCCCTGCGGGTGCAAGTGGTACTCATTGTGTTTGTGTATGTACCTACCACCAGAATGTTAAGTTGATGATAATTGGTGGAAAATTGGAAGACATAACTCTGAACGATGGATCTAAGCTTAATGACTATAAAACACGCATTGATAAAATAATGTGCCAAGTTCCTACTCCTCAGTATCATTTGGGTAGCTGTAAAAGTTGTCGAGGAATAGAAACCTTAAAGGAACAGCTTATGAACAATATGGAAGAAGAGATGATAGAAAGCATTACCTACAAACAGTGGGTTTTGGTTGATAAGTGTACATTCGAGACATTAACAAAGCCTGCAGAAGAATTTATTGAAAATTTGTGTGAACAGCTGGTATTGTTAAAAACTCACTCTTTCATTACACATCAACAAGCAGCATACTACTCACACCTGAAAGTGAACTTTCAGGTGAATCAGGCCTTGATAACATTGGACTTTTCAGAGAACTACTAGAACTACTGTCCTCCATGATGAAGTCCAGTCATTCCACTGGAACAACAACCAGACAACATTCATCCGTTTGCTGTATATTATAGTCAAAGAGGGGAGATTGAGTTCAAAAGCTTTGTTGTGATTTCCGAATGATTAACACAATACTATAGCTGTTCATACTTTTCAGAATAAGCTGATCTCATTCCTGAAGGAAAATGTTATTCTGTCCATGGAAAAAATCTTTTTTTCTGATGGATCAAGTGCACAATACAAAAATAAGAAAAATTTCTCAAACCTGTGTTACCATAAAGAAGATTTTGGTATTTATGCAGAGTGGCACTTCTATGCAACAGCCCATGGAAAAGGAGTATGTGACGGTTTGGGAGGGACAGTCAGGTGCCTTGCAGCCAAGGCAAGTTTACAGAGACCCTGCACAGACCAAATTATGACACTGCTGGAACTCCTTTTCAAGATAACATCCCTTCCATCCAGTTCTTATTTTCAACAAATGAGGATTACAGAAAAGAAGAAATGTCCCTAAAACGACGATTTGAAAGAGTGAAAGTGGTCAAGGGAACACAAGGATTTCACTGCTTTATTCCATCTACAACCAGTACAACAGAAATTGTGACCAAGGTGTACTCCTTTAGCAATGAGTCAGAAGTTTGACACTGAAGGAGGTACAAAATCTCTGGATATGGTTGAGATAACTGGATATGTAACATGTGAATACAATAAAAAATGGTGGTTGACCTATGTTCTGTCGGTGGACTATGAAAGTGAAGAAGCAACTGTGAGCTTTTTACACCCGCCAGGCCCAGCATCATCATTTGTTTATCCATCTAGTCAGGATGTACTTAAAGTAGAGTGAGCACAAGTTCTAACAAGGGCCGAACCAAAGACTGCAACTGGTTGCACTTACACTTTGACAAAAAATGAAATGTCGTGTGCAACAGATGCTCTTGAAAAGCATCTGAATAAGTATAAATAATGGAAGAATACAAGTTTTCAGACCCATTTGTTGTGTAAGGTATTTTTTTTTTTTCTAATTTTGTTTGATATCTATTTTGTTATAATGTTCATGATATGAAGTACAAACAAGAATTTTTTTTACTACTTAAAGGTGTGACAAATTTTTTGATTTTCCTCACAAAATAAACCTGATGAGGTAAGAATTCTGAATAATTTCCCCAATGCCCTATTCTGTTGTGATAAAAATTAATATCAAGACACTGCAGGGAGAAGTGCCAGTTATCAATACAATTACAATGAGACTCATTAAGAACAATGTGCTATTTTTTAAAGAATGATTCCATTGATATTCCAAGATCAAATTTTGCCAAAAGCTTTTAGAAATATGAAATAAAATACAATTTTTTTTAATTTTTACTCATTTTTTTAATCACTTTTTAAAATTTTAAATTTTGTAACTTAATTATAAAATTTAAAATAAGCCCATGTGGCATATCATATTAAAGCCCATTAATTTCTGAAGAGAGTGGCATTTTTAGTTTTGAAATATCTCAATTCTGGGCTGAGCTTTTAAAGTTTTTGTGTAGTCCAGAAAGGTCAAAATTGTCAATTTTTTTAAATTTCAAACCCTCATAACTCAATAACCGGATGAGATAAAAAATATATATATATATATATATATATATATATATATATATATGGGACCTTCTCTTATACTACTGTTAGAAAACTGAAAATGAAAGCAATATAAAATGGTAAGGTAAAAGTCATCGGATCACTTGACATGGAATGAATGACCCAGTTTTCAATTTAGAACCACCAAATCTGGTATACTATCTCATGGTACTCTGACTTAGACCGTAGAAGGTTTTTGGAAAGGGGTCGGAGCCCAGGGGCCATACAAAATGTTAGTAAAAAATTCTACAGTTTTCAATTTACAACCACTAAATTTGGTATATTATCACTTGACTCTAAAGACTTCTGCTTTTCTAATGCATTTATCTTCTATTTTTGGACAGATCTCCATAAAAGTGGTATCAATACAATCTTCAGTTCTGAAGAAAGAAGGCTCATACAAAAAAAGAAAAGATAGACAACGGATTTACTTTTTTAAGCACCCAAAGTAACCTCACTCGCTTCAGCAGAGAACGCAAGTCTCCACGTTAAGCCTAACAGTCTGCTATCGTTAAGTTACTTTCACTGCAAAGCCTGCTTAAGCAGACACTCTATGGAAAAAAGAGACTACACTTCCTGCAACATAGGGACTCTGAGGCTGGCGATTCGGTTGAAAAATCCTCACAGTATCCGTCGTCTGGATCCAGAGCATTGTTTCCTGTGACGATGACCATGCATTATCTGCGGAATTTAATATGGCATATCATCATCATCATCATTGTCAACCATTATCAATCCACTGCTGGACGAAGGTCTCCCCAAGTTTCCTCCACAACGGTCTGTCTTGTGCCAGTCTCCTCCATGTCACCCCTGCATACTTTCGAATTTCATCCACCCATCTCCCATGTGGTCTTCTTCTGGGTCTTTTCCTGTCCCTTGGAATCCAATCTAAAATTTCAGCTGTCCATCGATGGTCTGTCCTTCTGGCAGTATGTCCAGCCCATTGCCATTTCAGGGATTTAACTCTGATCATGATGTCTTCCACTCTTGTCATTTTTCGGATCCACGAGTTCCTCTTCTTATCTCTCCTGGTTACACCAAGCATGCACCTCTCCATGCTTCTTTGAGTTGTCTGCAGCCTTTGTATGTCTCTTTTAGTTAAGGTCCACGTCTCTGCACCATACGTAAGCACTGGAAGGATGCATTGATCAAACACTTTTCTTTTAAGACATAATGGCATATTGCTCTTGAAAATTATGCTGTTTCTTCCAAAAGCTCTCCAGGCAAGTTTTGTACGCCGATTAATTTCTTCATCAATGTGACCCTCACTTGATATCTGCTGTCCAAGATAAACGTACGTGTCTGTTATCTCCAGCTTTTCTCCATCAATCGATAAATCTTCATTTCTTGTAAAGCATTGAACATCACTTGTCTTCTGAAAGTTCATTTTTAATCCCACTTCTTTACTCTTGTCAGCAAGTTCCTGGATCATACTCTGCAGCTCTGATGGGGTAGTTGCAAAAATGACTACGTCATCAGCAAAACGAAGATGGGTTAGATAATCTCCATTAATCTTTATCCCCTTGCTTTCCCAGCTCAGCGACTGAAAAACACCCTCCAATGTGGCATTAAAGAGCTTCGGAGATATGGTGTCACCTTGTCTCACTCCCTTTCCAATTTTTACGTGTGTTGTATTTTCAAACAGCCTAATCTTTGCACTTGCATTTTCATAGATGTTATTAATAATATTAATGTATGCATCTTCAATACCGCAGGTTTTCAGAGCCATTGTAACTGCTGATGGTTTCACCGAATCAAAGGCTTTTCATAATCGATAAAAGCCATGCACAATGGAAGTTCATATTCCCTCGCTCTTTCAATTAGTTCTCTCAGCACGTGGATATGATCTATTGTGCTGTAGCCACTCCTGAATCCAGCTTGTTCTCTCGGTTGAGCCATGTCCAGTGTTACCTTCAAGCGGTGTGAAAGAACTTTAGTGAAGATTTTATAAACTACTGATAGGAGGCTGATAGGTCTGTAGTTTCCGAGATCTTCAATGTCACCTTTCTTATGTAGCAGGATCATTGTAGCGGTGTTCCAATCCTCAGGAATCTTTCCTTCATTAAGGCATCGAGTGAAAATTTGGGCGAGTACTGTTTCGATTTCTCCACTTGCTTCTTGTATGATGTCTACAGTAATTCCATCTTCTCCTGGAGCTTTTCCTCGCTTCATGTTCTTGATTGCATGTGCAACTTCTGCTGGAAGGACTGGAGGAACTCTGGTACTGGTATCTTTCATGATGTCTGGAGTGCATGTATCATCCCTTTCATATAATTTGGAGTAAAAATCTTTCACTCTTGTCAAAATTTCGCCTCTATTTCTTGTTACAGAACCATCTTCTTTTCTCAGTGCCATAATCTGTTTTCTTCCCTTACTGAGATGTCCCTTTGCCAATTTTAGGCTTTGGTTGTTTTCAATTGCTTTCCTCACTAGTTCACAGTTGAATTTCCTTACGTCTTCAGTGATACTTTTTCGTGCTGTCTTGCATAGCTCTATATATTCCACTTTGGAAGTCACATCTTCTTTAGTTGTCCTCATCTCTCTTCTTTTTTGCATCAACATTTTGGTTTTTCCTGATAATTTGTTCACATGCAACTTGTTCTTAGACCCAGCTAATTTTGTTGCTGTTTCCATAAGAGCTTTGGTTACTTTTCTGTTAACTTCAGAGATGTCCACTTCTTCCGATGTTAGGCCTTCTAAAGCAGAGAACCTGTTCTTCAGTTCTAACTTGAAGGTATTATGGTGTTTTTTAAGGTTGGTTATGTCAATAGATTTTGTTTGTCTTATGAGATATATATATATATATATATATATATATATATATATATATATATATGAGTTTGCAGAGGCAGAAGGATTTTTCATCTTGAATTCCTTTTTCAAGAAAAAGCCACACAGGAAATGGACATGGAGACATCCAATTGGGACGACAAGTGAAATTGATTTTATTATGTGTAACAAAAAATTCGTCATCGAAGACTGCAGTGTGCTAAACAAGTTCAACACAGGTAGTGACCATAGATTGGTGAGATGTAAGATGCACCTCAACACTAAACTGGAACGTGGCAAGCTCATAAGACAAACAAAATGTATTGACATAACCAACCTTAAAAAACACCATAATACTTTCAAGTTGGAACTGAAGAACAGATTCTCTGCTTTAGAAGGCCTAACATCGGAAGAAGTGGATATTTCGGAAGTTAACAGAAAAGTAACCAAAGCTCTTATGGAAACAGCAACAAAATTAGCTGGGTCTAAGAACAAGTTGCATGTAAACAAATTATCAGGAAAAACCAAAATGTTGATGCAAAAAAGAAGAGAGATGAGGACAACTAAAGAAGATGTGACTTCCAAAGTGGAATATATAGAGTTATGCAAGACAGCACGAAAAAGTATCACTGAAGACGTAAGGAAATTCAACTGTGAGCTAGTGAGGAAAGCCATTGAAAACAACCAAAGCCTAAAGATAGCAAAGGGACATCTCAGTAAGGGAAGAAAACAGATTATGGCTCTGAGAAAAGAAGATGGTTCTATAACAAGAAATAGAGGCGAAATTTTGACAAGAGTGAAAGATTTCTACTCCAAATTATATGAAAGGGATGATACATGTACTTCAGACATCATGAAAGGTACCAGAGTTCTTCCAGTCCTCCCAGCAGAAGTTGCTCATGCAATCAAGAACATGAAGCGAGGGAAAGCTCCAGGAGAAGATGGAATTACTATAGACATCATACAAGAAGCAAGTGGAGAAATTGAAACAGTACTCGCCCAAATTTTCACTCGATGCCTTAATGAAGGGAAGATTCCTGAGGATTGGAACAATGCTACAATGATCCTGCTACATAAAAAAGGTGACATTGAGGATCTCAGGAACTACAGACCTATCAGCCTCCTATCAGTGGTTTATAAAATCTTCACTAAAGTTCTTTCACACCGCTTGAAGGTAACACTGGACATGGCTCAACCGAGAGAACAAGCTGGATTCAGGAGTGGCTACAGCACAATAGATCATATCCATGTACTGAGAGAACTAATTGAAAGAGCGAGGGAATATGAACTTCCATTGTGCATGGCTTTTATCGATTATGAAAAAGCCTTTGATTCGGTGAAACCATCAGCAGTTACCACGGCTCTGAAATCCTGCGGTATTGAAGATGCATACATTAATATTATTAATAACATCTATGAAAATGCAAGTGCAAAGATTCGGCTGTTTGAAAATACAACACACATAAAAATTGGAAAGGGAGTGAGACAAGGTGACACCATATCTCCGAAGCTCTTTAATGCCACATTGGAAAATGTCTTTCAATCACTGAACTGGGAAAACAAAGGGATAAAGATTAATGGAGATTATCTAACCCACCTTCGTTTTGCTGATGACGTAGTCATTTTTGCAACTACCCCATCAGAGCTGCAGAGTATGATCGAGGAACTTGCTGACAAGAGTAAAGAAGTGGGATTAAAAGTGAACTTTCAGAAGACAAAAGTGATGTTCAATGCTTTTACAAGAAATGAAGATTTATCGATTGATGGAGAAAAACTGGAGATAACAGATACGTATGTTTATCTTGGACAGCAGATATCAAGTGAGGGTCACATTGATGAAGAAATTAATCGGCGTACAAAACTTGCCTGGAGAGCTTTTGGAAGAAACAGCATAATTTTCAAGAGCAATATGCCATTATGTCTTAAAAGAAAAGTGTTTGATCAATGCATCCTTCCAGTGCTTACGTATGGTGCAGAGACGTGGACCTTAACTAAAAGAGACATACAAAGGCTGCAGACAACTCAAAGCAGCATGGAGAGGTGCATGCTTGGTATAACCAGGAGAGATAAGAAGAGGAACTCGTGGTTCCGAAAAATGACAAGAGTGGAAGACATCATGATCAGAGTTAAATCCCTGAAATGGCAATGGGCTGGACATACTGCCAGAAGGACAGACCATAGATGGACAGCCGAAATTTTAGATTGGATTCCAAGGGACAGGAAAAGACCCAGAAAAAGACCACATGGGAGATGGGTGGATGAAATTCGTAAATATGCGGGAGTGACATGGAGGAGACTGGCACAAGACAGACCGTTGTGGAGGAAACTTGGGGAGACCTTCGTCCAGCAGTGGATTGATAATGGTTGACAATGATGATGATGATGATGATGATATATATATATATATATATATATATACATATATATTTTTTAATCACTTTTACCTGTTCAACATTGTGGGCCACCTACAGAACAAATTCCAGGGTGAGTCACTGTCTGGGGGAAATATGTAAGCTAAACTGGCGAAGAAATAATTAGTCTTTAAAAGCCATGCATTTTCTCAAGAAAATTAAATAGGTGAGATCTAATATATAAAGTTGAATGTTTGTTTGTCGCTGTACAAATCTACAGTTTTCAATGTAGAACCATCAAATTTATGTATTTATCTCATGGTACTCTGACTTAGATCGTAGACAGTTTTTTGGATGGGGTTGGAGCGCGGGCAGTCAAGGGACCCCCATACAAAATTTTTGTAAAAATTTCTAGTTTTCAATTCAGTTACACCAAATTTGGTATACTATCTCATGGTACTCTGACTTAGCCGTAGACGGTTTTTGGATGGGGTCAGAGCGCGGGGGGGGGGGGGTCGGTCAAGGTGCCCCCATACAAAATTTTCGTATAAAGTTCTACAGTTTTCAATTTAGAACCACCAATTTTGGTGTACTCTCTTTCATGGTACAGTTACTGTAATCCCCCTCCCCAACAGGTTTCATTACATGTGCCCTCAGATAATTTGTATAGTTGTAGTTTGCAAACGCTAAAAATCTGCTCCCAAACTGACCAGAAATTCTTTATATTTAACATTTTTGTTATAACCCCTTCCCCTCGAAAAGTTTTCTGCGTTTGAATATGCCCACAGAAGATTTGTAGGGTGCATTTTGTAAACGCTGAAAATCTCAGGATCGGACTAGAAATCCTTTGTTTTATACATTCGGTATCACCCTCTCCCTTCCCAAGAGGTTTCCTGCATTTGCACATGCCCGCCCAGAAGTTGCTGAGCTATAGTTTAGAAACCCTGAAATTCTTTTGTTGAGTTGCAGATTATGAACATTTTCTATAAGGAATTACATTAAATATCGCAATTAAGAAACTGAGTGGCGCAGTGGTGTAAGCGATGGCTTTCGATCATTCATCTGAGATGGGTCCGGGTTCGAATCCCGGTGAGGCATGGATGTTGTGTTTGTCTTACGACACTGGCTCTATCCCTTTCCTGGAACCAGTGGCGCTAAATTAGGGATGGGCGACTGCTTATAACCCACTGAGTTGCTCACGGAAGTCGTTAAACCTCCATTAAAAAACAAATTACAAAATTACGGAAACTTTATGTGACTCAGATAACCAACATCTGGAGACGTGACAGTTCAGAATGCAATTTTCATGTGGACCCTTAAAATATTTGTGGCCAGTTCTCCTACATCCTGCTCTTCACCACTTCACAAGACAGAAATGATCCTGAGAGGATTTTAGGAAGGGAGTGTCTGACCTCAGGTCTTAAACAACCCTTAAAAATAGGAAGTAAGGAGATTGGGGCTAGAGTGCCTGATAGGAAAGTGACAGGGAAGTAAGGTACAAAAGGGAGGAAGACCATCACCCCCTAATAGCTACAGGCCCGCGCACCGAACACCGGAAACTGCATGACGTAGGGGAGAGTAGGCTGATGTCCATGGTGGGTGGTCGAGCATGCGTGTGCTGCTCACTCTGTGTAAACCTAAATGTTGATTTGCGTGGTCGTCGTCAAATTTATTTTCATTAAGGAATATTTTTAGGAAAAACAGCACCAGAAGTAAATTCAATATGCCTTTTAAGTGCTGTGTACCGCACTGCCGCGGTAATTATGATGATGATGGACCACGCGTAAGCGTCTTCAAATACCCTACTAATGGGGAGGTTCACACCAAATGGATTACAGCAATTAAGCGAGAACATTTTCAAGTCACGAAGAACTCTAGGGTAAGTGGAAACATTTTTTAAATCTTATTTAAACTACTTGTAAAATAAATATTTTGAACAAGAAAATTTAAATTTGGTTAATTTTATAATCAATGCATCTCACAGCGGGAAGTCAGAGCATTGAAAAGATTTTTGAAAAATGAAATTTATGTTTGTAATGGAAATAATAGATTACTTGTGTTGTTATAGTAACCCATAACATGTTTTTCCAATGTATCAAATAAATTCAAAGTAAAATATGTTTATTTAGGAAGGAATTTTAAACTTTATTATGGACACAAAATAATAAGGGTTGCATGTTTTTGATCCCAAGAGTAATATGTTGATACATTCGTACATAGTTATTTACGTGTCTAAGGCAGTGCCAGACTAAACTTTTTTGGGGTCCCTATTTCTGGTCACAAGTGCTTGTAAAATAACTATGTCGTATACCCTATACGAAATATATGTATGTCATGTACACATCTAACATGCCTATGTCCTTTATATAAATGTTAAGGCCTTGTTGCCATGTAAAATACATCTTTTGTGTTTGCAGACGTGGAGAGTTGCATTGAATTATCATTTTTAATATTTATTACTAAAGGAACACAAACAATGAATCAAGTATAGACAGCAAAAATTACATATGAATGCACAAAAACAGAAGTTCACACATAGTTCAGGAGTAAGTTTGCCTTTAAAATGTCTGTTTAAAGATTTTGAAGCATTTTTCTACAAACCAACACATTGAAGAACTTCATGTGAGCAGTGTGTATGCTCTATCTGTGATAGGATAGGAATTTATCAGAACCATTCAATTTCTTAAAAATTAGGTGAAATATATCAGTACACAGGTATTGGTTCAGTATTACTTGCTTAACTGCCAAGTTTCCTGTAAAATTATAAAAAAATGAGAGAAATATTACCCAACTTATAACTCGACACATATCAGGTAAACTACCAATGCTGTTAATAGCAGTAGCAATATCTGTTTGTTTTATTTATAAAATGAGTACCCCAAAAAGTGTCTTTCAGTGTACACAAAATTTTGTAGAAAGTTTTGCAAACATGTCAGTCACTGATGTTAGGCATTCATTACATTAGAACTGCTAAGTGAGCTAAGAAAACTGCCTCAAAAATCTCTTCAAGTGTACTCTGTGTAGGAAATAAACATTGCTAGTATACCCCAAAAATGCCTCAAAATCTCTCCAAGTGTCAACATATCTTACAAAAATTTTATTCTAAAGAAATGCAAACATTGGATCAAGTATAGACAACAAAAATTAGAAATGAATGCACAAAAACAAAAGTTCACACATAGTTCAGGAGTTAAAGTTTGTCTTTAAACTGTCTTCTTTCTTGCTTTAAGGTTTGCAAAGGAGTGTGCATCGTTGAACGATAACTGCTTAATAAAATCTTGGTCTAATGACATGATAGCAAGACCATTAAGTCTTTGTTGAAGCATTGTCGATTGCAAGTTATATTTTACCAAGGCCATTTTCGAAAAAGAATACTCTGCTTGTCAGTTGGTTATTGTTATTATCAAATATAGTTTTAATACATTGAATACATTTGGGAAAACATCAATCAAATTGTAATATACACTGTATTGACAAGTCACCAGACACCTTGAAGGGAAACACAACATAGCATTTATTGACATACATAGACAAACCACTAATATAACCCCCAACAATCTTTCCTTTCTCAAAGTCAGTTCTCTGTCGTGACATTTTCACTCAACCTCACAGTGCAATGTGATCGCGGTCAGCTGCAGGCTTGTTTTTATGGCGTTTGCAGCTGTACCCCACATCTTAACAATGCAGCGGATATGTTCATTTGCTTTTGAAGGGTGTCCTATGACTTTTGTCAATATAGTGTATATATGTATTTTACTTCCTTTTTCTTTGTGTTTTGTGCAGTGGCTACATTCACCCTTTTGATAAAGTCGTAGAACTGTAAAAATTCACCCAAATCCTCATTGTACAAATCTAAACAGTTATTTAGAGAAATTTGGTCAATCGCATTAGAAGTTTGGCTGTTAACTAATTGAAATGGAGACTGACAGTTTTTATAAGCTAACAGACGTTTGTTAAGTTTGCTATGCAACTGATCAATAATCACATTGTGTCTACTTCAAATTTTTCCATTCGTGAAAATAGTGTCATTATGGTTATTGCCATCTGCATATTTTTTATTGATCGTGATTCGACAAAACTTCCCAGAAATTTTTCACTTAATATTTTAACTATTTCGTTGTAGTTTTCAAAATTATATCTTTTATTGGCAATGAAATGCAGGGTTAGAATTAGAAGTAAATCTTCTACAGGCTTAGCGAGCTGACCACTCGAATTTTCAAATCAGTGGTCTGCCAAAATGCCCACTGGTCTGTGCAAAATATATAAGTTTGCTATGCAACTGATCAATAATCACATTGTGTCTACTTCAAATTTGTTTGACATGTAAATCTGCAGATCCTAACCTGTATTCTTCTGTTGAGGATAATTGCTCCAACAAGTTTTGCAAAGCCTACAATACCATCTATAAGCTCACCTGTACTGTCTGCAACCTTAGCTATATTGGCCAAAGTAAAAATCCTCTTCATCTTAGGATTAATGGTCACAGGTCTCTAGTTAACAAGTTCTCTAATTCAGGAGTGAACCCCTCCACAAACGCCAACCAGTACTCTACCTTTGAATTAGAGCATTTCCATACTCATGGTTTTGACAAAGTGAAAATAGAGGTACTACATATTATCCCTGACCTCTATGCTCGGCTAGAAACTGAATCCCTTGAAATTTTGCAGCATCAGTCTCTTTATCCCTATGGCCTTAATTCCACTCTATCTGACAATAAGCATAATCAGCATAAATTTTCAATTCGTGAACTCTTCTTTCTTGTTAATAATAAGAGCTGCTCTAGAGGTAATAGAGGACAGAGGTTATTTCGCACATCAAGCAAAGTTGATTTTGCTAACCTGCTAATAACTCTGGAAAGCTTTAAAACTGGCACTAATTTTGTTAAAAATACTTACAAAATTCTCAAGTCCTTCAAGCACTCTGTCCTTAAAAGTTTTTTTCAAATTCTGGAATGAAACTGCTGACCATGTTGATAAGCATGTTTTTGCTTTGGTTCTGGACATTCTTAAACATATTCTTAAAGATAAAATTTCTCTTAAAGAATTTTCCAGTAATTTTGTTACCATCAGGTTTCTAAATAAAGCCTACGATAATCTCAATGTAAGGAAGCTGTTCTATAATAATGCAATTTTTTTTCCCATCCACAGGCACCAGTCTATTGTAAGTTTTAAATATGTTAAGACCTTAGGGTCAATAGTTAAAAACTACAAACTTAACTCTTCGAGCTACATTCCTGTAATTACTACATGTTCTTGTGATGAACATAAAGAAACAGTTCACTATGATAAGAATTACAACCATATTATCACCGGAAACTTGAGTTTTGTTGAAAATGAAAAGCTTAGGAATTTATTAGAGTATGGCTCTAAATTCAGACCTTCCTTCACAATTTCCAAAGAAAGGATTCTTGAGAGCTTCACTCAAGATGTTAATAGGTACATCGTAAAAACCAGTTTAACGTACAATCAGCCTATTGAGGCCTTCGCAGAATGGAAATATAATATAATCAATAGCTTCACCGGTGAGTTGGCAGGTCTGGACTTTTGTTTCGACAGAAATCTCTTTTTCTCTGGAGAAGCTAAAAGGTCACTCTCCAAACTACAAGACCAATTTATTTTTACCACTACGGATAAAGCTAGCAATAATTTTGCAATTATCTGTAAGAAGTTCTATTTTGAATTGTTAACTATGGAACTCAATAATAGAATAACATACGAGCCCGTAAGTTATTCTACCAAACAGTTAGAAAATCGGTTTAAGGCATTCTTCAAGAAACTTAAAATTCCACAAGCTAGAAGATATGAGCCTGAATTTCCATTTCTTTTTGCAACGGTTAAGTTTCATAAGGATCCTGTGAAGTTCAGGTTCATAGCTAGTGGAGTAAGGAGTCATAAAAAGAAAATAGATCTTGCTTTTGAAGATGTCTTAAAGAAGGTTTTGAAACACATTAGAAACTGTTCTAACTTGATGTACAGAGATTTTTGGATAATTAATAATAATGCAGAAGTAATTTCTACTATACTCAAAGTTTGTCCCCTAGATATTAACAGTTATGATTTTGAAAACCTCTATACTAATCTGCCTCTATCAGATATAATCACTACATTTAAAGAGCTGTATGCAGAATTTAAACTTAACCAATTTGTTAATGTAGGAGCTTGGAACTCTTATCTCAATTGCTGCATAAAAAATAACCATATCTTATATAATAATACTCTCTATAAGCAAGTGAACGGTATTCCCATGGGAACATCAACGTCCACGAATATCGCTAATCTATTCCTGTTCTTTAAGGAATATAAATTCATTAAAAATCACCCCACCTGCTCAGATAACTACCTTTACACTTTTAGATATATTGATGATCTGCTGTGTATCAATAATTCAGAAGTTATAGAGAGTGATTTTGATAATATCTATCCTAGCTCTCTTAACTTATGTAAAACCAACCACAGTAATCAGGAACTTGAGTTCCTAGACTTAAGCATTAAGCTCAACAGAGGTAACCCATCTATTAGCCTCTTTGATAAAAGAGTTAATTTTCCTTTCAAAGTAATTAAATATCTACACTGGAATAATAACATTTCAACCAAAGTAATTGAGAATGTACTAATTTCTCAGGTCCTAAGAATTTCAAGAATCTGCAGCAACAATTTGGACTTCAATTACCACATTAATATACTATTAGAAAGTTTTCTAGAGAACGAAATTCCCTCTTCTTTCATCAAAAGAACTTTAAGAAAAAATTATTCTGAATAATAGAGTAAGGTTGGCAGATCTGCTTTAATTTTCTACACAGTTAATAATATGATTCTGACCAATCAAAGCCGTAAGGAAGTTGGCTAGAGGATGCCTATTAACTACCTAAAGGAACCTTAGTACTATGCATATGACGGTCCTATTAAAACAAAAAATTAAATAATATAAATAAAATCACAAAAAAAGCTTAAAAATCTGTTTATAAAAGAAAATAAAAACAAATAAAAAAGAAAACTAGTTATTCATCACTAGGATAGCTACACTAAAAATAGTAAAACCAACATTAAAATTAATAAGATTCTGATTAATCTATAGAAGCTCACTAAGGTGATTTAATACATGCAAAGATTATTAAATACACTGCTCGTGTATTTTATAATATTTCTCATGTATTCTGGAGAGTTAATTCTGCTCTTTCTGATCATACAGATCCACAGTCTTAAGTTTATATATTTTTTTCTCTGGTTAAAATCTCCGCGCGTTGGTTTCTTGCTGTATGAGGAGGCCATCAGCCCCACCCTCTCTGCCCCCAGCGACTAGGGAGTGGCGGAAGAGGTCAGCCATGTTCTTCTCTTGTGAGGAGAAAAGTTTTTGTCGCACAAGAGGTAAGCTCTCTTCCTTGTTTTTGGGTTCTAGGTTTTATAAGTTCAATGTTTGTACTTCATGTACTTTTTCTCTGTCGTTTTTTAGCTTTTCAGCTTTTAGGCATTGGTTTGTCTGTTAACTTTTTTGCGGGTTTTAACTCTTTCTTTTCTTTGTAACTTTGAGCGTCTTTTGGGGTACCTAGGAACAGAAGATGGCTAAGCTTGTTCCTTTTCAATGCGCTGTTTTTTCAAAGTAGTTAAGTTCTTAATAACTAATTAATTATGCACTTAAAGCACTGCTGAAATACTTTGTACATATTGCAACTAACTGTTTAAGGTATATAACTTTCACAAAGTTTTCTTTAGTTAATTATTATCTTTAACTTATTCTCGTTTTCGTGCTGTCATAAGTTGTAGAGTAGGGGGTTTTAGACTCAAGTTTTCTTTCAAAAATCTGTTCGTTAAAAATTAATATTTCCTTTTTTAATTGCAATGTAAAAATTTGGATTTCTTTTGCATTGATTTTCAGGTTTAAATTCTCTCTCTAACGAACTTGGCATTTCGTTATGGCTGAAAATCATTTCTAATTATTATGTCACTCTCACAGCTTGAGTTCTCTTTAATCTTCTCTCTGTTTAATAGTAACAGATGAAGAGCATGGGTCGGGCCAGGAAGGTTAATGGATGCAAGCGAAATTGTTAACTAGTGCTAGGTCAAGCAACTCTACGGAGGACCTGACATATATATATTTTTTAAACTATTTTAGGTGGGAATGTTACTTGCATCTATGGCCTTGCAGAAACCCATTTCCAACTAGGTCTTTGTGGAAGTGAGAAAATGCAGAGTTTTTGCTGGTCCTTGATAAAGCCAAGGCTCAGTATTCTCGACACCTACATTCAGTTGTTTTATTTTATTTTTTCATCTTTTCTCCTTTTACTCAAACAGGTAGATACATAACCTTTTCTATGTTGTACTAGGCGTGAGTCAAAATTATATATGTATTTTTTTGCTTAGGTATCTTCTTTATAGAATATATATATATCATCATCATCATCATTGTCAACCATTATCAATCCACTGCTGGACGAAGGTCTCCCCAAGTTTCCTCCACAACGGTCTTTCTTGTGCCAGTCTCCTCCATGTCACCCCTGCATACTTTCGAATTTCATCCACCCATCTCCCATGTGGTCGTCTTCTGGGTCTTTTCCTGTCCCTTGGAATCCAATCTAAAATTTCGGCTGTCCATCGATGATCTGTCCTTCTGGCAGTATGTCCAGCCCATTGCCATTTCAGGGATTTAACTCTGATCATGATGTCTTCCACTCTTGTCATTTTTCGGATCCACGAGTTCCTCTTCTTATCTCTCCTGGTTACACCAAGCATGCACCTCTCCATGCTTCTTTGAGTTTTCTGCAGCCTTTGTATGTCTCTTTTAGTTAAGGTCCACGTCTCTGCACCATACGTAAGCACTGGAAGGATGCATTGATCAAACACTTTTCTTTTAAGACATAATGGCATATTGCTCTTGAAAATTATGCTGTTTCTTCCAAAAGCTCTCCAGGCAAGTTTTGTACGCCGATTAATTTCTTCATCAATGTGACCCTCACTTGATATCTGCTGTCCAAGATAAATGTACGTGTCTGTTATCTCCAGCTTTTCTCCATCAATCGATAAATCTTCATTTCTTGTAAAAGCATTGAACATCACTTTTGTCTTCTGAAAGTTCATTTTTAATCCCACTTCTTTACTCCTGTCAGCAAGTTCCTGGATCATACTCTGCAGCTCTGATGGGGTAGTTGCAAAAATGACTACGTCATCAGCAAAACGAAGGTGGGTTAGATAATCTCCATTAATCTTTATCCCCTTGTTTTCCCAGCTCAGCGACTGAAAAACACTCTCCAATGTGGCATTAAAGAGCTTCGGAGATATGGTGTCACCTTGTCTCACTCCCTTTCCAATTTTTACGTGTGTTGTATTTTCAAACAGCCGAATCTTTGCACTTGCATTTTCATAGATGTTATTAATAATATTAATGTATGCATCTTCAATACCGCAGGTTTTCAGAGCCATTGTAACTGCTGATGGTTTCACCGAATCAAAGGCTTTTTCATAATCGATAAAAGCCATGCACAATGGAAGTTCATATTCCCTCGCTCTTTCAATTAGTTCTCTCAGCACGTGGATATGATCTATTGTGCTGTAGCCACTCCTGAATCCAGCTTGTTCTCTCGGTTGAGCCATGTCCAGTGTTACCTTCAAGCGGTGTGAAAGAACTTTAGTGAAGATTTTATAAACTACTGATAGGAGGCTGATAGGTCTGTAGTTTCCGAGATCCTCAATGTCACCTTTTTTATGTAGCAGGATCATTGTAGCGGTGTTCCAATCCTCAGGAATCTTTCCTTCATTAAGGCATCGAGTGAAAATTTGGGCGAGTACTGTTTCGATTTCTCCACTTGCTTCTTGTATGATGTCTACAGTAATTCCATCTTCTCCTGGAGCTTTTCCTCGCTTCATGTTCTTGATTGCATGTGCAACTTCTGCTGGAAGGACTGGAGGAACTCTGGTACTGGTATCTTCCATGATGTCTGGAGTGCACATATCATCCCTTTCATATAATTTGGAGTAGAAATCTTTCACTCTTGTCAAAATTTCGCCTCTATTTCTTGTTACAGAACCATCTTCTTTTCTCAGTGCCATAATCTGTTTTCTTCCCTTACTGAGATGTCCCTTTGCTATCTTTAGGCTTTGGTTGTTTTCAATTGCTTTCCTCACTAGTTCACAGTTGAATTTCCTTACGTCTTGAGTGATACTTTTTCTTACTGTCTTGCATAGCTCTATATATTCCACTTTGGAAGTCACATCTTCTTTAGTTGTCCTCATCTCTCTTCTTTTTTGCATCAACATTTTGGTTTTTCCTGATAATTTGTTCACATGCAACTTGTTCTTAGACCCAGCTAATTTTGTTGCTGTTTCCATAAGAGCTTTGGTTACTTTTCTGTTAACTTCAGAGATGTCCACTTCTTCCGATGTTAGGCCTTCTAAAGCAGAGAACCTGTTCTTCAGTTCTAACTTGAAGGTATTATGGTGTTTTTTAAGGTTGGTTATGTCAATAGATTTTGTTTGTCTTATGAGCTTGCCACGTTCAAGTTTAGTGTTGAGGTGCATCTTACATCTCACCAATCTATGGTCACTACCTGTGTTGAACTTGTTTAGCACACTGCAGTCTTCTATGACGAATTTTTTGTTACACATAATAAAATCAATTTCACTTGTCGTCCCATTTGGATGTCTCCATGTCCATTTCCTGTGTGGCTTTTTCTTGAAGAAGGAGTTCAAGATGAAAAACCCTTCTGCCTCTGCAAACTCAACGAGAGTATTTCCACGCTGGTTTCTGTTGCCGTGACCGAATTTACCTACTGAAGTTTCATTCTGTTGCTGTTGCCCTATTTTTGCATTGAAATCTCCCATAATTATTTTCAAGTGCTGCTTACCTTTATTATTTAGATGACAAATTTCCTCATAAAATTCTTCAATTTCTTCTTCAGGATGACTTGTGGTGGGTGCATAAGTTTGAATAATCTGAGCCTGGTATCTTTTCGAGAGTTGGATAACAAGTCGTGCAGCTCTGTCAGAGGAACTTTCAACTTCTACAACTTTATCCTTCAGTTTCTTGTTTATTATAAATCCAACACCACTAGTTCTGCCAGTATCTGTCCCACGATAGTAGAAGAGATGCCCACTTTTCAGTTCGATGAGATCTTCTCCTTTTCCCCTTACCTCACTTAGCCCCACGATGTCCCACTTGATCCTTTGTAGTTCCTCTTCCAATTCAAGAAGCCTTGAATCAGAAGATAGGGAGCGTCCATTGTAAGTAGCCAAGGTCAGCATCAGATGGCAGCCTAGTCCGGTCCTCCGGGAATTCTTAGCACCCTCTGCCTTCATGTCGCACTGGCCGCTGCCTTGGCCAGGTACAATCCAGCTGCCGGAGACTGAGGGCCAAGATTTAAGTTGTGGAATCATTTTGGAGGGGTTTGGCCATAACTCACCACGCTGGCCAAGCGGGTTGGTGAGTGTGGGATAGAATTTCCTCTAATCCCGATGGTATAGTTATACCGCTATGGGCGGTCGTCAGAGCCCCTTTAGTGGGAACAGGATGCACCACGAGAAGGCGGGGTTGACATTTGTCAAGTATATATATATATATTTGCAGTATATGTAGAAAATGTATCATTTTCATTGTAGTAGTATATAGCAAATTTAGAATGGAATGCGTGTGTGTATGTAATTATGAAAATAGTACTAATAAATAAAACACAAAACATGCTATGCAGTAGTAGAAAATAAAAATAAAAACAGCTGACCAGTATGTATCAAAAGTTGGTAGTTCACTCATTTTTACTGGTCCAGGAATGGCACAAATGGTGCTGGTATCCAGAACGGTACCTTGATTATAAGGGCACTGATATGAAGCGCTATGCAACATACCGAAAGCCACCTTCATGGAATTCCTTGCTTCAGTGTGAAAGGCAATTCCATGTAGACAAATACACAATTTAGCAAAGTCGGAGCATAAATCAGTGGTGAAGCATGACTTTGTAAGTAAGGGAAGCAATGCAGTTAATATGCGATAAATAGATGGCAAAAGTGATATGAAAACTTATAATTAAAATCAGCAAGCGACCCATAGTTTATTTGCTACATTGACAATACAGCATCGCAGAAAGCATCGTAAGACCCCTTCCCCTCCCAAACGCAACCATGCGCGGTATCACCAAAAGAAATGTCTATGTAGAAGTTCAAATGCAAAGATTTATAAAAAAAAAATTTTCAGTGAAAATGTTGAAAGGGAAAGAAACTTTTCTACCCACACAGCAAAAAGAATTGTGGATTGCTTCTATCAAAGCTAAGACAAGCTCGGGCTGTAGAATATTTACCCGTTTCGAATTTGTCTGATAAATACGTATTTTGAGATTTAAACTCTTGTTTAAATATCAAAAGACCTATTTATCAGACAATTTTGTTTAGATTCAGTGTAATTTAACGAACGGTTTTGGTAATGAACAAATACAATCTCAGTGTGTTGGCATTAAAAAAATTGAAAAAAAGAAAAGTGTGTACTGGTTTGTAAATAATTAATGTGATATGGTAATTTTAAATAATAGCTGTTGTTATAATGTTACAAATATAAATGTAATACAACTTTTGTTGTTGTGTTTTGTTTGAAAAATGTTTTCTAATATTTAGTTACTTTTAATCTTAGGTATGTGAGCTACATTTCTGTGAGACTGACATTGTTAGAGAGTCTTCTTCTTATGACGAGAAATGTGGGAAATTAATAACAGCTCCATTGGCACACCCAAAATTAAGGGATGGTGCTTGCTGTTCCATCCCAGTTTCCAGGATGTCCGGATTACATGTCCAAAGCGGACACATCTAGGGAAGGTCCTGATGAAAAAAGAGCCAGAATTGAAATGGAAACTCTTCAGCGAGCAGTTCAAGAAAGCATTGAAAGTAAAGCATTGTATGATAAGAAAAAGGCATGCAACAATTTATGTGAACTTAAAAAGCATTTACAATCAACAAAAATTTCTAATATTTGGAATGTCATCATGGATAAACCAGATCAAGTAGTTTTTCTGGACTTAAAGTTTTCACCTGGCCCTTCTGTGTTAAAATCAGTATGTGTAAATAATGAATTGGATATAATGGCATATGTAGGAAGTTCACCAATAAAGCACTTGGGTAAGTATAATTTTCCTTTCAAAATTAGAGACATTAATGATATATCTGACATACTGCAGACTGTCGAGGAATTGCACAAAGAAAGTAGCGACTCCTCGGTCAGTGATGTGATTAGTGTAATCCAGGAATTATTACTAAATACGCTAAAGGTGTTACCAGAAGAAAAAGGTGTTGTTAATTTTATAACTGAGCAACTCATGCTTATTTCTAACAAAAAACATAATGTAAGATATAATGTTGATTTCTTAATATTTTCAAGTTTAGTTTTTTCCATTTCTCCTCATGCGTATAAATTTTTAAGAAGTTCTGGATATGTTATTTTTCCGCATCCACGTACAATACGAAGAATATGTTCCACATTGAAATTAGATCCTGGAAGTGAACAATTTGATGAACATTTTTTGTCGTATATGAAACAGAGGTTTGGTATGATAGAATCGAGAGATCACATTGTGTCTCTTATGGTTGATGAAATTCACATTAAGTCATGTCTTGATTTCAAGGGGGAAATATTGTAGGGGCTGCCTACAACAGTGAGAAATGTGCTACAACTGCTTTTGTATTTATGTTTCAGAGTTTTTTGTCAGCCTATAAAGATGTTGCATATATTTTGCCTGTAAGTAAGATAACAGCCGAAGACCTTTTTAAGGCTATTAAGAGAGTTATAACAGGTTTAGAAGGTATTGGTTTTAAGATCATTTGTGTTAGCTCGGATAATAATGCAATCAATGGTAAAGCAATGTCTTTTTTTGCTTCTCCACCAAAACTGAGTATTGTGTACATTCATCCCTCTGATGTAAATAGACCTTTGTTTTTTATTTATGACCCTGTCCATATTTTAAAGTCCTTGCGTAATAATTGGTTGAACCAACGTAACCATGGCCAGTGTATGTATTACATTGATTTTGATAATCATTCAAAAACTAAGACAGCATCTTTTGATTCCATAAAAAAAATGTATTCTTTAGAACTGGGAAACTTGGTAAAATATGCATATGGTGTTACTTTAAAAGCTCTTTCTCCAACAAATTTAGAGAGACAAAATGTTAAGTTAGTTTTGCAAATTTTCAATGAACATGTAATTGAAGGTTTGATACAGTTTGGAGAAAAAAATGAATTGCCCCATTTTAGAGAGACTTCAGAGTACATAAGGATTATTTATACATGGTGGTCAATAATGAACGTTAAAAGCTTATTTAAGGGGGAACACAAAAGAGATAAGTTCATGGAGCCACTCACTAACAGTGACAATGACGTAAAATACCAGTTCTTAAGCAAATTTCTGGACTGGGTTAACCAGTGGATTAATGCAAAGTATTCAACTGGGGTATTGACAAGGGAAACTTTTACATCTCTCAGACATACAACCCATGCTGTGTTAGAGTTAGTAACATACTGTATAGAAGAGTTGAAATTTTCTTTTATATTAACAGGGAAAATTCAGACTGATGCTTTGGAGTATCGTTTTGGTAAGTTTCGCCAGCTTGCTGGCTCTCAGTTTGCTATTTCATTACGTCAGGTTTTTGAGACTGAATGCAAGTTACGTTTGCAAACCGTAGCTCCCTTAAAAATTAAGTCAGCAAAGTATGGTGACTTAAATATTGATCTGGAGCAAAAAGAATTGACCAATACAGTAAATTTCAATGAAGATACAACTCTTTCTGGATTTGATAGAATTGATGTAAATAGAAAAGATGTGCATGCTGTTCAGCATTTACTTCCAGTTCTTACATACGTAGCTGGTTATTGTGCTCACACAACTATTTAAAAAACTAAAATGCAATTCTTGTAAAATGTACCTTGTAATAGATAATACTGTTAATTTTTGTCAGTATAAACTAACAGAAAAAATGGATAGAGGAGGGCTTCTATATCCCCATCCTGAAGTATTAGATATTGTAGTGCATACATATGTTATCGGACAAAAACTTGTTTCGGCTGATTTTGAAAATCTGTTTTTAAAGGTCAGAAACCAAAGGCAACTTGTTTTGGATTTGACAAAATATGTGCTAAACAAAAAAGAAATATGTTTAGGTGTAGATTGCTCTGAAGGTCATGGTATTGAAGTTGTAACAAAATATATTATAATGGCTGCCACAAATACATTTCTTAATAATTACTGTAAAAGTAAAAGTGACAGAAATGAAAAGCAGGATAAAAAAAGGAAACTTCAAACCTTAAAAAAATAGTTTGAAAAAAAAAATTGTAGAATGCTTAAATGTTCAGTGAAAATAATTTTGAAAAGAAATCATTGTTATTTTTTACCGTATCTTGAAAATTTCATTTAGAACTTCATGCTCCACCAATCTTGAAATATTGCTTTTCCTTAATTACTGACATTACAGCAGAACATACAATTGCCCTATGGTTGCCATGTTTTAAAAAAAGCTGCCTTTAAATATTAGATGAAATAAGCTTCTTCACAACAATGTAGCAGTGAATAATAATTGATACAACATTGGTGCAGGTAAAGCAGTCCATCTCTATCTATTTTTTTAATCGTCATTTGTCATACTTAATATGTTTTGTTGATTACAAAGAAAACACTGCAGTCACTACATTTTAGTTTCTTAACAGTAGTACAAGCACAATAACTTCCTATAAATGTAAGGTTAGGAAGTTCAAAATCCACATTAGATATATCATTTTCTAAAACACTGGTCTTGGAAGTCTGAAACATTTTCAGCTATCTGCATTTCTTTCCAGTCAGATAATTCACTGAAACTACTGAAAGAAATATCCCCAAATTCACTTGAATTGATTAGCAAAGGTAGACTACCTTGGAGTCTTAACTTTGTTCCACATTTATAAACTTGACATATAGAAATATGATACTGAAATCCTGCAAGCTGCCTATATTTTCTAAACAAGTTTTCTAGTTCATCAGCCTGTACTTTTCCAGGCAGTAAGTATTTAAATTTAAGTTGATTTGTACAGTATCTAACCAACTGAAGTATAGCACAAGATATGTGTTTTAGTGCAGTGTAAGTTTTGCACTATCACACTCCAATTTTTCCTACCTGTCAAGCCACCTAAGGAACTTTTCAATGAACACTACTTTTACATCTGCTGTTAGTGTTTCATGATATTTGGTCCTCAAGTGTTCCCCTTTAAAAACTGCTGTCACATTATAAATATTCCATCGTGTAATTATAATCTTAATACATTCAGTGTCACCAAAATTTAGTATATTATTAATTCATCCAACAGTTAATAAAGCTTCAGCAGTGCTACAGTTGAAAATCTGGAGTATTAATTTCACATTTAATTTTTGTCTTTCTAAATTGGAAGGACACAAAGCTTTTAATGTTAAACCATAACCATATTTCACAATTTGGCCACTTTCAGTCTCATGTAATTTCTTAACTGAAGTGAAGTCATTGGTCTTCATAGAGGACATCAAAATCTGGATAATACATACATTGCCCATTTTTCTGATTCAACCAGGTACTTCTCAGTTTTTATTAAATGAACAGAGTCAAAAATAAAATGTAATGGCCTTGAACTATCATAATATGGGTATGTATATGACCACACACTTTGTAAAGGAGGATCTGAAAATAATGCCATTGTTTTTTGGTTTATAGAATTGTTGTCAGTCAGTTACAGTCCCTTTAAAGCCAATTTCTTCCAAACCAACAATAACTTTTTTTATTTAAAAAAAATGCAAATCAGTTCTTGTTAAAGTGTGGACAGGAAAATTTTGGGCCACACCTTGAAAGGAAGACCTTAGGTTTTGTACCATGAATACAAAAGTACTGGTTGCAGCACTTGTGTTATTAAATGCCATTCCAGTCAGATGACCAGCAGCATAATCCTGAGATTAAGCTGGCTCAACAAATGCTAAAATGGGGAAAAAAGTTGTAACAAAATGCTAAAGATATTTAGCTGTTTTTGTTGCTCGGAAAATCATAACACTAACTGAATTGTTCGCACCAACAATGCTTTGGACATCAGTGGGAAACTAATGCTTATGGCTTTGGGGGGGATGCCATAGATGTCATAGTTGACTCAAGTCTCTGGCGTAATAGTTGACTTAAATCTCTGGTGTAATCAAAATATGGTTTAAAATGAATTTCATCAATGTAATAATTTTTCATTTCCCTCTAAACCAGGTTATGTTTACTTGATGTATCTTAGGAAAAACTATGAAAATTGTTGTCCTTGGACTAAAACCAAATTTTTAACAAAGTTTCTGTAGGGTACTGGAATGTGGGATAATGATGTATTGATGTTAGATTGTCTCAAGAACCTGTATGTACGGGGGGGGGGGGGGGTTGAATTCAATAAACTAGCAAAAATAATTTAATCTGTGGAGTACCTGTGTGGGGGGCTTCACTGCTGTAAAATAAAGGTAAGGGGGCCGTCCATAAAGTACGTCCGAGATTTTTACTATTTTTAGACTCCCCGCCTCACCTATGTCACATTTTGTCCGATTGTTATCAACCCCTCCCTAAAAAGTATGTCCTAATTCCCGCAACCCCCTTTATTTTTGACGACTGTTTCTAGAAGTCCATTGTGAAACAAAGAAAACATAATTATTCAAAGGAAACGTCCATATATTTACACGTTTGCTTCAGAAAATGTTTATTATTTAGGCATTAATTTATAAACACGTACATTTTCTTTGTAGCACACTCTTGTTTTTCTCAGCATTTCACGTTTATTTTTTTTTCATAGTCTTCCTTCAAGTTCCTTTAGCTTCTGCTTTTTTACTGTTAGTTCTTTCGTCTGTACTTCCGTTAACATTCCACTTTGTTCCCTTTTCAGTAGTCCAAATACATTGGCGTTTAAAATATTGATTTCATCATTCAGAGCTCGTTGTGCTGGTGCTAATCGAAAGAATATTTCTGGCTTAATTTTTGACGAACATGGGTTTTGTTCATTACTTTTTTTATTAGAAGTGATAAAAATATTTTGTGACTCATTTACCTCCCTCCACTTGGTGGGTTACTACACAGCTACCCTAGGATGCGCAACCCTTCTCAAAACGGCTCGGTCGACAACGCATTTTCCATTTTTTTTTTTTTTTTTTTTAACTCTAAGCAACTGATATTTTAGGCATAGAATACAGAGTGGAGCCCGTGGACGCCTCCTACCCTGAAAATAAATACACATTGCCGACATATTTTTCAGATAAAATATAATTAAGCAATAAATATTGCATTCTCTCAGTTTATTAAGTTGAAAGAGCTCAATTCTAAAAATCATAAAATATACTTGCAGACTCTCAAAGGACTGCGACCCCCCCCGTTGATATAAAGACATATCTGCAAACATAATTAAGTTCCAATGTGAACAAACGGGGAGTTTTTTAATAATACGATTCCACTATATTTTAGCCGCTGGATGTCCGAATTACTGAACTTCCCACCTCCCCCATGTTACATTTGGTCTGGTTGTCAGGAACCCTCTCTCCCCCTGTAATCTTGGACGTACTTTATGGACGGCCTTTAATTATGTTTGGTTCACTTACAAGTTTTTTAATTTCTGTGAAAAATGCATGTATAATATCTAACATTACATGAAATCTATTACTGTTGTTATCATTTGTATTTTATGCCAAACATGCCACTTTTTCTTAAATTTCATAAAGAATATTTACATTCGTTATCTGTGATGGATATGTTGTATTTTCTAGTTCATGAATGGGAACATTTCTTACATATAATATGTATCAGCAAATCACTGGTAACTGTGACATAACTATTTCTGTGGTATACTTATTTCACACAAACAAGTTTACAAACATTATGCAATTTGCTTTTTAAATTAATACCCAATTTTTTGGTATTTCATCCTCCTTCAAAAGGGATTTTAAGCTATTCAAATCATTAAAGTCCTAATCGAAATATGAAGTTTATGGTGATACCAATGTAAAGTACAGAAGTAAGGCTTCATATTCCATTTATCATATTTCATGTCAGCTAGAGTTTCATATCTGTGATATTAATTTGAAAAAAATCTACAACTCAAGGAGCATAATTGTACTAGAAATTTTTGCCTTCATTCAAGTACTTGTTAATAAACTTTTATTTTAGAACATGAGTGAGGTGAGGAAAACAGTTTCTTTAACGTCTGTCATGCCGTCCCGGTGGCGCAGTGCTCTAAGCGATGGCCTCTGATCATTCATCCGAACAGGGTCCGGGTTCGAATCCCGGTGAGGCATGGATGTTGTGTCTGTCTTACGGCACTGGCTCTCTCCCTTCCCTGGAGCCAGTGACCCTAAATTAGGGACGGGCGACTGCTTATAGCCCATTGAGTTGCTCACGGTGGTCGTTAAACTTCCAATCAAAAAAAATTAACGTCTGTCATGGTCATTTAGTTAAAAATTAATTGCTGTGGGTAGCAAAATATAGATACTGAATCTTTTATTCACTAAAATATGTCAAATTTCACATAATGACTGCAAATAATTTGCTTCCTGTAAAGCATATGTTCAAGTTTATCAGCATCACTGTTAAATTTTACTGATGCAGCGTTTGAATTACCCAGTGGTCCGCTGGCCGTTGTCCAGTAAAACTTCCGTCGGACCACTAGACTATTGATTTTGCTGGCCCGGATGGCTAGTAAGTTGGTTTTTTGTTTTGTTTCTAATTTGTCACAAGTTAAAAAATGAATGTTTTTATTTTACCTTGCTGTATGGTTTTCTTTTTAGGCTGCAAACTAATAAGTTTAAAAACAAATATTGTATATAATTCCATTTAAATGATACATTGTTTACTACATATATTGTAAATGTCTTCAATTTTTTTTATTTTTTTTGTACGGACCAATGAACATTTTGGCAGACCAGTGGCTTGCAAATTCTAGTGCGTCCACTGGGCCAGTAGATTTATTTCTGATTATAACACTGCTGATGACATTACACAAGCTGTTGTAGTAATAAGATTCACTTTAGTAAGAGCTTTGGTCTAAAGAATTTGCATGAGCCACTATTTTTCAAGGTACTCGCAAGTTATGAATCTTGAAAACATCTCCCATTTGACACTCAACATATTGGCAGAAGAATCCAGCATATTTTAGGTCACCACAGAAAAATTCATGGTGACAAAAAATATACTGTATATGGAGTGGCATATCAGATGAAGTCTGATTAAATTTATCCAAGACAGTGTTTCTTTTTCTAAATTATTCCTACAGCAGAATTTTGTAAAAAATATCAAAATGTGACCGAAATCTTGAAAATTTAAAATTTTACATGCCAGAAGTAAGTGACATAAGTTAAATTCGTATTTTTAAAATTTATCTTTGCACGGTTGTTCTCATCAATTACCTGATGAGATGTTCAAATCTTTGCACGGTTGTTCTCATCAATTACCTGATGAGATGTTCAAATTTTTGCACGGTTGTTCTCATCAGGTTCTCAGGTTCGATGTTCAAATAAAATCGTTGTTGATGAGAACAACCGTGCAAAGATTTGAACATCGACCACTTACAACCAAGAGGTACGTGAAAGATTTTTCCTTGAATTACATTTGATTACCGAGATATATGTTCGCAGTGAATACTAATAACTTCCAACTGAGAAATTGCATTTCACACAAAGGAAATATAACATGTAAAAAGTTCCAACAGTTAAACCACCATTAAATGGTTTAAACTGAAAAAGAATAACGTATGTAAAACATGTTTTTAAATCTCGATACATAGTGAAATACGTGCGTATTAAACAATCTTGTTAAATTTTTCCTGTTACATTTGTTAATTATGAATTTTAAAATATTTTGTATTGCGTATTAAAAGAAGTCACAGAAAGAGAAATTTCTACCTTTGCCTTTGTGTTTTAAAATCTATTTGTTTTACTCTATATCTCTTGATATCTCATGTATATACAGCCTGACATTTTTTTCTAATAAAATTTTCACAAATTTGTTCATTCTGGTTTGCATTGTTTTTATTGCTTAAGTGCCAAAACAGTTATCACACTCAGAAGATTAAGGAAGGCGACTAGATATATGTTTTAAATTGTTCAAGTAATTATTTTAATTAGTAAGAGTAATTTCACACTTTGCATAGTGAAAGCAGCTGGCTAAAGCAAAATCAGTAGTTTTCCAAAAGATACTAATCATATTCTTTTTAAATATATCAGAAATCTATAGATATGAGGGCTTGAAAAATATGGGAAAAGTTACATGCCCACGTGCCCAGTTGGGCATGTAACTTTTAGGTGTTTATTTACTAGCTGGGCAAGAAATTATTTACTTGCCCAGGTAGTAAAAGCTGGATGCGCAGGAAAATTTATCTTTTAAGATAAAAAAAAATTAGGGTTCTGGTTTGTTAAGTTAAAAATATGATCTGTTTTAACATGTTTGCACTTCCATTTTAAGGGTCTGTATTACAAATGTTCAATGCACAAAAGTATGTATATCAATTTTTAATATGATGCTAAAATTGGTGTGAAATGGTTCAAAGATGAAATTGGTGTTTCAGAAATTTAGTGATTCTGCCATGTTCCTTTTATTAAAGTTTTCTCCCTTTGTCATTAAACATGAGAAACCAGTTACATCAGAGGCATGCATCCTGTTGTTGATTATAAACAAAATTTGTAGCAAAACTACATATGGTTTCCGATTTCTGGGCGTAAAGCATAACATAATTAAAGATGTGATATTGCTCTTTCTTTGGTGCTTCGTAACAATAATACAACTTCCATTAATTATCAATGACATGAAACACAACATGTGATGACTATCTTTTTTTCTTGTGTAGTAGGAAATTTTATTACCAAACTTTTTTACTTTAAAATTTAATTGCCATGCACAGGCAATTAGATTTTTTATTTACCTGCCTAGGCGAATGATTTACATGCCCTGGGCATCTCTGGCATGGTATTTTTAAGCCTTGGATATTGTTATTTTTAAAAGAAAAAAAAGTACCTGGATCGACATGAATCCACATATTGTAGAAACTATGTTCTAAACAAACAAGGTTTTTAAAATACAAGTAGAAATATATACTCGCTTTTTTTTTTTTTTTTTTTTTTTTTGAAAACAGTTGCTTAAAATGAGAGATCAACTTTTTATTCATTTATCTAGACTTATCTGTTTCCAGACTTCCTGCACTGTGTCTTCACAAGCTACAGCAATAATAACTAGAACTAATATATCTCATATTATCCGATAACTACTGGAAAGTGTGCTTCCAAACGTGGGGGTGGGTGTCAATTTTTGTATGGGGAAAACTTCTTCAATCCTTCATAGAATTTATTTTGAAACCAAAATCATAAAAAAGAGGAAAAAACAATCTTTTTCAATAGCTTTAGTAATGACAAAACATTTGTGCAAAATTTTATACCATTGCTTTTTATAGTTTCTGAGAAAATGGTACATCGAGTTAGTCAATTTATAATGAGACATGTACATCTTTTAAAATACATCCTATAGTACCAAAACAATCTCTTAGATTTATTCAGTACAATAACTGCATGTGCATTTGTCAGGTTCTCAAAAAATATAATAATTATCTGTAAAAATACTTTAAGAAATTATTGGAACAAATTTCAGATTTTCTTAGAAATGTGTCTTTGAAATTCTTCAAGGAACAGCTAACGGACACATAATCAGATTGTGTTTGTGATACCCAAAGAACTGCACAACCATAATTATTTGTACATTGGCAGTTTTCCTGAATACTTCTTGAAAATCAAATTTCAGGAAATTTCTGCCAATAAGTTACTTGTATTTTTCCAGATAAAAAGAAATGCTTATATTGTGGATCCAAATAGTTTTGCTTAATGCTACTAATATACTTAATACATTGACAAGGTAACTTTTTTGAAATAGTGCTCTGGAAGACAAAAATTATAAACTTTATATTTGCTTATCAAAATGAAGTTGTCCAAACACGTAACTAAATGGTACTAAAATTAGGAAAACTTGTTATGTCATTATTGCACGATTTAATAATGTAGCAATTGCATAATTTTCTTGAAATCTTAATTTATTTCATGCAATCAGTGGATCAAGCAGCAATTCACTGTATGTATATTAAAAAGTGTTTTATTGAGCCTTTGGTAATAATTAAAAAACACAGAAAAAAATTCAGTTTTTCTTGACCTTTTTTTATATATTAGTGATCACGGATTGCACATAAATTGCTCGTTACTGTCTGATGTGAAAATACATTTTCACTAAAGGAATTATTTCATTACTAAAATTTTCAGTCATAAGTTTGCAATGAATGAAAAACCTGATTCCTTAAATTAGTCAATTGACATCTTTTGAAACGACGACGATACTTCGTAATGGACCCTCAAACTAATCTTTCAAGTACAAGAACGATTTGTTCACAAGTACAGGAATCATTCGGTTAACTATAAAGACACTATAACTTCAAGTGAAACTACAACAGTTTATAATTTCGATTATAGGAATGGTTTATCACTTCCAGTGAAATGACAGCGATGCTTGCATTAAGTTGACGAATCTGTCTTGCTTATCCTTTCAAGTCGAAATTATTGCTACGCTAAATTTTACGATGTAATTTCTTTTTCTTCTGTATTTTAAAAGATTATAAAACAAATGTGTTAACTCTGTAGTTATTTAAACACTAACACAGAAGTTCTTATTTAAATGCAGTGAAACTCTAAAAGAACGCACGACCTGGTTAGTTGGTGTACGTAAAGACGCGTTCGTTTCGCACATCGCAGTAATGCTCCCTCTCCGCGGCTACGGACTACTCTAGTGATGTCACAAACCGGTGCGCGGGCCTGCTAAGCTATTAGGAGGTGATGGGAAGACGCCCTTATCTATTACCGGGGGAGGGGGCAGTACCCAGTGGCAGACGGCTTAACATGCTGCTCATCCGACACATGGTGGACATTTAGTGGTTCGAGTGTTCATACCTGCCTGGAATCAAACCGGAGGTTTTCTCCGGGGCAGTCACGAACACTGACCACTAGGCCATCCGTGGCCCGAAATGATCCTGCAGACCATGCAATGCTATTGATCTCCCAACAATCCTATCATGACACCCTCTGTGCAACCGGTAACTTCCTACTGTCAGTTCTATTAGGGGTGACTAATTTTTTTTGTCCGGTGTGCTTATTTTGAGGAGTTTTAAATTGAAAACGCATTTCATAAGTGACATTGATAATTTTTTCATATATCAGCTTAACACAGGAATAAATTCATAAGCAGGAGTACCCCTGGAGAAAATGTTTTTGAATGGCCCTGTAAAGTATGTTTCCTAAAATCATATGAATGTGGATTAATGCGTGCTTATGTATTACATATGTGTATTTTGCTTCCTTCTAAGGCGTGAGTTGTGAGTTTTGGCACACTTAAAAGTGTACTGATCGAAAGCAAGAAATAAATAACATTTACAAAAAAAGGGGGATGTTTTATCGATTGAAATGAAAGACCAAAGTTTTTGTATGAAAAATCCAGTGGAAGAATTTTGCTTTTGAAAAGTAACATGCATTTGCAGAGACTACCTTTTTAAATAATACCTTGTTAAACTAATAAAAAAAGAGAAGAAAATTCTGGCTTTTTTTTCAGGGATCACTAGAGATAGAATTTCACAGATTATCGTATTTTGCAGAATTGGCTCGCATCTCATAATATCTAGGTTCTGACGAGGATAGCACTCCAAGATTTATTTATTTTTAACCTGTCAAATTCCAGTAAAAATGATGCTGACTATGCTAATGGAAGAGGCGACGTGGATTGAGGGTTGACCCTGTGGGCTGGGGGTGATAGAGATGTTTGCGACTAAGCCCAGCAGAGGCACGCTTGTCAACCCTCAATCCACATTGCCACACTGTTTTCTTGTCTTAAACGGCCTCGGGCTCTTACAGCACCATATCATCAACTTGCCCAGTGACAGTGATCACAATCCCCTCCTGAAGGTGGTTCAGTCAGTCACATCTTTCTTCATATCTTGGCTTCGCAAGATGGCATGCAGAAGATGTCGAATATAATTTTTCAGTCCTGGTCAAATGGAGGGCGTGGCTTTAACGGATTTTCTATTAGCAGGGCTTGAAAATATCTGAAAAGTTACATGCCCAGCTGGGCATGTGCAGAAAATATTTACTTGCCCAGAAAAACTTATCTTTTAAGATAATAAAAAAGAAGCCTCATTTTTTTTATAAAGTTAAAAATTATGAGAAACTTTTTATACATCTTTTGCATGGCCATTTTGAAGTGCCTGTATTAAATGCACAAAAACATATATCAAGTTTTAAGAAAGGTAATCGACGGCATTTGAGAAATTTAGTGATGATGCTATGTTCAAGAATTTTTAATATATGTCCTGTGTTTTGCAAAAATAAATAAATGATCATAGTTAACTGTACAGCAGTTTAAGTAGTTTTTAACAACAATTTTGAATGTGAAAATTATTTACCTTTTTCTCTTGTGCAAACAGAAGTGATTTTGCATCATAAAATATCCCAAGAATTGTTGTTTAGAAACAAAGGCAATCCCTATGTCTTTGAATACTGTTGTATGAACTTATAGTTATTAAATGTATATCACCACCTGACACCCCATATCCTTGGAAAAAATTGCTAGCAATATCAGCAATTTTAGGATGGTTTTCGCAAACAGTGCACCACATAATAGTCTTGTGACTCTTGTCATTTGAATTTAGCCAATTAAATGTTTTTATCCAAGATTCCTCAACTGTGCGACAGTTTTTTTGTTTGTTTGCTTTATCATAGCCTGCATGCGCAAGTTTCCGTTTTACCAACGAAGCAGAATCGGATTCTGAAATTAAGTCACTCAACCATGCGAAAGATGAATTTGTAAACTACCGCTGACAGATCGGGAATTTCACATAATTGCTTACTATGAGATATACTGTCATTGCCAGATTTTTCCCAAAAAATCTTATATCCATTACTAAATACAACTTATATCTGCAGCTAACACGAACTACTGTTCTCTCAGATAAACTAAGTTATCGGCGTCAGTAATTTTCGCTCTTCTCCTGGTTAAGTGGAACGCATTGCGCAGGCTAATTCTTAAATGAAACTTAGCTTTTGTTTCAGTAGTACTGCTGTCAGTTCATGCGTGTGTGTGTCGGCGGAAGATTCAGCTTACCCCTCCCTCACTCGCGCAAGTTATATCAGAGACCTCACTCCACCTGTGGCTGTGCAGTAAATATTCCGTTGCCACTCCCTCCCTCGCGCAAGTTATATCAGAGACCTCCCTGTGGCTGTGCAGTAAATATTCCGTTGCCACTCCCTCCCTATAAAGCACAGATTTTTTTCCTCATCAGTCTGCATCCTCCTGTTTCATGGCAGTTTACACATTTGGCCACTAAACACCGTAGGCTAGTTTCATTCGAGGCATTCATCCTGTTAACTGTAAACATCTGGAGCAAAACTATGTATGGCATAATATAATTGAAGTACTATTCCTCTGGCCTTGGCACTCATTCCGTAACAATAATAAAACTTCTGGTGATTTGCAGTAAAATGAAAAACGTGCGACAACTGTTTTTTTTAGAGTAGAAAATTTTTCATTCCAAACTTTTTTTCTTGAAATCTAATTGTCCGAACGGGCAACTAGATTTCATTTTTACTTGCCCAGGCCAATAATTTACATGCCCCGGGCATCTCGGGCATGGTATTTTTCAAGCCCTTTTTTTAGTTAGCCATAATATTTTCAGTGAAAATATAAATTGTCCCAGATGTGAACGACTCCTAACTTTAAAAAAGAAAAGTATGTTATACCGATGCAGAGGATCGTTTTTGGCACCTGCACCGAGGAAGCAAAAGAGTTCAAGTCCAATGCAATTACAAAGGATTTGCAAGGATGGAAACATTTTTCGCATCCCGCAGGTTAAGTGTTGAGAAAATATTGAAATTCATTTGCCTTTGGTTGACTCAGGAGTTTCCCAGGCAGAAGAGGCTACAACAAGTTTCGTGATGTGAGCTTGACCACTGTGGTAGATTGGTCCAATTATTGCAGTGAGGTCTGCCTGCATTGGGAGAAGAGAAATAAATCAGTGAAACTAAGTGGACCCGGCAAGATCGTCGAAACTGACGAATGCCTGCTAGGTAGAAGGAAAAATCGGAGGTCGAATCCTTAAAGAAACATGGTTATTTGGAGCACAAAAAAGGGGGACTGAGCGATTTCGTATTCAGCCTGTTAAACGTTGTGATAAAGGAACAACACTCTTAGCCCTCATTAAGAAATGGATCTGACCAGGCACCACAATCATTTCCGATTGTTGGAAGGTCTATCACAGTCTTCATCAGCACACTTTACGGTAAATCATTGTTACTATTTCATGGATCCAGTCTCCAAAGCTCATACAAACACCACGGAGCATCTCTGGAGAGGCGTTAGAAGCAAGCTGCCACATTTTGGAAGAGTCAAAAAACATTTGAAGGAATATTTAGCAGAGTTTTCTTTTAAGAAGTTCGACAAAGAACTAGAAAAGACCACATCATTTTCTCAAGGCAGTCTCTCCTTTATACCTGCCGAAATAGGTCACCACCATCACCATTATCTATCCACTGCTTGATGAAGGTGACCCCAAGTTTCTTCTACAACTGTCTATATTGCGCCAGTCTCCGCCATGTCACTTTGGCATACTTTCTAATTTCGTCGGTCCATCTCCCATGTGGACTTCTTCTGGAAGGTTTTCCTATCCCTTGGAATCCAATGCAGAATTGCTGTTGTTCATTGGTGCTGCGTTTTGTCAATATGTCCATCCCGTTGCCATTTTAGTGATAGGCAGGTTCACGTAAGTATTTTTTTGAATGAACTGTTTTTTTTGTAAGATTCAAAATTAAATTGCGATGCACCGAAAATCCTTGCTGTCCAATGCAAAATGAACAACATGCGAAACACTCCACCCATGCTCGATCTGTACTCGAATTCGTGCCCATCTAACCGGCTGCAGCATCTTGCCTGTCCTGTCCAGTAACAACTAGCATTTCCTTGCACTATCTTACTAACCTTACAAATTGTAATCTGAGGTTTTTAAAAGAAAATTAATGGTTTCATAAAATATTTCTTCTGTGGTCGCTGCAAGATAATTAACAGGGAATATATAGCTGGAATACATGTTTGCACGAAAAAAAAAAAAGTAGCAATGCACGTTTTAATGTCTTTCCATATCATATACAAAAAATAATGCATGAACTCTGATTTTACATTTTTGCTATTCATTCATTTTTTTAAATTTTTTTTTTTGATTGGAGGTTTTACGATCACCGTGAGCAACTCAATGGGCTATAAGCAGTCGCCCGTCCCTAATTTAGGGCCACTGGTTCCAGGGAAGGGAGAGAGCTAGTGCCACAAGACAAACACAACATCCATGCCTAACCGGGATTCGAACCCCTTTCGGACGAATAATCAGAGGCCATCGCTTAGACCACTGGGCCACCGGGGCGGCCATTCAAATTTGCAAATCATTACATACTAAAAGAAAAAGGATCGAAAGAAGTGCAGATTTTATTCTCATTTTCCTTATTTTTATTACGTTCAACAGCTTGTTTATTTTCTTGGCAATTTATTTTCCTATATCACTGCTTAATAATACATTTGGCTCATTCCACAGATTTTGAAACCAAGGTCCCCCCAATTTTTTTTTTTTTTTTTTTGGTAATTGTGGTGGGAAACACTTGATTTTTACTGAAAAATATGTGTTCTTTCTTGTGATGAATTTTATTTTTGCCTCATGAGTTCAGAAGTTGGCATAAATTGCACATTTCAAATGTTTGCAGATGTTGAGAAATCTGATTTGTAAATATGATTCAGTTAGTGTTACTCTATTCCATCTATTGTTCACTTGAACTGTCCATTGTGTATTTATTTTCTATTTTTAATATATTCTCAATGATACTATAACATACTAGAATAGGTAGGTGTATTCTGGGTGTTCAGTAAATGAGAGAACACTAAGCAGGTTTTTAGGAGTCGCAAACATGACCATGCATAGAATTTTTCTCCCCATACCATAGGGTTTAAATGAAAATTTCCAAATACTGTGTGTAAAAACAAATCATGTTACCTTATCAAAACCCACAAAAAAATAAATCAAAATTTGATTTTATATTCCAATTTGTGATGTCATGTATGTGACCGGTCAGTTTGTGACTAAGGAATCACGTATGTGACATTGTAATTAACTGTAAAATTTTATACTACAGGGCAATGCCTTATTAGTTTCTAATACTCTCACTAGGTGGCAACAGTAGTAACTTCCTGTTCACAGCACAAGGTGTCCATAGAAGCTAGGTAGTGGCGTTCAACTGTAATCTACAAACATCTATGTTTAATCTGAAAGTTTCAAACATCAAATATGACAATGATTGATCAGAGAGCAAGGAAGGCTGCCAATCAGAGGAGGTATTTCCAGAAAAAGAAAAGTGATGCAAGTTTTAAGGAAAAAGAAAAACAAAGACAGAAAATGATACAGCAGACAACTAGGACTAACTGCAACTATGACAAAGAAAGAGAAGAAACAAACTGAGGCAGCTAGAGAATGAGAGGAAATGTAGAGCCTCCAGGAGGAATAACATTAGTTCAATTGAGTTGCTAGTCCTTCCACTCCTGTCCCTGAAGCTTTACCTTACAGCAGTCCACAAACACTTGGTAAGGCAGTGAAGGAAACTTTGAAAGCTATGCCAGTATCACCACGTAAGTGATTAGTAGTTGTGAATAATGTGGTGAAGATGGGTTTAAAACTACAAAAAGAGAATAAATCTAGCGGTTCTGACAATCAACATAGGGAATTAGTGGTAGTATTATTGTGTCGATCGGACATTGTATATACTGCTCCAGGTATGCACAATGAGATGACTATATGGGAAAACGGCGTTAGACAACGTCTCCACAAATATTATCTTACAGTACATATGAAAAAAGTACATGATTTGTTCAAAGCAGAAAATCCTAATGTGAACATTGGATATTCAAAGTTTTGCAGTCTTAGACCACAAAATGTTCTTCTGATTAAAGACACTACTAGTGAGCAATGCAAATGTAAAACCCATGAAAATTACATATTGTTGTTGAAGGGATTAGGAGTTGCATACAACAATGGTTTCTGGAATAAGGTATTGTGTAATTCTGACTTAGAATCAGACTGTTGGAAAATGAAATCTATTAAATGCAATAGTGGACAGTTGCTTGAAAAATTTATTGCAGAAAAAGGATTAAGTAATGCAGCGAGTGTACATTGGCATCAGTGGGTGATGACAGAGAGCAAATGATTGTATAAAGAATCTCACGAAGGGTGAGTAGGAGAATTGATTGACAAGGTTCTGTCATACTTTAAGTTTCCTGCAACATGTACAGATTAAACGAATCCAAGCTACAGAATTTCAGTCTCAGACATACAACAAAGTGATACTGTTGCTTTACAAGTCAATTTTGCTATGAATCACTCATGTGAATGGCAAGCTGAAATACAACCAGCACTTTTTTTTTTTTGATTGGAGGTTTAACGACCAGGCCGTGAGCAACTCAATGGGCTATAAGCAGTCACCCGTCCCTAATTTAGGGTCACTGGTTCCAGGGAAGGGGGATAACCAGTGCCGTAAGACAAACACAATATCCTTGCCTCACCGGGATTCGAACCCGGACTCCTTTCGGACGAATGATCAGAGGCCATCGCTTAGACCACTGCGCCACAGGGGAGGCAATCAGCACTTTGGAGTAGACAGAGTAACTTTATTCACAGAGCTGTTTTTGAAGACAAACAAAAGACAAAATGTTACCCTGTTGTGAGCGATACAAAGGATAAATCAAAGCTGTCTTTATCTGCCTTCCTTTCGAAACTCATTGAGGATATTGAGTTTCAAGACAAACCAAAAATGATAATCTGGAGTGATGGTTCATCAAGTGAATTTAAAAACAAGTTCATCTGCTACTTACTCAACGTAGTGTCCAGATCACAACAATTTTCAAGTATTGAATGGAAGTATTCAGCAACATCCCATGGGAAGGAAGTTGTGGATGATGTGGGTGGTGGTGCAAAGTCTCCAGTTTATGCAGAAGTTACAGAAAGAAGAGCCATTGTGCAAAATGCAGTTGACTTTGCTGCAGTAGCTGCAAAAGTGGTTCCTAATGTGACTAATTTCGATGATGCAGGAAGATATAATGTCCAGATTGAGTGGAATCTGGCTAAAGAAGTTCCAGGTATTAAGAAGGCACGTGTCATCAGATGTTCCAATAATCATGCATATATGTTTAGTAGTCAGCTGTCATTGGATACACTGATACAACATTTATGTTACTGCGAGAATATAGAGTCATGCTGTGATTGTGAAGGCAGTGCACATAATGCAGATAATACACTGCCATCATCATTTAATACAGAACAGAGTTCTAATATTTCACCTGGCACAACTTGTAAAATTATTTAGTAAGAAAATGTGGGAGCCATATGTTGCACAAGTATCTTCTTTGGACAACTACGATATCAGCGTAGTTTTCCTTAAACAGCCCGAACGTAACTTCATATATCAAGATGATGTAGCTACTATACAACTGGATGATATAATTCAGACACTACCAACGCCCATAATTAATAATCGTGGAATTGTATTTCACACTCAGTAATCTAAGTCCATACAATGTAACATGCAAGTGTATTTTAAAAGGTCTATTGGATATTGGCATTTCTTAAGCAATTCTGGGGAAAAAAACAGGTTGGATTAAATTTAGATGGAGCTGCAACAAATATGGGATTTTACAGGAGTGCAAGCAATGATGAAAGTGAAGTATCCACACCTAATAGCAGTGCGCTGTGTAAACCACATGTTAGAGCTAGGAGTGCTTGATACAAAGAAAAATGAACCCTATATGGTTATATCTGAGCAAACAATAAAACAGGTATTCAGCTTTTACCACTGGTCTCCAAAAATGCAGAGAGAACTAACAAAGGTTGCTGAAATGCTGGATGTAAAATTACGGAAATATGGAGGAGTACAAAATGTAAGATGGGTTGCTAGTCAAGCTAGAACACCAAAATCCTTTGTTTTGAACTTTGATGCCACTTTACTGCATTTAGAAGACATTGCTCAACGTGACAAAAAAGAATCAACAACTGCAAAAAGTTTGTTAAAGACTATGTATGAGGTCAGATATATTTAAAAAACATTTCTTTTGGATTTTTTTTATCTATTATTGGCATTTTGTCCAAGATGTTTCAGGCTGAAAATTTGTTAATACTTGAAGCTACCAGCAAACTTGAACTTACACTTAGAACTAGTTAGTTGAACTAAAATCTCAACCAGGATTGTTTCAAAGGGAACATAAAAATCTGATAGATAAGGAGCTGATTTTATTGGCAGTACTGTTGAATTTTTAAACAGCTGCAAGAACCTCCTGTGTCATCCTTTCGTTCGTTTGATTTCATCGAGTGGCCATCAGAAAAACAGCATTAAATATCCTTTGGCAACCAAAACATACAGCTGTTACTTCAACATTTTAGTTATTTATTTACAGGAGTGGATAAAGAAACAATTTGTCAAGAATGAGTGGCATTAAAACTTAAGATGTATAACGTCTTTAAACACCAAAAAACATCAGCCCTTCAAGTTATTTACAATTACGAAGAACTAATGCAACAAAATGACCCACAATACAGCAATATACTTCACATGGTGGAATTAATGTTTTCTCTTTCTGGGAGTACTTCAACTTTTCAGCAACATCAAAAAACATGTTACGTACTGGCCTTAAACAGGAAGCCTAAAATGCCATCACGACCATCCACTTAAATGGGAAACCCCTCTCAGAGTTCAGTGCAGAAGCCTCTATAAATCACTGGCTTGACCATGGACCTGGCAAATGCCATATATAATCTATACGACTAAATAATGAATCTAAATGATGTAAATTGTAATGTCAAAAAGTAAAATACACCTTTTCAATGCTAATGCTATGAAAGCAGAAATGCATTTATTTTCTGTATGTACATAAAAAAAATGTTTCAGCAAAGTGACGACATTTAAATAGTTATGGTATTTATATGAGTCTGACGAGTTACTTCCAGAGGAGGACGGGAAAAATTTACGAGAGTTTTCGTGCCCTGGTTGTAACTTAAAATCTTTTAAAAAGGCCCGCGACCCAAGTGCCTTGTAGAGCTGAGAATTGAAACCTTCTCGGTTGCTGGAAAACTGCCACACAGGAAAACTTCTACACATCTTTTAGCAACTTGGAAAACTGCCACACACTTTTCATTATGGGGCCGGGCATAAATTGCCGTTCCTCTGAGGAACACTTTGAATGTGTGGCAATTTTCCAAGTTTCTTAATCATGTGCGGCAGTTTTCCAAGGTGACTAATGACGTTAATGAGCTCTTTTGTTTGTAATACTAAATTTGGTGGGTTTAAATTGAAAATGTAGAACTTTAAAAAAAATGTTTGTATGGGGGTCCCTTGACCCTGGGCCCCAACACCATCCAAAAACTGTCTATGGCTAAGTCAGAGAACCATGAGATAGTATACTAAATTTGGTGGATCTCAATTGAAAATTGCAGAAATTTTTACGAAAATTTTTAACTGGGGCCCGTTGACTATCCGCGCGCTTCAACCCCATTCAAAAAACCGTCTACGGTCTAAGTTAGAGTACATTGCAAACTGTAGTTTTGTACAGTGGACAAACAAACATTCAACTTTATATATTAGATCTCACCTCTTTAATTTTCTTGAAAAAATGCATGGCTTTTAAAGACTATTTCGGCTAAGGTTCCGTCTTCGGCCTGCTCGATAGATGGCGCCACGGTATGTCCCTTAGTGGATCTTTTATTTTAACGTACCACTGCAATAAATATAGCATATTTCTCATTACATCAAAGGTATCTGAGACTTAGATTGCAATGGAATCAGGTATAGAATATTTGTGACAACTTTCACAAGCATATCATATCTTTTCATTACATCAAAGGTATCCAAGACTTAGATTGCAATGGAATCTGCCTAGAATATTTGTGACAACTGTCACAAGCATATCATATCTTTTACCTGATTCCATTGCAATAACAGTCTCAGATACCTTTGATATAATGAAAAATTTCTATATTTACTGCAGTGTTACGTTAAAATAAAAGATCCACTAAGGGACATACCGTGGTGCCATCTATCGAGCAGGCCAAAGACGGAACCTTAACCATTATTTCTTTGCCATTTTAGCTTACATATTTCTCCCAGACAGTGACTCACCCTGAAATTCTTTCTGTAGGTGGCCCACAATGTTGAAGAGGCAAACGTGATAAAAAAACAAAACAAAAAAACTACGACATATTAAAAAGTTCGCCGATAATGCATGGTCATCGTCGCAGGAAACAATACTCTGGACCTAGACGACGGATACTGCGAGGATTTTTCAACCGAATCGCCAGTCTCAGAGTCCCTACGTCACAGGAAATATCCCCCCCCCCTGTAGCAGCGTCTGCTTAAGAGCAGGCTTTGCCGTGAAAGTAACTTAACGATAGCAGACAGTTAGGCTTAACGTGGAGGCTCACGTTTGCTGCTAAAGCGAGTGAGGTTACTTTGGGGTGCTTAAAAAAGGTAAATCTGTTGTCTATCTGATTTCAAGGGCGCCCCCATGCAAAATTTTCGTAAAAAGTTCTACAGTTTTGAATTTAGAACAACCAAATTTGGTATACTATCTCGTGGTACTCTAAGTTAGATCGTAGAAGGTTTTTGGAAGGGGTCGGGGTCCCCATACAAAATTTTTGTGAAATATACAGCTTTCAATTTAGAAACACCAAATTTGGTATACTATTTCACGGTACTCTAACTTAGACCATAGACTGTTTTTGGGTGGATTGGAGCCTGGAATCAAGGGGGCCCACACACAAAATTTCCGTAAAATCTAGTTTACAATTTAAGACCACCAAATTTGATATACTATCTCATGGTACTCTAACTTAGAACATAGATGGTTTTCAGATGGAGTAGAGGGCACGGTGTCCCCATGCAAAATTTTCGTAAAAAGTTCCATTTCTTATTTTTAAGAACAGCAACAAAATTCAGCACTCCAATACTCAATCTGCGGTCTAAGGTAAAGACCGTAGATAACAATAAAGTGCAAAATTATCTATTTAATGGTGTATTAAAAACACAAATGAATAAACGTTAGCTTTCACCACCAACGGGTGGCTTCATCAGGCAGAAATACAATGCAATGTTAAGAGAGTTCATTTCTATTGTTATTCAAAATTCAAAAACGGTACAGTTCATTTCTATTATTATTCAAAACGGTAAACAAAAGGATGATCAATGTCAAGTCGCATGCACACGACATGATATATGTACATTGCATTTCAATGTCGCGGGGAATCTCGGAAGCACATGCCAGATGTACAGCTGTTCTATAAATGTCTCCTCGAAGACAAGTATTTCCATTCCTCTTCCTTTCTTTTTTGTTTCGTAAAAGTAAATTAAGTAAATCAATTTTTTTTTCCACATTTGCAGCCATCTTGGCTTTTTTTTTGGCAGATAAGTATTACTGCATCAGCCAGTCATTGGCATTGGCTGGCATTAATTTGGAGGACTTCTGCATTTCACACAGACAACTCTACATCACCTGCTCAAAGGTTGGCAATCCTAAAAACATTTACATTTTTGCTTCCAATGGAAAACCAAAATATTGTTTACCAAAAAGCAATAACCTAAATGACTAGAAAATTACAGGAATATTTTTCCCATTCATTAACTTTCACCTGCTTGAACTTTGTGATTCCACGAATAGTAATAATTACCCCGGGTACCCCTGCTAGTATGTAATAAAATATTTTCTACAAAGGTTCTTGGATAATAAAGCTAGCCAGAAAAATAATGGTCTGAATGCCGTGCACAATGTTTTCTTGTGATAAAGAAATTGGTTAACTCCTAGCAGCAATGCAAACTTATTTGTGAATAACTTTTTTTTCTTCAACAGGTTCACAGTTGTAAAGCAGATGTCTTTTATATGCTTTAATTTTTGATATACTGTGTTTTTCTCTAGTGGCATTATTGACAAAACCATGCCAATAAAAGATGTGCACGATTGTGCTGTATTCAGGAGTATGAGAGAAAACGAAATTTGATTCCCTCTCAAATCAGCATTTTCACAAACTTTAATTTCCAGTTACCACCCACATTGACTGTTAATGTATTTTGACTACGTATGCATTAACCCTCTAATTGGCAGAGGAGTTTTTGAAAAATCCTTTCTGTAGCGGCAGTGAGGTTAAGGAAAACTATTTTCTGTGGAGGCACTGGATATGCAAACGAAGGTGCATCAGCAGAAAAAGCTTACATTTGCACGGCAGTATCGGAATTGGACCTCCACTGATTTAGTTTACGAATATAAAAAACTAATTTTATTCATGTTCTAAAATTCATCAACATTTTCTATTGCTGTTTATAAAACTGCTATAAAAATAATCTAAATAAATATATATGTACTAATATAGACAAAAAAAAAAGATTTTGAGTGGTATATTCATTAAATTTGGTAATCCATTTTTCACAGTTTTGGAAGGGTAGGAGGGGAGGAGAATGACCTTAATGACATATGGTTAAAAGGGTGCATGGGGCAAAAAGGTTGAGAACCTCTGGTCTAGAGAATGTTTTAGTGGCATTTTCTGGGTCCACTCATACCTGTGGAAGGCCCTATGGATCAAATTCATTATAAATCCATCCTTGCAGACCACGTACACCCATACATGCCAATTTGTCTTCCCTGGGGTGGATGGGATCTTCCAGCACAACAATGCGACACGTCACACAGCTAGAAATGTCCGAGAGTGGTTTGAAGAGCAGGAAGAAGACTTTAATGTACTTCCCTGGACCCCTAATTCCCCAGACTTACACCCAATTGAGTATCTGTGGGACCACCTCGATCACGTTCGTTTTATGGATCCTCCACCACACACCATCCAGCAGCTGTCAGATGCACTGCAGTCAGCATGGCTCCACATACCTGTGAACACCTTCCAGCACCTTATTGAGACACTCCTACCCCGTCTAGCTGCTGTCTGCGCTGCACATGGCGGTTATTCTGGATATTAGCTGGTGGTCACAATTATGTGACTCGACCCTGTGTATATGTGACTACATCAGCTGTATCAATATACTGTATATATATATACTGCAAAATGCATGGCATCAAATATTTGGACCGCATATTCATATCTTACTACGGGGGAGAATGGGCAAACTCGCAAAGATGAGATACGCAGATGTCATAAACTAAACCGATTGCTAGATAAAATTCTGAAGTCTTTAAAGTTTCACATGTCAGTAGCCTTCCCCTCCCAAAAGAAGTTTTAAATTCCATTGATGCCATAGATTTAAAGTATTTTCATTTGAATCCTCTTATTTAAAAAGTGATTCAAACATAAATTATACAGGGTGTCTGAGAATTCTTGGACACATTACAAAATTATATAAAACAAAACATTAAACAGATAGAAAGGAACTGACTGTACTAACTTACAATGTAACTACACAAGTTCATAAATTTCTATGTGAGATCGCTTGGTTGCTCGTAGTACGTCCAAGCAATACTCTATTTCATTCCATGTATTGGCAAGCATCTGGGGAGTTATGGAATTAATAGCAGCTGTGATACGCTGCTTCAGTTCCTGCAAATCAGTACAAGGGGTACAAGGACATCTGACAGACACGATCCTTCACATAACCCCACATGAAATAATCCAATGGAGTTAGACCTGGAGAGCGAAGAGGCCACGGAATTGAACCACCACGCCCAATCCATCTGTTGGGGAAATGCTCATTTAGGCACTTACATACACACGTTGACCAATGCGAAGGCGCGTCTTGTTGGAAAAAGTCATATCTTTTGATCTGGGGTATAGCGAAATTTTCTAGCACATCCAAGTAAACGTCCCCATTTATGTTTTTTTTTTTTTTTTGCAGAAGAAAAGCCTAATCACTTTTATTTTTCATAGGGCGCATCACACATTAACTTTTACAGAATCACGTTCTAGTTCAATAGCAGCATGAGGTGGTTCACTGCCCCATATCCTACAGTTGTGACGATTCACAATACCTGATACATGAAATGCGGATTCATCACTAAAAAGTACAGTACTGAGAAAGTTTCCATTGTTTTCCCTTCTATTCAGCATATCCACAGCGAAATCGTATCACAGAGTGTGATAATTTACATGCATCTTTTGCACTATTTGAATTTTATAAGCATGAAAACTTTAATTTCCTGTGCAAGATATCGTGAACTGTCGATTTTTTTTTTTTTTTGGAGGTTTAACGACCACCATGAGCAACTCAATGGGCTATAAGCAGTCGCCCGTCCCTAATTTAGGGTCACTGGCTCCAGGGAAGGGAGAGAGCCAGTGCCGTAAGACAAACACAACATCCATGCCTGACCGGGATTCGAACCCGGACCCCTTACGGACGAATGATTAGAGGCCAGCGCCTTAGACCACTGCGCCACCGGGGCGGCCTGTCAATTTCGGAATGCACAGTTCTCTGCTTGCTTTACGAACGGATTTCCTAGGGCTTCGTCGGGAACTTTCATTAACTTGGTCAACTGTCTCACCACTGACACCAGGCCTATTGGCTCCTCCACAATGTTCCACATTGCCAGTTTCTTTAAACTGTTTTATCCACCGCTTAGTTGAATTTGTTGACTGAGGATTACAACCATACTCTAAACGATACCGTCTTAACTTTAATTCTGCAAGCCATAACACACAAATTGCCTTCTGCTGTACGGATGACATGACTACTGATTGTGCATTTCTCATCAGGTCACACCTAGCGCCATCTATCGGATTCTGGGAATAACAATTCAGCAAAACAAAAATATAGAAACCGTGTTAGTAATACGTGACATAGAAAAACAGACAATGCTCATAGTTTTTTTTTTTTTACATAATTTTGTAATGTGTCCAATAATTCTTGGACACCCTGTATATTGTGAGGGGAGGGTGCTGAGACCACATCTCTTCCAATTGGAGTTTTAGTGATCAACAATTCTTCCGTCATTTGTACCACATTTGAACTGCTGCGATCAACCTAAATATATTTTCTGTTATACCATCTCTTTTGAAGTTCATCTCTGAAAAATTAAAGTTTTCAACTGGGAGGCGGGGGGGGGGGCTTGAAAAGCCCTTTCTAAAGGAAATTTAAAATTTTCTTCATGCCATTTGTTTGTACCTCATTTGCTTCCACATAAACCAAAACATTTTTGTTTCAGCTCTGAGTTTTCAAAATTATTCAAAGAATTACATTTTAAACTGAACATAACCATGTCCAATTCAATAACAGACCCTACGCACCTTCATGAAGACTTATACAACAAATCATTTTATTTCACTGATACATAGTACTTTTATAACTGAATATTATAATTTCTTTCATATCTAGTAACCGTGGCACTAGATAAGATCATTCTTTTATCTAGTGCCACGGTTCCTACCAGAGGCATGGCAGTAGATGTCCGAACTGCAGGTTTTGTGGTTGACTTGCAACCACTTGAGCAAATGTTTGCTCACTTGATGGGGTAGAAGACATGTGGTCAGTCACACCTCTGCAACTTCCTCTTCTTTGAGACCTTTGGAATATAGAGCTCCGACGCCCACTGGGTGGCACTAACTTACCCTTCCTGGGGTTCTGAATTATTTCAGCCCCCATTCTATAATCTAATAAAGTTATGGGACCAGGCTGGGCCTCACCTCCCTCTGGGCAAAGCCGCTCCAGATTTCCGGTCCCCAATTTCTTTGGCCTTTAGTTCCTCCGAAACTTCCTCTATGGAGAGGTGCCCTGCAACTTCCTTGAGTATGAATTTCTTTCTGGTAATTTTTGCAGTCCTCTCCTCTTCCTCCTAGTAAAGCCTCAACTTAAAGGGCTCGAATTCCTCCTTGATGATGCTCCTGAAGAAATCTGCCAGCACTTGCTTCGTCTTCACTTTGAATTCCGTCGAATCAGTAATTTCAGTTACTGCAGCTTTTACTCTTAAGCAAGGCAAAAGCAGAGGTGGTAGAAACTAGCTCCTGTGCCACCACCAGCCAAGGCGGTGGCCGACCATCTATATATCAATATATATGCATAAGATATAACACTCACGTTCCCGAAACAAATTATATAAAAAAAAATGCGATTTCCAAAGTATTCTGGAGTGACAAAGAAATTATAATCACTGACCTCAATTTGTGTCAAGTTTTCTGTCTCAAACAAACCGTCGGGAAAACAGTCAGCACATTACACTCAAACTTTTAATACTGCATCACAGGAGCACAATAAAAAGTAACACTTAAACCATTAATCCTACAGCTTCCCAGTTCCCACCTTACTAATTTTACTGTAAAATCTAAACTCCGCACATGGACTTTGTTTCCTAGATTTAAGCTTTGCGGTTAAAACTATAAAAACAGAAGTAGTGGGTGGAGTGAACCTTTGGAGTGGACTGTGGAGGTGGAGATCACCAAAGATACACCTCAAAAACCCCCACTCCTTTATCTCATTGGCCAGGAGAGAAAACCAAACCAACCAATTGGCAAACGATTTGGCACTTTTTTTTTTTTTTTTTTTATTGGAGGTAATGGCTATAAGCAGTCGCTCGTTATAATTTAGAGTTATTGGTTCCAGGGAAGGCATAGAGCGAGCGCCGTAAGACAAAACACGGCATCCATGCCTTACCGGGATTCGAACCCGGACCCCTTTCGGATGAATGATCAGAGGCCATCGTTTAGACCACTGCACTACCGGGGCGGCTTGACACGCTTGTGTGGCGTGTGATGATGAATTTCATGCAACTAGATCACGCTGTTTGCAAGCAGCTGAAGCCGAATTATATTTTACACTTAGGACCACAGAAAAGTGCTTAGGACAAGCGACGTTTCCCTTCAGTTATTTCCAAGGTTGGTTATTTCATATGCCCCAAAATTACGATAATGATGTTTTCTTTATATATAGATTAAGATAATACAACGTAGTTGTCACAAATGTTTATTTTTTCAAGCCGACCATGGTTTAGCTGGGTATGGGTATTGACGTAGCTTCATCAGGACGAATGGCACGTAAATATTCAAATTGTATATGACATCATAAATGGTGTTTACAGTCACGTGTTTTGGTTAGATGCTTCCACGCGCTTGATAGAAATGGCGTGAATGCCATGTCATTAACAAGTTGCGAAGACTTCTGATGTATATGGAAAGCTTCCAAAATATCAGATTCAACCACCAAACTTAATATTTTGGAAGCTTTCCATATACATCAGAAGTCTTCGCAACTTGTAAATGACATGGCATCCACGCCATTTCTATCAAGCGCGTGGAAGCATCTAGCCAAAACACGTGACTATAAACATCATTTATGATGTCATATACAAGTTGAATATTTATATATTACGTGCCATTCGTTCTGATGAAGCTAGGCCAATACCCAACGAAACCATGGTCGGCTTGAAAAATAAACGTTTGTGACAACTACGTTGTATTATCTTAATCGCCGCCCCGGTGGCGCAGTGGTCTAAGCGATGGCCTCTGATCACGGGGTCCGGGTTTGAATCCCGGTGAGGCATGGATGTTGTGTTTGTCTTACGGCACTGGCTCTCTCCTTTCCCTGGAACCAGTGACCTTAAATTAGGGACGGGCGACTGCTCATAGCCCATTGAGTTGCTCACGGTGGTCGTTAAACCTCCAATAAAAAAAAATTATCTTAATCTATATATAATCGTCACAAGACTGTAGTCTTTGAGATAAAGAATGTTTTCTTTAGTCGGAAGTTCAAAATAGCAATGTCCAGTTTATCCCATATTGAAAAAAAAATTAATTCGCAGTACTATAACAAAAAATGTCGCCAGCTGCTGCCACTCATTTTTTTTATTTTGATTGGATGTTTAACGACCACCGTGAGCAACTCAATGGGCTATAAGCAGTCGCCCGTCCCTAAGGGTCACTGATTCCAGGGAAGGGAGAGAACCAGTGCCGTAAGACAAACACAACATTCATGCCTCACTGGGATTCGAACCCGGACCCTGTTCTGACGAATGATCAGAGGCCATCGCTTAGACCACTGCGCCACCGGGGCGGCGCGACTCATTTACACCCAGTCTATGTATCTTAAAGATCTTTGCTTGAAACCATTAGCTAAAGGTCTTAACTTCCAGTCTATGTATCTTAAAGGTATTTGCCTTTGAAACCCATCAGCTTTCCCAAACTTTGATTGCCGTAGCTTGCGTTTATAGACTGCTAAGTTCAGAAGGCTGGAATACCATGCTGACGTCACAGATTTGGCAAAGGTCATTTGGTCCACGCCATGGATTGAGGAATTACAACATTGATAAAGTTGGCTTTTTTTTTTCTTTTTTTGATTCGAGGTTTAACGACCACCGTGAGCAACTCAATGGGCTAAAAGCAATCATCCGTCCCTAATTAAGGGTCACTGGTTTCAGGGAAAGGGAGAGAGAGCCAGTGCTGTAAGACAAACACAACATTCATGCCTCACCGGGATTCGAACCCAGATCCCTTTCGGACGAATGATCAGAGGCCATCGCTTAGACCACTGCGCCACCGGGACGGCCTACTGGGGTATTCGTACTCTATCTGTTGCAGCAAATATTTCCGTTTTCGGATATGTTTAAGTAATGAAATGAAGCTAAACATCGCAAACTAATTTTTACTGTGTTATTACGGATTTTTATAATACAATAACTACTAACCACCTCAATAATAATGTTATCAATGACGCTATTTAATACTAAATCGTGTCAGACAGTTAGGAAAGGTTTATATAACTTTCGAGTACCTAAGCGAATGGCGAACAAGATCTGCTGGAACTACTGAACTGCCCAAAGCAAAGAAACGTTAGATATTCTTTGCTCAACAGGATCACTCAGTCGCAACTCGCAAATCTGCTTTGCTCTGTCGCGCGAACCGCGAACCTCTCTTTTGCGGTGGCGTTACTGCCGTTTGATAACTTTGATTTGAATGCCGCGCTAAGGGGGTTATGCTTGTTTCAGCACCACTCATTCCTGATGATAGGAAATGTGGAATTGAGCATGTCATCAATTTTCTTATATGTTCTGGTAAACACAATCATGTCATTTCTAAAAGTGCCATTAAGTGATAATTAATTAAAAGTGCTTTTCCATGCTGAAAGGAAGGCTACTTTTATCATTTTGGCTGCTGTACTTGTATCAAATAGTTTAGTTACATAAGTTCTATTGGGACAACAGTCAGCTGTAAACTCTGACTGTTGTCCCATTCAGTAAATCTCACGGTAGGAAAGAAAATGTGTTGTGCTTGCTTTGAGGAAGGAGAAGATCCAATGATGCTATGAGACTTGGAGGGGGAGAAAGAGAAGCTTAACAAAGTAAAAGCAGACTCCGTATGTTTACATCTATGGGGTTTATCGATACATCGCTATTCTAACACGAAAGGAAAAAAGGTTTGGCTTTTAAACTTTAGGTGGAAATGGAACCAAATATCCCCTTTGGAAAGAGCTGCTCCTGCTTTAGGAATATTAGCTTTAGGGAAAATAATGGAGCACACATAAGATTTGTGCCATACCAGCTGTAAACTCTGACTTTTGGCTTGACAGATAAGTTGTCATCCAGTTAGTTTGGTCTAAGAAGGGAGCTGTTGAGCCCAATAAGCTGAGTTTAAATTCTGGCCAAGACATTAATTTTAGGACATTCTTATGGTTCTGAATCTCTTCTTTTCCTGCAACCAGATGTCCGAAATGAGTGAGGGGCACTTTGCTAAGTGACACCAACTTGGAAAAGTAACCTTTGAATAGCTATAATTAACAGGATGTGTTTAAAATTTTTGTGTTGTGCAATGTAGTATATTCTCTCATAGCTGTCATAAATATATTATGATGAAAATGTTAATCCCTTGCACATTTGCTGCATTAAATCCTATAAGTAACTCATATTTTGTAGTTTTTGATTTCACATGTTTTTAAAAAAATGAAGGATATTTACTTCTGAATGTTTCACAAGTGCAGTAAGGTCATGAATTATGTAAAGGCAGATATAAATGATTTCCTAGAGTTTTTTCATTGGATGTATCCTATGTGTGTTTTGGCATTGATATGCAGTTATATCTTTCTTCATAATCAAAGATGTAGTAAGTGTTACAGTACTGATTGTTATTATTTCAGATTTTTAAATATCAGTGATAAGAAGGCAATGTTGACAGAAGAATACCTGATAGAAAGTGGAGAACTATTTAAGAAAGCCCAATATCAGAAGTGCAAGAAATTGCTACTTGAGTACCATTCCAGTTTTGGAAACTATGCTGTTTCTAAACATGTTTGCTTTGATGATGATGATGATTTTGAAGTGCATTCAAGCGGAGGGAGTAATTTAATTAGCAATTCTTCAATAGTAATCAAGTGCATTTTTGAACAGAACATCCATGTTTGTAAATTTTTGGTGAGTATATGATATGTGTGTATATAATGTATTCTGTTAAATCAGGGTACATTGAATTACTAGATTAACTGATGAACCTTGTTAAGTTATATCAAGGCAAACAAGATGTGGAGGATGACAGATATATTAGTAGGGTACTTTAAACAGGTGGGGAATAGTGTTTATATTTGCAACCTTCTTCAATAGGTCTTTATTCATTTACCATTGATGAGGTTTATCCAGAGTTACCAAGTGACAAGATGTCTGCAATAACAGAATGCATGGCTGCCAGCTAGAACTTAGATCTAAAAACAAATTCAACACTTGTAGTGGAGATATTAACATGAAATATTTTGTAGTGGAGATATTAACATAGAAAAAAATTCAAGCTGATCATCTAGGTCACAGCTGAAAAGTAGATGTGTTATATATACATATACAGCAGTTGCTCTGGCTTTTGCGAAGTTCAATATTTTTTCTGCCAAAGTGTTAGTACAAAAAGGAAAAACTTTTTTCCATTGCCCAAACGATTTTTTTCCCCTACAAATTGCAAAGAATGCGATTGACAGTTCAACCCTTGTATATACATACATGTACAAAAGGTGAGTCAAAAGTTTTGCAATATTTGGATCACTTTATATCTTTTTCATACCTTTATGACGAAAGCTGACTAGCATTCAAAGTAAAGGCCATCGTGTTGCACCATCTTTAGCCATCTGCCAGTTCTTTGATTCCGCGGCAGTACCAGTTCTTGTCCTTTGAGATGAACAGCTACTTCACCCCAGCTGCCACCTCCTCGTTGTTGAAGTGCCGCCCGCAAAGCAAGTGGGCCATGGACCAGAACAAGTAGTAATCCGACCGGGAAGGCCCGGACAATATGCTAGGTGTGGCATCAGTTCGATGCCCTCAAGTTCCTGGAGTTTTGCCCAGGTCGTTCACGTGGTATGAGGCCGAGCGTTGTCCTGCTGTAGGAGAGTGTGCTTTCTGTTCACCAGTACCATGTACTTCTCCTTCAAAACGGCTTACATCCGCTCCAGCTGTTCAGAGTAAAGGTTGGCATTGATGGTCCAACCATCTGGAACAAATAAGTCAATAGTTGTATAACTATTATCACTACTGTTACACACGTTATAAGGTATCTTTAAGTCGAATGCTCTATGCTTCATTACTTTTGCTATTATATAAATTTTCAAGGAGATAAAATATAAAACATTTCAACAGTTGTTAAATTGTCCTGAGTATGTTGCAGTTACCCAATATTGTAGCACAATTTGGAAGGTTATTGTTGCTTGATTTATTCATCGGGTACAAATTGCCGACATCCAGGTTGACAAGTTCGTGAGGAGTTGGTTTGTTGAACTAAAAACATTCACCGGTTTATTTGAAATTATACAACCAGAGTTGAGATTATGAAAGAATGAAGTTGAAGTTTAAAAGGATTAAAGAGATAAAAAGACTTCATGGTGTGAATAAATTCCTTAGCCCTTATCGACGTCATCATTGGTTAAAAACCGAACTATAAAAGAGTATACGAAGTTGCGTAAAGAGATTACGAGGTTTTGCGTAAAATTTTATTGTTGAATAGAAGGCAGACAATTTTTGCATGGGCACTCAATACTTTAACAAAACCATGCTAGTTTCAATTCGTCTATATCACTGTCATCCTCAGTGGTACTATCGTTGAAAGCTATGCAAAGTTGGTGTGCACTAAGTGCTGACTTCCACGTGCCATTCTTGAACAGGTAAGGTACACGTTGATAAGAACACAGACAAGATTTGTCGACGTGTAACAACCTGTTCAAGAATGACATGTGGAAGTCGGCACTTAGTGCACACCAACTTTGCATAGCTTTCGATGATAGTACCACTGAGGATGACCATGATATAGACCAATTGAAACTAGCATGATTTTGTTTAAGTATTGAGTGCCTATGCAAAAATTGTCTGCCTTCTATTCAACGATAAAATTTTACGCAAACCTCGTAATCTCTTTATGCAACTTCGGATACTTGTTTATGGTTCAGTTTTTAACCAATGACGACGTCAATAAGGGCTAAGGAATTTATTCATACCATGAATAGTCTTTTTATCTCTTTAATCCTTTTAAACTTCACCTTCATTTTTTCACAAAATCTACTTTGGTTGTATATTTTCAAATAAACCGGTGAATGTTTTTAGTTCAATGAACCAACTTCTCACGAACTTGTCAGCTTGGATGTCGGCGATTTGTACCTGAGGAATAAATCGACCAATAATAACCTTCCAAATTGTGCTACAATATTGGGTAAGTGCAACATGCTCAGGACAAATTTAGTAACTGTTGAAATGTTTTATAGAATATGCAACAATACTTCGGATTTCCATGAACACATTGGTCTCCTCTTAAATAGCTTTCTGGAGAACCAAGTACCAGCTAATTTTATTAAAACAGCCTTAAAAAAAGTAGTTCTCAAAAATAGAGTTAAGTTAGCAGATCTAATTTAAAAATGCATCACAGTTAATAAAATGATTCTGGTCAATGAAAGCCTTTTTGGAAGTTGGTCTAGAGGATGTATATTAACTATTTAGAATCTTAAGGGCTATGGATAAAAGTTTTATTTTAAAAATAAAAATAATAAAATATTAAATAAAAATGCCAAAAAAAGTTTAACTTGTAAAATAGTTATTTGATCTCAAGAATAACTAACATAAAAATAGTAAAAATTAAGAAAAACTATATAAAAAACTGTATAATTTCTGTAGTTTTACTTAAAGGTATTTTAATACAGATGAATAATATTAAATACATATTGGGTGTATTTGATGATATTTTTCTTGTATTCTGGTGAGTTTCTACTCTTTCCAGACAAACAGTTTATCTTTTTCACTTGGGAATTTTTTGATTGGTGGACTGCCGTTTTCTGCGAAGTTCGATTTGTATGTGGGGCTGCTGTTTGTAGCTCCTTCTCACCTACGAGAGGTTCATGACGAGCGGGAAGTTTGACAGCCATATTGCCTTGTCTGCCTTGTCTTTGGACAGCAGATTCGCAGGTCAGTCATTTCGTTTTTTCTTTTTGGAGGATTTAGGGATTTTTTTCGCGTTTCTGTGCTTGCTGAAATTCGTTTGTGTTTTTTTTTGACTTTTGAAAAACTGGTGTAGTTTTCTCTTGCCTTTGGCTTCGTTTTTGTCTTTTGGCCTTGTTCTCGTGTTGTGCTCTGTTCAGGTTACATGCTTCATTTTTTAGGCCTCGTGGCTCTGCTTCCCTTACGTTCGCAGTACGGAAGCACATTTACTGTGTTTGTACTTTCTTGTAAAGCATTCTTATAATACTGTGTACATATTGCAACTTTTCTTTTTTTATTTTTAAGTAACTTTCCAAAGTTTTATATTACATTTCATTTGTCTAAAGTCTTGCTGAGTATCGCGGCAAATGTCTGTAAAATAAATTTTTGTTTTTCGCCCCTGTTCTCTGTGCTAGTTTCCTGGAATTTTGCTCAACGTTTGTTGGCACAGGTGTGGGTTTTTCCTTTTTCTTTTCTTTTGCCTCTTTGTGTTTTTTTTCATCTTTTTTTCTTTTCTTTTTTTCTTTCTGCCTTTCTTCCTTGTTGAGTTTTAGCTCTGGTTGCAAGCCACGTGGCTCTGCTGTCTCATTTTCTGGAACTTGTGACTTCAAGTAAAGTATCTTTACATTATAAGTATTAAGCATTTTTTCATTTTAAGTCTTGTTCCAAGTTAAGCATTTTTACATTACTGTGTGCATTTTGAAAATTTTTCTTTTGTAGTTTTTTTTCCCAGGTTTTGTGTTATGCTTCATTTGTCTAAATTCTACACGTCTTGCAATTTTTTTTTCCTGGATTTGTAGGCGAGTCATGGGTTGGGCCATGTGTCATAAATGTATTGCTAAATTTATTCTTAATTTTTACGTTTTTGAGTCTTTGAAGGCGTTTTTGATTTATGGGGATTTTTACCTATAATGCATTTATGACATAGCAGAAACCCATATTCAACTAGGTCTTTGTAGAGATGAGTTAATGCAGAGGTTTGCTGGTCTTTGATAAATTAAAGCCAAAGCTCAGCATTTTCAAAACTTCCTGCTTGTTTTTCCCTGCTCATTTGTATTGGTGTTTTTCTCTCCTATTTTTGGCTCCTGGTGAAATTGCATCTACTTGTAGTAAGTGTTGTTTCTGAGAATTCTTTTCTGCTGCATTTGCATTTTCAAAAAATATTTTTTAAAATATTAAAAAAAAAAAAAAAAAAATTTTTGTTCGCTGCTAACGCTTGGTTTAAATTATATGCACACACACACACACACACACACACACACACACACACAGATAGAGAGAGGCTACAATAAAGAAATGGGAGCCGCCCGGTGGCGCAGTGGTCTAAGGCGTTGGCCTCTGATCATTCGTAAGGGGTCCGGGTTCGAATCCCGGTCAGGCATGGATGTTGTGTTTGTCTTACGGCACTGGCTCTCTCCCTTCCCTGGAACCAGTGACCCTAAATTAGGGATGGGCGACTGCTTATAGCCCATTGAGTTGCTCACGGTGGTCGTTAAACCTCCAAACAAAAAAAAAAAAAAAAAAAAAAGAAATGGGATGGGAAAGACATCTGCAGAAAAAAAAAAATAGCAATGGTCTGGTCTGCAGTGCAGAGTCAATGTAAGACAAATATGGCCGTGGAACTTGCTGAGAAGAAAGCAAGGTTTGCTCACAAAAAGAAACTTGAGCTGATGTTCTAGCAAGTAAAACAAAATAAAACAAAAACAAAAAACTGCATTTAAAGCAATGTCTTTTAAAACTTTTTCTTTTTCTTTAAATTGTAATTTTATACTGTGAATACAGCGATATGCTTCAGTTTAATATTTACATAAATAAATTACAGTGAACAATTCCATCTTGCTCACATTGCTTTATAGAAAACTTTTTTGCTATGTGTTCTGTTATTTCACCCGGTTAAAAAATTTAGCTTTTTTTTTTTCTGTCATCGTCATTTTCATTCATGCAGGAGCGTATATAGAACTTTTTTTTTTCAGGGGGAGGGGGGGGTGTCAATGTAAAATAAGTTTTTAAAATCCACCAGAACCAAAATAAAAGTTGAAGCATTTTTTCTAATGTAAGTTTTGATGCATTTTTTAAATTAAATTATGGCATTTTTATAATGTAAGTTGCATTTTAACCACAAAAGCATAAAAAAAAAAAATGAAACTTTTTCAGGCCCCCTTTGGCTCCCCCTCTTAATATGATCCTGATCTCATGTATGAATATAATCAACATAAAAACGTACTTCTGGCTTTATTCAGAAATAAAATAAAAGTATATCAGGTATCTGCAGGGTGTTTTTAAATTACACTGACATGCAAAAATTAAGGACGAGACGATTTTTTGAATGTAACGTCGTGCAGAAGTGCTACACATCGACTCAAATCATACGATAAGATCCCCAAGATGTAAGAATATGGGACAAGTGAGCAAAACCGTCCAAACAAGGAGTCCAAAGGATACAAAGGCACTTTATTGAAAAGGTAGCTTCAAGCATAACTGGACAGAAGACAGAAACGTCCATGTGACAGGCGGCTTCCAAGAAAAATCCAGTCTTTAGTAGGGGATATGATAACCCCTGACTGCGTTGCAGGATTTACAATGTCTCTCCATGCTGAGGACGAGGTTGTCAAGGAGCTATTGAGGCATCGCGGACCATTCCTCTTGTAGCGCCAATCGCAGCTGCGGAATCGTTGCTCGAGGCTGGTGACGTGCTGCCAAGCGTCTCCCGAGAAGATCCCACACGTGTTCGATTGGATTTAGGTCCAGGGACCTTGCGGGTCAATCCATGCTTTGAATATCTTCACTCTCCAACAGCTCTGCGACAGCCACTGTACGATGAGGTGTAGCGTTGTCGTCCATGAAGAGGAACTCGGGACCCATAGCACCTCTAAACAGACACACGTGAGGCAGGAGAACCTCGGTACAATAGCGGACACCAGTGACTGAACCTCCTTGGAAGATGTGGAGGTCAGTACGGCTACCAAGCATGATACCGCCCCAAACGAGAACTCCATTCCGATCTCTTTTGATGATGTTGGAGGTGTGATTGCGTGTTCCCTGCTCTCTCCAGATATGTATATGTCCAGAATCGCTTGTCAGACTAAATTGGCCCTCATCCGTAAAGAGAACTCAACCTCATTGCTGATGTGTCCAGTTCTTGTGTTCCTGGCACCACAGAAACCGCCGTCTCCGATGAGCAGGCGTTAATCGCACACATCGTACTGGTCGTCGTGCAAATAGACCACTTTTGTGCAGCCTCCTGGCCATGGTAAAACATGATAACGGACGTCGAGTTGTCTGTTGCATGTGCCTTGCAATTTCTCCCGATGTCTGCCGTCTGTCTCTTCTCGCTTGTAGGACAATATACCAGTCGTCCGCCGCTGTAGTTACTCATGGACGACCACTGCTAAACTCTCGGACAGCTGTTCCTGTCGTTTGAAATGCTCTCCAAGCTCGTGAAACGATGCTGTGCGTGATCCCGAACTCCTCGGCCACACTAGTCGCACTTCAAACTTCTTCCAACTTACCAATGATGTGACCTCGGGTAAAGTAATCCAGATGTCGTCTAATGGATTGCCTGTTGGTCATATCACACGGTGGCAGCAACTCGCCGTCCTTCAAACCGATGTACACCGTGCAATAGGTTTCACCGAATTGCTGAGCGTACACCGCCCGTGCGCTTTATACCCTTCCAACACTCCCCCACCTCATGTCATGCTGCATATATGCGCATGCCCTACCGTACCGGATCCTAGTCTATCTTCTGAGTGGTCTTTCGGTTCATTCTGCCTGCTCGTTCCGCTGTTATGCTAATTTCTTCTGTTCGTCCTTAATTTTTGCACACCAGTGTAGTTGGGCAAAAAGGAAATGCTATTGTGCATAGGTATACGGATGCATATGATAATAACTACAAATAATATATAGTTAAACACACCTAAGTTTACCTTTTGTTGACAGATGGCGCTGAGTCATGCAAGGTCACGTATCTCCAGCAGAGTAAACGCGATTGCTCCCATTACCATTGTTTCATTGTTCCTGGTACAGTGGCGATGTTCAGTGGTGCAGAAAAAGCGAAATGCTGCCTGTGGTTTCACGATATACATTCAGGAAACAATGGAAGGGGGTTTCATTTACCAGCAAGACTGCCTCCTCACTACCACAAGGACTTCACTTCTTACCTCGTTGCTGAAGTCTTAGTTGGGATCAGTCGGGGTGGCTCAATTGCACTCCCAACCCCCCACCCGATCACCAGACCTAATGCTTCTAGATTTCAGTTTATGGGGTTGTGTTAAAGGTCAGGTTTACCTTCCACTGCTTCCTAAGTCCCTTTCTCAACTGAAATCAAGAATCACCACTGCACTTGCATTGGTTGATGCTGACATAATGACAGCAATGTGGGAAGAACTGATTTACAGATGGGACATTTGCAGAGTAACCAGAGGAAGCTACATTGAGCATTTGTGGAAAAAGGTAAACTTGGTGTGATTAACTAAATATATTTATTCATAATTATTGTCATATAAAGTTTTGTTTTTGCCCAACTGATTTATAACCACCCTGTATAACGAGACTGAAGCTATAACTTTAGTTAAACGAGAAACTTATATTTTAAACTCTTAACACCTTCAATGTACTCTCCTTCCACATTTAACACATCACTGCATTCTGATCTTCCACTGGGCAAAACAGTGTTGTAGCTGATTTGGTGTGATCCCTTTGAGAAGCTTTGTTGTTCTCTCTTGCACTTTTATAATTGGAAAACATGGAAACTTAACTATTTCATGGGAACAAAGGCATTTCCACTGGGCAAAGCAGTGTTGTAGCTGATCTGGTGTGATCCCTTTGAGAAGTTTCATTGTTCTCTTTCGCAGTTTTATAATCGAAAAACATGGAAACAAAGGCAATTTTAAAGTAAGTAGGATTTCAAACGTTTTTTGTGCACAGGAGTCAATCCAGGTTTTTAAAGATTATACACATTTTTGTGAAATTGTGCCTATTTTAGTGAAAGTTAAAATGTTAGCTATTTTTGTGCATAGAGAAATATTCTCAAAAATGTTAAAAAAAACAAAACAAATACATAGTACACAAAGGTTCAAAGTGCTGTGACTTCGTAGACAGATGTGTCATTGAGATCAGGACTATCAAAATATCATTGCTCAGATGCAAGGGTCAATAAAATAATTTGTCTGGGCATGTAAATAAGAAATGAAGTTGCTTGGCCAGGCATAAAAAAAAAAAAAAAAAAAATTCAGGAACTACTGTCCTCTTTTGTTTTCACAGCAAAAGCCTGACTGCCCCCCCTCCCATAGCTCATTAGTTAAATACAACATTAAAGATGCTTCTTTTGCTAAAATATTTTTGTTAAATTGAAATTTTACCATAAATCATTTTCGAAGATACCATTACAACTCGAAATATTTTTGCGAAGATACTGCCCAAAAATACTGCTAATGCTAAGGAAGCAAAATGTGTATGAGTAGGCTTAAAATAATTATGATTTGGAAAATGTGGTAATAAATGAGTTTTTTTTAATGATGAATATATTATATTTTAATGGTAAAGTTTTTTTTGTTATTTTCCACATTTTTTTTTACATACCCCCCCCCCTTTTTTTTTTGCACTGTAGAAATTAGGATCTAATAGCTTGTTAGTCCTGAGATACAAAACTTCTTTTCCTTAATTATAGGGTTATCAATATATCAATGCTTAATAAATGGCATTCACACAATTATGTTGGCCACAAAATGATTTGAAAAGTTTTGTATTTTGTGTGAGAAAATTTCTCTTTGTTTAGAAAATCAAATTCTTTTTGTGTTCAAATAACATTTGACTATTTAATTGTGTATCTTGATATGTGGTCTAACATATGCAGGGAAAAAGCTCCAGTGGATATTCTGACCAAGTGAAGGGACTTTTGCTGGTACTTTTTTATGTACAAGTGACATATTCATTTGAGCTGCCTTTTGTGCACTTTCCATCTTTTTTCTTTTAGCAATCTGTGTAACTTAAAATGCTTCGAGAAGTTCAGCTGCTGTAGTGTATGAACAACAGTAACTGCCCTTGAAACCCATCCATTATGATTTTTGTCTGTCTTTTAGACTGAAGGTATTTACAAGAAATCATGTGTTGGTGAAATCAAATTACTTTGTGAAAGTTTTAACAGCCTGCTTCAAGACATGACTGGTAAGGAAATACTCAGTTGGAACCTTTATTTCAAAATAGTGTTACATAATTTTGCTGTGCAGTGCATATTCATTCAAAACAGTTTGTTTCCTTTTTTATAACTTGTATATGTATTACTGAGTGCAGATACACTGCCGGAGAATTGCTAAGGACGGATGACAATAGCAACCATAAAATGGAAGGCAGGAAAATGTGGAAATCAGCATAAGTGCGGAATACAGTAAGACGTGTTGTGCATATGCAAATTTTTGATTGCCGAACTTGTTCGTGACGTCATAGCGCTGATAAGAGATATAAAGGATTTGACGCGTATTGACCGGTTTTGTTTAAACGCAAAGTTGAAAGGGAAAGAATCAATTGACAAACTTGCAATTTTCAGTATGTCTTCCCGACATCACCTAGAAGATTTTACGCGTGGCCATATTATTGGCAAGATTGAAGAAGGGCGAAAAATAACAGATGTTGCCAGGGAGTTCGACGACAGCCACAGTGTTGTTTCAAGGCTTTGGAAATCATTTCAAACAAATGGAGAGTGTAGCAAACGTCATGGGGGAGGTCGTGTTCGCAGTACGACACCTGCAGAAGATCGGTACATGGTGCTATCAACAAAAAGACACCGGCGCAGCACAGCTAGTGAGGTAGCAAATCAGTTTATGGCTGATACTGGCAAGCGGATCTCCCGAAAAACTGTCGCCAGACGTTTGCATGAAGGAGGACTATACGCCCGCCGTCCTGTTGTGTGCATCCCATTGTCTAGACGTCACCGTACCGCCCGTTTGCAATAGTGCCATCAACATCGCAATTGGACTGATAACGACTGGTCTGCTGTCCTCTTCTCAGATGAGAGTAGATAAGTCTATTGTCTGATTTTCGACGACAACTGATCTGGCGTGATAGTGGTACTGCATATTGTCCAGCAAACATACAGGAAAGGGACCGATATCCGACATGTAGTGTCATGGTATGGGCTGGCATCATGACCAATGGCCGTACGTCACTCTATGTGCTTCCAACTGGAACTATGACTGGCCAACGATACATTAATGATGTTCTGCTACCTCATGTTAGCATGTTCCGTGGTGCTGTCTGTGATAGATTCATTTTCATGGACGACAACGCAACATGTCATCGAACAGTCGCTGTCCAGGAGTGTCTTGAGAGCGAGGATATTCAACGCCTCGTATGGCCAGCACGTTCTCCAGATCTGAATCCCATTGAAAATGTGTGGAATGCTTTGGGGAGGAGTCTTGCTGGTCGCCAATGCCCTCCAATAAACAAGGACACCCTCATCCATGCACTGACAGAGGAATGGGATAAATTACCCCAACAGCTGCTTGATAATGTTGCGCAAAGCATGACACGACGTGTGGAATCTTGCATCGCCCTCCATGGTGGCCATATCCCGTATTGACATCTTACGCCGGAACGCCTGCGGACTGTAATTGCATTTTTTTCATGTTTACATATTCTGCACAAAATGGCCTGTTTGTCCCTTGAACACGTTCCAAAGCCTTCTGGATTTCAGAGCACGATAAATTGTCTTTCTTGTAATGTCCTGGCATTCTGACATTATTTTATTTCACTTGGCATCCAACCACACTTACTTTTTTATGCGCTATATAGCCGTTTATGCTCCGTCCTTAGCAATTGTCCAGCAGTGTATTACACCACTTCAGTATTTAATTGTGGCTACAATATTATTGTTACATTGGTAGTAATACAGGAACTTTGTGATACTCAGGGCTTGACGAATCCCGGGTGTCAGTTGCCCAGGCGCTAGAAAACTGGCACTGGCGCCCAAATTATTTTTTACTTCAGATTTGTAAATTGTAGTAAATACTGTACTTTACTATCCTATAATCCATGGTGTATCTGCTAAAATGCTATGAATTCTCAGTCTGCAGATAACACACCAGTAATTTCAAAAGCAAGTTTCTTACATACATACAGTAGTGGCCAAAATTGTGGAAACCTTTTTGAAAAATGTATTTTTGACATTTGATGACTCATAACACCACTTTTGTTTGGAGTAATACCATAAAATTATATATCAACGGAAAGATAAGTTCATCAAGAATGTAATACCACAAAGTTTGTTCAATTATCTGTATTCTATGAAAAGTTATAGCCAAATAACCAGAAAAAGGAAGCACAACTTGCTTAAGTTGATATGAAGTAGCTTTCCTTCATTTGCATGTAGAAAGAGCGATGACATCGATGACATCATTTGCATGTAGAAAGAGCGATGAAAGAGCGATAACATCATCCATTTACATTATCTCCACGTATTTGATATATATTAACCATTTCTGTCGCCCTTTGAATTTATCAGCTACAATTAAATAGCTGTTGTGTTAAATGCCACCAGATGACGCCGTCTCAGTTGCTGAGACCATCAATACGTATTCGTGTAGTCAGATGCTGACTGATATACCACGCATGGCGCTGAGAATTGTTGGCGCTGTAGCGTAAATTCGAACGCTCTCGACTAGTTATCGAGAGTTCTGGGGTTCGATCCCAGCGGTGCCGGAATGCAATTTTTCAGTCGCTATGCGTTGTTTAAAAATAACGTGGAAAGAGCGATGACATCGTCCATTTTGCATGTAGCCAATGAGCATGAGTGTTCAAAGAGCCAATCAGGTGTCATCTTGTTTTGGCAATGAGCCAATCAGGTCACAGTAGGATTCAGCTACTTATGTCATGTATTGGAGCTGAGAGGGAGACATTTGTCAGTGTGTTATGTGATTGCTATCAAGTTTTTTTTTGTTTTTTTTTTGTTGTGTGTTCTTTCATTTAGTGAGCTTGTAAAATGTAATAAAATTAAAGAACTGGCACAAAGAGTTGACTGGTAACCCAGAAAGCGATGTAAAATAGTACTGTTAAGTGAACAAGGCTTCAGTTATGAAGAAATTAGAAGGAAAATTGGTGGAAACTTAACCAAAAGGTGGCATTTCTAAATTTTTGAAGAGGTATAAAGAGACTCAGTCACTACAAAACCAAACTGGTAAAGGCAGAAAAAGGTGCACAACAGCAAGTGATGATAGAAGAATTAAGAGACTGCTAGGTAACAGAAGAAAATCATCTGGGTGTATACAAGATGAAATGGCACAATGCAATGTGAAGTTGAGTGCAAGGACTGTTAGGTGCAGACTGCAGGAATTTGGTCTAAAAGCTAGAATTCCACAAAAAAAAAAAAAAAAAAAAAAACATTTATCTCTCAAACAAAGGTTGAAAAGATTAAACTGGGTTAAACCCCATGCTAACTGGACAGCAGAACAATGGGACAGTGTTATTTGGAGTGATGAGACCAAAATCTCCCTGTTTGGTAGTGATGGCATAAAATTTGTAAGGAGAAGAATCGGAGAAGATTTGCATCCTGATTGCATTACATGTACCATGAAACACCCAGTTAGTGTTATGATCTGAGGTTGTATGACATCAAAAGGTGTGGGCAGAATTTGTGTGATTAATGGAAATATAAATGGCCAAAAATACATTCATGAAATACTTGAGCCCAAATTGAAGCCTTCCACATGTGATCTTTTCCAAGGTAATGAAGCATTTATATTTCAACAGGATTCAGCTCCATGTCATGTTGCTGCTGTGTGCAAAAAGTGGTTTCAAGATAATCATATTCCACTGCTGGAATGGCCTGGGAAATAGCCCAGACCTTAACCTCATCAAAAATCTATGGAGCTGACTAAAGAAACTTGTTAGTCAGAAGCAACCCAGCAATAAAACCCAATTAATAGAATCAATAATTCAATCTTGGTTTCATATTACAACAGCTGCAGAACTAAAAAACTTGGTTCACTCCATGGGAAGGCGTTGTAAGGCCGTAATTAACGCTAAAGGTTACCCAACTAAGTATTAACTGACATGGTGAGAATTTTTGTAAATCACATTTTTTCTATGTGTTTCACTTTTCTTCTTTATAACTGCTGTTCTAATGCAAAATCCTTCATAAAAGTTATTGCATTACATTCTTGATGAAATTATCTTTCCATTGATTTATAATTTTATTATATAATCCAAACAAATGTGGTGTTATGAGCCATCAAACCTCAAAAACACACTATTTCGAAAAGGTTTCCACAATTTTGGCCACTACTGTACATATCACTAAGTTGTTCTCTGAGATTCAGAGGTTAGCTCCACAAAGAAATACAAACCACCAGATACATTTTTAACTGATTATTTACTTACTGTTGCCATACGAAACGTCTCCATTTACGGCGATCTTGACACACAACTCGGGCTTCAATGATTCCATCACGCACTGTACATAAGAACTGTATTTCATACTCATAATCTTTTTGTCATGCAGACACTCCTGAATCTGATCCTCCTATGACTTCCTTGATCTTCCTCTGCCTTTTTTTTCTGGGCTAAAATTTTTTTCTTAGTAAGCATTTCATCACTCATTTTTCAACATGTTTCTTCCATGTTTTAAAAGATCCTCATGGTAATTATCGGAAAAGTACCGAAGTATTATCAGCAGTTGTGTGTTTATAATACTACAATAACGGATTATCGTAGTATTATAAACACACCACTGCTGATAATACTACAATAATCCGTTACTTTTTTTTATGATAATAACAATAATAAAGTAATGGATTATACTACTATGAAAAAGTAATGGACACTACGATATACTACGATATAACAATAAAAAAATAACAGATTATACTACAATAATCCATTACTTTTTTTACGAATAATACTACGATAATTTAAATGAATAATACTACGATAATTTAGATGAATAATACTACATAACCCGTTATCTTTTTCTGTTACTGAAAATGCTGTAACAGAAAAAAAGCAATGTAGTACGGAGATAGAGGACAGCAAAGAGATCAAATATATTTTTTTACTTGTGAGCATTCTGATGGAAAGCATGATGCTACGAATGAGGTGTTATTTGGGCTTGCGGAAGCCTGCATTCTGTAAGAAGCCCGCAGAGCTGTTCCATGGCATGCAATCATTTTGCGAATCACATTCATTATTCAGACTAGTTAACTTTTTTATGGGATTTATCTAGGTAAATTCTTAAAATTTCTGCAAATTTTCGGAGAGAACTCCTCTCCTTCGTCAGGCAGTCTTTCGTTTAATCTAGCCACAGAACAAAGATGAGTTTGATTTACATTCATTAATTTTGCTATGCTAATCATATTAGTTATGGCTTCTGCTTGCTATTCAGATGAAACATATTCAGAAAATAGACAAATACTCTGGATTACCATATTTTCTACAGATTTTTTTAGGTCTAACTAATAAACTACAGTAATGCTGCTAAATCCAGGAATTTTAGTTCTGTATTTACTTAAAAGTAACAGAGAAATACTTAAAAATGACAGTTGCTTTTTTTAATATAACGATCATTTTTTTCTTACTTCTTTAAACTGTACTGCTGGTTATCCTGTGAAACGTGGTTTTACTGTCAAAAACTACATTGCAGATCAACATGACAGGCGTGGATTATACGACAGTCTTTTTTTCTTCTGAATTTCATGGTTTACAGGTATGACTCGGAAGATTACAGCAGGGGTGCAGAATATGTCCGAACGTGCGAACTAAGGTTCGGGGAAAATTCAAACAGTTCTAAAGAAATTTTTGCCTGGAGGTAAAATATTAATAATAAGAATAGCAATAATAAAACAAAAATTTGACTTATTAACAAGTATAATGTTAAAGATAAGAGTAATTTACTGCACAGTAATCAGGTAGTCCTTTTGAAAAATGCCGTATCGTTATGAATACAAGACGTTTATGAGTGCAGTGATGTATTGCGGACTGCCGCTGGCAGACTATTCACCGAACCCTAACTTTACTAGTGCCAAGGTGGAGTAACAAGTACTACACAACCACTAGTCATGCTGATAAACATTTCCTAAAAAAGCGAATGTATCGTAGGCGCCGATTAAAAAAATTACTGGGGGTTCCGGACATTTAAAATCGAATGACCGATTCATTTTTCAAAGGATTTAAGCCTAATTTAAATTTATTCAATAAAATTATCTGGCACAATTAGACGCCTGAAATGCTAGAATTAAATAAATTGTAGTTAATTATAGAATTTTTTAGCTGTTTATTTTCCAGCCTTTCTGCCCTGCCACTGTTTTCCCCAAGAACCCCAAAATGTTTCAGACATTTTGAATTTAAGTTTCATGTTTCTATTCCCAGGACTGGATCACTTTTGTTTGGAATGACAGGGGTGGGGAACCACCCTGCCTTTTTTGTCTGTATTCTCCGAGAGGAAGGAGAAGAATGCGAAAGAACAAAATAAAATCCCGAACAGACGGTTTGGAACAGTGTCACCATTTGTAGGATGAGAGGGGGAGGGGGGAAGCCATAAATCTCTGAGCCAAGTCTGTTGAAAGGCCAGAAATGCGGTGCCTCACTGCGTTGTTAAAAGTTTGTCCCCATAGACCTTTCTAGTAAACCAAAGAGGAAACTTTCTGTTTTTTTAAAAGACCTAAAAGATGAAGTATGAAATGAGGAAACTGAAAGTAAAAACAAATTGTCCTCCAATCCGAACTACCAGTGGTCTCAATTAGTTCGGATTTGGGATGTTCTACTGTGTTTATATGTATAAGCTTAGATGCGCAATGCCAAGCTTAAACTTCAAGCACATCTGCAGTGAGCTCTATTGGCATCCATTTCAACCGGGACACACGTGGTTTTTCGGTTGCTGTTTGCGTGCTACGGGTGTTATTCATATCGTTTTTGCATGCAGTTTATTATAAAACAATTCCTATTAGTAGTTCTAATTCTGACTATTAGATAGCTCTAATCATTCTACTATTCTCTTTTACGTGCGATATTTCAAAGTAACTTGTACAATATTCTAGAGGATAATGCTTACCTTGGCATTCCTTTCTAGCGATGGGAACATTTCACACACGTGTTTTCCGGTCTTTGTTGATGTTATTCTCCTAAAGTCCGTTGTATGAGATGACTAGCTTTTACTTCTCACACTTTTTGCTGGGTATACTCATTGGATCTTTGCCTTAGGATTCAAACACATCAATTTTTACCGTTCTTTATACTCCAAATTTTCGCCCATACTCTGGGCATCCTCAGGAGCGTGGCGACTTTACCACCGATGTTCGTGGTTAACTTTGTGCTAATGGAGTCCGTTACTCCATGTTGCCATTCGTCGGATATACTTTCCTGGATATATTTCGTTATCAAGCCCGGCTGGCGCCATCTATGTTTCATTAAAACAACTTTTTTTTTTTCCTAACCTGGTTTTCTTGTCTTTTTTGCTGGTTTTTCTTTTGTTGTTGTTTTTCTTGTCTTATTAGGTTTTTCTTTTGTTGTTGTTTTTCTTGTCCAATATCGTACATTGGAAGTACGAAAAACAGATTAAAAAAAAAGACTTAAACAACACATATCTAACTGGCAAAAAAAAAAAAAAAAGCCAAAACTGCTTTAGTGCAATTCTGCATGGAAAACCGGACATTCCCAAAATTCGATGAAATTAAAATGCTAAAAAAGAATAAAAAATCGGAAAGGCAAATGAGGAGGAAAGAAGCAATATTAATCTATAAAAATAAAGCAAGGGTATGTAACCAGAACGACCCTAGCACATCATCTGGTCTGTGGAAAGAACTAATAAAACAAGAAAAACAACAAAAGAAAAACCGGCAAAAAAGACAAGAAAACCAGGTTAAGAAAAGAAACTAAAAAAAAAAAAGTTGTTTTAATGAAACATAGATGGCGCCAGCCGGGCTTGATAACGAAATATATCCAGGAAAGTATATCCGACGAATGGCAACATGGAGTATCGGACTCCATTAGCGCGAAGTTAACCATGAACATCGGTGGTAAAGTCGCCACGCTCCTGAGGATGCCCAGAGTATGGGCTGTTTTATTATTAATTCTGTGCTCAAAAATACCGGGGTGACTGGTAAGACGTCAAAGGTGATTGTCAACCTTCACAAAGAGACGGGAAGGCTGCCATTTCTTGGTGACATAGCCCATGCTTGGTGACAACTGACATCACCCATCAATGTAACATTGTTTTTCTTTATTAATTGGAATAAATGTTTTTTTTTTAAATTTTTAATTAATAGGCTTTGAGGATAGTTCTTAATCATCAACATATACTCTAACAATTGCTTAAACTTGTGTGGAAATCCGCTACAGTTTTGGGGGAATTTTGGGCAAAAAAAAAAAAAAAAAAATGTGTTCTGGGGAAATACTGGGCACTGATAATTTTCTGCATCCCTGGATTACAGGACATAAAAAAAAGTTTTTCTCAGAATTTCAAAATCTATGGATTTATGCACGAAGGGAAAAACCAAAGTTATGGTTTTTGAGCGAAGAACTGTTAGTACTGAATGAAAGATAAGTCTAAATGACACAGTGATTGACCAGGTGAATAAGTTTGTGTTTAGAAAGGATGTTTAACAGAGAGAACAAATTAGATGGTGAAATTAGTAGGTGAGTGAATTCTTCATTGAAAGTCATAGCTGCTTTAGGAGGTTTTCACAGAGATGATGGGTTCTCAAGAGAGTCCCACATGGCTGTGTATGAAAGTGTAATTGTTCCTATTCTGATGTATGGAAGTGAAACCTGGGTACTACAGAAGAAACATAGGAGTCGTTTGTAATGCATTACTTACAAGCGGTTTGTGGCAAGACACATTCTGATTCTGTGAGGAATGAAGATGTGTTACAGTTGTGTGATGTGAAGCAAAATTTTGGTAGCAAGGTGGAGACTAATATCCTTCCGTGGTTTGGCTATTTTGAAAAAATGAGTGATGAGATGCTTACTAATAATTTTTTTTTTTTAGCCCAAGTGGCAGGAAGTAAAGGCAAAGGAAGGCCAAGGAAGTCATAGAAGGATCAGATTCAGGACTGTCTGCATGGGGAGAAGATTATGAGTATGAAGTATAGAAGGTCTTGTGTACATCATGTGATGCATGTCAGTGAAGCCCGAGTTGTGTGTCAAGATTGCTGTAAATGGAGAAGTCTGATACAGCTACAGTAAGTAAATAATCAGTTAAAAATTTATCTGGTAGCTTGTATTTCTTTTTCGACTAACCTCTGAATCTTAGGGAACAACTTAGTGATATGTACGTATGTATGTATGTATGGATTATACATTGCTGCAAATCATGTGTCAGATATACTGTATGAGAGAGAGAGAGAGTGTTTAATAAAATCAAAATCTAAAATTGAAATTTTTTTGAGAGCAACAACTGGGAGAACGGAAAAAGAAAATCGTGCAGCTCCAAAAATTGGTGCTACAAACTTGATTCTCTTTCTAAATTAACAAGATGGTAGCAGTATGTTGCTGAAATGTCTGACTGGCAAATTAAATTTAACATCACCAAGGTTACTGATCTTTTAGGGAAATAAATTAAAAGGTGAAATGAAGGTTTCTTCTCTTTCCGGAGAAGTTATCAAAGAATCAAATTACAGAGTGGAAATAGATGGGTGGTAATGTTCTTCCGTCGAATTTGATGGTGCATTAAATTTATGTATTTGTTTGGTCACATTGGGAAGGAAGGTACGGATTTCTATAGGTGAGAGGTTTACTGGAAAGACGGCAAGCAAGGACTACAGTGAGCATGGTTTGCCATAGTTGGCAAGGCCGGAGGAGCAGCCTTTAGTCTTTAAAAAAACTGAAATTCATCCCTTTTCTATTTTGTTTTTATTATTATTGTCTTCTTTATTCAAAATATACGAAGCACAGCCTATGACAATCAAACATAAACAACAAAATTATCATTGACTTGTGTTGTTCAGCTGATATGAGTTTCCACCGGACACCTAGGCATCAGTCAAGAATCGCTGTAAAATATGTGATGTCCCAAGTTAAAGCTATCTTCTGCAGTTCTGTAGGTGGTATATCAGAAAGTTGCAAATTTTCAAAATGATTGAGATTCATAAAAATTTTTTGACATTGTTCCAAGTGCCCCGATGACATGGCATACTTACCAACTTTTACGGATTATCTGTAAAATTTACAAATTTCTGCTTAATTTTACTGATTTACGGATAGAGGTCTTTTTTATAAATTTTTTAATAGCAATCGAAATATTTCAATCTCCTGCAACCATCCACTTAGATTTTCTACCGGACCTTACGAGCGCTGTGTCACGCGATGATGTCATCTTTGACTCGCCTGCTTTGTGACGTCGTGTGGTAGGTCTCTCTCCACGGAAGTGCTTAAGTGACAACGCTAGACGCATTCACAGAGTCTGCGATGGTAGCCATCACGTTTTGTATTTCCACGGCCCGACTTGATCGAGCGGCTGTGGTATTTCAGTTCTTGTAGACGCTAGTTCATTGTAGCAGTTGATTGGTCTCCTCTTGTGGGGGAAATCACAGCCAATGAAAGAGAAGGGTAAAATCTGCATGCACAGTGTTGAGCAATGCTGTTGTAGCAGCAAAAGAATACTTATGTGTGTTGTTTTTAGTGTGTGATATTGTTTTGTTGTTGTAGAGTTGAATTACTGGGAGGAGTGAGTTGTTTTAGCTTTTATGCTAATCTGTAAAGATGAGTACTAAGATTATACCATCTCAAAGTCATTTTCAAACTTTTAAGGAAGCATACACCGCAACATTCCAGTGTATCAGGAACTCTAATAAAGGTGTAACATTTGCATTTTGCTACATTTGCCAAAACGATTTTAACATTGCCCACGGAGGCAGAAACGAGATTTTTTGTCATGTAAATGGTCCCAAACACAGGTAATGTGAAGTGTACTGATAGTAACTCCAAACTGAATATGTTTTTTAAAACCAAATAATAGTCAAGGAAATGTAACTCTTTCCGAATTGTTAAGTCTTTTTTGATAGAACACAACGTGCCATTCATTGCTGCCGGCTATGCTGGTCCACTTTTTCGGCAGATGTTTCCAAAAGATGAAACTGCCAAACGTTATGGCTGTGGGAAGACCAAAACGACAGCAATTGTCCACGAAATGGCTTTAGATTGAACTTCTGCTGTTGTGAAACTTTCACAAGAAGGGCCATTTTCTGTAGCATGTGATGGAAGTCACGGAAGTGATCACAATATTATATAATCCTGATGTGCAAGATGAAGATTAGAAGGTATGTAACATACAGTTTTGAATGCAATAAGTAGGTACTCTTAAAGTGAATATTTCCTTTTTACAGGAAATGTTTAGTTTGGTATTGAAACACCACAGGTTTGTGAGGCTAACATTAAACAAAATTAAGATTTTACTTTATAGTTTTTTAAATTATTATTTTAAACACAGATAATACTAGTTTAGCTATTGTGGCTTATGCAGATATTTTTACTGCATATTTATTAATATAATTATGCTTCATTTTGTGGTAAATGGCGTTCGCGCAAAGGTTTTACTGATGCACATTTTCCAAGTTGGCAAGTATGCAATGGGGACTACCGTTGTGTGTTTAGTCCATAATTGGGTAACTTCTGTGGCCAGGTCTCTATATTTAGTCATTTTTTCCAGTTCTTTTTCATTGACTCTGGCATCTCCAGGAATCACTATATCAATTATTATTATATATATATTTTTTAATTTAAATTTTATTTTGGGAGTATTCCAATTTCTAAGGGGGCATTTGACCATTGTTGGGAGCACCCATCGTAGTAGTTCAACTAAATTGTGTTGTAATGGTTTAAGGCAGGGATGGGGAAACTTACTTATATGAGGGCCAAATGAAAAAACAAACAAACAAAAACAAAATTTTTTTGTTTAAATGCATTCGTTGGAAAGCGTCACTGTGGACATCGGCGTGTGAATTTTGTTTTGGTGTTTAACAATGACCATGAGAGCAACTCATAAGGCCATGAACAGTCAGCCATCTGTAGTTTAGGACCACTGGTTCCAGAAAAGGGATAGAGCGAGCTCTTCAAGACAAATGCACTACCCACGCCTCATCTGAGAGTGAAATCTAGGCTCACTCGGATGAATGGTTTGAAGTCAGGGCATTAGACCACTCTGATATTAGGGTTGATATGCTAATTTTTAATAAAATTGCACTCCATTCTAAAATTGTGGAATATTTTTTAGTAACATGTTGGTAGGGATAAATAATATGCTAAAATTTGGAAATAAACACATAACCACAAATAATAAAACCATTCTTTTAAAGACCCCTACCCAACCAACTACTTAGCTTAAATATGTTGATGATGTTTTTGTGATTTGGCCTCATCACAAAGAGTTGTACTACATTTAACCAACTCAATCACTAAAAAGTTTCCTACCATTAAATTTACTATGAACAAAAAAGAGAACAATTGCATTTATTTTTTGGACATCTTCCTGTTAAGGAACAATAGCCATCCATACCTTCTCAAGATCTGTCTATCATAAACCCACTGCAACCACCATTATTATTCCTTTCAACTCACTACTTTGAAAAGTGCATTTGCTTCCATAAATTTTTTTTTATCTTGTATTCAAAGATCCAATGTCATCTGCAATAGTTCTTTATCTTTTGAAAAGGAATGTGAGAAAATTTTGGATACTGCCATTTTGCATGGATCATGGATCCTTCCATAATTAAAAACTTAATAACTTGTTATGAATTGTCCAAAAATCAGTAGCCTCCAGCAAATTTTCCTCTTTGAGAATCTGCACTTCTGTGGATCTATCCTTTACCATCCTCCTCTTGCCTGTAAGCTCAAACAATTTTTCAAGAAGTTTGGATATCATCTGGCCATCAGTTCCAGCCCTTCTGTCATCAAATTAATTTTGGATGATAGAGACAAAAGTAACTCCGCTCAATCTTCCTGGAGTTTACCTCATCCCAATCTGAACATCTTCTGGTGCAAATTACTACATTGGAAGCACTTACCGCAGCATCAAGAGCCATTTATTATACCACAAAAGTGACGTCTGTAAAGGAAATTCTGAAACTTCACTGGCATCTTTAACATTGGAGGACATTTCTGCAGAACCTCTTTGGACTAACACCAAACAAATTTCTCCATTTGTTAATCACTTTTTGCTACGTTATTGGAAAAGTTTGGAAATTTTTCTCAGCTCCAAGAACTGCAATTCTGATCATCCTTTTATCATTCCATTAATATGGAATAAACAAAGACATCGCTCTTTCCACGTTTTAGCTACACACAGCAACCAAAAAAATGTTATTCGGCCACTGCTGGGGAAGCAGTGGCCGAATAACAATTTTTCGGTTGCTGTGTGTTGCTAAAACGTGGAAAGAGTGATGTCTCGGTTTATTCACTGACACCACATATTTGGAGGATTTTCATTAATATGGAAATCAATTTTGAAAAAGCAATTACGAATCTGGCAAATCACTACCGTAGTTATCATCCATCTGTCCTAAGGCTGATGAAGACTGAAGTTATCAGTCAAATGCTTCTTTATATTAAACTTTTTGTGTAACTTAAGCATGTTTTAAAGTTTTAATATTTATTGGTAGGTAGAGTTTGAGCCTACACCTGGGCAGGTATAAAGACTCACATCAATCCTAAACTTTAATAAAAATATGTTTTATAAAGGACATTTAGGACATGTTCACACCAGTTGGTGTGCTGATGGATTGCCACAGATTTTTCCTGATAATTTTTTTAGTGATGCAAAATCCAAAATCAAGTTATTTTTGGAGGTAGGCAATGAAATATTTAATTTAGTAATCCACTTTCCTTAAATCTTTAAACTATGAAAGAAAATGGCCTAGCATTAAGGGAAAAAAAAAAAAGAAAATTATGTAGATGATACATACAGTTATTGTTCTGTTTATAATGTATTGACACAGCGAACAACAAATAAAAAACTACCTTGAAAGTGTTTTCCATTGTTTAGTGAGTGCAGTTTTTGAGCAGAGTTTCATTTATTCATATGTATTTCTTATATAAACTTTTTTGCTAGGTTGGACCATTTCTGAAAGTCATATAGACGTTGAGCTTGTTATACTCCATAATTACCTGGTCGTACACCTGAGTCAGCGTGCTTCAGATTTGCAAGAATGGTCAGAAAATGCTTTTATGCTGATTGCTGCTGTTCTGAATAGAGGTTTGTAAACAGAAGCTAATTTTGAATATAACTGTGTACTTTTAACATGAGCATATTTACCTTCCACTTATGTGTAAATCGATTTTTAAATAAAAATTTCAATGCAATTTTTATTATTTTTCATGCTTGTCAAACACTGTCTTTTCAGCACATCTTTTGAAAAGAAAAACGTATTTATTGTATTACTATGTACATTGGCCTCCCTGTGAAAACCATATCTCTTCCTTTTGTGCTGGAGAGCCTGAACTTTATTGGTGCAAATGGATCTGCAAAGAGTTATTTTTTCATTTTGTTCAGTAGATAATGATTTTGATTTGACAGATTTTTTGAATCTACACAAATGCTCCATGGGATTACTGTCTGGTTACTGAAATGCCCAAGCAGGGGAAAGGTGTCCATGTTCCCGAAACCACTCCAAGACATTGTGGCATGGTGCATTGGCCTGCTTGAAGTATCCAGCACCACGTGGTAGATAGTGGCCTTGAACCTGATCAGGAGTTATGCTTAAATGTATTTGGGCATTCAATCATGGATCCATTTGAATCAATAGGCCTAAAGTCTCTCATGGAAATGTCACCCACACCATTGCTCTGTCTCTGCTAGGCTTGAGGTTTGAAACAATGAAAGACTTATACATGCCCTTCTCCAGTGATTGGAAGTAGCACACTACATCTACAGTAGTGTAGCAGTTAGCATTGCTACAAATAGAAAAATGTAGTTGTAGCAGTAGCACGCTACAAAATAAAGGTGCTTGTAGTGGAAAATTATGCTACAAATCACGCTTCTTAAAAAAATCAAATCATGTGACATTTCTGGATTTCCTGGAACATTATTGGCTGAAACAGGATGGTGAGTGTGCTCTGCCTACAGTCACATACCTGACTTGACTTACATTGGGAAATTTAGCCAAAATGTTTATCATAAAGTATTGTCTTTTCTACTATAGTACATCTTCCTTGATATTATATAAAGCATTATCTTCCTTGCTATTTACCATAATTTTTGGTCTAAGAGCCGCAGGTGAGAAATTTTGCAATCTTGGAAGCAAAAGTTGCCATAAGGGCCGCACCTGTGTTGAAGTCGTGGTGCTACTCAGAAAATTAAATTATCTTCCTTATTTTCATGAATTAACTCACACCCAACGTGATTATATGTATACTTCAAAGGCTAATTCTGCAACTCAGTGTCGATCTGCTTCATGCACTTATTTTTTCATAATGGCAAACATTTTTATTTTTACATTTTTTATTAATCATGCTAATGATGTTTTTTTGTTTGCCTTTATTAAATGCTCAAAACCATTTATGTAATCAATATAAATCGCAGTTAAATCTTAAGACTCCCGTTAGAATATCGCATTGCTCGTAAAACTGCACAATTGTCTAAATTCCATTCAATGTGTATGTCTGCTACAGGATGGTTCTCTGTTCACCGCAATAGAATCCGTCTTAGAAGTAATTAACTTATAAATTATCGCTTGTAATGCTTTCGATTAATGTTTTCTTTAATAATATGTTCCTTCGATGTTATGCTTTTTTTCTCATCTACAGATGTTTTTGTTAGAATGAAGTTGCTTTACGCTTCCTTTTACCAGCCCCCTTGCACGTGTTCGTGAATCGCTGGTCTCGCCGCCAACACTTCGAAACAGTGGTGCCGCTTTCTCTCTTTCAAGTGGTTTGACCTACTTTCATTTACTGCGCACTGAGCCTTCGCGTTGAGCTCCACTTTTATATGAATGGGAAAGCTCTCCCTTCTTTTTTCTTTTTGCGTCTGTGAAGATTTTATCTTCAGCCAGGTATTAAATTAATTACCCGTTGTTAACATCAGATGATGATGCTGCAGCGCTTATTAGTGAGAAAGCATTTCCAGCAGAAGCCTTCAACTTCCACTATCGTTAGTCAATAAAAAAAAAAAAAAAATTAAAGTCAAAGCAAAACTCAGGAGCACAGAGCCAAAAAACACCTGTACCGCATGCCAGATTAACTGCATTGTTCATGTTCTTAAGCTTTTGTTCAGGGAAGTGCCCATCAAACCGGTCTCCCCACCCCAGTGAAAATCAATGTTCCTTCCCTTGGTTGCATCACACCTTTCTGCATGATGCAGCCAACGAAAGAGATACCCTGGGCGCGCTATCCACAGAAGACTCGGACGTCACGCTACTCGTCTGTGTGCTTATGTCCCCATTCCACCCCCACGCAAAGGGCATTTGAGTCGGGCATTCCTGTCCTCTCCCACTTTCCCTCCTAAACCAACATCAGGACAGCGAAGTTATCGTTTAAATAGACGTGTCTAACGTATGAGTAGAAGGGGGGGGGGGGTGATCACAGTCGAGTTTGTGAAAAAAAAAAAAGACGGTGGTTTGAAAAAATTTACTAAGCATCTGCATGAAAAAAAAAAAAAGGGAGGGAAGAAACAGTTTTATCGAAAACAAATTTGGCATAAGAGCCGCTTCGACATAAGGGCCACACACCCGAAAAATTTCACTTTTAGTAACGTAAGAGCTGCAGCTCTTAGCCCAAAAATTATGGTATATAGAAATTTTCTCAGTCAGCCTGAGAAGACTTACCAGATTATTGAGCTGGTGATTGTGTTGATCACATTTGATAGCCAGATTCAGTTCTCTTAGTACAGAAAAGGAGAACTTGCAGATACCTTTTGATAGGGTTTTTATTTTAATTCTCTGGGCACATCAGGCAGCCTGGAATATAAGCCACTGAATGTGTCAAAATGTGTTACATATGATTATCAGAGCTGAAGCGCCAAAGACAAATTACTTTATTATATATCATGTGATTCTATCATAAAGTTCACATACCATTACGTGACGACAAGGTTCTTCAGGAAGACGCTTTGACATCTGTAAGTTCTGTTTTACATGTTCTATAAAGTGGATATAGTCTGCAGTGGTGCCTTAACTTATTCAATTAAAATATAAATTGGTTAAAAGTCCTAAAAATGTTACTCACTGAAGTGCGTGTTCAGTCCGACATCAGTAGTTATTTAGAGTTTCTTTGTCCAAAGTTGTATCTTGCTTCAATATGGTCAGTTGTTAGATTAGCTCGAGAGCCATTTCATCAAAAGTTGTACCCTACTTCGATTATGTCCAGTTGTTAGGGTTAACTCAGTTCTGGCTGTGTCGACATCATATTGAATGGGTAAAGGTTTCCAGATAATAATTAAAGATTCTTGAGTTAAGAGTTATTATTTACATACTACTTGAAGTTCCACATCATATTCGGTCATTAGGGCTATCTCGTCAATGCTGCGCTCTCGTTGAATTGCCAAAGAAATCTTCAAGTTAGGTCAGGTTCATAAAAAATTTAAAAAGTTTAAAAATTCCAGTTAAAATCATTATATACACTACCCCATACCGTCCACAGTCTCAATTGCCAGATGCACGTTTCACCTAGGCTCTACCCTGGCATTTTCAACAGGGACTTCACACGAGACTTTCAGATAGCAGACTTCGACAGAGGGTGTGAAGTCTCCGTTGAAAACGCCAGGGTAGGGCCTAGGTGAAATGTGCGTGCGGTGATTGAGACTGCGGATGGTATGGAGTAGTATATATAATGATTTTAACTGGAATTTTTAAAATTTTTTAAATTTTTTATGAACTTGACCTAACTTGAAGATTTCTTCGGCAATTCTACGAGAGTGCAGCATTGACGAGATAGCCTTAATGGCCAAGTACGACGTGGAACTTCAAGTGATATGTTAATGTAAATAGTAACTCTTGACTCAAAGAGTCTTTAATTATTATCTGGAAACCTTTACCCATTCAATATGATATCGACACAGCCAGAACTGAGTTAACCCTAACAACTGGACATAATCGAAGTAGTGTACAACTTTTGACGAAATGGCTCTCGAGCTAACCCTAACAACTGACCATATTGAAGTAAGATACAACTTTGGACAAAGAAACTCTCAATAACTACTGACGTCGGACTGAACACGCACTGCAGTGAGTAAAATTTTTAGGACTTTAAACCGATTTATATTTTAATTGAATAAGTTAATGCACCACCACAGACTGTATCCACTTTATAGAACGTGTAAAACAGAACTTACAGACATCAAAGCGTCTTTCTGAAAGACAAATTACTTGTGTAATTTACCTTGATATTTAGCTCTGGATGCCATGTGTAAGAATATAAAGATGATCAGAAAATGCATTTTTAACTTAATGCTAAATGGAAAAAAGGTAGCTACTTTTCTATCATTTTTGCTACTTTTTAGTAGTGAAAGTAGCTACTTTTCAGAAAAAGTAGTGTAGCTAGCTACTTAAAAAAAATAGTTGTAGCAAGCTTTTTTTGGATAATGTAGTTGGCAGTAGCTAGCAACTTTTAAAAAGTAGCTTTTCAATCACTGTTATTCTCATGCTGTTGTCTCCCAGTTCTAGCCCTCCCATCATCATAGTACCATTGAAAAAAAAAAAAAAATAATTTTCAAACAACATGACCCTTTTCCAACTATTTTAGTTAGGTCTACCTTTGGTGTTCCTGAGTCCACTGGAAACATTTTGTCTTGCTCATTGAAGATAGTAGTGGTGTACAGACAAATTGTCTGCTCATTATTGGCACATAGGTGCTGTGTTTTCCACCTTTCCCCATGTAGCCATCCTGTGGAAAACTTCGAAATAGCATGTCCATGGAGCAAGAATCAAACCCACATATCTCGATTTTCGTTTGAACATACTGCTGTTACACCACCTAGGACAGTGAAGTTCCAGGTAACTTTTGCTGAACAGATATAGCTTAGGAATCTCAATACCATTCAGATTTGTGCTAGTTGAAGCAATCCAATGCTTCCTTGCAGTGTTGACGACCTTTCCATAGGATGAAAAACAGTGGGAAACGAAGCGCCTTTGCACCGATAATGACATTTATATGTGCCTTCATGTAATTGTGTAGAATTTTTTTCACCAAGGAGGATTAATTTTCCATTGATTTCTGAGTCCAAATATTACAGTTCAAGATATTGAGCATTGAAAAATCATGCAGCTATGCACAATATTCGTATTTCAGATTTGTGTAATCAGATGCTGACAGATAAACACACATAGCGCCATGAATTGTTGGCTACCGAAGTGTAAGGTGAATGTTCTTGGCCAGTTATCGAGAGATCTGGGGTTCGATCCCAGCGATGTTCGGATAACAATTTTTCGGTTGCTGTGTGTTAATTAAAAGAAAATGTGGAAAGAGTGATGACTTTGTCAATTCACATTGTCTCCACGTATTTGGAAGATTTTCACTATCACTCTCACCCTTTGGATTTATTAGCTATAATTTAACAGCCTGTGCTGTTAAGCCCCACTAGATGAAGACGTCTCAGTTGCTGAGACCATCTCTGTGTAGTCAGATGCTGGCAGATAAGCACACATAGCGCCGTGAATTGTTTGCCACCGTAGCTTAATGCAAACGCACTCATCTAGTTATTGAGAGATCTGGGGTTCGATCCCAGTAGTGTCCAGATAAACATTTTTCGGTTGCTGTATGTTAATTAAAGCAAACATGGAAAGAGCGATGACTTTGTCTATTCGCAATATTCACGTATTCATGATGTTATAAAGGAAAAAAGGGGGAAACAAAATAATAAAAATAATATAATTAGTGTGAAGTGAAAATGAGAAGTTCAAAATTTGCCATTGCCAATGAAAATTGTTGAGTTGTAGTAATGTTGTTATTAAACAAAAAAAAGTTTTAAATAGGATTATTAACCTAATAATTAGATATGCTTGCTTGCTATTGTTTTCTGTTGTTGCATGTGTGTAATACATGGTCTGCTTATCTTGGTGCTTAATGTCCTATCAAGTGGCTCTGTACTAACTGTACTTCTTTTTCACTTTCTTCCTGTAGCATTTGAAGCTATTACAGGTAGCTCTGCAACCATTCATAGACCAATTGCAGAAGAAATTCTTTCTCTGCTGGATAGGATTTTTATTCATTCTGAAAGTAAATACACATATTTTTTTCTTTGAAATTATATGAGTGTAATTTTTTTATTGTTTTAATAGTGCATTTTAGAGAGGCTTATCAGTTATCACAATGAGAAATTAAACTCAATATTTCAAATTATATTTTGCAATGTGAACTTATCTGAAGGTTTGGTCGGTTCTTACAGAGTAATTTGAAGTATAGACAGAATGACAAAATGTACATTGTTTCATTGCTGCTTAAAATTATGATAAAATGGCTGTTTTTTCCTTTCCACTTCCAAAGTTCTGATGATGTTAATTCTTTGAATTATAGGTTTCATGCATTTCAAGAATTTCTTTTTTCTTCCACGCAGAGCAGTGATATGCCACTTCAGAAATGTCCACAAATAAACTTGCACACAAGATTGCCGTCTTGTATGCAAATATTACTCAGAAATTGCACATAAGAAAATGGACAGATGCAACATAGATTACTTAATCACAGTTTTCACAATTTCTTTGATGATACTGTAAATACATTTCTTGGTTGATATTGCAGTAGGTTTGTACTGCATCTGTTAAAAAATAAAATAAAAAAAAAAAAGACCTTTATTTCCAGTAGACAGTGTAGAAGAAATATTCTTCACATAATACATGGAAAACATCTGAATTATTAACACAGCGATCAGGCATCTCTGAGTTGCATGTATTTTATTACTGTTTCTCAGATAACATTATCATCACATCAGAAAACTTGAAAAATAGTGTAATGGTTAGCATGCTCAAACGGAAATCAGGAGATATGGTTCATTCCCATTCCAGGACGATGTAATTTTCAAGTTTTCTGATGTGATAACGTTATGTGAGAAACAGTAAAATGCACGCAACTCAGAGATGTCTGATTGCTGTGTCAATATTTCAGATGTTTTCCACGTATTATGTGAAGAATATTTCTTCCACACTATGTACATGAACAACTGGAGATTTACTTAACTACACCACGATGGAGTGGGATTTGCTTTAACTGGCAAAAATTAGAGATTATTCTGGTTCTTATCACTCAGATACTGGGGACTTCATCGTCCTGAGTGGTGTAATGGTTAGCATGCTCGAACAGAAATCGGGAGATGCGGTTTCAATTCCCGTTCCAGGACAATGTAACTTTCAAGTTTTCTGATGTGATGTTATGTGAGAAACAGTAAAATACATGAAACTCAGAGATGTCTGATTGCTATGTTAATGAAATTCACCTTTATTTCCTCTTGTTTTTGAAGAAAAGATTCAAAATGCTTATGTTCTAAGTGATTGCCTGAAAATTAGAAGCTTGTTTTTCTTTTATCTTTAAGTTGATTCTGTACAATTCCATTACAATATTGTCAGAAAAAAAGGCCATTTTCTGTATATGCTGTTTTGATATAAGTAAGGTAAACAGCTTATATTTTAATTTCACATTACTTTTACATGACATCCATAGGCTTTATTATCTGGTTATAAAGAGAGCTCAGATAAAACAAATGACAACTCAAAATTAAATCAATTAAAATTAATTAAATATTATTAATATTAAATAATACCTTACAAGTAATGAACTATTACAGTTTATGCATAATTTTTGCATTTATTTCTTTTGAGCAGTTCCTGTTCATTTGATTCATAAACACATTGAGTTAATTCTGAATTTCAGTTGGTTACAAAATTTTGTTATGTTAACTACATTTCTTTATTTCTAATTATATTATTGTATTAGCTATTTTTTATAGGAGGGAATTGCCATCATCATCATTGTGAATCATTATCAATCCATTGCTGGATGAAGATCTTCCCAAGTTTCTTCCGTAACTGTGTGTCTTGAGCCTGTCTCCTCCAGGTTACTCCGGCATGCTTTCAAATTTCATCCATCCATTTTCCATGTGGTCTACTTCAGAGTCCTTTTTCTGTCCCTTGGAATCAAGATTTTGGTTGTCCATCCCTGGTCTATTCTTCTGGCAACATGTCCAGCCCATTGCCATTTCAGGGATTTTACTCTGATCATGCCACTTTCTCGTGGTGCATCCTGTTCCCACAAAAGGGGCTCTGATGACCACTACATAGTGGTATAACTATACCACCGGGATTAGAGGAAGTGCTAACCTACACTCACCAACCTGCTTCGTCAGCGTGGTGAGTTACGGCTAGGGCAGTAAAAAAAAAAAAAAAGGCACGAATTTCCGCGAATTTTAGGGGTTTTTCTGTAATTTTGCAAATATTAAATGTATCCGCGAATTTCAGATTTTTGGCCTAATTTCTATTATAATTTTTTGATTACTGTATTTTTCATAATTAAATAATTTTAATACTGCCTTCGTTAGAATTTACGCGAAAAATATACCGCAAAATATTCCTACTCGAAAGTCCAAACCAGAGCTTTAAACCTTGAATTACCTATCAAGATTGTTTGTTATGGAGATGATCTTTTCAAACAAGCTTGACAGGTAATTCAAGGTCATATGCACTCTGCTGAAGAGTGCACACGTGGTCTTTCGTGGTCACCCCCGCTTCTGTTGAATGACTTTTGCGACTTGCCAGACTAGTAAACCATAAGCCGGATGTAGTCAGTTGTGTTATAGTAATTTTAGCTGGGAAAGCAGCTCGCAGAAATAAGTGTTTCGCAGACGCTTAGCTGAAAAAATTTGTGCTTTCGTGTGAGTAGTTTGTGAAGTTTCTAAATATTGTTTTTTAATTTTGAGAATGAGTCACATGTGTAAAATGAGTGCATCTGAATGATGCAAGAAGTACAACAAGGGAACGTTTCATGTGAACAAAAATCTATTGTTCTATTCGTGTTGCAACATACCAATGGATTTTTCAAGAAAGGACAGTTGTGAAAAGCATTTAGTAAGCAAGCTACATAAAAAAAAAGGTGTGTCTGATCAGCCAACTGAAAATAATGCAGAAATGTAATGAATTAATTGAGAAAACAACTGCACAAGAACAGCATCGTTTAATGGAACTTTTGAAGGTTTGCTAGACTTTGGAATACGAAAGCTACATAAGGTTGCCATCCATTGTCTGTCAGTATCCACAAACAGTGTCGATGCTGAATGATCCTTTTCTAAATTTAAAAATGTGTTACAGGACAACAGAGAAAACATTAAAGAAGAAAATCTGTGTATGTACACAATATAATGTATTGAAAATCTCGTGTAGCGGCGTTGATAACATTACCAGAATTTGAATGGTTTATAAATGCAAGTGTCAGTTTTAAAAACTTATAAAGTTATAATGCTTACTTAGTTACGTACTAGTCATTTGCATTACTGCTTTGTAACTTGGTAGACTTTTTGGAAATGTTAGTGTAATATCATCGGCAGCGAACTTTTTGCGAAATTTCATAATTTACCCCATGACTGCCCCCGAATTTTGCCTTTTTTTCCCCGCGATAAAATTACTGCTCTAATTATGGCCAACTCTAGCCAAGGTGATTTCAAAACTGAAAATGAGAGGGAATGTGCATATTCATTTTTTTTTTAAATTTTTATCTTTTTCAAATTCATCATTATCTCCAACTTTAGCTGCATCATACATGTGCTAGTTTGCTGCCATATCTTAATTAAATCTAAGTATTTTTATGAGCTGCAAAGTCACATCAGTGTGATGGAATTACTCTTCATTGATATAATTTTCTTGATATTTTTATCATATTTATTCAGGTGGAGCTATTGATTTTTGATGAAATCAACCTAGAAATAGCTGAGTATAGTGGATAAACAAGTTTTTTAATACATTTGTCTACACAGTTGATGTAGAAAACCATCTTTATTCCTCATGAATAGCATGCTTCAAACAAAAAGTTTAAATGCCTTAAAGGAGTAAAATTGGAAATTTTTTTCTCTGTTACCCCTTTGAATATGCTCCACACACACACACACACACCTACCTACCTGCCTTCCATCCAACCAACCAACCTATCTACCTACCAACCAACCAACCAACCTACCTATCTACCTACCAACCAACCACACAGAGTCGCAATGTAACCTATATTATCGACATTATTGTTTGGGATGTGTTTGTAATAAAACTCTCCTGAGTTCGTCCTAAAGCTTTGAGTGGTGTTTAAAAGTCATTTCCCCACATCATGTTTTCATTAAGAAGAAAAGGTTCGTTTAGTAAGCATATCGCATTCACGCTACAAACCTGGTTTATGCTGTTTCATGTGCACACATTCAATGACCAAAGCAGCTGTGGTACAAGCGCTCCCCAGATGGCGCTGCAGGTCATGTACTTATTTTCTTGTGGTTTCAAACGTAACAGCGGAACTCTCAGTGCGTGCTAGTCAAAATGAGCACCGCTTGAGTCCCACAAAGCATTGCAATTCAACGTTACGATTTGAGTTGCTGTTATATATATTTTTAATGTATTTCCAATAAGACTTGTTTAAGTTTGTCCGCTAAACTTAATTCCCTTGTGCAATATTTTTGTGAAAAGGATAAGGTTTGTTGCTTCCTGCAGTAAACAAAACAGCAAGTAATATTTGCGCTGCAGAAGTGCTATTTTACCAGTGGACATCCCAAGTTGTTAAAGCATTTATAATTCAAAGCTCTCTAGATGGCGCTCAAGTTCATGTTTTTATTTCCTCGTGGTTTCAATGCAGAGGTTTGAATTCCCAAGGTGTGCATGCTTAAAAAAACACCACTGCTCATACTTGTTTGCATTTGGAATAGTGTGGAGTCATAAACACAATTGAACGTTTTGCTACGAGCTACTTTTTCTTTCTTTTCGTTACTGTACGAATTGGTGTGTTTAGGAGCACAGATTTAAATATACAATTTGAATTTTGACATCCATTTATTTTGATGATGTACTAAGTGTCACATTTTCTGTCAGAGTTTTTGCAGATTCTGTAAAGCCGGTTAAGGAAAGTAAGCCTCATGCTGTATCTAAAACTTATATAAAAAAAAATACCAAAAATTCATTCATTCCTAGAATTTGCACGGGAAATTCCAATTTTTCTTACGATGGAGTGTATGTAAAGATCTTTACCATAAGTTATTAGACGACAGCTAAATAAAAGAAATGCTTTCATATGTTCAAAATCAATACACGAATTTTGCAACTCGGGATACATAATAAATTTTTTGTGTGTTTTTCCCATAACAGTGCACACCCAACCTAAATGGGCATGCTACACCACTGATCCATGCATCCGTCTGTCCATCCGTCCGTATGTCCAACCACCCACCCATCCATCCACCCACCCATCTATTACTAAGCACTAAGCAGGTCTCTGAGATTCAAAGGTTAACTTTTCAAAGAAAGATAATCTGTTACTTATGGTGTTAAACTTTACTTATTGCTGATGTGTTAAACATTTCCATTTGTAAAGATCTTAGCACACAACTTGAGCTTCACTGGCATTCATCGTATGTCTCACACAAGACCTTTTGTACTTACTTCATGCTTATTTTTTTTTTCATGCAGACATTCCTGAAGCTGGTCTTCCCATGATTTTTGGATTTTTTCTACCTTGTTTTCTCTACCACTTGGGTTGAATAAATTGTCTTAGCATCTTGCCACTTTTCCTTTCAACATGGCTAAACCACCTCAAAATACCGTATTTACTCGATCCTAACACGCACCTTTCCCCTCCAAAATCGAACCTGTTTATCCGGGTGCACATCAAAATCGGTGACAAGCACCTACATTGGGAGTCTCTCAAATGCCTGACTGTCTAGGATGTCATTGTTGTGGTGCGCCAGCAGATGGAATTCCCTCTGAGTGTCTGAATGTTGCTATGGCCATCGACAATCTCCAGCTTTTCCTATTCTTCTACATTTGTTGAGAAGCTTCAACGGAAGATATAAAATACAGACAGTCGCTTGCCTCATAGTATTATTCTCTGAAAGAAACACTGCATTTTGTTACTTGAACGTGGAGTATATTGTCCAAAGACGTGTTTTAAATTGCAGCATTATCTAGCAAAGTTTAAACTGCAGGTGGTTGCCTATGCAGAGAAAAATGGCAATCACACTTGTTTTAGGGAGTATGGAGTTTCAGAAGTGAATGTATGGCTTTGGAGGAAGCAAAAGGAAAAGCTGAATCCTCCAAAACAAGAAAGACGTTCTTGGGACCTAAGACAGGTAGATTTCCATAGATTGATGATTGTCTTGATAATTTCATGAAGCAACAGCGTGCATCAGATTTTCCTGTTACTGTAGAAATTCTTCAGGCAAAAGCATGAGAAATTTATCGTTAACATAGATCCAGTGTAAGGTTCACTGCTTCAAGAGGACGGATTTGCCATTTTATGAAAAGAAAAGGATTTTCTCTGAGGCAGTGTACTTCAATATGTCAGAGAATGCCATCTGTCTTTGAAGAAAAGCTATACAGTTTTCTCAAGTATGTCATATGAGTAAGAAAGCAAGGGCACCATGTTTTTAGCCAGATTGGGAATGCTGACCAACACCATTGTATTTTCATCAAATTACATTCTAGAAAGTATTGGTGCAAAGCAAGTTAAAGTGCTAACAACAGGAAACGAGAAGCTTTGAATGACGGTCATGCTTTCCATTACTGCCGAGGGGAACAAGCTATCACCATATGTTATTTTCAAGAGAAAAACATTTCCAAATAAAGATACTTTTCCTCAGAAAATTCATGTCAGAGTTCAAGAAAATGGCTGGACGACCGAAGAACTGGTAAAGAACTGGCTTCAAAAAGTGTGGTTTTGACAACCAGGTGCTGGGCGACTGCGGTCCATGCTTGTATTGGATTCATTTAAGCATGTAACCAACTTGGTGAAAACCAGGATTGTTGAAAACAGAACTGATCTAGTTGCTGCACCTGGAGGAATGACTTCCCAACTTCAGCCCCTTGATGTCTGCATAAATAGGCCTTTTAAAACAGCAATTTGATCACGCTATAATGCGTGGCTTACGTCGGAAGAGACAGAATTGATAAAAACTAGATGTGCTAACAAACCTTCACTCTCTGTAGCAGAACAGTGGATTGTAGCTGTCTGGGAGTTCATTCCTAATGACTTAGTTAAGTGGTCTTTTCTGAAGTGTGGCATTTCCAATTTCACGGATTGCACTGAAGACGACGCTATCTTCGAACAATCCAGCAGTGAAACCACAGCAGACAGCAGCAATGAAGATTCGTGCAGTGAAAAATCTGAGGATGTAGATGGAGAGATGTCTGTGAGCAATGCATAATTTGGAATGGTGTGGAATTTAAAGAAATTCAAGAATTGCCATATTTCGTAGTTTCATAAGTTTGTATTTCTTTCAAGTTTTCTTTAAAGATCCAGACTCACGGTCGCCACTGGCGATAAACTTCATCGTCATGGCGACTAAAAATGTTTGATTAAATCACCAATTCTGGCGACACGTACGGGAAAAACATTTATTTTATTTAACTTGTATTGCACAGAATTTTTTTTTAACTTGTACGGAACTCACACGTTTTTGAAAATTTTTACTTCAAATATACGGAAATCGCATGAAATGGCACAAAATTTCAGTTGTACGGAAGTCGGCCATCACCTTTTTCATTCTGCTTGAACAGCAGAAAAGAAGAAAAAAAAAAGTTTATAAAAAAGGTGAGGTGGTCGATTTTTGATCACAAAGAATGCGCCAAGGCTGATGGGTCATCGTAGGGGAACGAGGTTCGCAAGGTTGCGGTGGGGATTAAAGCCGGTGTTGGACAGCTCAACTGTCTGCGTTGGAAAAATCCAACTGGGAGAAATTTTTATTTAAAAAAATTCTCCAATTTTTTAAATAACTGAATGCAAATTTTACAGTAACCAAAACACGTCAAAATAAACTCCCATGTGAAATTTCGTCTAAATCTGATGAAAACTTTAGAAATTAGGCATTTTCTTTTTATTATTTTTAATGAATGTTTGCTGAAAGCCTGCATAGTCCATAGGAAAATTTTAAAATCCGGAATCGGCATAGTCCGGATCTACGGACGATTCCAGATTTTCGAGGTTGTACTGTAATAATATTTCCTTACCTGCGAACTACTACGGAATGTCCGTAGCTTCTACAGATTTAGTTGGCTGACTACAAACCTCGCTGTCGAAACTACGGATTCTACGAATTTTAATTTTCTTAAAAATTTTATTGTTTTATGATATGCATGAGATTCTTAAGCGAACTCGCGGAATTCCGCGTTTTTTTTGTCATCATTTATATCGTTTTCAGGATCATTGTGTAAAACTAAAGACAATTTGCAGGTGGGTGGGTGGGAAGAGTTCCGTCTGGAGACGGTATTTCATGTCTCAAATCTTTCGAAAACGGTAGTTGAATGGAGTGAAAAAGTTATGGTAATTGTAATTTTTTTCTCCCGATGTTGTCTTAGGGTAAAGTTTTATCGTTAAATATGATTTTATTGCATAAAAGTATTTCAGCTTGAAACTGTAGGCAACAATGTACGAAAACGGAGGTTAGACATCGCAAAAATTTCCCTGTAATTCAGGCATCAAATTCTTCCGCGAAATCGAGGAATTCCGCCTTTTTCAATATTATTTTGGTCATTCACGAGACCAGTGAACACAAGGAAGGGGGACGGGGTGACGGGATGTTCGTCGGAGGACGGAATTCCATTTTTACGAAAATTCCGAAACTGGAAGGTCGACAGAGTTGATTTTTTCCGCAATCGTAATTCTGTTTTTCTAGCGACGTTGCCTCTGCCCAGTATTATTGTTAAGTAATATTTAACTGCATAAATATTTGTATTTCAGCTGGAAAATGGTGGGAAAATTTCCCAAACCGGAAATTGGACAGTGCAAAGATTTATCCTGTAAGCGCACTCCCCTCCCCGCACGATGTTCCCACTCAGTCGTAGATCATTCCGAACAATTGTGTCTTTGAAGTGCTTGGGCTTCTCCAATGTCCGTTGTCTTCACTAAATCACTTGTGCCACACAAAAGCATGTGCATGTTTTCTTCCCCTTATGCCTCACTTAACACGAAAATATTCGGTAGGTGTTTTATTTAATTTCACCAGAAATTTCACATTTATCTGTTGCTTGGTTCTTGAACTTAGCATTTCACTGACGTGCGGCAATCAATTTGTCTACTTTAGTGGACACATGTCACTGAACTAATGTAGAGAGTGAGGTGAACTTCGCATTTCCAGCTATGGACAATTCAAAATGAATGGCCTCTGATTCATTTTCAACCTGCACTGCCTGTTTCATTTACCATAAGCCTTGTCTCATTGTTTCATAGCCGTACCTTGTATATTTTAACATTTTATAAATGGGTAAAAATTTTGACATCAGAAGAATGTAATTTTTTGACATAGCTATCTATGCATGTCAAAAAATTTTAAACAAATGAGAGAAAAGCATAAGGTATGAGAGGTGATCAAAAAGCATGGAGACTGCGTGCTTAACTGTTGAATGCAGCAGTAGAGCAGAATGCCGTGTGGCAAGCTGTGACTCTGGAACCTACTGCACATGTTTCTGCTGAAAAAATGCTGTCGGCACAGTGCCTTGTGTGCTGTGGCCAGTTGTTTAGAGTGTAGTCTGATCGGCGTGCCATGTTAACGATGTCTGGTGAGCGCTTTATTGGGTCTTGGTGAGCTGAAGGTCTTCCACTGTGAGGACTGAATCTTTTTTTCTGGGTCACATCCATAAACCCAAGTTTCATCGCCAGTAACAATCTTTAACATAGTTGTCGTCATTTTTGGCCAATTCCAAGAATTCAAAGGCTGCAAAGAGTTGACTTTCCTTTGCTCATCTGAGAGGACTTTCCAAACAAAATTTGCAGAGAAACATCTCATCCCCAAAATCATTAGTGAGCATTTACCTGTACTGATCCAAAAGTAAGGCCTAAGTCATCAGCAAGTTTTTTTATGGTAATTTTGTTATTTTCCCTCACCGCTGACAAACTTCTTGGTCAGTTCTTTCATTCCTGCTTGTTAGGGCCTTCCACAGTGTTGACCACTTTGGACACTTTCACGGCCATTTTTGAAATATTTGTACCAGTCATACACTCACGAACAACTCATGCAGTCTTCACCATAAACTTCTAGTAACTTGCCATTTAAGTTTCTTTGCAAGAATCCCCAAGTTTTTGACAGAATTTGATGCAAATGCAATTGCTCAACTGCCTCAGACATTGCTAACGCAACACACCGATTTGACTAGACTCCAAATAACTGGCCACAGCGTACAAAAGGTGCTGTGCTGACAGCATTCTCTCAGCAGGCACATGCGCAGTAGGTTCCAAGGGTATTCTGCCACGTGGTATTCTGCTCCACTGCTCCATTTAATTTTTGATCACCCCTTGTATAACATTAAACACATATGCATGCACAAACAAATGGTACTGTGTGTTTGTTTTACATGTTTCTATTTATTTTGGATGTTACAACATTTGTGAATTTATCCTGTGTAGCAGTGATCTCAAACTCAGATCCTTGGAAGGGCCACTTTCCAGTTTTGCAGGAACTTAGGGGGCTGCATGAATATTAATAAATTTCTTATGAATAAATATCAACTTTACAAAACTACACCAATGGCTTGACACTTGAGTGGAATATCTTTTCTAATTATTGGTAAATGGTAAAAACAAATGCTTCATCAATTACTAAAAACAAACACTTTATCTAATTTGCATTTTTGAACTTCACTTTTAGTTGGTAAAGTTCGATGAACACTTACCGCACGTGGGGCTTGGCTTTCAATTCTTATTTCCGTTATGTGGATGCGGCATGGGGGTTTTTCATTTGGTCACGGGTCCACTTCTTTTTTTTTCCGTTGGTATTTATTTGGCCTCGTCACTAAATGAGTTTTTTTCCTTTGCTGCATCCTCATTTACTTTAATAATTTTTTATAACCCTAGTACTTTCGATAATACTCCATTACCGTCATCGGGGGACGTTTTGCTCCGACTAGCACGGACCGTGTCAGCTGGGCATTTCGGTGGTTCTCGCGGGCTGCTTCTGTCATCGGCTATCGCTTCTTCTTGGGCGTTGTGGCGCCATCTCTTGTTGGTCACTGATCTCATTTTTCGAACTTTTTCATTTTTTTGCTCAATTTTAATTAAATTTCTCCAGCTGTTTCTCAAAATATCAGGGTCATTATGGTTGCAAACTTTTGCCCTTTTTTTTTTCAATCATTACCGACTCTGCTATTCTGAGGTGTTTTTCGGATTTACAGCTTTTTAATGATTTTTATATTTTCGAATTTAGGATATTTTTGGTTATCCAGACAGTATTGAATAAGTGCTGTTTTTTCTTCTTCTTTTTCTGCCAATTTTTTACGTGTTGTTTTAATCTGTGTTTAAGCTTATTTTTGGTACTTCCTATATAAGCCATTGGAGGATTTTCAGTAATAGGAATTGAGTAAATACCTGCTTTTTCTAACATTTTTATTTTTTCATTATTTTTTATTACCATATTTTTGATGGTATTTACTTTTCCTCCAATTTGAATGTTATGCTTTTTACAAATATTATTAATTTCATTGGTAGTACCTTTAATGTAAGGAAAACCATTTAAATATTTGACTTCTTTTTTATTTACTACAGCATTATTTTTTATTTTCTTTATTACTTCTGTGTTCCATTTTTTTATTAAATGGTTAGGATAACCAAAGCTACCTGCAATTTTTTTTATGAATTTGATTTCTTCATTGCTGAACTGACTATTTTCAGAATGCGTATATGCTCTTTTTATTAAGGTTTTATACAATATCGGAAGTAAATTGAAACTTTTATCTAAGTTATTTTCATTTAAATCTTAAAACAATCACATTTTACCAACTGAACACAGTACACGGTACAGAAAATATTACATGTAATATTTTCTGTACAAAAATATTGCATGCTCTGACCAGAAACTTGGACTCGCTTTTCTGTCATTAAGGTAACAATATTTGGAATAATGTCCTTTGAACATGCCACTTTTAAAAGTAAGCATAAGTGACTGTCACTTAACCTATTCTTTTTCAAGACATTTTACTTGGTTCATTTTTGAGAACAACTCTTCACATGAGTATGCTGTTCCAAACATAGACAGAACCCATGCACCAAGGTTATGAATGTTTACATACTTGTTAAAGATCCAGACTCACGGTCGCCAAGTCGCCACTGGCGATAAACTTCATCGTCGTGGCGACTAAAAGTGTTTGATTAAATCGCCAATTCTGGCGACCTGTGCGGGGAAAACATTTATTTTATTTAACTTGTATTGTACAGAAATTTTTCGTAACTTGTATTGTACAGAAATTTTTCGTAACTTGTACGGAACTCGCACGTTTTTGAAAAATTTTACTCCAAATGTAGGGAAATCGTACGAAATGACACAAAATTTGAGTTTTGCGGAAGTCAGCCATCACCGTTTTCATTCTGCTCGAACAGCAGAAAAGAAGAAAAAAAGTTAATGAAAAAAGGCGAGGGCGTCGGATTTTGATCACAAAGAATGCGCCAAGGCTGATGGTTCATCGTAGGGGAACGAGGTTGCGGTGGGGATGAAAGCCGGTGGTGGACAGCTCAACTGTCTGCGTCAGAAAAGTCCAACTGGGAGAAATTTTTATTTAAAAAAAATTCTCCAATTTTTTAAATAACTGAATGCAAATTTAACAGTAACCAAGACACGTCAAAATAAACTCCTATGTGAAATTTTGTTAAAATCCGATGAAAACTTTAGAAATTAGGCATTTTCTTTTTATCATTTTTAATGAATGTTTCCTGAAAGCCTGCATATTCAATAGGAAAATTCTAAAATTCGGAATCGGCATAATCTGGATATCCGGATTTTCGAGGTTGTACTGTAATAATATTTCCATACCTGTGAACTACTACGGAATGTCCGTAGTTTCTACGGATTTAATTGGCTGACTACGGACCTCGCCGTCGAAACTACGGATTCTACGAATTTTCATTTTTATTTTTTATTTTATGATATGCATGAGATTCTTAAGCGGACTCGCGGAATTCCACGTTTTTTTTTTTTGTCATCATTTAGATCGTTTTCAGGATCAGCATAAAACTGAAGACAATTTGCGGGCGGGTGGGGTGAGTTCCGCCTGGAGACGGTATTTCGTGTGTCAAAACTTTCGAAAACGGTAGTTCAATGGAGTTACAGTAACCGTAAATTTTTTTTCTCCCGACGTTGCATTAGTGTAAAGTTTTGTTAAATATGATTTTATTGCATAAAAGTATTTCAGCTTGAAACTGTAGGCAACAATGTGCGAAAACAGAGGTTAGACGTCGCAAAAATTTCCCCGTAATATCAGACATCAGGTTCTTCCGCGAAATCGAGGAACTCCGCCTTTTCGTTATTATTTTGGTCATTCGCAAGATCAATGAACCAGTGAACACAATTGGGGGGAGGGGGGGACAGGGGATGTTCGTCGGAGGACGGAATTCCATCTTTACGAAAATTTCGAAAACGGAAGGTCGACGGAGTTAAGATTTTTTCCGCAATCGTAATTCTTTTTTTCTCACGATGTTGCCTCTGCTCAGTATTATAGTTAAGTAATATTTAACTGCATAAATATTTGTATTTCAGCTTGAAAATAGCGGGAAAAGTTCCAAAACCGGAAGTCGGATGGTGCAAAGATTTCTCCCGTAAGCACACTCCCCTCCCCGCGCGTTGTTCCCACTCTCCTGCATTGTTTTATTACTTCAGTTTCAACTTTTGAGAATACTATAACTGAATTATGCAAAATAAAACATACTGATATTATACTAAGCAATTTTATAAAAATAATTTAGTATGAATTATACAATTTGATTTTTTTTTTCAAAGCTTGGCCACTGAGGTTTTTTTTATGGCCACTAACAATTTTGGTCTTGGTGGCCAATGTCTACTAGCAAAATTTGTAAGTCTGGATCTTTAATACTTGTCCTTTGAAACTGACTGGTAAAACTCTGTTAGATTTCATTAATTAATTCATACACTCCACGTGGATCAGAAACACCAAGCAGAAGTCATCGCTCTTTCCACGTTAATAAGTGAGTCACTGAAAAATTCTCATCGACCGCCACCGGGAATCGAACCCGGGGTCTTCCAGTTACGCACAGGACATACTACCGCTGCACCACAATGGCCTCTAATTCTCCAGACTCACGTGAGATTAACTGCCAAACCACGTGACAGGTTGCTTCATGGAGCCCCAGATAATGTTGGAGATTCACCAAAGATGGAAAGCAGCAACTGAACAAATAACTAGGAGGTAGGAGGTGAATAAGTAAATTAATTCATACACTCGACGTGGAGCAGAAACACCAATCAGAAGTCATCACTCTTTCCACGTTAATATAATTTTTCTCTGACTCACTTATTAACGTGGAAAGAGTGATGACTTCCGTTTAGTGTTTCTGATCCACGTCGAGTGTATGAATTAATTACTTATTCACCTCCTAGTTATTTGTTCAGTTACTGCTTTCCATCTTTGGTGAATCCATGCAGGGCTCCATGCAGAGCTCCATGAAGCAACCTGCCATGTGGTTTGGCAGTTAATCTCATGTGAGTCTGGATAATTCGGGGCCACTGGTGCAGTGGTAGCATGTCTGGCGCGTAACTGGAAGACCCTAGGTTTGATTCCCGGTGGCTGCTGATGAGAATTTTTCCATGACTCATTAACGTGGAAAGAGCGATGACTTCTGTTTGGTGTTTCTGATCCACGTCAAGTGTATGGGTTAATTACTTATTTACTTCTTAGTTATTTGTTCAGTTGCTGCTTTCCATCTTTGGTGAATCCCCAGCATTGTGCAGGACTCCATGAAGCAACCTTCCGTGTGGTTTGGCAGTTAATCTCGTGTGAATTTGGAGAATTCGAGGCTGCTGTGGTGAAGTGGTAGTATGTCCTGTGCGTAACTGGAAGACCCTGGGTTCGATTCCCAGTGGCGGCCGATGATAATTTTTCCATGACTCACTTATTAACATGGAAAGAACGATGTCTTCTAATTGGTGTATGTTAGATTTCAGCTGCTGAATTTTTCTTTTAGGAAAGAATACACTGAAAGTCTACTAATTCAAGCTGAAATTCTTCAGGTGCGTTTTCAGCATTATAGGAAAATGGAGACTTGAATATACCTTGTATTTAGAAAATATTTTCCATGTGTTTGAAACATTCAAACCACCTGCTGAAATCCTCTTTCAACATAGCTAATTTTGTAGAAAATTCACCAAAGTTGATTTTTTCTTGTGTACGAAGCAACCGATGCAGCCGGACGAAACTAGCCACTAGCTGAGCTGGAGGGCGCTTTTCAAGGTTGAACAGTGTTTCCAGCATTTGATTTCAATTCTGCACAAATAATATTCCCTTTTCAGATGATGTCCCTTCCATACAGTGACACGCCAGCCAGCAATCTTGGATTTGGGATTTGTAGACAGTACGTCAGAGGAAGACATCTGTATCGTTTTGACGTAACAATATGCATGCTTAATTCAGTTATATTCTTTGTAAATAAACTTGGTACTTGTAAAGAGGATGACTTTGCTTAGCATTGCTATGTTTATATTATATTTAATATATTATAATATACTGTACTTGAAAAAAGGATGATTTATTTTTATTTTGTAATCATTTATGTGGGCCGAAAAACAGTTGGAGCCGGGCTGCAAGTTTGAGACCACTGCTGTAGTATAGTGTGCAGGGCTTGACAAATCCCGGGTGCCAGGTCACCCAGGTGCCTAAAATTCGGGCCGTGGCGCCTAATTTTCTTCTTACTTGAGATTTCGTAATTTGCAGTAAATACCATAATTTCTGTTGTATAATCCATAGATTATCTATTAAAAAGTTATAAATTTAGGTACTGCGGACACTGGTAAAGAAAGAAAGAAAGAAAAAAAAAAGCGGTGCAGCATTTAAAAAAGTCCGTGAGGTAATTGTCAGGAGAGTTGGTGTTACTGGGAAAGTACCGAAAATGAGGTAACAGAAAAAATGTAATGTAACAGCGAGATAGAAGACCGCAAAGAAATTGTAAGAATATATGTGCATATATTTTTTTACTTAGAAGCATTTTGACAGAAAATATGATGCAAGGAAGGCGTAGCTATTTGCAGGTATGGAAGCCTACGTGATGTGAAAATCTGTAACTCTCATGAATCTTGCAGAGCTATTATTCCATAGAATGTAACGATTCTGCAATCACATTGGCCAATACTGTTTACTTAATTTCCTTCATTAAATCAGTGAAATGCTAATCACATTGCCTAGTTTTGGTGCGCTAATTGAATTAGTTATGGATTTTTTTTTCTTTTGGTATTCAGTTGAAATGTATTCGGCAACAGCTAGCGATTTTAGTTCTTTATTTACTTAAAAGTAACATAAAAGTACTTCAAAATGACAGCTACTTTTTCAATAATACAATCATTTCTTTCTTACATCTTTGGATTTCTGAGTCGGTCTTGTGAATTGCCATTTTCTATCGGAAATTATGATTCATGATTAAGATGATAGGTGCGGATTATAAGACTGTCATACATGCCAATTACTACGGAATATCCATGGTTTCTACGGATTTAGTTGTCTGACTACGGAACTCACTCTCGAAACTACGGATTCTACGGATTTTCATTTTGTTTAAAAAAAAAATATTTTGCCATTACTTTATGATATACATAAAATTCTTATGCAGTTCGCATAATTCTCCAGTTTTTTTTTTTTTTTATCATTTAGATTGTTCTCAAGATTTATGCAAAACTGAAGAGAATTTGGGGGTGGGTCATTTTTCATCTGGCGACTATTTCGTGTTCCAAATTTTCAAAAACAGCAGTTAAATGGAGTAAAAAGAATTTGCCCTAATCGCAATTTTTTTCTCCCGATGTTGCGTATGGCATATATGTTCGTATTTCAGCTTGAAACTGTAGGCAAGAATTTTTGGAAACGAAAGTTAGACGCCGCAGAAATTTCTTCCTAATCTTCAGGCATGAGATTCTTCCGCCAAATTGTGAAAATCCGCCCTTTTCATTATTTGGCCCACACAGGAGATTGATGCATAAGTAAACATAATTGGAGGGGGGGGGGTAGAGGTTCGTCGGAGGACGGAATTCCATCTCCACGAAACTTTCGAGAATGGAAAGTCAACTGAGTTCAGATTTTTTCCGTAATCGTAATTTCTTTTTACTCGCAATGTTGCCTCTGTTCAGTATTTTTAAGTGTCATTTTACTGCATAAATTGTTGTATTTCAGCTTGAAAATAGGAGAAAAAATTCCAAAACTGGAAGTATTTCTGTAGTCGCTTGCCCCCCCCCCCTTACCCCGCCCTCACGATGTTCCCACTCTCCAGCGCTCTTAAATATCGCCCACTCCATAAGTTTCTGCACTTAATCTTGATAAGGGAAGAAGGAAATTCCCGAAAATGGAAGTGACTAATTTGGAAAATTTTTAAAAAGTGATGCATGGTGTTCAAAAGTATTAATATTCCCAAAGTTACACCATTTATCTAAAATAATTGAAGCTTTGACATCATGTGCTCATGGTTGGCTGATAGTTATTATCAGAGGGCATAAGAAACTAGAAAAGAAAGAAAAGCGACAATGAAGAAGTAGGCAGAGAATGATATCAGCAGAAAGAAAAAATAAGTTGCAGAGTTAAAAGACAAACTGACAATAGTCCGCATTCTTGCTGTCTGTTTTGATTTTTCACCAGTTAAAACATTAAGCTTCCCCCTCACCCCCCTTTGGTCTTATCAATTTTAGAGGCAGTATGATCATATGGTAAGTGGAGGTTCTTGCACTGCACGTTTACTTGCTTGGATTTCCTCTCTGTCAAGCATTGTGGAATTCTGAGCGCACGTTACTGATTTTTACTGGTGGAAGTTTCAAACTCAGATCTCGCAATCATGCCCTTGCCAGCGAGTCAACTTTGTGTTTCGCCATGTTAAGTTTGTTTCATTAGAATCCTTGTTTGTTGTAACCTTTTGTTGGGGCGCATTTTGTTTTTTACAGAGATGGATCATTTTGTAAAATAGTCTTTGTATTTCACGCAGTACCAGTGATTAGTAACAAGACTATTGCCGATGTTGGCAGGTATGGACTATTTTTTTTTTCTTTTTTTGAAATATCATGGTCTGAAACATGCTGCTGCGGATTATGCGAAGGAAAAAAAAATTGTTTTTCTCTTTGGATCATAGGCCCTTGTGGATCTCGCGAAAGAAATTTTTTTCTGAATTTTATGCCTACAGATTATACAAAGAAAAAAATATGGTACTTTGAATTAATATGTACAAAATATGACATCTGCAAATAGTATTTTAATAAAATCAAAATCTGAAATTTTAATTTTTTGAGATCATCTACTGAAAGAATGGAAAAAGAAAATTATGAAGCAAATTTGAACTTTATTTTGCAATAAGTGGTTTGGGTAAAAAGAAAAAAAAATTATATTAAATATGGTTTACCACTTTTATTCCAGCGTCACAACCAAACATGTTTTTGTTCATACATTATTGACTTCGTTTCACCTGGCGCCTAAATTTTGGAGCTGGCTCCTAGATTTAGAACATATTTGTCGAGCCCGGAGAGTGTTTATTTAGCTGCTGATCTTGTGTTGAATATGGATGGTTTAAATTTACGTAAAAACAGTTGTATGATTTGTTCTGTAAAGCATGTTTATGTAACTGCTCATTTATTTTGTATTGAATAATGTAGTTGCTGAAGATGCAATATCCATATTTCCCTTTTGTTTTAGGTATGACTGACTTAACACTAGGAGCCTTAAGTGCTGTGTGTTACACTATATTTTTCCTACTGCTTTCATGTAATGCTTTTGTACCTGTGCATTATATGAAGAAGATAATGTCAAAGATAGGGGTGACTTTTAGAAGTAGAAAAAAGCTAAAGGTATTATTTTATTTTTCTTGAATATTTCATAGGAATACTTTTCGAAATAATGTGCCACTTTGGACATTTTTGTCCTGCTATAACCCAGGGCAAACTTTGAATGGTAGTGATATCTATTTATTTTTTTAATTATGTAGCAGCTGGTTTTAGTGACAAGCACACATATGAGCTGTTGATTGTTCCAGCATTTTTACCTCACCTTTTTTATGCTTTCCAACTGTAGATTAGAAAGCATATATGCTCCATCTTTGTCCGCCTGTCTGTCTGTCCGCATGATAACTCACGTAAAAACAGTTTGATTTTGATGTAATTTTAGTATGTGTTAGGGGACAACCTGGGGACGAACCCTATTGAAAATGGGTGAAATGGGGCCAAAGTTCGCAACATAGGAGCGGAATCCATTCCATCGCCCTTATACGTCATAACTCCATCACTCTTATACGTACTGCTTTGATTGCGACAAAACTTTATCAAGTTGTTCCGGAGATATACTGAACCGGTTCTGTTATATAATCGAAATGGGGTCAAAGGTCAGGGCACAGGAGCAGGATTTATTCCACAGCCATTATCCTCATAACTTGACTAAAAATGCTTCTATTGCAACAAAACTTTAGTATGTTGTTCCAGAGCTATACTGAACCAATTCTGTTTAATATAATCAAAATGGGGTCAAAAGTCAGGGCACAGGAACGAGGTTTATTCCACAGCCATTATCCTCATAACTTGAGTAATAATTTCTGGTATGTTGGAAAGCGGATCATAATCAATGCTTTGCATGATTTTACTAACTTGTGTTGTATTAAAAGTAATAATTTTGTTAGCCTATCTGTTCTTTCATGTTTTTGCCAGTGAACATTATTTATTCATTTCATGCCCCGTAGTAGAATCGCGATGATGGGCGACATACGTCGCAGATTTATTTTGGTCCTGCAGACAAAAATAATATCCCCAGAACCCTATTAAAACCATCTTGCAGGCTATCATAGATGCAAGTTTTCCGCCTTTCAAAAATTCTAAAAACAGAAGTTAGATGTGGTGAGAATTTCTCCCGCAATCGTAATTTTTTTCTCTCGTGAAGGACGATGTACGTCGCAGAATTATTTGTACTCGTCCCCGTAGCAGAATCGCGGCAACGACCGACATACATCGTAGATTTATTTTGTACTCATCCCCGTAGAAGAATCGTGGCGACGGGTGACGTACATCGCAAGTTTATTTTGTACTCTTCCCCGTAGCAGAATCGCGGCGACGGCCGACGCACATCGCAGATTTATTTGGGTCCTGCAGACAGAAACGATTTCCCCAGAACCCTATTAAACCATCTTGCAGACTTCCTATCATAGATTCATGTTTTCCGCCTTTCAAAATTTCTGAAAACGGAAGTTAGGCGGAGTGAAGATTTCTCCCATAATCGTAATTGTTTTTCTCCCGACGTTTCTTTGATGCTTGAAGAGAGAGTTATCCGATATTGTTGTTAAATATCATTTTATTGCATAAATATTTGTGTTTTGGTTTGAAAATGGAGGCAACAATTTCCGAAAATGAAAGTTTGACGGAACCCAGTAATCTTGAATTCTTTTTCTTGCAATATTTCCTCAGCCTTATATGGTCATTAAATATCATTTTATTAGATAAATGTTTTTATTTAAGATTGAAAACGGAGGAACATTTTCTGAAAACCAAAGTTGTACGGAGCAAAAATTTCTCCCTCTAATAATTGCAAATGGAGGAAGATTTTTTGAAAACCAAATTGTATGGAGTAAAAAAAAATTCCCTCTAATAACCCTCCACCCACTGTGCTTCTGTATTATTGTTTGATCAATATTTAATTACATAAATGTTTGCACTTGAGATGGGAAATGAAGAAAAATGTTCTGAAAACGAAGTAGAATGAAGCGAAGATTTCTCCTCTTATGACAACTTTTTCCTAATGATGCCTCTGCGCTTTATTGTTGTTAAATATAATTTTATTCTATAAATCTTTGTGTTTCAGCTTGAAAATATTGGCAAAATACCAGATACAGAGGACCAGAATGTTCTTGTTCTTAATTAACATTTCAATTGCTGTAGTACCTAGGTTAGACATTTTTTAGGTAGAAAAATATGTCTGTGCAATTTTTATTGTTTTTCGCATTTAGTTAGTGACCATCCGCAGATTATTTTGTAGCACAATGATGTCTGTTGCAGACTGACCAGGAACTTTCTGCTTTGGGGATTTCATGAAGTTGTGCTGAAAAATATTTCTGTGCATCTCATTGAAATAACTGTAATCAGGGCTTTTCTGATTAGAAATTTTCCCAATAAGTGATATAAGTTATTACTTATATAATAACTTATATCATTCCTTCCTGCTTTTTCTGATTAGAAATTTTCCCAATAAGTGATAAGTTATTACTTATATTTATCATCATTCATATTTTTAGGTGATGGATAGAGAATGAGTCATATTCACTCAATAGACAAAATATCAGTGACAGAAGTGATATGCAGTTGACATGGGCATTCCCAGCACAGAAAGGAACAGACCCAAGTTGAACGCAAGCAATAAACAGGTGGACAGCAGCAGGGCTTCCCAACAATGTACCCCAATTGACGAATATGGGTAAACGTGGTGATCTGAGCGACTTTGATCGTGGACACATTGTTGGTACAAGACAGATGGGTCATTATATCACCCAAGTGATAAGAACCTTAAAGTTCCCGAGGATAACTGTATCAAGGGTGTAGTGCTAGTATAATATACACAGGCGTACCAGTGCTCAGAGAGCAAGTGGTTGCTGACCAGATGCCATTGATGATCTGGGCAGACATAGACTCTCCATCTAAGGAGACAACAAGGTCATATAATCCGTAAAGATAATGTATATCAAAATACTTAATCATGCCAAGCTTTCACCTTCCGGCAGGAGGCTTTATCAAGGCGAACTTCCACTAGAACAACGATCTGTTTGGAGTTTAAAATCAAACAGTTGCACACGTATTAAGCATAAACACATACAGGGTGCATAGGAAAGTCCCTTAAGCCTTAAATAACTTGCGAACGGAGCGAGGTACAGTTATGCAAGTAAGATAACGGTGTAGCCGCCTTGAACCACGATGTAAATAAGAAAAATATGTGTTGGAAATGTGTAGAGACGAAAACCTTCTAAAAGATTTAGGGAATAAAGGTGAGTAACCTCAAAAATATAGATGGTATAATAAAGTTACTACGCTTGATCGAATGCAACCGATAGCAGCGCCCCTAGTGGCGAAATGCGGACGTTAACCATTGCAAAGCAAAAACGAAAAGAGATAGAGGCAAAATTTCTAATTACAAAGCTGTAGAGCATCATTTAATTACTACAAAATGACATTTGTTTCACACGGGTAAGATAAATTGTCGCCCGAATATCCTAAAATGTCCAAAATCGATGCTTGACAATTCGAATCTGCATATTCACATTTCGCAAATGTAGCCGTATGCAAATGCAGATTGTGACGTTGTACCATACCTACAATATAAAAACCAGTAGCAGGATGTATCCTGGTCAGAAGTTTAGGTCTACGTACGATGTGTGAGAATGGCGAGCTTCACTCGCTCCCAATATTGCGAGATGGTGCTTATTTACGGCAGATGCCAACGAAACGCGTCGCTAGCTGCACGGGAATATGCTGTTTGTTTTCCAGCTGGGCCACATCCAAGTGCGGTTACAATCGCAAGTGTAGTGAGACGGCTCAGAAAGACAGGAAGCACTAAAAGTCGTTCTCGTTCTGGCAGACCAGAAGGTGCAGGTATGCGTATAATGGCAGAGGATATTTTGGCATATGCACTAGCCCATCCACAAAGCAGTGCAAGAGATATCAGCAGGGCGAGTGGCTCAGCATGGGTCCATGTATGGCAAATACTGCATGCTCAAGGTGCACATCCCTATCGTGTCCCTCCCCAGCAAGAACTTACCACAGGAAAATGAGCGGCGACTTGATTAGTGCAACTGGTCATTCATTAATGTTGAACGTGACTCAGACTTTTTATCCAACATTCTTTGGTCGGATGAGGCAGTGTGTGTTCCACCATACCGGATTACTAAACCGACACAGCGCCCACTCCTGGGCGATGGAAAATCCCTTGTGGGGGACGATTCACCAGACATCAAGTGCGTTGGTCCATTTTAACATGTGGTGCGGTATTTTGAAAAAAACGCTTAGTGTGTATTTGCTCATACCTATGCCTGTTCCCTTCAAACGTTCACACAAAAGGTCGTGCATCGATTTCGGACATTTTGGGGTATTCAGGCGATAATTTATCTTATCTGTGTGAAACAAATGTTGTTTTGTACAAATTAATTGATGCGATACAACTTTGTAAATGGAAATTTTGCTCTAACTCTTTTCGTTTTCGATTTGCAATGGCTAACTTCCGCATTTTGCCACTAGGGGCGCTGCTATCGGTTGCATTTGATCGGGCGTAGTAGCTTTACTATACCGTTATCTCAATTGCATAACTGTACCTCTCTTCGTTCGCTAGTTATTTTAGGCTAAAGGGTAAAGGGACTTTCCTATGCACCCTGTATAACACATTACAAACATGCCAATTGTTAATCATTGCATGGGTCCAGTGTTCACGTTATGCATCATGCAAGGTATCAAGTGATATTTCATATTAGACTAAAACTCCGAGGTTGCAGAAAATGGAGGTCCACGGTGACGGCAGTTCAAACAACCCCCATCATTGCAGACATCATTTCTTGTGATAATTTCAACAGTCTCCCTGACTGTAGTTCCCTTATAAGTAGTGAAAGGGGCCACTAGTTTTCTATCATTCCATATAGGAACTGCTGGTTTTAAATTACCTTCAGCAAAGGAGGTTATTTGCAATGTGTTATTTGTTTCTAATGCGTTATGTGTTTATGTTTAATACATGTGCTATTGTTTGATTTTAAACTCCAAACAGGTCATTGTTCTGGCGGAAGTTCGTCTTGATAAAGCCTCCTTATGCAAGAAGACAGCTTGGCACAATTAAATATTTTGATATACACCATTTTCAATGATTATATGACCTTGTTGTCTCCTTAGTTATTATTGGTGTACTTATTATCTTTTGGAAGTTTCTTAAAGATCCCCTTTTATGGACTATCTAGCCTCGAACAGAACGCTTGGCAACAGCAGCATAAATCACATCCAAGTTAAATTTCAGAGGCCCAAGCAGCATCAGTGAACAAATGGTATGGCACAAACTACATACCCTGGACTACAGGAACCAACGCTCTACTCATATGCCACTGTTGACTGCTCATTATTGGACATTTTGCCTCACCTGGTGCCAAGAACATCAAAACTGAACCTCTGCAGAGTGGCACCACATTGTGTGGTCAGGTGAATTCTGTTTTTCAGCTGTACCAAACTGACAGTAGGGTGCGGGAGGGACGTTAACAGCATGAGGCCATTGCCCTGTTGTGCCAGATCAGGTGTGTTCAAGGTGGTGGTGGTGGCGGCGGCGGCTCTTTGGTGGTTTGGGGAGCATACTCATGGGACACATCAGATCCCATAGTGTGTCTGGAGAGGTCCTTAACCACTGCGTGCAACCAGCATGTGCTTGCTGATCACTTACACACTTTCATGCTCATTGTGCATTCTGCAGTTGATGGCATATTCCAACAGGATGATGCACTGCCCCATTGGGCCACAGCCACCCAGGCATGGTTTGAAGAACACTCATTTGAGTTTGGGACCATCAAGTGGCCCAGGTCCCTGGATTTAAGTCCTGTGGTAGCTCTCTCTGTGATGCCATGGAGCAGAACATCAGATCAATGGATCCTGGACCAATGTCTCAGGCAGAGTTATGGACAATACTGCAACAGGCACGGCTGGCATTATCTCTGGAAATCATTAATTGCTGTTTTTAAATATTCACTTAGCATTGGTATACAAGTATGTCTGTATGATCTGTCTCTCATTTCCCGTGACGCACATACATACGCATACCTGCCAACTACTACGGAATGTCCATAGTTTCTACGGATTTGATTCACGTAATTCCGCTTTTTGATCATCATTTAGATTATTGTCGAGATAGATGCAAACCTGAAAATTATTTCGGGGGGGGGGGGGCTTTTTCGTCTGGGGGCCGATATTTCGTGTTTCAAAACTTTCAAAAAAAGTAGTTAAACGGAATAAAAAATATTGCTGTAATCATAATTTTTCTCTCCTGATGTCTGTGTGTCCAGTATTGTTAAATATTTTATTGCATAAATGTTTGGATTTCAGCTTGGAACTGTAGGCAACAATTTGCGAAAATGGAACTTAGACACTGCGGAAATTTCCCCTTAATCTTTAGGCATAAGGTCCTTCCGCGAATTCGAGGAATTCCACTATTTTCATTATTATTTTGGGTCATTTACAAGATCAATGCCCAATTGAACAGAAATTGGGGGTGGTGGTGGTGGTGGGGGGGAGATGTTCGTCGGAGGATGGAATTCCCATCTTCACAAAAAATTTCTGAAACGGAAAGTCGAGGGAGTTCAGATTTCTTTCGTAATCATAATTTCCTTTCCTAGCGATGTTGCCTCTGTCCAACATAATTGTTAAATAACATTTTGCTGTATAAATATTTTTAATTTCAGGTTGAAAATAGGGGGAAAATTTCCAAAACTGGAAGTCCAACGGAGCAAAGATTTCTCCTGTAATCATGCAAACCCCCCACCCCACCCCTGCGCAATGTTCCCATTTCCCTGCATTGTTAAATATCCCCATCCCATAAGGGGGGGATTCCCAAAAACGGGAGCTATGAAGTTGGAAAATTTGTAAAAGTTGATGCATTTTTTACATATTTTGGATTTCCTGTATATCCAAGTGTTGTGGAATTCTGAACACATCAGACTGATTTTTATTGGGGTAAGTTTCGAACTTAAAGTTCGCAATGTTGCCTACCTAATTGCCCTTGCCAGGGGAATCAGCTTTGTGTTTTGCACGTGCCAAGTTTTTTTCACTAGTGTCCTTGTTTGTTGTAACATTTTGTTGTGGTGCATATTTCTTTTTCACAAAGAGATGGGTCGTTTTGTAAGAAAGTGTCTGTGTGCTGTGCATTAATACTAGTTAGTACTACTGACAAGGTTCTTGTCAATGTTGGCAGGTTTGCATACGCGTGCTTTGACTGCCAGTTTTCACTCTCACAAAGGGTATAGATCTGTATTCTGAATTTAGCACAGCCAGTTTCGTCCTCTAACTTTTTTTTTTTGAAAAATGCATTTATTAAATTCACTTATGAATCTATTGTAGTTAGCTAAAATCTTGATTTCTTCAAAGTAAATGTGATATCAAAATTTTTTTTTGTCCTTTTGATGTTCAGTGATGAAAAATGTACAGCAAACAGTGTTGTATAAGATACTAGAAATATTTTGAAATTGAAGAACAACTGATGCACTTTTTAAGGTAAGTTTCATTTCATCAAAACTAACACATTTTAGTCTTTCAGACTTCACATCTCTGCTTCTTCAGTTTTGTAAAAATGCTGTGAAAATCTTTGTGTAAAATATTTACCAAGAGAAGGTAAGTCTTCATGTAAAAAATTTTAGTTTTTTGATGAATGTTTTGCTCGAAAGTTTTCACAGTAATTGGTAGTTTAGCAAAATTGAAGAAGCAAAGACTTTTGATGAAATCAAACTTGCCTTAAAAATTACACTTTAAAAACTTTTTAAAGCAAAGATTATTAAATGCAACAGTGGACATTTTTCTCAATTTGTAAATAGAGTATTTTTAATCTGATAAAGTTTAAATAACTTTTTTACTGTTCAAAATGACATTAGAGTAGTTTAGATAGTAGTGGAATTGTTCACAACAGTTATTAGTTATTTATCTTGTAATAATCCATAATTTTCAAAATTTTTGAATCATGTTTATATAATAATTTGCAAATCATGCACAAATTTAAGCTGAAAAAAATTGTGCTGACAGTTTGTAATTAGTCACTGCTGCTTTTGTGTGATGTTGAAGATGTGTAGTTTTATTTTGTGGTATGCATATTTTGAATATCGGATTTTTCTAGCATAGAGGACAAAGTTTTGTTTGCCTCAGTCCTTCCAACTTAGTGATGCCTGCGGTACCATGCCACAATGATTTGTTGCGACTTTTACTCGCATGTAACAGCATGGCAGCAAATGAAGTTCATGCTTCATACTTACATTTGGAAAAAATCACATGCGCAGGATGGGAACATTTCATTGGTTACATGAAAGGTATGACTCAATTTCTGTCATATTTTTTGTACTTGTTAAAAAATATCTAAAAGTACACACACATGCAATTAATTGCACACCTACCTACATATCTTGCACTACGAAAAATTTTCAGAGCTCTCTCCTAGTACTAAATCATATACTCTATCCTTGATATGCTGTGTGCAAATAAGTTCTTCTTTTACGGTGAATCCACCTGAAAACTCTGCCCCATGTTTCCAATGGTAAAAGATTCCATAAACATTTTCTTTACAATTAACGCATTCCGAAGGATGAAATTTTGCTAATCGATAAAAATGACTTTATATTATGGTCTAGTATACTTAATATTTTCTAAAACTTAACCATAATTATATTAAAAATCAATAACTTTTTCTTTGGCAGTGTTGAGACCATGTAAATAGATGTCGCCACAATGCGATTATATTGCTAAATGCATGGCAATCATGTCGCATCTTTTTAAAAATAATTTTATTAATTTTTGGAATGGAATCAACATTTGAGTCTGTCCATGTGATAGTCTGAAATGTTTAAAATGATTGAAGCCACTTAGATTAAATATTTTGACAAGAATTTAGCTGAAAGTACTAACAGAAATGTAGGTACTGCCAACTTCTAATTCTGAAATAAACCAGCAAGGCATTTTCTCTATGACATTTTCAGCTAAATTGTGGTCAGAAAAAAATTAATCTAAGTGACTCAAATCATTCTAAATATTCCAGTCAGTCACATGGAGAGACTCAAGTGTTGATTCTATTCCAAAAATTAATAAAATTATAGAAAAAAAAATGCTGCATCATTGCATTTAGCAAGGCATATGTACATGTGGCACCATCTATTTTCAGGTCTCAATGCCGCCAAAAGAAAAGTTATTGATTTTTAATATAATTATGGCTAAGATTTAGAAAATATTAAGTATACTAGGCACTTAATATTAAATCATTTTTAGTGATTAACAAATTTTCATCCTTGGGAATATATTAATTGCAAAGAAAATGTTTACAGAAGCTTTTACCATTGGAAAAATAGGGCAGAATTTTCAGGTAGATCCACCTTCATAGGTTGTAGTAAATGTCAGAAATGCCACTCACAAGTGTCATGGTCAATAACTTATGGATTTCTAGACTGGTTGATTATCTTATAACTGAAAATAATAATAATAAAGGTGCTACATTTCTGCTGCAATACTTTTACTCTTCTTGATGTCCAGAAAGTTTAAAAGAACAAAAAAAAAAAAAGTCATAACACGAGCATACTATTGCAGTTAAAACAAATATAGGAGCAACAAGAAATGGTATTAAAAGAAATTCATGATACTTGAAACAAGCTGTAAGAGAACAGCATGAGAGTAATCCATAAAAACATCATGATTGAGGTTTAGAAATCAGCATATTATTTGATAAATTAAAAACACTGACAGGCATTACTCAGATTAATATTTAAATTCTATCTTAACTTGAAGAGCTTTCCATTTTTTTTCATATCTTCTGAGCTCTTTTGCCTTTTCAGATATTTCTACACCTCTAGATCTTTATCAAGGCCTGTTCTCAATTTGGATTTAACAAAGAAAAAAAGTTAAGATCACTTTTAACAAGCAAAAGTATGTATTTACAAAATGTAATGAAATTCCATATTTAACGAGGTAGATAAAATCTGTCCTGGAATGGAAGAATAGAAATGGTGGCATACAGGATGAAATTGAAACAGTGCAGGGGGAATTCCTGCGTGCTAGTGGGAGAAATTTGATAGAAAAGAAATGGGAGGGAGTATTTCAAATTCTCAACAAGGAAGTTGTGCAAGAGATTCTTTCTGCCACCCACTCCAAGCTGCTATGCCTAGTGTGTGTAACATCAGCAGAGTTGAAAACAGGCCACCTATTCCTAAGCAAAAAGAGGTAAATAGAACTCACACGTATGTAAGTGGATTTCTGTGTGACAATTGCAGCGATAAATAGGGAGTAGTAACATAAGGATGTTGCCAAGAGGGAAAGAGGAGGTAACAATCCCTGGAATTGTGTCCATTGTTCCTTTCACCCTCCAATCAGTGCTCATCAGTGGATCAGTGCTGCTTTTGCTTCATATTTGTTGTGTAGTTAAACATCAATCAGTCCCACATGGCCATAAAGTTAAATATACTTGAAAGATTTAGTTAATTAACTATTTTGCTAATGCCGTTAATTAAGCAAATCTTTCAAGTATATTCAATCATTATGATGAATATTACACATCCATAACAAGTATATTCAATTGTTAACAATGTTTTGCAACAAATGGCTTTATTATCACTATTAGTAGTTAGTCATTTCACATTTTGCTTGTACGACAGCAGCAACACGTCCAGGCATATTATCAACCTATTTCCGGCAAGTCTTGACAGGAATGCCTCACCATTTGCCCTGCAAAGCTGTTGCCAGAGTACAGAATAAAGACAGTCGTTGTGATCGATTTCATATCCATTGCCCCAGTTCATCCCAGAAGTGTTTTGTGGGATTAAGGCCCAGGACTCTGAGCAGAGGAGTCTAACAATTCCACCTCGTTTTCAAGAAACCAGTCCTGCACATGTTGCACAGTGAGCTCAGTCATGTTGGAAGAGACACCGGTCATTTCCATAACACTGCCACATTGTTGGTAAGGCAGAATTATTCAGAATGCCGAGGTTCACTTCAGAGTTAATTGTTTGTGGTATAATAACCAATGAGCCAAGTCCCATAGATGAAAAACAACTCCATATCATGATGAAGCCTCTGTCAAATTTAACTGTTGAAAGAACACTGTCCAATAAAAATTGTTCGCCAGGCTGTAACCAAATCCAAACACGCCTATCAAGAGTGCAAAGCATGACACATCACTCCAGAGTGCCGCGGGTGGCCGAGTGGGCAACGTTCGTGACTGCCATGGGAAGGGCCTCAGGTTCGATCCCAGGCAGGTACGAACGCTCGATCCACTAAATACCCGCCGTGCATCGGATGGGCACGTTAAGCCGTCAGACCCCGGGTATTGGCCCCCGGTAATAAATAAGGGCGTCTTCCTCCCCCTTTCGACTTCACTTCCGTGTTACTTTCCTATCGGTTGCTCTAGCCCAAATCTCCTAGTTTCCTACTTCTAACGGTTGTTCAAGACCTGGGGTCAGACACTCCCTTTCTTAAATCCTCTACATATGATCATCATGATCATTATCACTCCAGAGAACAGCTTTCCAGTCGCCCCCAGTCCAGAAAAAGCGGAAGACTCGCCACTCCAAATGGTGCTTCACATTCACAGTAGTGATATTTGGCTTGTTTGTTGCTGATGTACTGTAATAACCCACTCTGTGCAATTTTCTGTGGATAGTTATGGTACTAAACGAGCCGTTACAAGCACTTCCTACTTCAGCAGCGATGGAAACAGCAGAGAAAGAACGGGATTTCTTCAAATTTCTTACTATGGCTCTTTTGTCAAGTTCTATCAGTTTGTGCGGCCTTTCTTAACAATTTTTTACTGTAGTTGCTTCATCCTGCTTCCATCTCTTCACAACATCACTTATAATCGATTTTGATCTGTTTAGTTTAGCAGCAATGCTCTTGTGGAAACATTATTCAATTGACATTCTATGACCAGCCTACGCTGGAACTTGGAAAGTACACATCCACGCTGCATATCTGCTTCAAAGTTACTGATAACACAACAGAATATCTCAGCTTTATATACAGTACATTCCTCCCCACTCACAGCGAACTTTCCTGCACAACCATTCTTTGCTCTTATGCAAATATTTGGTAGTGTCCGAATACACTCGCGGACAATGAAATTTGTGCACTTAGAAGAAAACATGCTACAACTGCGAAACTTTGCAAATAGGTAGAATCCGAGCTGGTATGCAAATGATCCACATTTGGTGCGAGTGTGCATGACTGCACACCCTGCAGTGATGTTGCAAGCGCGAACCGACAGCCTTATAAACCGGCGTGTAGTCGTTGCCCCATGAAAGCAAAAACCACCGGCCAACACAAGCAAGAGTACAGAGTGACAAGAATACTGAGTAGGCACAGAGACGTTGATTCATGCAACTTACGTATTTTGAGAGAGGCCTGTTCTTCGGGCTGAAAACTGCAGGGTGGGTGCGCCATAGCCTATGTGAATCGTTCTGACCATACCGTCCGACTGTGTTGGGAGCAGTGGACACGTGACGGCACGGCCACACAGCATAGTGGCTCTGGACGGACCAGTAGAGAGGATTGACAGATCGTTCCCCAGGCTCGAACGGATCCCACGGGGACCCGGTCCACTATACAGGCAGATGTAGATGCTCCTGTGTGCCCATGAACCATTTTCTGACACCTCGTAGAAGGCGCCAAATGTCGTTTTTCTGATAGCATTTGAAAAACATTACTTGTGCATCTGTCAAACTATTTCTGAAAAATTATTTCCAAAGCAAACAGGATTTTTCTAGGCCAGTTCTCATAAAACAAAAGTTAGAATGCTGTAAGAAACAGTAGCGACTTTACGCGGTTACACTAAACTGTGTAAAATCTATTCTATTAATTCTTCTTCTCGAAAGAGCTTGTTTGATGTTATTAGTGTTTCCTGTGTTACTTTTCTTTTTTTGCGATTGGCTAAATGAAAATGTGTGCTGTTCTAAAATTTTTAAAATTTGGTACTGTATGCTGTAGTTGCTCAGATAAAAAAAAAAAAAAAAAAAAGCTTGTCAAACTGAATTTTAGGTAGCAAAATTTTAGTCAATAGCTAATAAGAATATAAAAAGTATTTGGGCGTTTGTGAGTGTATTATTACAAAAATTTCTTAATAATAATAATTATTATTATTTTGAAAGATAAAGTACAGAAAAGGCATTTTTGAAATTTTCCATATTAAGACTTACATTTCTCTTTAATTGGCTAAATGCAAATATGAGGTACTTTAAAAGCTTTCAAAAATATGACATTTTGTACTGTATTTACTCAATTTAAAAAAAAAAATATGAAGTACAATTTAATGTAGAAAAATTTTAGATGACAGCTAATAACAATTTAAATAATATGGAGGTTCATAAAATATATGTGATACCATTTTTTTTTAAATTGGAAAATGAAAAGTGAGTTCACATACATACACTGAAGAGCAATTGAATTGGAGATACCTGTCTAGTAACGTGTAGCACCACCTTTCGCCCTGATGACGACGGCGATTCGTCTAGGCATGGACTCGACAAGACACTGGAAGCGTTGGGAAGCCATACGAATCCACGACCCCTGAACAAGCTCCCACAGTTCACGAAGATTTGATGGAGGGGGGTCAGAGCCTCAAACATCTCTTTCGATGGCATCCCAGATGTGCTCGATGGGATTGAGCTCAGGTGACCTAGCTGGCCAAGGAAGCGAGGTCACGTCAGTGGAGTGTTCATCCAACCATTCGGATACAATTCGGGAGTGATGGCACGGTGCATTGTCTTGTTGCAGGATGAGGTCCCCAGTGGGATGTTGAAGACGCACAAACGGGAGCAAATGGTCTTCCAGGATATCCCAGTAACGTTGACCTGTGAGGGACGATGTCACACGTACCAGGGGTCCCATTTCAGTCCACGTAAACAGTCCCCAGACGAGAATGCCACCCCCACCAGCTTGAAGAGTACCCTGCTGGCAAGAAAGATGCATCGCTTCATGTGGTTTGCGCCATACTCGTGTCCTGCCATCTGCATGTACCAACGTGAATCTCGACTCATCAGTCCAGGCAACATTTTTCCACATGCCTAAGGTCCAGTGGCGATGTTCTCGTGCCCATGCTAATCTTTGCACCCTGTGATGTGCAGTCAGCAGCAGTACCCTCGTAGGACGATGGCTTATGTACCCTATAGCGAGGAGATGGTTCTGGATGGTGTGGCTGCTTACACGTTTCTGTGCACCAGCGTTAAATTGCCGAGTGATTTCTTGCACTGTGGCCCGTCTATCCGCTGTTACAATGCGAGCTAGCTGGCGATGACCCCACTCATCCACACGCTGTTGTCCATGGCAGTTGGCCCTTGCAGGGTTGCTTTTACCGGATTCGATGTACTCACGGTGCACTCGTGACACAGTAGCTCGTGAAAATCCCAGTGCCTGCACGACTTCCGAGATGGAGTGACCCATTCGTCGGGTCCCGACAATTTGCCCACGATAAAATGCGCTTAGATCCTTCGTCTTACCCATACTGCGTCTGACTCTTACTGATTCCCATCGCATCACTCCTTATATTGTCGGATCACTACATACGTCATGTCGTTTCCGTTTACAGGGCCGCCCACATCGCCACATTTGCATAACGCCAGCTGTCTCTAATTCAATTGCTCTTCAGTGTACATACATACATACATATCACTAAGCTGTTCTCTGAGATTCAGGGGTAAGTTCCAAAAAGAAATACAAACTACCAGATATTTTTTACTTACTGTTGCCGTATCAAACTTCTCCATTTACAGCGATCTTGACATGCAACTCGGGCTTCACTAACATCCATCACACGTCGTACACAAGACCTTTTATACTTCATACTCATAATTTTTTCCTCATGCAGAAACTCCTGAATCTGATCCTTCCATGTCTTTCTTGGCCTTCCTCTGCCTTTCCTTCCTGCCACTTGGGCTAAAAAGATTTTCTTAGTAAGCATCTCATCATTCATTCTTTCAACATGGCCAAACCACCAAAGCATATTAGTCTCCACCTTGCTAACAATATTTTGCTTCAGATCACACAAAGTTCTGCAACACATCTTCATTCCTCACACAATCGGAACTTGTCTTGCCACAAACCTCCCCCTAAGTAACGCATTTCTCCAGCACACAAACAACTCCTATGGTTCTTCTGTAGTACCCAAGTTTCACTGCCATACATCAGAGTAGGAACAATTACACTCTCATACACAGCCATGCAGGACTGTCTTGAGAACTCATTTCCTGTGAAAACCTCCCAGAGCAGCCATGAATTTCAATGAAGAATTCATTTGCCTACTAATTTCCCCATCGAATTTTTGCTCTCTGTCAAACATGCTTCTTAAATACCCAAACTCACTCACCTGGTCAATCATTGTGCCATTTAGACTTATATTATATTCAGCACTACCAGTTCCTCTGTCAAAAACAATAACTTTGGTTTTTCCCTTATTTATTCTCGGTTTGAATTTCATGCAAACTTCGTACATCCGGGACAACATACTCTACAACTCACTTTTGCTCTCTTCCAACAGGACAGTGTCATCAGCATACAGCAATCTGCAGATACGGATATCACCAAGACATAAACCAGTATTACCTATTTTGGCATCATGCATGCACGCATCCATAAATATATTAAACAGCTATGGTGAAATTACACAATCTTGTCTGACTCCTGCACCAACAGAAAACCATTTTGATAAAACACCATTCACTCGTACACAGGCTCTTCTGCCAGCATACATGGCTTTTACACTATTAAGTAGATTCCCAGTAACACCATATTCATTCAATACCTTCCACAACAGTGTCCTGTTTACTCGGCCATAAGCTTTCTCTAAATCTATTAAGGCAGCAAAAACTTTCTTACCAACAGCCAGATACTTTTCAATCATCATGCGTAATGTAAATATTTGGTTAGTGCAGCCTTTACCAGGCATAAAACCACTCTGAACATTCCACACTTTCTCTGATGTAAGACCCCGTACTTTTTCAATAACGACCTTACCAAACACTTTCCCTGGCACACTGAGTAGGTGAATACTACGATTGTTCTTGCAGTCAGTCTGATCACCTTTTCCCTTATACAAGGGAACAATAATAGCATCTTTCCAATCCCGAGGGACCGTTCCTAACTCCCAGCACAACTGGCAAAATTCAGTTAACCAGTCAATTACAGAGTCACCACCATATTTCAATATCTCGGCAGTTATGCTTTCAACTCTTGGGGCCTTACCAATCTGAAGAGATTTTAGAGCTTTACACACTTCTTCTCTTGAGATCCCTCTTGTGCTTCCATCCTTCATTGTGCCATCATCTGCATCTGTATCAGAATCATCTTTACTTTCCTGATCTAATAACTCACAGAAGTATTCACCCATCTTTCACTTAACTCATTGGGCTCCCATATCATTTCCCCAACCCTATTCTTTACACAACTTAACACTTTGTTTCCCCTATTTTTCCTGAGTCTCGTGTTTTTCCAGAAAAACTTCCTATCTTTCCAAAAAGCCAATTCATGCCTTTCCACCTATATTTATTAAATTACAAATCTTTTATTTTTAGTCATTTTCTCAGCAAAGTGTGAAAAATCACCATGTATTGTAGCATCTACTCTCACACTTAACCAAAATTTGATTCTGTGATTTTCTTTTTTGCCTCATATTTAAGTAGCAAGAGTGACTTCATTTGAATGAAATTCTACATTTTGATGTTAATTTATGTTTATGTGTCCATTACCGTATTTAAATTATTTGAAGTCTATGTACTCTGTTTTTAGAGAAAACTGGATTAACACGATGCAAAACATAATTTATGTAATTTGTATTTTTCCTTGCCTTCATGTTAACAATGCAGTAATGAAACACATTTTATATTGGTTGCATCTGGTTATATTTTCATAATGATGTATGTTGAGAATTCCTTATTATAGGATTTTGTAAAAATAAAAGAAAATTAGCAAATGTTTAGAGATAACTCATCTCTTTCATGAGACATATTCGAAGGAGTTCAGTTCCCTGATGAATGTTTGGTTATGGTTAAGTCTGACTAAATTGCACTACTGATGCTGGAATTTTTCTTTTTTTGTGTTCTTTTTTTTTTTTATTTGTTTCAAGTCTTTCTGTAATTTTTTTTTAACAGGTTACTTTGAAAATGAATGACTTTTAGTGAATCCCAGTTTATGTCATGACCAATTTTTGGAAATTCATCTAAATTAGAAAATCTCCAGAAATTTGCTGATTTAAAAACGAAAAAAAAAAAAAAAAAAATGTAGAAAATCTCATAATAAGGAATTCTCAAAATACAGAATTATTAAATACATTAAAGTAATGCTACTCTGGGATGTAAGGTCAGGTGATGCGTAACATCACAGCCTCTCCTTGACAAATGTCAACCCCGCCTTCTCGTGGTGCATCCTGTTCCCACTAAAGGGGCTCTGACGACCGCCAATAGCGGTATAACTATACCATCGGGATCAGAGGAAATGCTATCCCACACTCACCAACCCGCTTGGCCAGCGTGGTGAGTTATGGCCAAACACCTCCAAAATGACTCTACAACTTAAATCTTGGCCCTCAGTCTCCGGCAGCTGGAATGTACCTGGCCAAGGCAGCGGCCAGTGCGACATGAAGGCAGAGGGTGCTAAGAATCCCCGGAGGACCGGACTAGGCTGCCATTTGATGCTGACCTTGGCTACCTATAACGGACGCTCCCTATCTTCTGATTCAAGGCTTCTTGAATTGGAAGAGGAACTACAAAGGATCAAGTGGGACATCGTCGGGCTAAGTGAGGTAAGGAGAAAAGGAGAAGATCTCATTGAACTGAAAAGTGGACATCTCTTCTATTATCGTGGGACAGATACTGGCAGAACTAGTGGTGTTGGATTTATAATAAACAAGAAACTGAAGGATAAAGTGATAGAAGTTGAAAGCTCCTCTGACAGAGCTGCAAGACTCGTTATCCAACTATCGAGAAGATACCAGGCTCAGATTATTCAAACTTATGCACCCACCACAAGTCATCCTGAAGAAGAAATTGAAGAATTTTATGAGGAAATTCGTCATCTAAATAATAAAGGTAAGCAGCACTTGAAGATAATTATGGGAGATTTCAATGCAAAAATAGGGCAACGGCAACAGAATGAAACTTCAGTAGGTAAATTCGGTCACGGCAACAGAAACCAGCGTGGAAATACTCTCGTTGAGTTTGCAGAGGCAGAAGGATTTTTCATCTTGAACTCCTTTTTCAAGAAAAAGCCACACAGGAAATGGACATGGAGACATCCAATTGGGACGACAAGTGAAATTGATTTTATTATGTGTAACAAAAAATTCGTCATCGAAGACTGCAGTGTGCTGAACAAGTTCAACACAGGTAGTGACCATAGATTGGTGAGATGTAAGATGCACCTCAACACTAAACTGGAACGTGGCAAGCTCATAAGACAAACAAAATGTATTGACATAACCAACCTTAAAAAACACCATAATACTTTCAAGTTGGAACTGAAGAACAGATTCTCTGCTTTAGAAGGCCTAACATCGGAAGAAGTGGATATTTCGGAAGTTAACAGAAAAGTAACCAAAGCTCTAATGGAAACAGCAACAAAATTAGCTGGGTCTAAGAACAAGTTGCATGTGAACAAATTATCAGGAAAAACCAAAATGTTGATGCAAAAAAGAAGAGAGATGAGGACAACTAAAGAAGATGTGACTTCCAAAGTGGAATATATAGAGCTATGCAAGACAACACGAAAAAGTATCACTGAAGACGTAAGGAAATTCAACTGTGAGCTAGTGAGGAAAGCAATTGAAAACAACCAAAGCCTAAAGATAGCAAAGGGACATCTCAGTAAGGGAAGAAAACAGATTATGGCTCTGAGAAAAGAAGATGGTTCTATAACAAGAAATAGAGGCGAAATTTTGACAAGAGTGAAAGATTTCTACTCCAAATTATATGAAAGGGATGATACATGTACTCCAGACATCATGAAAGGTACCAGAGTTCTTCCAGTCCTCCCAGCAGAAGTTGCTCATGCAATCAAGAACATGAAGCGGGGGAAAGCTCCAGGAGAAGATGGAATTACTATAGACATCATACAAGAAGCAAGTGGAGAAATTGAAACAGTACTCGCCCAAATTTTCACTCGATGCCTTAATGAAGGGAAGATTCCTGAGGATTGGAACAATGCTACAATGATCCTGCTACATAAAAAAGGTGACATTGAGGATCTCAGGAACTACAGACCTATCAGCCTCCTATCAGTGGTTTATAAAATCTTCACTAAAGTTCTTTCACACCGCTTGAAGGTAACACTGGACATGGCTCAACCGAGAGAACAAGCTGGATTCAGGAGTGGCTACAGCACAATAGATCATATCCACGTACTGAGAGAACTAATTGAAAGAGCGAGGGAATATGAACTTCCATTGTGCATGGCTTTTATCGATTATGAAAAAGCCTTTTGATTCGGTGAAACCATCAGCAGTTACCACGGCTCTGAAATCCTGCGGTATTGAAGATGCATACATTAATATTATTAATAACATCTATGAAAATGCAAGTGCAAAGATTCGGCTGTTTGAAAATACAACACACATAAAAATTGGAAAGGGAGTGAGACAAGGTGACACCATATCTCCGAAGCTCTTTAATGCCACATTGGAAAATGTCTTTCAATCACTGAACTGGGAAAACAAAGGGATAAAGATTAATGGAGATTATCTAACCCACCTTCGTTTTGCTGATGACGTAGTCATTTTTGCAACTACCCCATCAGAGCTGCAGAGTATGATCCAGGAACTTGCTGACAAGAGTAAAGAAGTGGGATTAAAAATGAACTTTCAGAAGACAAAAGTGATGTTCAATGCTTTTATAAGAAATGAAGATTTATCGATTGATGGAGAAAAGCTGGAGATAACAGACACGTACATTTATCTTGGACAGCAGATATCAAGTGAGGGTCACATCGATGAAGAAATTAATCGGCATACAAAACTTGCCTGGAGAGCTTTTGGAAGAAACAGCATAATTTTCAAGAGCAATATGCCATTATGTCTTAAAAGAAAAGTGTTTGATCAATGCATCCTTCCAGTGCTTACGTATGGTGCAGAGACGTGGACCTTAACTAAAAGAGACATACAAAGGCTGCAGACAACTCAAAGCAGCATGGAGAGGTGCATGCTTGGTGTAACCAGGAGAGATAAGAAGAGGAACTCGTGGATCCGAAAAATGACGAGAGTGGAAGACATCATGATCAGAGTTAAATCCCTGAAATGGCAATGGGCTGGACATACTGCCAGAAGGACAGACCATAGATGGACAGCCGAAATTTTAGATTGGATTCCAAGGGACAGGAAAAGACCCAGAAAAAGACCACATGGGAGATGGGTGGATGAAATTCGTAAATATGCGGGAGTGACATGGAGGAGACTGGCACAAGACAGACCGTTGTGGAGGAAACTTGGGGAGACCTTCGTCCAGCAGTGGATTGATAATGGTTGACAATGATGATGATGATGAATGCTACTCTAAATGAATACTATATGCTATGTAGCATGAAGACTCGTCATAGAAGACTGCAGTGTGCTAAACAAGTTCAACACAGGTAGTGACCATAGATTGGTGAGATGTTAAGATGCACCTCAACACTAAACTTGAACGTGGCAAGCTCATAAGACAAACAAAATCTATTGACATAACCAACCTTAAAAAAACACCATAATACCTTCAAGTTAGAACTGAAGAACAGGTTCTCTGCTTTAGAAGGCCTAACATCGGAAGAAGTGGACATCTCTGAAGTTAACAGAAAAGTAACCAAAGCTCTTATGGAAACAGCAACAAAATTAGCTGGGTCTAAGAACAAGTTGCATGTGAACAAATTATCAGGAAAAACCAAAATGTTGATGCAAAAAAGAAGAGAGATGAGGACAACTAAAGAAGATGTGACTTCCAAAGTGGAATATATAGAGCTATGCAAGACAGTAAGAAAAAGTATCACTGAAGACGTAAGGAAATTCAACTGTGAACTAGTGAGGAAAGCAATTGAAAACAACCAAAGCCTAAAGATAGCAAAGGGACATCTCAGTAAGGGAAGAAAACAGATTATGGCACTGAGAAAAGAAGATGGTTCTGTAACAAGAAATAGAGGCGAAATTTTGACAAGAGTGAAAGATTTCTACTCCAAATTATATGAAAGGGATGATATATGCACTCCAGACATCATGAAAGATACCAGTACGAGAGTTCTTCCAGTCCTTCCAGCAGAAGTTGCACATGCAATCAAGAACATGAAGCGAGGAAAAGCTCCAGGAGAAGATGGAATTACTGTAGACATCATACAAGAAGCAAGTGGAGAAATCGAAACAGTACTCGCCCAAATTTTCACTCGATGCCTTAATGAAGGAAAGATTCCTGAGGATTGGAACACCGCTACAATGATCCTGCTACATAAGAAAGGTGACATTGAGGATCTCGGAAACTACAGACCTATCAGCCTCCTATCAGTAGTTTATAAAATCTTCACTAAAGTTCTTTCACACCGCTTGAAGGTAACACTGGACATGGCTCAACCGAGAGAACAAGCTGGATTCAGGAGTGGCTACAGCACAATAGATCATATCCACGTGCTGAGAGAACTAATTGAAAGAGCGAGGGAATATGAACTTCCATTGTGCATGGCTTTTATCGATTATGAAAAAGCCTTTGATTCGGTGAAACCATCAACAGTTACAATGGCTCTGAAAACCTGCGGTATTGAAGATGCATACATTAATATTATTAATAACATCTATGAAAATGCAAGTGCAAAGATTAGGCTGTTTGAAAATACAACACACGTAAAAATTGGAAAGGGAGTGAGACAAGGTGACACCATATCTCCGAAGCTCTTTAATGCCACATTGGAGGGTGTTTTTCAGTCGCTGAGCTGGGAAAACAAGGGGATAAAGATTAATGGAGATTATCTAACCCACCTTCGTTTTGCTGATGACGTAGTCATTTTTGCAACTAGCCCATCAGAGCTGCAGAGTATGATCCAGGAACTTGCTGACAAGAGTAAAGAAGTGGGATTAAAAATGAACTTTCAGAAGACAAAAGTGATGTTCAATGCTTTTACAAGAAATGAAGATTTATCAATTGATGGAGAAAAGCTGGAGATAACAGACACGTACGTTTATCTTGGACAGCAGATATCAAGTGAGGGTCACATTGATGAAGAAATTAATCGGCGTACAAAACTTGCCTGGAGAGCTTTTGGAAGAAACAGCATAATTTTCAAGAGCAATATGCCATTATGTCTTAAAAGAAAAGTGTTTGATCAATGCATCCTTCCAGTGCTTACGTATGGTGCAGAGACGTGGACCTTAACTAAAAGAGACATACAAAGGCTGCAGACAACTCAAAGAAGCATGGAGAGGTGCATGCTTGGTGTAACCAGGAGAGATAAGAAGAGGAACTCGTGGATCCGAAAAATGACAAGAGTGGAAGACATCATGATCAGAGTTAAATCCCTGAAATGGCAATGGGCTGGACATACTGCCAGAAGGACAGATCATCGATGGACAGCCGAAATTTTAGATTGGATTCCAAGGGACAGGAAAAGACCCAGAAGAAGACCACATGGGAGATGGGTGGATGAAATTCGAAAGTATGCAGGGGTGACATGGAGGAGACTGGCACAAGACAGACCATTGTGGAGGAAACTGGGGGAGACCTTTGTCCAGCAGTGGATTGATAATGGTTGACAATGATGATGATGATGATGATGATGATGTAGCATGACACCAAAATATTTGTAATTGCAGTTGCCCTAGGGAATTTAAACCCTACATGATCACCCCACCCCATCGTGAGATCTAAAAACCCTTTCCTGATATCCTATTTTGATCACTAATCCAGTCAGATTTGGGACATAGGAATTACATACAACAACTATATGTAATCTTTTGCTGTTCCATATATTTAAGTGTTTGATATACATGTTAATACACTGCCGGACAATTGCTAAGGACGGATGACAACAGCAACGATAGCAACCATAAAATGGAAGGCAGGAAAATGTGGAAATTAGCATAAGTGCGGGATGCAGTAAGACGTGTTGTGCGTATGCAAATTTTGGATTGCCGCACTTGCTCGTGACGTCATAGCGCTGATAAGAGATATAAAGGATTTGACGCGTATTGACCGTTGTTGTTCAAACGGAAAGTTGAAAGGGAAAGAATCAATTGACGAACTTGCAAATTTCAGTATGTCTTCCCGACATCACGTAGATGATTTTACGCGTGGCCGTATTATTGGCAAGATTGAAGAAGGGTGAAAAATAACAGATGTTGCCAGGGAGTTCGACGTCAGCCACAGTGTTGTTTCAAGGCTTTGGAAATCATTTTGAACAAATGGAGAGTGTAGGAAACGTCACGGGGAGGTAGTGTTCGGAGTACGACACCTGCAGAAGATCGGTACATAGTGCTATCAACAAAAAGACACCGGCGTGGCACAACTAGTGAGGTAGCAAATCAGTTTATGGCTGCTACTGGCAAGCGGATCTCCCGAAAAACTGTCGCCAGACGTTTGCATGAAGGAGGACTATACGCCCACCGTCCTGTTGTGTGCATCCCATTGTTCAGACGTCACCGTACCGCCCGTTTGCAATGGTGCCTTCAACATCGCAATTGGACTGATAATGACTGGTCTGCTGTCCTCTTCTCAGATGAGAGTAGATACAGTCTATCGTCTGATTGTCGACGACAACTGATCTCGCGTGATAGTGGTACTGCATATTGTCCAACAAACATACAGGAAAGGGACCGATATCCGACATGTAGTGTCATGGTATGGGCTGGCATCATGCTCAATGGCCGTATGTCCCTCTATGCGCTTCCAACTGGGACTATGACTGGCCAACGATACATTAATGATGTTCTGCTACCTCATGTTCGCATGTTCCGTGGTGCTGTCGGTGATAGATTCATTTTCATGGACGACAACGCAACATGTCATCGAACAGTCGCTGTCCAGGAGTGTCTTGAGAGCGAGGATATTCAACGCCTCGTATGGCCAGCACGTTCTCCAGATCTGAATCCCATTGAAAATGTGTGGGATGCTTTGGGGAGGAGTCTTGCTGGTTGCCATTGCCCTCCAATAAACAAGGACACCCTCATCCGTGCACTGACAGAGGAATGGGATAAATTACCCCAACAGCTGCTTGATAATGTTGTGCAAAGCATGACACGACGTGTGGAATCTTGCATCGCCCTCCATGGTGGCCATATCCCGTATTGACATCTTACGCCGGAACGCCTGCAGACGGTAATTGCATTTTTTTTCACGATTACTTATTCTGCACAAAATGGCCTGTTTGTCCCTTGAACACATTCCAAAGCCTTCTGGATTTCAGAGCACAATAAATTGTCTTTCTTGTAATGTCCTGGCATTCAGACATTATTTTATTTCACTTGGCATCCAACCACACTTACTTTTTTATGCGCTATATAGCCGTTTATGATCCGTCCTTAGCAATTGTCCAGCAGTGTAGAAGAGCATTGGAACTGAACACGCAGTCCACTTATGGTGATGTCAAAAATGAGTTTTGAGGCCTTCTGGTACTGGGGCCTTACAGTGGTAGGCAGGCCTCCGGCAGAAACTTGTATCAGCTCAACAACACCAGTCAATGATAATTTTAATAATAGTAGTACAAATATGCTGTCTCATCATGATATAAAAACTTTTAAACTGTCAAAAGTTTGATAGTTAAAATACGAAATTTATTTACAACTAAAAGCACTATATAGTTAAAAGCACCAAAGAAGCAATATCTTTTGGTCTTGCTACAAGCCTTCTGAAGCTAAAGAATGCCACTGATGCAAGCCGCAACTCGATTAAATACAAGTGGACAAGACCAAGGTGCAGCAGTTCATAGTGACGTAAGTAGTACACCAAACAGCCAATTCGCGCAAGATCAAAAAGGCAAGAGGAAATAATGTTGTCTAAGTATTAAATAATATTTGGGGGATCCAAGCAAACATTATTTAATACTTAGACAACATTATTTCCCTTTGCCTTTTTGATCTTGATCCAATTGGTTATTTGGCATACTACTCGTACTTACGTCACTACAAACTGTTGGGTCTTGGTCTTGTCTATTTGTATTTAATCGCGTCACTGCTTGTATCAGTGGCATTCGTTAGCTTGAGAATGGGCTTGTAGCAAGCCTGAAAGCTCTCTCTTCTTTTGTGCTTTTAACTGCATAGTATTTTTAGTTGTAAATAAATTTCGTATTTTAACTATCACACTTTTGACAGTTTAAAAGTTTTGATGTCATGCTGAGACAGTGTATTTGTACTACTATTATCATTTAGAGCACAACATGTTCTCATGCTGCAATGATAATTTTATTGTTTATGTTGTTTGTTCTAGGATGTGTTTCGTATATTTCGAATAAAGAAGATAATGATGTATCATTTCCTCTGAGAGGAGATGCCAGAGTCAATGAAAAAGAACTGGAATAAATGACTAAATATAAAGACCTGGCCATAAGTTACCCAGTTATGGACTAAACACACAGCAGTAGTCCCCATTGTCATCGGGGCAATTGGAACAATTTCAAAAAATTTTATTAATCATTTTAAAAAATTGCAGCTTTCTGATATGCCATCTGCAGAACTGCGAAAAACAGCTTTACTTGGGACATCAATATATTTTACGCCGACACTTGACTGATATCTAGGTCTGTTGAAACACATATCAGCTCAACACCAGTCAAAGATAATTTTGTTGTTTATTTTTGTTAGTCACTGGCTGTGTTCCATATATTTCAAATAAATAGATAAATAATAATAATAATAATAATAATAATAGGAAGAAAGGAGAAGAAGATTGAAGTGCCATGCTATATTCTAAGCAGCTCATCTAAACCCACAGCAAAATTCAGTAGGTACGCTACTGAACAAAAGCTCTGTCTGCTTGGTGTATTGATTCATGTGTTACACTGGTGTTCAAAGATTAAGGACGAGATGGATTTTTGAATATCACGTCGTGCAGAAGTGCTCCACATCGACTCAAATCATACCATAAGATCCGAAAGATGTAAGAATATGGGACAAGTAAGCAAAACTGTCCAAACAAGGAATTCAAAGGATACAAAGGCACTTTATTGAAAAGGTAACTTTGAGCACAACTGGACAGAAGACAGAAACGTGCATGTGACAGGTGGCTGCCAAGAAAATCCAGTCTTTAGTAGGGGATATGATCACCCCTGACTGCGTTGCAGGATTTACAACATCTGTCCATGCTGAGGACGAGGTTGTCAAGGAGCTGTTGAGGCATCAGTGCCCATTCCTCTTGTAGCGCCAATCGCAGCTGCGGAATCGTTGCTGGCGGCTGGTGACATGCTGCCAAGCGTCTCCCGAGTAGGTCCCAAACGTGTTCGATTGTATTTAGGTCCGGAGACCTTGCGGGCCAATCCATGCGTTGAATATCTTCACTCTCCAACAGCTCTGTGACAGCCACTGTACGATGAGGTGTAACGTTGTTGTCCATGAAGAGGAACTCAGGACCCACAGCACCTCTAAACAGATGCACATGAGGCTGGAGAACCTCGGTACAATAGCGGACACCAGTGACTGAACCTCCTTGGAAGATGTGGAGGTCAGTACGGCTACCAAGCATGATACCGCCCCAAACAAGAACTCCGCCACCTCCAAACCGGTCGCTTTCGATGATGTTGGAGGAGTGATTGCGTGTTCCCTGCTCTCTCCAGATGCGTATACGTCCAGAATTGCTCATCAGACTAAATCGTCTCTCATCCGTAAAGAGAACTCGACCCCATTGCTGATGTGTCCAGTTCTTGTGTTCCTGGCACCACATAAACTGCCGTCTCCGATGAACAGGTGTTAATGGCACACACCATACTGGTCGTCGTGCAAATAGACCACCTATGTGCAGCCTCCTGGCCACGGTAAAACACGATAATGGACGTCCAGTTGTCTGTTGCATGTGCCTTGCGATTTCTCCTGCTGTCTGCCGCGTATCTCTTCTTGCCTGTAGGACAATATACCGGTCGTCCGCCGCCGTGGTTGCTCGTGGACGACCACTGCTAAACTCTCGGACAGCTGTTCCTGTCGTTTGAAATGCTCTCTAAGCTCATGAAACGATGCTGTGAGCGATCCCGAGCTCCTCGGCCACACTAGTCACACTTCGACCATTTTCCAACTTCCCAATGACGCGACCTCTGGTAAAGTTTTCCAGATGTCGTCTACTAGGTTGCCTGTTGGCCATATCACACGGTGGCAGCAACTCGATGTCGTTCAAACCGATGTACACAGTGCAATAGCTTTCACCGAATTGCTGAGCGTACACCGCCTTTGTGCTTTATACCTTTCCGAAACTCCCCCCCCCCATGTCATGCTGTATATATGCGCATGCCCTACCGTACCGGACCCTAGTCTATCTCCTGAGTAGTCTTTCGGTCCGTTCTGCCTGCTCGTTCCGCTGTTATGCTGTGTTCTCCTCTTCATCCTTAATTTTTGCACACCAGTGTACATGCAAACAAAATTGCTCTTCTAATTTTGGAACACTCTGTTCTAGTTAAGTAATTTCTGCAGATGCAAAAGACAAATATTTCTGATTTTATATGTTGCTTGTGCATAGCTTATTTTGCTAATTTCTGCCTTTGAAATGTGCAGTGTTGTTTTGTGATTGATATTATGAAATATTGTATTAATTTCAGCATTTTTACTGTTCAAGGAAAAACAGTATGATGAGGCACTTGAAAGTTGTTGGACCTTATGGAATAGAAAGCAGACAGCTCAAAGTTGGATGTTAGCAAGATTGAGTAATCTTATTGGCTGTTGCTTATTTAAGAAGGTACTTTTTAATTTTTGACATCTGTTTACACAGTTGAACCCCCATATAATGAAATTGAAGGGAGAATTTAAAACATTCGATATGTGCGAACTTTATTATAACTCAACAGATCAAAATGGGCTGTTTTTGGTATGCTAGGTTATGTTATATACAGTATGTTCTGTTAAAATTATTCAGTCATAAATTGTCTGTCAATGAATTGCAGGTAAATAATATTCGTTTATTAAAATCTATAGTTAGCAATAAAATATGAATGAGATCTGTGGTAAGCAAAACGTTTAATTAATATAAAAATTAAAGTAACTGAAAAAAATTTGAAATTTCATGTGTCACATTTGTTTTGCTGTTCACATGTTATGTTGGAAATATGAGTCAGTTGTTGATGGTTTTGTGCTTATTATGATAGCAGATTTTTTTTTTCAACTTCCTCTGATGAATGTTTGAGATGTTCTTAGATGCAAAATAAGCTTTAAGGTTTTCTAAACTCTCATTGCTAGTCTGTTTGAAATTGCTCTTTTTTATAGTGATTTCTTCTTCTTCACTTGATTGATCATGATTCTTGCTTTAAATGTGCTCCACTATGTCTTCATCAGTGATGAGACTGGCTGAGCCTGAAAACACGAGGCTGAGCCCGGGCTGCATAATATTGACTGCGATTCAGGCTTGGGGCAGGTTCGGGCTCTGAGAGAGAAAAATAATTTTCTTTTTTTTTTTTTAATGTTATTTTGTATGATTTAGCTGAAATGTTTCTTACAGTTTTCTAGTTGGTATAGAGAATCCTTCGGCAACTGGGGCAGAGCTGGGGGTGGAGACTCGGGAGGGTTATTTACTCTGGGCTTGGATGGCAAATGCCATACATAGGCCATGCCTTAGTACGTTTCTATGAAAAAGAAAAGGCTTCTTCAAGAACTGTAGATAGCAGATACCTCGTCACCAAAATTTGCACCCCTACCTTCATGCAGCAGCTCCTTGCCAATTCTGTTTAGCTACGTATGTAGATTGCTGTGCCACCCAATCTATCCAGATGCCTGCTCTCCCAAAGGAAAGGAGTGGTCAAAGAAACTCATGATGCTACTATATTATAGAAATAGATAGATCAATGAAGGAAGAAAAATATTTTTCATAAAACATGGAAATTTCACAGAATATTCAAGCAAAGCAAACTGAATGAATTTGCTTGTACCACTTACTGGTCATCCATGTAACACTTCTCAGAAAACTTGAAAATTTCATCGTCCTAGAGTGGGAATCAAACCCCGCATCTCCCAATTACCAGTTGAGTATGCTAACCATTACACCACCCAGGACAGTGAAGTTCCAAGCAACTGAGACAGTTGACAGTTAACTTCTTGGAACTTCAAGCAACTGAGACAGTTGCTTGGAACTCCACTGGAGGGGTTCGATAGGGGTTCATTATTGGTTATACAGGGGTTTGATTCCTGCTCCAGGACGATGAGATTTTCAAGTTTTCTGAGAAGTGTTACATTAATGACCATTAAGTGGTACAAGCACATTTAGTTTGCTTTGCTTGAAATAGATAGAGGTCCCTTCATCACTCTGCAGTTGAGAAAGACATCAGTTAATTGTAGGGGAAGGAGAGAGTTGAAGTTTGGAAGTGGATATTATTTTCTTTAATGCCTAAACAAGTTAGTCACAGTTTTCGGGCTTGTTTGGGGCCTCGGCTGTATATGCAATATAAAATTCGGTCTCAGGCAGGCTCGGGCTGTCATACTTTGGGCTTTTGTAGGGCTTGAGCTTTTAAAATTGTGCCCAAACAATTATAAAAGCTCGAGCCTATGTCCAGAGTTGTATAAAAGTAAAATGTATCTGTGTATCAGTGCTGAGACGGGCTGAGCACGAGTCCAAAGTCGAGCCCGGGTTCGGACTGCATAATACTTACTGGAGTTCAGGCTTGGGTGGGCTTGGGCTTTGAGAGGGAGATAATTTTTTTCCTTTTTTTAAATGTGATTTTGTATGATTTAGCACACAAGACTTTTTTACAGTTTCTAGTTGTTAAATAGAATTCTTCGGCAACTGGGTCTAGATGGGGAGTGGGAACTCGTCAGGGCTATTCATTCCGGGCTTAGGTAACAAATGCCATAGGCAGACCTGCCAGGTTTTACGGTTTACCCGTAAAATTTACGGAAATGTGGCTTGTTTTACGGGCAAAATGTTAATCTTACGGATTTTGCGATTCTCCGAGATTTTTTTCTTTTTCTGATGATTTTGCACCCACTATTAAAACTTTTTTTTTTTTTTTTTAAACTTAATCCATTCAAAGTAAAGTGCCGATGTAAGTTACGAATAAGTTTTTAGTTACATGTGTTTATTTGGGAACATTTTGCCGCAGTTTTCCCATGTTTTAGGTCATTGTTTTGCCTTTTTTTAAACACTAGAACACCAACCAGCTGGGCTTATGTAACCTTCGGTTTGGTTCTCTCCCTCTCTTGGGCACGCTGTTCCCCCCCCCCCCCGCCTTTCTTTTCAGATAATGCATTGTTCATCTCCCGAGTCTCAACTTCTCAGAAGGCCAGCGTGGGGTGTGTCCGCGTGGAGCAGGTGTCTTATCTTAATTCCTCCCAGTTCGAAATGCTATCTCAGAACGTAGTTATAGTAGAAAAAAAAAAAAATTTCAAACGGATTTTAAATCTGTGGAATTTTTAAGCCCAGATGGATACTCAACATGACAAAATTAAGCAAAAACTGCCAGTTTTGTGAAATTAAAAATGCATTGGGGCATGCATGGTTTCGTAACTTCTTCTCTGGCAATAAATTTGACCTAACGAAAGAATGCTACTATAATAGGAAGTTAAAAAAAAAAAAAAAAGTGAGTCCAATGTTCATTCGAGCCAGTGCTGCTCCAGCAATGATTTATTTTGCTGGTCCGTTAGTCAGTGCATTTTCTATGCTTTCGCTTTCCAACCGTGCTTTGTTCATCGCTCGGTAACGTTCATAAAAATGTCTTGGCTGGATTCAATGAAATTAATATGTTGGTACATACTAATTCATCTAATCCCTATTGAAAATGGTCAAAGGTAAGGTCAAGACATAGGAGCGGGATTCATTCTTCCGCCCTTTTGCGTGATGACTTGCGTAAAATCAAAGCATGATGTGATGAAGTTTAGGTATGTTTGTTCAGCACCCATAGTGGACCTATCCTATTGAAAATGGTTGCTATCAGCATTCACGGGGACAGTGCAGTAGTACATGCGCGAGATTTGATCGCTCGCGTTTCAGAATTTTAGCACAATATCTTCCGTGGAAATTGACCGATTTGGATAGAATTTTTAATTATAAAATGACGCGTGTGTAGCAGCTTTTTAATTTAGAAATTAACAGGCACAAAAAATGTTCTATAATAAAGCAAAAACAAGCAAAATATCAATTAATTCATACTAAGGGATTCGTAAAGAAAACAGTAAAGTATCATGGAGAACACTGTTGCTTTTGCAAACCCTCACTTTTTTGTAGGTATGAAAATTTTTGGCTTTTAGTAAACAACTCTGAATTTTAAAATATCCGGATTTTGACAGCATGAGTTTAATCTAGGGAGGAAGTAGACTTTTTTTTTTTTTTTATCTGTTTGAAAAAAAGCACCATTGACTTTTCAACTTCTATCAAACCGAATTGTGTGATATTTAGAGATTTTCATTTTCTAAAACAGAACACGTGTATTCTACACTTTGTCATGTTAGGCCATTTTTTTTTTTTTTTTTTTTTTTTTTGCAGATACATAAGATCGGAGTTAAAATCCCGGTTCAAACGTTTTATGCCGTGGCTACGCCACAAAGGGAGCACCGGACGAGATGGTGAGGATGTCACCGACGAAGTGGCTGTATCGTTCCCGTGATGCCTGATGTAAAAGACAGTTGGTTTTGTTCCGGCAAAACACATTGTGTTAGTTTACTGCAGGGAATCTAGGTAAAAAGTCCGAGGAAAAAAAGTCCAAGAAAATAAAGTCCGAGGAAATAAAATCCCAGGAAAAAAAGTCCGAGATGGGCATTTTGATTGTCATCATGGGCTAACTAATAAGTCGATTTGACATACTGTTTGAATGTTGGGGGTGGGGGGACATACTTTCATTATTTACCTAGTGTGGTGGGGTTGCCGGAAAACAACCACGCAGGAAAACTGCCACACGTTTTCATTAAGGGGCCAGGCACAAAGTGTTATTCCTCCGAGGAACACTTTGAATGTGTGGCAGTTTTCCAAGTTTCCTAATTATGTTTTAGTTTTCCAAGGTGCCTAACGACGGGAAGGAGCTGCTTTGTTTGTCTGAATTTTCACGTCGGTTCATACCAGTTTAGGGTGACTGGCCACAACAGTTCAACAGGAGGGAGGGGGTTATAAAGATCGCCATTTCTTAAAACTACAGTGTTCGACGAAACAACAGAACTACACATGACTCGTGCTGTGTTTAGAAAAGGACGATAAGGTGGAGTTTTTTAATAACGCTGCACTTGTGCTTAGGCACTAAATATTTACATAACATGTCAAGTTTGTAATACTTTTCGTTTACTTAATTAATTCATAGGGCCTATACCTTGGCCTTTTTAACAGCTTTTAATCCGCTGACTTCATATAAATAACGTTTAAGTATCAAATAAAATCAATAGCATTGCGCTTTTGCTTAGGCACTAAATATTAATTTATAGGCCCTAGGCCTAGGCCATTTAAACAGTTTTTATTCTATCAATGTAATATTAAGAGCGTTTACACGTCAAATCAAGTTAATAATAATGCGCCTTTACTTAGGCACGAAATATTAATGCAAGAGCCTAGGCTCCTTTACTAGTTTTTTATTTAACCAATGTCATATTCACAACGTTAACACAGCAAATCAAGTTAATAATATTGGGTGTTTACTTAGGCACAAAATATTAATTTATAGGCCCTAGGCCTTTTTCGCGGTTTTTATTCTACGGATGCCATATTCATAACGTTCACATATCAACCCAAGTTAATAATATTCCGCTTTTACTTAAGCACTAAATATTGTTTCATTGTCCCTTGACTTAGGCCTTTTTAACAGTTTTTATTCTAACGATATCATATTCATAACATTTATGTATGAACTGAAGTTAACCATATTGCACTTTTACTTAGGTACTAGTTATTAATTTATTTGCCCTATGCCTAGCAATTAATATTGAATGCCTAAATAAAAGCGAATGCTTTTAACCTGACTTGGTACATAAACTTTATGAATATGACATCGGTAGAATAAAAAGTATTAAAGAGGCCTAGGGCCTATGAATTAATACTTAGTGCCTAAGTAAAAGCGCAATATTATTAACTTTATTTGATATGCAAACGTTTTGAATATAGCATCCGTGGAATAAAAGCTACTAAACAGGCCTAGGGCCTCTGAATTGATATTTAGTGCCTAAGTAAACTCCCAATATTATTAACTTGATTTGCTGTGTAAACGTTGTGAATATGACATTGGTTAAATAAAAAACTAGTAAAGGAGCCTAGGCTCTTGCATTAATATTTCGTGCCTAAGTAAAGGCGCATTATTATTAACTTGATTTGACGTTTAAACGCTGTTAATATTACATTGATAGAATAAAAACTGTTTAAAAGGCCTAGGCCTAGGGTCTATAAATTAATATTTAGTGCCTAAGCAAAAGCGCAATGCTATTGATTTTATTTGATACTTAAACGTTATGAATATGAATTCGGCGGATTAAAAGCTGTTAAAAAGGCCAAGGTATAGGCCCTATGAATTAATTAAGTAAAAGAAAAGTATTACAAACTTGACATGTTATGTAAATATTTAGTGCCTAAGCACAAGTGCAGCGTTGTTAAAAAATCCCACCTTATCGTCCTTTTCTAAACACAGCATGAGTCATGTGTAGTTCTGTTGTTTCGTCGAACACTGTAGTTTTAAGAAATGGCGATCTTTATAACCCCCTCCCTCCTGTTGAACTGTTGTGGCCAGTCACCCTAAACTGGTATGAACCGACGTGAAAATTCAGACAAACAAAGGAGCTCCTTCCCGTCGTTAGGCACCTTGGAAAACTAAAACATAATTAGAAAACTTGGAAAACTGCCACACATTCAAAGTGTTCCTCGGAGGAATAGCACTTTGTGCCTGGCCCCTTATTGAAAAACGTGTGGCAGTTTTCCTGTGTGGTTGTTTTCCGGCAACCCCACCACACTAGGTAAATAATGAAAGTATGTCCCCCACCCCACCCCCAACATTCAAACAGTATGTCAAATCGACGTATTAGTTAGCCCACGATGACAATCAAAACGCCCATCTCAGACTTTTTTTCCTGGCCTTTTCCCTCGGACTTTATTTCCTCGGACTTTATTTCCTGGATTTTTTTTCCGCGTTTATCAACAGTCTTGGACTTTTTTCCTCGGACTTTTTTACCTGGACTTTTTTTCCTCGGACTTTTTACCTGGACTTTTTTCCTACGACTTTTTTACCGATTACCTACTGCAGGAGAGGAGTTGGTTCAGATGTTGATGGGCCCAGATTGTTTTTAAAAGGAATGAGTAGAGAAGCTCCATTCGGTAAGATGAAGGGATGGGGGATGACAGGAAGAGAAGACAGAACTATAAAATCAGTGCCATTTGGAAGTATAACGGATGTCGCTAAAGGGATCGGATTTAGTAAAAGACAAGGCATCGATCCGCCTGTGAGGAATGATGGGGAGGGAGGGGAGGACCCCAGAGGATGACATTCGTAACTAAAACCTAAACCTTTGTTTCTAGATGAAAGAACCTTTCAGGTGCTCTCTGCTTTCCTAGCTGACCAGCTCGAATCGGATAACTCTGTAATCGGTATTTTGCCCTCTACTATAGCAGTTTTTACTTACATTTTTTTCCTGAGTGGTAATAAATTTAGTATTAGTGATTCGCTATGAGCAGCAATATAAAAAGGGGGAAAAAGTACTATAAAATATTCCATGATTCATATTCTGCCGAATTCTCATGTATTGCGAAATCTTCAAAAAGGAAAATATGCGTTTCGCACTATGTGCCAATGCAATTTTAACATTTCGCATGGTGGAAGGAATGATATTACAAATCATATTTCTAGTGACAAGCATAAATATAACGTTGACTGCGTGTGAAAAAAATAACGAAATTAACTTCCTTTGTTAAAAGTTATAATGAACTGGATGCAATTCGTACAAAATGTTTGTTCACTTCATTTTTAGTTGAACATAATTTACCAGTTAGTGTCTCTCAGTCACTCTTACTTATTTAATTTTTTTATTTGACTGTCTCATCGGCCGTGTCTCCGTAAGATAAAAACCTAACATGAAAATGGTTCGTTTTTGAAAATATTTTAGTATGTTTCATGACAGCGTGGGACACGATCCCATTGAAAGGGTAGAACCAAGGCGTGATTTCACCGATTAGCAAATAGCTAGTGAAAAATCAAATTTGCTAGTGAAAAAAAATCGCAGTAGCAAATATTGCTAGTAGGGTAATTTCTTTATTTAAAGTAACCAAAAATCATTATTAATCCACGAAGTTTACATAACAGTTTCTATTATCACTTGTTAAAACAGCGACGATCAGCGATTCTCTTTCGCCAATTTCCTTTCGACACTTAATACCCATCCTCCCCATATCTTTCATCCCTTCCAAACTGTCGTAGAAGCGCATTGAAACTCCTCTCCATCGTGCCCTCATTGGTCTATTACAGAAACTGAACGTGACGTCGGCAATGGTTGCTGTGGCAACCCAGAGCTCTGGGATGGATCGGTTGTTTGACCACCTGCTCTGCCACCCTCCCTTCTTTTGCCCCACGAACTTTGTCCTCAACTCTTGTCGTACCCTAAGCCAAGCGATCACCTTTTTCCACAAGTCTTGATAGTCGCGCATACATCAAATACTGCGCTCTAATGATCAGTGATGAATAAGCAAGAATAATTCCACTTATTCGGATGGTAGACAAAACCGAAAGGTGCAAACCAAAATGTTACTGGAAAATAGCCTGCCAACACTGGCAAAAGTCTTATCCATAGTAACTAGCCTTATTGCGTGGCATAGATAGACGCTTTTTACGAAACGTGTTCGTGGAGGGGGTAAACGATTACGGAAGAAACTTTTGCTTCGTCTGACTTCTGGTTTTGGAAATTTTCCTTGTATTTTCAAGCTGAAATACAAATATTTATCCAGTAAAATGTTAATGAGCAATGATACTTGACAGAGGCAACATCCTGAGAAAAAAAAAAAAAAATTATGATTACGGAAAAAATCCGAATTCCGTCGACCTTTCGTTTTCTAGTTTCGTAAAGACGGAATTCCAATAATAATGAAAAAAGCCGGAATTCCTTGAATTTGCAGAAGAATCTGATGCCTGAAGATTACAGAAAAAATTTTGCAGCAGCCAACTTCCATTTTTGCAAATTGTTCTCCACAGTTTCAAGCTAAAATGCAAACATTTATGCAATAAAATGATATTTAACAAGAAAAGCGGACACAAAGACAACATTGGAAGGAGAACAATTTGCGATTACGGCAAAATTTTCTTACTCCGTTTCACTACTGTGTTCGAAAGTTTTGAAGCACGAAATTTTGTCTCCAGATGGAAAATGACCCCCCCTCCCAAATATTAATCTTCAGAATGATCTAACTGATGACAAAAAAAAAGCAAGCGGGATTCCGCGAATCCATGTAAGAATCCCGTGTATATCATAAAAATAATAACAAAATGAAAATTTGTAGAATCCGTAGTTATGATAGTGTGTTCCGTAGTCAGACAACTAATTCGGTAAAAACAACTACGGCATTGTGTGGTAGTTGGCAGATATGAAGTGTGTAGAAGTTTAGCAGAAATTTGTGCGATACTTCCACTTAGTACTGCATGTTATGAGGTGGGATTCAGTTTTTTAAAAAGAATACAAGGGGATTGGAGGAACAATTTGTCTGTTTAAACTTTAAATGCTCTGATGACAATTGAAATAGAAGGGCCACAAGAAGAGATTTTTAATCCACGGTCAGCAGCTATAAAGTGGTATGATGACAAAGTCAGACACCCTGAGCGTAAACCATATGGGAAGAAATCTGAATTAGAATGTCAGTGAAATATATTCATGTGGTATGAGAATTTGTTAGAAATTAATAATAAAGATAGTCACTAAACTTATCTAAGATTCTATTCATTATTCAAAAAGGTAAGTCAAAATATTTATACACATATTTAAATTTCTGTGTAACTTTATTAGAAAATAAGTTACGACGTGATTTAGTTTTACTTGCTAGTCATGCAAATGTTTTGCTAGCAAACTATTTGGTCACTAGCAAAATTTGCTAGTGAGCAAAAAAGATGAAATCTTGCCCTGGGAAGAACATCCTTCCCTTTAGATGCAAACTTCTGTAAAAGTAAATTTTTATCACTTTATAGATCATAATGATAGCACAGTAATGAGAAATTATGTATAGAATTTATTTTAATCGATATAAATGTGCCGATAAATTTAAACATCTGTAGCCACTTCAATAATAGTTGATAGTTCATTTGGGTAACAGCGTTTTTAAATCGATATGTTCAGTACATTTAATCAATATGCACGACAAGTAATTAAGCGAATATATCGATTAAAATTTTCATCGAATATATCGATTAAATTTTTTTTACGGATTTCTGTTTCTGAAAGTTGGCAGGTCTGCATAGGCCATAAATTACTGAATTTCTTTGAAGGAATGTTTTTTTTAAGAACTATAGATGGTAGATAGCAAACTGACAAAATTTTGCTCCCGATCTCAACGGGACAACTCTCTGCTAATTCTATTGACCAAAGTACGACTTAGATTGTTGTGCCTCCTGATTTTTCCAGATGCTCTGCCCCCTGAAACATTTCAGGAAGAACTGAATGGTCAAAGAAAATATAGAAATAGACAGACATCGCTTCCCCACTCCGCAGTTGAGAAAGACATCGGTTAAATGCACGGGGAGGAAAGAGTGGAAGTCTGAAAAAGGAGTTGTTTTTTTCATGCCTAAACAAGGTTAATCGTGATTTTCGGGCTCGTTTGGGCCCGGACTCTATCTTGCAATGTAAAATTCAGGCTCAAGTTGACATACTTCGGGCTCAGGCTCTTAAAATTGAGCCCGAACTCAGTTCTGCTGTGTACACACCCATTGAAACAGAAACCTTGCTGCAACCCTGTGAAGCGTGAAAAATATTAACACTAGAATAATATAATTTATAGAAAAATGAATAAAACAATAACTAATTATTAGAATATTACAGATTCCAATGAGGACAAAATAAGTACATTACGATTGAATGTGCAGCAATGTGTGTGAAATGGACCTTTATGGCAAAATATTAAAATATTGGACTATGAACCTCATGAAAACAGACTAATTAAAGAAAGTTTTTAAACAAATGAGATGCATCATATATTACTCAGATTACAAACTCTATGCACATTTTATTCACATGTGAATAGCAAAGTTCCATTCTGATGACCATAGCCAAAGCATGAGAATCAAATAATGTTAACCTAAGAAAGGGGATGAAAGTTATGAAATTGAAGTTTTTTGCAAGTCAAACAGTATATGTGCTAGAATAGTTATACAAATCATGAATGTAACACAGTTCTGTATCAATTTAGCACAGTTCAACACAGTTTCATTGCCCAACACAGTACTGTATCACTCCAAGGCCAAGGACTCGCAAATGCGAGTTTAAATATGCAGACAGTTTGATAGTTAAAATGTTTAAAAGATTATGCTTAAAAATATTTGGTTCAGCAGTATAAAATAGATGAAAGATAAAAAGAAGAATTCTTTACTTGGCTAAAAACGTTGGAACTCCACTTCTCCACAAAGTACAACAAATATCTGTGTGGTATTCAGGCACACGCTGTGCATTTCGGTATATGTTCATACCATTATCAAACTGTTTTGTGGTAGATATACCTGGAAACTGCCAATCTGTGGCCATCATGCTACTGTCTATGTCAGGGGTAGACAAAAACCCAACATTTTCAGGTGCCAGCTCCATTTTTTCAACAGTTAATCAAATTTTTTAAAGAGATACAAAGAGAAAGCCACGCACAATCTAAATAAAAACGACATTCAGAATTGTGACCTTCATCAGTCAATATTACTATACTTTTTACATATTGTTCAAATGATTCAGTGCAAAATCTGCAACTTAAACTAGGAAATATATTATGTACTTGAATTAAAAGTGCCGCCCCAGTAGCGCAGTGGTCTAAACGATGGCTTCTGATCATTCGTCCAAGAAGGGTCTGGGTTCGAATCTCGTGAGGTATTAATGTTGTGTTTGTTTTACAGCACTGACTCTCTCCCTTCCCTGGAGCCAGTGGCCCTAAATTAGGGATGGGCGACTGCTTATAGCCTATTGTGTTGCTCACAGTGGTTGTTAAACCTCCAATCAAAGAAAAAAATAATTAAAAGTTGCACTTCAAAATAGGTTTTCATTGCAGAAAATTCAGCTTTGCCTTCTGGTGTACGACATTCAATAAATACACCCATAAGCGCCTCATGCGTAATCAGTGCAATGGCTAATAGTGCCCATCCACCCACACACCCACACACACACATTCTTTAGTGTCACGCCAAGGTAGGGAGATTAATCACCGACCACCTAATATTTCGGTTTTGACCACAGACAGTCATGACTCTTGAGTGACACTTCTGTGAACACATCTCATTTGCTTATATATTCTTTAAAGAGTGAAAAGGCCCTTTTCCTTTAAAAAAAAAAAAAGACAAAGTTTTATCTACGACTATTTTGATAAATGAAAAGCTGAAAACGGATAGAAAAAACCTCAGGACTACAGTTGTGTCCCTCCCAAGGTCAAGATTTCAGGCAGGCATGGAAGAGCTTCACTCCACGTCAAACTTCACCTAGGGGCACCAAACTGCCCTTATTTTTTTTTATTGGAGGTTTAACGACCACTGTGAGCAACTCGATGAGCTATAAGCAGTCGACTGTCCCTAATTAAGGGTAACTGGTTCCAGGGAAGGGAGAGAGCCAGTGCCGTAAGACAAACACAACATCCATGCCTCACCGGGATTCGAACCCGGACCCCTTTCGGACCAATGATCAGAGGCCATCGCTTAGACCACTGCACCAAACGGGGTGGCAAACTCCCCTTGTTGCTGGCGTGACATTCAAATGTGACACTCAAGAGAGTGTGTGTGTGTGTGTGCGCGCAACTTAAGAACATTCTGATGCACACTCCACATGAATGCAGGCACTTCTCTTGGACTGCACTGTGGAACTTCAGCCTGAATCACTACTAACAAAATCTCTGCAGAATGCATAACTCTGCTGGCAGTGGTACCAAAAATTTAAGTTAGCAACTTCATCATTCTGATTGTATGGTAATTAGTGTATAACAAAAGCAGAAACATAGAAAAATCCATATACTGTATTTGTTGTTTTATTAAAGATATGCTTCATAATATAAATTCAAATTTTGAGAATGGAATTTGAAATAACATTTTCAGAACGAAATCTGGAAACTCAGGTGCCAGGTGAAAACTTTCAGTCGCCATGGCAACTGGCACCTTGGATTTGTCTACCCCTGGTCTACGTCATCATCGGGGTCACATGTTGAACTCACGCTATCAAGCATTTTGTTAGTGAATTGCTGTAAGTGGACATGTAGATTCAGATCCGAGTTATGAATTGGGGGTTGAGATCTAGAGGCCAGAAACGTCTGTAAAACAAAAGAACTCAGAAGATGTAAAAAATAACTGAAAGTTCTTTAGGTTAAAATTGAATTAAGTATATTAATCTGAGTAAAGCTTGAGTAAGTGTTATATGTAATTGCTGTAAATAAATAAAAAAATTAATCTGCAAGCAAAAACTATCTGCAAAATCTGCTAATAATTTGGAAACTATCCTAGTAGAGCGTACATCTACATTCTGCTACTCTGTCTATATCTGTGCTTAGCGATTCTGTCGAGAGCTCTTCATCAATGTCCACATAATCTTGAAAAGAAACATCAAATGAGTGAGTCCTATTCCTTTCAGATGACTCCAAGTTTCATCATCTTTATCACTCATTTCTTCTTTCTTTGATCTCACTTGCAGGTATGTCTTCATTGTTCATCTGAAAACTTTTCTGAAACTGCCATGTTTTCAGCAGTTTTGAACTGTTTTTTTAAACAGCTTTCCAAGCACAGTTTAGTATATGGTGTGCCATTCTATCATTAGTAATGGTTGCTTCACCATTTTCTAAATTAACTAGAATTTTTCAAAGTGCACCTTTTTATATTTTTAAAGAACTGTTGTATTTTTCATTAGTCCATGATCCATTGTCTACAACTTGCTTTTAGTGTTAGGGGAAGATGGTGAACAGTTGTTGATTTTGAAACTATCTTAGTTGTGTGTGACACACACTTTTCTATAGTAAGAATCTTTTGTTTTTCATTGTTTTATTTCACAAACAGCAACAGAAATTAATTCCAGTAATTCCTATAAAATTAAAGTTAAATTAAATATATTTTAATTATTGTGATTAAAATTTAAATCCTTTGCTTTAAATTGATTTCAAACTTTAACAAATGTCATTTATATTGGCATAATGGTGTCAGATGTTCACTGTTCCCCTGTGACATATTACAGAGGTAAAGCTCGTGTCAAGATGACAAATTTTCAGCGGGTTCGATCCCAGTCACGGACAAATTTGTGTTTTGACATTGGCGCCCAAACGTAAAAATAAATGTACTGACTGTTGGGTTCTTCGAAAAATGTGTGATGTTTGTTCTGCACATTGTCTAGAATTAATGAAAATTTGTTCTTTTGCTGAAAAAAAAAGAAAAAAAAAGAAAAGGGAGATGATGTGATGTACTACAGAGGTAAAGGACATGTCAAGACAACAAATCTGCCGCTATACATTCCGTCCATGTAGCTTAGTTGGAAGAGCAACTTGCTCCGGAGTGAGGGGACACAAGTTCGACCCCCATCACGGACAAATTTATGTTTTCACACCCCATATAGAAATCCCTTCAGAAAGAAAACTGCATTGCTCTGGCGTGGGAACCAAACCCACATGTCTCGATTTCTGTTTGAGCATGCTACTGTTACACTACCCAGGACAGTGAAGTTCTAAGCAGCTGAAACTAAGCAGATGTAGCATAGAAATCTGAATACCATTCAGCTATGTGCTAGTTGAAGCAGTCAGTTCCTCTTAGCTCCAATAACCCACCTTTAATCCAGGTATGGGTATAGAACACAAGTTCTAGTGCATTAGAGAACATCAAACAAATATCTTCGCTCTTTCCACGTTTATAAGTGAGTCACGGAAAAATTCTCATTGGCCGCCACCGGGAGTCGAACCCAGGGTCTTCCAGTTACGCGTCGGATATGCTTCCGCTACACCACAGCGGCCTCAAATTCCTCCAGACTCTCACATGCTAACTGCCAAGCCAATTTGGCAGGTTGCTTCTTGGAGCCCCGCACAATGCTGGGGATTCACCAAAGATGGTAAGCAGCAACTGAAGAAATAATTAGAAAGCGAATGAACAATTAATACAGACAGTTAACGTGGACCAGGAACATCAAACAAATATCTTTGCTCTTTCCACGTTTATAAGTGAGTCACTGAAAAATTCTCAGAGAACATTACAGATATCAATGGGAAATGAATCTTCCTGAATAAATAATTCTTTAAACCCCATGTGAGATTACTGAGACTGATGTTAGCATGAGCACAGTGTACAGGACATCTCTAGGTTGAGCATCCATCTGCAAGCAGCTAATCACTTCAGCTAATGCCACACACTGATTAGCATATTGTAAGGAATGTAGATGTTGGACTTATAGACTAATAGAAAACTGTTCTTTGGTCTGACAAGTCATGGTACACAGTCTACCAATCTGATGGTTGTTTCAGGGTGTGGCAAATGCTGAGAGAAAGATACTTTCTAGACTGTATTGTCCTGACATTGAAGTTTTGTAGAGGCAGTGTAGTGGTGTGGAGATGTTTTTCATGGTTTGACTTAGGCCTATTAGTCATCTTGGAGAAAACTATGAATATTGAGCTCTGCCTAGATGTCCTGGATAATTATACACTACTAATGTTGTGGCAGATCTTTGGGCAAGATCCATACCTCTGTCAGAAGGACAGTACACCATGTCATACTGCTTGCATTTTTTCAGTTTGGTTTGAAGACATATGCATATCAAAAGGTTGGACTGACCAGCCGAGACTCCTGACTAGAGCCCATGTACAGAATCTCTGGGAAGAATTGAATTGTCAGGTATGTGGAAGTAGAGACTGCCCAAAAGCAAAGGTGTGTAACTGGTTACTATTGAATGGTGGAACATATTGGATGACATTTACAAAACAACTAGTAGATTTTTTTTTACAGAGACTAGAGTCTATCTAAGAGCCACAAAGTTTTCATCACACAATATTAAATTTTCTGTAAATAAAGATTATTTGAAGACATGCAGATGTCTAGACATTAACGGCAGGGCAGTGTACTTGCATGTTTGCCATGTATTTGGGAAGATGATTTTTTTCATGGACTTTCCCATGCTGAAATCTGTAATTGAATTTAGACATAAAGAAAATCAATATTTGGAACTTGTAAGGACAATTCGTCTGATCAAAAACAAAATGGTTAGAGGAAGATTGTGTGAATGGATTTCAATTTATCTCTATAACAGTCAGTTTCAGTGTAGCATTTATGTTCTTCAGAAATTTGGAGTTTATCTTTGTTTTGAAACTAATATATGCTTAAAATTAATTGATCTGTTATGTCATTTTAATTTTACTTTGAATAACTGTCTTTTAGTGTTGTTACAACTCCTCTTTGCAATGGTTTCAGAAGTCAGTCAATTCTGACTTCACTTGTCTCCTTCCATTGTGGAACTTAGCTTCTGCATTTCAGTGCGTAGGAAAGGATGGTGCTTCATTACGGGCTTTGGAAGTTCTGGAGCAAGTAAGTAAATACACTACTGTTTTGAATCAAAAGGTGTTTGGATTGTATCTGTAAGATAAAGATCCAGACTTAGAAAGTTTGCTAGTAGACATTGGCCACCAAGACCAAAATTGTTAGTGGCCATAAAAAAAAAAAAAAACCTCAGTGGCCAAACTTAAAAAAAAAAAAATCAAATTGTATATTTCATACTAAATTACTTTTATAAAATTGCTTAGTATAACATCAGTATGTTTTATTTTGCATATTTCAGTTATAGTATTCTTAAAAGTTGAAACTGAAGTAACAAAACAATGCAGGAGAGTGGGTACATCGTGCGGGGAGGGGAGTGCGCTTACTGGAGAAATCTTTGCACTGTCCGACTTCCGGTTTTGGAAATTTTCCCGCTATTTTCAAGCTGAAATACAAATATTTATGCAGTTAAATATTACTTAACAATAATACTGGGCATAGGCAACATCGCGAGAAAAAAGAATTACGATTGCGGAAAAAAATCTGAACTCCGTCTACCTTCCATTTTTGAAATTTTCATAAAGATGGAATTCAGTCTCCTGACGAACATCCCCTGTCATCCCCCCCAATTATGTTCACTGGTTCATTGATCTCGCGAATGACCAAAATAATAACCAAAAAGGCGGAATTCCTTGGTTTCGCTGAAGAATCTTGTGCCTGAGATTACGAGGACATTTTTGCGGCGTCTAACCTCCGTTTTCGCACATTGTTGCCTACAGTTTCAAGCTGAAATTCTTTTATGCAATAAAATCATATTTAACAATAAAACTACACTAAGGCAACATCGGGTGATAAAAACTACGATTACTGTAACTTTTTCACTCCATTCAATTACCGTTTTCGAAAGTTTTGAGACACGAAATATTTAGATCGTTCTCAGGATCAGTTTTACACTGATCCTGAGAACGATCTAAATGATGGCAAAAAAAACACGGGATTCCTCGAGTCCGCTTAAGAATCTCATGCACATCATAAAACAATAAAATTAAAAAAAAAATGAAAATTCGTTGAATCTGTAGTTTTGACAGCAAGGTCCGTAGTCAGGCAATTAAATCCGTAGAAACTACTACAGACATTCCGTAGTAGTTCGCAGATATGGAAATATTATTACAGTACAACCTCGAAAATCCGGAATCGTCCGAAGATCCGGACTATGCCGATTTGGGATTTTAGATTTTCCCTATGGCCTATGCAGGCTTTCAGCAAACATTCATTAAAAATAATAAAAAGAAAATGCCTAACTTCTAAAGTTTTCATCGGATTTTGACTAAACTTCACATGGGAGTTTATTTTGACGTGTCTTGGTTACTGTAAAATTTGCATTCAGTTATTTAAAAAAAATTGGAGAATTTTTTTAAAATAAAAATTTCTCCCAGTTGGACTTTTCCAACGTAGACAGTTGAGCTGTCCACCACGGGCTTTCATCCCCACCGCAACTTTGTGAACCTCGTTCCCCTACGATGACGCATCAGCCTTGGCGCATTCTTTGTGATTAAAAACCAACGCCCTCGCCTTTTTTATAATTTTTTTTTACTTTTTTCTTTTCTGCTGTTCAAGCAGAATAGCAGAATGAGAAAGGTGATGGCCGACTTCCGTACAACTCAAATTTTGTGCCATTTCATGCGATTTCCGTACATTTGGAGTAAAATTTTTAAAAACGTGTGAGTTCTGTACAAGTTAAATAAAACAAATGTTTTTCCTGTACAGGTCGCCAGAATTGGCGATTTAGTCAAACATTTTTAGTCGCCACGACGATGAAGTTTTGGCAACCTGGCGACCGTGAGTCTGGATCTTTACTGTAAGATTATGACATTTTGCTTAATGGAATAAGATATTTAATTCTCTTTGAAGTAGCCTTTTCTGCTTATAATACAATACTTGTTTCAATGTTTCTTCCCATGCTGAAAAATCCGTCGAACTCAATTTTTGAAAATGCTAGTGGCCACTTGGTTTAATTTTTGTTGTTTCATTAAATGTGTCCTGAGTTTTTTAGCAGTAGGGAACCAAGAAGATAGTAAAGTATGATAAAAAAAAAAAAAAAAAAAAAGTTTTGGAAGTACGGAAGTTTTCATATGGGAAGATTTCTGGTGATATATACACTATATGGAACTTTTCAAATTGGAACTGAGAAAACAATGCTCTCGGCGGCACTAGAAGGTCCAACAGAAAAAGTAGACATCTCGAAAGTTGATGAAAAACTTTTAAAGGTCCTTATAGAAACAGTGACAAAAATAGGTGGTGCTAAGAACAAAACCAATATGAGGACAATTTCAAAACAAACAAAAATTACATACATTACATTACATATCACTAAGCAGTTCTCTGAGATTCAGAGGTTAGCTCCAAAAAGAAATACAAATTACCAGATATTTTTACTTATTGCTGTCGTATCAAACTTCTCCATTTACAGCGATTTTGACATACAACTCGTGCTTCACTAATATCCATTAAACGCCGTACACAAGATCTTTTATACTTCATACTCATAATCTTTTTCTCATGCAGACACTCCTGAATCTGATCCACCCATGTCTTCCTTGGCCTTCCTCTGCCTTTCCTTCCTGCCACTTGGGCTGAAAAGATTTTCTTAGTAAGCATTTCATCACTCATTCTTTCAACATGGTCAAACCACCGAAGCATATTGGTCTCCAACTTGCTAACAACATTTTGCTTCACATCACACAACTGCAATACATCTTCATTTCTCACACAATCATATCGTGTCTTGCCACAAACCATATCGTGTTTGTGTGCTGGAGAAATACGTAAGTAACGTATTTCTCCAGCACTCAAACGACTCCTATGTTTCTTCTGCAGTACCCAGGTTTCACTACCATACATCAGAATAGGAACAATTACACTTTCAAACACAGCCATGCGGGACTCTAGAGAACCCATCATTCCTGTGAAAACCTCCCAGAGCAGCTATGATTTTCAAAGAAGAATTCACTCGCCTACTGATTTCACTATCCAACTTGTTCTCTCTGTCAAACATGCTTCCTAAATACACAAACTCACTCACCTGGTCAATCACAGTGCCATTTGTACTTACATTACATTCAGTGCTACCTGTTCCTCTCTGAAACACCATAACTTTGGTTTTTCCCTTATTTATACTCAGTTTGAATTTCATGCAAACTTCGTGCATCCGAGTCAACATACTCTGCAACTCACTTTTGCTCTCTGCCAATAGGACAGTGTCATCAGCATACAGCAATCTGCACACATGGATATCACCAAGACATAAACCACTATTATCTATGTTGGCATCACGCATGCATGCATCCATAAATATATTAAACAGCCATGGTGACATTACGCAACCTTGTCTAACTCCTGCAGCAATGGAAAACCATTTTGATAAAACACCATTCACTCGTACACAAGCTCTACTACCAGCATACATGGCTTTTACACTATTAAGTAGATTCCCAGTAACATCATATTCATTCAATACCTTCCACAAAAGTGTCCTATTCACTCGGTCATAAGCTTTCTCTAAATCTATGAAGGCAGTAAAAACTTTCTTCCCAACAGCCAGATATTTTTCAATCATCGTGCGTAAGGCAAAAATCTGGTTAGTGCAGCCTTTAACCAGGCATAAAACCACTCTGAACATCCCACACTTTCAATGATGTAAGAACCCGTACTTTTTCAATAACAACCTTACCAAACACTTTCCCTGGCACACTGAGTAGGCGAATACTATGATAGTTCTTGCATTCAGTCTGATCACCTTTTCCCTTATACAAGGGAACAATGATAGCATCCTTCCAATCCCGAGGGACCATTCCTAACTCCCAGCACAACTGGCAAAATTCAGTTAACCAGTCAATTATAGAGTCACCACCATATTTCAACATCTCTGCAGTTATGCCATCAACTCCCGGAGCCTTACCATTCTGAAGAGATTTTAGAGCTTTACACACTTCTTCTCTTGAGATCACTCCTGTGCTTTCATCCCTCATTGTGACATCATCTGCGTCTGTCTCAGAATCATCTTTGCTTTCCTGATCTAATAACTCACAGAAGTATTCACCCCATCTGTCACTTAACTCATTGGGCTCCCATAACATTTCCCCAATCTCATTCTTCACACAACTTACAACTTTGTTTCCCCTATTTTCCCTGAGTCTCATGTACTTCCAAAAGGACTTCCTATCTTTCCAAAAAGCCAGTTCATGCCTTTCCACTTTCTCCTTCCTATCTTTTGCCTTACTGTGGCGAACCAGCTTAGCAGCTTCACGCTTCTTACAGCGATATTCATCCACAGAGACTCTACCTTGCAACATCCCCAAATAGGCTTCTATCTTTCTCTTGACTGCCTCTTCAATCTCACTATTCCACCAAGCATCACCTCTATTGTTACCTACTATTGTGGTGCCACAGACCTCTTTAGCAGCAGTGACAACACAGTTCTTAAAACATTCCCACTTCTTTTCTACATCCCTCTCACCAGACTTCAGATCCTTCAGTCGTTCTCTGAGTAAGTCAGAATACCGCTGATGATCTTCAAGGAGCCTATCAACCTTTATTCTTTCTATTCTGGGTCTCTTCCTATTCCTTTTCCTCCAACCAACATTAAGTTTCACTCGTGACACTACCAAGTAATGATCAGAACCAACATCCGCACCTCTCATCACACGGGTGTCAACAACTAAGTGTTTCTTCAAACGCTGATCATAGACAACAAAATCTATCGCACTCTTTTGACCAAGAGTACGATTTTCCCAAGTATATGTGTGGATATACTTGTGGTTGAAAAATGTATTAGATACACACAAGATACACACAAATCATTCTCAATGCAGAGTTCAATTAATCTTTCACCATTATCATTCACACAGGAATCATTAAACTTACCCAGATCATTGTCAGAAATTGCATTCTGCACACCTACTCTAGCATTGAAATCCCCTGCTATTATAACTTTTTCTTTAGCACCAAATTGGCACAAAACAGCTTTTAGCTCATTCCAGAAATCTTCTTTCTTATCAGAAGGTTCCGAGTCACAAGGAGCATACACTACAACAACTTACAATTCTCTGAAGTTTCACTTTCAAACAAATCCAGAGAATTCTCTCACTTACGCAACTATAGTGAATCAAGTTGTTCATCTTTTCACTTAAAATCTCACCTACACCCACCTGTCCTCTCATATTATCCAATACTCCAGACCACACACTCACCGTGCCATTCACTTCTTCTACCCCAATTTCCTTCTTTTTGGTTTCACTTACACACAGCACATCCAGTCTATACTTATTCATCTCCTCAATCACCTCACTCATCTTGCCATTGATACCTTTAGTATTCCATACACCAATCTTACATTCACTCAGCCGAGATCTCTTTCTCATACGCCGTTTAGAAAGTCCAGGTCGATTCCGTGGTGGAACGTCCTTCTCAAGTGTGGTAGGTCCACCATATCCCACACTTGAGTCATTCTTAATATTTCTTTTTGTCTTTTTAATCAGGTAAGTACATCAGTGTGGGGGATTAGCCCACAGCTGAGGGTTCCAGTTGGTCATTCAACCTAAGGATTCTGGAACAAAACCCAGTGAGTTGGGGTCTTTTCGCCAATGTCACACAGAACTAGCTTGCACCTCTCTGCAAAAATGACTACGTCATCAGCAAAACGAAGGTGGGCTAGATAATCTCCATTAATCTTTATCCCTTTATTTTCCCAGTTCAGTGATTGAAAGACATTTTCCAATGTGGCATTAAAGAGCTTCGGAGATATGGTGTCACCTTGTCTCACTCCCTTTCCAGTTTTTATGTGTGTCGTATTTTCAAACAGCCGAATCTTTGCACTTGCATTTTCATAGATGTTATTAATAATATTAATGTATGCATCTTCAATACCGCAGGTTTTCAGAGCCATTGTAACTGCTGATGGTTTCACCGAATCAAAGGCTTTTTCATAATCGATAAAAGCCATGCACAATGGAAGTTCATATTCCCTCGCTCTTTCAATTAGTTCTCTCAATACGTGGATATGATCTATTGTGCTGTAGCCACTCTTGAATCCAGCTTGTTCTCTCGGTTGAGCCATGTCCAGTGTTACCTTCAAACGGTTTGAAAGAACTTTAGTGAAGATTTTATAAACCATATATATATATATATATATATATATATACACACATGGTCGAGTCACATTATTGTGACCGCCAGCTGATATCCTGAGTAACCGCTGTGTGCAGCACAGAGAGCAGCTAGATGGGCTGGGAGTGACTCAATAAGGTGCTGGAAGGTGTCCACACATATGTGGAGCCATGCTGCCTGCAGTGCATCTGACAGCTGCTGGTGGTTGCATGGTGGAGGATCCATAGAGTGAACAGCACGATCGAGGTAGTTCCACAGATGATGAATTGGGTTTAAGTCTGGGGAATTAGGGGAGCAGGGAAGTATTTTGAAGTCTTCATCGTGTTCTTCCAACCACTCTCGGACATTTCTAGCTGTGTGACACGTCTCATTGTTGTGCTGAAAGATCTCATCCGCTCCAGGGAAGACAATCAGCATGTATGGTGTATGTGGTCTGCAAGGATGGATTCATAATAAATTTGGCCCATAGTGCCTTCCACAGGTATTAGTGGACCCAGGGAATGCCACAAAAACTTTCCCCAGACCATAACGCTGTCCCCACCAGCTTGTGTTCTTCCAGAAATGGTTGAAGAGTGTTTGTTCTCCGATGTTCTCGCCTTATACGCCAACGTCTATCCGTTCGATGTAGCAGAAAACATGACTCATCTGTGAAGGTAATCCTTTGCCAACCAGCGGCGGTCCAATTCTGATACTGCCTTGCAAACGTAAGCCTTTTCTGCTGATGCACCTTCGTTAACATAGGTGCAGTGACCATCCGTCTGCATCGAAGCCCCATACGCAGCAAGTTTGGCTGAACTGTCATTTTAGACACTTCCCATAACCCCTTAGTTCATTCAACCAGTGAGTTGCTTCACTGTAGCATGTCGATCGGCCCTCACGTGCGCTTTCGAAGCCGACGTTCACCTCTCTCATAAATGGCACGTGGTGCTCCACAGTTTCCACATCGCTTATTCGCAACGGTGCCATTTCTCCAATCACGATGCACTTTAACTACAGCAGCACGTGAACAGTTCACAAACACCGCAGTTGTCCCTTTTGCAAATCTGATATATTGCTCCTTTTATCCATGATGGCAATGAGTGATGTGTTTTCAGCCGATAATAATACCTTTTTGCAAATCTGATATATTGCTCCTTTTATCCATGATGGCAATGAGTGATATGTTTTCAGAATGCCTACAGCACACCTTATATACCCTCCCTCCAAGCCAGCTCATGACACATGCCTTTTTTCATTGGCTATGTGCTGTTGATGTCAAAAGTAGGAGGTGGTCACAATAATGTGACTCGACTATGTGTGTGTGTGTGTGTGTGTGTGTGTGTGTGTGTGTGTGTGTGTGTGTGTGTGTGTGTGTGTGTGTGTGTGTGTGTGTATACTCACAGAGTAAAACTTTACCAATTTTGATGAACTGGGATAACACCTAGTTTAAAATAGTAGAATCTGAACAATAAAAGTTGTTTTAAACATACTGAAAAAAACAAACAAACATGGAGCTGAAAAGTAGAAGAAATGTTGAAGGTGGCCTGTGTTGATAAAAATAGCACTTTACTTATCATTAAAAAAAAAAACAAAAAAAAACAAAACAAAAATGATAAGCATTTTCATTTGCTACAAAATTTTTGATAGGAACTTAGGACAATTCCCTGATCCTCTGGGAAGTTTTCATCAGTACAGACATGACTTTAAAAAAAATAAGGGGTTTGTCCAAATTATCACGAATTCCAAATTTGTGGCATCTGAATTAATGAGACTTTATTGCATATAAATTATACATATTTTTGAAGTACTGTCATATGGATTACCATATCATAATATACCCAGAACATTATTGACCATCACACTTCTAGTTTACATTAGTAACTGAGATAATACAGTAACAGATATTATAATTATTATATTTGGTTGATTGGGCTTTAAAAATCTTTTTGTTTTTGCTGTTTCAATGGTCAGCATTGTCATTCAGTGGACACTGATGTTAGTGTTTTAACAACTTTGAGGCTGATAAAAGTAAAAGAACAGGAACTGTGCTATGTTTTCTTACAGAAGGTGTTTTAATGTAGAAACAAATTCATCATTATCTTCTCATTCCTGTACATCAGAACAATATTGTCATACTTGTGTTTGGCCCAGAACCACTAAAAATTCTTGTTCACAACAAATTTTCTCCATCTCATTCTGCCCACTACAAGATTTCCTGCCTCTGCCATGTTTATTTCCTTGATCAGTAATGGTTGATATCACACATTAGTCTATGATCTATCTCTTGATCTCCTTGGTGCTACAGAATTTAATTCTCTCTGGGCAGTTGTTTCATTTCCTATTTGACAATGCATGTGTAAACTATTTCAGTGTATAGAAATGTGTGGGAACTGTGAATCCTAGGAAGAATTAATTCTTCACAAATACATGAAAGACATATGTGTATCACTGTCTGCATATAGATTGCGTACATTTTACCATTTTCCTTACAGAAAACCTGAAAACTATCAGCCAGTGGTGTCCATGCGATGCAAAAGGAGACATTGATTTCACACTGAAGAAGAAAATTTACGATAATAGAGATTTTTAACATTCCATCCTAAATATTTTACTTGTGTTCATTGAAATAAGTATACTATACTGTGCAAATTAATTGGGACAAGCAATTTTATTCTCAGAATTGTAATGTGATCGCCAGTTGATGTCGGAAACCCACGTAAACCGGTTTTATCAGCTGTGAGGTGGTGTGACTGTTAGAACTTGATAGTAAGAATGTGGTTTGACCGGTTTTAAACAGGAAATAGGCACTTCAGCTTCAGTTGTGAGCTTTTGTGTGTGACAGGTGGATGTTCGTTTTTGCTCTCTGTGAGTATGTGTTGCTTTTGTGTATTGAAAAATAGATATTTCCCCAAGGAAGCGTGCAAAAATAATTGCTCTGAAGGATCACACTTCTATGACAGTGAGAGATATCGCTTCTGCAGTTGGTGTAGGCAAATCAAGTGTATCAAGACTGCTTACGTAATACACTGCATCTGGATCATCGTCTCCAAAATGGAGAGGTAAATGTGGAAGAAAACGAAAAACAACTCCACGAACCGATAAATATCTAATCAGAAATAGTGAAATGAATCCATAAAAAAATAAAAATAAAACAAGCACCGACCTTCAAAGAGATTTATTGGCTAGTGGTTGTGATGCTAGTGATTCAACTGTACACCGTAGGATTCTGGAAGTTGGCCGGAAGGTAAGAAGACCAACGAAAAAACAATATTTGAATGCGAAAATGAAGATAAAACGTTTAGCATGGGCCAAAAAATATAAATCATGGACTGCTGATGACTGGGGAAAAGGTAATTTTCAGTGACGAAACTCATTTATTTGTGCAGGGTTACCAAGCAAATGTCGTTAGACGAAGCAACTGTGAACCTTTAAGACCTGAGCATGTCAAACAAACTATAAAACACCCTCTGAAACAGATGTTTTGGGTTTTCTCACATCAAATGGCACTGGAAGCTTAGTTCCTGTTCAAGGTATGATGAATTCAGCGAAGTACGTAGAAATATAACAACGTAGGATTGTTCCATTCTTGTAAACTTTTGACGGGACATTTCAACATGACTTGGCCCCATGTCACAATTTGAAATTGGTCAAGAATTTCATGCTGGAAAATCAGATTCATTTGCTTGATTGGCCTGGAAATTCACCAGACTTAAATCCCATAGAAAACTTGTGAAATATTTTGAAGAGACGTTTAGGTAAAATGGACTGTACAACCAAAGAATGCATGATAACGAATGCTATAAAAGTGTGGTTCCACGATTATGAAGTCAAAAATATGTGCACTCAATTAGTGGAGTCAATGCCAAAACGAATTCAAGAGGTCATTTCTGCTGAAGGAGGACATACTTCGTACTAATACAGGTATTTATCAGTGTATATCAATGCATAGAATGTTATAAAGGCATAGTTTTGAAAAAAAGAGTAATTTTTTACTTTGTCCCAATTAATTTGCACACTATAGTATAAGTGCTTTTAAAAACATCCGACCCTGTTTTTGATTTCATTTTGCATTTCACTATTTATATCACATTATGGCACAGTGAGATCTGCAGTCTCAAAGTAAACAAACTGCCAACAGCTGCAGTGGGAGGATTCATGTAACACTTCTTCAGAAGTACTCCCAAAAAATTAAAAAAAAATTATAAAATGTTTTTTTCACCCAGAATTCCCACAGGAATAAATGGTACTAATATGATTAGTGCAAAACCTCTTACAGTTTCAAATTGAGACTGGAATTTCTGGCTTCCAAACATGAAGAAATATGTCATTATTTTCCCTGTGCAACTGTGGGATGCCGTCTTTCAAACTGGATGCACAGTGAGTCAGACACAAGGTAAATCACTTAGCTGTCGGGGAACCAAATGCAACCAATCGGGCATCTCTCCTCTTCTGAGGTTTCACATCAAGCGTGGTCTTTGGTCCTCGTGTTGACACAGTTGGCGGAAGCCTTCAGCGCAGTTTGAACTGTGGAAGAGCAAAGACACAATGCTGTACAAAAGGCGGTAACTTGAAAATACCTGACATTGGCCTTGTTTCTTCGTGGGTGAAAGAAATGTGGGATGCAATTTCACCAGAAATGGTTATAAGGTCTTTCAAAAAATGCTACATAAGTAATGCCATCTTACAGGAATTATTTGCAAACTCCAATGGTAGATCATACATACATTGAATGTTTTTACAAAAGATAATCTCAGAAATTTCCACATTTCATTTCAATAAAATGTTTTCCAAAATCTTGAAATTTAACATCAGCTTATGTGCTGCTTGAGGTTTTTTTTATAAGGTTTTGGCTGTTGAAGTAAGAGTGTCAGCTTATAATTCAAGTATACATAATATTTGCTTTTGTAAATGAAATGTATGCCTATCGTATGAATTTTATCATTGCTGTATGCTCAAAGCTATGTATGCTGGCAGTAGAGGTTGCAAATAGTGTTTTGTCAAAATGGTTGCAAATAGTGTTTTGTCAAATGGAGTCAGACAAGGTTGTGTAATATCACCATGGCTGTTTAATACATTTATGGATATGTGCATGCGTGATGCCAAGATAAACAACACTGGTTTATGTCTTGGTAATATCCGTGTACGCAGATTGCTGTTTGCTGATGACACAGTCTTGTTGGCAGAGAGCACAAGTGAGTTGCAGGGTATGTTCTCCATTGTATGTATTGTATTGTATGAAATTCAAACTGAGTATAAATAAGAAAAAAACCAAAGTTATGGTTTTTGAGTGCACAACTGTTTGTACTGAATGCAACATAAGTCTAAATGGCACAGTGATTGATCAGGTGAATGAGTTTGTGTATTTAGGAAGCTTGTTTGACAGAGAGAACAAATTAGATGGTAAAAATTAGTAGGTGAGTGAATTCTTCATTGAAAGTCATAGCTGCTTTAGAAGGTTTTCACAGGAGTGATGAGTTCTCAAGAGAGTCCCGAATGACCGTATGAAAGTGTAATTGTCCCTACTCTGATGTATGGCAGCTAAGCTTGGGTACCACAGAAAAGACATAGGAGTTGTTTGTGTTCTGGAGAGATTCGTTACTTATGGGGAGTTTGTGGCCAGACGCTTTCTGATCGTGTGAGTAATGAAGATGTTCTGCAGTTGTGTAATGTGAGGTACAACATTGTGAGTAAGGTGGAGACTAACATTTTTAGGTGGTTTGGCCATATTGAAAGAATGAGTGATGAGATGCTTACTAAGAAAATTCTTTCAGCCCAAGTAAGGAAAGAAAGGCAGAGGAAGTCACTGGAAGATCAGATTCAGGAGTGTCTACATGAGAACAAGATCATGAGTATGAAGTACAGAAGGTCTTGTGTATGTTATGTGATGAATGTCCGTGAAGCCTGAGTTGTATGTCAAGATTTCTGTAAATGGAGTTTGATACGGCAACAATGAATAAATAATCAGTTAAAATTTATCTTGTGGTATATATTTCTTTGTGGAGCTAACCTCTGAATCTTAGTAAACAGCTTAGTGATACGTATGTATGTATACCGATGAGCCATTACAGTATGACCACCCCGAGCCTAGAGAAATGAGCCTGCCTGGACATCAAATGGTGGCACAGGTGAAGTTCACAGAGCAGTATATATACAACCTGAGGACCAGCTTTTGGTTAGTAGAGTGTTCGGAGTCAGATTGGGAAAAATTGCTGATTTATCAGAGTTTGATAAAGGACAAATTGTGATGGCATAGCGCCTGGAAACTATGATCTCGGAAACGGTGCGGCTTGTGGGGTGTGAATGTACTGTTGTAGTGAGTATGTATCAAAAGTGGTGCACAGGTGGCCAAACGACGAACCATCATCCAGCCGTGTTTCATCCGCAGCTCATTAATTCCAGAGGGGAGTGGAGACTGTCGCACATTGTTCATAGGGCCACAGTGCAACAAATCACCCGCAGTGTAGGTAGGTAGGTTGCAGTGGTGGCAGAAAGTGTGGTCACGTTTCGAAATGTTCATGTTGTGCAACTTTGCAGGCGTATAGGAAATGTTAGTTTGCACCAAATGCAAATGTTTATATGTCAATGTAAGGAAATTTAACGCTGAATTCAATATAAGAAACAGAATGCAAATATATGCAGTGCAAAAAAAAAAAAGTTATGCTTACTTTAGTCTAAAAAGGAACACAAATGTGATTCAGTTAAGAAGTGGTTTGTAAGTGCAAATCCTACTGGCCAATCAAAGTCCTTGTTCTGGGGACCAATCAAATGGTAGTAGCTACAATACATCTTGTGAGAAGTTGAGGAAAGTCGGTTTTGCTGTTTGTTTTGTAGAAGGAAGACTGTTAGCGGTGTGAGTGAAGCATAATTGTAGATTGTATGAGTATTTTTGGTATTTCTATAAATTTAACCTGTAGGTAATAAGTACAGCAATGGCGCCAAAGAAATGAGTTGATTAGTCACCCACGAAAAGGACCAGGATTGTTTTATTACGTAAATCGGGTCTTTCTTATGCTGTAATTGCAAGGCAAGTAGGTGGGTCAGTGACAACATCTGATGTAGGAAAGTGCTTTTTACGTTATCAGGAAACAAAGTCACTGAAAAACAAACCAGGAAACGTCTGAAAAAAGTGCCCAACAGCTGTTGATGCCAGAAGAATAAAAAGACTCTGAACGGAAGAAAAATTTCATCTGAAGCTATCAGAACTGAACTGTGTTCAACTCGTGTTTCTGTCAGTTCAAGAACAATAAAAAACAGACTATCAGATATGGGACTAAGAGGTAGGATTCCGAGAAAAAAGCCATATCTAAATCTACAGCAGTGCAAGAAACGACTATAGTGGGCAAAATAATACATTGGATGGACAGAGGATTAGTGGAAGCAAGTTATTTGGAGTGACAAAAGTAAGATATTCTTATTTGGTAGTAATGGCCAAAAATATGTGAGACTTAGAGTAGGAGAAGAGCTACATCTTGACTACATGGAGGCCAATGTAAAGCACCCAACAAGCATTATGATTTGGGGATGTATGGCAGCAAATGGTGTTGGCTGCCTTCATGTAATTGATGGCACGCTGTAAGCAAGAAAATACCTTGACACCATCCTGGAACCAAAACTGCTACCTTCCATCAGGGATCTCTTTCCCAACAATGCACCATTTCTTTTTCAGCAGGATTCAGCTTCCTGCCACACAGCAAAAATATGCAATCAGTGGTTCTCACAACAAAGCACATTCCATTGTTGACCTGGCCAGGAAACAGCCCTGACCTGAACCCGATAGAAAATTTGTGGCACCATTTGAAAAGCCTTGTACAAATGAGGCTTCCATCAAATAAAAGGCAATTAATTGAGGCTATAATTGCTTCCTGGCACCATGTAATAATAAAGGCAGAGCTTCAAACACTTGTTGGCTCAATGTGATGTCTCTGTAATGCAGTTTTAAAGAATAAAAAAAGGCTACCCTGCTAACTACTAAATACTGATAGTACATTGAAATCGTAATTGCATTACAGTATATTCAGCTTGATTGCATTTTCCCCTGCATAACTTTTTTTGTACTGCATATATTTGCAGTCTGTTTTTTGTATTGATTTCAGCATTAGATTTTCTTTAACTTGACATATAAACATTTGCATTTGGTGCAAAATAACATTTCCTATAAGCCTGCAAAGTAGCAAAACATGAACATTTCAAAAAGTGTCCATAATTTTTGCCACCATTGTAGCTAGGTCGGTCGGTCAGTCCGTCTGTCTATAGATGGATGGATGGATGCATAATGTGTCAAAGTGATGTGTTTGCCATTATGCATGCTCTTTATATTTATTGCACATTGTAAAGCTGTGTTTTAATTTGTTGCTGACTGCTAAAATTGCTTTCTTCTGAATGTGAAGGAGATAAGCTTTCAGTATTGCTGTCACTTAATTTTGTTTGTTTATTTATTTAGGCATCCACAGTCAACTCTGACAAGTATGACAATTTCTTGTTTTGTAACACTTTGTGGCTTCAGAGCGGACCTGAAATTAGTCATGTGCAAGCCCTTTATCTACTAGCGCACCAGTCGTTATTGTGCCATCGTTATTCTCTATCAGCTGAGCATTTCACGAAGATTTTGTGCGTGCGGAAAGGTACACCACTGAAGGTATTTTTTTTTTAATGTAGATGCTTCAGTATACAGTAAAATCTGTATTTGTGGAATTTGTATATTTTTGCCTCAATTTTTCATATTCATTGAAAAAAAATCGCCACCTTGGTGTCTCAGTGGTCTAAGAGCTGGCTTCTGACCATTTGTCCGATAAGGGTCCTGGTTCGAATCCCGGTGAGGTATGATGTTGTGTTTGTCTTTCAGCACTGGCTCCCTCCCTTCCCTGGAACGAGTGGCCCTAAATTAGGGGCGGGCGACTGCTTATAACCAATCAAGTTCCTTGTGGTGGTCATTAAACCTTAAATCAAAAAAAAAAAAAAAAAGAAAAAAAATCCCACCTGTGCTTTGTTTCATTCATCATAGTCCCTACTACCACTGATCAGCATAAATTACATTCCTACTACTATGCCCTTTGCATAGATTTCTGCTACTATGCATCAGTTAAAAAAAAATATTGAGAATATGAAATTGAACTTGCACCCGTGTAGATGTTGTCTTTTCTAAGAATTTTTTGAAGTTCTCAAGAACAAGTAGCTCTTTTAAAGTTTTTCATAGAATATCAGTGTCTTTTATCTGAGAGTAATATTTCTCTGTGGTCACTCTTTTGCATACTTCTGAGGTTTGAATTGCATTTTCCACACTTCGCTCTCTTTGATATGATCTGTTGGAAACCCCCAAAAAATATTTTCTATTTTTAGTCAACTCCCTCATAAAGAAATATGAAAACCATTCAAAAATTGAATGCCTCCTTCCTCAAAAGAAAGAAGTCCTGAAATTCTGTGGTTCTGTTCCTTACCATCCTTCCTATGCTTATAAGTTACAGATTCTTTTTAGAAGTTTTGGTTACCATCTTGCCATTAAATCTACCCCAAACATCTTGAAACTTCTACAAAGGGATAGGGACAAAGTTGAAAGCCTGAACCTCCCAGGAGTTTACTGCATTCCTATCTCTTCTTCTACTGGGGATAACTTATACATTGGAAGCACATACAGGAGCATTAGCCATAGAATTTTAGAACATAAAAAAGATGTTTCAAAGGCCAATCCTAATACTGCCTTGTCTATTTTGACAATGGAAGACACATCTGCAGTTCCCCACTGGAACGAAGCAAAACGAATTGCTTCTTTTGACAATCGTGTTGCCCTCCGTTACTGTGAAAGCCTGGAAATTATTTTCAACTCAATGACTTGCAATTCCGAATCTCCTCTGTACATTCCGATGATCTGGAGATCAATTCTAAGTTTTGGCAACAAAAATAGGAAAAATTCAAATGTATAATCTGGCAACAATCTTAGTCCTCCATTGGCGTGATGAAGACCTAAGATAAGGTCGAAAGCTTCCAACTTAACTTTTTGTAAAAGTTTTCATTTAACGTAACTAGCGTGATCAAGTTACCTTTATTTGTTAATATTGTTACGTGTTTTGCCCATCATCGTCATGTCGTCAAAGTCCTGTTAATGCAAGAAGATAGGGATCCTGTTAATGGTTAACATCTGTGGACTAAAAACAATGATTAAATATTTTTTCAAAACACTCTAAACTTCCAAGATTTAAAACCACCGAATACTGTTATTAAATTCTGCATTAAGGTATCAGTGGAGTTTGCACTAATTTTGTCATGATATAAATACATGGAGCAAATCTAAGTGTTTGCAGAAAGTTTTCCAAATTCTGTCTGTAAGTATTCTGTTCTTTGCATTCAGTTGTTCACATGTTGGGAAACTACCTACAGACATATATCAAACATTAAAAACTTATATTCAAGATTAAGTCGAAGTATATTATCAGAAGATTTTAGTTAAATAAAAGTGGTAAGCTATTACTTTTGTTTTACAAAATCTTCTGATACTATATTTCATTACTTAACTTTGAATATAATTTTTTGGTGTTCAATATACGTTATATTGACAAAAGTCACTGGACACCTTGAAGAAAAGCATAACATAGCGTTTATTGACATACATAGTATGGTGTCAGTCCACCTTTGGCCTTAATGCATGCACTGACCCTTTGAGACATGCTTTTGACAAGGTTTTTGAACACAGCGATAGGTATGCGCTTCCGTTCAGTACATAATGCTGCTGCTAACTGTTGCTCAGTAGTAGGCTTTGGTTCCAAACTTCTTACGCAGTGTGCTCTAATTCATCCCATAGGTGCTCTATGAGATTAAGATTAGAGCTTTGTGCTGGCCAGTCCACACACAATACGGAATTATTGTCAAACCATGCCATAACAGTCCTTGCTTTATGGCTCGGTGCATTATCCTGCTGGTACCAACAAGGCTCGCTTCCATAGTATTGCCACAGAGTTGGTAGGGCATAATTGTCCAGAATATCGAGGTAGACGTTCTGGTTAACAGGTTTGTCCACAATAACCAATGGGCTGGGACCATACCACAAAAACACCCCCTCACGAGTACACTGCCAGCTCCAAACTTGACTGTAGGAACAGTGCACTGTGGTAAATAGCGTTCCTCCGGCTGCTGCCATTCCCACACACGGCCATCAGACTGATGGATCGTGTATTTGGATTCATCAGTCCATAGGACCCGTTTCCATTGATCTACGGTCCACGATAAATGTTCTTTATACTATGCTAAACGACGAGTAGCATTCCAAGTGGAGATGAAAGGCTTATGAGCAGCCGCACGACTACGATAACCCATGGAATGAAGTTCTCTGCAAATGGTACATGTACATACCGAGATTCCAGCATTCTTACTCACCTGTACGGTGAGGCCTTGTGCAGTACTCCGTCGATTAGCTGTAACGACTCTCCTGAGGCTTCGATGTCCTCTATCACTGATTTTCTTTGGTCTGCTGGTACATTTTGCTGCTTCAGGCACGCCATGTGTCTTCCACTTATTCAGTACATCCAAAACAGTTGACTTGGGTATGTTTAAACACCTCTCGGTTTCTTTTAAGGACAATCCACTAATATAACACCCAACAATTTTTTCTTTCTCAAAGTCAGTTCTCTCCCGCCGCGATATTTTCACTCAACCTCACAATGCGATATGATCGAGGTCAGCTGCAGGCTTGTTTTTATACCGTTTGCGGCTGTACCGCACATCTTAACAATGCAGCAGATCCGTTCATTTGCTTTTGAAGGGGTGTCCAGTGACTTTTGTCAATATAGTGTATGTCCATAGGTAGTTACCCAATGTGATGAATAATTGAACGTGAGGAACAGAATACTTACAAACAAAAGTTGGAAAACTTTCTGCAAATGCCTAATCACTAAATACTGATTTTTTTAAAATCTTTTTTCTCATTATACAGTATGCTATTGAACTTTGATGCAATGTGTTTTTGACTCCTAGCCATGATTTGTTTCAAGGAGCTGTAACTCCATTGTCAATGTGACACTTCACTGAAAGGCCCTTTCGAAAATGTCTTTTTTTGGAAATTTAATGTTGAAATAGTAAATTTAACAAATGTTTTATGGAATATTGCACTAAAAGTAAACCTTATTTTGGAGTTCCCAACAAATTATGTCATGGACAATCCACTAATATAACATAGGAAATGCTTGTTTAATCTCAGAAGCATTGAAAAAGAGTGATCTTCAAGAAAAGTTACTCTCAAATACAAAGGTGTTTTGAACTTGATCTAGTCAGTTTTATTTCTCTCTGAAACTGCATCCAAGCATTAAAATGATGCCAATTAATCTGAGAATGGATATAAATTGATTTCAATCCTATTACAGTATATCCAGCTTTCTGATACTTAAGTTTTCTCTGCTTGAGGCAAAATCTTGAATTCAAGAGAGAAGTACATGTACAACAGCGTACAGTGTCTGATTGCTGTGTTAGTAATAGCGACATTTTTTCCACTTATTATGAGAAGTGCATTTCTCCCACAATTTACCCACGTTACTGGAGATTTACATAAGAGTGCTACAAGGAAGCAGGAATTTGCTTCGATTAGCATGTGGTCGAAGAATATTCCGAAACTTAATACTCAGATACTTAGGGCTTTGTCTTCCTGGGTGTTATGTTACAGATAGCATGCTCGAATGGAAATCACAAGATTCCCACTCCAGGGCGATTAATTTTCAAGTTTTCTGGTGTTATTAATTACGTGTGAAACAGTAAATGCTGGTAATTCAGAGAAGTCTGATTGCTGTGTTAATAATAATGTATTTTCCACGTATTATGAGAAGAATATTTCTTCCACACAATTTAGTGTACAGTATCTTGTGCCTTCGTGAGACTATGCAATCTACAAAGGAGCTTGAAACAAATAGAAATTCTCAGTTGTTTTCACAAAAAGGTTTCCAAATAACATGTTTTTTTTTTTATTTGCGGAAAATGAAAATGTGCAGCTTAAAACATGTGGATTTTATTTGAAAGATAAGCAATAATCCAAATATTATGGATTCTCATCATTAATAATGTACAGCTTTACATTATTTGAGAGTTTTATCACATAGGTTTTAATTTATCTATCATATGTAAACATATGTGGGCACCTCACTGGTGGTGCAGTGGTCTAAGTGTTGGCTTCTGATCATTTGTCCCGAGAAGAGTCTGTGTTCAAATCCTGTTGAGGCATGGATGTTGTTTGCCTTACGGCACTAGTTCTATCCCTTCCCTGGGGCCAGTGGCCCTAAATTAGGGATGGGTGACTGCTTATAGCTCATTCAGTTGCTCACAGTGGTCGTTAAACCTTTAATACAAACAAAAATACAAAAACATATGTGATATGTATGAATTCTGAAGTCAATCTCTCCCCCAGTAAATTTTTAACTTTGCATTTAAGACTAAAATAACAGTATATATATAAATTCAACCAAGTAAAATAATGTCAAACTACAAGTGCTTTTTATGTTGCCAAAATCTCAGATTCTATTCCTCCCACATACATTCCTCATTGCACAGTCTCTACTATTCTTGGCAATTTCATAGGTTGCTTCTGTAAAAGTGCCGTATTAACTTTTTTTTGTTTTTTTTTGTTTCTCTCTCTGGAAGTGTGTACCATTGAGATTTACTGCATATAGGAAATGGTTCATGAGATATGTTATTCCCTATTGCTGTGAGAGACAGGTGATAGTATTGCTAACTATTCAGTGTTACTTGCATGCAAAATTGTTTTGAGGCTGGTGTGTCAGACAGCACAAATGTGGAACAAAAATAAAAGTGAACTCTGAGGTTCAATTTAAATGTTTTTTCACCCCCCCCTCTCTCTGATTCAGTACTGACCACACATTTGAAAATTGTTGGGCACACTTTCCTCAAAGGAAAAAAGAAATTTTCTATTGCAAAGAAAAACACATGTGTGCCATATTTACAGACTGATGAAGTTCATAATATAAGCTTGTAATTACATACAGAGGAGTTCTAGAAGTAATGAGATTGGATGTACTGCCGATTTTCAGTTGCATTAATCTATATGTTAATTCTATAAGGTTTTTGACTGTAAGACCAGTTGTGAGAGAACGGCTGAATGTAAACATATGGTTGAGGTATCAAAATGAAGGTCTTACCATGTAGATGTGCCAGAAGACTGAGCTTTGCCCAGTCTTCAAATCTTATGGTTACAAGGTGGTAGTTAAACCACCTCCACAACTTCTTAATTTTTTCTTAAAAGCAGAGATCCCAAAAAACCTCTTGACTTACCAGGTGTTTATTCTATCTCGGTCAGCACCTCAGCAAGTGTTACCCACTACATTGTGGAAGTACTGACCATCAGCATATGGATGAAGAGATATTAAGAAAGATAGCCCATCTACACTTTTCTTCCTTTATTGACTATGAGTGATTCTTTTGCTGTTCCTCATTGGGAAAACAAAACACATTTTTCTGTTCGTTAATAGGAAATCTCTCGAGTATTGTGGAAGTATAGGGATTTGCATTCACCATAATACAGGGTGTCCCACTCGCTACCGATCCCGGCATTTGTTTAAGAATATTAACACCAATGAAGATATTGCAATGAAATTTGAAGTGGACTTACCTCGTTTCGTGTGAAATGTGATGATATCACAACATTTACTGGAAGTTGCAACCATTTGCATCCAGACAGCATTGAACCTGGCGCTGTCAGCTAGCCAGCTGGAGAACTCCTTAGTGGCAGACAAATTCTTAAGTGTGAAGCCACTGCAGAGCAGTCCACCAGCCATCTGGAGAACTCCTTAGTGACAGACAAATTCCTAAGTGTGATGCCACTGAGGAGCAGTCCGCCAGCCAGCTGGAGAACTCCTTAGTGGCAGACAAATTCCTAATTGTGATGCCACTGAGGAGCAGTCCGCCAGTCAGCTGGAGAACTTCTTAGTGGCAGAAAAATTCCTAAGCGTGATGCCGCTGAGGAGCAGTCTGCCAACTAGCTGGAGAACTCCTTAGTGTCAGACAAATTCCTAAGTGTGACGCCACTGCAGGGCAGTCCGCCAGCCAGCTGGAGAACTCCTTAGTGGCAGACAAATTCCTAAGTGTGACGCCACTGCGGAGCAGTCTGCCAGCCAGCTGGAGAACTCCTTAGTGGCAGACAAATTCCTAAGTGTGACGCCACTGCGGAGCAGTCCGCCAGCCAGCTGGAGAACTCCTAAGTGTGATGCCACTGAGAAGCAGTCAGCCAGCCAGCTGGATGCGCCTCTTTGCTGCTTTGTTATGCCATTTCGCTGAGCGTGTCTACACAATACGGTTGTTGATAGTGAGTGCTCCTGCTCGTGCTGTTCGCGTACATGTGAAAATGTATCGGTATACTCTGGACGAGCGAATGTTTATTGTTTACACTTATTGGAAAACAGAATCGATAAAGTCTTGTCAACAGCAATTCCTGGAAAGGTTTGCAGGCAGACATCCACCGCGCAGGTCCACCATTTGGGCATTGTCGAAGAAATTGGAAACCAAGGAAACTTTATTAGATGACCATGCAAGTCTTCCACAAATTTCAGAGGAAACAATCCAGAATGTAAAGGGCCGACTACTTGCGTCTCCCAGGAAGTCACTTCGCTGACTGTCACTGGAAACAGGGTTGTCCAAAAGCACTTGTCAGTGTGCTGTGAAAAAAAAAGTGAAGCTTCATACATACCGTATCTCCGTGGTCCACAAACTGAAAGTGCCTAACCACGTGAAACGAGTGGCATGCTGTCAATGGTTTCAGACATTTCTTCAGGAAAATCTGGCCATTCTGGACTACACATGGTTCTCGGATGAGGCGTGGTTTCACCTGTCCAGATACGTCAATTCTCAAAATTCCTGTATTTGGGCCAGTGAAAATCCCAACGCGATACTTGAAGAACCCCTTCATTCACAGAACATTGGTGTTTGGTGTGGGATGACCCGGCGCCACATAATTGGTCCCATCTTCTTCGATACAACCATCACAACAGCTGCATATATGGAAATCTTCAACACCTTTGTAAATCAATTGGACGACAAACTCTCCATTGGATATTGCCAGCATGATGAAGTGACATCACACACCAGTATGGCTGAAATTCAGTCCTTTTTCGGTGACCGCATCATTTCAAAGGGTCTATGGCAACTGCGTTCGCCTGATCTGATGCCTCTTGATTACTTTTTATAGGGATATCTAAAAGGGAGAGTTTACCGAAAGAAACCGCGAACCATAGATGCCTTGAAAGCAAACATCACCGAAGAAATTCAGGCAATGATGGTGGACGTACTGACAAGAACTTTCCACAATTTGGTGCACCAGGTTCAATGCTGTGTGAATGCAAATGGTTGCCTCTTCAAGCACATGGTGTGATGTCATCACATTTTGCACAAAATGAGGTAAGTCCACTTCAAATTTCGTTACAATATCTTCATTGGTGTTAATATTATTAAAGAAATGCTGGTTTCTGTAGTGAGTGGGACACCCTGTACTTGTAATACAGAGTCATGTCACAAAATTCCTGTTATTTGTAGATCCATTTTAAAATCTGGCAACATCTGATTTATCACTTTTTAAGACTTTATGTTATTTCATTCGTTCCATGACTCAAGAAAGGTAGAAGAACTCTCTACCAAAATGTCTCAGTTTTGATGTAGGACTACGTCTAACTCCTCGGATAGTATGAGGCAACTTATGGCCAACCGCCTGCGACAAAAATAGTTCCCAATTGAAATCATTATAGGGTTAAAAATACGTGCCGCTCACGAATCTTGTTAGCATATTTGTAAACAGCATGGAGTCCAATTCGCGTACTGTGCAATACGTTGTGTGCGCGGTGCACCCGTCGCTCCCTGTGCGTGAGGAAGATTGTGCAATATTTGTGGGTGTGCCGCTGCATTTGACTCTGTCTATCTCGGCAACCATGAGCACAACATGACTGTGCGTGGTATTGTTTTAAAGCTCTTGACGAGATCTATTCAAATATACGAAGAACATTTTACAGTGGTTTGAACTGAACATTTTAAAAATTGTTTTCATGTCAACCAGTGAACACTTTTGACAAAATCGCAGTTTATCTGGACAACCATGAGTGAAAAACGGCTGTGTGTGGTATCATTCTAAAACTCTTGATGAGATCTATTCAAATATATAAAGAACATATTGCAGTGGTTTAAACTAAAATTTTTAAAAATTGTTTTTTAGTGTGAACAGGTTAACATTTTCGACAATGCCGCAGAATTCGCAAAATGAGCGCAAGCAAAAGTGGAGAAAATCAAAACGAGACGCAAAATCAAGTGATGAGGAATATAAGAATCCCAAGAAAACAGAGCACCACGTTGGGTAATTCGTGTATCTATCTGCTTTGTGTTCGCAATATATCCAGCATTATTTGTAAAAATTATATAAGCTACTTTTCATATCATAGACCTGTGTTGGCTATAACAAATTAAATAAACGCTTTGAAACCATACTTGACTAGCTCATTTCAACTTCGATCTGCAAGTCGTAGTCCTAGTTCCAAACTGCTAGCTTAATCAGAACTGAGCCTACCTGTATTTGTTTTATAAATTTCTTAAAGGTCTGATTTCTTTAGAAATATTTTAATGTATGTTCCAGTCAACTGGAATGTATGCTGTCTCTGGGCTGGATTTTTATTAATCTAGGTAAACATTAATAAACAGTTAATTAGTATCAAACCAATTGCAGCACAATCAGTGATCTGAACAGGACATGTAAAAAAAAATCTGCAGTAAAGTTAAATGTTAGAAAATCTAAAATAAAGAAAATAAAAGGGGAGGGGGCTAATTGTTGTCAAAACAGTTCGCTATACTTTAAGACTACATATCTGCATATTTCATGTACAGCAATAGAGAGGATAACAGACATCAGTGAAATAACTATGCAATACTGACTATCACCTCACTCTATGTAAAAGTTTGGAATTCTTTGTGCTAAAAATGAAACTTATGAGGACAAAAATCCAGCACTAACACAGGAGTAAAAATGTAGGAAGTTCTGCAGTCCAATAAAAAATAATTAGAAATAGCCAACTGTATGTGTATAAGAAGTGTGACTTACTTCAAAAAATACATGGCATACTAATGAAATGGTGTCCAAGCTTTAGAAATCATCTGATCCTAAGTTGTGTGAGTAATTCTATTAGTTTTTGAACTCTCCATATATATACATCAAAGGCTTTTTAGCATATGTTCCAAGTGAAACTGAAATTATAATATTATTGGGTTGTGTAAAGTCTTTTTGCACTTGTAGACAAAAATGAACTACAAAACTTTTACATACCATTGCTGTTATATTTTAATTATGCTGGCACCTCTCTCCATCTATTGGATAGCTTGAGGATTCTATCCTTCCAGAAGTTTGCATGTTTTGGGGCAAAAGAACTGGTCAAGATGATTTCTGCTGGCCCCCAGAGAAGCTAAGTTCCTACTGTTGAGAGAGTTTTGCTGTGACCAGAACAAATGAAATTCTGAAGGTGCAAGGTAGAGCGCATAGGCCGATTCAGGCATGAGATCCCAGGCAAGCTCCAACATTTTTTTCCTGGTGATCAAAGAAATATGAGGTCTGGTGTTGTCCTATTGAAAAACAATGCTCTACCTGCTTACCATTTCTGGACATTTGTGATCAAGTGAGGCTTTTAGGTGGTCTTAATGGAAACAGCATCTATCAAAATTGATTGTGTGGTTGCTCTGTAGCAACTCGTAATGCAAGAGTCCCTTTCAGTCCCACCACACACACAGCATTACTTTCTTGGGAACCAGAACAACATTTGGAGTAGTAACAGCGGCTCATCTCCCTTGTTTCAAGATTTTTTCCTCTGCACAATACATTTCTTATTGCTTGTCATAATTCATTTCACAAATAGGTAAGTTTCATTCCATTTTAGCTGTGAATTGCAAGCTGATCATCAAGATGATTCATGTATAAATGTGAGTCACAACATCCAATCACTAAGATGATTCACTTAAATTGCAATATCCAATCACGTTAAGACAATTCAATTGTCCAAGCTTTCCAAAAGAAATGCCACTGTGTGGTTGTATGTCTACAGTGTCTGCACAATCAGTAATTTGTTAGCTCATATTGTGTGGGTTGCTTTTGATTAATACCATGATTCGGTCATCAGCTTCAACAGTCCTTCCAGTTCATGGGTCATTGGACGGGGAGTAATCTCCTCAACAAAACTTTGCAAACCAATACTGACACTACTGAATGAAGGAATGCTTTCAACATCTTCACCATACACAGCACAAATTTTTTTTTTCTTTTTTGTGTCATGTTTTTACCCATATGATGGAAAAACATCATTAAATGAAAAAAGGAGCCTTACTGCCTCCTATTTTTAAACATATGCCAAATGTACTTTACTGAACTGGTCATGACAAACTTTCCTTGTGTAGGTATGTCAGAACCTTACTTTTCAGAATATGTAGATATCATGTCTTTAATGCAAATTAACCATTAAAATTGAGTCACAACAATATATTTGACATCCATTGAAGATCTATATAACACAAAAACTTTTTAAATGACTAATGTTTCAACACAAATATTTTGCAAGTCATTGCAAAAAATTGTGACTAGAAAACTGCATCTGCTGGCTTCACAGCAACAGTTTTCTGTGATCTAGATTGTTCTGTGGCATTTGCCATACACTGTAAAATTTTAACCTATCTAGTATCTACTGAACACTGTTTTTCAGACACTTAATGCTACCAAATACTGTTTTTCTGATGCTTAATGCAACCAAATGCTGTTTTTCAGATTTTGGTAAACCACATGCTAGAGTTAACATTGCAGCATCTTAGAGGCAGGGAAACTTGTAATAGGCAGAAAGAGATGGAAAATGACTTATTGCAAACAATTTTTTAAATAGTTGTTAAGTATTATGTTATAAATACCTGTCTGCATGCTCTGCTGGAAGACAGGCACGGCACTAATGAATGACCAAGCTGAGATAACATGTATCTGTAATTTGTTCTAAGTGTGCTGTTGTGCTAAAATATTTTTGTTTTTATTTTACAGAATTTTCCACGTAGTGTGCACTTTCCTATTTCTTTGTCGGATATATTCGTTGAAGCTTGTTATGCATATCTGCATGCTGGAAGATATGAAGACTGTCTAGAATCAAGCAATTCAGCTTCCGAGTTCTTCTCTGCCAGTAGTTATCGCAAGCGGTGGAAAACATCCTTTAGCTGCAATGATACAAACAAAGTACTGAAAAAATCGCATTTCAACAGTGATGCAAAACATTCTCTTACAGTAGCAGACTCACTGGATATTTTCCCTTTAGGCAATGACAGCATGCATTTATCACTAACTGACTCTGAACAAATCAGTTTACTGCATCTTGGAAATGAAAATGATGAAGTTCCTATGAATTCAGAGTCTTCTAAAGCTGATGCAGATGAAAAGATTGTGTGCTCTCATGACCATCTTAAGCTACATCGAGCCATGCACATGATGATTGAAGCATCAGCTAAATACTCACTGAGCTGCCATAGTGAAAGCTATGATATTCTTAGAAGGTAATCATACATTTGCTCTGCTTATACTGAAGTGAAATGTATATTGCTTATATCCTTCTCAGACCTGCGATGAAGTTAAACACTTGATTTTTTTAAAAACAGGTTTGAAAATTGATGTTTACTGCATTGTAAACTGAAAAAAAAATTCTTTAATTTTTCATGGAAAGGAGGGGGGGGGGCTACGGGAATAGCATCACATGTGATACTTCAGGACTGAGATGCTGTAATTGTAATATAGTATTTAAGAATTCGAAAATTACTGGTTTAATTAATAAATTTTCAAGTTATATTATGCAATATTATAATGTATCATAATTTATTTTTCATGGAACAATTTGAAAGAATTTCGCATGGGACTACCATCATTAGACAGTGGAAGAGAGGGAAAAGGTTGCCTTCTCTAACAAATTGAGGTTTCTACTTCACAGATGTGACAGGCGGTGGCAGATACAGCGTCAGGCACACGAGAACCAACACCCAGACACTTGTTGGGCAAGTACAGGCCGGCGATTGTAGTGTGCATGTGTGGGGGATGTTTTCTTGGTATGACCTGGGACCGCTGGTACCACTGGATGGGTCCCTGAACGCCAATGGCTACCTGTCCATCCTCACTGACCACATGTATCCCTTCGTGTTGAACTTTTACCCTGGTGGTAATGGTGTCTACCAATAGGACAGTGCACCATGCCACATTGCTAAGGGGGTGGATGACTGGTTCCAGGGACACGACAGCGATATCTCCGTTCTCCCTTGGCTAGCGAAATCGACCGATCTCAATCCCATAGAGCACTTGTGGGACTATTTGGATCAACAGGTTTGATGTGCGGACCCACAACCACATCACCTCCGGGACCTCCATGCTGTGCTGCAGTTCCAATGGGCACTTGTGCCTCGGGCAACCTTCCAGGGCGACATTGCGCCCCTTCCACACCATCTCACCGCTGTCATCCTGGCCAAGGGTGGTTATTTCCATTATTAGGTAGGTGGTCATATTATTCTGATACAGCTGTTTGCTTGCGTGTGTGTGAATGAATGAATGAGAATTTTTCATACAGAAATTACATAAATTTTATAATAATTTTATAATGAAATTTAATGCTTCAAAATCCTTATTTTAAATTTGAATGAAAAAATTAAATACAGCTAATTAGGTAAACATTTTAACTTGATTCACTTAGAAAACAAAATGGGCATTTTGTTACCCTAATATGATGCACATATTAATAATTCTTTCTCCGTTTTTTTGGGGGGTCAATATTAAGTGGAAGCACTAACATTCTTATTTGTTGATGAAAATATAAATAGGAGTAAAACAATATGCTTCACTTTTTTCTTTATTCACATAGAGAAAAGTTGTACAAATATTTAAACCTGGGCCGGGCACAAGTCAGTCCTAAATATAGCAGGCCTGGTTGGACCTGGCCTTTTTTAAGTGTCTGGACTTGGGGTGGACCCAGGTCCTAAAAAAGGTGCTCATCTCTACTATAATTGCCAAGGGTGTGGTTGTGCTGTGTCAGCCTGTATAATTGCTATGGGTGATTGTGTTCTCTCAGCTTGGGCAATTTCTGAAATTGTTGGTATTCTCTCTTCTTGTGTGATTTCTGAGAGTTGTGGTGTTCTCTTAGCTCTGGAGTAATTACTGAGAGTGATGGTATTCTCTCAATCTGAGTGTGTGATTACAGATGGTTGTATTCTCTTAGCTTATGTAATTAATGAAGTGAGTTCTGATCTCCGAATATGAGTGTTTCGGGCATAAGTTTTTTTGTGGATTTTTGAAATTAGATTTTTTTACATCATTTGGATCATTCTTGAGATTGATGCCAAACTGAAGCAAAATTTTTGGGGGATTGGGTATGGGATGTGGGTATTTGTTCTGCAGAAAAATTCTTGCTTAGAATCTGGGATGTGAGAAAGGGACCTTGAATGGAGAGTGTAAAGAACTTTATGAATGGCATACCTATTGACCTTTCTGCTTTAAGGCAGGAGTCTCATGATTTTAAGAAATTTCCCCAACCTACCCTATTGGCTCCCTCTGTGAATCTCTATGGAAAATTCTTTTTTTCTGTGTAATTTTGGAGAGTAGCTGGTTTTTTTAATAACTTTTTTTTCTGTAGTCATAATTTCATTTAATTTCGATGCCCTGTACCATTCTTAAATGCCAGTTTTCCAACAAATGTTTGTATATCAGCTTGTAAAAGGAGACAAAAACTTACAAAAACAAAAGTTAAGTGCAGCTAAAATTTCTCCCATAATCATAATTTTTCTTTCTCTTTCTATGTTCCCTCTGTCCGATATTATATCATTTGAAAGTAATGAAGTTGGGAATTTTTAAGAACTGCTGATCATAGTGGGCCAAAATATTAACCTTTTTCCAAGTACACTGTGTTATCAAAAATAATGAAAGCCTTGGTGTCATGTTTTCATGTTTCTCAGATTGAAAGTTGTACTAGCATTAATTGATGAAATTATAGACTTAAAGTTAAAAAGAATGCATATCAAAACCTATTCAATTACACACTGAATGGGCAAAGTATTATATACCCTCCAATAACAGCATTCAAAGCAGAAGTATCCTGTCCAGTCACATGAGACGCTGAAACTGGTAATGCCTATAAATAGAGCAAGTCTATATGTGTTGGAAATCAGTCATAGAAAAGTAATCATGGGTAAAGGCAGCCATGGAAGTTTGACAATGGCCACATAGTAGCTGCAAGGAAGGCTGATTTGGTCACCACAATTGCTAAACTGTTGAGATTTCCACGTCAGACTATCTTATGTGTATACCAAGACTTTCTGAAATATGGTAAAATGTTGTACCAATGAAAGAAATGGGGCTGTAAAAATGTAATTGCCTCTTTAGGTGAGCCCAGACTGTCCCACATTGTTGTAAGAAATCTCATGGCTACCCTGGAGCAGATGACATCGGAATTTGACGAGGATGAATTTACAAACTTAAGCACAAAGATTATCTGACATACGCCGCCCCGGTGGCGCAGTGGTCTAAGGCGCTGGCCTCTGATCATTCGTCCGTAAGGGTCCGGGTTCGAATCCCGGTCAGGCATGGATGTTGTGTTTGTCTTACGGCACTGGCTCTCTCCCTTCCCTGGAACCAGTGACCCTAAATTAGGGACGGGCGACTGCTTATAGCCCATTGAGTTGCTTACGGTGGTCGTTAAACCTCCAATCAAAAAAAAAAAAAAAAAAAAATATCTGACATACCATGAAAACAAAAATAGGCTGTGGCAATTGACATCAACATTATGTTCTCTTGTTGACTTGCAAGGCACCAAAAGATTAGGCTGTGGTTTGCAAAGGCCTATTGCAACTGAAGTGCAGAGGACTGGAAATATGTCATGTGGTCTGACAAATCACAATTTCAAATCGATCACACCATTGGGAGGGTGCATACGTAGTGCAAACCACATGAAGCGACGGATCCGGCTTTCTAAGGGGAGGTCATACAAGCAGGTTGTGGCAGTGTTATAGTTTGGGTTGCATTTACTTGGGTTTCCTTGGGGCCCCTTGTACCCATTAAGACTTCCATTACCGGCACAAGTTATTTGAACATCTTCACTGACCATCTACATCTCTTTCTGCACCATGATGCCATCTTTCAACAGGACAATTCCACACCCATTGAGTGGCTACCAATTGGCTTCAGAAACATTCTAGTGAATTCACGATACTTAAGTGGCCCCCTAGATCTCTGGATCTCAACTCCATTGAAATACTTGCCAACTTTTACAGATTATCCGTAAAATTTACGGATTTCTGCTTAATTTTACTGATTTACAAATAGAGGTCTTTTTTTATGTATTTTTTAATATTTCGATTGATCAATCGAAATATTTTAATCACCTGCAACTATCCACTGAGATTTTCAACCAGACCTTACGCGCGCTGTGTCACGCGAGGATGTCACCTTTGACTTCGCCGGCTTCGTGACATCGTACGATAGCTCTATCTCCACGGTAATGCTAGAGTGACGTGCTGACCAGAGTTTGCCAAAATCTGTAATTACGTATCTAGCATGCGTCGAAATTTTACCAACGCGTAAAAATACGCGTTGCGAAATTTGCTGGACACGTAAAAGTATGCGTCGGAAATTGTTCTCGTCGCATAAAAATACGCATTGAGAAGTTTTCTCGATGTGTAAGAATACGCATCAGGAATTTTTCTCCGCACGTAAAACGACGTGTCAAAGAATTTTACCAATTTGTAAAAATACTCGGGATGGTGTTTCGTCTTTCAGAAACGGAAGTAAACGGAATTAAGATTTTTTTCCGTAATCGTAATTTCTTTTTCCTGTGATGTTGCCTCTGTCCAGTACTGTTGTTATATATCATTTTATTCCATAAAAATATTTGTGTTTCAGTTTGAAAATGGAGGGAAATTTTCCGAAAACAGAAATTCTGACGGCAAAAAAAATTCGCTGTAATCTTTAGGCACGAGAGTGCGGTTTCGAGAAATTTCTCCTTTTCCCTCATAATTTGGGTTATCCTCGAGATCGGTGCATAATTGAACAGAAATTTTGGGGCAATTAGTAGTGGTGGAGGATGTTTTCCACCTGAAACTTTCGAAAGCGGAAGTTAGAGACACAGTGAAGATTTCTCCCGTAATCGTAATTTTATTTTTCACGTGATGTTTCTCTGCCTAGTATTGCTGTTAAATATCATATTATTTCATAAATATTTGTATTACAACTTGAAAATCGGAGAGAAAATATCCGAAAACGGAAATCGGACATAGCAAAGATTTCCCCTGTAACAATAATTTTTTTCCCCAACGATGATCAGAACATGTATCCTGTATTCTTAAACATTCCCCCCCCCCAAAAAAAAAGTTTTGCATTTCAGTTGATAAACAGGGGAGGGGAGGGGGTAGTGTCCGAAAACGAAAGTGACGAAGCTGAAACAAAAGTGATCGAACTTCCGCTGTTGTGAAACTTTTACAAGGGCCATTTTCTGCAGCAAGATTTTACTTTATGGTTTTTTAAATTATTATTTTAAACATAGATAATGCTAGTTTAGTTATTGTGGCATATGCAGAGATTTTTACTGCATATTTTTTAATGTACTTATCAAATAAAGGTAACTTGATCACGCTAGTTACGTTAACTGAAACTTTTATAAAAAGTTCGTAAGTTGGAAGCTTTCGACCTTATCTTAGGTCTTCATCACGCCAATGGAGGACTAAGATTGTTGCCAGATTCTACATTTGAATTTTTCTTATTTTTGTTGCCAAAACTTAGAATTGATCTCCAGATCAACGGAATGTAGAGAGGAGATTCGGAGTTGCAAGTCATTGAGTTGAACATAATTTCTATGCTTCCACGGTAACGGAGGGCAAAACGATTGTCAAAAGACGCAATTCGTTTTGCTTCATTCCAGTGGGGAACTGCAGATGTGTCTTCCATTGTCAAAATAGACAAGGCAGTATTGGGATTGGCTTTCAAACATCTTTTCTATGTTCTAAAATTCTATGGCTAATGCTCCTGTATGTGCTTCCAATGTATAAGTTATCCCCAGTAGAAGAAGAGATAGGAATGCAGTAAACTCCTGGGAGGTTCAGGCTTTCAACTTTGTCCCTATCCCTTTGTAGAAGTTTCAAGATGTTTGGGGTAGATTTAATGGCAAGATGGTAACCAAAACTTCTAAAAAGAATCTGTAACTTATAAGCATAGGAAGGATGGTAAGGAACAGAACCACAGAATTTCAGGTCTTCTTTCTTTTGAGGAAGGAGGCATTCGATTTTCGAATGGTTTTCATATTTCTTTATGAGGGAGTTGACTATAACAGCAGGGAAACCATGAGAGAGGGCTATTGTAGAAATTTTGGAGAGTTCTTCTTGAAGAGAGAGTTGGTTGTTGCAAATGATATGAGCCCTGTGGATGTAGGACTTCAATGCTGCAAGTTTGTAGAGATGCAGGGTGCAAGATTTGTAGGGAATGATGTTAGTGGCCGCAGAAGGTTTTCGATAGACGGAACGAGTAATGGAGAGATCAGCGTTTCTGCAGATAGATACATCCAGGAAATCAATTTTGTGATTTACTTCCTTAGATATAGTGAGCTTAATGGAAGGAAATTTTTCCGTAATGGAGTTGATCAATATCTGTAGTTCAGACTCGGAATGTGGCCAGCTAATGAAACATTAAGCTCACTATATCTAAGGAAGTAAATCACAAAATTGATTTCCTGGATGTATCTATCTGCAGAAACGCTGATCTCTCCATTACTCGTTCCGTCTATCGAAAACCTTCTGCGGCCACTAACATCATTCCCTACAAATCTTGCACCCTGCATCTCTACCAACTTGCAGCATTGAAGTCCTACATCCACAGGGCTCATATCATTTGCAACAACCAACTCTCTCTTCAAGAAGAACTCTCCAAAATTTCTACAATAGCCCTCTCTCATGGTTTCCCTGCTGTTATAGTCAACTCCCTCATAAAGAAATATGAAAACCATTCGAAAATCGAATGCCTCCTTCCTCACAAGAAAGAAGACCTGAAATTCTGTGGTTCTGTTCCTTACCATCCTTCCTATGCTTATAAGTTACAGATTCTTTTTAGAAGTTTTGGTTACCATCTTGCCATTAAATCTACCCCAAACATCTTGAAACTTCTACAAAGGGATAGGGACAAAGTTGAAAGCCTGAACCTCCCAGGAGTTTACTGCATTCCTATCTCTTCTTCTACTGGGGATAACTTATACATTGGAAGCACATACAGGAGCATTAGCCATAGAATTTTAGAACATAGAAAAGATGTTTCGAAAGCCAATCCCAATACTGCCTTGTCTATTTTGACAATGGAAGACACATCTGTAGTTCCCCACTGGAATGAAGCAAAACAAATTGCGTCTTTTGACAATCGTTTTGCCCCGTTACCGTGAAAGCATAGAAATTATGTTCAACTCAATGACTTGCAACTCCGAATCTCCTCTCTACATTCCGTTGATCTGGAGATCAATTCTAAGTTTTGGCAACAAAAATAAGAAAAATTCAAATGTAGAATCTGGCAACAATCTTAGTCCTCCATTGGCGTGATGGCAACAAAAATAAGAAAAATTCAAATGTAGAATCTGGCAACAATCTTAGTCCTCCATTGGCGTGATGAAGACCTAAGATAAGGTCGAAAGCTTCCAACTTACGAACTTTTTATAAAAGTTTCAGTTAACGTAACTAGCGTGATCAAGTTACCTTTATTTGTTAATATTGTTACGTGTTTTGCCCATAATCGTCATAATGCACTTATGTTTTGTTTTGTGGTTAATGGCGTTCGCGCAAAAGTTTTACTGATGGTACATTTTCCAAAGTTGGCAAGTATGCATTGATCATTTGCAGGACACTGTAAAGAACTGTTCAAGTCTGACAACCCCCACCAGTAACTGTGGATGCTGTATGACAGTCGATCCTAACTTCATGGGTGGCAGTACCATGTCTATTTAATTCTAGTTCCACTTAAGGAATCTTTAGTTAATCCTTTCCTTTGAATTCCTCTGGTTTTTTTACAGACGTTGCTGGCCTCTTAATTTTGGTCAAGACCTGTTCTCAGTGTATAAAAGGATTATGAAAAGTTTTGTTTACTTCTGAAGAATTTTAAATTTTGTTGCTAGGTTCCTCATACTGTTGTCAGTTATTAAACTGAAATGTTTTGATTGTGTATTTTGTAAATCTGTTGTTATTGTTTTAATTAAGTTGTTTAAATCTGGGTAAAGCCTTGAGTAAGTGATTTAATACCATCTCTGTGTTTTCAACATATCATTGAGTCCTTACTAAGATAAACAACTTTGAGGGTAAAAGGTGAGCAGCACGTTGTTAGGTAGGTGTAAATAATAATTTGCCCATTCAGTTTGCAAACTGTAGTACAAGCTTAAAGCATTGTGTAAATATGCACAGTCAAGTTCTTTGGTTAAAAAAATAATTTTAAAGAAACCAGTTGATGTCAAACTTTCTCAAAATATAAGGACATAAAAAAGAAAAAGCTTCAATGAAGAAATGGGAAAGAAAAAGAAAAGATATCATCCAAGAGAAAAAAAATTCGTAAAGGATGCTGTTCAGCTGCAGAGTCATTGAAAAACAAATATGGATGCTCCATTTGCTGAGATGCACAGCTTGAAAAATATTTGAAGAGTTCCATGCCCAGCTGGGCATGTGCAGAAATTTTTTACCTGCCAAGGTAGCAAAAGCTTGATGCCTAGGAAAATTTATCATTTAAGATAACAAATCAGAACCTCATTTTCTTAAGTTAAAAAATATGATGAACTTTTTAACATGTTTCATCATCATCATATCCTTAAGTTGTTATCTGAGATTCAGAAGTTAGTTCCACAAAGAAATGCAAACTACCAGATACATTATTAACTGATCATTTACTTACTGTTGCTGTATCAAACTTCTCCATTTACAGCAATCTTGACACACAACTCAGGTTTCACTGACATCCATCACACGACATACACAAGACCTTCTATACTTCATACTCATAATCTTTTTCTAATGCAGACACTCTTGTATCTGATCCTCCCATGACTTCCTTGGCCTTCTTCTGCATTTCCTTCCTGCCACTTGAGCTAAAAAAGATTTCTTAGTAAGCATCTCATCACTCATTCTTTCAATATGGCCAAAGCATATTAGTCTCCACCTTGCTAACAACATTTTGCTTCACATTATACAACTGCAAAACATCTTCATTCCTCACACAATCAGAACGTGTTTTGCCACTATCCCCCGTCCCCGTAAGTACCGCATTTCTCCAGCACACAGACTACTCCTATGTTCCTTCTGTAGTACCCAGGTTTCACTGCCATACATCAGAGTAGAAACAATTACACTTTCATAGACAGCCATTCGGGATTCTCTTGAGAACCCATCATTCCTGTGAAAACCTCCCAAAGCAGCTATGTCTTTCAATGAAGAATTTACTCTCCTACTATCACCATCCAATTTGCTCTCTCTGTTAAACATGCTTCCTAAATGCACAAACTCATTCACCTGGTCAATCACTGTGCCATTTAGACTTATCTTACATTCAGTATGAACAGCTCCTCGCCCAAAAATCATAATTTTAGTTTTTTCCTTATTTACCCCCAGGTATACTCAGTTGGAATTTCCCTTGTTAACTGCAAGTCATATACTCAGTTTAGTGCAGCATTTTACACGTGTGTCAACACTCGTTTTATGAGAGGTGCGGATGTTGGCTCTGATCATTATGTGGTAGTGTCATGATTGAAACTGAATGTTGGTTGGAGGAAAAGGAATAGGAAGAGGCTTAGAATGGAAAGAATAAAGGTTGAAAGGCTCCCTGAAAATCATCAGCGTTATTCTGACGTACTCAGAGAATGACTGAAGAAGCTGAAGTCTTGTGAGAGGGATGTAGAAAAGGAGTGGGGATGTATTAAGAACTGTGTTGTCACTGCTGCTGAAGAGGTCTGTGCACCACAATAGTGGGTAACAGTGGAGGTTTGATGGTTGGTGGAATAGTGAAATTGAAGAAGCAGTAAAGAGAAAGAAGGAAGCCTATTTGGGGATGTTACAAGGTACACTGGTGGAAAGTGAAAAAAGAACACCAAGAAGGAATTGACGAACGATCATGAAATTTACATATGTTAATGGGGTCGAGTTTACGTAGGTGTGATGTTAATTTCGGAACCAACCGGTGAGCGCTTACGCCACAGCACGGCATAATATGCAAATTATCGTCGGTGGTATTTAAGGAGTACAGCGAAGTGAATGTAATCAGTTGTCGGAGTACGGCGAAGTGAATATAATCAGTCATGGGCCCACGGACACGTGCGAAAACCCTGAAGAAGCTGCAATGCCTGGACATGGAAGACGTGTACAATTTCAGCAGTTATCGGACTTTGAGCGAGGTCGTCTAATCGGACTCCGTGAGGCCGGGTGGTCATATCGTTGTATTGCGCAGCGAATTGGACGGGAAGTATCAATGGTGGTATGATGGTGGCGTAGATGGTCCAAGGAACATTCCCACACGAGAAGACGTGGAACCGGGAGTCACAGACGGACTGATGAGCGGACCGATCGACCCATAAGAAGAGCAGGGTTGTCAAGCAGAACATCCACTGCGATGCAAATCCGAGCTGCCGTTGCACCTGAGGTGACTGTGCGAACAATCCGCAACCATCTACTGGATGCAGGACTATGTGCACGTGTGCCTCTGACTCCAGCCCACAGTCAGGAATGGCTGCAGTGGTGTCGCCAATGTCTGCACCGGAGAATGCAATGGCGATCTGTCATGTTCAGCGATGAAAGCTGATTCTGCTTGGGAGCCTCTGATGGCTGTATGCGTGTTCGCAGACGCACGGGGGAGCGTCTCCACCCTTCTTGCATCTGCCAGCGACACACAGGACCTACACCTGGTCTCCTGGTGTGGGGAGCGATCAGCTATCACTCCCGTACACAACTAGTGTTTGTACCGGGTACGTTAAACAGCACCTCCTACATCAACAACATCATTCAACCCGTTGTTGTGCCATTTGTAAGGTCTGTCCATCGTGGTGTTTTTCAGCAAGATAACGCACGCCCACACACGGCTCATGCAACGCAACATGCACTTCAGGGTGTGAGACAACTTCCATGGTCTGCACGTTCACCGGATTTGTCCCTCATTGAGCACGTGTGGGATTTTATGGGACAACGACTTATCCGGTCTCCACGGCCAGCCACGACCATCCCCGATTTACGCGTCCAGGTTGAGGATGCTTGGAACTCAATACCCCAAACTTGCATCCAACATCTGTACGACAGACTCCATGCCAGAATTTCACAGTGTGACACAGTTCATGGCGGTTCAACCTCGTACTAACCATGTTACATGGAAATGTTATTTTTCAGTTTACCAGCAACTACAGCTGTATTTTGCCATAATGTTTTGATCACATTACTCTCTGTATTCCGTTATTATGCTGTATAAATTTCATTGGTATCAGACGTCTCCTTCTTGGTGTTCTTTTTTCACTTTCCGCCAGTGTAGTTTCTGTGGATGAACATGCTTCACATTTCTGTTTTAAGGATCTGTATTCAAAATGTTCAATGCACGAGAGCGTGTATCTCAAGTTTTAAGACGATGATGCTGAAATTGCAGGGGTGAAAAAGTGCTGCGAAAAGGCAGAATTCCGCCTTTTTGTAATTCATCTGGGGAGTTTCTGAGATTGATGCAGAAATGCAATGATTTTGTGTGTGTGTGTGTGTGTGTGTGTGTGTGTGTGTGTGTGTGTGTGTGTGTGTGTGTGTGTGTAGAAGGGCATTCCATTTAAACTGTCTCTCACAGCTGGAGGCAGATAAAGCTATCGCAGATCAGGAGGAGGAGTTACGGCATTCCATTTAAACTGTCTCTCACAGCTGGAGGCAGATAAAGCTATCGCAGATCAGGAGGAGGAGTTACTACCCTGAGCAATGCTACATCAAGTTTGGGATGGAGAACTTGACTGTGATTGGCTGCAGCATGCCAACTTCAAAGGCAGTAGGTGGGGCTTCTCTGGTGAAGGTTTGGTCTTACAGCTGATTGACAGAGACTAGAGTGGGTGCAAAGTCATTGCTCACTTTGCACTGACTGCAGTTTTCTACATGGCTATAGGGGGGTCGAGTAACTTCTTTTTCAAGATGCAGTACAAATAGTTTATTAATCATCATCATAATCATTTTGTAGTCTACTTGACAGTTCAGAGTTTACAAATGAGCATGTGTGTGTTTCAACTGTTGCAAAATATCAAGAAAGTGGATGTAAGTGGGAAAGTTTTATGCACTTTATGTGCAGATTTAAGATATGGAAATAAAGGGTTCACTAGTATTTCAACCATTTGAAGTGTAAATAGATCAGTATAAATATGGGATCGACATTATTGGTTTGGTGTAAGCACATTGACTAAAATAAAATTATTCATTCCTAAAGAAATGTTAGACAATTTTATGACTTCTATATATGCATATATGGTGCTTAGAATAGTTAATAAATGCTGAAAAGTTAATTATTTTTGCGTATTCCTATGTGGGAAAGGTTCAGCCTTTTTCTGCCATGACCCCATTCATGCCTGAATTGGTATGAAATGGTATGACGATGAACTTGGTATTTGAGAAATTTAGTGATTCTGCCATGTTCCTTTATTTGAAGTTTTCACCCTTTGTCACTAAACGGTTGAGGCTAATTCCATTAGAGGCACACATCTCGTGGCTGACTATAAACATTTGGAGCAAAACTACACATAGTTCCAATTCCTGGACTTAGAGCATAATATAATTATAGAAGTGATATTCCTCTGTCCTTGGCACTCTGTAACAATAACACAACATCCGATGATTAGCAGTGAAATGAAATACGATTCGCAACAACTGTCTTATTTTTTATAGTAGGAAATTGTATTCCAATTTTATTATTTTTAAATTTATATTCCGGGACCGGGCAACTAGATTTTTTATTTACATGCCGAGGCCAGCAATTTACATGCCCTGGGCATCTTGGGTATGATATTTTTCAAGCCCTGAGAAGAAAGTAAGGCTTGCTCACATGGGGAAAACTTAAACTGATGTGCATGTTCAACAAAAAAAAAAAAAAAAAAGTAAAGTGCAAAGTGTTTTTGAAACTATCTCTTTAAAACCATGGACCTTGACCTTCTGTCTTTTTAACTTGGTGTGTGTGTGTGTGTGTGTGTGTGTGTGTGTGTGTGTGTGTGTGTGTGTGTGTGTGCACATGCAAATATTTTTTACTTTTGTGACATTCTCAGAAAACTTTATTTCATTTCTGAAAAGTTATTAATATTAAAGTACTACCAAGCCAAAAAAAGTGTCTTATCCTCTGTATCACAATGTTTGCCCCCCAAAAAATTCAGTGGATGTATACTTTTAATTCTAACAAGTTTTTGAAATTGATGTAGTGAATGCAGAAATTTACTGATATTGAATGCTAGTTTGAGTACAGTTGAAATTGCATTTAGTATCAAGGCAGAGTGCATGCATAAATAATTTATATATAGTTAAAGTAGTGCATTAATAAATAATTTATATATATGTTCATATATTTTTCATTTTTATTGTAGAGCACTGTCTGCAATAATGCATCATCAAGAAATAAGAGAAAATACAGAGAAAGCGTTTCTCAAAGGTAATTCTGTTTTCCCCGAGTGCCTTTTTTTGGGGATTTTAGTGCAACTAATTTGTGCTTAAATGTTTCTGTACTTAAATTTTTACATTCCTCATTTTATGTTTTTGCTATAGATTTTCATTATGTCCCAGTTGTATAGAAAATAATATTTTCATTAGGAATAGCCACTGAAGCACCATTTGTTTGTATGGACTATACTCTTAGAGTTAATGAGAATTAAGAATTATAAAAAAGAAAGTGAGCAGAGCTATATGCATTCAAACTTTAGAGCATGATTAAATTCAGAGTTTTTAGTTTTTTAGCTGTTAATTTAAAAAAGAAAAATTATTTCACATCAACAGCACTTTGTAAAATGGAAGTTGGAGGAAAGCCTACTAATTGAAAGAAGAAGAGGTACCATGATTAACAGACAGAAAGGCTGGGTATTGCTGCTTGAGTGGAAGCATCTATTCTACTATTCTCTTGAGTCAGTCCCGATAACGGTTTGGTGTGCAACCCAAGAATTCGACAAAAATATAAAAATAAAGTTACCCAATCCCCGTATTGCTGAATTATGTTTTTAAGATACCTCATCACTAGGATTTTGCCGTGACTTCATTACTACAGAGAATTTTTTTTTTATGGTGGACAGCACCGAAGTTTGTATTTGATGTATGAAATTCTGCTCCCGTCTTCTGATGAAGATTACTGTAAGTCCGAAACATGTGTACATTAAAAAAAAAAAGTTAATGGTACAATGTGCTTTATCACACAAGTTCTTTAATGGTGCAGTATAGTATTAGGTTGATGCATAAGTTCATGCTGTTTTATTTCAAGAGTGTTTTCCAGGTCAGTAGTGACGGTGCAGATGGCCAGTTGTATATCAAAATGTAGCTAGTAATATCGTGTATCTAAATCATATTGCTTTGTGTGATTGTGGTTAATGGTCTTTTGGTTTTCAGGTCCGGAAGTACGAAGTGTCAACTACAGAGGAATGAGCATTTCCAACATCTGCTCCTCTACGAGTTTAAAAAGAGATCCACAGCCGCTGATGCTACTCAACAAATTTGTGCTGTGTATGGGGAGGACACAATTGCTCCGAGGACAGCCCGCATATGGTTTGAGTAGTTCCATAGGTGGCAATTTTGACCTCAACTACTCTCCACACCCAGGTCGTCCATCTCACTTTGATGAGGATCGTTTGAACCATCTCATCCACTTCGATCCATGTCAAACCAAACGTGAATTGACCACTGAGATGGACTGTGATCAGGCCACAGTGGTGCAACACGTGGAACGTATGAGAAAGGTCCAGAAATTGGGGTCTTGGGTGCCTAACGCTCTCACCGAGGACAACAAGAATCGGCATGTTGCCATATGTGGTTCCTTGCTCGCCCGTTATCACGAATGTTCTGAGCAACACAAACCCTTTTTGTCACGTATTGTTACTGGAGATGAAAAGTGGTGCCTGTACGTGAATTTCAGGCATCGGAGGGAATGGTTAAGCCCAAACAATACTCCTACACCACGTCCAAAACATGATCATCATCCTGCAAATATCATGTGTGCCTGGTGGGACATGGAAGGCATTATTCACCGGGAGATGCTTCCGAGGAATCGGACCATCAAAGCTGCACTCTATTGTGAGCAACTCGGTCATGTGGAGGGAGCAATTCAGCAGAAACGGCCACATCGGTGCCATGTTTTCTTTCTCCAACATGATAACGTACGCCCTCACAGTGCAAACATGACCAAAATGTCCATTCAAGACATGAAATGGGAGATTGTTCCACATCCAGCCCCTTCAGACTATCACCTGTTCCGATCTCTGCCGAATGCACTCCGGGGTACAGAACGTTCAACAATGATGTTGATCTCTAGAATTTCCATGATGATTTCTTCACAGCAAAACCTGCACGTTTTTTCAAGAACGGCATTGCAGACCTATCCAGACGTTGGGACGCCATCATAAACAGTTGGGAGGGGGGGTACATAGTCAATTGATTCCGTTTTCCCTTCTGATGTAATACATTCCTGTGGTGTGATGAAAAGAACGACATGAACTTATGCATCAACCCAATACCATGCTATTAAAAAATTTGTGATTTCATCAAAGCACATAAGTAAATTTCATCCATCGAATACAAGGACAAGTGTCTTTCATTTGTAAACATAATATTTCATCAATGAAAACTTTGATGTCATCCTCAGGGCATGCAAATTATTGCCCTAGGCAGGTAAAAACAAAACAATCTAGTTACCCGATCTGGGCAACTAAATATGAAATTGAAAAAGTTTAGAATAGAATTCCCTTCTATCAGAAAATAGACAGCCGTCGCATGTCATGTTTCATTTCGCTGCTAATCATCAAAAGTTGTATTATTGTTATGAAGTGCTGAGGACAGAAGAATATCCATTCTTCTAGGTCTAGGAATCGGAACCATATGTAGTTTTGTTTCAAATGTTGTTTATAGTCAGCAAAAGAATGCATGCCTCTGATGGAACTAGCCTCCGACGTTTAGTGACAAAGGGCAAAAACTTCAACAAAAAGGAACATGGCAGAATCACTAAATTTTTCAAATACCAATTCCATCATCATACATTTCATATCAATTTCAGCATCATCATCTTAAAACTTGTGATACACGCTTTTCTGCATTGAACCTTTTGATACAAACCGTTAAAACCGAAATGCAAAACATGAAAAAAAAAAAAAAAGTTATTTTTTTTTTTAAACTTAAAACAGAATGAGAGTTCTGATTTGTTGTCTTACAAGATAAATTTTCCTGGGCATCCAGCTTTTACTACATGGGCAGGTAAATAATCTCTGCACATGCCCAGCTGGGCATATAACTTTTCAGATATTTTTCAAGCAACAGAACTTTGGTGAATAACTGTGGTGAGGATATTGTTGAGGTTCAAGAGAACACATGGGCCTACTTCTTGTGTGGTGACAAATTTTTCCAAAATTGTGGTGGGTAAATTTCAGTTGTAATATATCCTCTAGTGGTGCCGAAAGGTAAATTGTTGTGTAATTAGTTCATTAAAGTTTTTTTGTGTATTGTGTTTATTTTGAAATTTCAAGCATTCTAAGGTGGTGTGTATTTACTGTTTTTCTTCAATTGTTTTAATTTTTCTCTCCTCCCTAGAAAAGAATTGCTTTGTTGAAAACTCGAGTGAGGAGTCTTGTCTTGCATGTTCAAATTGCATCAGTTCATTGTGTTCACAGATTTATAATAACCTTGCTGTAATAGACATTTCCAAAAACCATATGAAAGAAGCAGCTCACAACCTCAGGCTTGCTGTTATGCATGATTCAGGTGAAATTAGTTTTAGAGTTTCCTTTTTTGTGTTAATATTGCCATTAAAAAAAAAAAAAAAAAAGATACTGATTAAGCCACATGTGAGATGTTTCATTTACCAAGTGCATTCTTGATTTTCAGTGTAGTAGAAAGTTTTAAAGATTTTAATCAACCAGTTTGAAATGTGATAATTTTTATATTTATGTTTGTTTAGTATGATAAAATAAGCTAAGATTTTTGGAAATTAAAAAAAAAATGTAGCAGTTTGCTGTACTTATGTATGAACCCAACTTTTCCCAGCTAAAGGCATTTTAACTAAGGAGACAGTAATGCCACACAAATTCATGAGTTGGTGTTTATTGAAAAAGTATTTTAATCATGCTGAACTTTCCCCTGCCAGTGGGGGCTTTGTCAAAGGAAACTTAACTAGACGAACAACAATCCATCTAGAGTTTAAAATTAAAAACCGAGATAATAGCATGAGTATTAAAAATTTAAATATAACACTATAACATGTGAATGGGCAAATACTGTACTGCAGGGTATATACTATTCCACTAAAATTGCTGGATTCCTCAATAAAGTCCTACATTGGCATGACAAAAAGATCTTTATATGTATGACATAAGGAGTATATGAGAGACCTATGGGAAGGAAGAGGAGCAACTGCTTTAGCAAAGAAAGTACTTTACAATGCAGCAATTGTCCTGTGGAATAAAAGGAAACAGGTGGCCCTGTTCTCTACTTGTAGGGGAACTATGATCAAGGAGCCTATTGAGATTATCACAAGAGATGATATAAGCAATGATGTTGCATCCAGTGAACTGTCATCACCGTAGACCTCCATCTTCCGCAGGCTGTGAGCTCAAGACAAGACATAAACGATGACTTGATTTCTTGCTTATTAAACTACGTGAACATTGAACCCACATAATGACTAAAGCAAGTTTGTGTGTTATAGTGTTACATTTAAGTTTTTAATACTCGTGCTATTATCCGTGTTCCTAATTTTAAACTCCAAACAGATTGTTGTTTGTCTAGTGTAGGTTTGCCTTGATAAAGCCTCCTGTTGGCAGGTGAAAGCTTAGCATGATTAAAATACTTTTTTGATATGCATGCGCCTTTATGGTCTTCTTAGTTATTTGTGGTTGTACTTAGTATCTTTTGGACATATCCTTAAGATTTCTCTTATAAGGGCATTTTTACCTTAAATTTTGGAATGCATTATAGCTTTTTTAAGTGTGGGATGTTCAGAGTGGTTTTTTGCCTGATAAAGGCTGCACTAACCAAATTTTTGCATTACGTATGATGATCGAAAAGTATCTGGCTGTTGTTAGGAAAGTTTTTGCTGCCTTCATAGATTTAGAAAAAGTTTATGACCGAGTAAATAGGACACTTTTGTGGTAGGTATTGAATAAATATGATGTTACTGGGAACAGAGTTTAAGCTGGCTCAAAAAATGCTGTAGCAAAAATGCTAAAATGAAGGAAAAAGTTGTAGCAAAATGCTTAAGAAATTTAGCCTCTTTTGTTGACGAACTGAGGCGCGACGAATCATCGTAGTGGACGAACTGGCGCGACACCGTCCGACTGAACAATGGATGACGTTTCCGTCGTATGACTGAATACTTCTACCTACGACTCAGCGGCAGAATTTTAATTTTTCCCCTGGACTACGGGAGTTCCAATTTTCAAAAATTTTGGAACACAATCACCTCTGTGATATTTAAATGTCCGACGCCATTTTGCGATCGGACACTAATTTTCTTGCGCGTATTAGATTAAATTATCACATTTTGCGAAAATAGCGATCGTAGCTTAATCTCTGACTGGGAATCTACTTAATGTTATAAAAGCCATGTATGCTGGCAGTAGAGCTTGTGTACGAGTGAATGGTGTTTTATCAAAATGGTTTTTTATTGGTGCAGGAGTTAGACAAGGTTGTGTAATGTCACCATGGCTGTTTAATATATTTATGGAAATGTGCATGCGTGATGCCAAAATAGATAATAGTGGTTTATGTCTTGGTAATATCCGTGTGTGCAAATTGCTGTGTGCTGATGACACAGTCCTGTTGGCAGAGAGCAAAAGTAAGTTGCAGATTATGTTGTCCCAGATGTACGAAGTTTGCATGAAATTCAAACTCAGTGTAAACAAAAACCAAAATTATGGTTTTTGAGTGAGGAGCTGTTGGTACTGAATGTAATATGAGTCTAAATGGCACAGTGATTGACCAGGTGAATGAGTTTGGTATTTAGGAAGCATGTTTGACAGAGAGAACAAATTGGATGGTGAAATTAGTAGGTGAGTGAATTCTTCATTGAAAGTCATAGCTGCTTTAGGAGGTTTTCACAGAAATGATGGGTTCTCAAGAGCGTCTTGAATGGTTGTGTATGAAAGTGTATTTGGTCCTACTCTGATGTATGGCAGTTTAACCTGGGTACTGCAAAAGGAGCATGGAAGTCGTTTGTGTGCTGGAGAAATGTGTTACTTAAAGAAGGGTTTGTGGCAAGACATGTTCTGATCGTGTGATGAATGAAGATGTGTTGCAGTTGTGTAATGTGAAGCAAAATGTTGTTAGCAAGGTGGAGACTTAATATGCTTCAGTGGTTTGGCCATGTTGGAAGAATGAGGGATGAGATGCTTACTAAGAAAATTCTTTTAGCACAAGTGGCAGGAAGGAAAGGCGAAGGAAGGCAAAGAAAGTCATAGGAGGATCAGATTCAGGAGTGTCTGAATGAGAAAAAAATTATGAGTATGAAGTATAGAAGGTCTTTTGTACGTCATGTGATAGAAGTGAAATGAAGTCTGAGTTGTGTGTCAAGATTGCTGTTAATAGAAAAGTTTGATACGGCAACAGCAAGTAAATAATAAGTTCAAAATTTATCTGGGAGTGTGTATTTCTTTGTGGAGCTAACCTCTGAATCTCACGAACAGCTTAGTGATATGTATGTGCGTAATATAAATTAATTGAAGCTTATATATTTCATTACTACTTTGGCAAAAACTTTCTGTTACAAATAACTTATCTTTGCTTATTTCTATGGCCACTATTTTGCAATTACAGCATTGAAATCTTATGTTTAATGAAAAATTCTACGTACTAACATTTTAATGAAAATTTTATAACATTTTTCGTTTTAACGAAAATATGTTGTAACGAAATTTTTTTTATATCTCCCTTGAATTTTGTTATAATGTGTTTCGATTGTGCTTTCATTTTGTTCGGATTGAATCGCAAAATGTTAAAATTTTGGGCTTTATTGTATGGTCACCTAATCTGAACTGTCCCTTGTTTTGTTTTTTAGAAAATATTGATGCCATATACAATTATTGCCTTCTTCAAATTGAGCTGGGGCAAGTTGCCTCAGCTCAAACATTCTGGGAAGCATCGAAAGTAAGATGTGATAAGCTTAGAAGCATTCTAACGACTGATGATTACTGTGATTCCACATGCACTGTAACTAATGCATCTTTGAAAAGCCTAAATGAAGCATTTTCATCTTCAACTTGAACTGCTGCTGGATGGGAACTCTGTATTAAAGTACCACTGTCATGTTGGGTAGTGATTCTCAATGCAATTATGTAATGAAATTCTTAATGCAATCATGTTAAGAAATGATCAATACAATCATGTAATGAAATTCTGATGTGTAAAGAACTTTACATAAGGATTTGTACATAATGTAAAAAGTATTTTTGTGTGTTTTTATGTTATTTACAACTTATCTGAGTACAGCAATAAATCAGGGGTCTAAAGACAGTGTTTTTTCATTTTTTACAGACTGTATGTTTTCTTTGATTTTTCTGTTTTAACAGCAAAACTTTATTTTAGCTTATTTGTGGATGAGATTTTGTTATGCAATGCATTAGAGGCTGCACGTTCCTTGATTTGGGAAGCCTGGCCTGAACACAAACTCTTTTTGGAGGCCCGACCTGGTCTGTTTCTGATTTTGATCACATGTTCTTTGCTACTCATTGCAAATAAAGCAAGTCTCTTCCTTTGAAGAAATACATACACATACAATACATATCTCTAAACTATTTGCTGATCTTCAGAGGTTAGCTCCTCACAGAAAGAACTTACTGTTGCTGTATCAAATGTCTCCATTTACAGCGATCTTGGCACACAACTCGGGCTTCATTAACATCCATCACACCCCACCCACAAGACCTTTTGTACTTCATACTCATTGTTTTTTTCTCATGCAGACATTCCTAAATCTGGTCCTCCCATGATTTCCTTGGCCTTCCTCTATCTTTCTTTCCTGCCACTTGGTCTGAATGAATTCTCTTAGTAAGCATCTCATCACTCATTCTTGCAACATGGCCAAACCACCAAAGAATATTATTCTCCACCTGACTAGCAATATTTTTCTTCACATTACACAGCTGCAACACATCTTCATTCTTCACGTGATCTGAACGTGTCTTCCCACAAACCCCCTGTAAGTAAGGCATTTCTCCGTCACATAAACGACTCCTATGTCTCTTCTGTAGTACCCAGGTTTCACTGCCATACATCAGAGTAGGAGCAATTACACTTTCATACACAGCCATGTGGGACTCTCTTGAGAACCCATCATTCCTGTGAAAACCTCCCAGAGCAGCCATGACTTTCAATGAAGAATTCACATGGCTATTAATTTCCCCATCCAATTTGGTCTCACTGTCAAACATGCTTTTTAAATACACAAACTAATTCACCTGGTCAATCACTGTGCCATTTAGACATATATTACATTCAGTACTACCAGTTCCTCTCTCAAAAACCGTAACTTTGGTTTTTCGCTTATTTATACTCATTTTTAATTTCATGCAAACTTCGTACATCCGAGACAACATATTCTGGAACTCACATTTGCTCTCTGCCAACGGGACAGTGTCATCAGCATACAGCAATTTGCACACATGGATGTCGCCAAGATATAAACCAGTGTCATCTATTTTGGCATCATGCATGCACACATCCATAAATATATTAAACAGCCATGGCAACATTACACATCCCTGTCTGACTCCTGCACCAATAGAAAACCATTTGGATATGACACCATTCACTCGGACACAAGCTCTACTGCCGGCATACATGGCTTTCACACTATTAAGTAGATTCCCAGTAACACCATATTAATTCAATACCTTCCACAAAAGTGTCCTATTTACTCGGTCATAAGCTTTCTCTAAATCTATGAAGGGAGCAAAAACTTTCTTGCCAACAGCCTGATACTTTTCAATCATCATGTGTAATGCAAAAATTTGGTTAGTGCAGCCGTTACCAGGCATAAAACCACTCTGAACATTCCACGCTTTCTGTGATGTAAGACCCCATATTTTTTCAATAACGACTTTACCAAACACTTTCCCTTGCACACTCAGTAGGCTAATACCACGATAGTTCTTGCAGTCAATCTGATCACCTTATACAAGGGAACAATGATAGCATCCTTCCTATCCCGAGGTACTATTCCTAACTCCCAGCACAACTGGCAAATCAGAGTTAACCAGTCAATTACAGAGTCTTCACCATATTTCAACATCTCGGCAGTTATGCCATCAACTCCCGGAGCCTTATAATTCTGAAGAGGCTTTAGAGCTTTACACACCTCTTCTCCTGAGATTCCTCCTGTGCTCCTATCCTTCCCTGTGACATCATCTGCTTCTGCCTCTGAATCACCTTTGCTTTCCTGATCTAATAACTCACAGAAGTATTCACCCCATCTTTTACTTAACTCATTGGGCTCCCATATCATTTCCCTGATCCTGTTCTTCAAACAACTTACAACTTTGTTTTCCCTATTTTTCCTGATTCTCATGTAGTTCCAGAAAGTCTTTCTATCTTTCCAAAAGCCAATTCATACCTTTCCACCTTCTCTTTCCTATCTTTTTGCCTTACTCTGGCGAACCAGCCTGGCGGCTTCATGCTTCTTACAGCGATATTCATCCACAGAAACTACCTTGCAACATCCCCAAATAGGCTTCCTTCTTTCTCTTTACTGCCTCTTCAATCTCACTATTCCACCAAGCATCACCTCTATTGTTACCCACTATTGTGATGCCACAGACCTCTTTAGCAGCAGTGACAACACAGTTCTTAAAACATTCCCACTTCTTTTCTACATCCCTCTCACCAGACTTCAGATCCTTCAGTCATTCTCTAAGTAAGTCAGAATAACGCTGATGATCTTCAAGGAGCCTTTCAACTTTTATTCTTTCCATCCTGGGCCTCTTCCTATTCCTTTTCCTCCAACGAACATTCAGTTTCACTCGTGACACCACCAAGTAATGATCAGAACCAGCATCCGCCCCTCTCCAGGCCGTCGAGGTAAATCCGACAAACAGCAGTCGAGGATTATCAGGCGAGTTGAGCATATCACAGACCACCATGGTTCTTCACCTTCAGGACCTCGGCAAGGTCAGTAGGAGCTGCAGCATAGCCCCTCACGAAATGACACCAGCTGAAGCCAACCGTCCAGTGGAACTGTGCACGAAACTGTTAGAAAACCAGCGCAGTGTACGTTTCATCAAAAGAATTGTTATGTGCGATGAAAAGTGGGTCTATTTCCGTAAAAGCCCGGGCCAGCTTCCTGAACCTGTTGCCCAGGGTAGGCTTCGAGCACAAAGTGATGCTCTGTGTCTGGTGGAATTTCGAGGGGATAATCCATTACAAATTTCTTCCAGATGGTCTGACCATCAACAACAACATCTACTCTGAACAGTTAGAGTGAATGTATGTCGTTTTGGAGAAGTACCCTGCACTGGTGAACAGGAAGTGCTGTCTCCTTCAGCAGGACAATGCTCGGCCTCATACCGCACGAACGACCTGGGCAAAACTCATGGAACTTAAGGGCATTGAACTAATGCCACACCCAGCATATAGTCCGGACCTTGCCCTGTCGGATTATTACCTGTTCCAGTCCATGGCCCACTTCATTGGCAGGAGGAGGTGCCAGCTGGGGTGAAGGAGTTCTTCACCTCGAAGGAGAAGAACAGGTACCGCCGCGAAATCGAAGAACCGGCAGACAGATGGCTAAAGACGGTACAACACGATGGCCTATACTTTGAATGCTAGTCAGCTTTCGTCGTAAAGGTACGTATAAAGACATAAAGTGATCCAAATATTGCAAAACTTTCGACTCACCCTCTGTAGAATCGAAGAACTGGCAGACAGATGGCTAAAGACGGTGCTACACGATGGCCTATACTTTGAATGCTAGTCAGCTTTCGTCGTAAAGGTACGTATGAAGACATAAAGTGATCCAAATATTGCAAAACTTTCGACTCACCCTCTGTATTTTCCGCTAAGGGTAAACTGGGGTTTCTCAGATATATCTGCTTCTAAAAGTCCGATTTCAAAAATTCTTTCTGCATTGATTTCATCTCCTGGCGGAAAATGTTCTACATATAATTTTAAATTTTTGATAGAGAATAGCTCAGCAACCTAGGAGCGTTTTTATTTCTGTTTCTGATGTATTTGCAGCAAAATCAGCACTTCTGACAACTCGATTGGAAACGTTCTTTCATGGACCTATTCCGCTGACTTCGTGTACATAGTTTTTCTGCCAAGGGGGCAGGGGTGGAGATTCTCTGCTTCAATAATCCGATTTAAAAAATTCTTTATCGGAGAGTGTTTCCGGAGCGAAATGTTCTGCATATAATTTAAAAATTTTCTTAATGCACAAGTGCCATTAAAGAGCATAAGTTCACGCTTCCGTTTACAGCATGTTTGTAGCAATATCTGCGGAACTAAAAGCCCGATTGAAAAAAAGTCTTTTTCCGTCAGATATCACTAAATATGGAAACGTTTTGTGTATTTTTCCTAAAATAATGTGCAATTTCCCACCTGAGAGGCGCAAATGTTTAACCTGTTGTTCTCGATATCTCTGCATCTAAATGTGCGATTTAAAAATTCTTTTAACACCAGATGCCATTTACCTTGTGGAACACTTTTGGCTTGTACTTACGAAGTTTTTTTTTGTAGTTCACAGTTCTGTCCCTAGGTGATGGTGTAAGTTTGTTTGCAGCTGTATCTCTGCTTCTAGAAACACTCTTGAAAATTTCCTTTTTTTAATGTATGCCATTCGCTGCAATTAAGATGGGGGCCGCCTCGGTGGCGCAGTGGCGATGGCCTCTGATCATTCATCCGAAAGGAGGCCGCAGGTGGCCTAGTGGTCAACGTTCGTGACTGCCACAGAGAGGGCCTCAAGCTCGATCCCAAGCAGGTTCGAACGCTCGAATCACTAAATATTCACCGTGCGTCGGATGGGCTCGTTAAGCCGTCGGGTGCTGCCCCCCCGGTAGTAAATAAAGGCGCCCCCCCCCTTTCTACCTCACTTCCGTGTCACTTTCCTATCGGGCACTCTAGCCCGAATCTCCTGGTTTCCTATTTCTAAGGGTTGTTTAAGACCTGGGATCAGACACTCCCTCCCCAAAAATCGTCTACATATGATCTGATCGGAGATCGTCCGAAAGGGGTCCGGGTTCGAATCCCGGCGTGGCATGGATGTTGTATTTGTCTTACGGCACTGGCTGTCTCCCTTCCCTGGAACCAGTGACCCTAAATTAGGGACGGGCGACTGCTTATAGCCCATTGAGTTGCTTACGGTGGTCGTTAAACCTCCAATCAAAAAAAAAAAAAAAAAAAGGATCCCGTGAGGCATGGATCTTGTGTTTGTCTTGCGGGACTCCCTTCCTTGGAACCAGCGACCCTTAATTAGGGACAGGCGACTGCTTATAGCCCATTGTGTTGTTCACAGTGGTCGTTAAATCTCCATTAAAAAAATAAAGATGGGAACGTTATCTTTAAATAATGTACAGCTTTTCCGTTAAGAGGCGTAAAAGTCAAAATCTTTTTGTTGTTATCTCTGTTTTCAGGAGACTTATTTGAAAAATTCTTTTCCCTTAGCATAGCTTTTGCTATGAAGAATACTTTTCGCGTATTTTCAAGTTTTCTGTTACACAAAATTCTTCCGCTAGGGGCATAGAATTATATCATGTTTCTGTATTTCTTTTAACTTTGATTTGAAAATCTCGTCGTCTCTGATGGATGGCTATGAGAAACTTTTGATGCACCATTTGTTAATTTTGGGATCTTTAGCCACATTTTTTAGCCGCTGTGGAAATAAGTAGCTGTTTCTATTTCTGCATGCACTATCGTTAGGAGAAATCCGGTTGATTTTTTTTTTAACCTTTTCCGTTGACTATGAATAACTTTAAAAATTTTTATTCACATCGGCAAGGATTCAAAAGAAGTGCTCAATACAACCAAAAATTCAGTGTTATCTTTTTTGAATTTTTTTTTTTTTAAGTTTGGTTCATATTGGCATATGAGCTCTTATGAGATCTCATAATTGTTCATATGAATGGGTGCTCTGTATACAGACGAATGGCTCCGTGTGTCCCATTTCCGAAACATGAGGCTGGGTCACCTGAATTAGGGAAAAAAGTGCCACCGGTTTCCACTGAATAAAATTTTTATTATTTGAATTACCTCGCCCCCCCCCCCGATTTACCGTTAGGGACCTGGAGGTAATATTTTAGGACCACGTAGAATAGAAGTACATAATAGAGACAGCTGTGGCAATGGTTTTTGTCCAGCATGGATCGACTATGTGAGTTGTTGATTTACCTGTTGTGACGTGCCTGAATTGCAGGACGCACATGAGATAAAGGCAGACAGCAGTGAGAGCACATGTCCGCGTAGCACAGTTGGGAGAGAGACTTACTCCGGAGTGAGGGGACCCGGAGTCGGTGCCTCTGTATGTTATATTGGCGCCTGAACTTCCAGGATGACCCGGCTGTGAAGTTTCTCGCAATGATGCGATATTCTTTCCACACGGCGAGACAGAAAAAATCAGAATCCCTTCTTCAGTGCTTCGAAAAAATAAATCAGTGTGATGTTACGTTCCACACACCAAATTGTCTGGGATTTCTCAAATGCACGCTTTTCATGGGATGACTGCCTACTGGGACACATGGTCCCGACTGACCAGTGGGCCATGCCCCCGGCCCTCTTTCGGTGTGTGTGTATGAGGGGGGGGGGGGCTGTGACGTACCTGACACACATGAGATAAAGGCAGATAGCAGTAAGAGCACATGTCTACGTAGCTCAGTTTGGAGAGCGACTTACTCCGGGGTGAGGTGTCCGGCGCAGACAAACTTGTACGTTATACTGTTTGAAGAAAAAATCAACATACACTATGAATAAACGCACGCATACACGCAGTTCAGTAAAAACGTAAAAATTGTTTTCATTCAGAAAACTAGGAGTTTTCACTGAAAACAACGTAATCGATCCGTTTTAAGAGTTAATATGATGGTGAAACACTCTGAAACGTCACAAGAAATTTTCTGTGACGTTCCCAAAATTAGTGGAAAACTGTTAAGTGTACACATTTTTTTTTTTTAGAAATGTTCCGTTGCTTTAAGGAAAAGTTCTATTCAGTTTTTCCAAATTTTCCCATTCCCGCACGGGGATAACTGGTTTTCCAGTTATTTGGGGAGCGGCGCCCCCACGGCCCGAGCTGACCTTGTGACTGGTCAACATCTTATGTCATGCCACCGCTTGTTTTTTATTTTGGTGTTTGCAGGGACGGCTGTTCATCCAGCTGTTGGGGAGTCGCGGCCCCACGTTCCCGAGCTGGTCTTGTGTCTCGCTTTTTCGTTTTTATTTATTTTCTCCACTGGCTAGTTGCCCGTGTTGTATACTTTACCTAATCGCTACCACGTTATGCACTAACACCCCGGTCTTGTGGTTTTGTTACCCTCCACCACTAACTGATTTATATTAACCGCTCAGTTCGTAGGTTGCTGAGATTCCGTTTAGGTTCCCTGACAGGATTTGTCTTCTTTGGATTTCTTTTTTTCCTTTTCGCTGGTTTGGGTGCTAGACCTACCTGCATGTTTGCCGCGTGCGGAGACCCGTGAGGCGGAAATGGGATGTCTGGCGGCTGAGGTCGCAGGAGACCGGATAAGTGCCTCCTGTGTACCAACACTCCTCTTCGACCCCGGCTTCGCTGTAAACGGGAGGCTAGAGACTAACCCACCTCTAGTCAGAAGTCTTGTACCAAGTTGTGTACACGGCTTTAGCGGCTTTTTTGTCGTATAGCACGGCAGGGTGAGCCCGGGGGCTGTGGGATCATGCCAAAGGCGTTGGCATGACGGTACCCGGAGGCCGAAGTGTCCGCCGAGTGCGTGTGATCACAGCCAACGGACTATATCTGCAACGTATAAGCTCCAGAACTGTGTCCAGCATCATTTTCTTGGCTTGCAGACCTCCAGTTCTCCCTTGTAGGGCTCGGTGGTGGGTGGAGTAGTCTGCAGACGAATCTTCCTCCTTTTTTCCATGGGTAAAAAGAACAAAAACTCCAAATTTAAGTCACCTGACAAAATGATAGTTGCCAACGACACTCCTTCGTCTTCTCAACCTACCAAGTCTCATACCCTTAAACGGTCTTTAGACCTTGACCTGGACCAAGAATGTGGAACCTCTTCTTCGGCAGCTGTACCAGTCGCTCCGAAGCGTCGTCTCCCCTCAATTGCTGTGACTACGCATGCTACTCACTTGCTTGTAGAATCCATCGATCCGAATGAGAGACTGTCCACCAGATCTCCCTTTTTCATTTCTAAAGCTTTGGACGCTGCGGTTGGCCCCTTGAAGTCTGTGAGGAAGCTTCGCTCTGGGGACCTGCTTGTCCAAACTTGCAGTGTTTCTCAGAGTAACACTTTTCTGAACCTCACTAGTCTTCAAGGCATTCCTGTGAAAGTGACACCTCACCCGTTTCTTAACACCTCTCGGGGTGTTATTTCGGAGTTTGATCTCTTGCCATGCAGTGAAGACGAATTCGTGACTGAACTTGCTGATCAAGGTGTTATTGCTGCACGTCGTATGATGTTCCGGCGTGATGGTTCCATGATTAAGTCAAAAAATGTCATCTTGACTTTTGACTCCCCGAAAGTTCCGACAGAAATCAAAGCAGGCTACTTGGTCTGTGCAGTTCGCCCGTACATTCCCAGTCCTCTGCGCTGTTTCAGGTGCCAGAGGTACGGGCATTCACAACGATTCTGTAAGAGTTCCGCTCGTTGCGCTAATTGTGGCTCCGGTGAACATGACGGGGAAGGTTGCACTTCTGCGGCCTGCTGTGTTAACTGCGGTGAGGCCCATGCAGCTTACTCCCGCAACTGTATGAAATGGAAGGACGAGATGGCGATCCAGCGCCTCAAGACCCTGGAAGGCCTCTCGTACCCTGCTGCCAAAGCCAAGTTGGGTATTCCCAACACCCGACAGCGTAGTTTTGCCGCAGTTGTTAAGTCTCTGCCACAACCCGTGCAGCCCTTTGTTCCGCGCCCTGTAGCTCTCGCAGCGCTTGCCAAGCGATCTACAGCTGACCAAGCGACACAGGTGTTTTTCCCCGAGCTCGCGATTTTTCGACTACCTGATTCTGGGCCTTCTCTTTTGCAGCCGACCCTCTCTTCCAGTTTAAAGAAGAAAGCCTGCACGTGCGGACGACCCGGCCCTCAATCCGCAAAGGTGTGCAGTGTCCATCCAACTGTCTCGGCCTCAGCGAGGTCCCCACCCTCAACCAACATTATAGAGGAACATAGGGGAGGAGAGTGACAGTTCGTCCCCAGCCTCAAACAACATTGCAGAGGAACATGGGGGAGAAGAGAGTGACAGTTCGTCCCCGCCCTCTGCCAGCATTGCAGGGGAGTGTGGGGGGAGGAGAGTGACTCATCCTTTGTGTAGTTCTGTTTAAAAAAAAAAAAAATTATAATTATAATAGTCAATTAATAAATTTTTATATAAACCTAATTAACTACCTTGTCTTCACAGCTTTCATCATACTCTTTTTCAACTTTTACCAAGCCTGTCTGCTCTTAATCATTTTCCACGTTTTTTAAAAATCTGTGGCTGATAGTTCTTGGTCTGGCGCTCTTTGGCCAAACCTGGCCCTTGCGCCAATAAAATCCAACAACCAACCAACCAACCAACCAATTTTCCCATATTCTCGAAAAATCTAGAATCTTCTTGGTTACATGAAATCATACGTACACACACAGCCTCTCTCTCTCTCACTCACTCAATTCTCTCTTTTTTTCCCAACACATCAGGAAACATCAGCATGACTACATTATAATTTTTGGCATGCACTTTGAGAGAGATCTGATTTTTTATTAATGATAATTAGCGATCGCAGACAAATGAGCAAAAAGCGTTGGACAAAAAGTGAAAACTACATTGTGTAGACCAGCGGTACTGTAGCCTAAAACTCGGGCTTTTGTCCCCTCTTACTGTCGAGTCTCGGTTAGAATCTCGGAGAAAAGCATGAATGTTGTATTTGACTTTCTGGAGCTTGCCTGTAACCAGTGGCTATAAAGTAGAGATGGGAGATGAGTGGGTCACCCTGTATCTTCCACTTCGGTAGCGAGTGGGACACCCTGTATCAATATACAGGGTGTCCCACTCGCTACCTAACCCGGCATTTCTTTAATAATATTAACACCAATAAAGATATTGCAACGAATTTTTAAGTGGACGTACCTCATTTCGTGAGAAATGGGATGACATCACAACATATGCTGGAAGTGGCCACCATTTGCGTCCAGACAGCATTGAATCCGGCGCACCATATTATGGAAAGTTCTTGCCAGTACGTCTGCCGTCACTGCCTGCATTTCTTCGCTGATTTTTGCTTTCAAGGCATCTATGGTTCGCGATTTCTTTTGGTAAACTCTCCATTTTATACATCCCCATAAAAAGTAATCAGGAGGCGTCAGATCGGGCGAGCTCTGTGTCTATAGACCCTTCGGAATGACGCGGTCGCCGGAAAAGGACTGAATTTTGGGTGTGTGATATGTGATGTTGCTCCATCATGCTGGTAATATCCAATGGAGAGTTCTTCGTCGTCTAATTGATTGTGCTGGAGATTTCCATATATACAGCTTCTGTGATGTTTGTATCGAAGAAGATGGAACCAACTATGCGGCGCCGGGTCATCCCTCACCAAAGACCAATTTTCTGTGAGTGAAGGGGTTCTATTGTGTAGACATGCTCAGCGAAATGGCATAACAAAGCAGCAGAGAGGCGCGTCCGAATGGCTGGCGGATTGTTCCTCAGTGGCGCCACACTTAGGAACGTGTCTGCCACTAAGGAGCACTCCGGCTGGCTGGCGGGCAGCGCCGGGTTCAATGCTGCCGGACACAAATGGTTGCTACTTCCAGCGCATGTTGTGATGTCATAACAGTTCGCACGAAATGAGGTAAGTCCACTTCAAATTTCGTTGCAATATCTTCATTGGTGTTAATATTATTAAAGAAATGCCGGGGTTGGTAGAGAGTGGGACACCCTGTAGCTTTAGATGATCGCGAAAATCGTTACCTCCCTGCTCCTTTCCACAAAGAAACAAGTATACATGGGAAGCTCACTTTTATAAAACTTTGTCAATAAAGATGTCGAACAGGAACCATTCTGATGTAAAATATGTCGAGCGAAGATTTGGTAAAATCTTTCGCAATCGAGTGGAGATATTTGATTATGAAATCTTACATTTCGTGAAACGTTCGATGCTTGATAAAGTCCTTCATTTTGATCGCTTCCGGAGTTGAAGAGCAGATACATTTCCAAAATATAGATAAACATTTGAAAAGTGTCTGCGGATGTTTGCCGAAACAAGATGCCTAGGGCAAACGAAGTTGCAGAACACATTTGATCATTTGGGGAAAACAGATTTGCCTGGGAATTTGTGTAACACTCTGTGAAAGGGATCGTTAGAGAAGATTCGTGTGAGCTGTGAATCGTAATAGAGGACAGTCACTGCAGATCTCGGCAATAAAAGGCTTTCTAGAAGTGTGTTCCTAGACAGGTTCGTGCACGTGTCGTTTGCGACGTGCGCCGGTGGAATTGGCAATAATAAACGTTGATTGCATCTGAATCCCCAAGCCTCATTAGCAGACTTCGATGATGGTGCACAAGCAGAGAGAGGGAGAGAAAGGGGCAGATGAGACAGGGTTTGCACAATGTGTATGAAGCAGGCCTGTCATGCAGTAATTTAATACAGAAGGTAATTATATACCTATATGCATACACTATATTGACAAAAGTCACCGGACACCTAGATGAGAAACACAACATAGCACTTATTGACATACATTAGTACGGTGTCAGTCCACCGTTGGCGTTAATGCATATACTGACCCTTCCAGACATGCTTTCGACAAGGTTTTGGAACAGCGATAATTATGCGCTTCCATTCAGTACATAATGCTGCCGCTAACTGTTGCTTAGTAGTAGGCCTTGGTTCCAAACTTCTTATGCGGTGCTCTAATTCATCCCATAGGTGCTCTTTGTGATTAAAATCAGGGCTCTGTGCTGGCCAGTCCATACACGATACGGAATTATCTTCAAACCACGCCGTAACCAGTCCTCGCTTTATGGCTCTGTGCATTATCCAGCTGTTACCAGCAAGGCTTGGTTCCATAGTATTGCCACACTCTTGGTATGGCATAATTGTCCAGAATAGCGAGGTAGACGTGCTGGTTAGCAGGTTTGTCCACGATAACCAATGGGCCGGGACCATACCACGAAAAACACTCCCTCACGAGTACACTGCCAGCTCCAAACTTGGCCGTAGGAACAGCACACTGTGTTAAATAGTGTACCCTCGGCTGCCGCCATACCCACACACGGCCATCAAACTGATGGATAATGTATCTGGATTCATTAGTCCACAGGACCCGTTTCCATTGATCTACGGTCCACGATAAATGCTGTTTACACCAGGCTAAACGACGAGTAACATTCCAAACGGAGATGAAAGACATGAGCAGCCGCACGACCACGGTAACCCATGGAATGAAGTTCTCTGCGAATGGTACGTGTACATAGCGAGGTTCCAGCATTTTTACTCACCTGTACACTGAGGTCTTGTGCAGTACACCGTCAATTAGCTGTAACGACTCTCCTGAGGCTTCGACGTCTTCTAACACTGATTTTCTTTGGTCTGCCGGTACGTTTTGCTGCTTCAGGCAAGCCACGTGTCTTCCACTTATTCAGTACATCCGAAACAGTTGACTTGGGTATGTTTAAACGTCTCTCGGTTTCTCTTATGGGCAACCCACTAATATAACACCCAACAATCTGTCCTTTCTCAAAGTCAATTTTCTCCCGCCGTGACATTTTCACTCAACCTCACAGTGCGGTCAGCTGCAGGCTTGTTTTTATACCGTTTGCAGCTGTACCGTGCATCTTAACAACGCAGCGGATCCGTTCATTTGGTTTTGTCCGGTGATTTTTTCAATACAGTGTATATATACCTTTAGAGCTGCAGAGTATGGTCCGGGAACTTGCTGACAACAGCAAAGAAGTGGGATTAAAAATGAACTTTCAGAATTCAAAACTGATGTACAATGTTTTTACAAGAAACGAAGATTTACCGATTGATGGGGAAAATGCTGAGGTAACCAATACCTACATTTACTTTGGGCAACTGATATCAAGCGAAGGTCACATTAATGAAGGAATTAATCGGCGTATAAAGCTTGGTTATAGAGTTTTTGGAAGATATAATGCCGCCCCGGTGGCGCAGTGGTCTAAGGCGCTGGCCTCTGATCATTCGTCCGTAAGGGGTCTGGGTTCGAATCCCGGTGAGGCATGGATGTTGTGTTTGTCTTACGGCACTGGCTCTCTCCCTTCCCTGGAACCAGTGACCCTAAATTAGGGACGGGCGACTGCTTATAGCCCATTGAGTTGCTCACGGTGGTCGTTAAACCTCCAAACAAAAAAAAAAAAAAAAAAAAAAGATATAACACAATTTTCAAGTGCAAAAAAATATACCATTATGTCTTAAAAGAAAAGTGTTTAATAATTGCATCCTTTCAGTTTACACACGGAGCAGAGACTTGGTCTTTAACTGAAAAATACATACAAAGGCTGCAGATAACTGATAGAAGAATGGTGAGATGCATGCTTGGTGTAACCAGGAAGGAAAGAAAACGAACTCGTGAATCAGGAAAGTGACAAGAGTGGAAGATATCATGATCAGAGTAAAATCCCTGAAATGGCAATGGGCTGGACATATTGTCAGAAAAACGGATCACCGATGGGCAACCGAATTTTAGACTGAAAATAATGGGACAGGAAAAGACCCAGAGGAAGACCACGTGGGAGATCGATGAATGAAATTCGAAAGCATGGCGGAGTGACATGGAGGTGTCTGGATCAAGACAGATCGTTGTGGAAGAAACTTGGGGAGACCTTCATCCAGCCGTGGATTGAAAATGGTTGACAATGATGATGATGATGATAAGACAGATGGAGGCGCATTTTTCTGTGCTTTGCCCCGGGCGCACTAATGCATAGTTACACCTCTGACTGCAAATATCAGTTGCTATAAAAACTTTAACGAGAAAATCTATACATTTATTAATATAATTATACAGAAATAAATATATTGATCACTGGGTGAAATCCCGTCAAAATAAGATATGTAGAGTACTTTTTTAATAACAAGTTATTTTGACTATATGTGAACGATGTTTTTGAACATTACGGCAAGGAACATGGCAACAGTAAAGAATAAAGGAATTACATTATACAGTTGTTACGTCACACCCTGACATAATTCGCAGTTTCCATTCACGGAACAGCTACCCGAAAACACGAAAAGTTAAGCGTGATGTCACAAATATTTCTTTCTCAGTTGGTGCTATGGTGATGACGTCACATAATTATATCCGGGAAGCAGTTTCCATTCACTGAACACCTGAGTGAATACAAAATAATTAAGCGTATCGTCATACTTCTTGATTGCCCAGCGGTCCCTCAAATTTGAGGATCTCCAAAAAATGCAGGGACGACTTCATCGCATAGAAACTGGTATCATTCTCTCACGAAGACATTCACTACCTACCGGGCAGATGTCCCAGTTTATAGCTCACGGAGGCACATACACTGCTGTTTTTGAAAATCGCAACACCGAGAAAGAATCTCGCTCTTCAAATGAAATTTGTATCATAGATTCCTCATCTTACGGGATAACTGATTACACTTGTAGAGCTAATTTTCGCTTCAAAACTGAGTATCGTGTGAAGCCACCTCGAGCAACAATAACAGCCTCTGCACTGCCAGGCATTGAATGGAAGAGGCTTCTGATATCGTCCTGGAGAAGGCTGCTTCTGTGCGGGACTAGAGTTCTTTTTTTTTTTTTGATTGGAGGTTTAACGACCACCGTGAGCAACTCAATGGGCTATAAGCAGTCGCCCGTCCCTAATGTAGGGTCACTGGTTCCAGGGAAGGGAGAGAGCCAGTGCCGTAAGACAAACACAACATCCATGCCTGACCGGGATTCGAACCCGGACCCCTTACGGACGAATGATCAGAGGCCAGCGCCTTAAACCACTGCGCCACCGGGGCGGCAGGACCAGAGTTTATTTGCAGTGACTGGCGGAGACGCTTGACGGGCCAGTCGCTTAGCTAGCATGTCCCAGACATGTCCGATTGGGAACATATCCAGCGAATGTGTAGGCCAGGGAAGAAGCGGTATCTGCCATGCATGGAAAAAAAGTCTTGGACATTCCAGGCCACATGTGGCCGAACATTGTCGTGCTGCAATATGGCGCCAGAACAACTCTGAAGGAAAGGTATCACCTTTGCCTCTAAAACATGTATCGCTGGATGTTAAGGGTTTCCTCAATTCGTATCAGGTGAGCTCGCGAACTGAACCCAAAGGCTTTCCAAACTATCACGCTTGACGTTGGGCCGGTATGACGTTATAAAATGCACTCTGCAAGGTGCCGTTCACCACGATGTCTTGGAACACGTATGCGACCATTATGGAGCATCAAGATGAATCGTGATTCGTCAGAAAACACGACCTGTTGCCAATCAGTCATCTTGGCGTTGGTCTGGTATGACTCTGCAAGGTGCCGTTCACCACGATATCTTTGAACACGCACGGGACCATTATGGAGCATCAAACTGAATCGTGATTCGTCAGAAAACACGACCTGTTGCCAATCAGTCATCTTGGCGTTGGGCTGGTATGACTCTGCAAGGTGCCGTTCACCACGATGTCTTCGAACACGTATGCGACCATCATGGCGCATCAAGTTGAAACGTGACTCGTCAGAAAACACAACCTGTTGCCAATCAGTCATCTTGGCGTTAGGCCGGTATGACTCTGCAAGGTGCCGTTCACCACGACGTCTTTGAACACGCACGAGACCATTATGGGGCATCAAGATGAATCGTGATTCGTCCGGAAACACGACCTGTTGCCAATGTCTGTGTTCGTGACCCATTGCAGACTGAGGCATTCGTGGTTGAGGGTCAAAGGTAGGTGCAACAATGGGCTCCTAGCGACCAGTCCTCTGTTAAGCAGATGACGTCGAACTGTGCTGGAGGACAAAGCCTGACCTGTGACAGTGCCCCACGGATGAGCTAACACTGTGGATGTCACTGTGCGATCAGTCACTGCCATGTGGTAGAGGTGTCTGTCAACCCGTGCAGTCGTGCGCTTTTGCAGTCCATTTCCCGGATTTCTGTACATCCATGTACGCATCCCTGTACTAGCGTTTCGTCCTGTACAAGCGGCAATTTCGCGGTAGGAAAATCCAGCTTGTCTCATTCCAACAATCCTTCCTCGCTCAAAGTCCATCACGTGTTCATAATGTGACCTTCTTCAGCGACAGGGCATAATGAGACACAAGACACGCGAACCACCCTTTCGACTCAATGTCGACTCTTCACTGATTGCAGCATCTCGTTTGAGTCAGCTCTTTAAACCCAAGACCAGGCAGTTCAGAGGGGCCCTCCTTCGGAACCGCATGAGCATGTCCACTGACATTTTAATCATTTGCATGTCCCAACCTGTTGTACACAGCTTGTAAGTTTCAAACTAACACCAGCAGCCCTTCATGGTGTTGCAGTTTTCACAAATAGTAGTACATTTCGATGATGATTAAATGCGATCTTCTGGTGTAAGTACGACATCTATTGGATTATAAAACGCTGGAAACTTACGCATAGATCTAATAGGCTTTGTTGCTATGCATCTTTCCCGACAGTAGGAAAGTATATCCCAAGTAAAAATTTCGATGTAACGAAAATGGGTAACGGAAGTAGTCAAAACCGTTATTGTAATATGATTTTTTAAAATCTGTCCCATGAAGTGGCGCAACAATGGATAATTTCTTTGTTACTCAACAACATATTCTACTAAGCTATCGCGGAACATTATTTCATCATGTTTTACCTAAACGTAACAGTATCTCATTACAATCTGCGTAAATTACGAGAACCTGATGCTAAATGTGATAAAAGCCATTACAAAAATGCATTTTGATGCTATGTATTTTCCCCGGCAGTAGTTGAGGTTACCTGATATCAACGAGAGCTTTAAAATGATATATAACACGATGGGGTGTAACCTGTAAATATCCTGGACAAAAAGTTACCAATCCCTCTCACTAACACCTTTACGTTTCAGCTTTTCTTTCTGACTTGAGGTCAGATTTTTTCTTGCGCATGCGCAGATAGACTTTCGTAGCTACATCACAGTTCATCGGTATTAGCCTTTTAAGCGGCCGATGTATCTGAACCAAACGGTGCCCAACATTTTCTGCCCTCCTCAAACAGAGTTGTTACATAGCGACAGGGTTATACGAAAGCTACAGCAAGACTGTTCGTTTCCCTCTCTCATCTCAGCAGAATCAACTATGTATCTATCGCTGGAAGTAAGTGCTCCTTTATGGTCCTTACTTAGTCTTATAAGTCTGTCTCCTTCCCTTATAGTGCTTTATTCTCTGCTTCATGATCCAAGGAATGATTGGAAAGCGTATTCTCCCAGACACGGACACCATGCCACGGAGTTGAAGCAAGTTACTCAAACATCTGATATAGTATTTTAGGGAGAAAAGGTAATATGATAGGAAGAATTAAGAAAAAATCATTCCCCTTAAATGACCGTTTTGAATGACGAACCTAAAGGAAACGCAACACTTTCTGATATGCAGGTTCCCCTGTTCTTGTTGAGTTCGGCCCACTTATTAGACAGCGAATATATTCGGTTGAGCTGATTTCAAACAATTTGGCTAACCCCGAGTTACCTCGTTCCAGCCGGTTAAAGGATTAGGGTAGTTTCTTACGTTCGCCTAAATCTGAATAATAATAATAATAATAATAATAACAATAAAATAAAAAAAATATAATAATAATAATAATAATAATAATAATAACAGCAGCAACAATAATAATTAAAAAAAATAATAATGATAATAAAGTCATAGAAAATCGGAAAGTCTGAATAATTGATATAGCGATCCCTGGAGATGCCAGAGTCGATGATAAAGAACTGGAAAAAATGACTAAATATAGAGACCTGGCCATAGAAGTTACCCGGTTATGGACTCAACACACAACGGTAGTCCCCGTTGTCATCGGGGCACTTGGAACAATGTCATAAAATTTTATGAATCATTTTGAAAAATTGCAGCTTTCTGATATGCCACCTACAGAACTGCAGAAGACAGCTTTTCTTGGGACATCATATATTTTACGCCGATTCTTGACTGATACCTAGGTCTCCGGTGGAAACTCGTATCAGTTCAACAATACCAGTCAATGATAATTTCTTATTTTTTGTTTGTCATTGGCTGTGATTCGTATATTTCGAATAAAGAAAAAAAAATAATAATAACAACAATAATAAAAATAATAATAATAATAACAATAATAATAATAACAATAATAATAATAACAATAATAATAATAAATAATAATAATAATAATAAATATTGTTTTGAAAAACTAAGCAGTCGAAATACTTACTAATGCCGCAGCCATAGTTTAGCAAATGTTTACTTTCATGACTCACATGCCTTCTTTCCTTGGTTTTACGACAATAACATTCATTAATCTACCTACCTAAGTACCGCCCAATGCCAGGAATTAGTAAACCTTATTGTTTGTTGTTATGATTTAATTCCACTTAGTATGTACCGGATTATAGCTCTGTGAGGTCATGAGTGAGGCGAATAAATGCAATGTGTTGTAGGTAAATAAATGAATACTCTCGAATAACTGGTTTTATTTTACACCCACAAAGATCTTGGCATGCGAAAGATGCATAGTATAAGTAATCTTCAAAAAGTACCAGGGTACTCTCTGGATTTTTTTTCGTTTGGAGTTTGATGACCTGCTAGACTACTTACTCAGTGTGCTATTTAGATACTTGATGAATTTAAAAGACCACACAGGAACGAATGCAATTGAAATTCTCAGGGACATGGGATAGAGGAGTGCAGAGAGCCAATGTTGCCAACCTCCTGATCAGAAACGTTTATTAACTGACTTCTTAAGGTGAATCCACCTAAAATCTTTGCCTTGTATTTCCAATGGGCAAACTTCTGTAGCCATTTTCTCCACAATTAATGTGTTCCCAAGGATGAAAATTTGAACATCGATAAAAAAACTTCATATTATAGCCTAGTATACTTAATATTTTCTAAACTTTAACCATAATTAAGCAATCCAACATTTCTTTGTCTAATAACGTCATCAATGTACAGGTCGCGCCATCTAATAATTTCTGGTCTCAACACCACCAAAGGAAAAGTTATTGATTTTTAATATAATTATGGCTAAGTTTTAGAAAACATTAAGTATACTGGGCTATAATATAAAGTTATTTTCATCGATGTTCAAATTCTCATCTTTGGGAACGCACTAATTGTGAGGAAAATGTCTACAGAAGTTTTTTCTCATTGGAAATGCAAGGCAAAGATTTTAGGTGGATCCTCCTTAAGTGACATGTACAGGAGAAGTATGATGTTTGAAATACAGTAACAGCAAGGGCAGTGTTACCGTCTACCGAAATTTCACAGGAATGTACATGAGACCCATCTTTCATTTGTATATTGTGAATGCTCGTAATGAGGTAAGAAGAAACAAAGCAAAACGAACTGATCAATCTTTTTTGGGTTCATCTTTGCATATATGAATTCACTGCATGGTATTATATGGGTTTTTTTTCCAAAATTCTTTTATACGTTTTTCTTCAAAAACTATAAAAGGAGTCTTAACTGCATACCACAAACTCTTTTTTTCGAACAGTATTCTCAGAAATTTCTCCTTCGCTCACTTAATTTTGAAATAAAAGGCTTCTTGATAGCGAAGCCGGATTGTGTTTTGTCGCATTGTGTCTGTGATGAAACAAAAATACCTGGCGAAAATCCCAAGTAGCAGAGACAACAAGTGAGTGCCTCGCCATCGATCTGTAGGAAAGTTCTTGGGCAGAATGAATGTGTGTGCTGACTGGATAAAATCTCCTTTGTAGGAAAACAATTGGCAGCAATGGTTTTCTCTGATCGGCGCTCAGTTTGAGCTGTCCCGAAGCATCTCGGAATTCTTTCTTCTTTCCTGCTTCGATGTCGATCTTCCGGCCGTTGCTTAGAAACAACAACTTGGACAGAAAATCGAGGAAGCTTATTCTAAGGATATTAAATGTCTCCACCCTCCGAAAAAAAAAAAAAGCAGAAAAAAAGACCCCATAAGCTGTTCTTTACGTTAAAACATTGCGTAGTTCTGCCCGAACTTCCGAAAATAAAGAGATAATTTTTGTTTTCATTTTAAACTACTTACCCATATAATTTCATTTATGGTACCTACGCACGTGTCTATGTATTGATTGAACAAACAACTGAGTTGCTTCATGTCTGCGTTTTTAAAATCCACTACGTTACACTAAAACTCACGATTTATGTTATTTGGGTCAAGTTGTATTTATTTTAACAACCCCTCCAGGGCATCAACCCCTGTAAGACCCACCCCCTGGAAGGCATATTTCAAGACTCTCAAGGCATCTATCAATCCTCCAAAGCCTCAACCCCACCAAGGCATCTATCAAGGCACTCTAGGCATCTATCAATCCCTCCGATGCCCTAATCCCTCTAAGGCCCTCTGGGCATCAATCAATCCAAGGCCCTATGGGCATCTATCAACCTCTACAAGGCCCCAACCCATCTAAGGCATCTATCAAGGTCCTCTAGTTATCCATTAATCCCTCCAAGGCATATATCAAGGTCCTCTAGCTGTCTATCAATCCCTCCAAGGCCCCAACCCCTCCAATGCATCTATCAAGGCCCCAGCCGCTTCAAAGCATCTATCAATCTCACCAAGGCAGGGGTACAATCGAGGCCTGGCGACGCCAGGCCACTTTTTCAAGACCTGGTGGCGCCAGGTTACTTTTTTTACCTAACTGAATTGGTCTTTTTGAAATTTATTTTATTTATTCAATCGTCGCCCATCGGAATCGACATTTTTTTAACACAAATAATCCTAACCGAGATTTTTTCGTCTCTTTCTTCTTCTTCTCTCTCTCTCTCTCTCTATGCACAATTCCGTAGATCTTTTGTTTACCGAAAGCAGCTCAGAAACAGCCAGTAAAGTGGGTACCAGACGGTCCGCACAAAGAAAGGAATCAGGCGATCCGACATCTTGCAATCACGGAGAACATCACACGCAGAACAGGAGATGTCAGATGGGGTTTAAATCCCTAAAGAGATCGCCTTGTCGTTTTGAGTAAAAGCTTTAGGGAACTAAAGAAAGAAAGCATTTGCTTTGAAATGGTGATACTACCGCTCTTACAGTTTATGGCAGTGCTTTAAATGCCCTTTTACTTTGCATGCGGTGTGATCTCATCTGCTGCCCACTGTATATAATCAGATGTTATTCCATCCGGGATTTCTTAAGTAGTAGTTAATGCTGTACAGCTTCCCTTACACCATCACCTAAGATGAAGCAGTCGTGGGAGAGGAGCAGCTTTTCCTGTGCCAACCAAGGCATCTATCAAGGCCCTCTGAGCATTTATCAATCTCTACAAGGCCCCAGCTCATCTAAGGCATCTATCGAGGTCCTCTAGGTATCTATTAATCCCTCCAAGGCCCCAACCTCTCCAATGCATCTATCAAGGCTTTCTAGGCATCTATCAATCCCTCCAAGGACCCAACCGCTTCAAGGCATCTATCAATCCATTAAGGCCCTCTAGGCATCTATCAATCGCTCCGAGGCCCCAACACCTCCAAGGAATCTATTAAGGCTCTATAGGCATCTATCAACCTCTCCAATCCCTCCAAGGCATCAATCTGTTGGAAGTAGTAGACTTGATAACAGATTTGATTTGAGGTGCTGGTTTCAGGGACATGACTGTAGCTTCGTTTTAGTTGAGGGTATTGATTCCGGTTTGCTTATTTTTATCCTACGTTAGCGTTATATGTTCCACTGACAGATGAATTGATTGATAACCCCACTTAAGTAGTGTTGTTTCTACTGACAAGACCGATACATGATCACAGTTCTGACGCTCTGGTTCCAGGTACAGAGAGGGCACTAGTTCCTTGTTCACAGTCGTTGGTTCTCGGGACAAGACAGACTCGTGTTTCCACTTGCCTGTTAGTGATTATACGAAAAAGACATGCACTTGATCTCACTTCAGAATTATTGTTTCCATGGATGAGTTCTGCTCATGATCCCAGTTGTAATGTTTATTACTTTATTAGTTCACTCCACTTAAACATTTCCTGTCGTACTAAGTAACTCGTTCTCGTATCACAGGAACTTCTTAGCTAGCACACAAAATCTTAATTTATACACTGAGCTAGATTAGGCGACCCAGCGGCCAGAAAGGAGTCTTTTTAACTTATGAAATAAGTTTTTTTATTGGCAACCAAGTAATCTTCAGTTCAAAAATGCATCGACGATAATCATCAGCTGCATAATAAATATTTAGCTGCTCCTCCTCTCAATGAAAGCTACGAACTGAGCCTCTATAACTTAGGGCTCTAAAACCACCTCTGAACAAATACAATTTACATATAACTAGTCGTGAGAATACAACATAAAGCAGCGGGGATCTATTCACACCACACCACACTTTTCTCTGCTTGCTCCATACATTATACAGGATGATTCGAAACTCTCTGTGAAAACTTTAATGGGAGATAAGGAACACTAAAACAAACCTCTTTCGTCAATGAATATATATGTCCGCAGACGTCACGCTTCGGTGCTAGAAGGCGCTGTTGTGCGGCGTGGCAATAGGCTATTTATCGCTGTCGTCATTCGTAACGCACACTTGATTCGTGTAATCTGAAGCATCTGAGATGGCTGACATACACCCAGCGTATGGGGCTGCCAATGGAAAACGAAGAGCTGCTGTAAGATTGTATCGTGAAAGGTACCCAAGCAGAAGTGTACAGAACCACAAAACATTTGCGAGTTTGTACAGTCATATGTGTGAAACTAGACGATTCCGTGGAAACATGCAAGATACCTGTGAGCAGAGAACTACGCGCACTCCTGACATGAAAGAAGAAATCTTACGGCAGGTTGAGGTCAATCCAGGCACAAGCACGCGAGCTGTTGCACTTATACACTGGCGTGCAAAAATTAAGGACGAGACGGTTTTTCGTGAACCATTCATTGACAACGAATGACTCTTTATCGTGAATGGTTCTCTGTCACCACTGTGAATGATCATTCAATACGCCATTACTGCGACACACACTGAGTCGCATTTCAGTGTGTCTCGTAGTGATGGACCATTCGTGAACCATTCGTTCACAACGAATGACTATTCGCCGTGAATGGTTCGCTCTCACCCCTGTGATTGATAATTTAATCCGCCATTACTGCGACGCACACTGAGTTGCACTTCAGCGTGTCTCGTAGTGATGGACCATTCGTGAACCATTCGTTCACAACGAATGACTCTTCCCAGTGAATTGTGAATGGTTCGCTCTCACCCCTGTGAATGATCATTCAATCCGCCATTACTGCGACACACACACTGTAGTCGCAGCACGTTTTGCTTTGTTCCTCCCCCATGACTTCGGAAAGGAATTCCAAATATGAAATGTTGGAAATTAATAAGTGTGAACTGTTATGTGAGTATCAACGAGCAGTCAGCTAGGAAATATGGCGAAACCTAAGAAATGGGAATGAAACATAAATGCCGTTCATTTGAATGATGTGTTCGCGAACGGTGAATGGGCAAGCTCCTGCTCCTTTGGGAAGTTTGCCAATTTCCATTCTGGACTCGCAGGCGATTTGAAGCAAAGAATGATTTGCTCAGTGAGTGTAATGGGACAACCGGAAGTGGAAAGTGAATGATAATTCATTTGTATGGTCATTTGCGTGAATGACTGTTTTACGTAAATGATGAATGATTTCCCCCATACAGAATGAATTACACGATCACTACAGTTTAGAGTAAGCAGTTCGACGGAAACTGCTGAACGTGATCGCAGGTTTGTGTTAAGAGTTAACTGGAATCAGGTGTTTGCCTTGAATGGGAAGATAAACCGACGTTTCAGCTGATAGTTATAGTTTGAAGTTACTTGAAGTTAACTATTGGTTTTATTCCAGGAACATTACCAATATTAGATTTCGCTTCCCCGGTGGCACAGTTGTTTAAGAGCTGGCTTTTGACTATTCGTCCTAGCCTGTCTGAGTTCGAAACACGGCGAGGCATGGATGTTGTGTTTGTCTCACGGCACTGGCTCTCTATCTTCTCTGGAATCAGTTGCATTGAATTACTCGCGGTTGTCGTTACACCTACAAAACAACAACAACAAAAAAAACCTATAAAATTTAGAACTACAGTTTAATGTTAATAGAAACCAAGTGATGGCCATGTTTCACAGTCAAAGTTGATATTTGATTTCAATTAAAAAACTACTGTGCGAAGTCAATTGGAATCAAGTGTTTGTCTTACTCGAGAGGTAAGGCAGCGACATTATTTCAGTTTAAATGTAGGAAAAGAACGCGCAGACCAAAACCAAGAGACACTTCCGTCAATGGGCAAATATTCCAGGCACCAAACCTCCCCCCCCCCCGCCGGCCTTGGTGGGGGACTGAGGCATACACGGGAGCTGGAGTTCACCTCCTGTAATTATCGTCACACGTCAAACGTAATTTTAACTTCCTCCTTTTCATTTTAGCACGACACTGTGCTTGCGGTAATACAGCCCATCTTTTCCGCGGTACAGTTCCTTTAGCAAAATACTTTGTCCCCATTTTACTTACCCATCTAAGTACCGAAGGAGCTAAGTAAAATTCTAACAAACAAAGTGTCCGTTAGACCTCCTTCCGGACTGGGAGGGATGCATGTTGACCCCTGTTGAGGTTCCATTGCTCGCTAATATTAATCCTACCGCGGGTTTTCTATAATAACCAATACTTGCCGTTGTCTTGAAGTTACCGTTGTTTGGAAGTGTCATTAATAGAGGTTTCACTGTATTTCGTTTAGGACCACGAAAAATCCATAACAACTTGTTCTTTTTCAATGGGTTCCCTGCTACACCAGCACTCTCTCATGAGTTTGTATGATCTAACGTGAGATGCTTCAGTTTCTTCTTTGTTTCGAAGTTTAACAACCATCAGAAACTCTGAGGGGTATATGGGGTCGCCTGTTTCTAATCTGGGGCAACTAGTTCCCGGAAGCGGATAGAGTCGTGCTGTACGAAAAACACAACATACACAACACCCACCCGAACACATCTCGGACGAATTGGTTAACATCGTAGTGGTTCCCAGACAGACCGAACTTGTTCACACCTCAGCGGCTCCAGATAAACAGCACTGTTTACATCTTAGTGGCTCCCAGATAGACAGTACTGTTTACATCTTAGTAATTCCCAGATAGGCAGTACTCGTTTACATCTTAGTGGTTCCCCGGTAGGCAGTACTGGTTTACATTTTGGCGGCTCCCAGATATACAATACAGGCTTACATTTTAGTGGTTCCCAAATGGATATTACTATTTACATCTTAGTGGTTTCCAGGTAGACAGTACTGGTTTACATTTTAGCGGCTCCCAGATAGACAATACAGGTTTACATCTTAGCGGTTCCCAGGTAGACAGTACTGGTTTACATTTCAGCGGCTCCCAGATAGACAATACAGGTTTACATTTTAGTGGTTCCCAAATGGATATTACTGTTTACATCTTAGTGGTTCCCAGATAGACAGTATTGGTTTTCATCTTAGCAGTTACCAGATAGACAGTACTGGTTCACATCTTAGTGGTTTCCAAATAGACAGTACTGTTTACATCTTAGTGGTTCCCAGATAGACAGTTTACATCTTAGTGGTTCCTAGATAGACAGTACTGGTTTACATCTAAGCGGTTCCCAAATAGACAGCAGTGTTTACATCTTAGTGGTTCCCAGATAGACAGCGCTGGTTTACATTTTGGTGGTTCTCAGATAGACAGTACTGGTTTACGCCTTAGCTGTTCCTAGAAAAACAGTACTGGTGTACATTTTAGCGGTTCGCAGATAGACAGTACTGGTTTACATCTTAGTGGTTCACAAATAGACAGTACTGTTTACATCTTAGTGGTTCTAAGGGAGACAATACTGGTTTACATCTTAGCTGTTCTCAGATATATAGTATTGGTTTACATCTTAGCAGTTCCGAGACAGACAGTACTGGTTTACATCTCAGTGGTTCCCAAATAGACAGTACTGTTTACACCTTAGTGGTTCCCAGATAGACAGTATTGGTTTACATCCTAGCTGTTCCTAGATAGACAGCACTGGTTTGCATTTTAGTGGTTTCCAAATAGACAGCACTGTTTACATCTTAGTGGTTCCTAGATAGATAATATTGGTTTACATCTTAGTGGTTCCTAGATAGATAATATTGGTTTACATCTTAGTGGTTCCTAGATAGATAATATTGGTTTACATCTTAGCGGTTGGATTGTTTTATGCTGATGATACAGCTTTTGTTGCCGGAGAGTAAAAATGAGAGGCCAAGTATGCTGTCCAAGAAGAATGAAGCCAATCATGGATTTTGAGCAAAAGATTGTTAGTACCGAATGCAAGTACAGTGTGAACGGTAGAGAGTTAGGACAGGTGAATAAATTTATTAAAATTTAGGAAGCAGGTTTGGCAGAGAAAACATATTAGATGATGAAATCAGAAGGCGACTGAATTCAGCTTTGAAAGTCATAGCTGCTTCAGAAGGGGATTTTACAGGATAAATGATTTATTAGAAAGGTCCCAGGCGGCCGTGTAGAAAAATGCAGTGGGTTCTAGTTTTATGAACCGTAGTGCAACTTGAGTGTGCAGTAGAGACACAAGAGCCGTATTTGTGCTGGAAAGATGCGTCATTTGCTAGGTTTTTGTTGCAAGATTTGTTTTGCCCACGTGCAAAAGAAGACGTGTTGCAGAAGTGGAATGTAAATCAGAATGTTGTTCTTAAGGTGGATACAAGTATTCTAAGGTGGTTTGGTCATGTTATAAGAATGAGTGATGTTGCAGCTAAGACAATTTGTTTATCCCAGGGAAAAATGTACAAGGAGCCCGAGGAAAATATGGAAGGACCAGATTCAGGAATGCCTGAAAGAGAAAAAGATAATAGAATAACTGATCACGTGTAAAGGGTAAGTCTGATGACTAATATACGCCCCCCCCCAAAGCTTTGTAAGGGCTAGTCGAACTCGCTAAATATTAAAACACAACTGCAACAGCAATCCCACCAGATAGGGGTAACCCTACGTAGAGACATAGGCACAATTACGCGCCGCAAAGCCCCCAGCCATGTGAATGCGAAAATTTAGATGAAAAATTCCGCGAATGGGAGTGATGTTCTACCCGAATCCTTTTTAAAAGGGGACCCCAACTAGTTAAATAGTTCTGTTATTTTTATTAATAGAACTATTTAACTACAGCAAACTTCCATTTAACGAAATTTTCCACAGAACCTTGATTTGTCGGAAGAGCAATTTTTCAGTTGCTATGCGTTGTTTATAAAGCAACGTGGACGAGAGAACGATGACATCGTCTATTTGCATTTCTCTACGTATTTGAAATGCATTCAAGTACATATGTTATTAGGATAATGAAGAGGAGAGGTAAGCTTTAGTCATTAATGTGTGCATTCAGACAATGTATTCTACTTTTACGAATATATGTTTCAAAAAAGATTTAAACTCATTTATGAAAAGTTTCTACTCAATAGTTCAATTTACTGTACAAACGGAACTACATTTTACCGTCTTTTTCATTTTTTTTATTAAGGTTTTACAATTTAAGTTCATTTCCATTTAACGAATTTTCTTTAAAAGAAGTTTTTTAGTGGAATGATGGGACTTCGTTAAATAGAGACTCAATTGTATCTACAAATATACAGTCAATTCGACTGTGAGGAAAACAAAATATGAGGAACTCAACATTAAAAAAATACCATAGACAACCCTCCTAACAATTATAACGACTTACTAAATATGACTTACTAATTATAACTAACAATTTAAACAAATATGTAAAGGCTGTTCAATAAGTAGTGAGACTCTGGCCAGAGTCGTTTGCGCTTCCTAATTTTGTCAATGGGTGGCGCTCGTGTACAGGCGATTTAAAGGCTATGCAACTGCATTGCAGCTTGTTTGTTACGGAAGCCGTGTAACGTGCTGGATTAATTTTATTTTCTCCCGTAGGAGATGGATACGTCCAAAGTTGCTCAACGTGCTGTAATTCAGTTTCAGAAAGACGAGAAAACACCACCAAGCAAAATTCACAGACGAATGAAGGCGGTGCATAGTAGAGATGAGTTCGGGCTCAATTTTAGGAGCCCGGGTCCGCCCGGGTCCAAAGGCCTAGAGTCCGGGTCCGGTCCGCTTTCTTTGATTACATGTGTTTGCTGAGCCCGGGCCCGGATTCTTGGAAAATCTGGCTTATCAAGGCTTGTATTTATTCATTATACACTGGCCAAAGATATGGCCCAAGCAAGGATTAGTTTAAAAATCATTAGTTTAAAAAGTTTAGTTCAGTTAATCTACTTCACAATGTTAATATGTTTTTAGAAATACTACGCATAAAGCCAAATGTTCTAAAATGTGGATTTGAAAATAAATAAATAATCAACGTGCCCTTCGACCGTATCAGGAGAATCAGTAATTTTGGTAAAAGCTGAAGAAAAGAAAATCGTTTAGAGACAAAAAATTCCATTCGTTATTTCTTTTTGATTTCTAAATTTACTTTTATTTTGAATAAATTGCATTATAAAACTTACAACGCCGTACAGAAAGTTGCAAGTATTTGAAATTTTGACTCTAGAAAACTAATCTTTGCAATATAATTTACATATATGCTAATTGGTAAAGGTAGTTTAGAGTGATGTAGTAGAATATAAAAAAAAACATGTAGGGAAATTTCCAAAATTAAAAAAAAACAAGTTAGTAAAATCATGCAATGCATTGATTATGATACGCTTTCCAACATACTAGAAATCATTATCAAGTTATTACTCAAGTTATGAGGAAAATGGCTGTGGAATAAATCTCACCCTTGTGCCCTGACCTTTGATCCCATTTCGATGATATTCAACAGAACTGGTTCAGTATACCTCCGAAATAACATGATAATGTTTTGTCGCAATCGAAGCAATTTTACGTAAGTTACGATGCATAAGGCCTATGTAATAGATCCCGCTTCTGTGTCCTAACCTTTGACCCCATTTCGCCCATTTTCAATAGGATTCGTCCCCAGGCAGGTCCCTACATCATACTAACATGTCATCCAAATCGAAACAGTTTTACGTAAGTTATGACGCATAATGGCGATGGAAGTGATTCAGCTCCTGTGTCCTGACCTTTGACCTCCATTTCGCCAATTTTCAATAGGGTTTGTCCCCAGGTGGTCCCCAACCACATACTAAAATTTAATGGAAATCGAACCTTTTTTACGTTAGTTATGACGCATAAGAGCAGTGGAATGGATACCACTCCTATGTCCTGACCTTTGAACCCATTTCGTTCACTTTCAACAGGGTTTTTTCCCAGGTGTTCCTTAACCACATACTAAAATTTCATCGAAATCGAACGATTTTTACGCGAGTTATCGTGCGGACGAACATACGCACACAACGCGTGACGTAATGAGGCAGACGGGAATCGCGACCATCTGCTCGCAAGAGTGTGCAGTCATAAAACTTTAATAGGATCCACACACAACGCGTGACGTAATGAGACAGATGGCGTGACCGCGCGCCAACATCTAGTGGCACGACGCCATGACACTTCACTAAAAACGTGGTAACTCGGGGTGGTTATTTAACCCACTAAACGAATTTTCCTAAAGTCGAGATCAAGCTAAATCGATTTCTAGTACCAGAAAACGGTAGTTTAACGACTTTCATCAAAATCCTTAGAGCCGTTTTCAAAATAAAATTTGCAAGTAATTTGCTTCCTGTACTTCGAATGGGAAAATTTCTGTACACATTTTCTTCCCAATTAATGCGTTCCTAAGGATGAAAATTTGAACATCGATTAAAATATCTTCATTTTATAACTTGCAATACTTAATATTTTCTAAAACATAACCATAATTATGCAATCCAACATTTGTTTGTCTACTGACGTCATGAAAATACAGGTAGCGCCATCTTTTTTCTGGACAATTAATGCGTTCACAAGAATGAAAATTTGAACATCGATTAAAATAGCTTCCTTTTATAAGTTGGAATACCTAATATTTTCTAAAACATAACCATAATTATGCAATTCAACATTTGTTTGTCTACTGACGTCATCAAAGTACAGGTCGCGCCATTCTTTTTCTGGTTTCATCACCACCAGAGGAATTGATTTTTATTATAATTATGGTTATGTTTTAGAAAATATTAAGTATTCCAAGTTATAATAGGAAGTTATTTTAATCGATGTTCAAATTTTCATCCTGGGGAACACATTAATTGTGAAGGAAATGTGTACAAAAGTTTTTCTATTGGAAGTATAGGAAGCAAAATTACTTGACGTCCATCTTAATAATATGGAATAAGGGCGATGGAATGGATCGCAATCCTATGTCCTGACCTTTGACCCCATTTCGTCCATTTTTAATAAGGTTTGTCCCCAGGTGGTCCTCTACCACATACTGAAATTTCATCGAAATCGAACCCTTTTTACGCACGTTATGACGCATAAGGGCAATGGAATGCATCCCGCTCTTATATCCTGACCTTTGACCCCAATTCTCCCATTTTGAATAGAATTCATCCCCAGGCGGTCCCCTACCACATAGTAAAATTTCATTGAAATCGAACCATATTTACGCAAGTTAGGACGCATAAGTGCAATGGAATGGATCCCGCTCCTCCGTCATGACCTTTGACCCCATTTGTCCCATTTTCAAAAGGTATCGTCCCCAGGTGGTCCCCTACCACATACTAAAATTTCATTGAAATCGAACCATTTTTGCGCCAGTTATCGTGCGGACGGACGGACAAAGCTGGAGCATATACGCTTCTTCAACCTACGGTTGGAAAGCGTAAAAAAGAGAGAGAGAAAATTGCATCTAATGCCTCAGCGCTTCAACTTGATCTTCTTTTCACGAAAACTTGACCTGCTACACTAAAAACCAACGTCACCCTAAAAATCGCTAGAGGAAATGTAAAAAAATAAATAACATTACTTTTAACTGCACAATTTTGGAAATTAATACATCATTTTAAAGATAAGATTCTTGATTTTTAATAAAATACAAAAAATGAGAATGTGATTTTTTCGATACCAGACCTCCTTAAACTAATCCTTGCTTGGGCCATAGCTTTGGACAATGCATAATGCAAGTCCTGCTAAGCAAAATTTGTCTTGCAATGGCAGCTAGCTTAGGAAATTGAAAATCCTTCCACCATGGTAACAAATCCACAATGAAATTCAACACGTCTAATTCAACCGGACTCGGAATTATACGTGTTGAAATAATTACAGTAATGAAATTCAAGATGTATGTTTCCGAGCCCGGGCCGGGCCCGGGTTTTCGGTAGTTAATGAATTCTGAGCCCGTCCTCTCTAGTGCATAGGCCTGCTTGTCTTCCACGAAGTACTGTAATGTGGTGGTGCCAGCTCTTCAGTGGCGGACGAAAAAGCACTACAGACCAGCCAAGATCAGGAGCACCAGCACGTCGTGCTGTTTCAGTGACGACAGTTCCACGTGTGGACGCTGCAGTAAAGGCCAACCGAAGAATGACGATCCGAGAACTGGCAAACAGTGCCGAGTGTGAGCATCGGAACTGTCCATACGATCATGCATTCGTACGTGTAATATCGTAAGGTCTGCGCCACGTGGGTACCGAAACATCTGTCCAATGAACATACGAGTCAACGAATGGGACCATCGTTACAGCATCTGTTCCGCTACCACGAAGAAGGTGAAGGGACGAAAACCTGGTGTCCTAATTTCGAGCCAGAGTCGAAACGCTAGAGCATGCGGTGGAAACATGTATAATCGCCACCGCCGAGGGAATCACGGTTCACCATTTCTACAGGCAAGGTGATGATAACCCTGTTCTTTGGCCAACGCGTACCATTGCTTCTTAAGTTTATACCGAAAGGATCAACCATCAGTGCCGAACGATATTGTCAAACTTTAACGAAGCCTTGACAAGCCATCAAACACAAGAGACCTGGCAACCTCTCTCAGGGTATTGTGCTTATGCATCATAACGCCCGGCCGCATACGGCAATTACCACACAAAGGACGTTTCAGCGCTTTCACTGGGAAGTCTTTCAACATCCGGTGTATAGTCCTGACTTATCGCCATGCGAGTTTCACATCTTTGGAACTATGAAAGAATTTCTCAAAGGCAAACGTTTCACTTCGGACGATCAGGTGCGTGAAGTTGTAGATAACTGGTTGTAGTATCTGTAGATAACTTGTTGTAGTAGATGTAGATAACTGGTCGTAGTAACTGTAGACAACTGGTTGTAGTGGCTGTAGATAACTGGTTGTAGTAGCTGTAGATGATTGGTTGTACTAGCTGTAGATAATTGGTTGTAGTAGCTGTAGATAACTGGTTGTAGTATCTGTAGATAACTGGTTGTAGTAGCTGTAGATAATTGGCTGTAGTAGCTGTAGATAACTGGTTGTAGTATCTGTAGATAACGTGTTGTAGTAGCTGTAGGTAACTGGTTGTAGTAGCTGCAGATAACTGGTTGTAGTAGCTGTAGATAATTGGTTGTAGTAGCTGTAGATAACTGGTTGTAGTATCTGTAGATAACTTGTTGTAGTATCTGTAGATAACTGGTTGTAGTATCTGTAGATAACTTGTTGTAGTATCTGTAGAGAACTTCTTGTAGTAGCTGTAGATAACTGATCGTAGTAACTGTAGATAACTGGTTGTAGTAGCTGTAGATAACTGGTTGTAATAGCAGCCTGCCTCCTTCTATGCCGCAGTATTAAAGGATTTGTGCAACAATTGGACAGCTGTCTAAATGCTGGCGGCGATTATTTTTAGGTATGTCATGTTTTGACTCTTTCAGACAGAAAGTCTCACAACTTATTGAAGAACTTTTATACAATTCTGAAGTTAAACCATACCAAATATTTACAACGCACACATTCTCAAAAACAAAATCAATTTAAGATACACCATTCAAAAGTTTAAAAGAACCCATATTTACAAACCAAATACCAACAAAGACTTACAAATCAAATTTAATGTCAACCAAGCCTAAAGATTTGAAGCAGCATATTATCACTAAACATTCGACAGAGTAAAACCCAAACTGCACATCTATCAATTTCAAGTTATCAATGAAATAACTATTTCAATAGACAGAAATTCACAAGTATTACTATAGCGAACAGATGTCTAAAGAGTGCATGAGACGTGTGTGAAGCTGAAGTTGTGTTCGAAGATCAATTCAAATAGAAACGTTTGATATACCGCGGTAATTAAATATTTACAAACTATCTCGCTTTGAGACATCTGTGGAAGGACAGCTGGGCGCATATTTTCTTCTTGTTGAAGAACAGCTTCGATATTTTAAGGCATCGTATCATAGCGGTACATTTAATCGTGTCTATTAAATTCTGAAGATAGCAGGAACGTTCTGGCTTTTGAAATATGTGAGATGTCACATTCAATTCAAAAGTTCCACTAAAAAAACTGAATATACTTTTTGTGTGTGTGCTTTTCATAGCGTTCTCTTTAAAAAGCGAGAGAATCTTTCTCGGTCCTTATCCCTTCAAATCAATTTTGAATCTTAGAACTCGCACGCGCCTTTCATCGACTTAAACACGTATCTCCGATAAATATCTGGAATCTTAACAGTATACTGAGAAAAGAAATCTGATATCACTTCGTCTGAAAAGGAGATGCCTTTTCCTTCGGAAATGCAGAGATTTTATCAGGGCGGAAAATTTTCTGATTTTAGGAAAACGGTCCACTCGCATTTCAGTTATCTCGAGTGCTGAGTTGCTGCTACTTGTAAAGTCCAGCTTAAACATCTGTTAAAGAAGATTGGCTGGCATTTCTCTCTTTACAGAATTCGCATTAGAATATTTCTTGTACTAAAAATAGAATTTCATTATCTAGTACTGCGTCCTTTGGAAACACACAATTTGATCCCCGAACTTTGGGGGGGGGGGGAACGTTCTTTGATGAAAAATATATGAAAAAAAGATCCGTATCTTAACGTTTACATTGACGGAAATAAATTTACTCTAAAAATAGATTTGTGATATTTAAGATGAATCATTGGTAAGAAAAACAATTCTTTATAAAATTTTGCGCTCGCCCTTTTCGTATTTATACAGTTCTTTTTATATTTATACACTATATTGACAAAAGTCACCGGACACCCTTCAAAAGCAAATGAACGGATCCGCTGCATTGTTAAGATGCGCGGTACAGCTGCAAACGGTATAAAAACAACCCTGCAGCTGACCGCGATCATATCGCACTGTGAGGGTGAGTGAAAATGTCGCAGCGGAAGAGAACTGACTTCATGAAAGGAAAGATTCTTGGGTGTTATATAAGTGGGTTGTCCGTAAGAGCAACCGAGAGGCGTTTAAACTTACCCAAGTCAACTGTTTTGAATGTATTGCATAAGTGGAAGATACATGGCGTGCCTGAAGCAGCAAAATGCACCCGCAGACCAAAGAAAATCAGTGATAGAGGACGTCCAGGCCTCAGGAGAGTCGTTACAGCTAATCGACGGAGTACTGTACAAGACCTTAATGTACAGGTGAGTAAAATTGCTGGAACCTCGGTATGTACACGTACCATTCCCAGAGAACTTCATTCCATGAGCTACCGTGGTCATACTGCTGCTCATAAGCCTTTCATCTCCCCTCGGAATGCCACTCGTCCTTTAGCATGGTGTAAAGAACATTTATCGTGGACCGTAGATCAATGGAAACGGATCGTATGGACTCATGAATTCAGATACACGATCCATCAGTCTGATGGCGAGTGTGGGTATGGCGGCATCCGTGGGAACGCTATTTACCACAGTGTACTGTTCCTACGGTCAAGTTTGGAGCCGGCAGTGTACTCGTGTGGGGGTGTTTTTCGTGGTATGGTCCCTGCCCATTGGTTATCGTGGGCAAACCTGTTAAATAGTACGTTTTTTTATTGGAGGTTTAACGACCACCGTGAGCAACTCAATGGGCTATAAGCAGTCGCCCGTCCCTAATTTAGGGTCCCTGGTTCCAGGGAAGGGAGAGAGCCAGTGCCTTAAGACAAACACAACATCCATGCCTCACCGGGATTCGAACCCGGACCCCGTTCGGACGAATGATCAGAAGCCATCGCTTAGACCACTACGCCACCGGGGCGGCGTTAAATAGCACGTCTACCTCGATATTCTGTACAATTATGCCCTCCCAACTCTGTGGCAATACTATGGAACCGAGCCTTGTGGGTACCAGCAGGATAATGCACCGAGTCATAAAGCAAGAACAGTTACGGCGTGGTTTGACGATAATTCCGTATCGTGGACTGATCAGCAATCAGCCCTGATCTTAATCCCATAGAACACTTATGGGATGAATTAAAGCGCCGCACAAGAAGTTTGGAACCGAAGCCTACTACTAAGCAACAGTTATCGGCAGCATTATGTACTGAATGGAAGCGCGTACCTATCGCTGTGTTTCAAAACCTTGTCGAAAGCATGTCTCGAAGGGTCACTGCATGCATTAAGGCCAAAGGTGGACTGGCACCGTACTAATGTATGTCTATAAACGCTATGTTGTGTTTCTCTTCTAGGTGTCCCCTGACTTTTGTCAATATATATGCGTATGTATAGTAAAATAATTTATTGTGTGTATTGAACTTCAGCCTGCTGGATTTACTGAATTATAATTCCTCGTAATCCAAATGGAAAAATCTCAGTGGGCTGATGTTTCATTTGTAGCGACGAGCAATTAGTACCATCGTGCCATTCCTATAATGCGGGTTTTTCTTTTGAAAGTATCAGAGGGCGAAAACAATTGAATTCTCAGTAACTCATTTCTTTTGTTTACAGACTTCCGTAAAAATTTTGAACTTTATGGTAAATTCTGAAATAAAATATTTCGTTGTTCTAGGTTCAGCTGTATAAAAGCAAACAAGAAAAACTGACACATAATAATTTGGTAGAATGGGCTGGTCTTTTGAATCAAATACATGTGTGATAACCTCAAATGTACCCTATGTAGGACGTTCAATTGTAAAATAGAATTTATTTACCGTTCGATCAGAAATTAACTTGTGTGAACAGGTAAAGGTATTCGTTGTCAGGTAAAGACTTACTCAAACGGGCGATCAGCGCTAGGGGTGTCCTCACCACGTCAGCAATTAATTGTAATCAAGATGTGCGGTTAAGAAGCACAAGCATGCATAGACTTGTTCAAACTTGCGATCAGCGCTAGTCGTGTCCTCTCCACATCAACAATTAATTGTAATCAAGATGTGCGGTTAAGAAGTACAAGCATGCATTGTCAAGTATCGACTTGTTCAAACTTGCGATCAGTGCTAGTTGTGTCCTCTCCACATCAAAAATTAGTTCTAATCAAGATGTGTCGTTAAGAAGCACAAGCATGCATTGTCAAGTAGAGACTTGTTCATACTTGCGATCAGCGCTAGTCGTGCCCTGTCCACATCAACAATTAATTGTAATCAAGATGTGCGGTTAAGAAGTACAAGCATGCATTGTCAAGTAGCGACTTGTTCAAACTTGCGTTCAGCGCTAGTCGTGTCCTGTCCACATCAACAATTAATTGTAACCAAGATGTGCGGTTAAGAAGCACAAGCATGCATTGTCAAGTACAGACTTGTTCAAACTTGCGATCAACGCTAGTCGTGTTCTGTCCACATCAACAATTAATTGTAATCAAGATGTGTGGTTAAGAAGCACAAGCATGCATTGTCAAGTAGAGACTTGTTCAAACTTGCGATCAACACTAGTCGTGCTCCCTCTGCATCACCAGTCAATTTTTATCAAGATGTGAGACCTAAGGAATACAAGAATTCATTTTCAAGCAAAGATCTGTTCAAACTTGCGATCAGCATTAGTCGTACCTCCTCCACATCACCAGGCAATTGTAACCAAGATGTAGGACCAAGAAGTACTAGCATGCATTGTCAAGTAAAGACTTGCTCAAACTTTCGAAGAGCACCAGTCGGGTTCTCTCCACACTGCCATTCAATTGTGATCAAGATGTCGAGCCAAGAAGCACACAGCACCACTGCTGCTCAGCTCATAATTACATAATTTATTACGAAGGAATGGGTCATTTTTGCTAAAAACTTTACGAGGCTTCCAGCTTGGTTGGGAAAATACGATTTGTCACAAGACACCGTGTTTAAAATGAATCTTACGCTCCTAAACTAAGAACTTTTGTTTGTCCTGGCAATGTTGTCAGAATTGAGGAACTTATCCAGGAAATCGTCGGATAACCTTTGACGAACAATCACAAGAGACTGGAATTAGTGTTGAGTGTGTTGAAGAAAGTGTGCACAATGAGCTGAAATTCAATAAAGTCAGCGCAAGGTGGGTTCCATGACTTTTGTCACCGTAGAAGAAGGAAAGACGTTTAATGGCTCTTACTAAACTTTTGAAGATACAAAAAACACAACAAAATTTTTAGATTCTGTCGTGATATGTGATGCGACTTTTGTTTACACTTCATTTCTGAGTAAAAAAAATAAATGGTAGAAGAACGAGTTCACACACCAGTTTCACACGTTGAAGAAGGTGGAGCCTTTGCAGCTGTGCAAAGCTGGATTGACTAGCAACCAAAAATCTTCTTTGAAACTGGAATTCCGGTGTTTCCAGAACTTTGAAACATGTGCATTGCAGTTAACATCTGACTATGGTGCAAAGTAGTATGTTTAATTTTTCTTTTTTTTTTGTAGTGAATGAATTCTTTAGAATCAGATGGTCGTTTACATTTGAACGTCTTTCTTAATGAAAACAAAACCTTAAGTAGCATGTGGAATGTTATAGCTCAGGCTTTACTTTAACTGAGAAAACTAATCTTCTTAGAGAATGCTGTCCGACGCAGAAAGCATTTTGCAAATCGAACTTTTAGAAGTAGAGATACTGCGGAAAATATAATATTAATTTACACCTTCCAGTGGGAAAACTGTGTGCTGTATTTTGAGCAGAAAATATTCCTAAAATGTTTTAAAAGTGTAATAATATATGAAATATGTTTTAATAATTTTTCTGTCTGACCAAAGATAGTTTTGCTACAATCGGGTTATAAGAAGTGGAGATGCAGTTGCAAACGGACTGGTGATTAATAAATAAGCTCTTTAAAATAGATTTCAGTGAAATTTTCAGGAGAAGTTCATTATTTTATATCCCAACACGTAACCTGGAATTCCATATTTATCAGGAGAGAAGTTAAATAACCATGTAAGCACATTTTCTATTTAAAATTGTAAGCACATTCCCCCCCCCCCATTTTCCATGGTTTGGTTAGTGGGCACGAGTTTCATGTTTCTTAGCATTGCAACAGAGGGAGTGTTAGATTTATGGTTTCGTTAATGTGCAAGAGAGGACAGCGAAGCCAATTAAAGAACTTTGCGTCTTCAGAGAGAAGGTATTTTAAGGAGTGTCCGTGCTTTCTGGGAGAGCGTTGACACTCCTTAAAATCTTCTGCAGTGAACACTTGTGTGTGTGTGTGTGGGGGGGTCTCAGCAAGAGGACGTGGCACTCGGTTGCAGGAAGTTCGGGGGAAAAGAAGAGGAGAGCGAGGTGCGAATAGCTTGCTGGTCGGCGAGAAGGAAGATAAGTAGTAAGCAATGGGGCTGATATTTGAGAGAGGGATCACGACCATGCGGGAGAAGGACATTTGATGTATTAATAAGATAATGAAAGAATGAAAATGATGGACAATGCTTGGAGACATTCCCCATGGCATTTGAATAAACATCTTCCTCACTGCAAGAGCAAAGCTTAACTCCAGTCGATTTTATTTATATTTTATTTATCTGTTCAAGTCGAGTAAAATACGTGTTAAGGTCCAGAAACAAAACTCTCTGGAAGCAAAGCATCAAACGAACCCTTCACACAGGGCGCTGTAATATAACTCAGCACCAAGCCCTGTATCAATTACCAGAACAAAAAAGCGAGTTCCCACGAATATTTCGTGTAATTAGATAATTCATCCAAAATGACTCACAAAAGTTCAATAGTAACACATCTTTAATATGCTACGAGATCACGTCGGACAGCAACTGTAGCGTTCTTTATAACTTGTAACGTTTATGTATGGCTTACTGAACATTACATAAAGTTTGTTCTTCTTAATTAGTTAAAGTAAAACAGGAGTCACTCAAGAAAACTTCAAGAAAAAGGTTACTTACAGTTCGTCTTTATTCAGCCCAAACTCCGTTGGCACTTCACTAATGCAAAACTACAACTCACTATTCAACAGTATTATTAAATTAATCCAATTAATGTGAGTTAATAAGCAGAAAACTTGATTGGTAAAATCTCCAACACTAAATATTGGGTTCATGCATAAATTCATGCCGTTTTATTTTACAAGTGTATTCTAGGTCAGTAGTGACGATGCAGATGGCCGGTTGCACATCAAAATGTAGCCAGCAATATCGTGTATCTAAATCATATTGCGTTGGCTAATGGGTTTTTTGGTTTTCAAGTCCGGAAGTATGGAGTGACAAGTAGAGAGGAATGAACATTTCCGACATCTGCTGCTCTACGAGTTTAACAAGAGACCCACAGGCACCGAGGCTACTCGACAGATTTGTGCTGTGTATGGGGAGGATGCTATTGCTCCGAGGACAGCCCGCAAATGGTTTGAGCGGTTCCGAGATAGCAGTTTTGGTCTCAACGACTCTCCACGCTAAGGTCGTCCATCTTACTTTGATGAGGATTGTTTGAACCATCTCATCCACTTGGATCAGCGCCACACGCGAATTGGCCATTGAGATGGACTGTGACTAGGCCACAGTGGTGCGACACCTGGGACGTATGGGAAAGATCTTGGGTGCCTCACACTCTCACCGAGGACAACCAAAATCAGCGAGTTGCCATATGTGGTTCCTTGCTCGACCGTTATCGCGAATGTTCTCAGCAACACAAACCCTTTCTGTCATGTATTGTTACTGGAGATGAAAAGTGATGCCTGTACGTGAATTTCAGGCATCGGAGAGAATGGTTAAGCCCAAACAAGGCGTCCACACCACGCCCAAAACATGATTTTCATCCTGCGAAGATCATGTTGTGTGTCTGTTGGGACATGGAAGGCATTATTCACTGGGAAATGCTGCCAAGGAATCGGACCATCAACGCTGCACTCTATCGTAAGCAACTCCGCCGCGTGAAGAGAGCAGTTCAGCACAAAAGGCCACATCGGCGCCATGGTGTCCTTCTCCAACAAAATAACGCATGCCCTCACAGTGCAATCATGACCAAAATGGCCATTCAGAACATGAAATGGGAGATCGTTCCACATCCAGCCTATTTCCCAGATGTCGCCCCTTCGGACTATCACCTGTTCCGATCTCTGTCGAATGCACTCCGTGGCAGAACGTTCAACAATGATGTTGATCTCCAGAATTTCCTTGATGATTTCTTCGCAGCAAAACCTGCACGTTTTTACAAGAATGGCATTGCAGACCTATCCAGAAGTTGGGACACCATTGTAAAAAATAGGGGGGACACATAGTTGATTGATTCCATTTTTACTTCTGATGTAATACATTCCTGCAGTGCGGTAAAAAAACGGTATGAACTTATGCATCAACCCAATATATGGCACCACTACTTGAAAACGCAGACGTCAAGCAAAAACAACTTCAAGTAAACGCTTCTTCCACGATTATAACATCACGTCACCATACTACACTTTTGGCTTCTCCTTCAACATTATATATCTCTAGTTCTTATCTGTCACATGCATACGTCACGCACTCTGACCTCAGAATTGTTGCCAACCCTATTCCGCGAGAGAGAAGATATAACGTTATGGTTGAAAATGCTAAAACAGAATGAACTCAAATTTACATACAGAAAGCAACTAAAAATGAAAGTTAATTTAGAGTATACGTCACACAATGACTTGTCATGATCTAAATCCGGTTGTAAATAAGGAGTCTGGGGACAAATTGCAAAATAACTGATCTGAGCTTCTGGGGATCAGCCATCCTGGAACGTCCCAAACATGTTTTGTCGGACTTAGTTCAGGAGGTCTAGATGTACAATCGATAAGGCTTGTGGCTTCCCTTTCTAGGTACTAGTTCAACGAACTGGATTCATGAAGGCAAGCGTTATCTTCCAGTCAAATGGAAAAAGGACACATTGCAGTAAAACATGGACGAATATAGTTTCGAGGATCTGATTACGAAATATTAATGCTGTTACAGTCCTTCCTGGGAAGACCTGAAGGTACGTGCGGCTAATGGGAGTGATGCCTGCCCATACAGATACACCACAGCCTCCAGAACTAGCTCTGCTCGGTTTATTTCTGGTTCCAGGCTGCCTCACAAACAGTAGTCGGAAATCAGTTAGAAGACTAAATCGGGACTTATCGGTAAATTGTCTATTGATTTTGATTCCACTTGAGGTTCTTTCGATGCCAACTAATTCAGGATCTTCTCTGGTAGGACGTCAAAAGGACACAAACAACTGATCGTCTTGCATTAAGTTACATCCATAAAGCTTACTGTAAACCTTTCGTCGAGATGCAGCCTTTCCCATGGATGCAGCGGAGCTGTCTAATTGTCGAGGTTCTTCAAAGCTTTGCATATAGGAGTAGGTAAAGTCCACCCTTGTAGATGTAGTCTTAGGGCGTCTAAAAACCTGTATGCTTTGGCTTGTTTCAAATCGATTCCAATGGAGGACGCAACGATTCATATTTGCCTATCTGGCTGCCTGTGTCACTATAAGGCTTCCAAGAACCTGGCTTTTTAGGTTGTTTTGACTTGTTTCAAATCAATTGAAGAGACGGCGACAACGCAACGATTCACATTTAGGCAGCTGGCAATCTCAAACTGATTTTGTCCGGCCTCAATCTTCGCTACTGCTCTCAACCTTATTTCTTTATTCAGATTTGAACTAGAAATGCACAAATAAGATTTTTATATTGATCTGTTTCTCATTCGCGACTCTATTTGATGCAAATATTGTTTGAAGATTTAAAATCAGTCTATTTTTCTATTTTAAATATTTTACTTGTTTTAAATAACTTCTCTAATCTCGAACGCTATACCGATTTTTTTCATTTGTTGCTCAGCTTTTATGAACCATTGGAAAAATATGCAGTTATGTCCGTATTAGGAAAATCGTGCATAATGAAATTTCAAGAAATATGTGTAGAATATTTTCTTGTTATGTAGGCTATGCAATGCAAAAAAAAAAAAAAAAAAAAAATTAGAATCAGAGATATCGAGAAAAATGGAATATAAATTTACTTTTCTTGCAAGAAAACTGTGCAACATTCGGACTAGAAAATGTGCGTAAGATGAATGGCCTTCCAGGGAAAAGGAAGAAACGTTTCAACAGGATCATTAGAAGCAATGGTATGGAAAGAAATACAGTAAAACTTGCTTGAGACAGAACCTCTATAGAACAAAAACTTGCCCAAAACGAAATTTTTTTCTTTTTGGTCCAGAAATGAAATTTAGAAAATTACGTACTGTTTCACCTGTCTTAAACGGAACCTGCCAAACTCGGAAACGGAAATGTAAAGGGTAAAATAAACTTGTAACAACGGAAAATTCCCAGGTATTCATCAGACATTTTAATTGAATATAAAACATTACAGAATAAAGTGTAACGACCAATTCACACTGAACAAATTTCCTTGAGGTTGACGATGACATAATTAGACAGAGATTTTGGGTTGTTTACACAAACACACGCTGCAACATATCCACTGTTTGGCTTTTCCTTAAACACGCAGCGCGACTCAGGTGTCGGCCATGTGACCAACGTTCCCCTTTACGCTGGATGCAATGTCCAAAGTCTTTGCAGCTGGCTGTTTCGTTCGGATTTCAATGAGACTCCTATTTTCGTACGGATTTTTAATGAGACTCTCCGATTTGAGTTATCATCTCAATGCTTATGCATTCAGATGATAACTCAGAGCATTTGCTTGTTGCGAATTGCGTTCGTTTGTTTGTCTCTTGTCATGGCGCCAAAGGAGAGTGTTCTCGATTTGGATACTAAAGTTAGTTATTGGAATGCACGAAAATTAAAGGGTAGGTGTCATGTTGAAACTTTTATTAGCATGAAAAAAAAGTTCAAGTGTTTACATTTTTTTATTGGGGGTTTAACAACCACCATGAGCAACTCGATGGGCTATAAAGTCGCCCGACCCTAATTTAGGACCACTGGTTCCAGGGAAGGGAGAGGGCCAATGCCGTAAGACAAACACAACATCCATGCCTCACCAGAATTTGAACCTGGACCCATATCGGACGAATTGTCAGGAGCCAGTGGTTAGACCATTGCGCTACGGGGGAGGCTGTTTACATTTCAATGGCTTCAATGGATGCACCTGACTAAAACGGGAAATTGTTCCAGTCCCTTGGATTTCGTCTAGATAAGTTTCACTGTATTGATCGAGATCAACAACATCTGCATTCGCGAACCCTGACGGTAAGATTATACGAGGGTAGGTACGAAAGCAATTCCTCCTACTGCTCAGAAAATATAATTTCAAAATCAATGTATTTTTTTCTGGACTATTCTTGAATGCGTTTAGCAAATACTGTATCAGGTAACCGCAAAAATATTTGCCCTTTTCGGAGACTGAGATAAAGTATAACACATACGTAATAGAAAAGCAATTTATTCATCATAATAATTACCATGGGCATCAACAACGTTCTGCCAACGTGTTAACAACTGATGATAACAAGTTGTTAACACGTTGTTAACCCCTGCGATAAATGCCGGGTCATCAAAAGAGAAAACGTTTTGTACGGTAGCGTGCAACTCATCAAAGTCGGAGATGTCATGTCCACGTAAACGATTGTCGAGTGAAAGAAACAAGTGATAATTACATAGTTGAATTATAGGCATTGCATTATTATATTACATTTAATTCAGACAACAACGTTTATGGATGCGATTTTTACAAATTCAAATTCTACTATAGTTTCGCTGAAACTGTGGTTCAGCTTCGTCAGAACTAAGCGTTTTTATTTCTTGCTTCTACCGAATTTACAAATTCCACGCGTCAAACGTCTCGTGCGGTATCAGATTGCAGATTGATGAGTGATTTCCATGCGCTTGATAGGTATGGAGATGACGATAAATCATTTACCAGGTAATTACGATTTTGAAATATATGAAAGGCTTCTAAAAAGTCTAGGTCAAATATTGATTTTGGTCTTTCCAACAATTTGGCGTCCCTAAACAGAAATTGGTAGTTATTTTCACAATAGTGCTGGGCTATAGAAGATTTTTTGATTTCGCACTTTTTAATTTATGATTGGTGTTCTTTTAATCTGAATTTAAGCGATCTCCGTGTCTGACCTATGCATGACAAACCACATTGACACTGGATGCGATAGATTCCCCAAGAATTTATGTCAGGAATTAGGTCTTTTTTTGCAGAGTAAATCATCTTAGATATAGGAGTGAAGATAACTTTGAAATTTGATGACTTAAGGATTTTTGAAATTCGGAAACACATTTTAGGGATAAATGGAAGAACTGCCAAGTTTCGTTGAGAATTTGGAGAGATCGGGATGAAGGTGGATTTATACTGAGGTTTAAGAGATTTTTTGACTGCTGAGTCTACCAATGAATGTTTGAAGTAGGGACAGATTGGCCCACCGGGACACTGGGACATTTCCCGGTGGGCCCCTTCCATATATTTTGTCTCTTTCTTTCTTACGCTCTTAAAAATATTTTCAGTTCAGTTGTTTTAAACACACAACTGAACCACAACACCGTTTTATAAACTAAATGCACATAAGGTGATTATAACAAGCAGGGGAAAAAAATTTCTATTTTGAATTAGGGAAAAAAGTCCCATCACCAGGCAACTGCTAGAATCCCAACTACAATAGATGGGCCACGTGTGTTTGCAAACTTCTGGGTTCACTTAGTAGCTTAGGAACAAGAATGCATGTACCGTATGTTGCTACAGTTTTCAATTCAGAACCACCAAATCAGGTATCCTATCTCATGGTACTCTAACTTACACGGTTGTCAGTTTTTGGAACGAGTCAAGGCCCGGGGAGTCAGCCCCCCCCCCCCCACATACAAAATTTTCATAAAATCTCGTTTTCATTTCAGAACCATCAAATTTGCTATCATGAAACTCTAACTTAGAAGCTAAACGGTTTTTGGTAGGGGTTGGTGCCCGCGGGTTCGGAGCCCCCCCTCATAAAAAATTTCGTAAAATCTACAGTTTTCATCTTAGAACCACCAAATTTCGTATACTATCTCATGGTACTCTAACTTTGACGCTAGACGGTTTTTGGAAGGGGTTGGAGACCGCGGGGTCGGGCCCCCCTCATAAAAATTTCGTAAAATCTACAGTTTTTATCTTAGAACCACCAAATTTGGTATACTATCTTATGGTACTCTAACTTAGTCGGCAGACCGTTTTTGCAACGGGTCAAGGCCCGGGGGTCAGAGCCCCCACATACAAAATTTTCTTAAAAACTACAGTTTTCAATTCAGAACCACCTAATCTGGTATACTATCTCATGGTACTCTAACTTAGACGCTAGACGGTTTTTGGAAGGGGTTGGAACCTGGGGGTCAGACCCTCCCCGAATAAAAACTTTTTCGTAAAATCTACAGTTTTCAATTTAGAACCACCAAATTTGGTATACTATCTCATGGTACTCTAACTTAGACGCTAGATGGTTTTTGGAAGGGGTTGGAGCCCGGGGGGGGGGGGTCAGACCCCCGAATAAAAACTTTTTCGTAAAATCTACAGTTTTCAATTTAGAACCACCAAATTTGGTATACTATCTCATGGTACTCTAACTTAGACGCTAGATGGTTTTTGGAAGGGGTTGGAGCCCGCGGGGTCGGCCCCCCTCATAAAAAATTTCGTAAAATCTACAGTTTTTATCTTAGAATCTACAGTTTTCATCTTAGAACCACCAAATTTGGTATACTATCTTATGGTACTCAAACTTAGACGGCAGACCGTTTTTGGAACGGGTCAAGGCCCGGGGGGGTCAGAGCCCCCACATACAAAATTTTCTTAAAAACTACAGTTTTCAATTCAGAACCACCTAATCTGGTATACTATCTCATGGTACTCTAACTTAGACGCTAGACGGTTTTGGAAGGGGTTGGAGCCCGGGGGTCAGACCCCCCTCCGAATAATTTTTTTTTTTTGTAAAATCTACAGTTTTCAATTTAGAACCACCAAATTTGGTATACTATCTCATGGTAATCTAACTTAGACACTAGACCGTTTTTGGGACGGATGAAGGCCCGGGGGTCAGAGCCCCCACATACAAAATTTTCTTAAAAACTACAGTTTTCAATTCAGAACCACCTAATCTGGTATACTATCTCATGGTACTCTAACTTAGATGCTAGACGGTTTTTGGAAGGGGTTGGAGCCCGGGGGGTCCGACCCCCGAATAAAAACTTTTTCGTAAAATCTATAGTTTTCAATTTAGAACCACCAAATTTTGTATATTATCTCATGGTACTCTAACTTAGACGGTAGAAGGTTTTTGGAACGGATCAAGGCCCGGGGGAAGACCCCCACATACAAAATTTTCTTAAAATCTTTATTTTTCAATTCAGAACCGCCAAATTTTGTGTCATCAAACTCTAACTTAGCGGGAGACGGTAAGTGAAAGCGCAACATTATTAACTTGATTTGTTATGCAAACCTTATAAATACGACCACAGCGATTAAAAGTTACTAAAGAGTCCTTGTAAGTAATATTTTTTGACCGAGTGCAAGTACAGTTTACGAAATGTCAACAGGTCAAATATCTAAAGTAACAATGAAATTTGGGATATTTCTTTTTTCTTTCTTTTTATTTCAGTTTTGACACTTGTATTAAGTTTTAAAAACATATGTTTCTGCTATCGTATACCTTGATTGTGCTTTAAACAGAATTTCTTACCATGTTTTGGGTATTTTGTTTCGTGTGGTTGCAGTTTTTTTAATGTTTTGGGCATTTCATTTTGTGTGGTTACTTCTTTTTATGTTTTGGGCATTTTACTTTGTATGGGTGTTTTTGTTATGTTTTTGTTCTTTTTGTATGTGGGGGGCTGTGACCCCCCGGGGCTTGACCCGTTCCAAAAACGGTATGCCGTCTAAGTTAGAGTACCATAAGATAGTATACCAAATTTGGTGGTTCTAAGATGAAAACTGTCGATTTTACGAAATTTTTATGAGGGGGTCGACCCCCGGGCTGCAACCCCTTCAAAAAACCTTCTAGCGTCTAAGATAGAGTACCATGAGATAGTATACCAAATTTGGTGGTTCTAAATTGAAAACTGTAGATTTTTCGAAAAAGTGTTTATTCGGGGGGGTCTGACCCCCGGGCTCCAACCCCTTCGAAAAACCGTCTAGCGTCTAAGTTAGAGTACCATGAGATAGTATACCAGATTAGGTGGTTCTGAATTGAAAACTGTAGTTTTTAAGAAAATTTTGTATGTGGGGGCTTCACCCCCGGGCCTTGACCCGTTCCAAAAACGGTCTGCCGTCTAAGTTAGAGTACCATAAGATAGTATACCAAATTTGGTGGTTCTAAGATGAAAACTGTCGATTTTACGAAATTTTTTATGAGGGAAGAGGGGGGGGCCTCCAACCCCTTCCAAAAACCGTCTAGCGTCTAAGTTAGAGTTTCATGTTACCAAATTTGATGGTTCTGAAACGAAAACTAGATTTTACGAAAATTTTGTATGTAGGGGGGGGCTCTGACTCCCCGGGTCTTGACCCGTTCCAAAAACCGACAACCGTCTAAGTTAGAGTACTATGAGATAGGATCCCAGATTTGGTGGTTCTGAATTGAAAACTGTGTGTGTGGGGCTCTGACCAACCGGGCCCATGACCTGTTCCAAAAACCGTCTAAGTTAGAGTACCATGAGATAATATACCAAATTTGGTAGTTCTAAGTTGAAAACTATATCTTACGGCAATTCTGTAGGAGGGGGGCCTCAACCCCCCCCCTGCAACCGCTTCCCAAAACTGTCTGCAGTCTAAGTTAGAATACCACGAGATAGTATACCAGATTTGGTGGTTCTGAATTGAAAACTGTAGATTTTACGAAAATTTTGTATATGGGGGCTCTGACCAACCGGACCCTGCCCCGTTCCAAAAACCGTTTACCGTCTAATATTTTTAGTGCCAAAGAAAAACGTAATATTCCTATCCTGTCTGCGTGTCCAAACTTTATAAATTTGATCAGGGAGCAAGACGTTCGAAATCGTACGTTTTCCTGCATTCGTTTTGTATGTAACCAAAATCTGTAAACGCGACGAATTGACGTAGTCGACGAATTGACGTAGTCGACGAATTTGTCCGCGACGAATTGACGCAGTCGACGAATTGACGCGCGACGAATTAACGCGCGACGAATTGACGCAGTCGACGAATTGACGCGCGACGAATTGACGTAGGCGACGAATTGACGCGCGACGAATCGTCGCAGTCGACGAATTGACGCAGTCGACGAATTGACGCACGCGACGAATTGACGTAGAACCGTGCCCTAATGAGCCCAAAAACTATGATTAATCTATGTAGGCATTAAAGAGGATCTCCTCTTCCAAACTTCCACCCCTTCCTCCCCGTGCAATTATCCGATGTCTTTCTCAACTGCGGAGTGGGGAAAGGATGTCTATCTATTTCTGTTGTTTTTTTTACCATTCATTTCATCCTGAAATGTTTCGAGAGGCCCGGCATCAGGAAAAATCGGGAGGCACAACAATCTACGTATGTTAACAGCATTGGGGTGGGGGATGAACCGGGCTAAAAAAATTTTCACTACTTTAGTTAAAGCATTGAAAATACTCTCCCATGTTTGATAAAGTTGCAGAACATGCTAGATAATGGTCATTATGGGATATCATCATCATCATCATCATCATTGTCAACCATTATCAATCCACTGCTGGACGAAGGTCTCCCCAAGTTTCCTCCACAATGGTCTGTCTTGTGCCAGTCTCCTCCATGTCACTCCCGCATACTTTCGAATTTCATCCACCCATCTTCCATGTGGTCTTCTTCTGGGTCTTTTCCTGTCCCTTGGAATCCAATCTAAAATTTCGGCTGTCCATCGATGGTCTGTTCTTCTGGCAGTATGTCCAGCCCATTGCCATTTCAGGGATTTAACTCTGATCATGATGTCTTCCACTCTTGTCATTTTTCGGATCCACGTGTTCCTCTTCTTATCTCTCCTGGTTACACCAAGCATGCACCTCTCCATGCTTTTTTGAGTTGTCTGCAGCCTTTGTATGTCTCTTTTAGCTAAGGTCCACGTCTCTGCACCATACGTAAGCACTGGAAGGATGCATTGATCAAACACTTTTCTTTTAAGACATAATGGCATATTGCTCTTGAAAATTAGGCTGTTTCTTCCAAAAGCTCTCCAGGCAAGTTTTGTACGCCGATTAATTTCTTCACCAATGTGACCCTCACTTGATATCTGCTGTCCAAGATAAACGTACGTGTCTGTTATCTCCAGCTTTTCTCCATCAATCGATAAATCTTCATTTCTTGTAAAAGCATTGTACATCACTTTTGTCTTCTGAAAGTTCATTTTTAATCCCACTTTTTTACTCTTGTCAGCAAGTTCCTGGATCATACTCTGTAGCTCTGATGGGGTAGTTGCAAAAATGACTATGTCATCAGCAAAACGAAGGTGGGTTAGATAATCTCCATTAATCTTTATCCCTTTGTTTTCCCAGTTCAGTGATTGAAAGATATTTTCCAATGTGGCATTAAAGAGCTTCGGAGATATGGTGTCACCTTGTCTCACGCCTTTTCCAATTTTTATGTGTGTTGTATTTTCAAACAGCCGAATCTTTGCACTTGCATTTTCATAGATGTTATTAATAATATTAATGTATGCATCTTCAATACCGCAGGATTTCAGAGCCATTGCAACTGCTGATGGTTTCACCGAATCAAAGGCTTTTTCATAATCGATAAAAGCCATGCATAATGGAAGTTCATATTCCCTTGCTCTTTCAATTAGTTCTCTCAGTACGTGGATATGATCTATTGTGCTGTAGCCACTCCTGAATCCAGCTTGTTCTCTCGGTTGAGCCATGTCCAGTGTCACCTTAAAGCGGTGTAAAAGAACTTTAGTGAAGATTTTATCAACCACTGATAGGAGGCTGATAGGTCTGTAGTTCCTGAGATCCTCAATGTCACCTTTTTTTATGTAGCAAGATCATTGTAGCGTTGTTCCAATCCTCAGGAATTTTCCCTTCATTAAGGCATAGAGTGAAAATTTGGGCGAGTACTGTTTCGATTTCTCCCCTTGCTTCTAGTATGATATCTACAGTAATTGCATCTTCTCCTGGAGCTTTTCCCCGCTTCATGTTCTTGATTGCATGTGCAACTTCTGCTGGAAGGACTGGAAGAACTCTGGTACTGGTACCTTTCATGATGTCTGGAGTACATGTATTTTCCCTTTCATATAATTTGGAGTAGAAATCTTTCACTCTTGTCAAAATTTCGCCTCTATTTCTTGTTACAGAACCATCTTCTTTTCTCAGTGCCATAATCTGTTTTTTCCCCTTACTGAGATGTCCCTTTGCTATCTTTAGGCTTTGGTTGTTTTCAATTGCTTTCCTTACTAGTTCACAGTTGAATTTCCTTACGTCTTCAGTGATACTTTTTCGTACTGTCTTACATGGCTCTATATATTCCACTTTAGAAGTCACATCTTCTTTAGTTGTCCTCATCTCTCTTCTTTTTTGCATCAACATTTTGGTTTTTCCTGATAATTTGTTTACATGCAACTTGTACTTAGACCCAGCTAATTTTGTTGCTGTTTCCATAAGAGCTTTGGTTACTTTTCTGTTAACTTCAGAAATATGCACTTCTTCCGATGTTAGGCCTTCTAAAGCAGAGAATCTGTTTTTCAGTTCCTATTTGAAGGTATTATGGTGTTTTTTAAGGTTGGTTATGTCAATACATTTTGTTTGTCTTATGAGCTTGCTACGTTAGAGTTTAGTGTTGAGGTGCATCTTACATCTCACCAATCTATGGTCACTGCCTGTGTTGAACTTGTTTAGCACACTGCAGTCTTCTATGACGAATTTTTTGTTACACATATTAAAATCAATTTCACGTGTCGTCCCATTTGGATGTCTCCATGTCCATTTCCTGTGTGGCTTTTTCTTGAAAAAGGAGTTCAAGATGAAAAACCCTTCTGCCTCTGCAAACTCAACGAGAGTATTTCCACGCTGGTTTCTGTTGCCGTGACCGAATTTACCTACTGAAGCTTCATTCTGTTGCCATTGCCCTATTTTTGCATTGAGATCTCCCATAATTATCTTTAAGTGCTGCTTACCTTTATTATTTAGGTGACGAATTTCCTCATAAAATTCTTCAATTTCTTCTTCAGCATGACTTGTGGTGGGTGCATAAGTTTGAATAATCTGAGCCTGGTATCTTCTCGAGAGTTGGATAACGAGTCGTGCAGCTCTGTCAGAGGAACGTTCAACTTCTACAACTTTATCCTTCAGTTTCTTGTTTATTATAAATGCAACACCACTAGTTCTGCCAGTATCTGTCCCACGATAGTAGAAGAGATGTCCACTTTTCAGTTCAATGAGATCTTCTCCTTTTCTCCTTACCTCACTTAGCCCGACGATGTCTCACTTGATCCTTTGTAGTTCCTCTTCCAATTCAAGAAGCCTTGAATCAGAAGATAGGGAGCGTCCGTTATACGTAGCCAAGGTCAGCATCAGATGGCAGCCTAGTCCGGTCCTCCGGGGATTCTTAGCACCCTCTGCCTTCATGTCTCACTGGCCGCTGCCTTGGCCAGGTACATTCCAGCTGCCGGAGACTGAGGGCCAAGATTTAAGTTGTGGAGTCATTTTGGAGGGGTTTGGCCATAACTCACCACGCTGGCCAAGCGGGTTGGTGAGTGTGGGATAGCATTTCCTCTAATCCTGATGGTATAGTTATACCGCTATTGGCGGTCGTCAGAGCCCCTTTAGTGGGAACAGGATGTACCACGAGAAGGCGGGGTTGACATTTGTCAAGGAGAGGCTGTGATGTTACGCATCACCTGACCTTACATGGGATATACTATCCACTATATGACAACACAAAATTCAGAGTGAAAGCTAATAATATCAAGAACTTATTTTGAAATAACTGTAAGATTATTTGCAGGGGTGCTGATATACGATACCTTTCCACTGAAATGTTCTACCTAAGCAGCCTACGCTCCTTGTGATAACTGACAAATACAGCAGATGAAAGCATTTACGGAGATATCATTTCAACATGAAGTTGCAAAATGTTTTGTTTACGTTATTTAGTAAGGTGTCTTTACAATACATAACCGCAGCATAAAAGCACGTTTTGTAATTGAAACACATACGAATATATGATCACTAAATTAAGAATCTGTTCGCCACGATATTTAAAAATCTTTAAATTTCTGTGATTGTCCACAATTGAAAAATTACAAACATTGCAGTACAAATAGAAATTTTTGCAGTGCAAAAGTTCTGAATTTTTTGTCATTTATTTAAATTTAAAAGTCATGTCTTATGTGAAAGGAATTTTGGTGCAACTCCAACATAATTTTGGTAGTAGCAGTTCTCTCTCTCTCTCTCTCTCAAGTATGTGCTGGAATTTCAGCCCACTTCGTTCAAAATTTAAGAACTGGAATCTCAAAAGTGTAAAAATCAAGATTCTTTTACGATCTGTCAAATATGATAAGGCTAATAAGCAATTTTTTAAAAAGAAAATTTAATGTTCTTACTTCAACGTTCTTAAGAGAAAATTTTAAACAAATATAAATATTAAGTGTGTCTAAAATTAGAAGCTTCTCCAGCGCAGTTACATGCATAACTAACTAAACTAGTGATTTGAACCTGGTTATTCGCTTTTTCCACGTCGATTAAGTAAGTTTGCCACGATATTTAAATATCTTGAAATTTCTAACTGTGATTGTCCAAAACAGAAAAATTGCAGTACAATTTATCTGCAGTAAAATCTTGGCATGGGCTGAAGAAAATTTTCCTCAACACCCACTTCAATTTAAGGATGACGGGTGAACTTTTTACAGCTCCTTCTCCGCAGTACTATGCTTGCCACTGTTTCCAGAGCAAATGTACTTTTTGTTTTGTTGCTTAAATAAAAACAGTGATTTTCAGTTGTGATACAGTAGTACCGCAGAACTATTGTCGGAAAAGTCATAACGTATTTTGGCACCCGATGGTGGTTGGGCGGTTTTGGAAGTACTAGAGGCATGGCAGCTCTGTTATCGCTATGGCATTCGACAGGCGCCAATTCTAGCTGTAGTCTAAAAGGAATAGTGAGCGATTTGGTTGATTTGCGGAGATTTGACATCAAGTTGAAGATGGAAGACCAAACTGTGCATTTTCGCCATATTTTACTGTTTTACTTCCATAAAGGGAAGAACGCGCGTCAAGCTTGTGAAAAGTTGCGTAAAGTGTACAGTGATAATGCTCTACCAGAACGTCAGTGCCAGCGGTGGTTCGCAAAATTCCGTGCTGGTGATTTTGGCCTCAACGATGTTTCTCCTCGGTCCGGGAGGCCCACCAAGTTTGATGACGACCAAATCGAGTCAAACCCACGTTACTCGACACGAGAGATTGCAGACACATTGCACATCCATCATTCAAGCGTTCACGACCACCTGAAGAAGCAAGCTGGGATACGTAAGCAAGCTCGATGTGTGGGTTACTCATGAACTCAAAGAAGCTCAATTGACGGCGCGTATAAACATCTACGATATGCTCATTAAACGTCAGGAAAACGATTCTTTTTTGAACCGACTGACTACTGGTGACGAAAAGTGGATTATGTACAACAATGTGCTGCGCAAACGGTCTTGGTCCCGACGTGCTGCTTCGCCTCAAACGACATCCAAAGCAGACATTCATCAGCGGAAGGTTCTGGTCTCAGTGTGGTGGGATTTTAAAGGTGTCGTATTTTTCGAGCTCTTACCACGGAACCAACCATTCAATTTGAATGTGTACTGTCGGCAATTGGACAGTTTGAACGAATCCATCATCCAGAAACGTCCAGAGCTCGTTCATCGTGTAGGTGTCGTGTTCCATCACGACAACGCGAGACCACACACAAGTTTGATCACCCGCCAAAAATTATTGGAGCTTGGGTGGGATGTGTTGCCACACCCAGCATACTCCTCTGACCTTGCGCCGTCAGACTTCCACTTGTTTCGCTCTCTTCAACAGTCCTTGCGTGGTATAACGTTCAATTCAGATGAGGCTGTAAATCAGCACCTTGTATAGTTTTTCGCCACGAAAGACAGGTCCTTCTATGAAAGAGGCATTCTGCAGCTCACTGAAAGATGGGAAAAGGTTATCGAACAAAACGGGCATTATATCATTGATTGATCTTTGTTCTTTCTATCAACAAATGACCTTCGCAAAACATGGCTAAAATACGTCATGACTTTTCCGACAACCCAATATTACTGAACGGGCCCTTTCGCGACCGCCAATCCACCCCTGGTTTAAAGCCTCTGTTGATAGCAACTTGTCCGATGTAATCTAGTTCTTTTTTGAGATTTTCCTTTGTAGAACAGACATTTCAGGCTCGGTAGACGTATGCATAAAATGTACTGGTTTTATGTTGAATAGAATGATTTGATTTTGCGTGGGGTGGCAAACTAACAGCAAATGGTTTCCAAACAGCCCACGAAGTCTGCTGTTTTTGAGATGCTTCTACCCTTGGCGCGGTAGCTAATGACCATTCCTTTTTGAACGTCCGTCAAGTCACTACCTTTGTCCATTATGCTCACGTTGCGCACTATGGCTCATCTGTCCTGGCCGGCCGCTTATGTCTTCGTATGGTCAATCTTGTCACGTGCACTCTATGACACGCCTGGGCGTGTGTACACTGTGATTACCGGGATGGACATATCATTCTGATACGACTGTGTACGTTCTGAAATGCTATCGAGACATTGCATACAGTATCTTGACACAACTTTGAAAAGCCAAACTCCAAACACCTGCGTAGATAAAGGTATCGTAAAAGGCGTTTTTAATCATCCAGCAACGCATTCATGGGAAAATGCAATATTGTATAATTCCACTACATGTAGTTGTTTCTTCCAATTATCATAACTAATGCTAGTTTCGTTGAGTTCACTTCTCAGGCTGGTGAACTTTCCTATGTCTGGGTAAGTAATTAACTTCACAACAGGGACTGCATACAATATTTCAACATTCAATACACACGGGAAGAACTAAATGTACAAGCTGCATTTTGCGTCATCATCTTTTCAATAATCTTCAGATTCCTATAGTTTGTTCCTATATCCGTCCAACGGCACACACGCTCAGCTGCATTGATTTGGCTTGTAGATGCAGAGATACCTTGAGTGGAAGTTTATGCAAATACCGACGAACACGCGCCTCGGCTATCTGTATTCGTTGAAGTCTGTTCCACGACACGTGTTGATGATTCACTAGACACAGGACGCCGGCGGAAATTTTAATTAGGTAATTGCTACGCTGCGTAAACAACGGGGAAAGTAGCAGATGGCGTTGGTTTCTGTGAAGTATTTTCGAGGAATCAAGGAATTAATGTGTTGAGTGCTGCTGGCGCAAGAGAAAACTCTTTTATTCCTACTGTGCCTTTAGTTCGTTGTGTACTGAACGTGTATCTTGACCGAGATTATATATGAAGCATGCGAAATCACTCACTGCCATCTCCGATGTGCGCCTAAATTTGACTTAAGGGGGAGGGGGGATTCGTTTGATGATAAAGATGAATCTAAATAAGGTTTAACAAAGTGCTCGACGGGATCACGCAATTTTATTTGACGCGTCGCATTGTCAACAGTATTTCACCGAATACAAATTAAATACTGATCTTTACCATGCTTTTAATAATTTTCATGGAGAGTGGACGAACGTTTTGACGTAGAACTACGTCTAACTCGGCGGATAGTATGGGGCGACTTACGGCCGGCCGCCTGTGCCAAAAATAGGTCCCAATTGAAATCATCATAGCGTTAAAAATACGTGTCGCACACTAATCGTGTTAGCATATTCGTAAACAGCATGGAGTCCAATTCGCGTACTGCGCAACACATCGTGCGCGGGGGAGTCGATGATATATCTCTGGATGTGCCGCCGCTTTTGGTACAGTCTATCTCGGCAACCGTGAGCGCAACACGACTGTGCGTGGTATCGTTTTAAAGCTCTCGACGAGATCTATTCAAATATAGGAAGAACATTTCGCAGTGTTTGAACTCAACATTTGAAAAAAAAAATCTTGTTAACCGGTGAACACTTTCGACAATATTGCGGTTGATCTGTACAACCGTGATTGCAAAACGACCGTGCGTGGTATCGTTTCAAAGCTCTCGACGAGATCTATTCAAATATATAAAGAACATATCGCAGTGGTTTAAACTAAAATTTTTAAAAATTGTTTTCGTGTGAACGGGTTAACATTTTCGACAATGCCGCGGTATTCGTAGAATGAACGCAAGTAAAAGTGGAGAAAATCAAAACGAGGGGCAAGAGCAAGTGATGAGGAATGTAAGTAGCCCAATAAGACATAGCACCACGTCAAGTAATTCGTGTATCGATCTGCTTTCTGTTCGCAATGTATCCAGCATTATTTGTAAAAATTAAGCTATTTTTCATGTCATAGACTTGTGTTGACTATAACAAACTAAATAAACGCTTTGAAACCATACTCGACTAGCTCATTTCAATTCTCCGATCTGCAAGTCGTAGTCCTACACTCCAAACTGACAGCTCAATCAGAACTGAGCCTACCTGTATTTTTTAGCACGTCTTTTTAAAAAAGAGATCGTGCTTATGCTGTCGGTTTGTCCGTCCGTCCGTCTGCAGACACCATATCTCTGTAACTAATGTCCGATTTGAATTTTTTTTTTTTGCATTGGGAAGCTTGAAATATGCGAAGGATGATCCTTCATTTCGTTTTTTTACGATGTACAGTTTCGCCGCTACATAGCGTAAATGCAGATGATATTGAATTCAAAATACATTTTATTTCATATATTTGCTTCTAAATATCCGACTGAAAAAATTCTTTTATCTTTCGATTCCATTTATGTCGAAGAGTATTTTAGGTGCAGTTACTTTTTCAAGTTACAAAAAAGATTTTCCGCTAGGGGGCGTAAAGTAAATTACGTTTTCCCCGATATCTCATCTTCTAAAACTCCGATTTGAAATTTTTCTTCTTCAGCAGGAACAGCTCCCAATGGAAAATCTTTTGCATATAATTTCTAATTTCTGGTAAAAAATACTTTAGCCACCAGGGGGCGTAAGTGTTAATTTTCCCTTCTAATATATTTGTCATAAAATCTGAGCTTCTAAAATCTCGATTGAAAAAATTCGTTCGTGGGCCGATGCCAGTCACATCGATAAAACTTTTCAGAATATTTTTTTCTAAAATATTGCATGGTTTCTCCCCCAGGGGCAAAGGCTTATATCTTATTTTTGTTAATATCTCTGCTTCTAATGGTCCTATTTGACAAATTCTTTCTTTATTGGATAGAGTTTCCGGTGTGACATGTTTGTCATATAATTTCAAAATTTTCAAGTAATTCATAGACTTTGCGCTAGGTGGGCGCACAGTTAAATTGCGTTCCCCCCGATATCTCTGTTTCCAAAACTCCAATTTGAAACATTCTGCACCGGATACAGCTCCTGATGGGAAATCCTTTTCATATAATTTCTAATTTTTGGTAAAAAATTGTTTGGCCACCAGGGGGCGTAGATCCTAACTTCCGCTTCTGATGAATTTGCAGAAAAATCTGAGCTTCTAAAATCTCGATTGAAAAAAATTCATTTGTGGACCGGTACTACTCACGTCGACAAACATTTTAGGAATATTTTCTTTTCAAAATAATGCACGGTTTCTACGCCAGGGGGCGTAGATGTATATCTTATTTTTGTCAATATCTCTCCTTCTAGGAGTCCGATTTGAAAAAAATTATTTCTTTGTCGGACAGTGTTTCCGATGCAAAATGTTTTTCATAAAAATTCAAAATTTTCAAGTAAATCACAGACTTTTCCGCCAGAGGGTGTAAAGGTAAATTGCGTTTTCCCTGATATTTCTGCTTCCAAAACTCCGATTTGAAAAATTCTTCCTCGTACACAGCTCCTGATGGAAAATATTTTTCATATAACTTCTAATATTTGATAAAAAATGGTTTAGCCACCAGGAGGCATAAGCGTTAATTTTTGCTTCTGATGTACTTGCAGTAAAATCTGAGCTCATGAAACTCGACTAATTTTTTTTCTTGTACCGATAATGCTCACATCGAAAAACCTTTTAAGAATACTTTCTAAAATAATGCATGGTTTTCCCGGCAGGGAGCATAGATACATATCTTATATTTGTCCATATCTCTGCTTTGAAGAGTCTGATTTGAAAAATTCTTTGTTGGAGAGTGTTTCCGCTGTGAAATGTTTCTCATATAAGTTCAAATTTTTCTTAACGCACAAGTCTGCAATCAGAAGGTTCACGATTTCGTTTACAGCAATATCTGCGGGATTAAAAACCCGATTGAAAAACTTCTTTCTTCCGTTAGATACTATTACTTTAAATACCGGTTCCATTGACTTTGAATAGCTTTGATAAATTTAATTTGCGTCAGAACCGATTCAAAAGACGTGCTCATTACACCCGGAAATTCGGTGTCATCTCTCTTGTTTTGTTATTTCTTGGCTGAACGACTCCCACCAGCATCTAAAAGTGTCCCTAATTTTAGGGTAACTGATTCCAAGGAAGGTACAGAGCCCACTCTTGTCTCATCTGGGATTATAACTGGGGCCCAAGTACAACGATTAGCCAGAAACCCATGCCCCTGACTGGGGCTCAACTACAATGCTTAGCTAAAAGCCCATGCCTCTGACTACCAGTAGCAGACCCAGAGGGCACGACTGGGGCGATTTTCCTTCCTGAAACAGACTTATCTCTTTTATGTAACACAAATTATAAATAATCAATGTACACTAAGCAGAGAAAACAATAAGGGCTGATGGACAGGTGATATGGGCATACCCAGGGCAGAGTGGAAAAGACACAAACCAAACACAGGCGATAAATAGGTGGATTACAGGGCTTCCCAACAGTGTATCGCAATCGACGAACATGGGTAAACGTGGTGATCTGAGCGAATTTGATCGGGAACGCATTGTCGTCGAAAGACACATGGATCATTCTATCGCCGAAATGGTAAGAACCCTCGAGTTCTAAGGGGCATAGTAGACGAACCGTATCGAGGGTGTACAGGGAGTATACCATCAACGGACTACCAACTTCCAGAGAGCAAGCAGCGGCCGACCACACGCCATTGATGACCGGGGTCGACGTAGACTATTCAGGCTCGTACAAACATAACACTTGGCAACGGCAGCGCAAATCACATCCCGGTTGAGTATTAGAGGCCCAAGGAGCGTCAGCAGGCAGATGGTACTGCGTCCGCTGCATAACTTGGGCTACGGACGCCGACACCCTACTCGTGTGTCACGTTGACTGCTCGCCATTAGATATTACGCTTTGTCTGGTGTCTGGAACGACAAAACTGGACCCATGCAGAGCGGCTCTGCGTCTTGGGGCCAGATGTATCCCGTTTTCAGTTGCACAGAGCTGACTTGCGAGAGGCTGCGAGCGTGGCTTGACAGCATGAGACCATGGCAACGTCGTGCCAGGTGGACTCTGCTCAAGGCGGTGGTGTCTCTGTGGTGGTTTGGGGAGCGTTCTCATGGCACACATTAGATCTCTTAGTGTGTCAGGAGAGTTCCTTAACCGCTGCGTGCTACCAGCATGTGCTGGCTGATCACCTACACGCTTTCATGGCTTTCAGGCATCTTGCGGCCTATGGACCCTTTGTGAGTCTGGAGAGGTTTTTAACCGCTGCGTGCTACCTGCATGTGCTGGCTGATCATCTACACGCGTCCATGGCCTTCGGGCATCCTGCGACAGCGCAATCGTTTGGAGCTGTTTTTCGTGATTCGGCTTGAGCTCATTAGTCGTTTTGGATAATACTATGGATTCTCAGCTCTAACTGGACGTCCTGGACAATTATACACTACCAACGTTGATTCAGTGCTTTGGGGAAGGCCCATACCTCTATCAGAAGGATAACGCACCATGTCATGCTCTAAGAACAAAACCATGAATGCTGAGCGCTACATAGACATCCTAGACAATAATGCACTACCAATGCTGTGGCAGTATTTTGGGAAAGGCCCATACCTCTATCAGCAGGACAATGCATCATGTCATACTACAGTCTGTATAAGGACAAAGCCATGAATGCTGAGTTTTACCTAGACATCCTGGACAATTAAGCACTACCAACGTTGTGGCAGTACTACGGGAAAGTCCATACATCTATCAGCAAGACAACGCACCATGCCATAGTATAAGAACAAAACCATGAATGCTGAGCTCTACCTGGACGTCCTGGACAATTATGCACTACCAACGTTGTTGCAGTACATTGGGGAAGGTTGTCCCACTGAGAGATGAGTACTGCCAATGCTGTGGCAGTACTTTGGGGAAGGCCAATACATCTATCAGAAGGACAACGCACCATGAATGCTGAGCTCTACCCAGACGTCGCGGACAGTTATGCACTGCCACCGTTGTCGCAGTACCTTGGGGAAGGTCCATTACTCTATCAGTAGAACAACGCACTTACTGCACGCATTGTTACAGATTGATTTGAGGACATGGGCGTCGTAAAGTTGAACTGGTCAGTCCAGATCCTCCCTCACATGGGCCGTAGAGATAATCTATGGGATGAACTGTATCGTCGGTTGTTTCGAAGAACAAATCGTCCGACAAAGTTGAACTGGCCAATGCTTTGAAGGCTAAATGGTGGAGCATATCGGTGGGCAATTGCAAAAAATTGGTAGAGAGTATTCCGTGAAGACTGGAGGCCGTCGTAAGGGTCGAAAGTTACGGCACACGACACGTACTAAATATTCTGTTAATAAAGATTATTTGTTGACATGCAGGTGTCAAGATATTAACCGCAGTGCGATGTATGGCCTTATGGAATTATATATATTTTTCTATTCTTACAAGGATCACGATCCCCAAAATAAAGTGAAACCACTTGCTCCCACTCGATCCTCACCTACGGAGGCCGCAAAGGTGCTGATATCTATAGAAAACCTTTGAATATTACTACACTACAAGAGATGAATAAAGTGAATGGTCATTAGCAACAGAACGTGCCTTAGATCACGACACTGCCTCCAGAACCTTGAGCTGTGTTTACAAGGCAAGCTGTGTCCATTGCTTCATGGGACTCCCGCCAAATTTTCTGCCTACCATCGGTACAGAACAAGGTATACTGCGACTCGTCGGGCCACATCACTTTTTTCCAGTCTTCCAGTGTCTAGTCACGGTGTTCCTGACACCACTGTAGACGAACGTTCCGGTTCTTCGCAGAAATCAATGGTTTCCGTATAAACATGCATCTGCCAATATCGATCCTCTTGAATTCCCTGCTCATGGTTTGCTGATATATAAGTAGGGAACATCCTTCAATCAATGCTTCGGTTACTTGCTGCACACAGGAAATCCTGTTTCTCCGTACAAGCCTTCTCGGATGACGGCAATCACCTTCCTGACAGATTCTCGTCACCTCACAATTAAGCTTTTTCGACAAGCAATGTGGGTTATTTTTTAACCGGTTAAAGACCCGGGATATCTCACCTTTTGAAAACCCACTCAGCTCTGCTGTTTTTCAAAAGTCGTCGCTCCAGCCAGACGAGCACCCACAGCAAGCCCTTTAATGGACTCTGAAAGACCCTTTGCCTTCCCTATTGTGATCAACATTACTGACGATTGCTGACGAGCAGCAGTCTTAGAGAGTTGCCTAGATCAGGGTGACGCACATGACCACGTATTTTGCATACACGCTGCGTAAGTGACGTTTGCGTGCATCTGCATAAACGTTTACAATTCAGTGGGCGATGTGTGTGTACCTCTGTTGAACTCATACGTCATTCTACTCATGACCTCACTTCAAGTTGCCGCAAGGCATTCATTGGAGAGAGGAATGAAGCGTTACGTTAGAAACTGTTTAAAAGAGAACGAACCACAGAATTTACAGAGTGGCGCAGTGGTCTAAGCGATGGCTTCTGACGATTCGTTCATGATGGGTTCGGGTTCGAATCCCGGTGAGGCATGGATGTTGTGTTTGTCTTACGGTACTGGCTCTCTACCTTTCCTGGAACCAGTGACCCTAAATTAGGGACGGGCGACTGCTTATAGCACATTGAATTGCTCACGGTGGTCGTTAAACCTCCAACAATATATATATATATATATATATATATATATATATTCTATAAAGAAGATACCTAAGCAAAAAAATACATATATAATTTTGACTCACACCTAATACAACATAGAAAAGGTTATGTATCTACCTGTGTGAGTAAAAGGAGAAAAGATAAAAAAATAAAATAAAACAACTGAATGTAGAAGGTGTCGAGAATACTGAGCCTTGGCTTTATCAAGGACCAGCAAAAACTCTGCATTTTCTCACTTCCACAAAGACCTAGTTGGAAATGGGTTTCTGCAAGGCCATAGATGCAAGGAACATTCCCACCTAAAATAGTTTAAAAAATATATTTATAAGTCATGTCCTCCGTAGAGTAGCATGACCTAGCACTAGTTAACAATTTCGCTTGCATCCATTAACCTTCATGGCCCGACCCATGCTCTTCATCTGTTACTATTAAACAGAGAGAAGAAGATTAAAGAGAACTCAAGCTGTGAGAGTGACATAATAAATAGAAATGATTTTCAGCTATAACGAAATTCCAAGTTCGTTTGAGAGAGAATTTAAACCTGAAAAACAATGCAAAAGAAATCCAAATTTTACATTGCAATTAAAAAAGGAAATGTTAATTTATAACGAACAGATTTTTGAAGGAAAACTTGAGTCTAAAACCCCCTACTCTACAACTTATGACAGCACGAAAACGAGAATAAGTTAAAGATAATAATTAACTAAAGAAAACTTTGTGAAAGTTATATACCTTAAACAGTTAGTTGCAATATGTACAAAGTATTTCAGCAGTGCTTTAAGTGCATAATTAATTAGTTATTAAGAACTTAACTACTTTGAAAAAACAGCGCATAGACAGCGCATAGAAAAGGAACAAGCTTAGCCTTCCTCTGTTCCTAGGTACCCCAAAAGACGCTCAAAGTTACAAAGAAAAGTAAGAGTTAAAACCCGCATAAATGTTAACAGACTTTGTGGAAGTGAGAAAATGCAGAGTTTTTGCTGGTCCTTGATAAAGCCAAGGCTCAGTATTCTCGACACCTTCTACATTCAGTTGTTTTATTTTATTTTTTATCTTTTCTCCTTTTACTCACACAGGTAGATACATAACCTTTTCTATGTTGTATTAGGTGTGAGTCAAAATTATATATGTATTTTTTTGCTTAGGTATCTTCTTTATAGAATGTGAATTCTGAATTTTCAAAACTGCTGCGTTGCGCGTTTTGATTTTCAGGTTATTTTGCACCCTTCGTTTTAAATTCTAAAATTTTTCCTTAGTCTTCAGTTTTGCTCTTAAGTATATATATATATATATATATATATATACGTGTGTATAGAGATAACAGGAACCAAGAAAAGAAAGTTAAATTTGAGTATAAGTCACAATTCCAATTGTAAACAAAAAACTGAAGAAGACACAACTAACAGATGTAGCAATCCCATTTACAGAAAACTCCACAGAACAGTATCTGAAAATATCTCGAAATATGAGAACCGAGAGGGGAAATACAAAGGATCTGGAAACAAAGCAAAACAAAGATCGTACTAGTTGTCATTTCGGTAACCGCATTGGTACCAAATAACTTTCTAAAAATTTTCGAGGAGTTAAAATTGCCGCAGAGATTGCTTCACTCAATCCAAAAGGCAGGCTTTCTGCAAGCTTGCCATATCACTAGAAAATTCCTGAATTTCCAAGCTTGAGATGAATATCTCCATGTTTTGGTCTCCGGCCCTGGTTAAAAAGTAATGATACAACTACTAGATGTAGCAGTTCCACTTACAGAAAACTCCAAAGAATAGTGTGACATACACTGAAGAGCAATTGAATTAGAGACTGCTGGCGTTATACAAATGTGACGCTGTGGGCGGTCCTGTAAACGGAAACGACATGACGTATGCAGCGATCCGGCATTATAAGGAGTGATGCGACGGGAATCACTAAGAGTCGGACGCAGTATGGGTAAGACGAAGGATCTAAGCGCATTTGATCGTGGGCAAATTGTCGGGGCCCGACTAATGGGTCACTCCATCTCGGAAGTCGTGCAGGCACTGTGATTTTTACGAGCCACTGTGTCACAAGTGCACCGTGAGTACATCGAATCCGGTAAAACCATCCCTGCAAGTGCTAACTGCCGTGGACAACAGCGTGTGGATGAGCGGGGTCATCGTCGGCTATCTCGCATTGTAACAGCGGATATACGGACCACAGTGCAAGAAATCACTCGGCAATTTAACGCTGGTGCACAAAAACGTGTAAGCAGCCACACCATCTACACGCTATGGGGTACAGAAGCCATCGTCCCACGAGGGTACCATGGCTGACCGCACATCACAGGATGCAAAGATTAGCATGGGCGCGGGAACATCGCCACTGGACCCTAGACATGTGGGAAAATGTTGCCTGGACGAGTCGAGATTCACGTTGGTACATGCGGATGGCAGGATACGAGTACGGCGCAAACCACATGAAGCAATGTATCCTTCTTGCTAATAGGGTACTCTTCAAGCTGGTGGGGGTGGCATTCTCGTCTGGAAACTGAAATGGGACCCCTGGTACGTATGACATCGTCCCTCACAGGTCAACGTCACCGGGATATCCTGGACGACCATTTGCTCCCGTTTGTACGTCTTCAACATCCCACTAGGGACCTCATCCTGCAACAAGACAATGCACCGTGCCATCGCTCCCGAATTGTATCCGAATGGTTAGATGAACACTCCACCGACGTGACCTCGCTTCCTTGGCCAGCTAGGTCCCCTGACCTCAATCCCATCGAGCACATCTGGGATGCCATCGAGAGAGATGTTCGAGGCTCTGACCCCTTCCATCAAATCTTCGTGAACTGTGGGAGCTTGTTCAGGGGTCGTGGATCCGTATGGCTTCCCAATGCTTCCGGTGTCTTGTCCAGTCCATGCCGAGTCGAATCGCCGCCGTCATCAGGACGAAAGGTGGTACTACACGTTACTAGACAGGTATCTCTAATTCAATTACTCTTCAGTGTACTACTGAGGTAAAGTACTTGTCAAGACGACAAATCTGCAGCGATTCATTCCGTCCGTGTAGCTTAGTTGGGAGAGCAACCTACTCCGGAGTGAGGGGGCGCGAATTCGATCTTCGTCACGGAAAAATCTGTGTTTTCACATTGGCGCCCGAACGTAACCATTTCCATCGCCCTTTGGATTTATCAGTTGCAATTAAACAGCTTGCTCTGTTGAATGCCACTAGATGGCGACACATCAGTTGCTGAACCCATCAGTATGGATTTGTGTAGTCAGATGCTGACTGATAAACCACACAGAGCGCCGTGAATTGTTGGCACCGCAGCGTAAAGCGAACGCACTCGGCTAGTTATCGAGAAATCTGGGGTTCGATTCGAGAGGTGTCGGATGAACAACTTTTCAGTTGCTATGCGTTGTTTGTAAAATAACGTGGATAGAACGATGACATTATCTACTTAGCAATAATAATAATGGAAAAAGTTCAGTAATGAATATATCATCTCTAGAAACAATTTTGAAAAAGGAGCCCAAGCCCAGCAGGCCTCTTGCGGTGGGTCGTGACTTTACTTTGGCCGTAATACACGAACACTACCCGTACCTCATCCGGGACTTGAATGCGAGTCCACTCAAGCGACAGCAGGAAGGGTTCAAAAGATGTTCTCATTACACGCGAGAACTTGGTGCCATCTTGTTTTATTTTGTTTTGTTTTTCTTCTAGAGGACACACTAAAAGAGATTAAATTTCGCAGAGATCTTGTGGCCTAGATGAAAAATATTTCCACGACCAGTGAAAAGACATTTCTGTCATAATTATGCACCGAAGAGCCAAAACCTTATGATGTTGGTCTCCACGTGCCGCCAAAACAGCTCTTACCTGGACAGGTGAAGACGCTACAAGATTTCTGAAGGTGTTTGGTGGTATCAGGTACCAGCAGGTAACCAGCGGATCCTTTAAATCTTGTAAGTCACGTGGTTGACCCACCGCAGATCGTATTCGCTGTTCCAATACAAACCGCAAATGCTTGATTGGATTTATGTCTGAGAAATTTAGAGGCCAGGGAAATACCTATATGCCTCCAGCATGTTCTGCGAACCATTCTCAAACAATCCTGGAAGTGTGTACTGGTGCATTATCCCTCTGAAAGAAGGCAGTACTAGAGGAGAATACCGTTGCCATGAAAGGATGTACCTGGTTTGCATTTATGTTTAACCCTTTAACGACCATAACGCCGAAAGCGCCGGTACGTACAAACGACGATATCCACCTGAAACGCCTGTCTAGAGAGAGTCAGATTTCCTACACTTACCTGTTCTTTAAATTTGCACAATCTATGAAGGATCAGCAGGAGTCACCGTCAGTCACCATTGTTGTTACTAAACAAAGAAGCGAAACAGCAGACAGTTTTGGACGTTATGGTATTTAGAGTGGTACCATATATTAGAATCATGGTCGTTAAAGGATTCAGTAGGTGGTAGACATCATAGTGTCCTGCACATGAATGACTGGACCCAGAGTTTCTAAGAAAAAACATTGCCCAAAGCATTACATTTCCTCGACAGGCTTGTTTTCGTCCCACCGTGCAGCCTGGTGCCAACACTTCCCCAGGTCAATAACGCACATGTTGCCACCCGTTCACATGGTACAACAGAAAACGAGATTCATCGGACCAGATGACCTTCTTCAAACTATTCAAGGTCTTGTTTTGATGCTCGCGTGCTCATTGTAGGTACTTTCAACGGAGAACCAAGGTTAGTATGGGCACCCGCAGTGACCTGCTTCTACACAGCTTCATTTTCCGCGGAGTTCGATGCACTGTGTGTCGTGACATATTAATCTCGTTAAAAGCATTCAAATCACCAGCGAGTTGCGCCACGGTATCCTTTCTGTTGACCCGTAACATACGGGGAAGCCTTCGCTCACCACTAGTGTCGAAGAGCCGTGATTGGCCCACACTTTGCCTGCGGTCCGTGGTTTTTTCCCTCCTCAGACCACTTTTTGAAGGTTCTAACCACGGCTGACTGGGAGCACCCAACAAGTCTTGCCGTCTCGGAAATACTGTGATACAGTCTGGCCATTAAGATTTGGCCTTTGTCAAGCTCACTTAAGACCGCTGCCTTTCCCATCTGAAGAACAACACTGATTAAAAGAGCGTAGTGTTATTATACTCTTATATCAGGTGATATTATATATACCGTTTCATGACCTTCACACGCACCGTCGTTCACCTGAAGTTGCTTCGATTTGCATAAAGACGTGCTGGTCATGTTTTGGCTCTTAAGTGTACATGCACACTATATTGACAAAAGTTACCGAACACCTAGAAGAAAAGTTACCGGACACCAACATCGCATTTATTAACATACATTACTACGGTGTCGGTCCACCTTTGGCCTTAATGCATGCACTGACCCTTCGAGACATGCTTTCGACAAGGTTTTGGGACACAGCGACAGGTATGCGCTTCCATTCAGTACACAATGCTGTCGCTAACTGTTGCTTAGTAGTAGGTCTTGGTTCCAAACTTCTCGTGCGGCGTTCTAATTCAATCCCTGGGTGCTCTATGGGATTAAGATCAGGGTTCTGTGCTGGCCAGTCCAAGATACGGAATTATCGTCAAACCACGCAGTAACCAGTCCTCGCTATCCTGCTGGTACCAACAAGGCTCGGTTCCATAGTATTACCACAGAGTTAGTAGGGAATAATTGTCCAGAATAGCGAGGTAGATGTGCTGGTTAACAGGTTGTCCACGACAACCAAGGGGTCAGGACCATACCATGAAAAACGCCGCCACACGAGTACACTGCCAGCTCCAAACTTGACCGTAGGAACAGTACACTGTGTAGATAGCGTTCCCCCTGGCTGCCCGCATACCCACACATGACTATCAGACTGATGGATCGTGTATCTGCATTCATCGGTCCATAGAACGCGTTTCCATTAATCTACGGTCCACAATAAATATTTTTTACACCATGCTAAACATCCAGTAGCATTCCGAGTGGAGATGAAAGGCTTATGAGCAGCCACACAACCACGGTTATCCATGGAATGAAATTTTCTGCGAATGGTACGTTTACATACCGAGGTTCCAGCATTTTTACTCACCTGTACACTGAGGTATTGTGCAGTACTTCGTCGATTAACTGTAACGACTCTCCTGAGGCTTCGACGTTCTCTATCACTGATTTTCTTTGGTCTGCCGGTACGTTTTGCTGCTTCAGGCACGCCATGTGTCTTCCACTTATTCAGTACATCCAAAACAGTTGACTTGGGTATGTTTAAACGCCTCTCCCTTTCTCTTATGAACAACCCGCTAATATAACACCTAACAATCTTTCGTTTCTCAGTCAGTTCTATCTCGCCGTGACATTTTCACCCAACCTCACAGTGCGATATGATTGCGGTCAGCTGCAGGCTTGTTTTTATATCGTTTGCAGCTGTATCCCGCATCTTAAAAACGCAGCGGATCCGTTCTTTTGCTTTTGAAGGGGTGTCCGGTGACTTTTGTCAATATAGTGTATATATTCCGTGTACTATCTATAAGAGAGATACACATCAGGGTTACTATAATTCAGGTATAGAAGGGGGAAGGCAACATTAAACTTTAAAGTCCAAGTGTAACTTTTTCTAAATTATCAATTTTTCACATTGAATTTTTACAATTTAAGTACGTTTGATATTTCCTATTATATAGATAGTCGAGTTACATTATTGTGACCACCACCTGCTTTTGACGACAACAGCGCGTAGCCAATGAATGAAGGCACCTGTCGTCCGCTGGCTTGGAGGGTATACACTGAGTGGTCACTTTATTATGACCACCCCCTCAGTACCTCGTTGGGCCACCTTTTGCCTTTAATACTGCGTCGATTCTTCGTGGCATGGACTCCACAAGATGTTGATAGGTGGTTTGTGGAATCTGAGACCATGCTTGACGAATAGCACTTTCCAGGAGTGTGAGATTGCAGTGTTGTGGAACCAGCTGTCTGATGGCTAGTTCAACTTCATCCCACAAATTTTCAATGGGGTTGAGATCTGAAGATTGCGGGGCCACCTAAGCAAAGTAAACTCACCGGCATGTTCCTGAAACCAATCCTGTACAATACGAGCACTATGGCAGGACGCATTATCTTGTTGAAAGTAACCATCACCATTGGGATAAACCATCCACATGACAGGATGCACTTGGTCCGCAACGATGTTTAGATATGATGTGCTAGTCAGACGTTGATCAACACGAATTAAAGGGCCCAAAGCATGTCAGGAAAACATTCCCCAAACCATAACGTTGCCTCCACCAGCTTGAAGGGTTGTAGCAATGCATTTGGGGTCCATGCTTTCGTGCTGTTTCCGCCAAATTCTCATTCGGCCATCTGCACGGCGCAACTGAAAACGTGATTCATCGGCCCACATAATTTGTTTCCAATTATCGACTGTACAATCCTTATGCTCCTGTGCAAACTGGGGACGTTTTCTCTTGTTAACTGCAGACAGCAAAGTTGTTCGAACAGGCCTTCGGCTGCCATATTCCATCCCATGCAGTGTACGGCGAACAGTGCGTGCAGAGATTATTTGAAGGTATCCTTGATTAAGATGGTCTGTAATTTGCTGCACTGTTGCCCTTCTGTTGTCTGTTACCAGTCTGGACACTCTCCGTTCCGCCCGAGCAGTCACACGTTGCACGTAGAGACCCAGTTTTTTGGCTGACAGTCCAGTCTTTAAACACTTTAACAACAGCTGCTCTGGGACATTTCACGAATGCGGTGGTTTCGGTGATACTCGCTCCATGGCTCCGAGCTCCTACAATCATCCCACGTTGAAAGTCCGTCAAATAGCATTTTTTACCAACTCGTCACCCAAAAATCACTTCTACTACTGTCGCAAGCACGAAGCGTTCCCTTTTTATACTGGACTCGCTCTCTGGTGGCAACAGCGTGCAGCCATAGCTCATTAGCTTGAAACTGTCAAGTGGTCATAATAAAGTGGCCCCTCAGTGTATAAGGTGTGCTGTAGGCATTCAGAAAACATATCACTTGTTGCTGTCATGAATAACAGGAGCGATTTATCAGATTTGCAAAAAGGGATGATAATCGGTTTTCGTGTCAAGGGCGGCAGTATTTCTGAAACAGCGCAGTTTGTGGACTGTTCAGGTGCTGCTGTGCTTAAAGTGTATCGTGATTGGAGAAATGGCACCATTTCGAATAAGTGACGTGAAAACTGCAGAGCACCACGTGCCATTGATATAAGAGGTAAACGTCGGCTTCGAAGATGCGTGATGGCTGATCGACTCTCTACAGTGGAGCAACTCACTGGCCGAATGAAATAAGGTGCTACCGGAAGTGTGTCTAAAACGACAGTTCTGCGAACCCTGCTGCGTATGGGGCTCCGATGCGGACGGATGGTCACTGCACGTATGCTAACGAAAGTGAATCAGCAGAAAAAGCTTACATTTGCACGGCAGTATCGGGATTGGACCTCCGCTGATTATTAAAGGATTGCCTTCTCCGATGAGTCACGTTTTCTGCTTCATCGAACGGATGGACGCTGGCGTATAAGGCGAGAAACATCGGAGAACAAACACTCTTCAACTGTTGCTGGAAGAACACAAGCTGGTGGGTCTGGAGAATGTTTTCGTGGCATTCACTGGGTCCACTCATTTTGTGGAAGGCACTACGGATCGAATTCGTTATGAATCCATCCTTGCAGACCACGTACACCCATACATGCTGTTTGTCTTTCCTGGGACGGATGTGATCTTCCAGCACGACAATGCTACGTGATACACAGTTAGAAATGTCCGAGAGTGGTTGAAAGAGCACGATGAAGACTTCAAAGTACTTCCCTGGCCTCCTAATTCCCCAGACCTAAACCTAATTGAACATCTGTGGGACCACCTCGATCGTGTTGTTCACTCTATGGATCCTCCACCAAGCACTCTCCAGCAGCTGTCAGATGCACAACAGGCATCATGGCTCCACATACCTGTGAACACCTTCCAGCACCTTAATGAGTCACTCCCAGCACGTCTAGCTGCTGTCCGCGCTGCACACGGCCTGGATATTAGCTAGTGGTCACAATAATGTGACTCCACTGTGTATAAATGGTACTCTTTCAACAAAACGTTTAAATACAATGTGCTATATAATGAAACAATAACTATAAAACTTTATATTTTAAACAATGAATATTTCTAATGTAAATTTCAAATAAAATTAGCACAGTAAAATTCCTATTTAAGCTTATGTTTTTGTATTTTCATTAAATAGGTTAATCAAAACCAACATAGATAAAAGCGAAAGAATATCATTAATTTGCATTATAAATTGATAGAAATTAGCAGGTTCTTAAAATGTAAATTCTCCATTGTAAATTTAAGGTGTGAGGTTAACAAATAATGAACAGTACAGCTATAATAAGAAAAATTCTTGTCGATGTAAATTTAAGAGGTGGGGGCACAAAACTAAAGATAAGTACTTTAAAATTACAAGTAAAAATACAAAAATAAGTTGAATTTTCTAAAAACAAACACCTTTTGATCAAAATTACAATAAGAAGTATCAGCCAATGAATTTTTTACGAGTAGAGGCAAGTTTTAAACTGCATTTACCTTTTGTCACAGAAAATGCAATTCGCAGAAATAGTAGAATTTTTTTTGGTCGGCTTCGTCTTGTGTTTTGATCATTGCAGACAATACGCGAGTTTCTCTTGGTAAAAAGTTCATTTCGAAAGCTACTACGTGAGAGGAAAAAATATATATCTTTTTTGATTCATGTAAAAAATCAAAGAAGTCAATACAAAACGTCTAGACAGGCATTTCAAGAAATACGTGCGAAATACAGATAGGAAATTACTATTGTTTTTTAAAACTTATTTAATGCCTTGCTTTACGAGCAATATAAATTCAGTTCTATGACACCATGAATTTCAAACGCTTTCAATTAATACCTTGTTTTCATTTGCTCAGCTTCATTTAAAATCTTAATTCGCATGGAATGCCAGTTATAAAGATGGCTTGCTGTGAATGGATTAGTGTTAATTGAGAAAATAAGAGATTTCCATTTCAACGTCACAACAGTGGAGCCGCTTTTAACGAAAACAGATGAATTCAGTATTAGATTATGCCACTTGGCAGTGCGAAGTGATAAAGTAAAAAAAAAAAAAAATTAGAAGAGGGCAAAATAATCCTACGAGCGTTATGCCGGCAGTTGTGTCTACACAATTTAGAAAATGGGATGTTGTTACGTCGTTTTGCTAATCCTCATTAGCAAAATGAAGCGCACGTGCTTTGAGTGGTGAGGGACGCACAGACTGCGAAAGAGGACATTAATGGGCTTTAGGAGCTTAACAAAATAATTTAGGAAATTTTCGACACTGCTAATTAACGGGAGAGTTTTACATGGCAACTCGCGACTTTTGAACGTTTGGGGGCCTCGTAATCGATTAAAATGAATTTCGTCATGTGACTAACGCCACTTCTAGGATTTTCCAAAGGCGCTTAAGTTAACTCATCAAAAATGCCTCTAATTACAGGAAGAATAACTCGCGCGTCTGGGAGAAGAGGTTATGATCAGTTGAGCAGGATAAATGCTTTTTAAAATGGCGAATTTGGGAAGTTTTAGGATTTTGCGAATAGCGGCTTTGTGTACTTAACTGCTAAGGAGTGGACAATTATTCTTTGATATATATACACTGAGTAGCCACTTTATTATAACCAGCTGACAGTTTTCAGCAAATGAGCGATGGCTGCACGCTGTTGCCACCAGAAGGCGAGGCTAGTATAAAAAGGGAAAGCTTCGTGCTTTCGACAGTAGTAGAAGTGATTTTTGGGTGACGAGATGGGAAAAAATGCGATTTGATGGACTTTCAACGGGGGATGATTGTAGGGGCTCGGAGCCATGGAGCGAGTATCACCAAAACAGCCGCATTCGTGAAATGTTCCTGAGCAGCTGTTGTTAAAGTATTTTAAGACTGGACTGTCAGCAAAAGAACTGGGTCTCTACGTGCAACGTGTGGTCGTCATCGACTAGTGACTGCTCGGGCGGAACGGAGAGTGTCCAGACTGGTAACAGACAACAGAAGGGCAACAGTGCAGCAAATTACAGACCATCTTAATCAAGGATCCCCTGAAATGCTCTCTGCACGCATTGTTCGCCGTACACTGCACCGAATGGGATATGGCAGCCGAAGGCCCTGTTCGAACACCTTTGCTGTCTGCAGTTAACAAGAGAAAACGTCTCCAGTTCGCACAGGACCACAAGGATAGGACAGTCGATAATTAGAAACAAATTATGTGGTCCGATGAATCACGTTTTCAGTTGCACTGTGCCGATGGCCGACTGAGAATTTGGCGGAAACAGCACGAAAGCATGGACCCCAAATGCATTGTTACAACCCTTCAAGCTGGTGGAGGCAACTTTATGCTTACGATCTGTAAACCGTCTTGATCCGGGTGAAACGCTGACTATTCAGGGCAATATTCTACGGTGTTGAAAGATAAACAAAATTTCGCTAAATATCCAGACTTCCTAGAACAAGCAAACAAGCAAAATGTCTCCACTTCCATACTACACACACGCACGCACGCACATCCGTATTATGATTACATAAAACTGAAAAAGAACACGCTGAAAGTTGTCAAGAAATGTACCTGTAGAAAGTGTAGTAAAGTTACTGAAACTGTTGTGCAGGTTTCCTATTGTCGCTTTAAAAAAATAAATGAAAATACATGACCGCGTAGTTGAAATTCTTTATCAAATTCTTCGTATTAAATGTGGTCTAACCCAGGATATACCCCTCTCAAGCCGCGGGAGGCCTAGTGGTCAGCGTTCGTGACTGCCACGGAGAAGACCTAGGGTTCGATCCTACGCAGGTATTGAAAGCTCGAACCACTAAATATCCGCCGTGCGTCAGATGGGCACGTTAAGCCGTCGGTTCCCGGGTACTGCCCCCCCCCGGTAAAAAATAAAGGCGCCTTCCAACCTTGCTTCCGTGCCACTTTCCTATTGGGCACTCTAGCCCAAATCTCCTAGCTTCCTATTTCGAAAGGTTGTTTAAGACCTGGGGTCAGACACTCCCTTCCTAAAATCCTCTACATATGATCTGATCTGATCTGATCTGATCTGATATCCTCCTCTCCACTTTATTATAATTATAAAAGGTTGTTTTCGAAAATCAAAAACTGAGGTAGCAAGTTGATGTGGTGGTATCTCTTAACAAAGAACATGCAAAAAATTGTGTCTGAGTAAACCTTCGAATAAGAGAATTTATGAATGGAAGTCAACAAGATTTCTGGAAACCGGACACGACATAGATCATATCATTTTACGTTTAATCAACGGTAATTATGCTGAAGTAATTCCTAAGACACTCGAAGAAATCAGACTTTCCTTAGCCACCATAAGACAGAAACACCATCCAGTCCTCAGCCGGGACTATTTCGGATGACCAGTACAAGAGCTAGTTTACCGAATTCAGAAAGCAATAATTTTGCAAACCTCCCATATCACTAGGAAGCCCTTAAATGCGGAGCACTGAGATGAATCCTTTGCATTACACTCGCCCTCGTACCCTGGGAAAATCAAGAATAAATAATAATAAGTCAGTACTGTGGTATTAATAATGCTAATAATGATAATAAAAAAATCAACAATTAGCTTAGGATACAGAACTATCAGTGTTAGAAGTACCATACTATAAGTATCATCCCACTTAGGTTCTAGATAACACACAATACAAATTATATTGGGACCGGGAGATCAACAGACGAACTATCTCTGCCAATCATTCAGACAGAGTGCTATACGCAAAGAGGAACGTGTCATTAACGGCGTAGGGTATCGTTAACTGTGGAACTGAGAAAGAGTTGAAGAGTCTTAAGGAAACACAGTGGAGGAAGATGGGTAGGCCAGAAGAACAGTATTCACAGATGGAATAGGTGCACCCGAACTGGAAAGCAGCAGTCGAGGGAAAGAAGCTGGGTATGATGAGAGTAAGGAAGAACTTGTCGAAGTGCTGAAGTCTAAGGCCATAGAGAGTGGAGAATGTGACACAGGAGGATGGAACAACCCACCTGGTACAGAGGGTAAAGTACATGCAGTGGAATAAGACAATAAAGGTGCAGACTGAAAAGGCTTGGCAGATGACGTAGTGAGAGCAGAAGAGCCAAGAGGTGCAGGTGATAATGCAGCGTTTTTAGCTGGGCAAGAAGCACGGAGATGAGTAGATGATTTACATACGAAGCAACGAAGAGCAGTATAAACATTCACAGCACGAATATGTCTACCACAGGCTACTTGGAATGTAGTAGGACAGGAAATAATCGAAGCTTCGTCCGGAAAAACGACGAGAGCCTGTCGTCGTTGCACTGAGTCTACTATGCAATAAAAATCAGCAAGTATGTGGAACTGGCTGCAGTGGTTAAACAGATGCGTAGAAGCTGAACCCAGCTATATCCGTCCACTAATGATCTCTGCAACTGCTATAATTTCTCAGACTCTTATGATTCTGCTTGATACTTTGGGTCCACAGCCCCAAAGCACCAAAATCCAAAAGACAGTGATTACTGATACGTGTTACATCGTACAATGGTTTTTAAACCAAGAATAATTATATCTTTACTTGAATTCATGTCTGTACTGACAAGTGGACGATGCTGTGGATGATATTGCCTAGATGAGAAAAGCAAGTCAAATGCAATAATAACAATAATAATGACACAGACTGGTAGCACAGACTTGTTGAGATGTTCTGTTATTTACCATAGATCTCTGTTAGGTCTTTGCCTCGGTATTCTGTATCTCACGGTAGGATCAATTTCTTCGAACTCTTGGACGGCTGTCCTGAATTCGTTGGCAACCGCTGATGGCACCTGCTGACTTTGTTCGGTCCGGTCTTCTGGCTCTGTTTCATGTTTTTCATCAGACATTGCACTCCCTTCTGCAGCGTCCTGCACGCTACTCTGTTGTTGATCACCTAGTTCTTGCTTGATGGCTTCCAGAAAGGCAGATGTTATCATATTCTTCGCGACAATGGTCCGTTTCTGATCCGCTAGTCGCTGTTCGCTGACTTGAATGTCTGGGTATTGCTGCTGCCATTCAGTCTCTTCCTGTACATTGTCATCTCTGTCTCCATTTTAGTCACTTCGTAGTATGTTCGCATGGTGTACATGTTCATTTGTTCATTTCTGGACCCCATGTCATGCGTTGGCCTGCACTTAAGTCCGTCTTGGTCTTGTTCTTAGCAGCCCCAGAAGCATCTCCGGCCGATCGTTGACTATTTCTTGTGGTAGCCATGAGAGGGGCAACGCCACTTGCGTCCCTCTGGAGACTGTAACTTACATGTCGAACGGGCCCCTCTACCTAAGGCTTGAACGTGAGTGACTTTGCGATGCTCGATGCGGTATCTCTTTTTTAGTATCATCCTGATGGAGTTAAGACTTTTCAGTATGCAAGTTTCTTAACTAGTGGATATTGTACCTTCTTAACTGATGTAAGCACTAGATGGCGTCACATTCCTGCAACTGTTTCGACACCTTTTTAGGAAAGTAACCTCAAGTCGAAATCCACGGAGGCTGGCGCTGGTTCAAAGTGGAATCGAATCTCTTGGACGGGATTCGATTCCACTGCAACTGCTATAATTTCTCCGACTCTTATGATTCTGCTTGATACTTTGGGTCCGCGGCCTTTAATAATAATAAGTGAATTAGAAATATAGGATCGGAAAACTCGAAAGATATTGAGGAAGCATCATGCACTCCATCCAAAAAGTGATGTTGACAGATTATATTTTCCTCGGAAAATTGGAGGCAGAGGACTACTACAAGTACAACAGGTAGTAGAGGAAGAAAAAAGAAGGAAGCCTGAATGATTACGTCAACAGAAGCAGGGAAAATCTGCTTCAGGCAGTGAAAAATGAAAATATATTAAAAACAACAGAAACTAAGGCTGAATAAAAGAGGAAGCAGTTTGAAAGCTAATCTTTGGAAGAACAAGACATTTTAGGAAGAAGAAGCCACTGCATGGACAATTTCTAAAAAATATTGAAGAAAATAGTGGCAAAAACTTGACATGGATCGGATGACTGAAATTGGGTTCCACCAAGAAAGAAACAGAAGGTTTGATTTTTGCTGCACAAAAACAGGCATTGCAAACAAATGTTATGAAGGCTAAAATTGCCGCCCCGGTGGCGCAGTGGTCTAAGGCGCTGGCCTCTGATCATTCGTCCGTAAGGGGTCCGGGTTCGAATCCCGGTCAGGCATGGATGTTGTGTTTGTCTTACGGCACTGGCTCTCTCCCTTCCCTGGAACCAGTGACCCTAAATTAGGGACGGGCGACTGCTTATAGCCCATTGAGTTGCTCACAGTGGTCGTTAAACCTCCAATCAAAAAAAAAAAAAAAAGGCAGAAAGTCAGTGATAATCCAAAGTGTCGTCAAGAAAAAGACGAAACTGTGTCTTATCTTATATGTCAATGTAGCAAAATTGCACAGCCAGATTACAAAGCTAGACACGACAGGGTTGCAAAATTGATTCACTGGTCATTATGCAGAAAGCACAATCTACCAGTTTCGAAAACCTCATGGGAACATCAGGCTAAGAAAGGCATAGAAAGTGATCAAGTCAAGATGTTGTGGGACTTTCGAATTCAAACCGATCGGCACCTAGAACATAATACACCAAACATAACAGTCATAGAAAATCGAAAAGTCTGGATAATTGACATAGCGATTCCTGTAGATGACAGAGTCGATGAAAAAGAACTGGAAAAAATGACTAAATATAGAGACCTGACCATAGAAGTTAACCGAGTATGGACTAAACACACAACGGAGTTCCCATTGTCAACGGAGCACTTGGAACAATGTCAAAATTTTTTATGAATCATTTTTAAAAAATGCAGCTTTCTGATATACCACTTACAGAACTGCAGAAGACAGCTTTACTTGGAACATCATATATTTTTTCTCCGGTGTAAACTCATATCAGCTCAACAACATAAGTCAATGATTATTTTGTTGTTTGTGTTTGATTGCCATAGGCTGTGTTTCGTATATTTCGGGTAAAGAAGATAATAATAATAATAATAATAATATTTATAATAATAATAATAATCATGATTTTCGTATATTTCGAATAAAGAAAATAATAATAATAAATATGTTTAGCAGCGGCATGCTATAGACATTTCTGCAGACGAAAAAATTCACTGCAAAACATAACCTCCTAAAAATTGGCAAACTGGAAAATCCTTTATATTGCTAAGACTCATGATTCGTTCGTAAAGTATTCAAAGCAAAATAATCCCTCTCTGCTTTATCATTACTACGATGGCATTCTTAATAATACACCTGCTGATGAATACCTCGTAACCGGACCAATCTAATTACCGCCAAAAAATGAAGACATATCACACCCTAAGGATTTGCGAACTGGTGTATATCTGCGTCACAGAGAACAAGATTCTGACGCCAGTTACTGATGCAGAGGTGTTCTACTAAAACTGTCAGAAAATAACATAATCTCCATTTTCTAAAGAGACTTGCAACGGAGATTCACAAAATTCAAGATCTATTTCCTACTGAGCAAGGCCATCATAAAAAAATTACATGTCATGCAGAAAACTTTTATCCGTGACTTTGACTGACAACAAAACAACATTTATTAGGTATATGCAGAAGTTTTACCCATTTTTTAGCGGATAAGAAAAGCAATTTTTTGAATAAATAACATTTTTATCCTTTTACATAACTGGCATTATTATCTGTGACCTCTTGTCATCTTTCTGGTAGCAATTGAATTCCCCTCCTGTAGAACTCCTCTGTTTTGAAGTAAAAAAAAAAGAAAATGCAGTTACGACATCTTTAACTTTATTGAAGGTTTTTCCAGCGAAGTTATTCGGAAGAGATCGAAAAAGGTGGTGATTCTTAGGTGCAAAGTCTGGGAACACGAGAGTAAGGTAACACTTCCCATCCAAATTTCTTTGAGTGGCTAAAGCTGTATGGGATCTTGCGTTGTCATGTTGCAAGATGACGCCTTTGCATGGTTATCACCGCAGATTTCTGAACACTGACGCACAAAAATACCCGGCCGATTAATTATAAAAACTAATTGATTCAAACGACCCGGAATCATGTCGGCCCTAACCTCTAACAACAGGACCGTCCAAGAATGAATTAAATCCCGATTAATCAGTACTGGACGCTTAGATTTCAATTTTCCTTTCAGCCTTTCCAGCTGCTCGCAGTACAGGCCACCATTCTTATCGTTTGGTAAGGTGCAAGCAGCACCCAGGGAATTACTCCCTTGAAATCCTACCATACACTTAACAAGACCTTTCTAGGATACAGTCCTACTCTTGAAGTCGATGGTGCAGGCTCTCCAACTCGGCACACAGTTTTTTGACGCTTTACATTTCTGTAAAGGACCCGCTCTTCATCACCTGTGCTTTCGTCTATGGTATCCTTGCCATACACCGCACAAATGTTGCTGCAGGCTTCAGCTGCATTGTTGCCTTTGTCGAACTACTCATAAAACAAAACAAAACAAAACAGGCAGGCCCAGTTCTGATTGAGCCGTCAGTTTGGAACGTAGGACTACGACTTGCTCTTGCTCTGAAGTCGTTTCTGTCGATTTATACTTCTTTGCGCGAGTTCGAGACGGGCCAGGTATGGGTTCAATCAGTGTGTTGGATTTTTGTTTGGCGGCGGCTGCTTTCAAGCGTTCTCGTTACTCTCTACTTCGTTAAGCTGAAGTCTTCTTGGGTTTCTTACATTCCTCATCACCTGCTCTTGCCTCTAGTTTTTATTTTCTCCACTTTTGCTTGCCTTCATTCTGAGAATTCCTTGGTATTATTGAAAAGGTTAACCCGTTCACACGAAACTTTTCTTAAAAAATTTAGTTTAAATCACTGCGATATGTTCTTTATATATTTGCATAGATCTCGTCGAGAGCTTTAAAACTGTACCACGCACAGCCGTTTTGCACTCACGGTTGTCCAGATAAACAACGATATTGTTAAAAGTGTTCACCAGAAAATAATTTTTAAAATGTTCAGTTCAAACCACATCGAAATATTCTTTACATATTTGAATAGATCTCGTCGAGAGCTTTAAAACCATATCACGCACAATCGTGTTGCGCTCACGGTTGCTGAGATTGATTTAGTCAAACGCGGCGGCACCCCCAGAAAAATTGCGTCACCTCCGCCGCGCACAGGGAGCGAGGGGAGCGTCGTGCGCACGATGTATTGCGCAGTACGCGAATTGGACTCCATGCTGTTTACGAATATGCTAACACGATTAGTGTGCGGCCCATGGTTTTAACGCTATAATGATTTCAAATTGGGACCCCTTTTGTCACTGGCGGTCGGCCCTAAGTCTCCCCATACTATCCGCGGAGTTAGACGTAGTCCTACGTCAAAAGAATGCCCAGTGTGATCCTTATTGCTTTGTTAGCCCTTGTGTAACTTGTTTACGAATGAGATGAGCATGCATACTTGGGGGCAATTTTATTGCATACCCTTCGAAGCATTTTGTCCATCACTCGCGCCATCTGTTATCGCACTTGTTACTTAAATTGTTTACTTGGAATCTGCACCATGAAAAACGGGTAGAACTTTTGGTCAGACTTAATAAGTAAGTCTTGCGCGATTGAATATTTCATGTTCTTTACATTGTTGTGACGTCCCAAGGGTGTTTTCATACAAATTAAATGGTTTCACTTCCGACAGAAGCTTACGCCCTAGGGCGCTACAAACAACATAAATACATTTTTAAATCAATCCAAGCAGGCTGGGCTCTAACCGCGAGCTGTATATTGCGAGAGAGCATCCACTTCAACTTAATTTCGCCTAAATTTATCTGCATCAGCATCCACTAAAATGAGTTATGAGGATTTCTGGCACAAAGAAATAATATATATTTTAGACACAACTAGAACTTATGAAATAACAATATTGCTTCATATAGGTCACTACGACCAACTTTGCAATTTTTAACAGATTGCACTCTCTAATAATGGATTTGGAGACAGTCCCTCAAACGTTTTGGTACAGTCACGCTGTATCAGTTCCAGCGGCAAATCTCAACAAAAATGAAATGTTACTGTTCTTTTTGCATACGTAATCCAAGATTGCTAGTGTACTTCACAGATAAAGTACGTGTCACGACGACAAACATGAAGCGATGCATTCCGTTCGTGTAGCTTAGTAGGGAGAGCAACTTACTCCGGAGTGAGGGGGCGCGTCACACTTGTGTTGTCACATTAACGCCCGATTGTGGAAAATGGATTCACTGGCTGTTGGGTTCTTCGGAAAATGTGTGATGTTTGTCCCACACATCGTCTGGAATTAACGAAAATTCGTTCCTCGTTTGAAAAAAAAATAATTAAGAGGGAGATGATGTGACGTACTACAGAGGTAAAACACGTATCAGGACGACAAACAAGCAGCGATACAATAATTTAGTTCATTTTTTCCTTTTTGTGACGTCACGTCAAAGATTAGCTGTGGCGTATGGCGGCAGAGCCAGTGGTGTCTCCACCTAATAATGTAAGCTCGATGAATGTGGGCTGAGAAAAGAAATAGGCTGAAAAAGGCTTAAGAAGTGCGTGTTCTTTTGGCGATGTGAGCAAATGCATGCACATTTTATTCTCTGCTCGTGACCAAAATAGTGTTCATCAGTGTTTTATTTGTGATGATCAGAGACTTCCCGGATTATCTATGCAAACACTGAACAAGGTAAGGACAAAGATTTATGAAGTATAAATTTGTTTCCAGCACTAATAAGGAAGAATGTTTCTTTGCAGAACCCGCTGCCCAGGGATTGACCGACATATTGTTTGACATATGACACGGTGGAATCACATTATTGTGACCACCAGCTAATATCCAGAGTAACCGCGTGTGAAGCGCGGGCAGCAGCTAAATGGGCTGGGAGTGACTCAGTAAGGTGCTGGAAGGTGTTCACAGGTGTGTGGAGCCATGCTGACTGCAGTGCATCTGACAGCTGCTGGAGGGTTCGTGGTTGAAGATCCATGGAGTGAACAACACGATCGAGGTGGTCCCACAGATGCTAAATTGGGTTAAGTCTCGGGAATTAGGGGGACATGAAAGTACTTTGAAGTCTTCATCGTGCTCTTCTAACCACTCTCGGACATTTCTAGCTGTGTGACACGTCGCATTGTTGTGATGGTAGATACCATCCGCCACAGGGAAGACAATCCGCATGTATGGGTGTACGTGGTCTGCAAGGATGGATTCATAACGAATTCGGTCCATAGTGCCTTCCCACAGGAATGAGTGGACCCAGGAAATGCCACGAAAATATTCTCCAGACCATAATGCTGCCCCCACCAGCTTGTGTTCTGCCAGCAGTGGTTGAAGAGTGTTTGTCCTCCGATATTTCTCGTCTTATACGCCAACGTCCATCCGTTCGATGAAGCAAAAAACGTGACTCATCGGAGAAGGCAATCCTTTGTCAATCAGAGGAGGTGCAATTCCGATACTGCCGTGCAAATGTAACCCTTTTCTGCCGATGTACCTTCGTTAGCATACGTGCAGTGAACATCCGTCTGCATCGAAGCCCCATACGCAGCAGGGCTTGCTGAACTGTCGTTTTAAACACACTTCCGGTAGCCCCAATGGTTCATTCGGCCAGTGAGTTGCTCCACTGTAGCGTGTCGATCGGCCCTCACGCACCTTCGAAGTCGACGTTCACCTCTCACATCAGTGGCACGTGGTGCTCCTCAGTTTCCACGTCGCTTGTTCGCAATGGTGCCATTTCTCCAATCACGATACACTTTAACCACAGCAGCACGCGAACAGTTCACAAACTGCGCTGTTCCAGAAATACTGCTACCCTTGGCCCGAAAGCCAATAGTCATCCCTTTTTGCAAATCTGATAAATCGGTTCTTTTATCCATGACAGAAACGAGTGATATGTTTTCAGATTGTCTATAGCACACCTTATATACCCTCAAAGCCAGCTCACGACACATGCCTTCTTTAATTAGCTACGCGCTGTTGACGTCAAAAGTAGGAGGTGGTCACAATAATGTTATTCGACTGTGTGGTTACTCACTTATCATGCGGTGTATCTGTGCATTTTCTATTCTTCACAATCTTGTATTTACTTTTGAATTATTAAATATTGCTGTTCTTTTTTTTGGTTAAATTGCTCTCTAGAGGAAGTTGTTTTGCGCACCCTCTCTTTATTACTATTCTCTAATCTAGAGGTCGAACTCGGCCGATTCGATTTCATTCTGTGCGTTGCGTCTCGAAACTGATTCGGGGTAGAAGTCCACCAGCAACGTAACAACACTAATCATAACAATTTGCTACAGTACTTTCTCAGTAACACGCCACATCACATCACAATACATAATTGGCGCACCCGCGGAGGGGCTTTGGGGGCTTAAGCCCCTCCAACGAGATTAAGAACGACATACGTCAGAAATTAAACATTCAAAAATATTATTTTACATGTTCAAAAAATTACATAGTGTTTGACATGGTGGCGTCTTACATGGTGTATTACATGGTGTCTTCTTCTCAAAGTCTCAAAGAGATTAAGAGCGACGTACGTCACAACCGCATATAAACTATACGAGTACACTATATATCAACACTATATTAACAAAAGTCACCGGACACCTAGAAGAGAAACACAACATAGCCTTTATTGACATACATTAGTACGGTGTCGGTCCACCTCTTATGCGGCGCTCTAATTCATCCCATAGGTGCTCTATGGGATTAAGATCAGAGCTCTGTGCTGGCCAGTCCATACGCGATACGGATTTACCTTCAAACTACGCCGTAACAGTCCTTGCTTTATAGCTCGGTGCTTTATCCTGCTGGCACCAACAAGGCTCGGTTCCATAGTATTGCCACAGAGTTGGTAGGGCATAATTGTCCAGAATATCGAGGTAGACGTGCCGGTTAAAATGTTTGTCCACGATAACCAATGGGCCGAGACCATACCACGAAAAACAGCTCCTCACAAGTACACTGCCAGTTCCAAACTTGACCGTAGGAACAATACACTGTGGTAAATAGAATTCTCCCGGCTGCGGCCATACCCACACACGGCCATCAGACTGATGGATCGTGTATCTGGATTCATCAATCAATTGGACCCTTTTCCATTGATCTATGGTCCGCGATAAATGTTCTTTACACCATGCTAAACGACGAGTAGCATTCCGAGTAGAGATGAAAAGCTTATGAGCAGCCACACGGCCACGGTAACCCATGGAATGAAGTTCTATGCGAATGGTACATGTATATACCGAAGTTCCAGCATTTTTACTCACCTATACACTGAGGTCTTGTGCAGTACTCCGTCAATTAGCTGTAATGACTCTCTTGAGGCATCGACGTCCTCTATCACTGATTTTCTTTGGTCTGCCGGTACGGTGTGCTGCTTCAGGCTCTCCATGTGTCTTCCATTTATTCAGTGCATTCAAAACAGTTGACTTGGGTATGTTTAAACGCCTCTCGGTTTCTCTTATGGACAGCCCACTAATATAACACTCAACGATCTTTCCTTTCTCAAAGTCAGTTCTCTCCCGCCGCAACATTTTCACTCAACCTCACACTGCGATATGATCACGGCCAGTTGCAGGCTTGTTGTTATACCGTTTGCAGCTGTACCGCGCATCTTAACATCGCAGCGGATCCTTTCATTCGCTTTTGAAGGGGTATGCGGTGGCTTTTGTCAATATAGTGTATATGAATATCTATCTATCTATCTATCTATCTATCTATCTATCTATCTATCTATCTATGTGTGTACACATTGTGTACGTATACTATATAGCCCCCTAGAACAGGAATTCCTGGGTGCGTCACTGCAATACACCACATTTTTCTCTACTTGCTTTAAAGTTATATAGCTCGTTCTTATGTTCACGCACCCTGACCTCAAGACTGTTGCCAACATGCATTCCGCGAGTGAGAAAAGGTAACGCTAAGGTTGAAACGCTGAAAGGGGATAAACTAAAAACTTACATAAAGAAACTAAAAATGAAAGTTAAATTAGAGTATACGTCCTACGAGATGGATCCAGGTTCGAATCCCAGTGAGGCAAGGATGGGGTGTTTGTCTTGCGGCCCTGGCTCTCTTCCTTCCCTGGAACCAGTTGTCCTAAATTAGAAACTGGTGACAGCTTTTAGCCCATCGAGTTGCTCACGGTGGTCGTTATACCACAAACAAACAAATGACCAAATCCGGTGCAAATGTCGGGCTCGTACTTGGAACATTCAAGTACTGGTCTATCTGTATAACCCTGTAGAGACTGGCTTTATCTCGAGGAGAAGTGAAGCTGTCTCCTGTTGAACCTAAATGGAGTATCACACAGGGATCTTGAACCTTTGCATCAAACCCTGGTGATGCCGGTGAGGGCCATATCTTCACAACTTCCCAGGAGTGAACCAAAATGAAATACCGTTGAATTTCACACCTTTCAAGGAGAAATGATGTTCCTGTGGCGGAGTGGTCAAAACGGTGTGTAAAAATACAAAATTGTTGATGAAGAAATTTAAAGTCTCGTCCTCTCACTCCGGAGTAAGTTGCTGTCCCAACTAGACTACACGGACAAAATGTACCGCTGAAGATTTGTCGTATTCACACATGTTTTCGACTCTGTAGTACGTCACATGATCTCCCTCTTTACTTTTTGTTTTCTTTGAAGCGAAGTAGAAATTTTTCATTAGTTCCAGACGATGTGTGGAACAAACATCCCACAAAACAATTTGGAAGATGTTATTGGTGTAAATATGACATGGATGTTAAGTCGAATAATATTCGAAAACATGAAAATTTCGTCGTCCTGCAGGGGAAATCGAACCCGCGTCTCCCGGATGGCACTCGAGTATGCTAACCACTACACCACCTAAAACGGCAAAGTTTCAAGTTCCCGATTGATTTGAAAATAACCATCACAGTGTTTGCTAGTCAAAGCAACTGGCATTCATATATAGCGAATCTGGAGGTTAGGATTCATTCCAACCTCCATATTTGCTATACATGAATGAGGTTGTGATTGGGTTCAATTCCCGCTCCAGGACGACGAAATTTTCAAGTTTTCGGATATTATCTGACTTACCATCCTTATCATATTTACACCAAAAAAAGGATTCACATCTTACAAATTTGCATTGTACAATGGTGTAATCCCGACTTTCATTCAAACATGACACATTCTTCGAAGAACCCAACGTCCAGTAAATCCATGTTTTACGTTCGGGAGCCAATGTAAAAATGCAAATTTGTCTGTGACGATGTCGAAAACGCGCCCCCTCACTCCGGAGTAAGTTGCTATTCCAACTAAGCTACATGGACGGAATGTACTGTATATTCCCTTTAAGCGGGCATGGGTACTGCGCGCTTAACCCAATGAGCTGGGCTGGCATTAAAACCGCTTGGGCAAAATTTTTTATTTCCTCACCTTCTCTTACTAATGCAGTACAAGTTGGAACTTGGATTGGAACCTTTATTGTTCCTAATCCCCCATTTTTATCACCGTTCTTTCCGCAATAGATTTTAAATAAAAAATATTATTAAAAACATTTCATTAATTAAAATTTTCATTTTATAAAAAGTGAGAAGCTCCAACTTAATTCTGGAATGCTTACAATTTAACTGACCGGAATGCCTTTTCCTCGCCAACAAGTATGGGTGTAATTAATTAGTACAATGCACTTGGTTACGGTTTGCTCTGATTGGCTGGGCCTCATGTGTTTTGAGGAGACTCATTATCGGCCTCTTTCTAGGCGTGTGAAAATCACTAATCCGCATTCTCGAGTTCACTATTTGTTCGCACGACGCCACTTTGCAAGAAGGGTTTGAGAATGAAGAGGACAAAGAGACGAACTTAGAAGGAGGCAAACGGCATTTAACAAAAATGTTGTTTTGACATTTGAGAGCCCGAATTTTATTTACTTATTATTATTTTTGCAGGTAATTGATTTTCGATTTATAAAAATTAATTAGGAATTTGGGAATTTTAATCTAAAATGATTACTGCGCGGAGGAAGTTAAATCGCCGCGTGGCAACGCGCGCGTGCGTCTTAGAGGGAACACCGAATGTACCACTGCAGATTTGTCGTCTTGACACGTGATTCACGTCTGTAGTACGTCACAGGTATTTTCTGATATTCGTTCGAGTGGGCATGTATGCTTGTCTTACGGAACTGGCACAATTCCTTCCCTGGAATAAGCGCCCCTAAATTAGGGACGGGAGACTGCTTATAACCCATATGTTTCCTCACGGTGGTTGTTAAATCCTAAATTAAAAAAAGAGAAAATTCTGTTTAACTTATGTAAATCCGGTTAAAACTGAAAAGTTGAGCAAGACTTAACTCGAAAGTTATGGCAATTTGAGATAAATAATCTTACTTTGACTGACCCACATGAACAGCATTTTCTCCTTCAAAGATTAAAATCTAACGGTATCTAATTTGGTTTACTCCTGGGAAGTTTTATATAAAATTAAATACCTCTAAATTTCGTACCTTTGATGAAGAAAATGCTATTCTTGTGATGCAGATGTATAAGCGCTGGCTTTTGACCGTTTGTCCTTGTGTGTGTGGATCCGAGTATCGGGCGAGACGAGACATAGGTGGGGTAGATGCTTTACGGCACTGGCCCTTCCCTCTTTGGAACCACTGTCCCTTAATTAAGGACGGGTTTATATCCCTTAGGGTTACTAACGGTGGTCGTTAAACCCCGAAGCCAACAAAAAATTGGGAGATTCTGTTTAACTTAAATTCGGTTAATACTGACACATCGTTATGCCTGGCAGTTTGAGGAAACTATACTTAGTTTGAACAGGTGAAAATGGTGAAAATCTTCCAAATACGTGGAGACAACGTAAATAGACAAAGTCATCGCTCTTTCCACGTTATTTTTTAATTAACACACAGCAACCGAAAAATTGTGTTTCTCTCGCCATTTGGATTTATTAGCTATAATAAAATAGCTTGTGCCGTTAAAACCCACTAAATGGAGATGTCTCAGTTGCTGAGCCCATCTCTACGGATTTGTGATTTTTTTTTATTGCGGGTTTAACGACCACCGTGAGCAACTCAATGGACTATAAGCAGTCGCCCGTCCCCAGTTTAGGGCCACTGGTTATAGGGAAGGAAGATAACAAGAGCCGTAAGACAAACACAATCAGTCCGAGATGCCTCAACGGGATTCGAACCCGGACCCATCTCGGACGAATGGTCAGTAGCCATCGCTTAGACCACTGCGCCACCGGGGAGGCGATTTGTGAAGTCAGATACTGACTGATAAACACACATAGCGTCCGTGGATTGCTGGCACCGTAGCGTAAAGCGAACGCACTCGGCTAGTTATCGAGAGATCTGGGGTTCGATCCCACCGGTGTTGAAATACAATTTTTTTGGTTGCTGTGTGTTAATTAAAGAAGAACGTGGAAAGAGCGATGGCTTTGTCTATTTCTATTTAGTTAACAGTTCGAGTGCTTTAAAAAAAAAACTTCTGCCATCCTTTTTAAGGCAATCCGAAAAACGTTTCAATAGATCTGTCGTTAATGGTCTTCCAGATTAGTGACGTTACCAAATGATATTCATCCATCAATTTTGTCGTCCGAACTGCTTTTTGGATCTATTTTATTCGGTGTAGTTAATAAAATATATTAGCACGCGCTCTCCATAGGGAAGAGCATACATACTTCACTTAACGAATGAACTATGTCATAAAGCTATCTATCAATAAGTTACCCGCAGCTCTTCCTTCCATTTTTTGGGATATGCTTCTCAACATGACGACAGTTAAAAAATTATGAGGCGTTAGGTGGAAGTTCCATTAATGATATGAGCTACAAAATACAAAAAAAAAAAAAAAAAAAAAAACCGGGAATGATGGTAAGCTGCGTGTATATGAGATCCCTTCGGGCGTATTTCTTGAAGAAAATGAAGTTCAAAAAAATATCTCGAGTTCAATAAAGCCTCAGAGTAGAAAATCGTCTAGAAAAGATTGAAAAAATGATTGTCTTTTGCCCGCAGCACGACTGGAACGAGGCTTCTACTCTCGCACCAGATCGATCGTAAAACGCTTATTATAAAACGAAAATATGTCGGTGCTAACCGCAGAGTTCATATCGCTTACACACTGGCTGATCAATCTTTTCTCGTGCCTACGTTAACGCCGAGAAGGATCGGGTGGTCCTCGGATAATAAATCATTGCCCACTTTATAGAGAGCTGTCAGCCATCGTCGACACGGAACAGCGAACTGCTTTCATCAAAATTTCGGCGCAAAACTCTGTGAAGTGCCGGTTTACTGAAAACTTTACCTATCTTTCTTTGACACTTTTTTTCACACTTTTGGCTTTATTTCTGCATTTTATTCTGCTGCGAAGTTGATTGCCAAACGTTAGCTCAACTTCCGGTGTCCTCAGTTTTAAAACGCAGTATTATTTTTTTTTATTCTATCCCCGCAAGAGCTCTCCAATCCAGCAAGCGTACGAGGGAAACTATTTCGAAACGGAGAAATGCGAAATGAATGTGAAAAGAGTGAACAGTCTAATCCTGAAAAACTGTTGGAAGGAGGGAATTTGTTTCATTGGGTTTTGCGATTTAGTTTCCAAAAGTCAGTTATCTCCGTCAAATTCTCTGATTAAAATTCGCTTCAACTTTCGAAGAATGAAAAACGATGCGAGGAGGTTTACCGGCTCTCTTTAAAGCAGAGTATTTTTTAAAATTTGCGAACCGATTTGTTTTATTAATAAAGAGATCTGAGCAAGTTATGTAACTCAGTTTTAAAGATCGAGCAAATTTAAATAGAGAAATAAATTCAACGGCTAAGTAAAAATTCGAGAATGTTCAATAGCAAGTTAAAAGATAGCAGGGAATGCTCAGTTTATGAAAACAGGAAGCTTTAAAAGCTAATTAAAAAAACTATTTATGTACTTCCGTGAATAAAATAGGAAACTGAAGCGCGCGCGAGAATTAATATAAAATATTCTTGCTAGCATTTTACATTCGGCATGTTATGTTAATTTTAATGAACACGCGAATGAAAGATGAAACTTTAGCTTATTTCTAACTAGCTGAATTGCCCGGCATTGCTCGGGAAAATTTGGTGATAATTCACTAAATTTTGTACAAATCAAAGGAAAACGGTTAAGTTTTTACGGTATGAACCGTACCTAATACTCTATTTCATTTCTTCATTGAATTTGAATTTTATTCTCTGTAGTCTTTAGGCACACAGTATTTTTAGTTTTTCCGTTTGATTCTTGTTGTTCACATACCTTCAGTTCCGATGCTGAATTGTATTGCAATTCTACACTGTAAAGCACTTGTCACCAAAAAATCCATTCTTGCATTTATCACAACAAAAAGGATTAAATTCGAATTCAAAATAAATAAGTAAAATTTGAAACTTTTTACGGAAGTTTTGTATGGGGGCCCCTTGATCTCGGGCTCCGACTCCTTTCAAAAACCGTCTACGGTCTAAGTTAGAGTACCATGAGATAGTACGCTAATTCAAAAAAAAAAAAAAAAAAAAAAAAGGAAAAAATTGAACTTTTTACGAAAATTTTGTATGGGGGCTCCTTAACCCCGGGCTCATAACCCTTCCAAACACCGTCTACGGTCTAAGTTAGAGTACCATGAGATAGTATACCAATTCAAAATAAAAAAGTAAAAAATGGAACTTTTTACGAATTTTTTGTATGGGGGCCCCTTGATCCCTGGCTCCGACTCCTTTCAAAAACCGTCTACGGTCTAAGTTAGAGTACCATGAGATAGTACGCCAATTCAAAATAAAAAAGTAAAAAATGGAACTTTTTACGAAAATTTTGTATGGGGGCTCCTTGACCCCGGGCTCATAACCCTTCCAAACACCGTCTACGGTCTAAGTTAGAGTACCAAGAGATAGTATACCAATTCAAAATAAAAAAGTAAAAAATGGAACTTTTTACGAATTTTTTTTATGGGGGCCCCTTGATCCCTGGCTCCGACTCCTTTCAAAAACCGTCTACGGTCTAAGTTAGAGTACCATGAGATAGTACGCCAATTCAAAATAAAAAAGTAAAAAATGGGACTTTTTACGAAAATTTTGTATGGGGGCTCCTTGACCCCGGGCTCATAACCCTTCCAAACACCGTCTACGGTCTAAGTTAGAGTACCAAGAGATAGTATACCAATTCAAAATAAAAAAGTAAAAAATGGAACTTTTTACGAATTTTTTTTATGGGGGCCCCTTGATCCCTGGATCCGACTCCTTTCAAAAACCGTCTACGGTCTAAGTTAGAGTACCATGAGATAGTACGCCAATTCAAAATAAAAAAAGTAAAAAATGGAACTTTTAAAGAAAATTTTGTATGGGGGCTCCTTGACCCCGGGCTCATATCCAAAAACCGTCTGCGGTTTAAGTTACAGATAGTACACCAAATTTGATGGCTCTAAATTGAAAACTGAAGAACAACAAAAAGTATTTAATTCGAATTCAAAATAACAAAGTAAAAAATGGAACTTTTTACGAAAAGTTTGTATGGGGGCTCCTTGACTCCGGGCTCATATCCAAAAACCGTCTGCGGTTTAAGTTACAGATAGTATATCAAATTTGATGGTTCTACATTGAAAACTGTAGAACAACAAAAAGTATTTAATTCGAATTCAAAATAAAAACGTGCAAAATGGAATTTTTTACGAAAATTTTGTATGCGTGGCCCTTTGACCCCAAGCTCCAACTCCTTCCAAAAAACGTATACGGTCTATGTTCGAGTACCATGAAGTAATATACCAATTCAAAATAAAAAAAGTTAAAAATGGAACTTTTTACGAAAATTTTGTATGGGGGCCCCTTGATCCCTGGCTCCGACTCCTTCCGAAAACCGAATACGGTCTAAGTTAGAGAACCATGAGATAATATACCAATTCAAAATAAAAAAGTAAAACATTGAACTTTTTACGAAAATTTTGTATAGGGGTCCCTTGACCCAGGGCTCATACCCCTTCCAAAAACCGTCTGCTGTCTAAGTTAGAGATAGTATATGAAATTTGGTGGTTCTAAATAGAAAACTGTAGAACAACAAAAAGTATTTAATTCGAATTCAAAATGAAAAGTAAGAACTGGCAAGTTTCACGAACATTTTGTATGGGGGCTCTTTGACCCCAGGCCCCGACTCGCTAGTATGCCAAATTTGGTGGTTCTTAATTGAAAATTGTAGATTTTCATAACGGACAAACAAACAAACAAAAATTCAACTTTACGTATTAGATTATTCATTCTGGAATCTAGTAATGCTGAGTTTCAGGTCCGTCGCTGGGCTAAGGACACTAGGGGAGGAGCTGAATAGGACTGAATTTTTTTCACTACCCCTTCCCCTCTTCCCTAATAAAAAAACAACAACTACAGAACCTTAAAATTCATAGTTGCAAATTTTAATTTAATTGTGTTATATATATATATATCATCATCATCATCATTGTCAACCATTATCAATCCACTGCTGGACGAAGGTCTCCCCAAGTTTCCTCCACAACGGTCTGTCTTGTGCCAGTCTCCTCCATGTCACCCCTGCATACTTTCGAATTTCATCCACCCATCTCCCATGTGGTCTTCTTCTGGGTCTTTTCCTGTCCCTTGGAATCCAATCTAAAATTTCGGCTGTCCATCGATGATCTGTCCTTCTGGCAGTATGTCCAGCCCATTGCCATTTCAGGGATTTAACTCTGATCATGATGTCCTCCACTCTTGTCATTTTTCGGATCCACGAGTTCCTCTTCTTATCTCTCCTGGTTACACCAAGCATGCACCTCTCCATGCTTCTTTGAGTTGTCTGCAGCCTTTGTATGTCTCTTTTAGTTAAGGTCCACGTCTCTGCACCATACGTAAGCACTGGAAGGATGCATTGATCAAACACTTTTCTTTTAAGACATAATGGCATATTGCTCTTGAAAATTATGCTGTTTCTTCCAAAAGCTCTCCAGGCAAGTTTTGTACGCCGATTAATTTCTTCATGAATGTGACCCTCACTTGATATCTGCTGTCCAAGATAAACGTACGTGTCTGTTATCTCCAGCTTTTCTCCATCAATCGATAAATCTTCATTTCTTGTAAAAGCATTGAACATCACTTTTGTCTTCTGAAAGTTCATTTTTAATCCCACTTCTTTACTCTTGTCAGCAAGTTCCTGGATCATACTCTGCAGCTCTGATGGGCTAGTTGCAAAAATGACTACGTCATCAGCAAAACGAAGGTGGGTTAGATAATCTCCATTAATCTTTATCCCCTTGTTTTCCCAGCTCAGTGACTGAAAAACACCCTCCAATGTGGCATTAAAGAGCTTCGGAGATATGGTGTCACCTTGTCTCACTCCCTTTCCAATTTTTATGTGTGTTGTATTTTCAAACAGCCTAATCTTTGCACTTGCATTTTCATAGATGTTATTAATAATATTAATGTATGCATCTTCAATACCACAGGTTTTCAGAGCCATTGTAACTGCTGATGGTTTCACCGAATCAAAGGCTTTTTCATAATCGATAAAAGCCATGCACAATGGAAGTTCATATTCCCTCGCTCTTTCAATTAGTTCTCTCAGCACATGGATATGATCTATTGTGCTGTAGCCACTCCTGAATCCAGCTTGTTCTCTCGGTTGAGCCATGTCCAGTGTTACCTTCAAGCGGTGTGAAAGAACTTTAGTGAAGATTTTATAAACTACTGATAGGAGGCTGATAGGTCTGTAGTTTCCGAGATCCTCAATGTCACCTTTCTTGTGTAGCAGGATCATTGTAGCGGTGTTCCAATCCTCAGGAATCTTTCCTTCATTAAGGCATCGAGTGAAAATTTGGGCGAGTACTGTTTCGATTTCTCCACTTGCTTCTTGTATGATGTCTACAGTAATTCCATCTTCTCCTGGAGCTTTTCCTCGCTTCATGTTCTTGATTGCATATGCAACTTCTGCTGGAAGGACTGGAGGAACTCTGGTACTGGTATCTTTCATGATGTCTGGAGTGCATGTATCATCCCTTTCATATAATTTGGAGTAGAAATCTTTCACTCTTGTCAAAATTTCGCCTCTATTTCTTGTTACAGAATCATCTTCTTTTCTCAGTGCCATAATCTGTTTTCTTCAATTACTGAGATGTCCCTTTGCTATCTTTAGGCTTTGGTTGTTTTCAATTGTTTTCCTCACTAGTTCACAGTTGAAATTTCTTACGTCTTCAGTGATACGTTTTCGTACTGTCTTGCATAGCTCTATATATTCCACTTTGGAAGTCACATCTTCTTCAGTTGTCCTCATCTCTCTTCTTTTTTGCATCAACATTTTCGTTTTTCCTGATAATTTATTTACATGCAACTTGTTCTTAGACCCAGCTAATTTTGTTGCTGTTTCCATAAGAGCTTTGGTTACTTTTCTGTTAACTTCAGAGATGTCCACTTCTTCCGATGTTAGGCCTTCTAAAGCAGAGAACCTGTTCTTCAGTTCCAACTTGAAGGTATTATGGTGTTTTTTAAGGTTGGTTATGTCAATAGATTTTGTTTGTCTTATGAGCTTGCCACGTTCAAGTTTAGTGTTGAGGTGCATCTTACATCTCACCAATCTATGGTCACTACCTGTGTTGAACTTGTTTAGCACACTGCAGTCTTCTATGACGAATTTTTTGTTACACATAATAAAATCAATTTCACTTGTCGTCCCATTTGGATGTCTCCATGTCCATTTCCTGTGTGGCTTTTTCTTGAAGAAGGAGTTCAAGATGAAAAACCCTTCTGCCTCTGCAAACTCAACGAGAGTATTTCCACGCTGGTTTCTGTTGCCATGACCGAATTTACCTACTGAAGTTTCATTCTGTTGCCGTTGCCCTATTTTTGCATTGAAATCTCCCATAATTATTTTCAAGTGCTGCTTACCTTTATTATTTAGATGACAAATTTCCTCATAAAATTCTTCAATTTCTTCTTCAGGATGACTTGTGGTGGGTGCATAAGTTTGAATAATCTGAGCCTGGTATCTTTTCGAGAGTTGGATAACAAGCCGTGCAGCTCTGTCAGAGGAACTTTCGACTTCTACAACTTTATCCTTCAGTTTCTTGTTTATTATAAATCCAACACCACTAGTTCTGCCAGTATCTGTCCCACGATAGTAGAAGAGATGTCCACTTTTCAGTTCGATGAGATCTTCTCCTTTTCTCCTTACCTCACTTAGCCCCACGATGTCCCACTTGATCCTTTGTAGTTCCTCTTCCAATTCAAGAAGCCTTGAATCAGAAGATAAGGAGCGTCCATTGTACGTTGCCAAGGTCAGCATCAGATGGCAGCCTAGTCCGGTCCTCCGGGGATTCTTAGCACCCTCTGCCTTCATGTCGCACTGGCCGCTGCCTTGGCCAGGTACATTCCAGCTGCCGGAGACTGAGGGCCAAGATTTAAGTTGTGGAGTCATTTTGGAAGGGTTTGGCCATAACTCACCACGCTGGCCAAGCGGGTTGGTGAGTGTGGGATAGAATTTCCTCTAATCCCGATGGTATAGTTATACCGCTATTGGCGGTCGTCAGAGCCCCTTTAGTAGGAACAGGATGCACCACGAGAAGGCGGGGTTGACATTTGTCAAGGAGAGGCTGATATATATATATACATACGGGATGTAAGGTCAGGTGATGCGTAACATCACAGCCTCTCCTTGACAAATGTCAACCCCGCCTTCTCGTGGTGCATCCTGTTCCTACTAAAGGGGCTCTGACGACCGCAAATAGCGGTATAACTATACCATCGGGATTAGAGGAAATTCTATTCCACACTCACCAACCCGCTTGGCCAGCGTGGTGAGTTATGGCCAAACCCTTCCAAAATGACTCCACAACTTAAATCTTGGCCCTCAGTCTCCGGCAGCTGGAATGTACCTGGCCAAGGCAGCGGCCAGTGCGACATGAAGGCAGAGGGTGCTAAGAATCCCCGGAGGACCGGACTAGGCTGCCATCTGATGCTGACCTTGGCAACGTACAATGGACGCTCCCTCATCTCCTCATTCAAGGCTTCTTGAATTGGAAGAGGAACTACAAAGGATCAAGTGGGACATCGTGGGGCTAAGTGAGGTAAGGAGAAAAGGAGAAGATCTCATCGAACTGAAAAGTGGACATCTCTTCTACTATCGTGGGACAGATACTGGCAGAACTAGTGGTGTTGGATTTATAATAAACAAGAAACTGAAGGATAAAGTTGTAGAAGTCGAAAGTTCCTCTGACAGAGCTGCACGGCTTGTTATCCAACTCTCGAAAAGATACCAGGCTCAGATTATTCAAACTCATGCACCCACCACAAGTCATCCTGAAGAAGAAATTGAAGAATTTTATGAGGAAATTTGTCATCTAAATAATAAAGGTAAGCAGCACTTGAAAATAATTATGGGAGATTTCAATGCAAAAATAGGGCAACGGCAACAGAATGAAACTTCAGTAGGTAAATTCGGTCACGGCAACAGAAACCAGCGTGGAAATACTCTCGTTGAGTTTGCAGAGGCAGAAGGGTTTTTCATCTTGAACTCCTTCTTCAAGAAAAAGCCACACAGGAAATGGACATGGAGACATCCAAACGGGACGACAAGTGAAATTGATTTTATTATGTGTAACAAAAAATTCGTCATAGAAGACTGCAGTGTGCTAAACTAGTTCAACACAGGTAGTGACCATAGATTGGTGAGATGTAAGATGCACCTCAACACTAAACTTGAACGTGGCAAGCTCATAAGACAAACAAAATCTATTGACATAACCAACCTTAAAAACACCATAATACCTTCAAGTTGGAACTGAAGAACAGGTTCTTGCTTTAGAAGGCCTAACATCGGAAGAAGTGGACATCTCTGAAGTTAACAGAAAAGTAACCAAAGCTCTTATGGAAACAGCAACAAAATTAGCTGGGTCTAAGAACAAGTTGCATGTAAATAAATTATCCGGAAAAACGAAAATGTTGATGCAAAAAAAGAAGAGAGATGAGGACAACTAAAGAAGATGTGACTTCCAAAGTGGAATATATAGAGCTATGCAAGACAGTACGAAAAAGTATCACTGAAGACGTAAGAAAATTCAACTGTGAACTAGTGAGGAAAGCAATTGAAAACAACCAAAGCCTAAAGATAGCAAAGGGACATCTCAGTAAATGAAGAAAACAGATTATGGCACTGAGAAAAGAAGATGGTTCTGTAACAAGAAATAGAGCGAAATTTTGACAAGAGTGAAAGATTTCTACTCCAAATTATATGAAAGGGATGATACATGCACTCCAGACATCATGAAAGATACCAGTACCAGAGTTCCTCCAGTCCTTCCAGCAGAAGTTGCACATGCAGTCAAGAACATGAAGCGGGGAAAAGCTCCAGGAGAAAATGGAATACTGTAGACATCATACAAGAAGCAAGTGGAGAAATCGAAACAGTACTCGCCCAAATTTTCACTCGATGCCTTAATGAAGGAAAGATTCCTGAGGATTGGAACACCGCTACAATGATCCTGCTACATAAGAAAGGTGACATTGAGGATCTCGGAAACTACAGACCTATCAGCCTCCTATCAGTAGTTTATAAAATCTTCACTAAAGTTCTTTCACACCGCTTGAAGGTAACACTGGACATGGCTCAACCGAGAGAACAAGCTGGATTCAGGAGTGGCTACAGCACAATAGATCATATCCATGTGCTGAGAGAACTAATTGAAAGAGCGAGGGAATATGAACTTCCATTGTGCATGGCTTTTATCGATTATGAAAAAGCCTTTGATTCGGTGAAACCATCAGCAGTTACAATGGCTCTGAAAACCTGCGGTATTGAAGATGCATACATTGATATTATTAATAACATCTATGAAAATGCAAGTGCAAAGATTAGGCTGTTTGAAAATACAACACACATAAAAATTGAAAGGAGTGAGACAAGATGACACCATATCTCCAAAGCTCTTTAATGCTACATTGGAGGGTGCCTTTCAGTCGCTGAGCTGGGAAAACAAGTTGATAAAGATTAATGGAGATTATCTAACCCACCTTCGTTTTGCTGATGACGTAGTCATTTTTTGCAACTAGCCCATCAGAGCTGCAGAGTATGATCCAGGAACTTGCTGATAAGAGTAAAGAAGTGGGATTGAAAATGAACTTTCAGAAGACAAAAGTGATGTTCAATGCTTTTACAAGAAATGAAGATTTATCAATTGATGGAGAAAAGCTGGAGATAACAGACACGTACGTTTATCTTGGACAGCAGATATCAAGTGAGGGTCACATTGATGAAGAAATAAATCGGCGTACAAAACTTGCCTGGAGAGCTTTGGAAGAAACAGCATAATTTTCAAGAGCAATATGCCATTATGTCTTAAAAGAAAAGTGTTTGATCAATGCATCCTTCCAGTGCTTACGTATGGTGCAGAGACGTGGACCTTAACTAAAAGAGACGTACAAAGGCTGCAGAGAACTCAAAGAGGCATGGAGAGGTGCATACTTGGTGTAACCAGGAGAGATAAGAAGAGGAACTCGTGGATCCGAAAAATGACAAGAGTGGAAGACATCATGATCAGATTTAAATCCCTGAAATGGCAATGGGCTGGACATACTGCCAGAAGGACAGATCATCGATGGACAGCCGAAATTTTAGATTGGATTCCAAGGGACAGGAAAAGACCCAGAAGAAGACCACATGGGAGATGGGTGGATGAAATTCGAAAGTATGCAGGGGGGACATGGAGGAGACTGGCACAAGACAGACCGTTGTGGAGGAAACTTGGGGAGACCTTCGTCCAGCAGTGGATTGATAATGGTTGACAATGATGTAGATGATGATATACATACACACACACGGTCGAATCACATTATTGTGACCACCAGCTAATATCCAGAGTAACTGCCGCGTGCAGCGCGGACAGCAGCTAGACGGGCTAGGAGTGACTCAATAAGGTGCTGGAAGGTGTTCACAGGAATGTGGAGCAGTGCTGACTGCAGTGCATCTGACAGCTTCTGGAGGGTGCGTGGTGGAAGATCCATAAAGCTAACAGCACGATCGAGGTGGTCCCACAGATGCTCAATTGGGTTAAGTCTCGAGAATTAAGAGGGGACAGGAAAGTACTTTGAAGTCTGCATCGTGATCTTCCAACCACTCTCGGGCATTTCTAGCTGTTTGATATATCGCATTGTTGTGCTAGGATGGATTCATAGCGAATTCTTTCCATAGTGCCTTCCACAGGTATGAGTGTACCCAGGGAATGCCACGAAAACATTCTCCAGACCATAACGTTGCCCCCACCAGCTTGTGTTCTGCCAGCAATGGTTAAAGAATGTTTGTTCTTCGATGTTTCTCGCGTTATGCGCCAACGTCCATCCGTTTGATGAAGCAGAAAACGTGACTCATCGGAGAAGGCAATCCTTTACCAATCAGCGGAGGTCCAATTCCGATACTGCCGTGCAAATGCAAGCCTTTTCTGCCGATGCACCTTCGTTAGCATAGGTGCAGTGAGCATCCGTCTGCATCGGAGCCTCATACGCAGCAGGGTTCGCTGACGTGTCGTTTTAGACACACTTCCGGTAGCCCCTGGTTCATTCGGCCAGTGAGTAGCTCCACTGCAGCGTGTCGATCGGCCTTCACGCACCTTCGAAGCTGACGTTCACCTCTCACATTTCCACGTCGCTTTATTCGCGATGGTGTCATTTCTTCAATCACGATACACTTTAACCACAGCAGCACGCGAACAGTTCACAATGTGCGCTGTTTCAGAAATACTGCCATCCTTGGCCCGAAAGCCGATAATCATCCGTTTTTGCAAATCTGATAAATCGCTCCTTTTATCCATGACAGCAACGAGTGATACCCTGTTTTCAAAATGCCTACAACACACCTTATATACCCTACAAAGCCAGCTCACGACACGTGTCTTCTTTCATTAGCTGCGCGTTGTTGAGGTCAAAAGTAGGAGGTGGTGACAGTAATGTGACTCGACTGCGTACAATCCACGGATTCCCCCCCCCTCCCCTTTTTTTATTGTTTTAATACTCGGAGATGTTGGTGTATTCCTGAAATGATCGGGTTCCGCCACCCATGGGTACCATCATATGGTCAAAAACAGATCTTTAGGATTTAAGAGAACTGTGAGATCATGTACGACTAAACATGGAATGAGACATCCAAAGGCAGCCGTAGTATATACGATGGTTTGGATACGCTTGTCTGAAGGCTCTACAAACTGATACATAGATATCGTACAATCACCTGTACAATAATTTAAGTACCCTGTTTCTTACGGTAAAACAATATACACTATATTGACAGAATTCACCCGACACCTAGAAGAGAAACACAACATAGCATTTATTGACATACATTAGTACGTGTCGGTCTACCTTTGGCGTTAATGCATGCACTGACCCTTCGAGACATGCTTTCAACAAGGCTTTGCAACACAGCGATAGGTATGCGCTTCCATTTAGTACATAATGCTGCCGCTAACAGTTGCTTAGTAGTAGGCCTTGGTTACAAAATTCTTATGCGGCGCTCTAATTCATCCCATAGGTGCTCTATGGGATTAAGATCAGGGCTCTGTGCTGGCCAGTCCACACACGATACGGAACTATCGACAAACCACCCCGTAACAGTCCTTGCTTTATGGCTCGATGCATTATCCTGCTGGTACCAACAAGGCTCGGTTCCATAGTATTGCCACAGAGTTGGTAGGACATAATTGTCCAGAATATCGAGGCAGACGTGCTGGTTAACAGGGTTTTTCCACTATAACCAATGGTTCCGGGACCATACCCCGAAAAACAGCCCCACACGAGTTCACTGCTAGCTCCAAACTTGACCGTAGCAACAGTACACTGTGGTAAATAACGTTCCCCCGGCTGCCGCCATACCCACACACGGCCATCAGACTGACGGATCGTTCATCTGGATTCATCAGTCCATAGGACCCGTTCCGATTGATCTACGGTCCACGATAATTGTTCTTTACACCATGCTAAAAGACGTGTAGCATTCGGAGTGGAGATGAAAGACTTATGAGCAGCCGCACGGCCACGGTAACCCATGGAATGAAGTTCTCTCTAAATGGTACGTGTACATACCGAGGTTCCATCATTTTCGAAGTCAGTTCTCTCCCGCCACGACAGTTCCACTCAACCTCACTGTGCGATATGATCGCGGTCAGCTGCAGGTTTGTTTTTATACCGTTTGCAGCTGTACCGCGCATCTTAACAACGCAGAGGATCCGTTCATTAGCTTTTGAAAGGGTGTACTGTGACTTTTGTCAATATAGTGTACGTACAATAGCTTGTGCACATAATGGGAGGGGGGATGAAGTATCGTGTGCCACAATAACCAAAAATTCATGCAATATGCTATCCACAATATCCGATCTCGCTACCGAACTTCAAAATCAGATACTCCGACTGACGGCTGAAATTTAATAGTTAATGAAGCCTCAAGTGTTCCCACGAATCAGATTTATTACCGGAAAATTTTCGTCATATGAATACGGGACAAATGAGAACAGAGTTTTGCCGTTAATATAAGAAAGGAATTGCTGATAGGTTTCTCAGAATTCAGAATTTTCCTGGCCTACGTAAAATCAGTGAAATTCAGGTTTCTTTCCGACATTTTACAGAAAAGGTTGTATCAGTAATATGTCTCATTAATTCATGAAAGCAATAATGGAAAGTGGCTCATGAATATCAGAATGTTTTTTCCACAGTGTGTGTAGTCTTTAGCTGAATTTCAAGCAGAAAGGAACCTTTTAAGGAACGGTTCTGAAATCCAAATTTCTTCCCGGATTTTGTTGAGGTGACACACTTCCCCGAAAAAAAAAAAAAAACACCTCAATATTTTAGCTCGGGTCAAATTAAAATGCATCAAACATTAATAATATAAACACACAGATCCGTCTCTCTGGAACGCTTGACGTCACACCAACGTCTGCATTGTTGCGTCATCACTTATCGATTAATTCGGGTGTGCTCTCGCGGTGTAAAAATGATTACCTGCTATATTTGAATTTGAATTTAGTTTTGCAGTATTACACCATCCGCTACACAATCAAATCGCACATACAATTTCTATACCAAAAAAAGATTGACCAAATACAAATCACACCATATGCAAACACAAAAGAAATACAGTACATATATGTAAGAAAAACATTAATACAACACATAAGTGCAAAAATATGCATAATAATAAAACTAATACAAACACATAAACCATCAAAAATACAAATATTATACAATAATAATATACATATAATGCAAAGTACAAATTAAGTAATAATAATACAAAAACACGTATGATAATATGAATAGTTTAATTTTTAGTTTTAGTTTAAATAATTTGAAGCACTGCAACAGATTCTTTAAAACAAATTGTTGCGATGTAATGTGGCAAGGGAACCAGGGAAAAAGGCTAACAGATAGCCTGACGAGCCCTGGTCCCCCCCTCCAAAATCTAAATCGTCAAGTCAAGGAACAATTTAACCGTAATACAGTAAATTAAAGTTATAATAGATAATACATGACCAACCGTTAATCAACCATTAATTAAGGAAGTCTTAAGCTCTCTTTTAGAAGCGGCAAGCCATTCCAGGTCGTAGGGCAGGCCACGTTAATATATTTTAATACCTAGAGCGCGTACTAATTTATTATTTAATTATATATATATTATTAAATAATAAATTAGTACGAGCTCTAGGTATTAAAAAACTAGTATTACCGCGAGTGTCATGATCATGGGAACGCAAATGTAAGGTAATTAGATCTGAATATTTATTAGCATATATACGTTCATGCATAAACAGTAATAATGAAAAACTGTATAATTTATCAAATGACATTATCTGACAACTAAGGAAAAGAGAATGTACCTGTAAAGACGGATTCACCAAATGTAAATTTTTTTTGCAAAACATAAATTCTGTTAACATTCCCAATAGTTGTGCCGCCCCAAGCCGAGAGACAATAAGATAGAAATGGATAAATAAATGAAAAATACAATAACAACCTTGGCAGGCAACAAACTCGAAATCCTATAAATGACACCAATGCGGGATCTGAGCCAACTGCAATTTCAATAACATGTTCATCCCATCTCAAACTATCTTGTAAATATACATCCAAGAACTTTACAAGAGCCTGAAAATGAAGGGGCATTCCATTAAATAATATCCCGTTTGCAATATCCACTCGTCGCCTACATCGCGAAAAGAGTACACTAGTAGTTTTGGAAAAAAATATGATTAAGGAATAACAGCAAAACCAACGATAGTAATCCTGAAGTTCCAAATTTACACGTGGGATTTATAACGAAGTAAATTTCTCCGTCATTTCTGTCCACGCCAGGATTCGAACCCGGATCCTCTCATTCCGGAATAAGTCGCTCTACCAATTGAGCTACGCGGACGTTTTATTCTGATTCCTATCTGCCTTTATGTCGTGTGCGTCCTTCTGGCAGGTACGTCATATCTCCTGGTACGTTACAGATTAACTCAGATAGAGAGTGTCCCCAGAAAAAATAAGCTTGTGTCATCAGCATACAAAATAGGAGTAGCACTTGAAGTAATAGTATATAAATCATTAACGTAAATTAAAATTGATAACGGGCCCATATATAATAGCACGAGATCATTTTCAGATGTCAAGGTGATCGCTGGCTAATTTAAAAACATTGGACTATTAATGACTCGAGTTCTATTTATCCGATCTACAAAATTCAAACTGAATTCTTAATATCACAGAAAATTGAGTTTGCACGAGTTCACATTGAAATATCAAGGTAATCGCGTGCTAATTTAAAAACATTGGATTATTAATGACTCGAGTTCTATTTATCCTATCTACAAAATTCGAATTAAAATCAGGGCAAGTTGCGTTTGTATATTAATTTAATTTAGGGCAATCCGAATTTTAATTTGCACGCTTTAATTACTTTTTACTTTTTTAATTACTAACGTTCCGAGTTTAGTACTGATTTTATTATACATTTTGCAAAGTATCGATCTAATTAAGCGCTCTAACCTACAATAAAAACTGAAATCTTGCAATGTCTAAGGGAGCAAGATTGCATCTAAAAGCAGATGTCATCGCAAAAAGCACATTGTCGAGAATTTACATAGTTCCGATTTGTAATACCAAATATCGCATTATTTTGTAGAAAAGCTTCGGTATGAAGCTTCAAACTAAACTTTGGATAGGACAGTCTGAAACAAGCCGTGAACGGAATAACATGTGCGCCGAAGAAAAAGTAATTTAACGCGAAAAATCAAAGCAAAAGTTGTTAAGGTAAGTTTACACGAAAACAACTGGACTACGAGGAAAATTGTCAAACTACAACAAATATTTCGCACAGAATGCTTATTTATCGCGAGGTCTTTTGAAAAACGGATATAAATAGCATATAATCTTCAGTTCTAAGTTCTTACTATATAAGATTTTACTATATTTCCTTACAAAAAAGCCAGCGTGTTTTGATTTGTTTTCAATCTGCTTCAATTAAAAATTTCGCAGTCTTAGGACGGGAAACATCTCCTATATATTAATACTTATTTAAAGCTTAAAGACAACCGTATTAGGACGGGCTATAGGCAAGTTATAAATAATCACAAAAGCACAACATTCTTTGAGATGCTTCTACTTGCATTTCCAAGAAGAAGAAGAGGGGAAAAAAAAAAAGGAAAATGTAATGGAAGAAAGAGGAAGAAACCTGTTCGACGTAAAAGTACTTGGAACACTACTGCAATCAATTTATGCATGACGCCCAATCATTTTCTAATACTTAATTGTCCTTGAAAGGAATGAATTCTGTAGATTTCGGAGCAGTGTAGACACTTTAGTTGCCTTATCTAAGAGGAGTACAGACGGAAATCAGCGGACCATGGGCAAAGTAGCTTTCTTATATGGAGTTGTATGCCATTGGTCTTAATCCTAGTTTCCAACGTCCAGAGTCATGCGGGTCACGTCTGCGAGTCTAAGCTATCGGATCTGATCCGGAACAGTTAAAGAAAGAGGAAATGCTTCCAAGTTTCTCACTAGACGATTATCGCTCAATTTGCCGTAAGAGCAGAAGAATTAAGCTTACCTCTTAGGCGATGAAATTGTAATTTTGAATCATATACTTCATTTTCAAAAAAGGCATTGTTGAATAAATAAGGACTTGCTTGTGAGTTTAAACGCTGATTTTGATTTCTGCACTTTAATTCACCGCAATAGCACATCTGCCAGGAGAACGCTTGGCGTCTACCAGGAGAACGCCTCCTGCCGGAATGTATTATGCCAACTGTGAAGTTCGGCGGCGGTGGAATTATGCTATGGGGGTGTTTCTCCTGCTATGGCACGGGACCTTTGGTCGCAATTCCTGGTAGACTCAACGCCGAGACCTACTGCACCATTTTAGATGACCATGCGCTTCCTACGTTGTGGCACTTTTACGGGATGGAACCATGTTACTTTCAGGATGACAATGCCACCTGTTATGTTGCGAGGTCCACCATGGCTTGGTATGGTGACAATGGGGTTAATCGAATGGACTGGCCTGCGCAGAGCCCGGACCTTAACTCTATCGAGCACCTCTGGGACGAGTTGGAGCGTCGACTTAAGGGGTGCCCCCACCGTCCGAAATCGGTGAAGGAACTGACCTGTCTTCTCCAAACCGAGTGGAAGAAAATACCGCTAGCCGTCGTACAACGCCTGGTTGAGAGTATGCCCCGGAGGGTCGCAGCTGTAATCGCCGCTCGTGGAGGCTCCACCAACTATTGAAGGTGAATAAACTTCGTTTTCCTTTGCTATCACAGGTGTCCAATTACTTGTTGGTAGAAAGTGTATATACAACCCGAGGACCGGTTTTCGGTTAGAAGAGTGTTCGGAGTAATAATGGGAAAAGCTACCGATTTATCGGAGTTTGATAAAGTACAAATTGTGATGGCACGGCTCCTTGGAACTACTATCTCGGAAGCAGCGCGCCTTGTGGTTTCTTCAGGTGCCGCTGTAGTGAGTACGTATCAAAAGTGGTGCACAGATGGCCAAACGACAAAGAGTCGTCCTGCCATGTGTCGTGAGTGACCAGGGCAATGTGTCGCAGCACAAACTTCATCGCAGCCTACTGCGCATTGGCCTGCGTAGCTGAAGACCCAGCCGGGTCCCGAGGTTCACTGCACATCATCGCCAACAACACATGAAGTGGGACCAAGATCATCGAGATTGGACCGTGGATGATAGGAAGAAAGTGGCCTGGTCTGACGAATCAAGATTCCTGGTGCATCACGTATAGACGGCCGAGCGTGATGGCACCTGGATGCACTGTTGGGCGGAAACAAGCCGGCGGCGGAGGTGTTATCTGTGGGCGATGTTCTCTTGGGACACTTTAGGCCCCATTATCCTAATAGCACAATCCCTGACGGCTGTTAGGTATCTGAACATCGTTACGGGCCAAGTTCACCCATTCATGGCCACTGTGTTCCCTGCTGGTGATGGCCATAGCCAAGAGGATAATGCGTCATGCCACACTGCCAGAATCGGGAAGGCGTGGTACGAGAAACATGGTGGTGAATTTCTGTTAATGCCCTGGCCTCCAAATTCACCTGACGTGAACCCAATCGAACATTTGTGGTTCGACTTAGAAAAGCGAGTTCGGGCTAAATCACCACCACCCCGCAATATACGGGAACTGGAGGACCTGCTGTTGACATTATGATACCAGATCCTCATCGAATCGATGCCTCGCAGAGTGGCCGCTGTTTTATGGGCTAAAGGGGGGTCCTACAGATTATTTGGTAGGTGATCATTATGTAATGGTTCATTGGTGTAGATCCCTGATGCTATGGAGTGCCAAATCATCGCATTCGTAAGAGTCATTGGTTATTCTGCATGGTCGTCTCACATCTGCAAAATGCAAATCCATTCTTGGGGATTCTGCATCCAGTGTTGCAAGCATTGTTCCTTAATGATCGTCCTCGCTTTCAAGCAGATAAAGCACGCGTGCACTGTGCGAAACCTGTCAAGTTGTGGTTTGGGAAGCGTGAGGATGAAGTGAAGCAGCAGCCCTGGTCATGTCACTCACCAGACCAGTGGCGTAAATACCACCCCGCACCTGCGTGGTGGAGGACTGCGGAAGTGGTAGTTATGCCACTAATAAATAAATGCCCATTTTTGCTTTAAAAACACTGGATGTCTAACAGATTGAGGCTATTCAGCCCTTTGGCTCCTGGTTGTAATACAGTACGATTGAACAGTATTCCAAATCTGTTCGATGGCGTTTAAATTCTGTGAGGGGCCAAGTCAAGATGCAAAATTCCGTGTAATGTTCTTCCAGCCATATTTCGGTCGCTGTGGACATGTGCGGTTGCTTATTGTCGTGTTGAAAGAGGTCACACTAGTCAGAGTGGTTGCATGGCGTGAACGACCTCCCAAGGATGGTTACTAGACTTCCCCGGCTAGAGCGTTCTGCAGACGTATAAGGGGTCCTATGGCGTGCCAGCTAAAAACACCCCACACCTTAACAGAGACACCGCCTACCTGCACTGTTTCTCGTAGGCACGGGGAATCCATTGCCTCGTGGGGTTGTTTCTCTTTACTCTCGGAGTCGGCCATCTTCCCGAAACAAATGGTACCGCGATTCGTCGAAACAGGTTTATGTTTCCAGTCATCTCGCGTCCAATGGCGGTGGTCCCGAACCCAGGCAAGGTGCACAGCCTTATGTCGCCGGGTCAGCAATTGCACCCGTATGGGTCGTCGGCTCCGGAACCCATAGACCACAGGGAACATTGCACTGTCCAGTATTGCACGCCGGGCGTATGTTAGGTTGCGTGCCATACGCCGCTATCCACAATCGTCCAGGGCTTCTGTACAGCTACACCGGTCTTGCACTCTGCATGCTTTCCCTGAAGTCCAGGTACACCCTTGAAATTGTTGACCTCATAAATCCAAATTTTGTGGTAAATTCCAAGATGGAGTGACCCATCTCCCGGGCTCCGACTAAAAAATCACTTAAGTCCTGTTACGCTGCCATCTGAACTGCGAATGCTACTACTTGTGTTTGCGGAGATATCTGCCTTTACATATACGTCGTTTACGTACGATTCCGCGGCCCCGATCAATCAGTGGTCTAAGCGATGGCCTCTGATTATTCGTCCGAAAGAATTCCGGGTTAGAATCCCGGTGAGGCATGGATGTTGTGTTTGTCTTACGGCACTGGATATCTCACTTCCCTGGAATCAATGATCCTAAACTAGGAACGGGCAACTGCTTATAGCCCTTGAGTGGCTCACGGTTGTCGTTAAACCTCCAATAAAAACAAGTTAGTAAAATCATGCAATCTATTGATTATGATACGCTTTCCAACATACCAGAAATCACTCAAGTTATGAGGATAATGGCTGTGGAATAAATCTCAGTCCTGTGCCCTGACCTTTGATCCCATTTCGATGACATTCAACAGAACCGGTTCAGTATACCTCCGAAATAACATGATAAAGTTTTGTCACAATGGAAGCATTTTTACGTGTTATGATGCATAAGGGCTATGCAATAGATCCCGCTCCTGTGTCCTAACCTTTAACCCCATTTCGCCCATTTTCAACAGGATTCGTCCCCAGGCAGACCCCTACGACATACTAACATTTTATCCAAATCGAAGAATTTTTACGTAAGTTATGACGCATAATGGCGACGGAAGTGATTCCGCTCCTATGTCCTGAACTTTGACCCCATTTCGCTCATTTTTAATAAGGGTTTGTTCCCAGGTGGTCCCCTACCACATACTAAAATTTAATCGAAATCGAACCTTTCTTACGTTAGTTATAATGCATAAGGGCAGTGGAATGGATTCCGCTCCTATGTCCCAACCTTTGACCCAATTTCATTCACTTTTCACTTTCAATTGGGTTCCTTCCGAGGTGTTTCCCTTCCACATACTAAAATTTCATCGAAATCGAACGATGTTTATGCGAGTTTTCGTGCGGACGAACATACGCACACATCGAGTGACGTAACGAGACAGATGGGAATCGCGACCATCTGCTCAAAAGATTGTGACGTCATAAAACTTTAATAGGATCCACACGCAACGCGTAACGTAATGAGATAGATGGCGTGACCTCGCGCCAGCATTTCAATCGCGAGATTGTGACGTCATAAGATTTCTAAGCATGGGTAACATTAATATGACGCCATGACACTAAAAACGTGGTAATTCGGGGTGGTTATTTAACGTACTAAACGAATTTTCCTAAAGTCGAGATCAAGCTAAATTGATTTCTAGTACCAGAAAACGGTAGGTTAACGACTTTCATCAAAATCCTTAGAGCCGTTTTCAAAATAAAATTTATAGCCGCCCCGGTGGCGCAGTGGTCTAAGGCGCTGGCCTCTGATCATTCGTCCGTAAGGGGTCCGGGTTCGAATCCCGGTCAGGCATGGATGTTGTGTTTGTCTTACGGCACTGGCTCTCTCCCTTCCCTGGAACCAGTGACCCTAAATTAGGGACGGGCGACTGCTTATAGCCCATTGAGTTGCTCACGGCGGTCGTTAAACCTCCAATAAAAAAAAAAAAAAAAAAAAAATTACACACATACAAGAATTGCTCCTTTAATAGTATGGGATAAGGGCGATCGAATGGATCCCGATCCTATGTCCTGACCTTTGACCTCATTCCGTCCATTTTCAATAGGGTTCGTCTCCAGGTGGTCCCTTACCACATACTACAATTTCATCAAAATCGAACCATTTTTACGTACGTTATGACGCATAAAGGCAATGGAATGCATTTCGCTCCTATGTCCTGACCTTTGACCCCACTTCACCCATTTTCAATAGGGTTCATTCCCAGGTGGTCCCCTTCAAATACTAAAATTTCATCGACATCGAACCATATTTACGCAAGTTATGACGAAACAGAGCAATGGAATGGATCCCGCTCCTATGCCGTGACCTTTCACCCCATTTCGTCCATTTTCAATAGGGTTTGTCCCCAGGTGGTCCCCTAGCACACACTAAAATTTCATCGAAATCGAACCATTTTTACGCTAGTTATCGTGCCGACAGACGGACGGACGGAAAAAGCTGGAGCACATACGCTTCTTCAACCTACGGTTGGAAAGCGTAAAAAAAGACGATTCCATTAACCGCATAAAGTTCAAATGGCAGCTTATCAGGATTTAGGCGATTTCGAATGTATTTTTTTACCCAGTTTTTTTGTTACCTCAGTGTATGTCACAAAAAGCTTTCTAGAAAGCTACAAAGGAATGGAAGTATGATATCCATAAACAGGAGACGTTATTTGGTTTTTTTGTTTTTTTGCAACTTTATCACATTTTGATGTCATATAGTGATAAAATTCCATGCTGATGGAGATTAGAAACTCCTGACCCAGACAGAACTGTTCCTTCAAAAGGCGAAGCGTCTTCAAGAACATATGTACCAGTCGGTTGCGTGAAGGGTACGGCCTTAAAATTCTTATTCCTCTTATATTTGTTTTTATCCTTTCAAAATTGTGTGAACTGGATCTTTTCGCGGAAACCAGACGCGTTGTAAGCTGAATGAAGGAATTATGCTGCTTTCGCATTCTATTCAAAACGCATTTTGAGCACATCCTTGTAAGCATCTCATATCTGTTTGTTTCCATTTTTAAAAAAAGATATATATATATATATGCAAGCGGTTATTTTTCATATCCTCTAAGAAGATGAGAACCGAAATATTTCGGGAATGCATACAAAGAATTCAAAAACTGGCCATGGGCAAGAGCTGCGATGCGATATTTTGCGTTCTTTGTAAACAGACGCATCTCGAGCTTTTTAGCGCCATCGTGCTTTCGTGCAAAGGGAAAATGTTTTCGTGATTTCCAAAAACGAGAACTCAGTGCTTTTTAGGAAAATTTTATAAAACATTTTTCTCGCATACCAACATGCACATCTACGCAGACCATAGGAAGAATATATCATTTCATATACAGTGAGTCACATTCGACGCAGTGGCGTAAATTGCACAACGTGCGCACCCCCCTGCAAGAGCTACTTCAGCACCCCTAAGCACAGTAATCTCCCCAGGATTTCGAACAAGAGGGAAGATGGGAAGATGTGGTTTCCGCTGTACGCGCGCGTGTGTGTTTGTGTGTGTGTGTGGGGGGGGGTGTCAGGAAGTTAGGGAGAGTGTCTGGAAATGTAAGGGGTACAGCGCCTTGTTGTTTTAACTTTTTAAGTAATTCTTGGAACAGAAGTATAAAATGCAAATGTCTTGTTCTAAACTTTAAACAGTTGACGTGCTAAACAAATAATTCATTTCGTCAAAAACGGAACTTGAGTTCAATTGACTCTGCGGTTAAAAGAACTGGTCGAGTTTTGGAAGTTTCTTTGCTCGCTCTTCTTCTTTTTCTTTCGACGATACTGCGCTCCAAAATCAAAACAAGTTAGTAAAATCGTGCAATGTATTGATTACGATACGCTTTCCAACATACCAGAAATCATTACTCAAGCTATGAGGATAATGGCTGTGGAATAAATCTCGCTTCTGTGCCCTGACCTTTGACCCCATTTCGATTATATTAAACATAATTGGTTCAGTATACCTCCGGAACAACAAATTAAAGTTTTGTCGCAATCGAAGCATTTTTACGTAAGTTATGACGCATAAAAGCTGTGAAATAAATCTCGCTCCTGTGCCTTGACCTATGACTCCATTTCGATGATATTCAACAGAACTAGTTTAGTATACCTCCGGAACAACATCGTAAAGGTTTGTCGCAATCGAAGCATTTTTACGTAAGTTATGGCACATAAGGGCGATGGAATGGATCCGCTCCTATGTCTTGACCTTTGACCCCATTTCGCTCATTTTCAATAGGGTTCGTCCCCAGGTTGTCTCCTACCACATACTTAAATTTCATCGAAATCGAACTATTTTTACGTGAGTTATCGTGCGGACAAGCAGACAGACAGACAAACAAACGGACAAAGCTGGAGCATATACTCTTCTTCAACCTACGGTTGGAAAGTGTAAAAAAGTAATCATGGGTGAGGCAGCGACGTGAGTTTGACTGTGGTCACATAGTAGCAGATAACAGAGGCGTAACTAGGTATTTCTGGTCCGGGACAAACCACAAATATTGCGCCCTTCACCGAAGTACATACATATATACGTACATATCACTAAGTTGTGCTCTGAGATTCAGAGGTTAGCTCCACAAAGAAATACAAACTACCAGATAAATTTTTAACTGATCATTTGCTTACTGTTGCCGTATGAAACTTCTCCATTTACAGCGATCTTGACATACAACTCAGGTTTCATGGCATCCATCCCACGACGTGCACAAGACCTTCTATATTTCATACTCATACTCTTTTTCTCATGCAGACACTCCTGAAGTTGATTCCCCCATGACTTCCTTTGCCTTCCTCTGCCTTTCTTTCCTGCCACTTGAGTTGAAAAACTTTCTTAGCAAGCATCTCATCACTCATTTTGAATATGTCCAAACCACGTAAGATTATTAGTCTCCACCTTGCTAACAACATTTTGCTTCACATTACACAACTGCAACACATCTTCATTCCTCCCACGATCACAGCCTGCCTTGCCACAACCCCCCCAGTAAGTAACGCGTTTCTCCAGCACACAAACGACTCTTATTTTTTTCTGTGGCACCCAGGTTTCACTGCTATACATCGGAGTAGGGACAATTACACTTTCATACACAGCCATACAGGACTCTTTTGAGAACCCATCATTGCTGTGAAAACCTCCCGAAGCCGCTATGAATTTCAATGAAAAATTCACTCACCTACTAATTTCACCATCCAATTTGTTCTCTCTGTCAAACATGCTTCCTTAATACACAAACTCATTCACCTGGTCAATCACTGTGCCATTTAGACTTATATTTCATTCAGTACTACCAGTTCCTCTCTCAAAAACCATAACTTTGGTTTTTCCCTTATTTATACTCAGTTTCAATTTCATGCAAACTGAGTACGTCTGGGAAAACATACTATGCAACTCACGTTTGCCCTCTGCAACAGGACAGTGACATCAGCATACAGCAATCTGCACACACGGATATCACGAAGACATAAACCAGTACTATGAATTTTGGCATCACGCATGCACGCATCTATAAATATATTAAATAGCCATGGTGATAGTACACAACCTTTTCTGACTCCTGCACCAATAGAAAAACATTTTGATAAAACACCATTCACTCAAGTTCTACTGCCAGCATACATGGCTTTCACACTACTAAGTAGATTTCCAGTAACACCATATTTATTTAATACCTTCCACAAAAGTGTCCTATTTACTCTGTCGTAAACTTTCTCTAAATCTATTAAGGCAGCAAAAACTTTCTCACCAACAGCCAGATACTTTTCAATCATCATGCGCCATGCAAAAATTTGGTTAGCACAGCCTTTTCCAAGCGTAAAACCACTTTGAACATCCCACACGTTTTCCAATGTAAGACCCCGTACTTTTTCAATAATGACCTTACCAAACACTTTCCCTGGCACACTCAATAGGCTAACACAACGATAGTTCCTGCAGTCAGTCTGATCACCTTTTTCTTATACAAGGGAACAATGATAGCATCCTTCCAATTCCGAAAGACCATTCCTAACTTCCAGCACAACTGGCAAATTTCGTTTGAGACAAAACAGCTTTAGCGTCTGGTGCTTGAAAAATTATAATCATGTTTGTTGCATGAGCTTTTTAGGGAAGTAACACTGTTATTGTGTGTTAATTACCCAAAAATGTTTGTTATTTAGTATCCACACACATATGCAATTACAATTTTTCAAAATAACTAACACTGGTCACCGGTGTTGCTTCTGATGTTTCGGATCACACTGAACTTAATACTACCTTTTTTTTTATCTTGCAGTTAATTGATAACTAACAATCATTAACGGTTGTGCAGTAGATCTTAAGAACCGGCTCGTTTTTCGGGGGAACAGGGGAAGAACTTAGTTAAGGATCTACGAGACCCGGCATCTTGTATTGTGCCTTCTCTTGTTAACCAACAGGCAAGCGTATTTCACAAATTGCTCGGGCAATTTTGCACATTTTGGAACACCGTTTGTGGCTAACGCAAGATATATGATAAATAAAGAGTTCTCTGGTTTCAGATTTTCATTTTGGACTCTTTAAGTATTTTTTATTAATTAATAAAACTATGGAAGACACCCTGGTACGACTTTCGCTGCAGATAAAAAATGAAGGGAAAGGTCAATAAAAATTCTGAAACCAGGGAACTCTTTATTTATGATATATCTTGCGTTAGCCACAAACGGTGTTCCAAAATGTGCAAAATTGCCCGAGCAATTTGTGAAATACGCTTGCCCGTTGGTTAACAAGAGAAGGCAGCAATACAAGATGGCGGGTCTCGTAGAGCCTTAAGTTACTGTTGCCCTCATTGCTATTTTCATTTTATATCAACAACAAAACCCTTAAATATTTTTACTGGGGGTATGATACAGTAAATAGAGTATTACGCAACTGCCTGTCATTCCTTATCCCAAACGGGAACGACATTGTACCCCTCTGTAATTTCCTCGGAAGAAGGGAGGAAATGGGGAGGGAGCAGCACTCAGCCGAAGGGTTTCGTACATTTCCCCTACCCTTACTTACATCACTTTTTGTATTTTTCAGCCCATTTAAAGCCTGTAAAATACAAAAGATGAAAGCGATAAGATTCCCCAGCTGCTTCGGAGATCGGAGTTTTGGTATCACATTATATGGACGGCGGAATGCAGTTTGCTGTAGAGCAGTAATGATCAAATTGCCCCCAGAGAAACTTCAACAATGTGAATGACATCCTTAAGTTGCTACGAAGAATAACAGCGCTTCATTTCTGATTGTGAGAAAATTACATCCCCTGGACATTTTCAGGAAAAAATGCGCATTTTAGGCTGCTGAGCTACCGAAACTGGCAAAATATATACTGGCGGAAAGTGAAAAAAGAACACCAAGAAAGAATTGGCGGACGATCATGGAATTTACATATGTTAATAGGGTCGAGTTTACGTAGGTGTGATGTTAATTTCGGGACCAACCGGTGAGCGCTTACGCCACAGCACGGCATAATATGCAAATTGTCGTCGGTGGTATTTAAGGAGTACGGCGAAGTGAATGTAATCAGTCGTCGGCGTACGGACACGTGCGAAGACCCTGAAGACGCTGCACTGCCTGAACATGGAAGACGTGTACGAATTCAGCAGTTATCGGACACCTGGTCTCCTGGTGTGGGGAGCGATCAGCTATCACTTCCGTACATAGCTAGTGTTTGTACCGGGTACGTTAAACAGCACCTCCTACATCAACAACATCATTCAGCCCGTTGTTGTGCCATTTGTAAGGTCGGTCCATCGTGGTGTTTTCCAGCAAGATAACGCACGCCCACACACGGCACGTGCAACGCAACATGCACTTCAGGGTGTGAGACAACTTCCATGGCCTGCACGTTCACCGGATTTGTCCCGCATTGAGCACGTGTGGGATTTTATGGGACAACGACTTATACGGTCTCCAAGGCCAGCCGCAACCATCCCCGATTTACGCGTCCAAGTTGAGGATGCTTGGAACTCAATACCCCAAACTTACATCCAACATCTGTACGACAGACTCCATGCCAGAATTGCACAGTGTGACCCAGTTCATGGCGGTTCAACCTCGTACTAACCATGTTACATGGAAATGTTATTTTTCAGTTTACCAGCAAGTATTTTGCCATAATGTTTTGATCACGTTATCCTATGTATTCCGTTATTATGCTGTATAAATTTCGTTGGTATCAGACGTCTCCTTCTTGGTGTTCTTTTTTCACTTTCCGCCAGGGTATTATAGGCAAATCTGTGAATGTGGAAAGAAATCTGTAAATGTGGAAACAACGAATGGCGAGAAAAAGTTGTACCAAGAACTGGCGCAAAAGTTTAAATTCCAATTTTATTATGATTGTACGCAGTGATTTTTGCGCCCTCTCTAGAGCTGCACCAGAGGCGGCCGCCCCGCTTTCCCCGCCTTAGTTACGCCACTGGCTGCGGGCAAGGCTGGTTGTTCAGTAACCGCAACTGAGTTTTCCACGTCAAACCGTCGCACGTATATACTATCAAGACCACGTGAACAATACGGCAAAACTTCCAACCAACGAAGGAAATGGTTGCTGTAAATGAGAGATTGGAGGTTTAACAACCACAATGAGCAATTCATTGGTTCCAAGGAAGGGAGAGAGCCCGTGCCGTAAGACAAGCACAACATCCATGCCTTACCGGAATTCGAACCCAGACCCCTTTTGTATGAATGATCAGAGGCCATCGCTTAGATCACTGCACCACCGGGGCGGCAAATGAGAGATTGACTCTCGAGGTGAGTGAAGACTTTCCCGCACCGTTACAAGGAATTTCACGGCTGCCACGGAGCAGAAGTATAAGCCACTGGGTGCTCCCACAAGTTAATGCACGGAATCCATCAGTCGTACCTTGCAAAAAATAGGTTATAGCAATTGACGTTCACATCATGTCCACTTGTTGACTACAAAGAAGGAGAAGATTAAGCTTGAAGTTTGCACAGGCCTATCTCAACTGGAGTGCAGAGAACTGGAATCACGATTTCAACTCTATCACGCCGATCAGAGGGCGCGTGTGTGACGTAAACCACGCCAAGCGGTGGACCCAGCTTGCTAAGTTGGGTCATGCAACCAGTTGGAGACGATGTTACAGCTTGGAGTGCGTTTTCATGTGTTTTCGGAGAGCCGCTCTTATCCGTCCAGACCTCCGTCACAGACACGAGGTATGTGAACATAATCGCCGACCATCTACACCTTTTCGTAATGAAAAAAGTAAACATCCTCGCAGACCATCCACACCCTTTCGAAATGAGAAAGGTGAGCATCTCGCTCACCATCCACACCCGTTCGCAATGAAAAAGGTGAAAACATCCTCGTCGGTAACCTACACTCTTTCGACATGAAAAAGTAAACATCTTCGCTGACCATCTACACCCGTTCGTAATCGGAAAGATGAACATCTTCGTCGACCATCTACATCCATTCCAAAGGGGAAAGGTGAACATCCTTGCCGACCATCTACACCCGTTTGTAATGGAAAAGGTGAACATCTCGTCGACCATCTACACCCGTTCCAAATGGGAAAGGTGAACATCTCGCTGACCATCTACACCCATTCGTAATGAAAAAGGTGAAAAGGTGAATATCCTCGCCGACCATCTGCACCTTTTCGTAATGAAAAAAGTAAACATCCTCGCCGACCATTTATACCCTTTCAAAATGAGAAAGGTGAGCATCTCGCTCACCATCCACACCCGTTCGCAATGAAAAAGGTGAAAACATCCTCGTCGGTAACCTACACCCTTTCGATATGAAAAAGTAAACATCTTCGCTGACCATCTACACCCGTTCGTAATCGGAAAGGTGAACATCTTCGTCGACCATCTACACCCATTCCAAAGGGGAAAGGTGAACATCCTTGCCGACAATCTACACCCGTTCGTAATGGAAAAGGTGAACATCCTCGCCGATCGTCTACACCCGTTCATAATGGAAAAGGTGAACATCCTCGCCGACCCTATACACCTTTTCGTAATGAAAAAAGTAAACATCCTCGCCGACCATCTACACCCTTTCGAAATGATAAAGTAAACATCTTCGCTGACCATCTACACCCGTTCGTAATCGGAAAGGTGAGCATCTTCGTCGACCATTTACACCCGTTCATAATGGAAAAGGTGAACATCCTCGCCGACCATCTACACCCGTTCATAATGGAAAAGGTGAACATCCTCGCCGATCGTCTACACCCGTTCATAATGGAAAAGGTGAACATCCTCGCCGACCATATACACCTTTTCGTAATGAAAAAGTAAACATCCTCGCCGACCATCTACACCCTTTCGAAATGATAAAGGTGAGCATCTCGCTCACCATCCACACCCGTTCGCAATGCAAAAGGTGAAAACATCCTCGTCGGTAACCTACACACTTTCGAAATGAAAAAGTAAACATCTTCGCTGACCATCTACACCCGTTCGTAATCGGAAAGGTGAACATCTTCGTCGACCATCTACACCCATTCCAAAGGAGAAAGGTGAACATCCTTGCCGACCATCTACACCCGTTCGTAATGGAAAAGGTGAACATCTCGCCGACCATTTACACCCGTTCATAATGGAAAAGGTGAACATCCTCGCCGACCATCTACACCCGTTCATAATGGAAAAGGTGAACATCCTCGCCGACCATATACACATTTTCGTAATGAAAAAAGTAAACATCCTCGCCGACCATCTACACCCTTTCGAAATGATAAAGGTGAACATCTTGCTCACCATCACACCCGTTCGCAATGAAAAAGGTGAAAACATCCTCGTCGGTAAACCACACCCTTTCGATATGAAGAAGTAAACATCTTCGCTGACCATCTACACCCGTTCGTAATCAGAAATTTGAACATCCTTGCCGACGACCATCTACACCCGTTCGTAATGGAAAAGGTGAACATATCTCGTCGACCATCTACACCCGTTCCAAATGGGAAAGGTAAACATCTCGCTGACCATCTACACCCATTCGTAATGAAAATGGTGAAAAAGGTGAATATCCTCGCCAACCATCTATACCCTTTCGTAATGGAAAAGGTGAACATCTCGCCGACCACCTACACCCGTTCATAACGGAAAAGGTGAAATCTTCGCCGACCATCTACACCCTTTCGTAGGGAAAAGGTAAATATCCTCATCCACCATCTGCAGCAGTTTGTAATGATTCTCGTTCCGAACCATGACTCCATCTTTCAAAAGAACAACTCATACTTCCAGAATGGCGATTAATTTGCTCGAGGAGTATTTAAGGTAGTTTACCACACTCGAATAACCCCCTCGATTGTCGGAACTCAACCTCATTGAGAATTTGTGAGACGAATTGGAAAGAACTGTTCGAGCTCGCCATCATCCACAGTCAACTGTGTGTGTTGGCGAGCTCGAACAGTTCTTTTCTTTCAAAGCACACAATTACCTAACATCGACAGGTGATCCTCAATTCGTGGATGTTAATACCACCTCCGTGTTTTTAACAGCTCACTGAGTGCTTACCAGGACATCTGGCTGCTGGTGCGAAGACAAAACGTGGGGCAACTCGTTGTTAGGTAGCTGTAAATAAAAAGTAATAATAATTTGTGCATTCAGTTTATCTAATTGTGTGCTTTGAAGGAAATCCAATCATGCAGATCAGCCAAATACTGTTTCACTAAAATGCTGTGATTTAATTTCAATTGCATTTATCCACGCATGTTTTCGTACGCTGAATTATTGCATGTTTGGAACTTCTTGGTAGACTCAAAAGCGAAATACGCCATTTAAAGATATACGTAAGAAAACTGGAATCTTTTGGCGCAGTTTTAACAAATAGAATGAACAACGACATGGTAAACTGTACAGGGATCTATGCCATTCTTTTACGTTATGGGGATGGAACAGCGAAGTTTTATATAGGAATGATCAAGCGATCAATAAGGGCCAGAATCAAGGAGCATAGTAGGAACATAAAAGACGGAAAAGAAACTAGTGCTCTTGCTAGAGAAGTCTTATTCAACGCAGCCATACCTGTTTGGCAACAGGCGAAATGCATATCCAAGTACACCACCCCAAAAGAGGCGGCCTTGAGAGAATCTACCGAGATCATGACAAGAATTAATATTCGCAACGAGGTTGTATCGTACGGTTGCCATATGTATAGCGCATCTTCAGATAAATTGTGCGTAGCGTAACATTCCATTATTATGGAAAATCGTGATCCATGACGCACGAGAGATACCTAAACGCGATGGTCCGCGCTGAATGTTTTCAAAAACTGTAAACGCGTCGATGAATATCGTTTTGTTTATTCTATTAGAACTCAGGGCCCGATTTATACAGAATTGCGTCCTAGGCACAGCACAAGATGAGACACCCCATCCCTCCACATTATTGAAAGAGTAAGTATATTTTTCGTCACTAAATATTATCAATTAATTTAAAAGTTGATTTAATAATATATAGGGGAAAATAATATAGGGAAAAAAAGGAAACAATATATAATTTCATTAAATCTTAATGCTAGCAAAGAAATTCGCACTTAAAAATATAGACAGGTAAGTGGAAAACCATTTAATAGTTTAGTATTGCTATTTTCGCATTTAATTATGTAATAATTCAAATATCCGCAGATGTTAAGTTATTCATCCCCTTTTAATTTAATTTTTAACCGATGCACATTATTTAGACTTGGCACAGACTGATTTTTTTGGGGGCAAGGTGAACTTCCATGTAGCTGATTAATCACCTGTGATGTGTTTAATATTATAGTAGAATAATTCTATTAACAGAAGAATGATACTTAGATTTGAGCAAACATGCGTAACTGGATAATTCTCACTCATAAAAGCACGTTATTCAGCTCACTAAATCACTTAATTTAGAACAAAGCAATTTTAAAATCTTTTACTTCACAACATGAAATTCTCAAAGTTTCTACAAAGTGTCTTAGTATTGCAAAACCTCTCAAGAGGTGTATTCGTGTATAGTACGTATATATAGGAATACAGTACATTTATATTTCATCTGTAAATTTCAGATGAAAAGCACTGCAATTTTCCTGCCTTATCCATTACTCACTTTAAAATTAAATGGACTCCATATAAATTTTTTTTTTTTTTGCATTGCGATTCTGGTGCTCTCTAAAATGTGGGGCCCAGGCCAAGGCTGGACATAAATCAGATCCTTTACGTACGCTAAATTTAGAACCTTGAAAAAGCCGTCCCGTCGAAGTGCGAAAGCTCGGTGTTGTATGTACACTTTTTTGACAAAAGTCACCGGACACCTAGAAGAGAAACGCAACAGAGCTTTTATTGACATACATTAGTACGGTGTCGGTCCACCTTTGGCCTTAATGCATGCACTGACCCTTTGAGACATGTATTCGACAAGGTTTTGGAACAGCGATAAGTATGCGCTTCCATTCAGTGCATAAAACTGCAACTAACTGATGCGTAGTAGTAGGCCTTGGTTCCAAACTTCTTATGCGGCGCTCTAATTCATCCCATAGGTGCTCTACGGGATTACGATCAGGGCTCTGTGCTGACCAGTCCACACACGATAGGGAATTATCGTCAAACCACGCCGTAACAGTCCTTGGCTCGGTGCATTATCCTGCTGGTACCAACAAGGCTCGGTTCCATAGCATTGCCACAGAGTTGTAAGGGCATAATTGTTTAGAATATCTAGGTAGACCTGCTGGTTAACAGGTTTGTCCACGATAACCAATGGGTTGGAAACATACGACGAAAAACACTCGCACACGAGCACACTGCCAGCTCCAAACTTGACCGTAGGTGCAGTATACTGTGGTAAATAGCGTTCCTCTCGGCTGCCGCCATACCCACACACGGCCATCAGACCGATTGACTGTGTATCTGAATTCATAGGACCTGTTTCCATTGATCTACGGTCCACGATAAATGTTCTTTACACCATGCTAAAGGACGAGTGGCATTCCGAGTGGAGATGAAAGGCTTATGAGCAGGCGGACGACCACGGTAACACATGGAATGAAGTTCTGTGCGAATGGTACGTGAACATACCAAGGTTCCAGCATTTTTACTCCCCTGTACACTAAGGTCTTGGGCAGTACTCCGTCGATTAGCTATAACGACTCTCCCGAGGCTTCGGCGTTCTCTATTACAAATTTTCTTTGGTCTGCCGCGCCGGTACGTTTTACTGCTTCAGGCCCGCCATGTGTTTTCCACTCATTCAGTACATCCAAAACAGCTGACTTGGTTATGTTTAAACGCCTCTCCGTTTCTCTTATGAACAACCCACTAATATAACACCCAACAATCTTTCCTTTCTTAAAGTCAGTTCTCTCCCGCCGCGACATTTTCACTCAACGTCACTGTGCGATATGATTGCGGTCAGCTGAAGGCTTGTTTTTATACCGTTTGCAGCTGTACTGTGCATCTTAACAACGCAGCGGATCCGTTCCTTTGATTTTGAAACGGTGTCCGGTGATTTTTATCGATATAGTGCATACAGTATGGCACAGAAATCCCGAAAAACCACATTTAAGTTTTTTTGGTTGCTTTTCCAGAAAAATCAAGATAGCCATTTCTCTTTATGGCAAGGGGGACACTTTTGGAGCATAGAACCGTGGCAGGGCGGGGCTGGTGGTTACTCAAAATTATCAAATAGAAAGAGGAGTCGTGTGACATTCGTTGGAAAGATTTCCAAAAATGTAGTAAGTTCGTTTTAACTTTTTTTTTATCTTTATTAGGTACAAAGTTCTAGCCCACAATAGAGACACTAAAGTGCACTATGTGTGGTAGGAAAAATTGCGTTATTTCTGACATATTTGTGTTATTTCGTTGGTTTGTGTCAATGTAACGCACTTATTGTGTTTAATGGCAAAGAACCACGTTTCTGGCCATGAATCAAGTAGTCCGGTGATCCCGTTGGGTCAGGCATTATGGTCACTCAATAATTGCAGATGGAAATGGGGGTCGCTTCTGATGTAGGAATGTCTGCAGGTATTGATTTGACTTGGAAAACGTGCCTTTTACAGTAGACTCCAGAGATGTAAAACTGGACGTATCTTTTGCAGCATTTTATATTCCCCGATTACACGTTAACCTCAACAACTTGGCATAACACATTTGATAAAATATAGATATGATTAATGTTAAAAGCAGAATTTGTTCCCATTTCTGGCATCGTTCCTGTGATTTAGCGTGACACGACTTGACCATGCAACATTTCGTGAAACTCCCAGCCCGGATCCTCACAAGGTCGCAAAACCCCTTGGTTCCTAACCAATACGGTGTCCTTTTTGGCATAAAACATAACGACTAATGTTTTTTTTGAACTACAAAGCGCAATAAATTAAATTTGCGGAATATGCCATCATAACAATGATATGTTACACTACCCTCCCTCGTTTCCATCTGCAGTTATTGAATGACCCTGTTCCCTGCCCTGAATGGGGTAGCTGGACCCCTCGATTCGTGGCCATAAACGTGATTTCGTGCCATAAAACACAATAAGTACGGTACATTAACACAAACCAAAGAAAAAAGTACAAATGTGTCAGAAGTAACGCAATTTTTCCTACAACTCATAGTGCACTTTAGTGTCACTATTGTGAACTAGAACTTTGTACCTAATAAAGATAAAACGAAAATTTAAAAACCAAATTACTACGTTTTTGAAAATCTTTCAAACGATATGTCGCACGACCCCTCTTTTCATTTGAACATTTTGAGTAATCCCCAGCTTCGCCCCCCAACGATGTCACCAGATTCCCCGGTTCTATGCCTCAAAATCCCTTGCCATAAAGTGAAATGGCTATCTTGGTTTTTCTGGAAAAGAACCAATAAAAACTTAAATGGAGTTTTTCGTGACTTCTTTGCCATATTGTATACACTCACGGACAATGAAATTTGCGCACCAAGAAGAAAGCATCGGATTGAACTGAAATTTCATGGGCTTAATGATACATATGAAAGATACACATGATGGCAAAAACAGAGCTGCAAGACAATTACAGAGTGATCTGTGGCACCCAGTCCGGTCATCTTCAATAGCGCGTAGCACCGCCTCGTGCGGCGATACATGCTGCAATTCGGTCAGACATGGAGTCTAACAGACGCCTGATGTTGTCCTGCGGCAGACTGGACCACACGTGTTGGATGGTGTACTCCAAATCCCGGATAGTACGGCACGGCGGCAGCTGGCGTTTCAACTGGTCTCACACATGCTCTACAGGGGACATGTCCGGGGAGCGGGCAGGCCATGGAAGTGTCTGGACGTGACGCAGGCAGTCCTAGGCAACCCGAGCCGTGTGCGGGCGGTTAATATCCAGCTGGTATAGCGCATCTGGAATCCCGACCAGGAATGGAAGCACATGGGGCCGTAGGATCTCATCCACATACCGCTAGCTCGTCAATGACCCACGTACCACTACTAGAGCTGATCGGCTATCGTAGGCAATGACTCCCAGACCATAATGTCTGTAGTGCGGGAGGTGTGGCGCTCTATAGCGAGGTTTGGATTGTGCCGTTGATACGGGGACCTCCACACCTGAACACTATGTTCATCTGTCCCCTAAACGAAGCGGCACTCATCGCTAAACACCACCACACGTCGCCAGTCTGTGGCGTTCCACATCGCTCTGGCCTGGCACCACGGCAAACGGAGCCGGCAATATTCCGGTGTTACTGGCAGCACACCTAAAGGGCGCTGGGAATGCAGAGTCGCTTCCGCGAGGGGTCGGGAAATAGTTCGTCGGCACACAGGAGCCGCTACATCTGCCTGTATAGTGGATGAACAGGGTCGCCGTGGGATCCATTCTTGCCTCTCTACCGGTGGTCCTCCTGGTCCGTCCGGAGCCGCTCCGCCATGTGGCAGTGCCGTCACGTGTCTACTGCCCCCAACACAGTTGGACGGTATGGTTAGAAAGATCCACATGGTGGGCTATACGTCGCGCCGACCACTCTGCGGTTTTCAGCCCGATGAACAGACCTCTCTCAAAGTCTGTAAGTTGCGTAAATCGACGTCTCTGGTGTCTACCCGCCATTCCCGCCATTCTGTACTCTTGCTTGCGTCGGCCGGTGCTTTTCGCTTTCATGGGGCATCGACTACACGCCGGTTTATAAGGCTGCCGGTTCGTGCTTGCAGCAGCACCACAGGGTGTACGGTCACGTGCAATCGCACCAAACGTGGATCATTTGCATAGCTGCATGCACTCTAGCTATTTGCAGAGTTTCGCGGTTGTAGCATGTTTTCTTCTAGGTGAGCAAATTTCATTGTCCGTGAGTGTATTTATTATTGAAAAAAAATGCCGCCCAGGTGGCGCAGTGGCCTAAGAGATGGCTTCTGATCATTCTTCCGAGATGGGTCTGGGTTGGAATCCCGGTGAGGCATGATGTTGTGTTTGTCTTACGGGGCTGGCCGTTAATAAGGTACGGGCGACTGCTTATAGCCCATTGAGTTGCTAATGGTGGTACTTAAATCTCGAATAATAAGAAAAATAAAACGGTTAAAAAGTTCTAATGTTTCTAAGTTATATTCTTGATAGATTTCGAATATCTACTTGTTTTACGGTTTTCCACAACAAGTTTTCTGCTAGGTCGTGAAAGTGTAAATTTTTATTTTGTTCAATATGTGAATGTGCGTGAGTGCGTGTGTATGTGTTTAGAGGGCGGATTGGATAATCATTTTCCTCATCGCACAGAAGTATGCGTGTTTCAAATTACGAGTTCTCCGTAGCAGGAGAATTTATTTCTAAGCTACCTAATCACATAGTTCATACTTGAAATAAGCGCATGATGAGTTCGGTGTCTTAAAACGTTATATCTGTTGCCTTAGGATCTTCCGGAAAATTCAGACTAATGTGTAACATCGTGCAATGCTCAAAAAATTGCGTGTTTCTTGTAAAAGGACGCAGTGTGTGTTGTTTTACGTGTGCCGTTGATAGCATTTAGTACACAGACACCATTTTATGAGAACGTTAAATTTTTACGATTGCAAACGTACCCTTGATTGAAGGGGAACGGAACAATTTCCTTCCCGTCGCTCCCGATGACTAAGCTACTTTCAGGCACAAGGATTCCGTGAACGCAAAATAATAAACAAAGGAATAAAATTTGTTTGCGGCGGTGTTATCCAGTAACAGCTACCAAGATTAGTTGTAGGAGAGGAATGTATGAAAGATTGGATTGAAACTGGACTCCCGAACCTATTCATGGAAAGATGTCGACGTAAGAAATTCTCGCAACCATCTCATTGTGAGCTTCGAGAAATGGGCCACTTTGGGTCGTCTCACGGGATATGAGTAGATTAAACCGCCAAATAATGTTCTGAGTGAGTGGCAACAGCGAGAAAGGATGAAACTCGAACAGTTCTAACAAAGAGGAGAGAGAGAGCTGTGTGGAGCCTTATGAAAAAGTTCATCTAGTCTGAAGCCTCTTGAACAATGAGTAACGCCGCAAAAACTCTCGAGGCGGCCAAAAGTTCACTTAATGGAAGTGTCTTCATGTTGTTAGGATCGATATCTGACTTTTATACCAGGGAATTTATGACGCTTAACCTAATGGCAAAAAATTTATTCTTAAACTAGATCGTCAGTTCAGCTTTTGAGGTTTCCCATTATTACTTTATGAGCGCGTGTATTTGTATCGAAATTGGAGACTCAGAAACGTCGTTACCATACACATCGATGAGCCATTATATTATGACCACCCTCCAGCCTAGAAAAATGCGCCCCTTCCCCCTGGAGGCCGAACGGTGGCGCAGGTGAAGTTCACAGAATATACACTTATTGTCATAAAACTCCGCGCACCAAAAAAAAAAACCGTGCGATTAACGCGAAACTCGGCGAATAGCTATGGGGAGGGCCCACATGCAAATGATTAAAGTTTTGTACGATTCTGCATCCTCACGCGTCCAAGACCGGCGCTTCAATCGTAATCCTTGGGGCTTATGAGGCGCCGCGCAGGGGACTCCACATTCGTGCCGATGTGCACGGTAAGACGGTAAGAGTCAGGTGAGATCCCTGAGCGATAGACATGCCGAGGAGCCGACGTAGATCTGCGACGGGCAACATACGGAGTTTGAAAGAAGCCGTATCGTCGGGATGAGAGATGCAAGGTGGCAGGCGCGCCCAATAGGCCGACATTTGGGTATGTCGGACATTACAGTGCGATCGTGTTGTGAGCAATGAACGCGGGAAGGCACCCACACACGGCAGACTGGCTCTAGACGACCCAGACACACCACCAGCACAGAGAACAGCGAGGGATCGTGAAAACGGCACGCACAGATGCGACGACGTCCTTGTCCAATATTAAGAGATTTGCGCCGGCTGTACAAGGGACTCTTATGTCCGCCAGAACCATTTCCAAACGCCTGGCAGAGGCGAATCTGCAATCTCGACGGCCCTTACGTTTTCTGCCATTAACACCTGACTATATCGGCGTTGATTGAAGTGGTGTCAGCAGAGAGCAACGTGGAATGCTACGGACTGGCGACGTATAGTGTTCAGCGACGAGTCTCGCTTCTGCATGGGAACGGACGACCACCGTGTCAGAGTGTGGAGGACCGTAGGTGAGCGTTACAATCCCAACCTCACTGTACAGCGGCACACGTCCCGAGCTGCCAGCGTGATGGTATGGGGTGTCATCACGTATAAAAGCCGGACTTTCCTCGCAGTGACCCGAGGGATGTTGACAGCCCAGCGCTACGTACAGGAGGTCCTGTGGCGCCATTTTCCAACAAGATAACTCCCGTCCATAAACGGCTCGGATTTCCCAGGACTGTCTACGTCATGCTTCCGTGGCCTGCCAGATCTCTCGCCCATCGAGCACGTGTGGGAGCAGATGGGATGCCAGCTTTCTCCATGTCCCAGTGTACGGGATTTAGAGCATCAGTTGCAAGAAGTGTGGTCCCAATCTGTCCCAGGATAACATACGGCGTCTCTTTGACTCCATGCCGGACCGTATCACCGCATGTATCAGCACGAGGCGGTCCGACGCGCTACTAACGCGGACCGGGATGTGTACCGTATGTCAGCGGGAAATCGTCCTGCTGCTGTGATATTGTAATAACTTCTGTCCTTGGTATGTACCAGTAGCGTATATTCGATGCTAGCTGCGGAGCCCGGAGAATGCACAAATAAAAGTAATTTATTTATCAACGGTATTAAGCCATGTCGATGTTCCGCTGCGAAAAACAAAACAAAAACATGTGCTGATTTGCTTCTTTTGACTAAGAGAATCAGTCTGCCGAATAAAGACCAACGGGCCTTCTAGTGGAGGAATGATGTCATCGTGCCGCAACCAGCCGCTCTACTAGTCTTCGTTGTGTGATGCGAAGATTTTGGATACGTTCTCCGGCTAGCGTTTCCATGACAACATGAAGGAGCAGGTGAAGTGTGAATGGGCCATTGCTTTAGGCAACGGTTCGCTCAGAAAAGAGAAGACTTAGACTACCTTAGTCACTTGCGCGCTCTCGCCCATAAATGCCCTTATTTCGCGAGAGTTGTTTCAGTCGTGTGAAGTGTCAATGGATTAAAATGAGTAATATTATATCTTAAATTCGCGGCTTTCTTGGATTGGAATTGTTTTGAAAAAAAAATTGTGAAAGCTTTCCTGATCATCTACTGTCAGAACTTAAAGAACCCTATACTTCAAATTTTGACACAGTTCGACTCAAAAATGAAATCTGTGTGTGTGTGTGTGTGTGTGTGTGTGTGTGTGTGTGTGTGAAGGTGTTTATCATTCCCTTGATGAATACAAAAAGAAATTAGTAGGAGTTACAATATATGAAACTGAATAAACTGGACATTGTGTTTATTAAGGTGTAAAAATCAGCAGACCTAATATTAAAATTTCAATCAACAACTGCAACTGCCGAAAGAAGTTTTTCTGCTTTAAAAAGAATCAAGACATACTGTATTTTAGGGCCACACAAGGACATGTACACTTGAACAACTTGGTTGTTTTGTCAATAGAGAAAACCATTCTTTTTAAATGTGATAAAGTACGCGGAAGAAAAGTTTTATAGAAACGTAACAATCGACTTTATCAAAAGGAAAGAAAAATGGAGTGCATGCACAAATAAAGATTTTTTTTTCTTTTTTTATTGGAGGTTTAACGACCACCATGAGCAACTCAATGGGCTATAAGCAGTCGCCCGTCCCTAATTTAGGGTCACTGGTTCCAGGGAAGGGAGAGAGCCAGTGCCGTAAGACAAACACAACATCCATGCCTCACCGGGATTCGAACCCGGAACCCGTTCGGACGAATGATCAGAGGCCATCGCTTAGACCACTGCGCCACCCGGGTGGCAAAAAAGTAAAGATTACAGAAGAACAATGGAGTTCATGTACAAATAAGTGTTAAAATATTAATCCTCATAAGTATTTAGTATTATGATAGCAATTGCATGTACCTAAAATTAAGAAAAAAAAATCACTTCTATTACTTAACAACTGAAAAATAAACTTCGCAATTAAAAACAACAACAACAGTAGGCAGGTTAGATAGCCTAGGTCTTGGACCCAAGATACGCCACTGGTATGCACTACCTCACTACTAAAATCTCATTTCAACCCGACGCCGACTTTCTTCTTGGTGCGCAGATTTTTATGACAATCATTGTATTTTAAAACTTACTGCAAAACTTTCTGCAACGCAATTGAACGAATCAATTTTACTCAGCCTCTAAACACGTTTCGAAACGTGCCTTATACGGTCTAATACAGTTTTAGAAAGCTCAAATATAAGGTAATTAATTCTAAATGATTCATCTGATTTCAAGTGACGGTATTTTATGTGCTTCTAAACATTCAGCGATTAAATGTTCATAGAATAACGAAAAAACTGTCCAAATTTTGTTTTCATACCTTATAAATGTTTTATGTGACTTCCGTTGGTCACGCGAACTGCGTCTAGGCGATAATCAAATTCCTTCCATACGTGACCAAGCATGTCTGTTTTCAACGACTACAGAGCACTATGAACGAGAACTTTGAGTTCATCTAACGCTGTGGGCAATTGTTGCATATACACATTATTCTTAACATACCCCATAAGAAAAAGTCGCAAGGGGTCAGGTCCGGAGACTTGGCAGGCCACCTGCAGAATGCCTTGTTGTTGTGTTCACAGCGACTAATCCATCGGTTAGCAAGCTCTTCGTTAAGGTAAAGTCGAACATCCAGATGCCAATATGGCGGCGCTCCATCGAACTGAAAGATGTAGTCGCGTGAATCTTCATTTAATTGCGGAAATATCCAAATCTCCAACATATCTAAATACGAGTGTTCTGCTGCTGTTTGTTCCTGGAAAAAGAAAGGGCCGTAAACCTTTTTCCCGGAAAGCGCACAGAACAATGACAGTCTTTTGCCCAGGTGCAGATACATGGGTTACATTGCGCCATCTAGCGGTTACATTCGTAAACTCGGCGCATTTCTCTTCATTTTAATGTGCGCTACGCTGTTATTCTTCATTTTAATGTGTGGTGCGTTGTTATTATCTTGATTTTTACGGAGCTATGATCTGATGAAATCGGATGAATCATTTTCAATTACCCTGTATAATTTACTGACGAATATCTGCTCTGTAAATAAACTATTCAAACTCTTGCGTAATGACTAGATTTACTGAGGTTTCTTAAAGTGAAACAACCACTATGCAACTGCTGAAGAATAAAGCAGATTTCGTTTTTCCGTAAACATACAACTTTTTCTCTCCTTTACGAGAATCTTATTAATCTGCTGTACCGGGTTTAATTATATGGTAACCTGTAAGTTCTGAAAATTAATCTAATTAATCTGCTGTACCGGGTTTAATCATATGGTAACCTGTAAGTTCTGAAAATTAATCTAATTAATCTGCTGTGCCGTGTTTAATCATATGGTAACCTGTAAGTTCTGAAAATTTCTTAACCATATTGCCGAAATTTTCCGAAACTGGAGTGTATTAACTTTTCGCTTCTACACTGGTGGTAAACCAAATTGCAACACCAAGAAGGACACGAGATAGCAAAGCCAGATTTATTGGAAACATAACAACAGATACAAAGATGAAACGATTTAGCTTACAGGCCCGTGCGACTTGCGGAACACGCAGGCATCAATACGTAGTTCGTGTGGCTCCCATGGCTGGCAATAACGGCCGCTACACGCCGCAGCATCGAACGAAAGAGGCTTTGGATGTGGGCTTGGGGTATTTCGGTCCAGGCTGCTTCCACACGTTGCCACAGTTCATCAGGCGTAGCCGCGGGTGGTGCTTGTCGGGCCACTCGGTTGCCGATCAGCGACCAGACGTGCTCCATGGGCGACATATCGGAAGAACAGGCGGGCCACGGCAGCAGTGACACCTGGTGGGCCGTGAAGAATTGTTGCACGATGAGTGCCACGTGCGGGCGCGCATTGTGTTGTTGAAACGTGGCCTCTGGCAGGTCCTGCAGGTAAGGAAGGACTACAGGCTCCAAAACGTCGGAGATGTAGCGATGGCTGTTGGGTGTACCGGCGATGCGTACCAGAGGGGTGTGGGTGTCATATCCAATTGCACCCCAAACCATAACGCCAGGCGACGGACCGGTATGGCGACGTAAAATGCAGGCGTCATACAGTCTCTCGCCGCGGTGCCGCCACACGCGGATCCGACCATCGTGGTTTTGCAGGCAGAAGCGGGATTCGTCGGAGAAGACAATGTCGTTCCATTCCATAGTCTAGGTGCGGCGTTCAACGGCCCACTGTCGCCGCACTTGCCGGTGGTGTAACGTCAATGGTAATCGGAGCAATGGGCGCCGTGCGACAAGTCCCCCGCTCCTGCAGACGACGTCGAACGGTACGTGCTGACACAGGTTGTTGCGCAACACACCCTAATTCCTGCGCTAACGTTCGTGATATGGCGGTGCGAGCTGTCAATGCCCGCCGCACAACATGCCGGTCCTCTCGTTCGGTGGTGTGCCGCGGTTGCGGCAATCGCTCACGTCGGTCCGTCCGTCCCTCCTGCACCCACCGAATCCATACTCGCCTCACTGTGGCTGGATGTCGTCCCACACGGGCGCCGATGTCTCGGTACAATAAACCGCTGTCGCGATAATACTTCATTCGTCCTCTGTCGAACTCCAAAACGTGCTGGAATGACTGCCGTATTCTGCGACGAGGCATCAGGAAGCTTCCCACGCACAGGTCCGGCAGCACAACACACTTCCACTACTTACACCCAGCCTTCTGTGCACTCTTCTTATAGCGCTTCTCGGTGGTGTGCCGGGGGCACATGGTTTGTATATGCCTTGCAATGCTAATCGTTTGCATGTCCTCTTGCGGGCGACGCATGCTTTCTTCTTGGTGTTGCATTTTGGTTGGCCAGCAGTGTATTAAGTTGGTGGGCATTACGATAACAGTAAGCTTTATAGAGTTACGTAGGATCCTCAATAGCCAGTAAGTTTTTAAGACGCGTTTTAAAGGTTTCTAATTGTGCTTCTTAAGAAGGCACAGCGGTTAGAGTAAAGCCTTTTGTGTATCGCCCTGAAGTCTTGTACATTTGGATTCTGCTCCTTCGCCTGTGGTTACTCCTGCGCCTTCGGCCATCTCTTCCGGGGTTTCTTCGTTAGTGCAGGTTTCTTCACCTCAGGCTTCACTTCTGGATTTTGGCTCTTCTACCTGCACCGCCGCTGCTCTTACTCGGAACGTTGTATTCTTGCGTTACTTCCTTCTTCGATTGCTGAGCAATTTTCTGCCGAGCAGTTGCAATACTTGTTGCGTTTCTCTCAGTATTCCGAGCCTCCTATTCACTAGCTCTCTTCATTTTGCGACGTCGTCGCCAGTATGCGGCGCATCTGGGAGGGAATAAGAGACATCTTTTAGCCTTTTCCCTCTTCCCAGGCCCTTCTTCTCCGGTGGATTCCGCCAGGGCTGTCCCCAAGAAGCGTTACCACCAGCTCTCTCAGCGCACACGCAACCGGCGTGTGAAAATTCACGTCGCCCCTGCTGTTGAGACTTCTGCCTTCCTTGCACCTACTTCGCATTCCGTTCTCTTGTATCCTAAGCCGCGACTCCCGGAGTTCGCCAACACTTATGATTAATGTATCGCTCTGGACGATATGTATATCGCCCATGGACTCCTTTTGCCTTGAACTTTTGTCTTCTGTTATTGTCCTTGTGTGTCCCTTCTTCATGCTGTGTGCCCGAGACCTCCATATTCATCTTATATTATGTGTTTTCCTATCTGTGTACAGTGTCTTCTCCTGAAAATTTCCGTAAGCCTCTGCCATCTTCCTGTTCCGTAATAAAACGCTTTGAAAACTGAAGTCTTGTGTATTGCAGTAAAGCGTTGTCTACATTTCGGTGAAATATTTTGCATATTGAAGTAAAGCCACATGCACATTGCGGGGAAACCTTATGAATTCTGTTCTGAAGACTTTTGCATCTTGCAGTGAATCGGTTTTAGAATTAAAGTGAAACCTTTTAGATATTACAGTAAAGCCACATGCATAGTGCGGGAGAAGCCTTATGAATACTGCTGTTAAGGCATTTGTATATTGCAGTGAATCGGCTTTAGCATTAAAGTGAAACCTTTGAGATATTGCAGTAAAGCCACATGTACATTGCGGGGAAGCCTGATGAACATTGCTATGAAGACTTTTGTATGTCGCAGTGAATCGGCTTTAACATTCTGCAGGGAAACCTTTTAGATGTTGCAGTAAAGCCACATGCACATTGCAGGGAAGCCTTATGAAAATTGCCATGAAGACTTTTGTATACTGCAGTGAATCGGTTTGAGTATTAAAGTGAAATCTTTTAGATATGGTGGTAAAGTCATATATATGCATTCTGCAGTGAGAGCTTTTATATTTTGCAGTCTCCTTTTGCGTATCTCCCTTTTTTGTTCTTCAGTAAAGCTTCTGGCGCACTGCAATGAAAACTTTGGTATGTTGAAGCAACGGCTTATAGCGAAGTCCTTTATTTCTTGTGGTGAAGTTTTTGTATATTGCAGTAATACCATTTACATATAGTAAAATAAACTTTTTAACCACTGGCATAACGTAGTTGGCTAACGCGCTATGTAGGGCAGACCTTTCTGACGAAGGTACAGTAACCCGTCTTCCTGCCAACCAGTCCACGGTTTTTCAGGGTTTTTCGGCAGACTTCCTGTGGCTGGGAAGTCGACCCCGAACGCATGTTGCCACTGATTTCCCCAACTTTGGGTTAGCCTCCCAATCGGCTGTAACATGGCTACAAAACCTCCATTACAGCTTGCTTTATGGAAGTAGCGATGGGCTTCAATGGTCTGTATAAGCGGTGAACAGAAAATAAAGAAAAGTTTTGACATTCGAGTCTCCCTAACCTTTTTCATATTCTTTAGTAAGTTGCAACATAAAAAAGACTTTACAGCAGTAAAGCCCCTTTTTTATGTTGCAGTGAAGACTTTTGTATATTGTGATGAAGCATTATGATTATGTACAATGCAGTGAAGCTTTTTGTATTGCTGTGAAGTCTTTTGCATGTTGCAATGAATCTTTTGTACATTGCAACGAATCTTCTTGCACATTGCAATGCATAAAAGCCTTTTGTATAACGCTGTGAAGTCGTTTAAAGATTGTAGTAAACCTTTCGTATGTTACATGTTTATATGAAAGTTTTTCATCTGCCCCTGTAGCCGAATGTTTCGAGTTCCAAATGAGGCATGGCGGTCTGCTTGTTCTGCTCTTCGGATGGCTCTGGTTCTGCTCCTTTCAAAATTAGAAAGGAGTGACTTTTTATAGTCTTAGATGTTCACGGGACAGTTAACCTCTGAAACAAAAAAAAGGGAGCAAGGAGAGTTTCTTGTCTAATTCAAACTGTCTTTCCAAACATTTGACATTCGTTTAAAGAACACTTGCAAACTAGTGATCAATAGTTAAGCAAAGAAAGCACGAATTAAAAATAAGTTCTTCAATGGATTTCAATGAAACGTATAGGCCAAGTCCATATTCCATTAATATCTGAAAAGAAAATTCCCATGAATGTTTCTCGAGATATAAAAATTATATTATTATTTATCCGAAAACAGCACGTAAAAGTTGAGTAGTAACAAAAACTATCACATCAAAATATCCGGACACTTGCCTTTCCACAGACTTCCTGTAATAGGAAAGGAATTAATATCGAGTTGTTCCACCATTTGCTGCCTCTGCTTGAAAGCTTTCCACTGGAGTTTGGTACGTTTTGCTGCGGGAATTGCCTTCTATTCTGCCACAAAAGCATTAGTCAAGTTGGTAACCACTGTCGGGCGGTTTGACCTGATTGCAGTCCGCGTTCCAATTCATTTCAAAGTGTTCCATGGGATTGAGATCCAGGCTGTGTTCAGGACAGTCAAGTTCTTACACACCCATCTCATCAAATCATTCCTGCACGGAAATCGCTTTTCGGGCTGGGGTATTATGCTGTTGGTAATGGAAAGGGCCTTCACCGAACAGTTGTCATAATGCCTGGAGTGTAGAATTGTCGAGAATGCAATTACTATATAGGCCTCAATCTTAAGATTTTCGGGCACTGGAACTAGGAAGCCCTGCTGAAACCATGAACAGCCACAAAGTATGATGCGTCCTCCTCCAAACTTCACAGTTGGAGCAACACAATCAAACAGACAGCGTTTACCTGGCATCCTCCACAGCCAGATTCGTCCGTTGGACTACCAACTGGTGAAGCGTGATTCATCATTCCAGAGAACGCGTTTCCACTGCTCCAGAATCAACTGGCGGCCAACTTTACACCACTGCAACCGGTGTTTGACGTTAACCTTGCTGATATTGTTTTTGCTGCTGAGAAAGAGAGAGAGAGAGAGAGAGAGAGAGAGAGAGAGAGAGAGAGAGAGAGAGAGAGAGTTAGTTAGTCAGTTAGTTAGTTAGCCAGTGAGTCGTTTAATTAGTCAGCCAGTTACAGTATTTAGTAGCAAGTTAGTTAGTGAGTTGGTCAGTTAGTCATTTAATTAGTCAGTTAATTAGTCAGCTATTCCGGTAATTAGTGAGCGAATCTGTTAGTTATATAGTCAGTTCGTCCGTAATTTATTTATTCAGTTCGTTAATTACTGAGTCAGTTAGTGAGTTAGTTCGTCAGTCATTTATTTATTCAGTTAGTTAACTAGTGAGCCAGTCAGTTAGTTGACTCAGTAATTAACTAACAGTTAGCTGCCTCAGTAATCAACTAACAGTTAGTGGTCAGTGAGTTATTTATTTATTTAGTAACTCAGCTATATAGTAAGTTAGTCAGTTAGTTCTCCCGTCATTTATCGATTCAGTTAGTTAACTAGTGATTCAATTAACTAGATGGTCAGTGAATTATTTATTTGTTTAGTCACTCACCTATTTAGTGGTCAGTGAGTTATTTATTTATTTAGTAACTCAGCTATTTAGTAAGTTAGTCAGTTAGTTCTCCCGTCATTTATCTATTCAGTTAGTTAACTAGTGATTCAATTAACTAGATGGTCAGTGAATTATTTATTTGTTTAGTAACTCACCTATTTAGTGACTTTGTCAGTCCGTCATTTATTTATTCAGTTAGTTAACTAGTGATTCAATTAACTAGATGGTCAGTGAATTATTTATTTGTTTAGTCACTCACCAATTTAGTGACTTAGTCAGTCCGTCATTTATTTATTCAGTTAGCTGGTTGGTCAGTGAGTCATATATTTAGTCACTCAGCTATTTAATGATTTAGTCAATTTGGTCTTCCGTCATTTATTTATTCTATTAGTGAAGTAGTGAGCTTCTCAGTTAGTTGACTCAGTAATTAACTAACAGTTAGTGGTCAGTTATTTATTTGGTCACTCAGCTATTTAGTGAGTTAGTTCGTCCGTTATTTATTTATTGTTAGTTAACTAGTTAATCAGTTAGTTCTTCCGTCATTTATTTATTCAGTTAGTTAGCTAGTGAGTCAGTCAGTCAGTTGGTTGGTCAGTGAGTTATTTATTTAGTCACTCAGCTATTTAGTGATTTATTCAGTTAGTGAGTCAGTTAGGTAGTGAGTTAGTCAGCGAGTCAGTTCGTTAGTTATCAATTAGTTAGCAAGTTAGTTATTTAGAGAAGAGTTGTGTGTACCTTTGCGTTTTTTCGTATTCATATCTAGTTTCCAGCCGCAAAGTTCATTGGTCTTAGAGAAATGACATCAACGGATATGAACACCTACTTTTCTTATTATAGATTACCTACGTTTCGCAGATAATGACTTTCCCCTGTTTTGCAGAAACAGATTCCTCCAGCTGCCAGTGTAGGCTCGGAAGCGTGGGATTTCAGATGAAAAGATTAATCCGAGCGATCCAAGCGCAGTAAGTGAATATTGCGAAAGCCTGTGCTTCTGTCTTTGCTAACACTGACAGCAAAAATATCCTTTCCCCTCGGGGCATCCACGTGTAGCGCAAGAAACTCTTGAGTGGCAAAACCCTTCTTTCTTCCATTTATTAATTTATTTCATGAGCTCGCTAGTTAAATGATTCATAATCTAAAAATAATGTAATACGACCTGTGTTTGTGTTTCACACCAACGCAGTTTTCTATGTTTTTTCACAGGAAATAATTTTGGATCACTTTCCTCTAAATATTCTTTCCGCGAAAAAGAAAAAGATATTTGAATAAAAGCAAATTGATCTTCCAATGGTAATTATCTGTGGTGAAAATTAAAAATTATATTCACTAGATACAGGGTGTTTCACTAGGTAGCCCCCCCAAAGAATCAGTCATATTTTGCAAAACACTTTACTCGGAAACATGACATGTGGTTTACAACGTACCTTAGCTCATGGGAATGTAGCACCATTCACAATAAATGCTGGAAATGTTCTCCACCGACATCCAAACACACTCGAATGCGACGCTGCATAATATCGAAGGTCCTCAGGGTTGGATTTTAGAATATGAACAGTATGCCTCTTCAGTGTGTTTTACTACGTAGTACCCCCCCCCCCCAAAGTATCAGTCATAGTTTGCAAAATACTCTACTTAGAAACATGACATGTGGTTTACAACGCACCTTAGTTCATGGGAATGTAGCACCATTTACAATAAATATCCACATCCAAACACATTCGAACACGAAGTTGCATATTATCGAAGGTCCTCCGCAGCATGTCCTTATCAATAGTCCGGATCTCTGCACTGATGTTGCTTTCTAAGTCTTTTAATATGCGGGTCTCATTGTTGTAAACCATGCCTCGTCAGTGAACCACATGAAATCCAAAATGTTCGGAACTGCGAGTAAAAACGTCAAGAACCAGTTACAACAAGACACACGCCTTTCAAGATCCGGTTCTTGCAACTCTTGCAGAGCTGTCACACGGTACAGATGAAGCAACGCTTTCTTCACCACTCTTTGGCAGGTGGAAATAGAATACCCAGTTTCTTGTGACATGCGTCGTAATGACTTCTTTGGAGATGCCAGAAGCCTGCCTTCGATTTTTTCTTCTGCTAAAGGAGGACGTCCGCCACTGTATTGGTTCAAACCACTGTTCGTGGTTTCAAATTTCTTCGTTTACCTGGCGATGTAACGATTGTCTGGTGCTACTCGTATCCCAAAACTTATCCAGGAATTCACGCTGTGTTGCCTTTTACAGACTTTGTTACTTCAAGTAATTAATTACTTCATAATTACTACTTCTACAGGTCTGACAACCAAGCCTGGTAGATTTGCCATTCAGCATGATCGTCGATGTTACCACCATCAATGAGCATGCTGAATGGCAAATCTACTATTCAGCATGATCATTGATAAAATTTCCAGGGATTCCTCTAATTTCCCGATAACTGCGTGGGATTGATGCCTGATAACTTGCAAGGAGAGCCCCATTCCATTTTTCTGGCCAGTTTGTTGTATGTGCCAGTCCAATCCTGTTTTATTTGTAATGTTCCTTATTGCTGCTTCGTGTTTGATAATTATAGTGCTTAACCTTCGTCCCGTTTCGCCAATGTACGGTAAACCACTTGAATACACTATTTTATAAATTACTCCTTCCTGGAGTGAAATATTTTCTTCTCTTTGTTTTAGTGATGGTAAGCATTTTTTTAATTTTGTTATCTAAACCTGGAGCTAAACTAATTTTATAATTATTGCTGATTTTCTTTAGTTTCTCAAACCACAAGGGTCTTGTGGTAAGTGACTCTTCGTGTGAATAAATAGCCAATTTTCTCTATTTTTTACAGTAGTGCTAGTTCTATTCCTAGTAATATTCTCCTCCAATAGTTTATATGTGTTTCTTTGATGGGTAATTATCTTCTAATAAGATTGATTTTAACTTATTTTTATGTTTCTTCTTTAACTTCTGAAGATGAATTCAGCTTTTCAAGTTTTTCTTTAAATTGTAAAGTCACATTTTTCTTGATATGTTTTACTTGATATGTTTATTTACTTTAATCCAGAAAGGAGTCATTTATAAAATAGAGTGTTCATGTAGTTTACCATACATGAGCGAAACGGCACGAAGGTTAAGCACAAGAATTAATGAACACAAAGCAGCAATAAGAAACGTTTCAAATGAAACAGGATTAGGCACGCACATATAACAAACTGGCCACAAAATGGAATGGGACTCCTTACAAGTTATTAAGCATCAATCCCACATAATTGCCCAGAAATTAGAGGAATCCCTGGAAATTTACGAGACACAAGGTGGCAACATCAGCGACCATGCTGGATGGCAAATCAATCACGTTTGGTCGCCAGGCTTATGGAAATAGTAAGACGCAGGAACTTCTGACGATGATCTAGAGTATAGATCGAACATTTGAGAGGTAATGTATCTTAATAAATTTTTCCTCTATAATTCCCGTTAAGTTTTTTTCGGTACTGATAGACTTTGCTATCAATAACTTTACACAATAAACATCAGCTTCGTAACGGTATACACAGTCATTCTGAACAACATTCAACGACATAGTAAAACACGCACATTGCTTCTGGACAGAATTAGTGTGCTGGGCCATCTGGTGGGGTAACGTCACAATGAATCATCGCCTTATCAGGAAAATCACTCCCGCGCTTTTCTCAAGGATCAAGGTCACTTTTAAACCAAACCTCGTGCGTCTATGTAGAGTGGGAAGAAAGCTATAGTTGGTTCTTTGCGGAAGGGGACTGCCTAGTAAAAAACCCTCTATTAATTCAAAACAGGCTCATTATATGATAAGAGAAGACTATCATTTTGTCGTATTATCACGTAATAACACTTGAAGTTTCTATAGAAAGTGTAATGATTTAGCGTTAAATACGTGTTTGTGCTTTACACGAACAGTTAAATAGCTTGTAATAGGCATAGGGGATCGGTATGGCGAGAAATGCAACTTACAGAATTGCCAATCAACTTCTTTATTTAGGTAGTTGGTGACTTACGACTCAAACTTGCCGAACCATAAGGCAAGTTAGATACACATACAATCCCTCTTCTAAGCACTACAACAACCTCGTAGACTGAATCACCTTGTCATCCTCGTAGAAAGCACTTGTGGCGTAAAAGTAGTTTTGGACCTTTACGCTAACTTAAAATATCAACATACTAATAAATTGTTCTTAAATGAAACAAACCGTAACGGCCAGACAAAACATATAACCAGAAGTCAACTTACGGAAAACAGTCCTTTATTCGGAATGGAATCACAACACTCTCCACACATTAGTAGTCTCAACACTATTCAATTCTTTCGTACAGCACTTTCTTAACAACGCTCATCATAATCGCTCACAATAATAGCTCTCAATAATCGCTCGTATCAACACACCTCAATAATCGCTCTCAATAACATCAACACCTCTCTCATACAACAGATCAGTCGTCGCTTTTTATCTTATTACATGCATACGTCACGTGCATTCAACCTCAATTGTGTTGCCAAACGTATTCGTTCGAAGGAAAAGATATTCCGTTAAGCGAGAAAAATACTGAGAATAAACTCAAGAATTACATAGGGAAAGAAACTAAAAAAGGAAAGTTAATCTAGAATATACGCCACACACTTTTAATACTTATTATTCGACTTACAGGCCATCTTTGACTCTAGTGATATTGAAGGTAACATGAGATCATAATTGAAGCAGCATATCGTCCTACGTGCAGACACACTCTTTACTCTGGCTGTAGATTTTTGTATATTCCCCGACTCGCTGTAAGACGTTGCCGAAAGATATAAAGAAACTGGAGGTTCTGCCGTATCCTTCAGAACGAAATATAATGAATAACATAATTTACATAAGAACAGAAACTTAATAAAAGGAGACAACGAATATAAAAAAATATGTATGGGAAAAAGATTTCAAATCGAATGAAACAATTTTCCCGTAAAAATAGCCATCTGATGCAAAAATATTTTTTTAAAAACGATCGGAAAAACTATGTGTTTAAAAAATAGTCACAGCTGTCGAACGCAAAATTAATTTTTTAATTGGATTTTTAGAAGTGTATACAGGGTTATTCAGAAAGAATCATCCGATTTCAAAAATTTATATTTCGAAAAATTAACACATATTGATAAGTAATACATCAGTGTAAAGGAAAAAATGTCCAAGTTTTAGGTTATGCACAGTAGATGGCGCTAGTGTGTCGTTTATGAAGCTCTTTTGGCGAAGAAGTGAAAATGGCGTCTAGTCAGCAGAAAGCTTTTTGTGTGCTCTCGTTTGCACGATGTCAGTCGGTAATGACCATTCAGCGTGAATTTCGTAGAAAGTACCAAATTAATCCACCGACGGCTCAGAGTATTCGCAGGTGATATCATCAGAAGTCAATTTTTCGTGCTGAAGGACATAAAGAACACAGTTTGCCGTCTTTACACGATTTTAAAAAATTACGGTTAAAATGATATATACATTAGAACATGAGCACTTTCAAGTCCACTGTGGACCCGTCATCAGATGGTGTGGTTGTATTATGCCCTGGGAGGGTATATATTATGTAGTATGCACACTGACGAAACAGTATGTTTTGGCATGCGCATGCTCACTACACAATCATGTCGTTTCATTAGAGCAGCCGGTATTGTCTCTTTCGCTGTAATAGTTGCAAAGTAGTTTCCATGGCAACGGTATAATGATAGGGGTACCGTCGTTACAGCATTCTGCCCTATGTTTATACCCTTATACCCTAACGTACCTGTACCTGCTGTCCACCGTATCATCGAAGAAATGTTGTCAGCCCACGGAACTTATACCCATAATGAAATTCAAGGCATTGTTAATGCCTTAAGACTAGTGTACAACAGAACATTTTTTCGATTTAATGAAACTATTTACCGTCAACGGGAAGGGGCCCCTATGGGGTCACCCCTCTCAGCAGTTCTATCTGAGTTGTTGTTACAAGACCTGGAAAACGAAGTCCTCGCAAACTTTCATGTAAAACCTATTTTATACCTGAGATACGGGGATGATGTACTTTTGTTTTGGCAGTCCACCCTTGAAAGCCTTACCGAGTTCACCAGCTTGTTGTCTACAAAATACAGTTCCATAAAAATTTCTACAGAATTCGAGACCAATTATGCATTACCCTATCTGGACATCTTGTTGGAAAGAAACCCTAATACGAACGAAGTAACTCACTCTGTTTATAGAAAACCAACTGCAACAATATCTATGATTCCCTATAACTCCTACCACCCACTCAGGCAAAAACTCTCAGCCCTTCACTTTATGTTTCACCGAGCAGTTACACATTCATCCTCAACCGATCAAAGAGACCTAGAAGTTGCAAAAATTATGGATATTGCAGCATTATATAATTATCCATCTACCACAGTTAATTCCATAATGCGCCGTGTCTTTAATGCATCATACTCAACATTACCAAGAACGAGACCAAGCACTTCATACGTCGGCAAACTACCATACATCCCTGCTGTCACAAATATCCTAAAAAACGCATGTCGTCCACTTAATGTTGATTTTGGCATAAAAACGTGCAACATTCTCGCCCATATTAAAAATGACAGGGATCAGATTCCCCATGGTTCCAAATTCGGTGTGTGCGCAATCCCACTAAAAGCTATGAATGCTGATGTAACCGACCAGATATACATAGGTTCGACCCCTTCGCAATATTAATTTACGTGTCTCTGAACATAGATATAATGTTAAAACATGCTCCACCTCCACCGCCCTTTCAAGACTATGCCTGAAGGGTCAACACCAACCTATCTGGGACGATGTCACTATGTTACATACGCCGACTACCTGTTCATCTATCCTCCTGTTAGAAAGCCTATTGATACATAAACATAGGGCAGAATGCTGTAACGACGATACCCCTATCATTATACCGTTGCCATGGAAACTACTTTGTAACTATTACAGCGAAAGAGACAATACCGGCTGTTCTAATGAAACGACATGATTGTGTAGTGAGCATGTGCATGCCAAAACATACTGTTTCGTCAGTGTGCATACTACATAATATATACCCTCCCAGGGCATAATGCAACCACACCATCTAATGACGGGTCCACAGTGGACTTGAAAATGCTCATGTTCTAATGTATATATCATTTTAACCGTAATTTTTTAAAATCGTGTAAAGACGGCAAACTGTGTTCTTAATATGATATCATCAGTTCGAGGACACTGGATGTCTTTGTAAAGTAAAACGTCCAGGACAACCAGGCGTATCTGCAGAGAATGTTGAAAGAGTGAGATACTTTTCTACGCAGCCCGAAGAAATCGACCATTCGCAGTAGTAGAGAACTGGAGATTCCTGAGCCTATTGTTTGGCGTGTGTTGGGGAGAAAATTGTGTTACAAGCCATACAAATGACATAACTTGCAAGCACTGAAGCCTTGTGATGGAACTACCACGGAGCTACCCCGCAGTTGGATTGGTCGGAGTGGGCCAGATGACTTGGCGTTACACAGCTGGCTTTCTCGGTCACCTGATATGACCCCATGCGATTTCTTCCTTTGGGGGTATGTAAAAGATCAAGTTTTTGTGCCTCCTTTGCCCATAACTCTATGCGAACTTAAACAACGCATTTCTGCTGCTATTGAAACAGTTACCAATGACACATTAGACCGTGTTTGGCAGGAATTTTCATATCGCGTTGACATTATACGTGTGACTAAATGAAGTCATATCGAACATTTGTAAAAAAATTTAAGACATTTTCCCTTTACATTGATGTATTACTTATCATTCTGTGTTTTTAAGTTTTCGAAATATAAATTTTTGAAATCGGATGATTCTTTCTGAATAACTCTGTATATTGTGCGAAACAAAAATAATTTTTAAGCGGACTTTTAGAAGTTCTGATATTGTGCAAAACTAAAAAAATCTTAAAAATAATAATACGCCATCTAACGAAATTTGTTTTTAGAGTAATTCGGATCCTGATCCTTATAGTGCTATCCGACATAAAAATAATTTTTGTAATCCGACACTTAGATGAGGAGATATTGTGTTTTCAGGTGAACCGATGTTCACTTTTACTGCTGTCTGTTGAAAATGTAACACCAAGAGAAACCTGAGATATTGAAGTGCGATTTATAATGTACATTACTTGTGATATAAGACGTAAGTGATCAGAAGTACACACCCGTAAGTGATGTGGAACAGACGATACTCAGCACCTTGTGCACCCACCATTACCACCAATAACGGCTCATACATGGTGTGGTATCGACTGAAAGAGGCTCTGAATGTCACACTGCGCAAGGTCATTCCATGCTGTCGCGATTCATACCTAAAGTTCGTCTTGGGTAACTCGTGACGGAACCTCACGGGAGCGTCGTCGATCGACCATATCCCACATATGCTCAATGGGCGACAAATTGGACGAACGCGCTGGCCGAGGAAAATTTGGCACATTCAAGAGCTGTTAAACATTCCGTGCCGCATGTGGTCCTGCATTGTCCTTTTGAAAGATGGCATGGAAGCACTTCAGCCTCCACAACTTCCACGTTGCACCGTTGGCTGCTGTGAAAACACAAAGTTGTCGGTGACGAAAATCGCGCCTTCTCGCTCTGTAGCCAGTTGTTCTAACCGACGAAACTACACCGGCGAAATGTATCGCTGAAGGTTTGTCGTCTTTATACGTGCTTTGCCTCTGTAGTACATCAGACTGCTCATGGTTCCTGTAATGCGTGGTAGGAGGGTACGTGAATAAAACCTTACAGTACTCACACCATAACGCCCGGTGTCGGTCCCGCATGATGCTACATAATGCATGCATTGAGCAGCCGTTCACCACGGTATTGCAGTACAAGGGTACCTCCATCACGGGTTATTAGGTGGAACCGCGACTCTTCGAAGAGCACTATACGCTGCCATTTTTTTATCGAAGGTTTAACGACCATGGTGAGCAACCCAAGGGGCTATAAGCAGTCGTCCACCCCTAATTTAGTGCCACTGGTTCAAGGAAGGGGAGAGAGCTAGCTAGTGCCGTAAGACAATCACAACATTCCTGTCTCACCGGGTTTCGAACCCGGACACTTTTCGAACAATAGGTGATAAGCCAGCACTAAAACCACTACTCCACCGGGCGGCATACGCTGCCATTCATCGATCCAGTGTCTGCGCTCTTGGCTCCATTGCTGATGCTGACGTCTGTGGTTTAAAATCAAGGGAAGTCGAAACAACGGATGACGATCGATAAGGCCTCTACGAAGCAAACTTTATAGGACAGAGCTTGTAGACAACCCTTAACGTAATACAGACCTCCACTGTTGTGCTGGCCCTCAGGTGAATATGACGTTATTTCCGTTCGCTCGTCCGTTCTTGGGCTCCAGTCCCTTCACGTGTGTGCGTCAGATATTCTTCTTCCCACTGACGCCATATTCGTATCACTGTGCTTGCGTTTCCTTCAATACCAGCGGCCATGTCACTGCAGGAAAGTCCGCTTTCCCTCAGTCCAACACACTCGCCTCGCCCAGAGTCCGCCATTTGCTTGTAAGGTAAGGTGACCAGATATCTGAACACTGATTCGAGAACAAAATGGCGTTGTTGGGCTTCAGTCGCCTCACATGCGTTCAATAGTATTAGAAGACATGTGTTCAATAGTCTTTTGGCTTCAGTCCCCTCATGCGTTCAATAGTATTTAGGCTTCAGTCCCCTCATGCGTTCAATAGTCATATAAGACATGCGTTCAATGGTCTTTGGACTTCAGTCCCCCCCCCCCCCCCATGGCGTTCGTCCGTTGTTGGGCATCAGTCCCCTCACGTGTGTGCGCCAGACATTTCTTTTCCCACTGACGCCATATTCGCATCACCGTGCTTGCCTTTCCTTCAATGCCAGCGGCCATGTCACTAAAGGAAACTCTGCTTTCCCTCTGTCCAACCCATCCGCCTCGCTAAGAGTCCGCCGTTTGCATTTAAGGTAAGGTGACCAGATATCTGAACACTGATTTGAAGACAAAATGGTGTGATGTACCCAAATCAGAAGATCATTTGGGGATACACACAAACTCAAAATAAATATGGAAATCTTTTTGTCACAAAACTGCATTGTTTCTATAGGTGTGATATTACATATGAAAATTTATGACTTAAAAGGACATAACTTGTAGAATATTGGTAATTTATACTGACAAAGCAGAGCTATGATGGCGAGAACATATTAGCAAAAGTGAAATACTTTACCTTAGGTATATGTGCTGAATTAAAATCAAGCTGCACACTAATGAAGTAATTGCATAGCGAATTTTTCATTTTGCCAAAGTTTTTGGAGGAACTCAGAACAAGTACAGTCGAAATTTGACCGCCCCAAGTGATGCAGTGCTCTTAGTGCTGGCTACTGACCATTAGTACAAGTTGGTACGGGTTCGAGTCCCGATGTTTGCCTTACAACACTTGTTCTCTCTTTCTGGAACGAATGTCCGCAAATTGGGGACAGATGACTGCTAATAGTCTTTAGAGTTGCTCACGGTGGTAGTTAAACTCGGGAAAAAGAAAAAAAAAAACAGTCATAATTTGTTTTCGCAATAAGCATGTTGGAAAATTAGTACAACGAAAACTATTTTTAAGAACATTTTCATTAGAAATCTAACAAGCTAATGAGGAAGTGTAAATTCGCGGACATTTGAGGACAAACATCAAAATGTGAGGACAGTTTGCGTCCCCAGAGGTATCAGACGCTTTTGGGGACCGTAAACAAATTTGAGGACTGTCCTCAAGAATTCGGGACTTCTGGTCAGCTTAACGTAAGGGTCTCGACTACTGCGGCGCGGCGTACTTAGTCACTACCATTAGTTTACTGCCGCAATATCCGCGGATTGACTATGGTAAGTTGTCTTAGGCGTCCCTCATTTACACCTCCTGAGAGGAATGTTATCAGGGCTTGGCTGGCACAAATTATTTGCATGTGCGCTGCGGTTCACATTTGACCTCCTCCTTACGTGATCTACCATATCCTGCGCATTTCAGTCCGATCGCATGCGTTTTTCCTGGTGCTGCATTTTCAAAAACCATCAGTGTACTTTAAATGACGTTCTAACAAGGCAAACCATCATATTTCAGTTGCCTACCTTCGGAGGTGCTGTGGTCTAAGAACTAGATTTCACAGTTCGGTGAGCGGGCGCCTGGGTTCGAATCCCTGTGAAGCATAGTGGTGTGTCTGCCTTAAGGCACTGGCTCTTTTCTTTTCATTGCCCTAAATTAGCAACAGGCGACTGCTTATAGCCCATTGAGTTGCTCACGGTGGTTGTTAAACCCCCAGATAAAAAGAAAATATTCCTGCTGAGTTAGTTTCCTATGAGACAAAAGAGCTGATTACTTCTTGCTGAGCGAAACTGGTAACTCGTAAACACAGCACCTCGTAGAATCATAGCTCGAGTCTCATGTGCAATCTACGTGTGGAACGAATTCGGTAATTTCGCGAGAGCAGATATTTCCATAAGTATTGATCGGCAGCAGAAATAGAGGATAATTGTAACGGTAACGTTTTACGCGATTTTTCATAAATCTCTTGATTCCTGTATTTTTGTGAGGAATTTCTAGGTTGTAAAGCATGAAGCACAGAACAGGAGACTCAGAGATAAATCTTCCATAGAGACTCATAGCAACAATTTGGCCCCGAAGATCTTAATAGAACATCCCGACAGTGGACGGACATAGAATTAATACGTCGAACCGTAAGCGTCTGCTTTTTTCTCAAGTTAACAACTCAGATCAGATCATATGTAAAGGATTTTAGGAAGGGAGTGTCTCACCCCAGGTCTTAAACAACCCTTAGAAATAAGAAACTAGGAGATTTGGGTTAGAGTGCCCAATCGGAAAGTGACACGGAAGCGAGGAGGAAAGTGGGAGGAAGACGCCCTTATGTTTTACCAGGGCCCGACAGCTTAACGTGCCCATCCGACGTACGGTGGATATTTAATGGTTCGAGCGTTTGTACCTGCCTGGAATCAGAACCCGAGGTCTCTCCGTGGCAGTCACGAACGTTGACCACTAGGCCACCAGTTGCCCCCAAGTGGGTACGAACACTTGTGGCTTATAGTAGCACCGCGGAGAGAGTTGTAAACTCTCTACGCGGTGCTACTTATAAGCCACTGGTACTGTATCACGTGACAGACGCTATCGTAGTTTCATGTCCGACCACTGGGGCGCTGTCATAAACACGAGAGTTGGACCTCTGTCTCTCCTCCTCTCCAGCATGAAGCGTTCTTATTGAGCATTATAGTACACAATTTTGAAAATTTAGAAACATTTCTTCTGATTTCCGTAGCGTTTCCCAACCAGCTTTCGAAAATTTCTGTTAGATTCCGGAAAATATGATACCTTTTAGAGTCATCCATTTCTGGGCCGGTCATACCGTTAGGGGTTCAACCTCAAAAACTATATAACGGTTGTGTTTATTTTTAGGTCTCGGGTTTGCTGATTCCTGCATCAGCCCTAAGTCAGGGCTAGGAGACCAAGGAGGTTAGAATAGATGGAGTAAGGGCCAGCCGTTCTCCTTGTGTAATCAAAATGAAGCCGCCAAAACTTCACGATCATGACGTACAGCCAATCACAGCCTCAGTCGCCATGTTGGTGAGACGATTGAGAGTTAAAATTAACGTTGGAAAAATACAAGCAACGTCTCACTGGGTGTAGCCATCAACTCCTCGTCTTCTGCCCCAAAACGTTCAAGTTTGTGACGTCATCCTTACTTCATCTATTCTGACCTCCTTGTAGGTTATCCTCAATTAAATAATTTCATCATCATCATCATCATCACCATTGTCAACCATTATCAATCCACTGCTGGACGAAGGTCTCCCCAAGTTTCCTCCACAACGGTTTGTCTTGTGCCAGTCTCCTCCATGTCACTCCTGCATACTTTCGAATTTCATCCATCCATCTCTCATGTGGTCTTCTTCTGGGTCTTTTCCTGTCCCTTGGAATCCAATCTAAAATTTCGGCTGTCCATCGATGGTCTGTCCATCTGGCAGTATATCCAGCCCATTGCCATTTCAGGGATTTTACTCTGATCATGATGTATTTCACTCTTGTCATTTTTCGGATCCACGAGTTCCTCTTCTTATCTCTCCTGGTTACATCAGGCATGCACCTCTCCATGCTGCTTTGAGTTGTCTGCAGTCTTTGTATGTCTCTTTTAGTTAAGGTCCACGTCTCTGCACCATACGTAAGCACTGGAAGGATGCATTGATCAAACACTTTTCTTTTAAGACATAATGGCATATTGCTCTTGAAAATTATGCTGTGTTTTCCAAAAGCTCTCCAGGCAAGTTTTGTACGCCGATTAATTTCTTCATCAATGTGACCTTCACTTGAATTCTGCTGTCCAAGATAAACGTACGTGTCTGTTATCTCCAGCTTTTCTCCATCAATCGATAAATCTTCATTTCGTGTGAAAGCATTGAACATCACTTTTGTCTTCTGAAAGTTCATTTTTAATCCCACTTCTTTACTCTTGTCAGCAAGTTCCTGGTTCATACTCTGCAGCTCTGATGGGGTAGTTGCAAATTAAATCATTAAATACATATTAAATTGTCACAAATAAATCCCCGTGTTTATATTGAATACTTGACTCCATCATTGTGTAAGCTATATGATATCACATGACGCCATGTCTAAGAAATAGCATACAAAGCTCACTATAACATTGTCGCATATAACCTTTTCTTAAGTATGTCCGTAATCCTGATATTAAGCATTTTTGTTGTCCAACACAGTGTGATGACTGCTGAACGTTTTATTCTGGAATGAGGTATGACATAGTGTAACTGTTGTTTAGTTGTGGTAATTAAGTATACGTCACGGGCACATCAAATTTAATTTTATTTCTTTTTTTCATATCTGCACATCTGTATGTTGATAAAAAATAACATTTGTTGTCGATTCTGAGCAACGTGAAAACGCGAAATTTACATATGCTTTCTTATCGTTATTATTATTTTTTAAATTGAAGGTTTAACGATCACCACCAGCAACTCGATGGCAGTATAAGCAGTCACATGTCCCTAATTTAGGGCCACTGGTTTCAGGGAAGGGGTTGCTGTAAGGCAAACACAACATCCCAACTCGTAAGGCAAACACAACATCCCAACATCCCAACTCTTGTAAGGCAAACACAACATCCCAACTCGGGCGATACCGCCCTGGTGGCGCAGAGACCACTGCACCACCAGGGCGGCATTGTAGAGGTAAATGATATACTGCTATTCATATAATGAACAGTGTCAACATCGAAAAGGAATCGTGACGTGAAAAGCTTTACCATCCAAAAACACAAAACCGACCTTCCTGTATTTTGAACTGTGCTTTAACCAAGTACATTATGAAGAAACATTATCAAAGACAAAAGACTGGCAAAGAGCACGCGACTTCCCGCATACTTTAGCAAGTTAGTAAAATCATGCAATGCACTGATTATGAGACGCTTTCCAACATACCAGAAATCATAGGAAAATGCCTTGGTTTTGAGGGGACTAAACTATGGTATAGCGTTTTGAGGTTCACATATATCAAAATTAAATCTCTTTGTGCCCGTGTTACTTATTCCTATTATCAAGAGCTACCACGCATAAGCCGTTTTCTAATTAAAATTTCCATCTAAATCGGGCAATTTTCACCGGTTACCGTGCAAAAATAATGGCTAACGGATCTCACGCATGCGCACTGCCCGCAGTTGCTGACAAAAACATTTTTGCTTCCAAAGTCGTTACGGAACAAAATATTGTATTTCATCGCAATCGAAACATTTTTACGTAAGTTATGACGCATAAATTCGATGAAATGGATCCCGCTCCTATGTCTTGACCTTTGACCCCATTTCGTCCATTTTCAACAGGGTTCGTCCCCAGGTTGTCCCTTGCCACACGCTAAAATTTCATCGAAATCGAACCATTTTTACGCGAGTTATCGTGAAGACAGACAGACGGACAAAGCTGGAGCATATACGCTTATTCAATCTACGGTTAGAAAGCGTAAAAAACCGCTATTCTAGTGAGAAGCTAGTGTGATCATATGTTTGCGCTCAGGTATTTGATTTCGAAATCTTTAACATTTTAGTGTATGTGCTGCGGAAATTTCCTATTTAGTAGTTTTCTTTTTTAGCACGTCTTTTGTAAAAAGAGATCGTTATCGGTTTGTCCATCCGTTCGCCCGTCCGTCCGCCTGAAGACACCATATCTCTGCAACTATTAGTCCGATTTGAAAAATTCTTTTTGCATTGGGAAGCTTGAAATATGCGAATTATGATCCTTCATTTGATTGTTTTCCCCGATGTACAATTTCGCCGCTGGAGGGCGTAAATGCACATGATGTCGAATTCAAAATACATTTTATTCCATATGTTTGCTTCTAAACATCCGATTGAAAAAATCCTTTCATCTTTCGATTCCATTTATGTCGAAGAGAAATTTTAGGTATAGTTCATTTTTTTCGCTAGGAGGCGTAAAAGTAAATTACCTTCTCCTCAATATCTCTTCTTCTAAAACTCTGATTTAAAATTTTTTTCTTCAGCGGATATAGCTCCTCATAGAAATTGTTTTGGTATAATTTCTAATTATTGGTAAAGAACACTTTGGCTACCAGGGGGCGTAAGCGCTAATTTTTGCTTCTGATATATTTGCCATAAAATCTGAGTTTCTAAAATCTCGATTCAAAAAGTCTTTCATGGGGTGATGCCACTTGCGTCGATAAACCTTTTCGGAATATTTTCTTACTAAAACATTGCATGGTTTCTCCGCCAGGGGCGTAGATGTGTATCTTATTTTTGCCAATATCTCTGTTTCTAATGGTTGAATTTGAAAAATTCTTTCTTTATTGGATAGAGCTTCTAGTGCGACATGTTGTTCATATAATTTTTTCAGGTTATTCATAGACTTTCCGCTAGGGGGCGTAAAGGTAAATTGCGTTTTTCCGATATCTCTGCTTCTAAAACACCGATTGGAAAAATTCTTTGCATATAATTTCTAATTTTGGTAAAAAATAGTTTTGCCACCAGGAGGCGTAAGTCTTAATTTTCGCTTCTGATGTATTTGCAGCAAAATCTGATCTTCTAAATCTCGATTGAAAAAATTTCGTTTGTGGACCGATACTACTCACGTCGACAAACCTTTTCGGAATATTTCTTTCCTAAAATAATGCATGGTTTCTACGCCAGGGGCGTAGATGTATATCCTATTTTTGTCAATATCTCTACTTCTAGGAGTCCGATTTGGAAAAATCCTTCTTTGTTGTATAGTGTTTCCGATGCGAAATGTTTTTAATATAAATTCAAATTTTTCAAGCGAATCATAGACTTTCTGCTGCGGGGCGCAAAGATAAATTGCGTTTTCTGCGTTATTTCTGCTCATAAAACTCCGATTTGAAAAAATTCTTCCTGTATCGCATACAGCTCCTGATGAAAAATGATTTTCATATAATTTCTAATATTTGGTAAATAATGGTTTGGCCACCAAGGGGCATAAGTGTTCATTTCTACTTCTGATGTATTGGCAGCAAAATCTGAACTGGAAATTCTACTAAATTTTTTTTTTCTTGGACCGATACCGCTCACATCGAAAAACCTTTTGAGAATACTTTCTTTCTAAAATAATGCATGGTTTCTCCGCCAGCGGGCGTAGAGGCATATCTTATATTTGTTGACATCTCTGCTTGTAAGAGCCCGATTTGAAAAATTCTTTCTTTGTTGGAGAGCGTTTCGGCTGCGTAATATTTCTCATATAAATTCTAATTTTTCTTGCACAAGTCTGCAATCAGAGGACGTAAGCTCACGATTACGTTTACAGCAATATCTGCGGCATTAAAAACCCGATTGAAAAACTTCTTTCTTCCGTCCGATACTATTGTTTTCCATATCGGTTCCATTGACATCGAATAGTTTCGATAAATTTAATTTACGTCAGAACGGATTACTCCCGAAAATTCGGTGTCATCTTTCTTGTATCATTTCATTTTTACTTCTCTTCTCTCTATGCATGGCCAGCCTCGATATGGCCTGGTATTTTCCAGTTTACTAGTTTTGTGTTGTTTTATCTCGGATAAGAGGACTTGTTAATTACAATTTGATTTCAAAAAGTTATCGGTTCGTACGCAAGCATTCTTTCTCGGCAATTTCTGCGATATATTATGAATTGAACCAAACACTGTTCACCGCCAACTTCCCGCATTCATAGATGGTGCTGCATGTTCAATTGATTACCGTCGTTTCAGAACCACCAGCACTACGTTTGCCAGTCTATGCGTCTCAAACGCCTTCGTTTTAACAAAGAATCTGAAAGGTATTACTGGCACAGTTTCAGAATTCATACACTGGCGGAAAGTGAAAAAAGAACACCACGAAGGAATTGGCGGACGATCATGAAATTTACATATGTTAATGGGGTCGAGTTTACGTAGGTGTGATGTTAATTTCGGGACCAACCGGTGAGCGCTTATGCCACAGCACGGCATAATATGCAAATTACCGTCGGTGGTATTTAAGGAGTACGGTGAGGTGAATGTAATCAGTCGTCGGCGTACGGACACGTGCGAAGACCCTGAAGAAGCTGCAATGCCTGGACATGGAAGACGTGTACGATTTCAGCAGTTATCGGACTTTGAGCGAGGTCGTCTAGTCGGACTCCGTGGTCGTATCGTCGTATTGCGGAGCGAATTGGATGGAAAGTATCGGTGGTGGTACGATGGTGGCGTAGATGGTCCGAGGAAGATTCCCACACGAGAAGACGTGGAACCGGAAGTCACAGACGGACTGATGAGCGGACCGATCGACGCATAAGAAGAGCGGCGTTGTCAAGCAGAACATCAACTTCGACGCAAATCCGAGCTGCCGTTGCACCTGAGGTGACTGTGCGAACAATCCGCAACCGTCTACTGGATGCAGGACTACGTGCACGTGTGCCTCTGGCATGTGTACCTCTGACTCCAGCCCACCGTCAGGAACGGCTGCAGTGGTGTCGCCAACGTCTGCAGTGGTGTCGCCAACGTCTGCACTGGAGAACGCAATGGCGATCTGTCGTGTTCAGCGATGAAAGCAGATTCTACTTGGAAGCCTCCGATGGCCGTATGCGTGTTCGCAGACGCAATGGGGAGCGTCTCCACCCTTCTTGCATCCGCCAGAGACACACAGGGCCTACACCTGGTCTCCTGGTGTGAGGAGCGATCAGCTATCACTCCCGTACACAACTAGTGTTTGTACCGGGTACGTTAAACAGCACCTCCTACATCAACAACAGCATTCAGCCCGTTGTCGTGCCATTTGTAAGGTCGGTCCATCGTGGTGTTTCCCAGCAAAATAACGCACGCCCACACACGGCACGTGCAAGGCAACATGCACTTCAGGTTGTGAGACAACTTCCATGGCCTGCACGTTCACCGGATTTGTCCCCCATTGAGCACGTGTGGGATTTTATGGGAGAACGACTTATCCGGTCTCCACTGTCAGCCACGACCACCCTCGATTTACGCGTCCAGGTTGAGAATGCTTGGAACTCAATACCCCAAACTTACATCCAACATCTGTACGACAGACTCCATGCCAGAATTGCACAGTGTGATGCAGTTCGTGGCGGTTCAATCTCGTACTATCCTCTGTATTCCGTTATTATGCTGTATAAATTTCGTTGGTATCAGACGTCTCCTTCTTGGTGTTCTTTTTTCACTTTCCGCCAGTGTATTTATATGTATACTATATTGACAAAAGTCACCGGGCATCCCTTCAAAAGCAAATGAACTGATCCGCTGCGTTGTTAAGATGCGCGGTACAGCTGCAAATGGTATAAAATCAAGCCTGCGGCTGATCGTGATCATATCGCACTGTGAGGTTGAGTGAAAATGACGCGGCGTGAGTGAACTGACTTTGAGAAAGGAAACTTTGAGAGAACTGACTTTGGGAAAGGAAAGATTGTTGGGTGTTATATTAGTGGGTTGTCCGTAAGAGAAACAGAGGCGTTTAAACATACCCAAGTCAACTGTTTTGGATGTATTCAATAAGTAGAAGACACATGGGGTGCCAGAAGCAGCAAAACGTACCGACAGACCAAAGAAAATCAGTGATAGAAGACGTCGAAACCCCAGGAGAGTCGTTACAGCTAATCGACGGAGTACTGCACTAGACCTCAGTGTACACGTGAGTAAAAATGCTGAAACGTAGGTATGTACACGTACCATTCGCAGATAACTTCATTCCATGGGTTGCCGTGGTCGTACGGCTGCTCATAATAATTTTATCTACACTCGAAATGCTACTCGTCGTTTAGCATGGTGTAAAGAACATTTATCGTGGACCGTAGATCAATGGAAACGGTTTCTATGGACTGATGAATCCAGATACACGATCCATCAGTCTGATGGCCGTGTGTGGGTATGGCGGCAGCCGGGGAACGCTATTTACCACAGTGCACTGTTCCTACGGCCAAGTTAGGAGCTGGCAGTGTACTCGTGTGGGGTGTTTTTCGTGGTATGGTCCCTGCCCATTGGTTATCGTGGACAACCCTGTTAACCAGCACGTCTACCTCTATATTCCGGACAATTATGCCCTACCAACTCTGTGGCAATACTATGGAACCGAGCCTTGTTATTACCAGCAGGATAATGCACCGAGCAATAAAGCAAGGACTGTTACGGCATGGTTTGACGATTATTTCGTATTGTGTGTGGATTGGCGAGCACACAGTTCTGATCTTAATCTCACAGAGCACATATGGGATGAATTAGAGCGCCGCATAAGAAGTTTGGACCCAAGGCCTACTACTAAGCTAAAGTTAGCGGCAGCATTATGTACTGAATGGAAGCGCATACCTACAGCTGTGTTCCAAAACCTTGTCGAAGGCATCTCTTGAAGGGTCAGTGTATGCATTAAGGTTAAAGGTGGACCGACACCGTACTATTGTATGTCAATAAATGCTATGTTGTGTTTCTTTTCTAGGTGTCCGGTGACTTTTGTCAAAATAGCGTATAAAATTGGTTTAAGGCAATTGACGTCAACTTCCGATATCTAAGGGTTTTTCCATCTTTCTCTATCTAAGCACCATTCTTCCATCAGGAAATTTTGATTAAGTGCTCACTTTATTCCATGAGAGCATGTTCATGTAGGTCGGTCTTTATTTTTTTTCGTCAATGCCAATTTTGGGGCGGTTATTCATTGTGCATTCTTTTAGCACGAGCAAACCAACATATCTGACTCTTCTGTATGTCTTCTTAAATTGTTTCTTTCACTTCCACCAGTTTTTTAATCCTTTCATTCCTTATTTTCTGTCTTCTAGACGTTCAACATGATCTTCTTAAAGCATCCAGCTCTACAGCTGTTATTTCCTTTTCATCCGCTTCAGTCAATTACCAGGCCTCATCAATATTTTCTCTCTCTCTCTCTCTCCCATATATTAAGATGCCCTTAACAATACTATTATAAATAACCAATTTCCTTTTACTGGTTATTCATCAGTCCAGCAGATTCTATTCAGGCGTTTAACAGCTTTTCTTCCCAATGCAATTCTATTTCTTAATTCCATTCCATCTCTATCTCTTTGTGTAATTTTAATACCGGTTTTTTTTTTTTTTTTTTTGATTGGAGGTTTAACGACCACCGTGAGCAACTCAATGGGCTATAAGCAGTCGCCCGTCCCTAATTTAGGGTCACTGGTTCCAGGGAAGGAGAGAGCCAGTGCCGTAAGACAAACACAACACCCATGCCTGACCGGGATTCGAACCCGGACCCCTTACGGACGAATGATCAGAGGCCAGCGCCTTAGACCACTGCGCCACCGGGGCGGCGTAATTTTAATACCTAGGTAATTATAATGATTACATTTTTCAATTACTTCGTTATCTTCTAGCGGTAAGTTTGTTTCATTACTTCCAATTCATAAAAATTCTTTTTTTGTTTAAATTAATAGTTAATCCTCATTTTTCATATTTTTTTTATTTCACTAGTCATATACTCTAAATCATATTTATCTTCTGCAAGAAATACTTGGTCATGATTGATTTGTAAAGTAAATACCATCGTTCCACTTAAATTATTCCCTATTGCTCAACAATATTTACAAGGCCAAATTTTGAAGATGTTTAGCAAAAACATTCTCTCTCTCTCTCTTTCTCTCTTTGTTTGAACCAGTGACCCTAAATTAGGAGCGAGCGACTGCTTATAGCCCATTGAGTTGCACACGGTGGTTGTTAAATCTCCAATCAAATCAAAATCTCTCTCTTGTTTCTTTTGATTTTAGGTATTTTTTGCATCAGTGGAAAATTAATATTTTATTCTTTGGAAAAGTTTTTCGTTTTCAACTTCTTCGTTTTTTTAGGCTGCTAATAACGAAATAAAAAAAAACAATTTCTAAATTGTCATGGTGACATGATGACGACTTCGTAGTTAGCCGTCATCATGTCACCATGATAATTTATCTTCATGCGAAAACCAACATGAAAATCGAAGCATTATATTACGTTTTGTAATATAATGCTTCTATTACATTATATTACAAAGGTAATATAGTTTTACCTTCTATTTCATTCTTGGATTATGAATATTTTTACAATATTGGATTATGAAAAATATTCATAATCCAAGATTGTATACATATCGGAATTGGAATCAAAAACTTTTATTCAATACCGCGTTGGACCACCTTTAGCACGAATTACAGCAAGCATGAGGTTTGGCATAAATTCCCGTGTTGGTGTGCATCTACGTCTACAGCATACCAGGCGTTCACCACACAGTCTTTTAACTGGCTCAGATTTGACAGAAGAGGACTTTGCTCCCTGATCCGTTCTTCTAGCTGATTTCAGCATGTATGCGGTTTAGCATAGATTCCACAAAGTGTTGGAATGCATCTACGTCTATAGCATACCAGGCGTTCACCAGACAGTCCCTTAACTGGCTCAGATTTGACGAATTGGACCTGATTACAGCACGTATGTGGTTTGGCATAGATTCCACAAGGTTTTGGAGTACATCTGCGTCTACAGCGTACCAGGCGTTCACCAGACTGTCTTTTAACTGGCTCAGATTTGACGGAAGAGGACTTTGCTCCTTGATCTGTTCTTCTACCTAATTTCAGAATGTGTGCGGTTTAGCATAGATTCCACGAAAGTGTTGGAGTGCATCTACGACTACAGCATACCAGGCGTTCACCAGACAGTCCCTTAACTGGCTCAGATTTGACAGATTGGACCTCCTTTAGCCCGATTTATGGCACGTATGGGGCTCGACATAGATTCCACAAGGTGGTGGAGTGCATCTAAGTCTACAGCATACCAGGAGTTCACCAGACAGTCCTTTAACTGGCTCAGATTTGACGAATTGGACCTGATTACAGCACGTATGTGGTTTGGCATAGATTCCACAAAGTTTTGGAGTGCATCTACGTCTACAGCGTACCAGGCGTTCACCAGACTGTTTTTTAACTGGCTCAGATTTGACGGATTGGACCTCCTTTAGCCCGAATTACAGTACGTATGTGGTTTGGCATAGATTCCACAAGGTTTTGGAGTGCATCTACGTCTACAGCGTACCAGGCGTTCACTAGACTGTCTTTTAACTGGCTCAGATTTGACGGAAGAGGACTTTGCTCCCTGATCTGTTCTTCTACCTAATTTCAGAATGTGTGCGGTTTAGCATAGATTCCACAAAGTGTTTTTTTTTTTTTTTTTTTTTTTGATTGGAGGTTTAACGACCACCGTGAGCAACTCAATGGGCTATAAGCAGTCGCCCGTCCCTAATTTAGGGTCACTGGTTCCAGGGAAGGGAGAGAGCCAGTGCCGTAAGACAAACACAACATCCATGCCTCACCGGGATACGAACCCGCACCCCTTCGGACGAATGATCAGAGGCCAACGCCTTAGACCACTGCGCCACCGGGGCGGCAAAGTGTTGGAGTGCATCTACGACTACAGCATACCAGGCGTTCACCAGACAGTCCCTTAACTGGCTCAGATTTGACGGATTGGACCTCCTTTAGCCCGAATTACAGTACGTATGTGGTTTGGCATAGATTCCACAAGGTTTTGGGGTGCATCTACGTCTACAGCGTACCAGGCGTTCACCAGACTGTCTTTTAACTGGCTCAGATTTGACGGAAGAGGACTTTGCTCTCTGATCTGTTCTTCTACCTAATTTCAGAATGTGTGCGGTTTAGCATAGATTCCACAAAGTGTTGAAGTGCATCTGCGACTACAGCATACCAGGCGTTCACCAGACAGTCCCTTAACGGGCTCAGATTTGACGGATTGGACCTCCTTTAGCCCGAATTATGGCACGTAAGTGGTTTGGCATAGATTCCACAAGGTGTTGGAGTGCATTTACGTCTACAGCATACCAGCCGTTCACCAGATGGTCCCTTAAAATGCTCAGATTTGACGGATTGGACCTCCTTTAGCCCGAATTATGGCACGTATGGGGCTCTACATAGATTCCACAAGGTGGTGGAGTGCATCTACGTCTACAGCATACCAGTCTTTCACAAGACAGTCCTTTGACTGGCTCAGATTTGATTGAAGAGGACTGAATCTGATTACCACTTGTTGCGCTCCATGGACCATTATCTACAAAGTCGACACTTCGCTTCAGTGATGGATGTGAAATCTGGCATTCGAGATATTTTATCTGAACTCCAAGAATGTTTCGTGCTTACGTTGTAGATTGGGTGAATTATTGCCGTGTTAACACGATATTACAAGATAAAAGTACTCTAATGTAAAAGCAACTTAGTCGAAACATTACATATAAGTTAAAAGTACACAAGAACTTTTAAGTCCACTTTGGACCCTTCTCAAGTGTAGGTCATATTATGCGAGCAATGGGTTGAATACATCTAACGTGCGGATATGACGGGTATTGTCAGAAAGGGCATGCCGCCCTGGTGGCGCAGTGGTCTAAGCGATGGCCTCTGATCATTCGTCCGAACGAGGTCCGGGTTCGAATCCCGGTGAGGCATCGATCTTGTGTTTGTCTTACGGCACTGGCTCTCTCCCTTCCCCGGAACCAGTGACCCTAAATTAGGGACGGGCGACTGCTTATAGCCCATTGAGTTGCTCACGGTGGTCGTTAAACCTCCAATCAAAAAAAAAAAAAAAAAAAGGGCATGCGCACTGGTAGTGAATAACCGGTAACAGGATACATAACTATGTGATGATATTTAAGTCACACTGAAATAAATATATACGCCGCCCCGGTGGCGCAGTGGTCTAAGCGATGGCCTCTGATCATTCGTCCGAACGGGGTCCGTGTTCGAATCCCGGTGAGGCATGGATGTTGTGTTTGTCTTACGGCACTGGCTCTCTCCCTTCCCTGGAACCAGTGACCCTAAATTAGGGACGGGCGACTGCTTATAGCCCATTGAGTTGCTCACGGTGGTCGTTAAACCTCCAACCAAAAAAAAAAAAAAAAAAAAAAAAATATTTCCAAGGAAAATGATTAATATGCCTCGGAAATATTTATTTCCCCAATGACTTACCAAATATTGACTTTAATGGATAACAAATGTCATCACATAGTTATGTATCGTGTTACGGTTATTCACTACCACTGCGCATGCCCTTTCTGACAATACACGTCATATCCCCTCGTTAGATGTATTTAGCAAACTGCTCGCATAATATGACCGACACTTGATGAAGGGTCCAAAGCGGACTTAAAATTTCTTGTGTACTTTTAACTTATATGTAATGTTTCAACTAAGTTGTTTTTACATTAGAGTACTTTTATCTTGTAATGTCGTGTTGAGACGGCAATAATTCATCCAATCTGAGTTTTTATCATGGGGGTGGGGGTGGGGGGTCAACGACCACCATGAGCAACTAAGTGGGCTATAAGCAGTCGCCAGTCCCTAATTTAGGGCCACTGGTTCCAGGGAAGAGAGAGAGAGAGAGAGAGCCAGTGCTGCAAGATAAACACAAGGGGCATGCCTTACCGGGATTCGAACCCGGACCCATCTCCGACGAATGGTCATAAGTCAGCACTTAGACAACTGCGCCACAGGGGCGGCTTTCTATTTTTGCCAAGTGGCGGTACCGTGGGATCGTGGCTTTGGTGGAATGTTGGCGAAGGTCTATATGCCGCCCCAGTGGCGCAGTAATCTAATCGATGGCTTCTGATCGTTCGTCCGAAAGGGGGAGGGTTCGAATCCCGGTGAGTCATGGATGTTGTGTTTGTCTTACGGCACTGTTTCTTTCCCTTCCCTGGAACCAGTGACCCTAAATTAGGGACGGGCTACTGCTGATAGCCTATTGAGTTGCACAGGGTGGTCGTTAAACCTCCAATCAAAAAATAAATAAATAAATAAAAGGACTATAGAAAACAACTGCCTGCACTTCGCAGAAGGAGGCTAGTGTGCATGACTTCCGCTTGCATCATTAAAATATTGAATGATGCAAGAAAGCCATACACACTCACTTCATTCTGCAAAGTACATTGAGTGAAGTGAATGTGTATGGCTTTCTTCCATTATTATTTAACTGCAAACGAGACGTATTTTTTACTCACCCTGGTGTATGGAAAAAGGACATACTTGAGTTGCTCGAGTTGCTTATGGTGGTCGTAAAACCTGCAATGAACAAAACAAAAAAACAACGGCTGCAGTCCATGACGCTCTGATGCCACAAGCTAAGTTCCATTGACCTCTGCTGGACTACAGACCTCTAGGTGTAGCAGACCAAGGATTATGGGAGACTGTATGAGGGAACATGTGAGATCAAAAATTGGAAGATCTGAATAGAAAGTATTGGAGGGAGGTCGAAAAGTCTGGGGATGAACGCTGGTTAATCCTGAAGATGATCTCATTATGATGATCCTGATGTTGGTGAATAGGCTTCTTAGGTAAATTGAATGATCCGGCTTTTTACCAGGAAGGTATCAATCTGATTAAGGTATGTTAAAAAGCAAAAACGAAATATCTTCAGAGGGATAGTATTAAATCACAAAAAAGCATCAATTAACAATTTTAGCTTACGTTGCTCAAAGAAGAAGCCCTACCATAGGTAATCCTGAAGTGCGTTTCGTTTCCTAAATTGCTCGTTTGTGAAGTGTATGTTATTAAATTAAAAACGGTTATGCTCTAAAGTAAAAAAAAAACGGAATAATAACTAACTACGTTATCAAAGAATGTTTTTTTGTTAACAGCTGATTAAATTAGTACAAAATTTTATTTCAGTGGATCTTCTGTCTGTCATTCATGCAGTTAGGTTTTCGTAAACTAGAGACAAAGCTCGAGTATTCATTTGAATTTCAAAAATGAAAAAAATGAAAGAAAGGTTGTCGGTGAAACAAAATAATATGAAATGAACCTTTTCAATCTTACTTCTTTATTATGAATCTGAGTAATGTTTGCCAAATGGTTATGCCTGTTTCAGGTACTTCAACGATTTAATTAAGTATTCATTTCTTTGTTGTTGCACGAATATTTCGCCTTGAAATCTTTTTGCGCGCTTCTTTTCAGAAAGCAATAAACTTAATGCTACGAGGTGTTAATATCGAGAGAGAGAGAGAGAGAGAGAGAGAGAGAGAGAGAGAGAGAGGAGATTAGTTCTCAAGTTGTGAATAAACTATTGTAACTGCCTTCGATCATTGTCACTTCTTACGTTTGCCTTGAAACTCAGAAAACTTCTTTTTTTGTGTTTCCAGTGTGTTCTGCGCTGGTATTTATTTGTCACGAGATTATGAAAAGTAAATGAAGCTTGTGAAACAGCGACTTAAATTAAGCGGAAGGAGAGTATTATAAGATTTCCCCAAGAAAGAAAGAAAGAAAGAAAGACCGAAAAGGCAAAAACGGAAAACAAAGGAAGAAAGAAAGAAAGAAAGAAAGAAAGAAAGAAAGTCACTTCTTCAACAGATATGGTATTGGTTCCAAAATTTTAGAAACCACACGATGTAATAGCCCGAAAACGGACACATGTACACTTAATGGACAAAACATTAGAGATACCTACCTAATAGCGTGTCGGCCCTCCTCTAGCTCGAATAACAGCCTGTACACGCCGAGGCATCAACTCCACCAGATACCAGAGGGTTTCCGGAGGTAATACCAACCGTGCGTTTTACATCATTGCCCACAATTCCACCCTAAACATCGGTTCTGGATCCATGGATCTGATGTTCCACTCCACGGCATCCCAGACAGCTTCCACAGGGTGTGAATCCGGGGACATTGGGCGCCACTGGATGGTTCCAAACTCAGATGAGTGTTCATTGAGCCATGGTAGTTGCGATCCGGTGGGGCGGTGCATTGTCCTTCTGAAACAGACCATCGGCCGCAGGACGCGCGAAGGTCATGAAAACGTGTAGGTGATCAGCCTGCACATGCTGGTAGCGCGCAGCGGTTAAGGACCTCTCCAGACACACTAAGGGTACCTAATGTGTTCCATGAGAAGGCTCCCCAAAACATCATAGAGCCTTGAAGATATCCAACCTGGTACAACGGGGCCATGGCCTGACGCTCTCGTCGCCCCACCGCATCCTCCCATCAGCTCTGTTCAACTAGAAACGGGATTCATCTGAAAACACGATGCGGCGCCACTCTGCAGAGGTCCAGCTGGAAACGGGATTAATATGAAAACACAATGCGGCGCCACTCTGCAGAGATCTAGCTGGAAACGGGATTCATCTGAAAACACGATGCGGCGCCACTCTGCAGAGGTCCAGCTAGAAACGGGATTCATCTGAAAACACAATGCTGCGCCACTCTGCAGAGATCCAGCTGGAAACGGGATTTATCTGAAAACACGATGCGGCGCCACTCTGCACAGGCCCAGCTGGAAACGGGATTCATCTGAAAACACGATGCGGCGCCACTCTGCACAGGCCCAGCTGGAAACGGGATTCATCTGAAAACACGATGCGGCGCCACTCTGCACAGGCCCAGCTGGAAACGGGATTCATCTGAAAACACGATGCGGCGCCACTCTGCAGAGGTCCAGCTGGAAACGGGATTCATCTGAAAACACGATGCGGCGCCACTCTGCAGAGATCCAGCTGGAAACGAGATTCATCTGAAAACACGATGAGGCGCCACTCTGTAGAGGCCCAGCTGGAAACAGGATTCATCTGAAAACACGATGCGGTGTAACTCTGTAGTGGCCCAGCTGGAAACAGGATTCATCTGAAAACACGATGCGGCGCCACTCTGCACATGCCCAGCTGGAAACGGGATTCATCTGAAAACACGATGCGGCGCCACTCTGCAGAGGTCTAGTTTTAATGTTCCCCAGCAACGCGCGAGGCATAATATTACAAGTAGGTTCGTGGGGTTCGTGGGGTTCGTGGTATGGTCAAGTAGGTTCGTGAGGGGTTTTTTTGTGGTATGGTCCCGGCCCATTGGTTATCGTGGACAAACCTGTTAACCAGCACCTTTACCTCGATATTCTGGACTATTATGCCATACCAACTCTGTGGCAATACTATGGAACTGAGACTTGTTGGTACCAGCAGGATAATGCACCGATCCATAAAGCAAGAACTGTTACGGCATAGTTTGACGATAATTCCGTATCGTGTGTGAATTGGCCAGCACAGAGTCCTGATATTAATCTCATAGAGCACCTATGGGATGAATTAGAGCGCCGCATAAGAAGTTTGGGACTAAGGCCAACTACTAAGCAACAGTTAGCAGCAGCATAATGTACTGAATGGAAGAGCATGCCTACTACTGTGTTCCAAAACCTTGTCGAAGGCATCTTTTGAAGGGTCAGTGCATGCATTAAGGCCAAAGATGACCTGACATCTTTGGCCTTAGAGAAACAATAGCATGTCAATAAATGCTATTGTTTCTCTTCTCTCTCCGCCGTGAGGATCTTATATTATTTGGAAATCAAGCAAATGTATTATAGGAACATATTATTTACTCACTTACTTAGTGGAAGTATTGAAACAGTCGTACTTCATTTGCTAAACAGAACCTAACTGTTTTACACATGTTTTCAAACACATCTGCGTGAGTCAAAAAATACCTGCGTAGTAATGTTAAGGCTGTTCCACCTGATTTCGATGGCGATACAGTCAAATTGTTTGAATTAAGGAAATTGTTGTGTGTTTAATTTCAGTTTTTTCTGTTTTCTTGATAATATATCAAGCTTCAGAATATGACTAACAACATTCATAAAGCTGTCTAAGTACGATATGCTGAAACACGTTTTCAAATTGCAAATTAAAATCTACTTTATTTACGAGTTAAAAACAGGTTAAAAGACACAAGATCTTTCAAGGCTTGATGGCACCATCCTCAGGCCAAGTGCCACAAGTCACAAATAAGCAACCAGTATATATTGAATGACAAAAGCCCCACATTGCAACCCGCCACAAGCACAAGTAATACCATTTAAAGTAAATTAAAGTTCAATAAATAAAATTTTAGGCTAATACTTTTTCTTCAAATTGCTGGGTATTATGAGTAATAAATCGTTTCCGCTGTCGAGGGACAAAAGCCGGAAGTTCAAAATTAAAGCAGGTTGCTCCATACTTGATAATAAAAAGATTTTCCGAAAGAAAAATTAGAACCAACAACTTTGGAATTCATCCAATCCGGGGAAAACTCACCCTGGTTGACTGTAGTAGTTAAAGCTGTAGTTATGGATCCCGTTCTTATAACGTATTTATGTTCCGACATCCAGATATTTAAAGTCCTAAGCGTGGATCCTACGTAATATTTAACAGCACCATTCGGGTCCCTGGGAACAAGTGGACTACAGTATACTCCCGGTTTGTTGAATGTTGAGAAATGGTCTCTCTCATTTCGTACCAAAGAAAATACATTTCTGGTGCTTATTCCAAAGGCTAGGTTATGTTTGTAATAGGTGTTTTTCAAAATGGACGCAAGAGGGGGAAAATATTCAATTTTACAAAAGTACCTAGTTGAAGAGGTCGCAGTTACCAAAGTCGTAAATATCAACCGCTGGAACTGTTGTAATAGTCCATGGAAGAAGTGAGCTGGATAACCAGCTCACTTCTTCCATAACCAGCTCACTTCTTCCATAACCAGCTCACTTCTTTCGGACTGGATGGATTCCAAAGTTCTTGCTTCTGATTTTAACAAGCGTACAATTTTTCTTTCGGAAAGTCGTTTTATTATCAAGTATGGAGCAACATGCTGTAATTCAGAGCTTCCGGCTTTTGTCCTTCATCAGTGGAAACGATTTATTACTCATAATACCCAGCAATTTGAAGAAGAATCAGCCTAATATTTTATTTATTGAATTTTAATTTACTTTAAATGGCATCACTTGTGCTTGTGGCGGGGTGTATTGTGGGGTGTTTTGTCATTCAATATACAGGGTGTCCGAGAATTATTGGAAGCCTAGAGAAATTAGCACATTAAAAAATGCCCCCACACTGGCTCATAGGTGTATAGCAGAGTTCTTTAGTGGAACCACCTTAAACGAAAATCACAAAAGAAGTGAAAACAACGTAGAGAACGTTCAGAATATTACAAAGACTTTTGTTTTTGTAAGCATATAATAATCTTAAATCATGCTTGGATTTTTAATTAGTTCACAGTGTAAATATAAAATGCTTAAAGACATATTTTTCTTTTCCTTGCGTTTAGCCTATTGTTGGTATGCTGTTCTGAAGGATATACATCCACATGGATCTATTCGGATTCCGTTCTCTGGAATACAATTACTGGATGAGCGACTCTGTTGTTTATGCCATGTATAGATCCACATCACTCCTGTACGACATTCGTTACAAATCAGTGAGTGAAAGTTTGGAGTTAGCAAAAATATGTGGAATTTTGTCGGAGGCCTCAAGCAGATCATCGGAAAGAACTCCTAAAGGGATAGTCCCTCAGATGGTCGAAGATGAATATGAGAGATTGACGAAGATTGTTGGTCTCTATCATTGCATTCAACCCCGTTACCTTCCCACCACAAGGAGAGGAACCTCTTGCGACCAACGAAAAGAGTCATTCATGCATTTCCTTCTGAAAGAAATGACGAACGTTCGATTTGGAAGTTTATATCCTTTAATGCAAATAAAAGACGTACCCCTTTCCTCCACCCTAATAAACCACAGAAGGATACTCCAACCAGAAGTTCTGAGATCCCTGATGACGAACTTTCTGTACCTTTCTGGAGAAATCCTGAAATTTCCTTCAGACTCTATGGACTTTCCTTTGCCTGTGATTGCAGGAAATGGTGATCGAGATGTTGATGAGTGGCTCTCCATTATGAGCTGGTGGAGATATGTTTCCAAGCACCTCGTTCCATTACTGTGTTCCATTCACGCTTTATTTAGAGGTAACGTTAGAGTTAAAACTCACAGAGACGACTTCATTCAGGAGGAAGCGAAGAATCTGAAACTGATTCTGCAGCTCCTCAGCGAGGAAAGAGATCTCTTGGACTTGGACAGACTAGATAGTTTAAACCAGATGGGAGCTGATTATGTCAGGAGACTCGGTCCCAGAGTGATGAAGTTTGGGAAATTCGCCAAGAGAGAGGGTGAACTGGTAGAGGACATCTTGAGATTTGTCACAAATATGACGCAAATCAGTATAGCGCATTTGAGTAGTGCAAACTCTTCACCTTCAGACAGTGCAAAGATAAAAGACAACGACGAATGGTTTAAGCACTATTCTAATTTGGGAGTTCGAACTCTCTTGAAGAAGGTCCGAAAAAAATGCAGATCGAATCTCTGGTTTATTAGGAAGCAGTCGGAAAAGACCACTTGGAATACGGTTGTAAAAGCCATTTGCAAAATTTTGAAAGTATATCAAAGAAGAACGTTTTACATCTCTAGTAGCACCGGTGAGAACTCTGATTTGAACTCTCAGAAAATTCAAAGGGTTCTTAAGTTTCTTCATCGCCTAATGCTTGCTATCGGAACTTCTATTTTGGTATGTGTGACCGATTATTACACACTGCCACTTTCAGAGGAGTGCGTCATGCATATTTTGAAACACGTGACGCTGTTCTCTGTCTGGAGGGCAGCAACCAATCACGAGAGCCAGAAACATACGACATCGCTTGCGCGCACAGAAATGCCGTATCCCCCAGCAACAGTTGAGGAAGTGTACAAGTGTGTACAAAGAGTGACTCCAGTAATGCTTGCCGAGATGCAACGGACTGTGGACGACTGTTTCGAGGAATGCATGGAACATCTATTTGTAATTAGACAAGCGCGAGTGACAAATGTGGTTATTCCTTCATCCATTGTATACGAAGACTTCTCGCACTTTCTGAAAGGATTTTCTCAATACTTCTGCATCTGCCCTTATCCATTGTATGATCTAAATCACCTAACAGGGGGAAGGTACTCTCATTTCATGACTGAAACAATTGCCAGCTTTTATCAAAGCAGAGAAAAGATTGAAGAAGTTATACAAGTGGCTGAGGATACTTTAAAAGTTGCTGAAGCAGAATATCAGGTGCACTTCTGAACGAAGAACACAAATCTGCTTCAATATCGAAGAAAATTGCAACAAGCATAACTAATTCGACGATATGAATGTCAAATGCACAGCTATATAAAGTAACGTAGTTAACAGTTTAAAGCAGGAATTCCTTTTATTGGAGAGTTTAACCAGGATGTCTTACTATTGGACAGTTTAAAGCAGGAATTTTTCTTTTTGGAGAGTCTAAACATGAAATTCTTTCTATTGGACAGCTTAAAGCAGGAATTCCTCCCATTGGAGAGTTTAAACCAGGAAGACTTCTTATTGGTCAGTTTGAAGCAGGAACTCCTCCTATTGGACAGTCTACCGTAACAGTGTAATAAAATGCATGTGATTTGCTTCAATGATTTAACTTGACACTTTTTGTTCCTCTCTTCGATCGTTATTAAATTTCAAATACTGTGCTTTGCTCGGGGCTCTCGAATGATCACTTAACTCGTTATTAAATAGCAAGAATCATTGCTCGCCAGTCCTCTCCTTCACTTTGCTAACACAGGTCTACAACAATTTTGTTGTTTGAGATTTGTTGTGCTCCAAACTGTCCGTCACGAAAAGTTTTCCCACAAAATGGAAGTGTTAAATCACCGAGTTAAGCGAAAAGTAAAGGTTTTATAAATTGATTATTCCGTCCAGTCGACTACAATATACACTGAAGAGCAATTGAATTAGAGATACCTGTCTAGTAACGTGTACCACCACTTCTCGCCCTGATGACGGCGGCGTTTCGTCTCGGCATGGACTCGACAAGACACCGGAAGTGTTGGGAAGCCATACGGATCCACGACCCCTGAACAAGCTACCACAGTTCACGAAGATTTGATGAATGGGGGTCAAAGCCTCGAAAATCTCTCTCGATGGCATCCCAGATGTGCTCGATGGGATTGAGGTCAGGTGACCTAGCTGGCCAAGAAAGCGAGGTCACGTCGGTGGAGTGTTCATCCAACCATTCGGATACAATTCGGGAGCGATTGCACGGTGCATTGTCTTGTTGTAGGATGTGGTCCCCAGTGGGATGTTGAAGACGCACAAACTGGAGCAAATAGCCATCCATGATATCCCGGTAACACTGACCTGTGAGGGACGATATCACACGTACCAGGAGTCCCATTTCAGTCCACGTAAACAGTCCCCACACGAGAATGCCACCCCCACCAGCTTGAAGAGTACCCTGCTGTCAAAAAGGATCCATTGCTTCATGTGGTTTGCACCGTACTCGTATCCTGCCATCCACATGTACCAACGTGGATCTCGACTCATCAGTCCAGGCAACATTTTGCCACATGTCTCGGGTCCAGTGGCGATGTTCCCGCGCCCATGCTGATGTGCGGTCAGCAGCGGTACCCTCGTGGGACGATGGCTTCTGTACCCCATAGCGAGGAGATAGTTCTGGATATTGTGGCTGCTTACACGTTTTTTTGCTCCAGCGTTAAATTGCGGAGTGATTTCTTGCACTGTGGCCTGTCTAACCGCTGTTACAATGCGAGCTAGCCGACGATGAACCCGCTCATCTACACGCTGTTGTCTATGGCAGTTGGCCCTCGCAGTGATGGTTTTACCGGATTCGATGTACTCACGGTGCAGCCATGACACAGTGGCTCGTGCAAATCCCAGTGCCTGCACGACTTCCGAGATGGAGTGACCCATTCGTCGGGCCCCGACAATTTGCCCACTATCAAATGCGCTTAGATCATTCGTCTTACCATAGTGCGCCAGACTCTTATTGATTCCCGTCGCATCACTCCTTATATTGTCGGATCGCTGCGTACGTCATGTTGTTTCCGTTTACAGGGCCGCCCACAGCGCCACATTTGCATAACGCCAGCTGTCTCTAATTCAATTGCTCTTCAGTGTAATGCTGACACTCAACTCTTGTTGTATAATATGTCTAATGATGAATCTGGTAACACTTGTGGAAGGAGAGGGTGGGGGGGGGGAGGAAAGTACAGAGTGAAACGAAACATGTCGAAACAATGTTCAACATGCCAGAACTTGCACTTAAACTCATCCTCACCTCTCTGTCAGGCTCAAAGCTACCACTTCGAACTACATCATTGCACCGAACAGTTGTCTATTGTGCACATATCAGTGCATTAGAAACTATTTTAGCACGAATTACAGCACGTATGTGGTTTGGCATAGATTCCATAAGACGTTGGAGTGCATCTACGTGTACAGCATACCAGGCGTTCACCAGACAGTCCATTAACTGGCGTAGATTTGACGGAAGAGGGCTTAGATCCTGGATCAGTTTTTCTAACACGTACCATACATTCTCAATGGGGTTCAGATCCGGGCTTTGTGGAGGCCAGGGAAGATGGTAGAAGTCGGTGTCATGCTTGATGAACACATCTTGCGCGATGGACAGTAGTAGCATTGTCGTCCATAAAATTTGCCGTCACCTGCTGGAAAAAGTCAGCATTGTAGAATGGACATGACTGGCAACAATGTTCAGACAATCATTGGATGGTACCGGACCTTCCAGCAATATCAAGGGACACATTTCGTGCCAACAGAACGTGCCTTACACCATGGCATCACCTCCAGAGCCTTGAGTTGTGTTTACAAGGCAAGCTGGGTCCACTGTTTCATGGGGCTGCTGCCAAACTCTCAGTTTACTGTCGGTACAGAACAAGACGCACCCCGACTCGTCGGACAACATGACTTTTCCCAGTCCTTCACTGTCCGGTCACGGTTCCTGACCCCACTGTAGACCAGCTTTCCGGTTCTTCGCAAAAATCAGTGGTTTCCGTATAAGCATGCGATAGCTAATACTGATCCTCTTCAATTTCCTGGGCATAGATCGCTGAGATACGGGTCAGGAACAGCCTTCATTGAATGCTTCGGTCAGTTACTGAACACAGGAAGTCCTGTTTCTCCGTACAAGCCTTCTCAGACGACGGGGATCTTGTTCCTGACAGATTATCATCCCGCCACAGTTATGCTTCTTAGGAAAGTAATGAGGGTTATTTTTCCACTGATGAAAGACCTGGGATATCAACCTTTTGCGAGACTAGTCAGGTCTTCTGTTTTCGGAATCGTCACTCCAGCCATATGGGCACCCATAATAGGCTCTTTACGTTCTCCAAACAAGAAAGACGACGGAAGAAATCGTGAAAATCTTCCAAATACGTACAGACAGTTTGAATAGACAAAATCATCGCTCTTTCCACGTTTTTCTTTTAACAACACACAGCAAACAAAAAATGCATTTCGACACCACTACAATCGAACCCCATATCTCTGGATAACTAGCCGAGTGCATTCGCTTTACGCTACGGTGCCAACAATCCAAGACCATACATGTGTTTATCTGTCACGGTGGCAGTATTTCTGAAACAGCGCAGTTTGTGAACTGTTCGCATGCTGCTCTGATTAAAGTGTATCGTAATTTGGAGAAATGGTATCATTGCGAATCAGCGATGTGGAAATTGCGGAGCACCACGTGCCATTGATGTGAGAGGTGAACGTCGGTTGAGAAGGTGCGTGAGGGTCGATCGACGCGCTACAGTGGAGCAACTCACTGGCAGAATAAACCAGGGGGATACCGGAAGTGTGTCTGAAACGACAGTTCAGCGAAACCTGCTGAGTACGGGGCTCCCATGCAGACAGATGATCAGTGCAACTATGCTAACGAAGGTGCATCGGTAGAAAAGGCTTACATTTGCATATCAGTATCGGAATTGGACCTTCGCTGATTGGCAAAGGATTGCCTTCTCTGATAAGTCACGTTTTCTGCTTCACCGAACGGATGGACGTTGGCGTATAAAGCGAGAAACATAGTAGAACAAACAATCATCAACCATTGCTGGCAGAACACAAGCTGGTAGGGACAGCGTTATGATCTGGGGAATGTATCCGTGGCAATCCCTGGGTCCACTCATACCTGTAGAAGGCACTATGGACCGAATTCGTTATAAATCCATCCTTGCAAACCACATACACCCATACACGCTGATTGTCTTCCCTGGGGAGGATGGGATCTTCCAGCACGACAGTGCGACGTGTCACAAAGCTAGAAATGTTCGAGAAGGGTTGGAAGAGCACGATGAACACTTCAAAGTACTTCCCTTTCCCCCTAATTCCTCAGACGTAAAACCAATTGAGCATCTGTGGGACCACCTCGATGGTGTTGTTCGCTCTATGGATCCTCCACCGTGCAACCTCCAAGAGCTGTCAGATGTACTGTAGTCAGCATAGCTCTGCATACCTGTGAACACCTTCCAGCACCTTATTGAGCCACTCCTAGCTTGTCTAGCTGCTGTCCGCGCTGGACACGGCGGTTACTCTGGATATTAGCTGGTGGTCACAGTAATGTGACTCGACCGTGTATTTATTATATATTATTCAGATTTAGATGAATGTCAAAACGACGGCCTAGACGCCGATGAAATGTGATGTAACTGTGAAAGTCCATCTGAACAGGTGCAATATAGAAAGAAAACCTGAATTGCAAGTGCGTTAGTGACAGAGATTGGTAACTACAAGTCCAGGATATCTATGAATTACACCTCATTGGTAACTACTAGTCCAGGACATCTATGAATTGCACCTCATTGGTAATTACTAGTCCAGGATATCTATGAATTGTACCTCATTGGTAACTACTAGTCCAGCATATCTATGAATTACACCTCATTGATAACTACTAGTCCAGGATATCTATGAATTACACCTCATTGGTAGCTACTAGTCCAGGATATCTATGAATTGCACCTCATTGGTAACTACTAGTCCAAGATATCTATGAATTACACCTCATAGTGTTATATATCATTTTCAAGCTTTCGTCAATGGCATGTAATTCCCTCACCTCCTTAGAGGGTCGAAAGGAACCTAAAGTTTGCTACGACACATACTTTACTACTGTGAGGAAATATGCATAGCATCAAAATGCATTTTTGTAATGGCTTTTATCACATTTTTTAATGAGGTTCTGGTAATTACACAGATTGCAATGAAATATGGTTCGGAGATAATTTAGTACAATATATTGTTAAATAGCGATGAAATTAACTATTGTTGCTTCACTTCATGCAACAGCGTTCAAAAATTAGATTCCAACAAAGGTTTTGAGTACTTCCGTTACCCATTTTCATTACTTCAAAAATGTTTACTTAGGTTTTACTTTACTACTGTCAGCAAAGATGCATATGATCAAAAAGGAGTGTAAGAATCTCAGTTGCGAAGACAAAAGGTAGCAATTCTACGAAACTCATTATATGTAGGAACAAAAGATCTGTGCAAATGTAATGGGTGTGTCTTCCGTATTTAAAAATATTTTTCTGCATTTCATCTTATTTGATAACCTACTTAATGACATATTCTCTGTCCAAAGTGTTATATACTTTAACTTGGTGAAGAAAATTATGCTCAAGGGTAAAAGCAAAATTGAATTTTCAGTCGGTACTCCAAATATATGCAACCGCTGCTAAAATAAGTCCAACAACGTAATATTTTGTAGAAATGTGTTATTTGTGGGGAAATGCTTGACAAGATAGATTCATATTTATCTGCTTGCTAGTATTCAATATTATTTGATTTTTGAATAGGGGGCATGCTGGCAGGGAGTTTTGAACAATACGTGCAAAGTCTCCTACAATGTGATCTTTGAAATTCAAAGGATTTTCATTTACAGTGGAGATAGGGTTTTCCTTACAGTTTAAAGGTTCAGTTTTAGAGGTATTTCTTGTACAATTTTAAAGGTATTTCGTGTGCAATTTTAAAGGTATTTCGTGCACAGTTTTAAAGTATTTAGTGTACAGTTTCAAAGGTGTTTCGTGTGCAGTTTAAAAGGTATTTCGCGTACAGTTTCAAAGGTATTTAGTGTACAGTTTTAAAGGTATTTCGTGTGCAGTTTTAAAAGTACTTCCTGTACTGTTTTAAAGGTATTTAGTGAACAGTTTTAAAGGTATTTCGTGTGTAGCAGGTGGTTTTCGTATTTAATTTTGTGGTCGAGCAGGCGGGAGTGTTTCTATTTTCGAAAAGCCCTGTTCGGAGACTTTTTAATTTTAATCCATCGTGGGAGGGTAAAGGTTTTTTTAAAGGGCTTATATTCCCGCTCACTGGAATTGAGAGTTCGAAATAATTTTGTCGATACAATTTTGGAATATATTTTTTTCTTATTCACGTTCGGTGGGAAGTTTCACGGCTATAGTCGGTGGAAGAAGCTGTTCGAGATTTTGAAAACGTAGTAAACACCTGAATTAAATTTAAATAGAACTGGGAGATGGTCAGAGTTTAATTGCTAAAGATTATGAATTTCGTAGAGAAGTTAACATCCTTCACAATATAAAGATCCAAAGTGTTATACGTATTTGCTTACATCGATTAACTATAGGGTAGGGAGAGGGGAGGAATTGCAAATTCCAGACTTACCGGATTATAAATTCCGCTATTACTCTTTCAGATTTATTTGTTCTTCAGCAATTCCAAGTAGATTGTTTAGCTTTAAAATAGCCGCCAATAACAGTAGGTATGCTGTTAGAAATTAAGGAATTTAAGTATTCGGGGGAATCTGCTATTCCAATTGAGCACCAGACGCAGAGAATTTTCTTCTTAATTTCGTGGTGGCTTTCGACGACTTCTTCGTGAGCTTCAATTTGTTTAAATTAATTTTTTTTTTTTTGAACGGAACTCGCTCAGTTTAATTTGATCTTTCATTAAAGCGAGAACGCCACCTTTGGATTTATTAATTCTGTCGTTTCATTAAACACTAGTTAGAAACCAAGAATTTAATATTGGCCTTAAGGAAAATTCCGCGGATTAAGGCTACGTCGATTTTCGTATTTCTGCCAGGAAACTGAAAAGCATAAAAGAAACATACCTTATTTTTTGCCATTTAATCCGTGGATTATCTGCCAAAAAGTTGTAAATTTAAGCTCTGAGGATTATATGCCAAAGCGGATAATATGCAGCTTTAAAAAAAAAAATGCGTCATTTTTATTTTAAGAAATCCGCCTCCTAATTGTTCGGAAGGTGGATATATTTCGAAAATTACTCCCCCCAAAAAAAAAATGCGGTAACAACTGAAAAACGTAACGCAATAGGAAGATAGGAAGATTGAGATCTTAAAACAAATGGAATTTTTTTAATTTTTTTTTAATTGCGAGCATTTTGATAGAGAATACGATGCAACAGAGGCGATATTATTTGTTTGTCGCTGTCGATCACGTGCTATGAGAAGGTAGACGGCACACAAACTGGTGGGTGTCGTAGGTCTTAATTATGAAATAGAATATAACTACAGAACTTCGGAAATGTTGAGAAACAGAAAAAATGACAGTAATTTGTTTTAATAAGAAGATCGTTTTTCCCTATTTCTTTGGACTGACTGCCAGTCATTGTGTCGCGAGTTTTCTGCAGGAAATAAAGGTTCGGGATCAGCATCGCAGGTGCGGATTACACCGCAGTTTTTTATCTGAATTGCACGATTTACGGATTATACGCTGCCGCGAATTAGGAAATGTTTTTGCTCTGAATTTCACTGTCTGGAGATTATACGACGCTGCGGATTATACAAAGAAAAACATAGTATCTATAGTATAACTATATCCGTCCGTCCGTCTATGAAGACCATAACCTGCACCTATTAAATCTTTATAAAAATTCTTCCCGCAGTTGGAAGCTTGAATAGGGAGAACAATAATCTGAACTTGTTGGCCTGCTTCCGATGCGTAACCTTGCCGTTAAAGGGAATAAACGCTGATGCTATGGAATTCAAAATATGTTTTATTCCGTATCACCCCTTCTTAAAATCCAATAGAAAAGAATTCATTTTACCCACTGATGTTATTTACCACGATCGTTTTTTCATAGTTTTTCTTCAAGTAACGCACAGTTCTTTCGCTAGGGGACCTAAATGCATGTTGTACAGGGTGATTCATAAAGAAATATACAGTTTCAACGCACTATGAAACAATAACAATGTAAGATATTTTATGTTACCTGTAACAGAATTGTATGGGAATGTTTCAAGTTTTTTAGAGACAGTCACAGATGTTCTATGGGTGCCCCCTTAGTCACACGACACACATCGAGCCGGTAATCTATTTCCTCCCAAACGCAAGGTAAGATATCTGAATCAAGTGCAGTGATAGTGGCTGTGATACGCTGTTTCATCTCCGCTAGATCAACAGGAAGGGGAGGGGCGAATATCTTGTCCTTTACGTATCCCCCACAGAAAAAAGCTACAAGGCGTTAAGTCAGAACTTCTGGGTGGCCATTGGGTCAGTGGTATGTGGTAGTCCGCGGCTCGTCCAATCAATCGGTGAGGAAGATGTTCATCGAGATAATCTCGCACGTCGCCTAACCATTGCGGCGGTGCACCATCCAATTGGAGAATAAAGTTGTCACTGTCGTCCTGCAACTGTGGCATCAACCAAAGACTTAACATATGCAGAAAAGCGTATCACGGCTACTATCACTGCACTTGATTCAGATATCTTACCTGGCGTTTGAGCGAAAATGGATTACCGGCTCGATGTGTGTCGTGTGACTAAGGCGGCATACATAGAACATCTGTGACTGTCTCTAAAAAAACTTGAAACATTCCCCTACAATTCTGTTACAGGTAATATAAAGTATCTTACATTGTTCTTGGGATGTAAGGTCAGGTGATGCGTAACATCACAGCCTCTCCTTGACAAATGTCAACCCCGCCTTCTCGTGGTGCATCCTGTTCCCACTAAAGGGGCTCTGACGACCGCAAATAGCGGTATAACTATACCATCGGGATCAGAGGAAATGCTATCCCACACTCACCAACCCGCTTGGCCAGCGTGGTGAGTTATGGCCAAACACCTCCAAAATGACTCTACAACTTAAATCTTGGCCCTCAGTCTCCGGCAGCTGGAATGTACCTGGCCAAGGCAGCGGCCAGTGCGACATGAAGGCAGAGGGTGCTAAGAATCCCCGGAGGACCGGACTAGGCTGCCATTTGATGCTGACCTTGGCTACCTACAACGCACGCTCCCTATCTTCTGATTCAAGGCTTCTTGAATTGGAAGAGGAACTACAAAGGATCAAGTGGGACATCGTCGGGCTGAGTGAGGTAAGGAGAAAAGGAGAAGATCTCATTGAACTGAAAAGTGGACATCTCTTCTATTATCGTGGGACAGATACTGGCAGAACTAGTGGTGTTGGATTTATAATAAACAAGAAACTGAAGGATAAAGTGGTAGAAGTTGAAAGTTCCTCGGACAGAGCTGCACGACTCGTTATCCAACTATCGAGAAGATACCAGGCTCAGATTATTCAAACTTATGCCCCCACCACAAGTCATCCTGAAGAAGAAATTGAAGAATTTTATGAGGAAATTCGTCATCTAAATAATAAAGGTAAGCAGCACTTGAAGATAATTATGGGAGATTTCAATGCAAAAATAGGGCACCGGCAACAGAATGAAACTTCAGTAGGTAAATTCGGTCACGGCAACAGAAACCAGCGTGGAAATACTCTCGTTGAGTTTGCAGAGGCAGAAGGATTTTTCATCTTGAATTCCTTTTTCAAGAAAAAGCCACACAGGAAATGGACATGGAGACATCCAATTGGGACGACAAGTGAAATTGATTTTATTATGTGTAACAAAAAATTCGTCATCGAAGACTGCAGTGTGCTAAACAAGTTCAACACAGGTAGTGACCATAGATTGGTGAGATGTAAGATGCACCTCAACACTAAACTGGAACGTGGCAAGCTCATAAGACAAACAAAATGTATTGACATAACCAACCTTAAAAAACACCATAATACTTTCAAGTTGGAACTGAAGAACAGATTCTCTGCTTTAGAAGGCCTAACATCGGAAGAAGTGGATATTTCGGAAGTTAACAGAAAAGTAACCAAAGCTCTTATGGAAACAGCAACAAAATTAGCTGGGTCTAAGAACAAGTTGCATGTAAACAAATTATCAGGAAAAACCAAAATGTTGATGCAAAAAAGAAGAGAGATGAGGACAACTAAAGAAGATGTGACTTCCAAAGTGGAATATATAGAGCTATGCAAGACAGCACGAAAAAGTATTACTGAAGACGTAAGGAAATTCAACTGTGAGCTAGTGAGGAAAGCAATTGAAAACAACCAAAGCCTAAAGATAGCAAAGGGACATCTCAGTAAGGGAAGAAAACAGATTATGGCTCTGAGAAAAGAAGATGGTTCTATAACAAGAAATAGAGGTGAAATTTTGACAAGAGTGAAAGATTTCTACTCCAAATTATATGAAAGGGATGATACATGTACTCCAGACATCATGAAAGGTACCAGAGTTCTTCCAGTCCTCCCAGCAGAAGTTGCACATGCAATCAAGAACATGAAGCGGGGGAAAGCTCCAGGAGAAGATGGAATTACTATAGACATCATACAAGAAGCAAGTGGAGAAATTGAAACAGTACTCGCCCAAATTTTCACTCGATGCCTTAATGAAGGGAAGATTCCTGAGGATTGGAACAATGCTACAATGATCCTGCTACATAAAAAAGGTGACATTGAGGATCTCAGGAACTACAGACCTATCAGCCTCCTATCAGTGGTTTATAAAATCTTCACTAAAGTTCTTTCACACCGCTTGAAGGTAACACTGGACATGGCTCAACCGAGAGATCAAGCTGGATTCAGGAGTGGCTACAGCACAATAGATCATATCCACGTACTGAGAGAACTAATTGAAAGAGCGAGGGAATATGAACTTCCATTGTGCATGGCTTTTATCGATTATGAAAAAGCCTTTGATTCGGTGAAACCATCAGCAGTTACCACGGCTCTGAAATCCTGCGGTATTGAAGATGCATACATTAATATTATTAATAACATCTATGAAAATGCAAGTGCAAAGATTCGGCTGTTTGAAAATACAACACACATAAAAATTGGAAAGGGAGTGAGACAAGGTGACACCATATCTCCGAAGCTCTTTAATGCCACATTGGAAAATGTCTTTCAATCACTGAACTGGGAAAACAAAGGGATAAAGATTAATGGAGATTATCTAACCCACCTTCGTTTTGCTGATGACGTAGTCATTTTTGCAACTACCCCATCAGAGCTGCAGAGTATGATCCAGGAACTTGCTGACAAGAGTAAAGAAGTGGGATTAAAAATGAACTTTCAGAAGACAAAAGTGATGTTCAATGCTTTTACAAGAAATGAAGATTTATCGATTGATGGAGAAAAACTGGAGATAACAGATACGTATGTTTATCTTGGACAGCAGATATCAAGTGAGGGTCACATTGATGAAGAAATTAATCGGCGTACAAAACTTGCCTGGAGAGCTTTTGGAAGAAACAGCATAATTTTCAAGAGCAATATGCCATTATGTCTTAAAAGAAAAGTGTTTGATCAATGCATCCTTCCAGTGCTTACGTATGGTGCAGAGACGTGGACCTTAACTAAAAGAGACATACAAAGGCTGCAGACAACTCAAAGAGGCATGGAGAGGTGCATGCTTGGTATAACCAGGAGAGATAAGAAGAGGAACTCGTGGATCCGAAAAATGACAAGAGTGGAAGACATCATGATCAGAGTTAAATCCCTGAAATGGCAATGGGCTGGACATACTGCCAGAAGGACAGACCATAGATGGACAGCCGAAATTTTAGATTGGATTCCAAGGGACAGGAAAAGACCCAGAAAAAGACCACATGGGAGATGGGTGGATGAAATTCGTAAATATGCGGGAGTGACATGGAGGAGACTGGCACAAGACAGACCGTTGTGGAGGAAACTTGGGGAGACCTTCGTCCAGCAGTGGATTGATAATGGTTGACAATGATGATGATGATGACATTGTTCTTGTTTTACAGTGCGTTGAAACTGTATACTTCTTTATGAATCACCCTGTATTATCCTCGGTATCTCTGCTTTTAAGAGACCGACTGAATAAAAACATTCTTTTGGCATGAGAAACCTGAGTAGAGAGAACGCTGATAAAGTACTTCTTGGCCTGTTTCCGGGACAAACTTGCATCTGGTGGCGTAAATGCAGATGTTACTTGTGGCCTTTACATTTAAATACTGTAACATTCCTTTTGTGTTTCTGTTTTCTTATGCAAATTTAGTTTCTTTTTCGTTAAACGTCTTCTTAACGAAAGACACGTTACTTTGTCGGAGAGATTTTTCAGTTTGGCATCACTGACAGTGAGTCGGAGTGGGATACAATGTAAACGTTGAATTAGAGAGAGATAACGCAGGTAGATCAGGAAGAGATGGTAAGAGCAGAAACGCGTGTTATGCATAGTGAGAGTTATAGCAATTTATATGTGCCAAGCAAGATCTATGTTACGCAGGTGTGATGTTTTTTTGTCTGTCGCGTGTTCATCAGTTGAATTGCAATTTACGTAATATTTTTATACGTAAGAGGACAGTGTGTGAGTAGATGACTTTTCCTTTCTGTAGATGACTTTTCCTTTCTAATTTAGGGTAACGTAAGAGGATAGTGTGTGAGTAGATGACTTTTCCTTTCTACTACACATTTCTTAGTAGCTGCCACCAGATTAATTCCTTACCTTATATGAACCGGTCACCTTATCTTACTTAGCCGCTCCTCAGAGCCACGGTGAAGGATCTGTGAGTGATTTGACATAGAACTGCGAAACAATTACAATCTGTACACGGTTTTATTTACATTATCTGGTTTGAGTGAGAATATTCAAATATTAGTACATCTTGGCTTGAGTGAGAATTTTCACTTCCGAGTATTTGTATCGTATTCTGGAGTACAGTTCCGACTGAGATTTAATGTCCAGCAACATACGTTGATTCCATTAGCAACACAACATTTAGGAAACACAGATGGAGGGTGAACTTTGATCACTCAGACCGCGGCCTAAATTTTATGTCCCTGAATAACCCGCAGGTATTAGAACATCATTCGTATAACCAAACCCTCAGGTTGGTTCTGCTACTTTGCTATTCCACCTCGGTGGAACAGCGTTATTAACGGCTGGTTTCCATATTCCACACAGCTATCACGGAGAAAAAGAACCGTCTTATTCGATCATGTCCAGAGACCCAAGAGAGCGAAAGTCCCTTGTAACTTTTCGCGCCTAGTCAAACTTTTTCCGACCCTGGAGAGTGCTCGTCCAATGGCGTGCAAGAATGCCGAGCGGCTGGGCCATGTGGTTTCTCTCAATGTCCACCGCCCAGCAAAACTTCCCATGACATCCCAGGGTCACGTATTTGTGAAGCCCCTCTTTTCCGCAGAATTCACTGAAGCAAGGATTTTGTTTTCTTCCTTCCACTGGCACATACAACATGGCCGACCCATCGCCATCCTCCCTCTCGCTGACAAGAAATGGCGTCCCATCTCCCAGCTTGTATTTATTTCTCACCTTTCCGACACTAAAATCTCCCAATTTTTCTCACGTCATCATAGCAGGGTTGGTGTTTCACTAAGATCATTTTGCGCCCATTTTTTTCTTCATAGCTCTGCTTTTTTGCTTCGGATATCTTCAGCTATGAGAAATATTTGTGCATGATTTGTGGTTTTTCCAAACGAAATCTCTGTCCCGTGGGCGTAAGTGGCTATTTTTACTTGCAAACGTTACAACAATTTCAGAAATACAGCAGTCCTCCTCCCCTTACCCGCGGGGGATACGTTCCAAGACTCCTAGTGGATGTCTGAAAGCACGGATAGTACCGAATCCTATAGATACTATGTTTTTTCTATACAGGGTTGCAAGGAAAGTCCTTGATCAGGCCAATATTTCACGAACTATGGCAGTTAGCGATTTACTTCTTGTGCAGTTGTATAGGATATCTCCTATTGCCCACAAAATAACACCACGAGGGATCCTCTCGCCCCCTTTTTGGGGGTTGATGGGGCTATCGCGCCCCTTTTTGCAGATAATGCAAAAAAGTCAATTACAAACTTATTCGGCGAGGCAAACATGGTACATAAATGTTTTTGCCCCATAACAAAAGATGGAAGGGGACCGGGAATGTGGCCCCAAGAAAATCATAATATCCGAAAGCAATGACAGAGCATTTAGACAAGAACTTATTTCTTAGAACTTATCTAAACTGGTAAGTTCTAAGTAAATGAAAGCACAAAGGAAAAGTTTTCCTGCAAATCTTATCAACAGTTCTTGTTCTGAAATAAAACGCAGTTTCTTGATACTTCAATATCAGACTTTGATGTCCAATACAGTAAAAAATACACTGATACAAGAAGAAATAGCATAAGGTGGTGAAACACTCATCCAATAGGAAAACTGTACGCACATCTAATTGACTTGCGTACGTGGCAAAGCTTTCGACTTCCCGTCACTGGTTCACGAAGTGTTGACATTCCGACCACGCATATCATTTTTGTATTCTGATTACGAAGCAGAAAGCGCATTTGAAATCCATGCAAATATACTTCGGACACAGAGACTCAGGTAGCTTTCCACTTTTTCTTGCATTTGGAGAGTCCCCTTCCATCTTTTGTTATGGGACAAAAGCATTAATGTACTATTTTTGTCTCGCTGAACAAGTTGGTAATTGGCTTTTTTGTCCTATCTGCAGGAAGGGGGGTGCACGACTGCCCCTTCAATCCTCCCAAAAGGGGGCGAAGGGATCCTTCGTGGTTTTGCTGTGTGCGCTATAGGGGGTTTGCTATACAACTGCACAAGAAGTAAATCGCTAACTGTTCGTGAGATATTGGCCTGATCACGGACTTTCCTTGTAACCCTGTATAAACACTATGTACCAACAAATAATTGGACACCCCTGCAATCGACGATATTTGCGGTCCTGATACACGTCACGGCCGCCGCCGTTAAATAACGTGTGGGAAACAACAACGTAACCAGTCGCATGCAAGATGCCACGCAGTTCGGAGCCGTCTGATTTCGAGAAAAGTGTAATCGCCGGGTATCACAGAAATGGCCGATCCATACGTGACATATCCAGCATGTTGAAGTACCCAAAATCGACAGTGTCCTACGTGATTGGCAAGTGGAAGATGAGAGGTGACTGTCGGAATGTGCCCCGACCTGGCAGACCCACAAAACTGGAAGTTAGAGACCGACGGGTGCTGGCCAGAGAAATTCGGAAGAACCGCACCAAATCGATGGGCCACATCCGCGAGAAGTTTCAACAGGCATCCGGAAGTGTTTTTCGATGAATACCATCCGTAAGAAAGCCCATCTGCTCGGTTATCATGGACATGCTGCCGCCCACAAGCCTTTGATCACCAAGTCCAATAGCGCTGATCGGCTAACGTGGTGCAAAGAACGTCGGCAGTGAACCGTTGAACAGTGGGAACAGGTTCTCTGGAGCGACGAGTCAAGGTTCACCCTCTATCGTTCGGATGGCTGGGTCTGGGTTTGGCGACTGCCTGGAGAACGCCTCCTGCCGGAATGTATTGTGCCAACTGTGAGGTTCGGTGGCGGTGGAATTATGCTATGGGGGTGTTTATCCTGGTATGGCACGGGACCTTTGGTCGCAATTCCTGGTAGACTCAACGCCGAGACCTACTGCACCATTTTGGATGACCATGCGCTTCCTACGTTGTGGCAGTTTTACGGGTTGGACCCATGTTACTTTCAGGATGACAATGCCACCTGTCATGTTGCGAGATCCACCATGGCTTGGTATGGTATCAATGGGGTTAATCGAATGGACTGGCCTGCGCAGAGCCCAGACCTTAACCCTATCGAGCAACTCTGGGACGAGTTGGAGCGTCGACTTAATGGGTGCCCCACCATCCGAAATCGGTGAAGGAACTGACCTGTCTTCTCCAAGCCGAGTGGAAGAAAATACCGCTAGTCGTCGTACAACGCCTGGTTGAGAGTATGCCACGGAGGATAGCAGCTGTAATCGCCGCTCGTGGAGGCTCTGCCAACTATTAAAGGTGAATAAACTTCGTTTTCCTTTGCTATCAGAGGTGTCCAATTACTTGTTGGTAGATAGTGTACATACCTATGATGAAGTTTAATTTATAAATTAGGGACAATAAGAGATAAAGAACAATAATTAATAATATTAATAATAATAATAATGATAGAAGATTCGTTCTTACCATAGATCTTAACAACCTCAGCACGCGATTTCTTTAACTACTTTTTTAAGTCAAGAACTTTCACTTAAAGGGAGCACTTCAGGGATTCTTTTGGCATATCTGAAGTACCCGCATGACTACTCTTGATCTCTGGGGCCATTATTAAATAAAATAATTGATACTTGAACACAAGCACTGGGATGCAGCGACAGTCGATCTGATAAACAAGACGGTTATTAAGTGACTAACGAACAGGTAGCGTATAAATAAGGTGATAAGATATTTGAGAACGAAATTGAGGACATAATGTCATGTTGTCCTGAATTTCAATGCAAAATTGAGGAAAATATCGTTTCAAAATGAAGACATGATTGAAGAAATCGTCTGACACATTATGATAAAGTCAAAGATTAGCAAAGAATAATATGAACTGTACCATAATAGAAATAGGCAAAGTCATCGCTCTTTCCAGGTTTTTCTTTAACTAACACACAGCAACCGAAAAATTGTATTTCGTCTCCTCTGGGATCGAACCCCAGATTCTTGATAACTAGCTGAGTGCGTTTGCTTTACGCTACGGTGCCAACAACCCACGGCGCTATGTGTGTTTATCTGTCAGCATCTGACTTGACAAACCCGTAGGGATGGGCTCAGCAACTGAGACGTCACCATACGCTACGGTGCCAACAATCCACGGTGCTATGTGTGTTTATCTGTCAGCATCTGACTTCACAAATTCGTAGGGATGGGCTCAGCAACTGAGACGTCACCATACGCTACGGTGCCAACAATCCACGCGCTATGTGTGTTTTTCTGTCAGCATCTGACTTCACAAATCAGTAGGGATGGGCTCAGCAACTGAGACGTCACCATACGCTACGGTGCCAACAATCCACGGTGCTATGTGTGTTTATCTGTCAGCATCTGACTTCACAAATCCGTAGGGATGGGCTCAGCAACTGAGACGTCACCATACGCTACGGTGCCAACAATCCACGCGCTATGTGTGTTTTTCTGTCAGCATCTGACTTCACAAATCAGTAGGGAAGGGCTCAGCAACTGACACGTCTCTATCTGGCTGGGGCTTAGCAGCACAAGCCTCATCTGGTGGGGGCTTAGCAGCACAAGTCGCATCTAGTGCGGGTTTAACAGCAGAATCTCCATCTGGTAGGGGCTTAACAGTACAATTAAAGAATTTAAATATTCGGGGGAGTCTGCGATTCCAATTGAGCAGCAAACGCAGAGAAATATCTTTTTAATTTCGTGGTGTGAAAGAGGAAGAGAGAGAAAGAAGGGAGAGGGGGAAATAGAGAGAAAGTAAGAAAGAAAGAGAGGAAGACAGAGAGAAAGAGGGAGAGAGAGAGAAAGACAGAAAATAAAAAGAAAGAAAGAGAAAGAGGGAGAGAGAAAGAGAGAGAAAGTAAGAAAGAAAGAAAGAGTTGATGCGATATATTTGATGGAGTTGTTGTAACCGTGGCTGAGCTATTATTTAAATTCACGATCACAAGACGTTGTCCTGCACGCGAAAACTGAATTTTAGAGCAAACACTTATACAAATGGATTTGAAAACATCCACCCAGAAAGAGGCTGAGACATTACTATTTCTGCACAGGACAACAATAATTCAATAGCTAATAAAAGACACAAAATCCTTGATTATGAATAGATAACTGTTGTTACTTTGAGGGGTCCTTTTGACTGACATCTAACTACTGATTCAGAGTTCCGCTATTGAAATTCACAGTTCAGTTCACTCCAACATGCAATAGTTCTGCTTATACTTTGTAAACAGTTCCTCATCAGTTATCTAGTTCCGGAGACAGTTGTTCTAACCGACTAAACTACACCGACCGAATGTATCGTTGCAGATTTGTCGTCTTGACACGTGCTTTACCTCGGTAGTACGTCACACGTTCACGTACTTCTCGAACGACCCAATGTAAAAATGAAAGAAAGATCGCGGCTGAATGCAAAATTTTTAGGAAATAAATTCTCCCATGCTGTAAAAGAAAACACTACAGAAATCAGTTACACAAACAAAAAAGAAGAAATGGGAAATAAAGGCGTTACTGCATTTGTTTGTTTAACATCATTACATTGAAGATGAATTTCTGAAGGATTTAGAGTACAGGAAAAGATGTTAGAGAAAATGTGTTCCAAACATATCTTCTCCCTGATGAAACAATTTGATTACACAAAACGCCTGGGAAAAATACCAAATTTGTTAACATATTGTTAAGAAGTTGCCTCCGAAGTATTACTTTCAGCAAATGAATACAATGTTATTTAATTCGGGCTCCTCAGGTAAATATTAAAGCTTCGAATATCTGTTTGCTCTCGGTTTTCGGATGTCTTTAGCGTACTCGCAGGGAAGTTTAAATCACTGACACCGTTAAAAGTACTTCCTCACTCGTGAAAGGCTTGCTGCCTTAAATAATCACAGAAATAACTTGATAAGAAGATGAAGCTGGAGAAGATTAATGACGTAGAGTCATGCCCTTCAGCAAACGTAACGATATTCGGAAACAGTTTTTCTGAATGATAAAAAAACAAGATTTTTACCAGTGTCGTTAAAAGGATAAAAGAAATGAATAGATAGCGAATTTTTTTTATCATTTTCCACTGGTTGAATTTCAAAGGTAAAGGAAGGGATTCTGAGAATCTTCCTGAGGTTATCTCATTAAGATTTTGAAAAACAAAGTTAACAAAAATGAAAAGCCAAGGCAAAAATATTCTTTTCACAAGCTAAATTTTAAAGGCAAAGAAAGTAAAGTATGTGATGAGAATCCGCTTGAGGTTACTGGCTGGCGATTATAAAAGAAGTAAAATAAAAAGCAAAGATGGAAGTATTCTTGCCAGGAAATATGCGAAAATTAAAATGTATATTCAATGAATAAGCAATGTTTTTTCGCATATCATTATTAATTCTTTGAGCTGTGACTCTTACAGGAAGTGTTCAAAATAAAGTGCTTTTCTTTCTTAAATATTTTATCTGAGAGACCTTTCTCTGGATGAACCTACATCTTGATTTCCAAAATAACAGGGAATTTCTTAAACTTAGTAGTGGCATTTTATTCCACTTCTATTCCACTGCTTTCTACAGTCCAATCATTGTTTTAGATCTGCGTTTAGAAAACTCTCTTTATAGCAGTCCGGAGACAAAATAGTCCATAAGTGCTAAATGTCTTCGTGCTGAGAATAACTAAAAGTCGAGTATAATTTGCTGTCTTAGACACGATAATTATAATCTTTAATGAACAAAAAATATTTACAAGTTAAAAAATACGAACACAAGACCTTTCACAAGGGCAAACCTTGCATCATCAGATGAAGACTACATTTAAACATACTTAGTGCGAAGTTATATATTGTCAGTGTTTTGACGTCATGATGTACAGTGATGTTCATTAGTTGATGATTATTGGTCCCCCCCATCTAATTTCTGAGTGCTACGTAGTTCCATCTTTGAAAGGTGGTATTTGGTTAAGCTAACTGAGTGTGTAGGGGGGTAAGTCATGACTTTTTTTCTTTAATATAAACTGTGTTAAATAGTTGTTTCCAAACTTATTGCAAAGTAGTGGGAGTGTAGAATCACTGTTTATCCACCACTATTGTAAACAATGCTGTAATGATGACACTCCCACTACTTTGCCATATGTTTGGAAACAACTACACTGGCGGAATGTGAAAAAAGTACACCAAGAAGGAATTAGCGGACGATCATGAAATTTACATATGTTAATGGGGTCGAGTTTACGTAGGTGTGATGTTCATTTCGGGACCAACCCGTGAGCGCTTACGCGACAGCACGGCATAATATGCAAATTATCGTCGGTGGTATTTAAGGAGTGCGGCGAAGTGAATATAATCAGTCGTCGGCGTACGGACACGTGCAAAGACCCTGAAGAAGCTGCAATGCCTGGACATGGAAGACGTGTACGATTTCAGCAGTTATCGAACTCTGAGCGAGGTCGTCTAGTAGGACTCCGCGAGGCTGGGTGGTCGTATCGTCGTATTGCGGAGCGAATTGGACGGGAAGTATCGGTGGTGGTAGGATGGTGGCGTAGATGGTCCGAGGAACATTCCCACACGAGAAGACGTGGAACCGGGAATCATAGACGGACTGATGAGCGGACCAATCGACGCATAAGTAGAGCGGCGTTGTCAAGTCCACTCCGACGCAAATCCGAGCTGCCGTTGCACCTGAGGTGATTGTGCGAACAATCCGCAACCGTCTACTGGATGCAGGACTACGTGCACGTGTGCCTCTGGCATGTGTACTTCTGACTCCAGCCCACCGTCAGGAATGGCTGCAGTGGTGTCGTCAACGTCTGCACTGGAGAACGCCATGGCGATCTGTCGTGTTTAGCGATGAAAGCAGATTCTGCTTGGGAGCCTCCGATGGCCGTATGCGTGTTCGCAGACGCACATTGGAGCGTCTACACCCTTTTTGCATCCGTCAGCAACACACAGGGCCTACACCTGGTCTCCTGGTGTGGGGAGCGATCAGCTATCACTCCCGTACACAACTAGTGTTTGTACCAGGTACGTTAAATAGCACCTCCTACATCAACAATATCATTCAGCCCGTTGTTGTGCCATTTGTAAGGTCTGTCCATCGTGGTGTTTCCCAGCAAGATAACGCACGCCCACACACGGCACCTGCAACGCAACATGCACTTCAGGGTGTGAGAAAACTTCCATGGCCTGCACGTTCACCGGATTTGTCCCCCATTGGGCACGTGTGGGATTTTATAGGACAACGACTTATCCGGTCTCCACGGCCAGCCACGACCATCCCCGATTTACGCGTCCAGGTTGAGGATGCTTGGAACTCAATACCCCGAACTTACATCCAACATCTGTACGACAGACTCCATGCCAGAATTGCACAGTGTGACACAGTTCATGGCGGTTCAACCTCGTACTAATCATGTTACATGGAAATGTTATTTTTCAGTTTAACAGCAAATACAGCTGTATTTTGCCATAATGTTTTGATCACGTTATCCTCTGTATTCGGTTATTGTGCTGTACAAATTTTGTTAGTATCAGATGTCTCCTTCTTGGTGTTCTTTTTCACTTTCCGCCAGTGTATTTAATACAGTTTGTATTAAAGAAAACATTCAAGACGTAATCCCCTCTCCTCCTATACACTCAATGAACTTAACCTAATACCACCTTTCAAAGATGGAATAACGTAGCATCAGAGGTTAGATGGGAGGAACCAATAATCATCAACTAATGAACATCATTGTACATCATGATGTCAAGACAGTGACAATATACAGGGTGCATAGGAAAGTCCCTTTAGCCTCGAATAACTTGCAAACGGAGAGAGGTAAAGTTATACAAGTGAGATAACGGTATAGTAAAACGACTATGACCAATCTAATGCAACCATAAGCAGCGCCCCTAGTGGCGAAATGCGGAAGTTAGCCATTGCAAATCGAAAACGAAAAGAGATAGAGGAAAATTTCCAATCACAAAGTTGTAGAGCATCAATTAATTAGTACAAAACGACATTTGTTTCAGACGGATAAGATAAATTATCGCCTGAATACCCTACAATGTCCGAAATCGATGCGCGACGATTTGAATCTGCATATTCACATTCCGCAAATGCAGCCGTATGCAGATGCAGATTGTGACATTGTACCGTACCTACGATATAAAAACCAGTAGCAGGATGTACCCTGATCAGACAGTTGCCCTTTGGATTCCGTGCAGGAAGGTCGCACATCGTGTGAGCTCCTGCGAGTGAACTTTAGTGCAAGCTTTTCGTCGTCGTCGGCCGTTCGTCTTGTTCTGCGATTAGATAGTTTCTGGGTTACCAGTCTATCCGAATCAGTCCGGTTAGGGGATCTTTTAGTTGTTAAGCTTTTTTCAAAGCTCAATTAAAATTTTCTCGAATCCACTTCTCTTCGTTTCAGCTTCAAGCCCATCCAAAAAAATTAAGAGAATTTCAAGTTCTGATGTTGTAGAGCAAAAGCCTGACGCCAAGAAAAGCGATGCCGTTTCCCGTTCCACATCTACTTTCACGGGAAATCCGGAGTCAACTGAAAAGCCAGATCCAAGAAGATCTAGAAGAATTAAGAACCTTCCGCCGGAACTTTGTCATAGTATCCAAAAAGAACAAGAAGAAGATTGGTAGGTAAAAAACTTTCTTATTCTGTGCCTCAGAAAATTCTAGGCACGTCATCTGACAAAAAAGTTGTCGATGACTCTTGTATGTCTGTGCCAATTCCAGACATAATATCTGGAGAAAATATCAGATATGAAAAAACACCGGTGAGATGCCCGGGCGATGGGATTTCTGAAAAAATTACAAATATCATTAAAACACCGAAGAGATGCTCGGGCGATGGGATATCTGATAAAATCTCAGATATCATTAAAACACCGGAGAGATGCCCGGGCGATGGGATATTTGTAAAATTTTCAGATTTCAATAAAACACCGGTGGGATGCCCGGGCGATGGAATATCTGAGAAAATACCAGATATGATTTATGAAAAGTCCGAGAAAATTCCGGACAACCTTACCCAAGAGGAAGGTTTTATAGAAAACAGACCTGAGACAGCTTCGGCGTCAGGCTTTTGCAATGAAAAAAAAAAAAAAAAGGCCCTTTTTGGGGCCGAGTACTTTTTTCAATAAAGTTACTGTGCAAATACAAAACACAAAAAGGGTTGAAATAAAAGAACAACCTCAGTCCTCTTATGAGCATAAGTTAAGCTCAAAAATAAAGAATGCTGTAAACGACACAGAATTAATGAAAAATGACATTAAATAAATACCTGCGTAATATTAATTTATTACACAGAGAAAAAAAAAGAGTTGTCCCTAAAAGCAATGTACAGAACTCTGTGCTAAAAGAAAGGATTGAAAAACATCGCAAAAATTTCCACAACACAAATGTGACAGAGAAATTGATTGCCGATGTTGACAAATATCTAGGCGAGGAAAAAAAAAGGCCCTTTTAAGGGCCGGATACAGAATTCTGTGCCCCAAGAAGAAATAAAAAAATATCGCAAAAAAAATTACAAAACACAAAAGTGATAGAGAAATTAATTGTTGATGTTGATAAAAATATAGATGAAAATGCTACGCATAAGCAAAAAAACTGGTTACTCCAACCGTGGAAAAACCAAAATATTTCGCTGGCAGGCTTAGCAAAGAAATTAAAGAGGCAGAAAAAAATAACTGTAATGAAGAGGCTCAATTGCAGTATGCTAATAACAACGATGAAGAAAAAAACAACGGCATATTTAGGGACCGTTCATTTTCCTCTCTTTCTCTGAGGAAGGGGGAAAAAAAACAACGGCATTTTTAAGGGCCGTTCATTTTCCTCCTTCTCTGAGGAAGGGGGAAAAAAAAACAACGGCATTTTTAAGGGCCGTTCATTTTCCTCCTTCTCTGAGGAAGAAAAACGCCCTCTTAGTGAAACCTTTCCCTCATTCTCTGAGGAAGAAAGCAAATTTGACCTATTAATTAAAAAAGTTAAAGGAATGTCCACGAGTGAGAAACTTACGGAAAAAAAAAATAAATGGAGAAACCGATAAAAAACAAAAAATGTTGAATGGACCATCAATCAAATAGCAGAATTAGCTGCTAAACTGGTCAAAAGCAAGGAAGCAATCAATTGCAATTCTGACCAAGTTATCGAAATTAACAGCAATATAAATAAAATTGATACAGTAAAAAATGATGAAAAAAAAACCGAGGACGAATTTCTTTCCTCTGAAACAAATGGACTTAACATATTAATTTGGAATGCGCAAGGCATCAAAAGGCAGCATAGAGAATTCTTAGCCTACCTAAAATACAAAAAAATTGATATTGCGCTAATTAATGAATCCTGGCTAACGGACAGAATTAAATTCAAAATTCCCAACTACAAGGTTTACAGAAAAGACAAAACCTCCCAAAGTGGGGGAATTTTGATCGCAGTGAAAGATAAACTAGAGCAAAGTGAAGCGATATGCAACACAGAGGATGGCATGGAAGCGCACTCGGTTATTATTCAAACAAAAAATAACCCGATTAAATTTACGGCACTATACAATCATCCCAAACACACTATTACCAGGGAAGCTCTAGATAAGCTTTTCGAAGAAAATATTCCTACGGTCATTGCGGGAGATTTTAATAGTAAACACCGCTATTGGCACTGCCCAAGAGCTAATAAAAGTGGGAACAATATTTTCAGATATCTTTTAAACCAAAACATTGACTTGGGGGCGCCTTCTGAACCCACACGAACGGCGCTCAGAGGAACTAGCAATATACTAGATTTTGCACTCCTGAAGAATAATAAATATTACTTTGAAATTCATACTGAGGCGGCACTCTCCTCTGACCACAATCCAGTTCACCTCCAGCTTTATACTGACAAAACTGTGAAGGTAGCACCCAAAATGGTCACTAACTTCAAGCAATTTGAAGGGAAAATTAAACTAGTGCCACCCCCAGTAATTGGAGACTGTAATAGCAAAGAAGAAACTGACACAGCTATTAAACTCTTTAACCTCTCCATTAAAAAAATTATGGAAGAATGTCAAACTCCTGCTAAAGAGAAAAAAATCCGTACTATTTACCCAAAGAAATTTTGGAACTTATAAAAAGAAAAAATAGGTACCGAAGCAAGTGGCAAAGAACAAGAAATAAAACGTTCTATGACCTTTATTGCTGCATAAATAGACAAATTAAAAGAGAAATCAGAAAATTCGAGAATGGGTCATGGGGTCAAGTATTAGAGGAGGCTCATATTGACTACTCTGAAAATTCGGATAAAAAAAACAAAATGACTCTATGGAATCTCACGTCGAGCTTGCAAAATAAAAATGTCAAATTACTCCCACCCCTTCAAAAAGAAGATGGGACGGTAGTTAGAACTGACGAAGAAAAAAGCAGAAATTTTTGCAAACTCACTAGAAAAACAGTTTAAAATAAATGACATCCCTGACACTGATGTAGCCATTAAAATGAAAAAGGCCCTGAATACTTATTTTAGACACGCGGAGGATGTAGAAAATTCTAGAGTCATCGCCCAAAGTGCACAACTCTATGAAGAATTTACTAGTAAAAAAAAACCTGTATTAACATCCCCAATTAAAAGCAAACAGAAAGTCTCTTTTAAAAAAATAGAAGCACAAGGCAAAGAAAACAACAGCCAAAAGTACAAAATGCTACGGCCTCTTTTACGTCCGATAGACAAGTTAAACGTGCTACGACCTCTCGCGGGTCCGGAACGCCAGAAACTGAAAAGATAAGAAATAAAAAAAGGCCTTTTAAGGGCCAAAAAAAAATTTTTGTTCCTCCTGACTTTGAAAAACCACTACCCATCAGTGAAAGGGAAGTTAGGTTTCATATTAATAATCTTAAAAATAAAAAGGCACCAGGCAATGATGGCATAAATAATAAAATTATGAAAACATTACCGGAAGAATATGTGCAAACCCTTACTAAAATATACAATTGTGCCATTAAAATAAACTACTTCCCTGATATTTGGAAGACAGCAGAGGTAATACTTTTACCCAAGCCAGGCAAAAACCCGGCAATTCCTGAAAATCACAGACCGATTTCGTTGCTCCCAACCATGGGAAAAATCTTTGAAAAAATAATTCTTATTAGAATGCAACAATTCTGTGAGGAATTCCCAGTAATTCCATTTACTCAAGGAGGTTTTAGAGATAAACACTCCACGGTGCACCAACTCTCTAGAATAACTGAAAAATGTGCTGAAGGAATTATAAAAAAGGAACACACAGCAGCCATATTTCTGGATGTGGCAAAAGCATTCGATAAATGCCCACATGAGGCAATTATCTACAAGCTAATAGCACATGATTTCCCACCCTGGATTATACACATAATCAAATCATACCTCACTAACAGAACATTCTGTGTAAAAATCAATGGGAAAAAATCGTTAAAAAAAAAATCGAAGCTGGTGTACCTCAAGGCAGTGTACTCGCACCAACGCTGTATTCTATCTTTACGTCAGACTTTCCCAACTATAATAACAGGAATCTGACTACAGCTCTCTATGCTGATGACACTGCACTCGCTTATACTTCCAAAAATAAAAAATCAAGCAACTTTCATGTTGCAACATTATGTTGAAAAACTTGAGAAATATTTCTTAGATTGGAAAATTAAAATCAATACCGAAAAAACTCAAGCAATTCTATTTTCTAGGATTAAATGCAATCACAATCCAGACTTTGAAATAGAAATGTATAAAAAAAAATACCTTGGGTAAATGATGTTAAATATTTAGGACTTTTTATGGACCACAACCTAAACTGGAACAAGCATATTAAAGAAACTGTGTCCAAATCCCTTAAGATCAGAGGAAGTCTCCAGCCAATAATAAAAAATAAAAGGCTTAGCAGGAAAAACAAAACTTTGATATGGAAAGCCTGTATCAGCCCTGTTATTACTTATGCCTGTCCTATCTGGGGTAACTGCAACAAACAGCAGAAAAATAAGATTACCTCATTTCAAAATAAAACCCTACGATATATGGTTGGACTTGATGGAAGAACTTCAAACCATGCTATCCGAAGCATGCTAAATATTAATTCCATCCATTACACGATGTATGACTTAGCTTACAGATACTATGAAAAAGCTAAGATTCATCCTAATCCTCTGGTCAGAGCGGCCATTAACTATACTGTCAATGAAACTGACAGTTATAAAAGGCCAAAAACTATCTTAAATAAAGTTCCAGAAATGAACCCAATTCACAGCTACCCTAGCAAAAAAAATAACAATAATTGGGACTAGGTTTAGAGGTTATTTCTCACCTATGAAGAATTTCTGATAAAAAAAAAAAAAAAAAAAAAAAAAAAAAAAAAAAAAAAGGGCTCTTTTAAGGGCCGACAAAATGTTGCATACTCTAAACGAGTATCTTAAACCTCGATCGGTGTAATTTTGTGATCACACCACCCCAAGCTATGGTTGCTCTGTTTGTGATCACACCACCCCAAGCTATGGTTACTCTGTTTGTGATCACACCACCCCAAGCTATGGTTACTCTGACATGCCTGTCAAGAAGCAACAAAAGTAAACCTGTGAAAAAATTCTGTAAACCAATTCACAGAATTTTTTAACCCAATTCATAGCTACCCTAGCAAAAAAAATAACAATAACTGGGACTATGTTTAGAGGTTATTTCTCACCTATGAAGAATTTCTGATAAAAAAAAAAAAAAAAAAAAGGCTCTTTTTAAGGGCCTTACTCTGATTGCAAATTTACTTCACACATGTGAATTAATCTCGTTAAATAAAAAAAAAAAAAAAAAAAAGGGGGGGGTGGGATCCTCTAAGAGCCGTACTCTGTGTTTTTCCTTAATTAAAAAAACAAAACAAAAAAAAAAAAAAAAGGCCCTTTTAAGAGCCGAGCAAAATGTTGCATCTGAAACCTTGATCGGTGTAACTTTGTGATCACACCACCTCAGCTATGGTTAATCTGACATGCCTGTCAAGAATCAACAAAAGTAAACCAGTGAAAAAATTCTGTAAACCAATGGGGAAAAATCTTTTCTCTCATTGGCTGGCGAGCAACACTGAGCAAATGGCCAGTTTTGTCTTACCCGGAGTTCAAAGACGATTCTTCTCTGGGAAAGATGTTCTGTGTGTGATAATTTTTTTTCCAGGTTCCCCTCTCCCGTGTCCTTTCCTTCCTTTCCCCCTGTGCTCTTCTGTGGCACAGATGTACCGGGCATTTTTCTGCGGAGAGAAATAGCACTTGAAATGGCTTGTTGTTACAGGTAAGTATGTAGGGCAGCTTACAACTTCACTTCTTAACGGGTAACCGTCTACTCCCTCTCCTCTAATATTTCCATACTTTTCTTTCGTACTATTCTATCAGGGAAATCTGTTCCCAAACATCTAATATTTCTCTTTTTCACCTGACAAAAGGCGCAGAGCGCTGAGGGTTCGGGTCTCTCAACCTCAGATAGGAAATATCTCTCTCTACCCTGATCAGAAGTTTAGGTCTACGTACGCTGTGTGAGAATGGCGAGCTTGGATTTCTGGGGTTACGTAAAAAATCAGGTGTATGCAACAGCGCCTACAAGTTTGCTGGATCTACGTGGTCGTGTTACAGATGCTTGGAATAGTGTGACACCTTCCACGCTGAGGAATGTGCATGCAGAGTTACTTTCACGCATACAAATGTGTATCGTGGGCAATGACGAACTCTTCGAACATACTCAACATTAACTTCTTATCACTGTGCGCCAGTTTGCCTTTTTTGTTTTTGTTTTGTCTGACGTCATCATAAAAATACGCATTTATGCAATAAATTGTGTGTATTTGTTCATACCTATGCCTGTTCCCTTCAAACGTTCCCACAAAAGGTCGTGCATCGATTTCGGACATTTTAGGATATTCAGGCGACAATTTATCTTATCCGTGTGAAACAAATGTCGTTTTGTACTAATTAATTGATGCTCTACAACTCTGCATTTGGAAATTTTGCTCTATCTCTTTTCGTTTTCGATTTGCAATGGCTAACTTCCGTATTTCGTCACTAGGGGCGCTGCTATTGGATGCATTCGATCGGGCTTAGTCACTTTATTCTACCGTTATCTCACTTGCATAACTGTACCTCTCTCCGTTCTCAAGTTATTCCAGGCTAAAGGGACTTTCCTATGCACCCTGTATAACTTCGCACTAAGTATGTTTAAATGTAGTCCTCACCTGATGATGCGAGGGTAGCCCTTGTGACAGATCTTGTGCTCGTATTTTTTAACTTGCAAATATTTTATTCATTAAATATTTTAATTACCGTGTTTAAGACAGCTACTCAACTTTTAGTACAAAATAGTCCATTGGTGACACATCAGGGGACTTTGAAGGAACATGAGCAACAGGTATAGATTCGATGCCTGTCTCTTTCTTTATTTTTTCAAGAAATGGAGTGGTAGATTTGTATGTATGACTGGTAGCCTTATTCTAATGAGTTATACTCTCTGAAGGCTGGACAAAGGAATGGTATTTCGTCTTTAAATATAGGAAGTAAAACATTAGTTTGATAATATGTAGAATTAATTTTAACATTCCTTTCAACTTTTCTTAACTTTTTTAATTTCCCATTGTTCGAGAAACCAGCAATATTCGTGAATCCTTTACTGAAAACTCTTTGGATTTTTGGAAACAAGTTTTCATTTTTTTTGCGATAGTAAATCGATTTTTCTTTGATGCAGTCGTTTAAGTAGATACATGTTTCATCTAGAGTTACAATAAATTTCCATCTGCCTCCGGCTAAATGATTTTCATAAAGAAGTCTACACCGTGTTCTGCGCTCAGCCACGTGCCTAGGCAAAAGACGCGGAGTTTTGACGTAGGACTACGTCAAACTCCGCGGAGAGTATGGGGCGACTGACGGCCGACCGTCTGTGACAAAAATAGGTCCAATCATTGAAATCATTATATCGTTAAAAATACGAGCCGCACACTAATCATGTTAGCATATTCGTAAACAGCATGGAGTCCAATTCGCGTACTGTGCAATACCTCCTGCGCGCGACGCTCCCCTCGCTCCCTGTGCGCGTGAGAGATGATGTAATATTTCTGGGCGTATCGCCGCGTTTGACTCAGTCTATCTCGGCAACCGTGAGCGCAATACGACTGTGCATGGTATCGTTTAAAAACTCTCGACGACATCTATTCAAATATACGAAGAACATTCCTGAGTGGTTTGAACTGAAGATTTTAAAAGTTGTTTCCTTGTGAACCGGTGAACACTTTTGACAACATCGCGGTTTGTCTGGACAACCGTGAGTGCAAAACGACTGTGCGTGGTATCGTTTTAAAGCTCTCGGCGAGATCTGTTCAAATATATAAAAAACATATCGCAGTGGTTTAAGCTAACATTTAAAAAAATATTTTTGTATGAACGGGTTAACATTTTTGGCAATGGCGCGGAATTCGCAGAATGAACGCAAGCAAAAGTGGAGAAAACCAAAACGAGAAGTGATGAGGAATGTAAGAAGCCCAAAATCTAACTCATTTTTTTATTGGAGGTTTAACGACCACTGTGAGCAACTCAATGGGATATAAGGAGTCGCCCTTCCCTAATTTAGGGCCACTGGTTCCAGGGAAGGGAGAAAGCTAGCGCCGTAAGATAAACGCAACATTCACGGCTCACCGAGATTCGAATCAGGACTCCTTCCGGGCGAATGATCAGAGGCCATCGCTTAGAACACTGCGCCAACGGGGCAGCCTAGCTCATTTCTACTTATCGATGTACAAGTCGTAGTCCTGCGTTCCAAACTGACGGCTCAATCAGAACTGAGTCTTCCTGAATTTTTTTAAATTCAAGTTTTCATTTATTACCTTGTGTACGGTTGATACAGATGATTTTAACGACTTAGCGATTGTTCTTTGGGTCAGTGGATTTCATTTTAAGACCAGAAACCCTATTTTTGATACAGTCGTAAAAGTACGTACCTTCTTTGGATATTCGTTGGGCGTTCTTTTTTCTGTTAAAAGCAATTCTGGACGATTTTTCCGCCTATTATTAATAATATAGCTTTTTGTACATTTAGAAATGCTAATTCCATGATTTTCACAGCATTTTTTAACTACAGAATAGGAATATTTCTCTTCGTGAAAAGCAAAATCATAACCTACTATCCACAGCTTATTTACATGAGTCATTTTCTTAGCAGACTATATTTAAATGCTGTAGGTGTTTCTTTCGTTAATCATTAAACAAGATTTTGCCAGTTTGAAGGGTCCACGGCCTTGGACTTCTTTTATTTTCTGTCATTTCTTCCAAACGTTCTTAAAAAGTGTGAACATCTTCTGTGCATCTTACATGCACGCCGAATGCTGAAAATCCAATGAGAAACCATGGGAATGCAATTTTGGTCTGGGGTCCCGCAGTATTGTTCTTGGATCACAGGATATTAGTCTCGGGGAAGAAAATACACTGAAGTGCCATTGAATTAGAGAAACCTGCCTAGTAACGTGTTCGTCTATCTCTTGTAGTAATGATGGCATCCATGCGATGACGCATAGACTTCACAAGCTTACGAAAATGTTCTGAAGGTGTCACCAGCAATGCCTCCTTCAAAACTGTCCACGATTCGTCCAAGTTCGTAAAGGATGGCATACGTGCCCGAAACAGCCTGATCGATGGTATCCCAAAATTGTTTGATGATGTTTAAATCCGGCTCTAGGTGGATACTGAGGTGCTAAAAATTCACTACAATGTTCTTGTAATTGCGCAGTAGCCAGGCTTCTGGGATTGGCAATTATCTTGCTGGAACACACCATTACCACTGGGATGTATGCTGGATATGCATGGGTGTAAATGATCGGCTAGGATGTCCAGATATTTAGGGGTACTAGAAATCGACTGCACACGTATTAAAGATCCCATAGCATTTCAGCTGAAGACATCCTAAACCCTCACCGATCCACCACCAGCCTGTACTGTTCCAACATGACATGAAGGGTCCACGGCTTCATGAGGTTGATGCAGATCCGCACTCTTCCATAGGCTCTATGCAGGTTAAACCTAGATTTGTCACCCCAGGGCATCCGCTTCCAGTCCATGAAGGGGTGTAAACGATTGGCTAGGATGTCCAGATATTTGTGGGGCACTAGAAGTCGACTACAGGCATACTAAAGGTCCCATAGCATTTCAGCTGAAGACATCCCAGACCATCACCGATTCACCACCAGCCTGTACTGTTCCAACATGATATGAAGGGTCCACGGCTTCATGAGGTTGATGCAGATCCGCAGTCTTCCATAGGCTCGATGCAGTTTAAACCTGTATTTGTCAATCCAGGGCATTCGCTTTCAGTCCATGAAAGGGTGTAAACGATTGTCTACGATGGCCAGATATTTGTGGGGCACTAGAAGTCGACTGTAAACGTACCAAAGGCCCCATAGCATTTCAGCTGAAGACATTCCAGACCATCACCGATCCACCACCAGCCTGTACTGTTCCAACATGACATGAAGGGTCCACGGCTTCATGAGGTTGATGCAGATCCGCACTCTTCCATAGGCTCGATGCAGTTTAAATCTAGATTCGTCACTCCAGGGCATCCGCGTCCAGTCCATGAAGAGGTGTAAACGATCGGCTAGGATGTCCAGCTATTTGTGGGGCACTAGAAGTCTACTACAGACGTACTAAAGGTCCCATAGCATTTCAGCTGAAGACATCCCAGACCATCACCGATTCACCACCAGCCTGTTCTGTTCCAACATGATATGAAGGGTACACGGCTTCATGAGGTTGATGCAGATCCGCACTCTTCCATAGGCTCTATGCAGGTTAAACCTAGATTTGTCACTCCAGGGCATCCGCTTCCAGTCCATGAAAGGGTGTAAACGATTGTCTAGGATGGTCAGATATTTGTGGGGCACTAGAAGTCGACTGTAGACGTACCAAAGGCCTCATAGCATTTCAGCTGAAGACATCCGAGACTATCACCGATCCACCACCAGCCTGTACTGTTCCAACATGACATGAAGGGTCCACGGCCTCATGAAGAAGATGCCAGATCCACACTCTTCCATAGGCTCGGTACAGATTAAATCTGGATTCATCACTCCAGGGCATCCGCTTCCAATCTTCTATGGTCCAATGTTGGTGTCCTTTTGCCCAGACAAGGTGTTGAGTCCGGTGTCGTACCGTTAACAATGGAAATATTGTAGGCCAGCGGATCCAGATTCCTAGACATTCAACAGTACGTAGTATTGTCCCAAGCACTGGGATCCACTGTTCAAATCAGTGGTGATTCGTGAGATACAGTCCCGCGCCTGTCAGTTAGAACCATGCATCCCAAACAGCGTACATCACGAGCTGTCAAGGATGCTATACCTCTGCAATTTATTCGGGAGCTTGTTCGTTTGCCAGAATTTTCGTATTCTCGAAACACCCTGGACATTGTAGAACGGGAAAACTCCTATGTGTTGACGACTTCCGGGATGAAGTGGCTCATCCAGCGGGCAACCACAATCCGCCCTCTATCAAAAGCATCCTAATCACGCGTCTTACCCATCACGCCTATGATCGATCAATACAGGAGAAACCGTGAGTGATGGCTATATTTAAGCACAGTTTTTGTCGGGCATGCGTGATAATGTGGAATTAGCAGGTAAGCATTTGCATAACTTATACTATCTCTAATTCAAAGCCAATTCAGTGTATATGTGGATCGGTAGCTGATATTTCATAATCCAAGAACGATACGTTCTTGGGTCATACAATAAACCCAGTGTTTTGATCTCGGGTCACACAATATAAACATATCGCACTATTTCACATGAAGCTCATAGTACGGTATATGCGTTCGTAGGACAATGCTGATGTTTCACCACATGCAACTGTTTTCAGATGACACATGTTTAGGTCATAGAATTCGCCACAGAGAATTTGTATGATTTGTCTTGGGCCATACATCGATGAGCCATTTCGTTATGACCACCCTCAGACAAGAGAAATGAGCGCGCCTGGAGACTGAAGGGTGGCGCAGGTGAAGTTCACAGAGAAGTATATGCATATATACAACCTGAGGACCGGCTTTCGGTTAGTAGAGTGTTCGGAGTCAAAATGAGAAAAGATGCTGATTTATTGGAGTTTGATAAAGGACAAATTGTGATGGGCCAGGCCCTCGGAAACGAAGAGGCTTGTTGGGTTTTAAAGTGCCGCTGTAGTGAGTACGCATCAAAAGTGGTGCACAGATGGCCAAACGACGAATAGTCGTCCATTCATGGGTCGTCCGCAGCTCATCGATGCCAGCGGGGAGAGGAGACTGTCGCGCATTGTTCACATTGACCGCACGGTCACAGTGCGACACATCGCTCCCAGTTCCAACAGTGCTGAGCACAGCAATGTGTCACAGCACACAGTTTATCGCAGCCTTCTGCGCATGGACATGCGTACCCAGCCGAGTTCCCATGCTCACCGCACGTCATCGCCAACAACGCATGAAATGGGCCCAAGATCATCGAGATTGGACCGTGGATGATTGGAAGAGGCTATGGCACCCGGATGCACTGTTGGGCGGAAAGAGGCCCGGCGGCGACGGCTTTGGGGTGTGGGCAATGTTTCCTTGGGACACTTTAGGTCCTTTTATCCCATTAGCCTAATCCCTGACAGCTGTCAGGTATCTGAATATCGTTGCGGTCGAAGTTCACCCATTCATGGCAACTGTGTTCTCTGCTGGTGATGGCCATTACCAACAAGATAATGTGCCATGCCACACTGCCAGAATCTTCAAGGAGTGGTTCATGCTGGTGACTTTCTGTTAATGCCTTGGACTCCAAATTGACCTGATATGAACCCAATCGAACATTTGTGGTTCGACTTGGAAAAGCGGGTTCACGCTAAATCACCACCACCCCGAAATGTACGGGAAGTGGAGGACCTGCTGCTGACATTATGGTACCAGATACCCCAGGATACCGATCGCTACCTTATCGAATCGATGCCTCGCCGAGTGGCCGGTGTTTTACGAGCTAAACGGGGTCCTACAGCTTATTAGGTAGGTGATCATAATGTAATGCAATGGCTCATTGGTGTATGACATATTATAAGTCATTTAAAATGGAGCATATCTTGATATGGGCACTTCGATATCATGTATGGGGACCTGTCCTTGTACATAGCACCGCATGACCGCGCAAGGCTTGGATATTTCAGCAGTTCTTTGAGCAGTACGAGAGCAATTGAATTCTATTCTGGATGAGTCACACAATATGAGACTTGGAACACACAACACAGTTCTTAGACATGCGATATTGGCCCTGAAGTACATAATGTTAGTCTTGGACTACACAGTATTGCTATTGTGCCATTAACAGTGCTATTCACATAATGTTAGGCTTGAAACATACGATATGCACGGAGTAATCACCGAATCATGACCACCTACCTAATACTTCGTAGGTCCTCCTTTCGTCCTCAGTACAGTAGCTATCCGACGTGGCATCGATTCAATAAGATACCGGTAGCAGTTGGGAGGTATGGCGAACAAATCTGTGTGTAATGCGACCTTCATTGTAAGAAGGGGGCGATTGGTGTGTCCAGATGCCTGATATGCTGTTATATAATGTCCCAAAAGTGCTCTATGGGATTGATATCCGGCGAGCTCGGAGGCCAATCGATATGCTGAAAGTCTGAACTGTGCTCTTTAAACTATTCCTGCACAACATGGCACCTGTGGCTTGGGCCACTGCCACCTTGGAAGACACGGTCGCCATTTGGGAAAAGCAGCAACATTGCTCGGTGTACATGGTCAGCAAGCAATTCACGATAGTTGGCACCAGTCATATGTTGCTTCACATGCACCAGGTGTCCAAGTTCCTGCCAGATAAACATACCCCACACTATACAATCGCCTGCACCAGCATGCACTATAGGGACAATGCTGGATGGATCGAGTGCCTCATGTTTTTTGTGCCAAATACGTATACGACCATCCTCGGAGTGGAGTGAAAAACACGGCTTGTCAGACCAGCACAATAATAAGTGAAATTAAGTACAACAAGAAAGATTACACCGAATTTTCGGGTGTAATAAGCACGTCTTTTGAATCCGTTCTGACGCACATTAAATTTATCAAAGCTATTCAAAGTCAATGGAACCGGTATGGAAAACAATAATAGATCTGACGAAAGAAAGACGATTTTCAATCGGGTTTTTAATCCCTCAGATATTGCTGTAAAAAGAATCGTGAGCTTACGAACTCTTAGAAACAGAAATATCGACAAAAATAAGATGTGACTTTACGTCCCCTGGTGGGAAAACCATGCATTATTTTAGGAAGAAAGTATTCTCAAAAGGTTTATCCATATAAGTGGTATCGGTCCAAGAAAAAAAAATTAGTCGAGTTTTCAGGAGCCCAGATTTTGCAACAAATACTTCAGAAGCAGAAATTTACACTTATGACCCCTGGTGGCTAAACTATTATTTACCAAACATTAGAAATTATGTGAAAAATATTTTCCATCAGGAAAATATTTTTCACATAATTTCTAATGTATGCGATACAGGAAATTTTTTTCAAATCAGAGCTTTAGGAGCAGAAATAACGCAGAAAACGCAATTTACCTTTGTGCCCCCTAGCGGAAAGTCTATGATTTACTTGAAAATTTTGAATTTACAGGAAAAACATTTTGCATCGGAAACACTATCCAACAAAGAAGGAATTTTTCAAATCGGACTTCTTCAAGTAGAGATATTAACAAAAATAAGATATACATCTGCGCCCCCTAGCGTAGAAACCATGCATTTTTTCAAGAAGAAAATTTTCCTAAAAGGTTTGTCGACATAAGTACACTGCTGGACAATTGCTAAGGACGGATCATAAACGGCTATATAGCGCATAAAAAAGTAAGTGTGGTTGGATGCCAAGCGAAATAAAATAATGTCAGAATGCCAGGACATTACAAGAAAGACAATTTATTGTGCTCTGAAATCTAGAAGGCTTTGGAACGTGTTCAAGGGACAAACAGGCCATTTTGTGCAGAATACGTAAACGTGAAAAAAATGCAATTACCGTCCGCAGGCGTTCCGGCGTAAGATGTCAATACGGGATATGACCACCATGGAGAGCGATGCAAGATTTCACACGTCGTGTCATGCTTTGCACAACATTATCAAGCAGCTGTTGGGGTAATTTATCCCATTCCTCTGTCAGTGCACGGTGAGGGTGTCCTTGTTTATCGGAGGGCATTGGCGACCAGCAAGACTCCTCCCCAAAGCATCCCACACATTTTCAAGGGGATTCAGATCTGGAGAACGTGCTGGACATACGAGGCGTTGAATATCCTCGCTCTCAAGACACTATTGGACAGCGACTGTTCGATGACATGTTGCGTTGTCGTCCATGAAAATGAATCTATCACTGACAGCACCACGGAACATGCAAACATGAAGTAGCAGAACATCATTAATGTATCGTTGGCCAGTCATAGTCCCAGCTGGAAGCACATAGAGGGACGTACGGCCATTGATCATGATGCCAGTCCATACCATGACACTACATGTCGGATATCGGTCCCTTTCCTGTATGTTTTCTGGACAATATGCAAAACCACTATCACGCCAGATCAGTTGTCGTCGACAATCAGACGATAGACTGTATCCACTCTCATCTGAGAAGAGGACAGCAGACCAGTTGTTATCAGTCCAATTGCGATGTTGATGGCACCATTGCAAACGGGCGGTACGGTGACGTCTGGACAATGGGATGCACACAACAGGACGGCGGGCGTATAGTCCTCCTTCATGCAAACGTCTGGCGACAGTTTTTCGGGAGATCCGCTTGCCAGTAGCAGCCATAAACTGATTTGCTACCTCACTAGCTGTGCTGCGCCGGTGTCTTTTTGTTGATAGCACTATGTACCGATCTTTTGCAGGTGTCGTACTGCGAACACGACCTCCCCCGTGACGTTTGCTACACTCTCCATTTGTTTGAAATGATTTCCAAAGCCCTGAAACAACACTGTGGCTGACGTCGAACTCCCTGGCAACATCTGTTATTTTTCGCCCTTCTTCAATCTTGCCAATAATATGGCCACGCGTAAAATCATCTAGGTGATGTCGGGAAGACATACTGAAAAATGCAAGTTCGTCAATTGATTCTTTCCCTTTCAACTCTGCGTTTGAACAACAACGGTCAATACGCGTCAAATCCTTTATATCTCTTATCAGCGCTATGACGTCACGAACAAGTTCGGCAATCCAAAATTTGCATACGCACAACACGTCTTACTGTATTCCGCACTTATGCTAATTTCCACATTTTCCTGCCTTCCATTTTATGGTTGCTATCGTTGCTATTGTCATCCGTCCTTAGCAATTGTCCGGCAGTGTAGTATCGGTCAACAAATGACTTTTTTTTCAATCGAGATTTTAGAAGCTCATATTTTGCTGCAAATACAACAGAAGTGGAAATTAAGACTTACGCCACCTGGTGGCAAAACCATTTCTCACAAAAATTAGAAATTATGTGCAAACGATTTCCCATCAGGAGCTGTATGCGGTGCAGAAATGTTTTTTCAAATCGGAGATTTAGAAACAGAGATATAGAGGGGAAACGCAATTTACATTTACGCCCCTAGCGGAAAGTCTATGAATTGCTTGAAAATTTTGAAATTATATAAACCACATGTCACACTAGTAACACTATCCAAAAAGAAGGAATTTTTCAAATCTGACTCCTAGAAGTAGAGATATTGCCAAAAATAACACATACATCTACGCCCTCTGGGGTCAAAACCATGCACTATTTTAAGAAGAAAATGTTTGTAAAACGTTTGTCGACATGACTAGTATCGGTCAGCAAACAACGTTTTTTTCAATCGAGAATTTAGAAGCTCATATTTTGCTACAAATACAACAGAAGCGGAAATTTAGATTTACGCCCCCTGGTGGCCAAACTGTATTTTTACAAAAATTTGAAATTATATGCAGACGAGTTCCCATCGGGAGCTGTATCCGGTGAAGGAAGAATTCTTCAAATCGAAGATTTAGAAGCAGAGATATAGGGGGAAGCGCAATTTACCGCTACGCCAGCGGAAAGTCTATAAATTACTTGAAAATTGTGAAATTATATGAAAAACATGTCACACGGAAAACACTATCTAACAAAGAAAGAATTTTTTAAATTTTTTAAAGGTATCCTGGAATAGCTGGTACTACGATGTCAACAACAGGTCCTACAGTTCCGGTACATTTTGGAGTGGTGGTGAATTAGCGCGAACCCGCTTTTCCAAGTCGAACCACAAATGTTCGGTTGGGTTCATGTCAAGTGATGGAGGCTAGGGCATCAGCAGAAAGTCACCAGCATGTTCCTCGAACCACTCCTTGACGATTCTCGCAGTGTGGCATGGTTTCACGTTGGTACATGCGGATGGCAGGATACGAGTACGGCACAAACCACATGAAGCGATGGATCCTTCTTGCCAACAGGGTACTCTTCTAGCTGGTGGGGGTGGCATTCTCGTCTGGGGACTGTTTACGTGGACTGAAATGTAACCTCTGGTACGTGTGACATCGTCCCTCACAGGTCAACGTTACCGGGATATCCTGGACGACCATTTGCTCCCGTTTGTGCGTCTTCAACATCCCACTGGGGACGTCATCCTGCAACATGACAATGCACCGTGTCATCGCTCCCGAATTGTATCCGAATGGTTGGATGAACACTCCACCGACGCGACCTCGCTTCCTTGGCCAGCTAGGTCACCTGACCTCAATCCCATCGAGCACATCTGGGATGCCATCGAGAGAGATGTACGAAGCTCTGACCCCCTCCATCAAATTTCGTGAACTGTGGTAGCTTGTTCAGGGGTCGTGGATCCGTATGGTTTCCCAACGCTTCCGGTGTTTTATGGAGTCCATGCCGAGACGAATTGTCGCCGTCATCAGGGCGAAAGGTGGTGCTACACGTTGCTAGACAGGTATCTCTAATTCAATTGCTCTGTAGTGTATATATACTGCTGTGTGCACTTACCTGCGCCACCGTTGGATCTCCAGGCGCGCTCATTACTTTAGGCTGGGGGTGGTCATAATGTAGTGGGCCATCGGCGTAAGTTATGATTTCTTTCGTAAGCATGCTTTGAAAAATTTTAATTATCACTTTTAATGTGTCAGCGTACAATGATGTTACAGCAATTTCTGTAACTAGATATATTGTCTGTATCGATGTGCTTACAAATAAATAAATAAAAACTACGAGAGTCAGTGCTGCAAACAGCAGGATGTTTTGGTGATATGGAGATGCTAAAATTTATCGACCATATTAAATTGCTCTCTGAATCACCTCAATGAACAAAACTTCGAAGCTCAACTATCTCATGTGTGGCAAGGTCTTAAGCGCCATAAAATGCGCATGTGCAATAAAAAGTGTTTGGTTATTTGCATACCACTGCTTGAACTTTCAGTTAACATTGCCGTAGGATAAAGTTCTTTGTGTGTTGCACAAACTCCTACTCTTGAGGCAAAATGTTCCCTTTGGACCATATCCAAAAGCAAGAAGGTTGAAAAACAAACAATGGCGCGTTTAAAATTCGTCGTTTTTTTCAATACTTCTCTTTCCTACCAGAGGCTCAGTTTAGAAAGAAAGGAAGGAAAAGAAAACAAAAAGAATTGAAAAACAAAAAAGAAATGTAAATCCAAATATCTGGAAAACGATTTCTATTGTGTCCTGTCCATTCTGAACGTAAGAGAAGAAATTTAATTTAAAAGGAAATAAATTTGTGCATTTTGATGTTCCTCTCAAATTCAAAGGATACAGAAGGGCTGAAAGATTACATACTTAATACCACCGTAAAAGTCAGAAAGAAAAATAAAAAGAGGCTGTCTTTGCAGCTTTTGCTTGCACCTTGAATATGTTTTTAGCTTGCCTCTAGACATACTCGCAAATGTTAAAAAATAAAGCGCTCATGTTGTCGTCAATTCTGTTTGGGGACGATACTTTCACTTTCAAAAATCACAGGAAATTCTTTTAAAATTTAAAGCATTTCCGTGTATTTATCTCAAACTATCTTCTTTCTATGACGTACTTGTCACGAAACCTTTGATTCTACTATTGGATAAAGTCCTGTGCTGCAACTTTGACGAACGCAGAATATATGTAAAAGTACCTCTGTACATAGAAGACAAAGTGGAAAGATCATTTTTCTTTTCAATAGACGTTCGTACAAAACGAGTTTGTCCAGTTCCCTTTTGTAGAAACATTCATTCACACCATTGGCGTATATTCGAGACTAGCTAGGCTAGCTGCGAAGCACAGAGAATATGCAAATAAAAGTCAATTAAATATACAAAAATAGAAGGTAATTATCGACGGTATTAAGATATGTCGATGCTTTAGGTTCGAGCAAAACACGAGCGGATTCGCTTCTTTCGATTATGAGAATCAGTCTGGCGATAAGTCCATCGGCATGACGCAAGCAGGTCTTCGAGAGTCTTCGCTGTTCTGATACGAAGCACTTCGATACGATCGCCTGCTAGCGTTTCAATGATAACATGAAGTAGCGTATGGAGGTGAATGGACCATTGCTTTGCGCAACGGTTCGCTCAGAAAAGAGAAGACTTCAGACATCCTCAGTCGCTCCATGCTTCCGCAAACAGCGCGTGTTTCGCGAGAGTGGTTTCAGTTTGTGTGAAGTGTCAATGAATTAAAATCAGAGATATTATATCTTAAATTCGTGGCTTTGTTGGATTCGAACTGTTTTGATAAATTTTGTGAAAGCTTCCCTGAACATCTATTATCAGAGCTTAAAGAACTCTATGCTTCAGATTTTGATACAGCTCGATTAAAAAATGAACTGAAGGTGTTTTATTCCCTTGATGAATACAAAACCAAATCAGTAAGAGACATTACGTGTTACATAAAGTTGAATAAATTGGACATAGTGTTTATTGAGGTGTGCAAATTAGCAGATCTAATATTAAACTTTCCATCAACAACTGCAACTACGGAAAGAAGTTTTACCGTATTACAAAGAATCAAGATATATCTTAGAGCCACACAAGGACATATACATTCGAGCAACTTGGCTGGTTTGTTAATAGAGAAAAACATTATTTTTAAATGTGAAAAAGTACTCGGAAGAAACATTTTTGTGAAAACGTATCACTCAAGTTCACACAAAAGGAAAGAAGAATGGAGTTCATGCAGAAATAAGTGTTCAAATCCTAATCCTCATAATTATTTCGTATCATGTTAGTAATAGCGTGTACCTAAAAAAAAAAAAAAAAAGGTTACTTCTATTATTTAACAATTAAAAAATAAACTTCGCAATTTAAAAAAAACAAAATAGTAATGTGTGTAGGGGCTGGGGGACGAGTGAGATAGCCTATGTGTCAAATCCAAGATACGCCACTGATTCATACATACACTGAAGTGCCAGAAAAACTGGTACACCAGTTTTTCTGGCACTTCATCAGAGTATGTCATGCGCACATAGCATTTACCGGTCACAGACGTTTTTAGACGTACCAGGGGTCCCAGTGAAGTCCAGCTAAACACACCCCATACCATTACGGACCTCCCACCAGCCGGAGCAGTTCCCTGTTGACAGGCGGATCCATGGCTTCATTGGGTTTGCGCCACACACGAATCCTTCCATTTGCCCGATACAGTTGGAAACGTGACTCGTCAGACCAGGCTACTTGTTTCTAGTCATCAAGTGTCCAGTGACGGTGTTGCCGTGCCCAAGCGAGGCGCATTGCTCCGTGTCGTGCATCCATCAAGGGGACTCGAGTTGGGCGTCTGCTCCCAAAGCCCATATCGTGCAGGGTACGTTGCACAGTCCGGACGTTGATGCTTATTGAGGCTCCAGCATTGAATTCTGATTAAACCTGCGAGAGTGTTGCACGCCTATCGCGTGAAACAATTCTTGACAGCCGACGATAGTCACGTTCACCCAATGTCTTCTTATGGCCACACTGGTATCGTAGGTTGGAGGTTTTGCCGGAATTCTTGTAGTCACGGTACACCCTTGCAATGGTCGTCCGTGAAAATCCGAACTTCGTTTCTACCTCCCCGAAATACTATGGCCCATCTCACGAGCGCCAACTATGACACCGCGTTAAAAATCGCTTAAATCGTTATTACTTGTCATTCTCATGCCGAAAACAGCTCTGACAGCTGGCAACGATGTCTATCGCTTTATACACGCACTGGCGGACGCAACCGAGTACGCGCATAGGTGACGCTGCTACGTATTTTGCATAAGCTCGTCTGTAGCAGTTTTTCTGGCACTTCAGTGTATATAGAAGACCAGATATACATGGATCTGTACATATAAAACTGAAAGCCTCACTGACTCACTGACTCATCACCGAATCTCAGAAACTACTGAACTTAGAACTTTCATATTTGGCAGAAATGTTTCTTTTACAACATAGAGGCGCCCTAAGAAAGGATTTTGTCATACGATAACTTTAAGTGGGTCCAAATGGGTATTTTAAATAACCCAGCTTTGATAACGCTAGGACGTTTTGGAATGATCGAGCTATTGTTGCCCAGCAACTGAAGCCCCGCCCTAAGTTTTGTATGACATGAATTGACCTGCTCGGTATGTATTTTTTTTTCTAAATTTATTTGTTCTAAATTTATAACAAAAATACTTTTAAAAATATCATGTAAAAAGCGCTATATCATATGCTTTGCATTTAAACATTTGACATATCGAATGTCAAGGTTTTTGAGTCAAAATCAAATTATCAACATTCGTTTTCACCGAAGCAACGGTGACGTCATATAAGTGTTTTTTTAAATAAAATTACCACCGAAGCAACGCTGACGTCATGTAAGTGATGAGATGACTGCAATAAATGTATATATGCGGGTCGATTTTCATAGTAATTGAAATTTGAAAAAAAAAGAAGTTTTCCCTTGAGATATTAGCGATGGCAACACAATTTTGCTCACGCTTAAAAAGACATCTGACTGACTAGCTTTTAAATGCACAGTTTCGAACGAAATTGTTTATAAGCAAGGTTATTTTTACATTTATGCTGAAAGTAACAACGTATTTTTTCTGTTGTCTATTAATATTTTAACGATGAAAGTGAATAACGACGTAATTTGATTTGTTTCGTGTAAGTTTTAAATTTACAGTTATGAACGAAATTGCTTATGTGTCGTTTGGCAGAATAAGTAAGCCAAACATGTTTCCCCAAAGAGCGAAGAAATATGCAGTGTATGGCCATTTCAACTGTATATCATACATATCATCTGTATTTCAACTGTATATCATACATATCATCTGTATTTCAACTGTATTTTAATATCACGTTCGAAGAACGGGTATTTAGCTAGTATCAGTTGTGACGTGCCTGCCAGCAGGACGCACACGACATAAAGGCAGATAGCAGTCAGAATGAACGTCCGCGTAGCTCAATTGGTAGAGCGACTTATTCCGGAATAAGGGGAACCGGGTTCGAGTCCCGGCGTGGACAAAAATGACGGAGAAATTTACTTCGTTATAATGGCGCCCGAACTTTCCGGATGACCCGGCCGTTCAAAATCTCGCAATGGTGTGATATTCTTTTCACACCACGAGAGACGAAAAATAAGAGAATCCCTTCTCCAGCGCTTGGAAAAATAAAAAAAAAATGACTGGGAGTTCTCAAGTGCACGTTCTACAGCGGATGGCTGCCTTCGACGATTCATGGTCACGGCTGACCCGTGGGCCATGCCCCGGCCCTATTTCGGGGGGGGGGGAGATGTGCCTGCCAGCAAAACGCACACGACATAAAGGCAGATAGCAGTCAGAACGAACGTCCGCGTAGCTCAATTGGTAGAGCGACTTATTCCGGAATGAGAGGACCCGGGTTCGAGCCCCGGCGTGGACAAAAATGACGGAGAAATTTACTTTCATTATACAGTATAAATTCTTTGCCAAAAAAAGGGCGAAGGACACAAAAGGAATTATCCAATCGAGATGAAAATTGTTGTGTGCAATGTAAATGCACTTGAAAGGAAATGATTGGAATTCCACAGCAGTTGGGCTATTTATTCGGATAAAACAGCTACACGAGTTAGAAAAAGTCTGTATGTTGTAGCGCCTGCTCTGGTTCGGATGCATGCGGTTACCCGGCGTGGCGTAGACGCATACAGTTCAAGGATACTGTCCTGAGGTATATCATGCTAGATGGGGTCCGAATTACGGGCCAGTAAGCCGACATTCTGGAATGGGTGTACCGTCCCATCATGTCCCAAACATGTTTGATAGGTGAGTGGTCGAGCCAACGGGCTGGCCATAGAAGGGTGTCGACATTGTGAAGGCAGGGATAGGAGAGTCGTGTCGTGAGTGTCCGGGCATTATCCTGTTGAAAAATTGCTGGGTGATGCAGCGACAGAAATGACAACACAACACGTCGTAGAATGTCATCAAGTGCGTCCGGTTACGATGGGAAAGATAGTCACTCGCTGTGTAACTATCTTTCCCATCATAACAGGACGCACTTAAGGACATTCTACGACCTGTTGTGTTGTCCAGATAGTCACTCGCTGTGTGTGACCCGTGTGCCGTTTCGCGGTAAAAGCATGATCCATGCCGTGCCTTCGCCGGCTGGTCTGCTGGCACTTATGCGCTGGTCATCGGCGTCAAGTGCAAACCGTGACTCATTACTGAAGACAACACGATAATGGACGCTATCCTACGTTGACACCATTGCAACCGATGCCGGCGATGTTCGCTGGTCAGTGGTAGTCGACGGAGTGGCCTCTTCGAATGACAATCCCCTTCCCGCAAGTCGTCTGGCAACGGTACCGATCGCCACTTCCGTATCTGTAGAAGACCGCAACATGGCCACGGATGATTGAGAGAGACGATTTCGGTTCTGTTCGTGCGGCTCTCACAATCGTTCAACGTCGCGTGCTGTCGTTGCCCTCGGCCGTCCACTGCTGCCCGCATGCCATTGAGTTGTTCCCTCCTCGACCCATTGGCGCCAACATCGTCCATATTGCCGCGTCGCTCCGAAACAGATGCCAGACGATACGGCGACTTCACCAACTGGTCTCGTTCAGCCCAGTCCTCTCTCGAACTCGCCCAACTGCTCGTATTGCGTACGGATCCAACGTCGAGGCATCCTTACAGTCTGTAGCGGTTAATGTAGCCGCAATCCGCTGTCACAGTTGTCCCTGCGTGGGAACTTCGCTCTTGATATACACTCCTTGATGCGCGGTTCCCATGCGCAGTGGCCGGCCACTATTTAGTCATTGGTCGTTATTGTTTAATCATTTGCATATTCTGCCCTGTGGTACTTATATAGGAGTTTAATCAGGATCGAACGACTTTCTCGGAGTAACTCGGTATTTTTTTTGGCAAAGAGTGTATACAAAAAGATCTCTCAGCACGAAACTTTTGTTTTAAGAAAAGTGGATGTGTAAAATTTTAGTGATGTACAGCTTTATAGAATATAGAGCAAAATTCTTGTGATCTGAATAGTAGAAGCAGAGACACAGTGCGACAGAAGCGGAAGGATAAAGTTATAGCACTAGCACATCCCTTTTCGACTCTAAATATGCCTTTTGGTTTTCATAGCGTGGAAACGAAAATGCGGTTTCTCATCCGAAACCGCACCTTCATTTTCTACTGCTAAACCTACAAAACCGGTATTTCGTTCGGTTTTTTTCTTTTTTAGATTGATGTGCTAATATATTTAACAACGTCTAGTGATGTATGCTGGATATTCATTCAATTGAGATTCAGTTTGTTTTTCAGGTTTAGGAAGAACTGTATGTTAATTTACGCTTGAAATATTAACTTAAAATTTTGGAGGTCAAACTACGTCATGCTTTATCTGTAATCTCAAGAAAGTTTCTTCGACATACGTAAGCATCTGACAAATCTGTTATTCTAAGCTAAACAAGCTGGGTACTTGAAGAGAAGTCTGTGTGCTACGCAATGCCCATCGAACCAATCTACCACCCTAATTGTAATCTGTTCCTTCTGCCTTTAATTCTCGGCATATTGGCGAAGGAATGAAATGTATGTAAGGGGAAAGGAGAGAAAGGTCTTTTGATGTTTCTTTCTGGACAGAGACGGTCCTGATAAGACTCGCAGTGGCCATTAGGGAGAAAATTTAGCAGAGAAGGATTAGCGTTCAGCGGTGGCTAACAAGCAAGGACTTTCACTTCGAAATTAGGTTCGTTTCTTCGTCCAAATATATATATCTGACCTTGCCTGATCTTGTGATAACTGCCCAGTAGGTCTCCCAGATTTTCACTTTGAATACCACTACTTGAGTATATTTTAGAAAAGAAAAAGTTACAAATAAATGTGATATATGACGCACATAAATTTGGATACAGCACCAAAAAAAAAGTAGAAAGGGAGTGAGACAAGGTGACACCATATCTCCCAAACTCTTTAATGCCACATTGCAAAACGTCTTTCAATCATTGAACTGGGAAAACAAAGGAATAAAGATTAATGGTGATTAACTCACCTTTGATGACGTAGTCATTTTAGCAACTGCCCTTCAGAACTGCAGAGTACGATCCATGAACTTGTTGGCAAGAGTAAAGGAGTGGGATTAAAAATGAACTTTCAGAAGGCAAAACTGATGTACAATGCTTTTACAAGAAACGAAGATTTATCGATTGATGGGGAAAAGCTGGAGATAACCGATACCTACATTTACCGTGGACAGCAGATATTAAGCAAAGATCACATTGATGAGGAAATTAATCGACGTATAAAACTTGGTTGGAGAGCTTTTGGAAGAAACGGTACAATTTTAAAGAGAAATATGGCATTATATCTTAAAAGAAGAGTGTTTAATCAATTCATCCTTCCAGTGTTTACAAACGGAGCAGAGACGTGGACTTTAACTAAAAAGTACATACAAATACTGCAGACAATTGCAAGAAGCATGGTGAGATGCATGCTTGGTGTAACCAGGAGATATGAGAAGAGGAACTCGTGAATAAGGAAAATGACAAGAGCGGAAGGCATCATGATCAGAGTAAAATCCCTGAAATGGCAATGGCTTTTGTTAATTGTAAGCACCTGTGGTACTTAGTTTACTGCTATAATGGAAATACACTATCAATAAAATTCGTGCTGCATGTATTAGTATTAACGACTTCCGTCTAGTTGCACGATAAAATAAGTTAAAACTACATTGAAAGTTAAAACTTTATTAAAAGCATTAACACACATTAGGCCTTTCGGGCATTACTATACGCCCATTTTCAGATGGTAAAATTAGACCGTCCATCGAAGTATAGGTAGCAGATAAGAAGCCAAAATTAAAAGAAAATTTACATATCAGTCTTGACATAATGGTCACGGTTAAAAATTCTCCAGTTGTAGTCTTCTACAAATATTCTTAAGGATTGGGGTTAGCTATTGATGAAAGTTTACTAAACCAATGCACCTTATGATAGAAGTTTCGGAACTTAGGGTGGTTTCATACGTTCTCATGCTTTAGTAAACTTTCATCCATCGCTAACCCCAATCCTTAAGAATATTTGTAGAAGACTGCAATTGGGAATTGGGATCCGAACGCTGAATATTTTTTCTCTTATACGTTCAGACCGTGACAAAGTCAATAAGGACAAACAACATGGTGTTTATAAGACACCTCTACAAATCCTGGACTCGTCATTGCCTCCTTCCTGCTACATAGGCTCCACCCGGAGGAACCTTGTTGAAAGAACATAAAAATGATTTGAAACAGGGGAACTTGTCAACGGCTCTAACAAGAACTGTAAGCATGGGTAATTACGTTCCACAATGGGACAAAGCAATTATTATCTCTTCAGCCTCTACTTAAACCAATTTTTTATTCTTGGAGAGCCTGCACATTTATAATTTGGGCGACTCCTGTTGTAATGGTGTAGTGGTGTTGTGTAAAGTTGCTTAAAGTGAAAGTTCCGTGCTGGACCAATAAGAGAAAAGTTTTCTTTAGTGATTCTGTTTCCTTCTATATTTCGTCTGGCCCTAAAAAGCCTTATGCGTCGTTAATTTAAAGTGATCTATCTTGTGCAACTAGTGCATCACATTTACACTTAGTTCAACATTTCTTCACCCTGACACTTTGAACTTAGCGTAACACCAATCTCATATAGCGAAAAGTGTTAGTTATAAACACTTTAGAGAGCCGCGATGCCCGTTTTGGCTAATCGTCCATGTTGGGCCTTGGTTCGAGTCTTGGATAAGACAAGGGGTGTATACTTTACCTACGGTGCTGGTTGTATCCCTTTCCTAGAGACGGTGACATTAAATTAGGGGCAGAGGATTTCCTATATATAGACTTACAGTGGTGAGCAAAAATATTGCATCACCTGCAAAAACCGCTAATTGTTAAGTTCAACTCGTTTTTTAACTAACTAATTGTAATAGTTATTTCATAGTTTATATGTTATTAGATGTGAAATTTAATGGAGATTTCAAAATGCTTTAGTTTTTCCTGTTGCTACTTCCGTTCTTAAGATATGGCATAAAATAGGGGTTTTGACAAATACATTGAAATTCACGTTAGTTGCGTATCAGTTGTTACAGCTAATCATAGACATTCGGCTGCTTCCTAATGCTGTCCTAATCCTACTCCAGCCTTTATAACGGTTGGCACAGAGCTGTGAGAGCATTTTGGTCCGCGGGTGGCCTAGTAGTCAGCGTTCGTGACTGCCATGGAGATAACCTCAGGTTCGATCCTGTGCAGGTACGAACGTTCAAACCACTAAATACCCGCCGTGCGTCGGATGGGCACGTTAAGCCGTCGGACCCCGGGTACTGGTCCCCCGGTAATAAATAAGGACGTCTTCCTTCCCCTTTCTACCTCGCTTCCGTGTCACTTTCCTATCGGGAATTCTAGCTCAAATCCCCTAGCTTCCTATTTCTAAGGGTTGTTTAAGACCTGGAGTCAGGCACTCCCTTCCTAAAACCCTCTACATATGATCTGATCTGATCTGATCTATGAGAGCATTTTAGTGGTCGCTTCTTGTTGTTATCTGTATATTCATTCTATAAGGTTTTTTACTGTGATTCCTATTTTGAGAGAACGGCTGAACGTAAAGATATGGCTGAGGTATCAAAATAAAAGTCTTACCATTTAGATGTGCCAGCCGAAGAGAAAAATGAGATTGGGGCAACGGTTTGGGCGTGGTGGGGCGGCAAGGTTCCCATGTAAAGTCTATGGGAGAAGCGTGCGGTTGACACGCGCCCTGTTGAAGGTAGAAACATGGAGAGACTGAGATAGCCTGAAGTCCGAAGTTTTCTCTTAGTGAACCGTTGAGCAAAGCAACGCTAGCAGGCATTTGTATCAAAGTTCTTCTCATCGGAACAGCGAACACTCTCGAAGACCAGCTTGCGTTATGTCATTGGACTGTGTGATGTATATATACAAGTTAATATTCACTCGATCCAGTTTATTCACGTAGGTAAGACGTTTTCCATTATGTAAAGATGTAAATAAACATTCCGTTGACCATTTTTAGTGAATAGCCCATTGAATTGCTCACGGTGGTCGTTAATCCTTCAGTCAAAAAAATCACGAACCTGGACTATTCTCTTTACTGAAGTGGTTGAATGAATTTGTCAATCAAGTAAAGTGAGTTTATTCTTTTCAAAAAAAAAACAAAACTAACCGTTGATTTCGACGGGTTTCGTCTAGTTAGGGTATGATTCGTGCACATTCTCAGTAATGGTTAAAACTACGGAATGGTCCACAACGGGCAGAGTAAAAATAGTTGTTCTGCAAAAACAGTTATATTCTTCAAAGCAAATCGCTGAAAGAGTGGGCAATGTAGAGTTATTAGGCTACTGAAGAAAGTAAGACACTGGTCATATTAACCCTTTAACCGGTTGCAACGAGTTTACTTGGGGTTAGAGTTAACTCACTGCAACCGAGTTAAGTGTTGGCTGAAATCAGCTCGAACGAATATATTCGCTGTCTAATATATGTGGGCTGAACGCTGCTTGGAGTGAAACTGCGGATCAGGAAGCGTTTCTTTCCCCTTAGGTTTCTTATTCAAAGTGGTCATTTATGCGGATGATTGACACTAATTCATACGGACTGATAACCTACTGAAAAGGCTGGGATAATAGCTAAGATCCTAAGAAAGGAGAGAGATGTTTGAGTCACTTGTTTCGACCCAAAGTGGCATGATGTCAGTGTCAGAGGTACTTGCCCTTCCCCATCATTCCTTGGGTCATGGACCAAAGAAAAAAGGACTAGAAAGGAGCTCGTATAACCAAGAGAGCTATCTATGATGGGCATTGATGATGGTTGGTTGTGACAGGTTTGAGATCAGCTATTGAGATCAGAACGGGAGAGGAATTGTTTTGCCGCAGCTTTCCTAAAACCCGGCCGCTATGTGAACATTTCTCTTTGCGCAGCTCAGAAAGTGTGGGACATCATTTGTTTCTGGTACATCGGCCACTTAAAGGGTTAAAAATATGCGTCGCAGTGGAATGCCCAGATTCACTACAACCAGGCATGACAGAATGCTCAGAAAGCTAAGCTTGGCAGACAGGACGCTCAATTCACCTGAATTGCTTCAAAGATGGTCTGAAGTGACCGATGTTACTGTTAGTGCATCTACTGTTAGGAGGAGGCTGCTTCACTATGATTTATGTGGCTGCAAAGGCAGGCGTAAACCACTGTTAACTGCAAATCAAAGACAGCCTAGACTTCAGGGGCAAAACAGCATGTCTCACGGACAACCAAGCAATAGAAAAATGTTCTTTCCAGTAATGAATTGGAATTTTACCTTAATGGGAATCAAAGTAGTGCTTATGTAAGGAGATTCAAGTATGAAGAATTCCATCCAAGTTGCTCAGTGACTACTGTTAAGTATCCGGTGAAGGTCACGGTTTGCAGCTGCATGTGTGCACATGGAGTTGGGAACCTCCATATTGTCGATGGTACGGTAAATGCTCCAAAATACTCAAAATAGTACTAGTAATCCGAATCTCTTGGCGTAGAATATAAATCAAAGTTTCCAAGCTTTCGCTCATCAACCAGATGGCTTTTTCAAGGAAGGTAGACAGCTAACTGCAAACTGGATAATGGAACACTTCAACAATCTGAACGTGGCGACTTAACTAGACAATAAATAAATAGTCGCAAATGTGATCCGTCATTCGAAGAAATGAGGTCACGTTGCTTGGGCGCGAGGTACTCTATTAGAAAAACACAGCATTATTTGAGGAATTGATTCCAAATGCGTGGCAACTCGAGAGGGACGCTATCATGCAAGCCTCGCTGCTGGTTAAGATTTCAAAGGTTTCGCGAATGGCAGTAGATTTGGGTGTGGAGTATGAAGCTAATTTCTTGATATCATTTCACATAGGATCAGAGGACTAACTTTACCTCTCTTGAAAGGGCATTGCTTATTTTACTGTCTTTTGTATGCCTTTTATGTTTGTTGATTCTAATTCCAAACGAACGTTTGGTCATTCCGATATAGTATCGCTTGGAGCCGTTCGGATATTGTAGTGGGATGGCATAAACGCCTACCTCATTGAGAAGAGGGGGCTTGTTAATATTTCTCTTAAGCATCGTATATAAAGATGCCGGAGACCTCATGCTGACACCGTAGCTCATCCCCCTGAGCGCGTTTTTGAGTTAATAGGAAAATTTTGGTACGTAGCGAATAGAGCCTAGGTACAGAAGTTGCGGCATAGAAGGATTGACACGGCTACATCTGGATATTAGAAAACAACATGCTACCATCATCTAGCAAACTTCATAATGGCAATTTTATTTTTCAAGATGACAATGCTCCCTGTCATCGTACTAAAGTAGTGAAAAAGTGGTTACAGCAAAAAAATGCTCAGCATCTCATTTGGCCACCACAGTCACTGGACTTAAACCCGATCGAAAATTTGGGGTTCAAAGTGTAGTATAAACTACAAAAAAAGAAGTCAACAACCAAACTTCAACTCATTGAAGATGTAATTCAAATTTGGAATCGTATTGTTCAATCCAATCTTTTACAAAACCTTGTTCAGAGTATGCCAGCAGGATGCAAAGCTGTGATTAAAGCTAAACGCTGGGCAACAAATATTAAGTACATTTTATAAATTTGTTTCATTATATTTCTGTGTTTAAATGATATTTCATTTCTTATGAAATACAAAAGCGATTTATTGCTGTAAACCTAAGTTGTGTATAAATGATCCTTTTCATAATAATTTCGACGATTTTTGTAATGTATCATAAGAACAGAAGCAGCTACAGGAGAAACTAAGACATTTTTAAAATCTCCATTAAATGTCGCATCTAATGGCATATGAATGATGAAACAACTGTGAGAATTGGTTAGTAAACAAAGAGTTAAACTTAAAAATTCACGGTTTTTTCGGGTAATGCAGTACTTTTGCACAGCACTGTAGGTGGCCATGTGGGTCATTAAATCTCTAAATATTGGTCCGGGTTCGAATCCCGGTGAAGCCTGGATGTTGTGTTTGTCTTACGGCACTGGCTCTTTCCCTTCCATGGAACCAGTGACCTAAATTAGGGACGGGTGACTGCTTACAGTCCTTGAGTTGCTCACGGTGGTCGTTAAACCTTCAATAAAAAAAGTCTCTAAACAAAAATTATTAAGTTAAATGCCGGCAACGGTATACTGACAGGGATGACAGGTTTTTACCTACCGCAATTCTTCAATGCTTGTGAAAGACATGATGGCTAATCCATTTCTTTCAAGCGCGTGGGAACAACTCAGCAAATTCCGTGACCGTCAGAACTCTGATGATGTCTCAATGCTTTGAATGCTTACACTCCATTTGTAATGACTCTGCGAAACTATAATAGACGTTAAAATAAATATTTAATTGTGAATAAACGTTGCTATTTTATTTGATCTCAACATCACAAGTTTTGTAGTCGTAAAATATATTAAGTTATACTATTGAAATAATAGCTGCTAATCTTAGCGTATTATATATAAATACTTCTTCAAAGTTTACAGGAACAAAATAAAACGAAAACAATTCTTAAAACAGAAAGTTAAATACACAGAAATAGATAAAGCGATTACATACGTTTTTTCTCCTTTCCTTTCAAGAAACTGCAATTTTATATAATTCAACAAAATAATGACAGTGAAGTAAGTTTTAATTGTAAGATGTCCTAAACGATGTTACATTTCATAAACAAAAAACGAAGTCTTAGATAATAATACTTAATTTTTTTTGCTTAAATACTAAGATATTAGATATTTGCAGAAGAAAAAAACTTAGTGATGTCTTTATCGTTAAATTTTCTATCAAAATATTTTTTTCCTCTGTCGTTAATTTTTATTTCTCATTTTTCAATGGTGTATCGAAAACTCTTGGGAAAAGATGTATTAAAATCGACTAGGCACTCGTTTTCTAGGAAAAAATATTCATTACTCAAAACTTTCATTAACAGTAATTAGAATAAATTATCTCAAAAAGAAGTTATTAGAGTGTCAAGTAATCTAATTAAGTAAACGTCATTACTCCGCACTGAAAATACGCAGCATTAATGACTCAAACCAATGTTTAAAAGAACGCAAGGATTGTAGAGACACCATGCCGTAATCAACTACTGTTAACGATCTGGATGCGTTCGGTTGGTTTTATTTATTACTAATTCCCAGTGGAGCAATGCTTTGTCTTCAAAACTTTCCTTCTCTTGCGATATGAAAACTCGATAGAGGGGAAAAAAACAGGGCACAGGGCAAAGCTGTTTCAGATCCTGCTGTATCGCTTTTGCAGAAAGGAATAGCTGCAGGTTTTCCATGATCTACCCGAATACTGATAAAACCCTGCGGAAAAAAGCATTCTAGATTTTCATCGTTCCAAACAACTTTACTCTGCTTTTAAGTTAACAAATAAAAAGAAAGGTAGTTTTATTCTAAGCCAAAGTGAAGTTACTATTTATTTTCTGTATGGAAATGTGTTCATAAAATGTTAATGACCACTTTTTTCAGCAGCCATTTGCTTTGTCAACACGCAGCAATCTGACTTCGCGAAATGGACTTATAAAATTTATTTTGAATCGGATAGAGGCAAGCATTACCAAGATATATTTTTTACTTCCTAATCTTAATGAAATTTTTTTGCTATGTGATGTAAATACACTGAAGAGCAATTGAATTAGAGACAGCTGGGTTTATGCTAATGTTGCTCTGTGGGCGGCCCTGTAAACGGAAACGACATGACGTATGCAGAGACCCGACAATATAAGGAGTGATGCGACGGGAATCAGTAAGAGTCGGACGCAGTATGGGTAAGACGAAGGATCTAAGCGCATTTGATCGTGGGAAAATTGTCGGGGCCTGACTAATGGGTCACTCCATCTCGGAAGTCGTGCAGGCAATGGGATTTTTACGAGCCACTGTGACACCGGTGCACCGTGAGTACATCGAATCCGGTAAAACCATCCCTGCAAGGGCCAACTGCCGTGGACAACAGCGTGTAAATGAGCGGGTTCATCGTCGTCTAGCTCGCATTGTAACAGCGAATAGACGGGCCCCAGTGCAAGAAATCACTCGGCAATTTAACGCTGGTGCATAAAAACGTATAAGCAGCCACACCATCCAGAACCATCTCCTAGCTATGGGATACAGAAGCCATCGTCCCACGAGGGTACCGCTGCTGACCGCACATCACAGTGCGCAAAGATTAGCATGGGTGCGGGAACATCGCCACTGGACCCTAGAAATGTGAAAAAATGTTGCCTGGACTGATGAGTCGAGATTCACGTTGGTACATGCGGATGGCAGGATACGAGTACGGCGCAAACCATATGAAGCGATGGATCCTTCTTGCAAGCAGGGTACTCTTCAAACTGGTGGGGGTGGTATTCTCGTCTGGTGAGTGTTTACCATGGACTGAAATGGGACCCCTGGCACGTGTGACATCGTCCCTCACAGGTCAACGTTACCGGGGTATCTTAGACGACCATTTGTTCTCGTTTGTGCGTCTTCAACATCCCACTAGGGACCTCATCCTGCAACAAGACAATGCAGCTTCCGAATTGTATCTGAATGGTTGGATGAACACCCCACCGACGTGACCTCACTTCCTTGGCCAGCTAGGTCACCTGACCTCAATCCCATCGAGCACATCTGGGATGCCATCGAGAGAGATGTTCGAGGCTCTGACCCCCTCCATTAACTCTTCGTGAACTGTGGGAGCTTGTTCAGGGGTCGTGGATACGTATGGCTTCCCAACGTTTCCGGTGTCTTGTCAAGTCCATGCCGAGACGAATCGCTGCCGTCATCAGGACGAAAGCTGGTGGTACACGTCACTAGACAGGTATCTCTAATTCAATTGCTCTTCAGTGTGTACAAGTGTCATTTCAAAAGTTTTGCACACTGTGGGTTATCTCTTTAAAAACGAATTTATTTCAAAAGATACTTTACCTTTACAGACCTTCGAAGTAATCTCCATGTATTTTTATGACAGAGGCCCAACGTTTGGGCAACTTTTGTATTCCTGTCAGGACACCTCCATTGTTGAGGAGTTGGATTACTCTGGTCACCTTATTAGGAACCTCCTGAATCGTATTGGCCGCCCCGGTGGCGCAGTGGTCTAAGCGATGGCCTCTGATCATTCGTCCGAACAGGGTCCGGGTTCGAATCCCGGTGAGGCATGGATGTTGTGCTTGTCTTACGGCACTGGCTCTCTCCCTTCCCTGGAACCAGTGACCCTAAATTAGGGACGGGCGACTGCTTATAGCCCATTGAGTTGCTCACGGTCGTCGTTAAACCTCCAACCAAAAAAAAAAAAAAAAATCGTACTGAGCGTTTCCCGTGGAGTGGCTTCTTCAGTAGTGGGAACAAGTCATAATCTGGTGAGCTTATGTCAGGCCTGTGTGGCGCGTGAGGAAGCCATTCCCATACATACTTTTTCAGAATGTTTCTTAGGGGCCGTGCATAAAGTACGTCCATGATCTTTCACTATTTTTAGACTCCCCCTCCCCCATGTCACATTTTGTTCGATTGTTGACAACCCCATTCCTAAAAAAGTACGTCTTAATTGCAACAACCCGCTTTATTTTTGACGACTGCTTTTAGAAGTCCGCTGCATAACAGAAAGAAAACGTGTAATTATTTAAAGGAATCTTTCTTATATTTACACGTTTGCTTCAGAAAATATTTATTATTTATGCATTAATTTATTCCCTAATGCTACCCGAACTTTATCATTCTGAAACAAAAAAGCGCACGCATTCAAGGTTGCAACACTCCCAATTATACCATCTACAAAACACGATACATTTGGTAGTACAAATACGAGAACTTAATATCAATATTCTGATTTAGATAAATATCATCAGAAATCTGAAATATTTCATACCTGTTTTTCAACTATTAAAAGAAGAAAAAAAGGAGAAAACAAAATGAAGAAATACCATCCACTACATTTTTGCCGCTGAATTACTAAAACTCTCCCCTTCCCCATGTCACATTTGGTCCGGTTGTCAGGACCCCCCCCCCTTCCCCTCCCCCTGTATTCTCGGACGTACTTTATGGGCGGCCCCTTACTGTAGGGGCAACATGCGGTCTCGCGTTGTCGTGCAAAATGATGACACCAGCTTCAAGCATGTCGGGCCTTCTTTAGCGAATCTTCAGTTACTAAATATTTTGCAGAAACCTCCTGTAGTGTTTCGCTGTTACAGGGGTTCCCGTGGGTATTCTGTTGCTATCACTCTAACATTGTCATAGGCCATAATCATCATCAGCTTAACCTTTGATTGTTGGGAAATTTCGCGTATCCAGGTTTCGCCTGTCGCAACAATTCTGTCCAAAAACTGCTCTCCCTTCTGTCTCGTACTGCTACTGCAGCAATTCTTCGGCGATTCCTTTGCGAACTGCTTGCTGCTCTTCACTTAGATTATGCGAAACCCATTTGGCAGCCACTTTTCTCTTCTGTAATTTTTCAGTTAGGCTTCTGAAAACCGAAGCGGCATGGAAATGTTTGCTTCATATGTAATCTCTTCACATGTTTTCATGCTGTTGACGATAGCCACACAAGTGTCGTCCATTGCATCTGATGGCCGGCCGCTTTTTGGGTCGTATTTGATGCTTTCCCGACCTTGGCGTAAACGAGAAGCCCACCGTGATACTGTGCTACGATCCACGTCACTAAGCACACAAACATCACACTAAGCTTTATGAATTTCGCTTGCGGATTTTCCTCGCAAAGTTTCAATTTTAATGTAGGATCGCTAGTCCCGCCGTGAGATGTGACCCGACTCATTTTCTTCTTCCATCCAGAATTTTTTGGAACAGAAACAAATTAGCCAGCAAACGTAGACAAAACTTTGGGTATTGAAGTCCTACTCACAACTGGCGCAACGATTGGAGCGATTGCATCATCCTACGGAAACCACCTGCACAGTGTACAAAACTTTTGAAATGACCCAAGTATGCATATACACTGAGTGACCACTTTATTATGACCACCTGACAGTTTTAAGCAAATGAGCTATGGCTGCACTCAGTTGCCGCCAGGGGGCGAGATAGTATAAAAGGGGAAAGCATAGTGCTTGCGACAGTAGTAGAAACGATTTTTGGGTGACGAGATGGGTAAAAAATGCGATTTGACGGACTTTCAACGTGGGGTGATTGTAGGAGCTCGGAGCCATGGAGCGAGTATCACGGAAACCGCCGCATTCATGAAATGTTCCAGAGCAGCTGTTGTTATAGTGTTTAAAGACTGGACTGTCAGCCAAAAAACTGGGTCTCTACGTGCAACGTGTGGTCGTCATCGACTAGTGACTGCTCGGGCGGAACGGAGAGTGTCCAGACTGGTAACAGAAGGCAACAGTGCAGCAAATTACAGACCATCTTAATCAAGGATCCCCTCAAATGATCTCTGCACGCACTGTTTGCCGTACACTGTATCGGGTGGGTATGGCAGCAGAAGGCCAGTTCGAGCACCTTTGCTGTCTGCAGTTAACAAGAGAAAACGTCTCCAGTTCGCACAGGAGCACAAGAATTGGACAGTCGATAATTGGAAGCAAATTATGTGGTCCGATGAATCACGTTTTCAGCTGCACCATGCCGATTGCCGAGTGAGAATTTTGGCGATAACAGCACGAAAGCATAGACCCCAAATGCTTTCCTACAACCCTTCAAGCTGGTGGAGGCAACGGTATGGTTTGAGGAATGTTTTCCTGGCATGCTTTGGGCCCTTTAATTCGTGTTGATCAACGTCTGACTGGCACATGATATCCAAACATCGTTGCTGACCAAGTGCATCCTGTCATGTGGATGGTTTATCCCAATGGCGATGGCTACTTTCAACAAGATAATGCGTCCTACCATAGTGCTCTCGTATTATACAGGATTGGTTTCAGTAACATGCCGGAGAGTTTACTTTGCTTAGGTGGCCCCCACAATCTCCAGATGTCAACCCCATTGAGAATTTGTGGGATGAAGTGGAACGAGCCATCAGACAGCTGGATCCACAACCCTGCAATCTCACACTCCTGTAAAGTGCTATTCATCAAGCCTGGTCTCAGATTCCACAAACCACCTACCAACATCTCGTGGAGTCCATGCCACGAAGAATCGACGCAGTATTAAAGGCAAAAGGCGGCCCAAAGAAGTACTGAGGGGGTGGTCATAGTAAAGTGGCCACTCAGTGTATTTCTCATGATATCTTTGTTTTTAGAAAATATCTTACAAACAATTCTGTTTTTTAATGATGGCTACTTTATCTCATTATTCAGCACTCGATGTAAATGTATAATTTTATTTTTCATGGTCACTCCTCTGTAGAAGACCTATTCTAAAAATTCTGTTTGAATCGAGTGCAACTAAGAACGTCCATTGTTTCCAAATATTAGCATTTTATTATGAGAAAAGTTTCTTCTAAATGCCGGAAATGCTTAGATAAGTTACACTCACAGACAATGAAATTTGCGCACCTAGAAGAAAACATGCTACAACCAGGAAATTTTGCAAATAGCTAGATTGCGTGCTGGTATGCCAATGATCCACGTTTGTTGTGATTGCGTATGACCGCACACCATGTGGTGACGCTGCAAGCACAAACCGGCAGCATTATAAACCGGCGTGTAGTCGATGTCCCATGACAGCGAATAGCACCGGCCGACGCAAGCAAGAGTGCAGAGTGACAAGAATGCCAGGTAGACGACGGAGACGTCGATTTACGCAACTTACGGACTTTGAGAGAGGCCTGATCAACGGGCTGAAAACCGCAGGGTGCTCGGACGCTGTATAGCCCGCCACGTGGATCGTTCTGACGACTGTGATCCATCCGACTGTGTTGGGAGTAGTGGACACGTGACGGCACTGCTACACGGAAGAGCTCCTCTGGACGGATCAGGAGGACAACCGGTAGAGAGGTCGACGGATCGTGCGCCAGGCACAAATGGATCCTGCAGGGACACCATCCACTATACAGGCAGATGTAGCGGCTCATGGGTGCCCAAGGACCATTTCCCGACGTCTCACAGACGCGAATCTGCGATCCCAGCGCCCCTTACGTGTCCTGCCATTAACGCCAGAATATCGCCGGCTCCGTGTGCAGTGGTGCCAGGCCAGAGCGACGCGGAACGCTACAGACTGGCGACGTGTGGTGTTTAGCGATGAGTGCCGCTTCGTGTTGGGGACAGATGATCATCGGTTCCGGTTGTGGAGGTCCCCGGGTCAACGGCACAATCCCGACCTCTCTATAGAGCGCCACACTTCCCCCACTGCAGGCATTATGGTCTGGGGAGCCAATGCCTATTGCAGCCGATTAGCTCTAGTAGTGGTACATGGATCATTGACGGGCCAGCGGTGGATGAGATTCTACGGCCCCATGAGTTCCCATTCCTGGTCGGAATTCCAGGTGCGCTATACTAGCATGATAATGCCCACCCGCTCACGGCCCGGGTTACCCAGGACTGCCTACGTCATGTCCAGACACATCCATGGACTGCCTGCTCCCCGAACATGTTCCCTATCGAGGAGGTGTGGGACCAGTTGAAACGCCAGCTGCCGCCGTGGCGCAGTATCCGAGATTTGAAGCACACCGTCCAACACGTGTGGGCCAGTCCGCCGCAGGGCAACATCAAGCGTCTGTTCGCCTCCATGCCGAACCGTATTACAGCATGTATCGCCGCACGAGGCAGTGCGACGCTCTATTGAAGATGACCGGACTGCGTGCCATCGATCCCTCTGCAATTGCCCTGCATCTCTGTCTTTGGCATCATGTGTATTATTTGTCTGTATTATTACGTCCACAAAATTTAGTTCAATCCGATGCTACCTTCTTCGTGCTCATATTTCATTGTCCGTGAGTGTATTACGACACGACAGGAATGTGTCGAACTTTCAATTTTCAGTGCGACGTTCCCTTTCTTTCTTTCTTTCTTTTTTTCATTTTAACGTATGACAGCGTCTAACTCTGCGGATAGTATCCCAGCAAAAACAGTCTTACTGGGCCAGCACTCAAGCCAGCAGTGCCAGCAATGGCCCATCATCATGTTGTAGCTGCCCAAACGTCAATAAAATGTCCCGGCGTCACCACATAGGCCAGCAGCTGGCCAACAGTTGGCACCCCATCAGTTGTCATATGCCAGAACAAGGCCATCAGTTATCCATCGCAGGCAGTGGCTGCCACAAGCGGCCCTGCAAGCACGTGCCATAAATGATGGCTAGCCTAATGTGGTCCGCCAGCTTTCCGGAAGGGAAAACCGTCAATCACGTGACGTAACAAATGGCTTGGCGAATGTTGTTCGCCAATTTCCCAGTAGTAGTCAAAAAGAAAGAAAAAATGATCACACATTCCCGAAGGCACAGTTCCTCTTTCTTTCTCCACAAGAAAACAAAACAAACTTATCTGCATAGCATCATAGAGCTGCGAAAATCTCCTCAATAAGTCCGGAAAAAAGCCCGGTAAATCAGGGTTGCATCGAACCAACGACACGTTGTTAGCGAAGCGGGTGCTTTAGCCGCCATACTAGTTTGCCATGCGCGTCCTCCTCCTTAAAGTGAGTCTCTTTCCTGCACGTTCTCAAACGAAGGGTTCTCTTTTAATTTTACACCATTGTGAGTTAGTTTTCATAAATCTCCGTTTCATATAGTTCATAAATTTATTTTTTCAACGTAACGATTTTTTTCCTATTTACGTTAAACGAACTTCACTCACTTTCTGCGAGTGTATCAACTTAAAGACGTTTTCCAAAGTTTTGTGCACTTTGGAAAACGTCTTTAAGTTGGTGCACTTGTTGAAAGTGAGTGAAGTTCGTTTAACGTCTTGAGAGGCGATTGTTTAATTAATATATTTACCCGTTCATGTCACATTCTCTTACATTTTTAACGTTGCATCTTTCTTTCTCACGGTCCTAAGGTACATTTGTTCCAAAGAGGAAAGATATTTTATTTTACTTCCGTTTATTTTTAGCAGCGAATTCCTCCAATTTTGTGTATTCAGCCTATGGATGAATATGCATTGTATATTAACATACCTTTGCTTTCTTTCTTTTTTTTTTTTTCAAATATTTGGTCATTTTGTAATGCAAATATCCATTTTGTACACGTATAATTCTTATTTTTATTCCAACATAACGATTTTAAATGCCTTTCCGGGACTTCTTTTTGAAGTACGGAATTTCTTGTTATTCATGGGAATGGAGTGTCTGTGTTTCATGGCTGTTTATATTCTCGATTCTTCGTGTGTTAGGGCAGGAATTTTGCTACGGAATGAGTTCCAATAAATACATGAGAGTAACTGACTATTTCTTACAGTTCATTAATTATTTACATAATTTTTCTCTTATTCTTCGTCGACGCGACACTTCATTAGGAAATTAATTCGTTCCTCTCCGTATGGCTTTTCCCCCTTAACATCCACTAAAATAACACGACGGCGATGATGTCGTCTTCATCTGACTGATATCACGAGAGACTGTGAACGTGTTGCTTATGCGCATGCGCTAACCCGCTGCTTCCACCTCGTGTTGGGGTTGCTTCGTTTGCCGCAGCTACGGGTCACTAGTGGCGCTTGTTTGGAGAATCGTAATTCACAGTGATGCTGCCGGGCAATCAATGGCTGCCAACTGATGGCACTGCCACCAACGGACCACTACTGGGCCATGAGCGGCAGATTTCAGCCAGCAGTGACCCATCACTGCCAGCTGGTGGTCAGCAGTTTCCCAACACTTGTATTTTTGCTCGGATGGGGTGACTTACGGCTGATCCCCTGTGACAAAAATAGGTCCCAATTAAAACCACTATAGCGTTAAAAATATGAGCCGCACACTAATCGTGTTAGCATATTCGTAAATAGCATGGAGTCCAATTCGCGTAATGCGCAATACATCGTGCGCACGACGCTCTCTGTGCGTGGGGGAGATGATGCAATATTTCTGGGGGTGCCGCCGCGTTTGACTCCGTCTATCTCGGCAACCGTGAGCGCAACACGACTGTGCGTGGTATCGTTTTAAAGCTCTCGACGAGATCTATTCAAGTATATAAAGAACATAACCCAGTGGTTTAAACTGAAGATTTTAAAAGTTGTTTTCTTGTGAACCGGTGAACACTTTTGACAACATCGCGGTTTATCTGGACAACCGTGAGAGCAAAACGACCGTGCGTGATATCGTTTTAAAGCTCTCGATAAGATCTATTCAAATATGTAAAGAACATATCGTGGTGGTTTAAATTAAAAGTTTTAAAAATTTGTTTTTGTTCGAACGGGTTAACATTTCCGACAATGCCGTGGAATTCGCAGAAGGAACGCAAGCAAAAGTAGAGAAAATCAAAACGAGAGGCCGATCTGCTTTGTGTTCGCAATGTATCCAGCATTATTTGTGAAAAATATGTAAGCTGCTTTTCATATCATAGACCTGTGTTGGCTGTTACAAATTAAATAAATGACTTGAAACCATAGCTCATTTCAACTCTTCGATCTGCAAGTCGTAGTCCTACGTTCCAAATTGACGGCTCAATCAGAACTGAGCCTAACTGGGTTTTATTTCAGGGGGGGGGGGGTGTCTATTGCTTGTTAAGTTTTCACTCAGTAAAAACATACATACTGTGACCTCTTTAGTTGCGTCATACAACGAAAGGATCTGCTTGCTGTCATTTCAATTTCCCCTTTCCCCTACCCTGCATCTGCCGTGTTCAGTGTGACACAATAAATCTGCAGCTCCCATATTTTCAGCCTTTTTTTGGTGTTTAAAACTTTCCAATCGGAGTGCCCTGTCTCATATCTCAGTATTTCGACCCTTCTTGCTTTGCAACAGAATGTAAATGGGCCTCTAAACCTAGATATATATATATATATATATATGCTTTTCATTTGATTCCTCCACCAGATTTATCCATTTTGAGTGCACAGTGGCAAAACTGCTGTTCTGCATGAAGACACAAATACCTATCTCTTCGTAAGATAAGCCCCTGCGTTACTCAAAGCCACATCAGCATGCATTGCCCAGATGTCTATGTATTTCACTTTTCCCTGACAAGATTAAAGGCAGGCAGTATCGCATTTGGTTTTCAGCAGATCTCTTGACACTTATAAAAAAAAGGACGTGCTTATATTATTATTAGAAACTAGAAACACTAAAAGAGTAAACTATGCATTTAAAATACACACTATATGCACTTAAAATGTAAAATATACATTTATATTTCCACAAATTGGAGTCTTCGAGCTTTGTGATTATTACAATATAGCCGTCCTAGGACGGTTGTTTTTAAACTTTAAATAAATATTAATACAAAGGCTGTTCCATAAAAACTGAGAATATTTTTTTGAGTTGGCAACAGGGCGAAGAGGAAAAACAACCACGCAAACGACTGACTGAATTAAGGAAATATCTATGGCAACAGTTATTAGCCATGGCAGACGATTCAGGTTTTGTTATTGCGCAGTTGTTTATTCTGCATTTCGCCATACAGCTGTGGAGGTGAGTGATTCCGAGCTAAGAAGTGAAATGCGTTGTGCGATACAATTTTGCTATCGTTTGGGTAAAACGGCTCCAGAAACAGTTGATTTAATGAAAAAAGCTTACAAAGATAAATGTTTGGGTGACTCAAGATTTTTAGATGGCACCATGATTTCAAAAAAGGGCGTTTGTCGGCAGAACTCGATTCTACTCCTGGTTGACCTGAAAGTGTTGTTACGGAACGTATTGTTACCACTGTTTTGGCAATCCTGCAAGAAGATCGGCGAATGAAGTGTGAAGACATAGCGGCGTCAACTAAACATATTTCAAAATCGTCGGCAATCCGCATTCTACACGATAAATTACTGCGACATCATGTGTGCTCGAGATGGGTACCACATCACCTGAAGAGAGAACAATTGTTAGTCAGAGTTCAGGTGTGTCGTGAGTGGAAACAAATGATTGCAAAGGATCCAAGCTTTCTAAACACACTGATAACTGCCGATGAAACATGGGTCCACTATTTCGACTCCCTCACGAAGCGCGCAATGAGTGTCTGGAAACACCCAGGCTCGCCTCCTCCGAAAAAAGCACACCAAACCAAATCAGCTGAAAAGGCGATGATGATAAATTTCTTTGATCATAAAGGTGTATATATATTAAGAACTGATGCCGTGCCTCCACAAATTACTGTCAATGCTGAGTATTATATTTCAGTCTTATAGTGTTCAGCGACGAATCCGCCGCCAGTCCGTATCATTCCACGTTGCTGGCTGCTGACACCACTAGAATCGACGCCGACGATGGTCAGGTGTTAATGGCAGAAAACATAAGGGCAGTCGAGAGTGCAGATTCGCCTTCACCAGGCGTCTAGAAATGGCTTTAGCAGACACAGGTATCCCTTGTACAGCCGCCATATGTCTCTGGATATTAGAAAAGGACGTCGTTGCATCTGTGCGTGCAGCTCTCATGATCCCACGGTCCTCTCTGCTGGTAGTGTGTCTCGGTCGTCCAGAGCCAGTCCGCCGTGTCTGGGTGCCTTCCCGTGTCCATTGCCCCCAACACGATCGCACCGTACTGTCCGACTGGCCCGAATAGCGGCCGATTCGGCGCATCGGCCACCCTACCTCTCTCATCCCGACGATATGGACTCGTTCAAACTCCGTCAGTTGCCCATGCGCACATCTATTATGGCTCCTGAGCATGTTTATCGCTCAGGGATCTCACTTGACTCTACCGTGTACTTCGGTACGAATGTGGAGTCACCTGCGCTGGACCTTATAAGCCCCAAGGATTGCGATTGCAGCGCCGGTCTTGGACACGCGGACATGCGGAGTCGCACGAAACTTTAATCATTTGCGTGTCTGCCCTGCCGGTAGCTATTCGTCGAGTTTTGCGTTAATCGCACGGGTTTTTTTTTTGGTGCGCGGATTCTTATGACACTGAGTGTAGTTTCATACACCGTAATATTTTGCTGCAATAAACAACACAAAATGTTTTTCTAAGACTTCAAATGTTACGTTTTATCGTTTGTCATCTAGAACAATTTTTATTGCAGAAAATGTTCTGTCTTAGTTGTAACGTACCAGGAGATGTGACGTACCTGCCAGAAGGACGCACACGACATAAAGGCAGATATGAATCAGAATAAAACGTCCGCGTAGCTCAATTGGTAGAGTGACTTATTCCGAAATGAGGGGATCCGGGTTCGAATCCTGGCGTGGATAGAAATGACGGAGAAATTTACTTCGTTATAATGGCGCCCGAACTATCCGGATGACCCGACCGTTCAAAATCTCGCATTGGTGTGATGTTCTTTCCACACCGCGAGATAGGAAAAATAAGAGAATCCCTTCTCCAGCACTTCGAAAAAAAAAAAATAAAAAATAAGGGGGAGATGATGTAACGTACCAGGAGATGTGACGTACCTTCCAGAAGGACGCACACGACATAAAGGCAGATAGGAATCAGAATAAAACGTCCGCGTAGCTCAATTGGTAGAGTGACTTATTCCGGAATGAGGGGATCCGGGTTCGAATCCTGGCGTGGACAGAAATGACGGAGAAATTTACTTCGTTATATAGTCTATAGACGTTATTGTGCATTATTTATAATGTTTCGCTATCAAGTAGATGTAGGCTATTTCCAGTTTGCCAATAATTAAGTATGAAGTGTAATGATCATATTTGTCTCTTGTTTCATTGGCGCATATCAAATGCAGTTGCTTCTGATATTTTTTCAAATTTCATTAAGGATCTGATTGTAAATGATATCAAGGTATATTTTCCCGACATTCGATTGGCCTGACAAATTTTGATTTACATAGTAGTTCTTCAAAAATTAATAAAAAATTTCGTTGTTTAATTTATTGAGTGGAATATATCACTACTCACCATAGCAATGGATACATCCATCGCAAAACCATTTGTGCCTTTGTACATGTATAACGAAAATGAGGCTGATGTTAACAACACTTGTATTGGTCTTCAATTTTCGTCAGCTTTATCGCATCTATGAAGCAAATGTAAAATTTAGATTTATTTCACATTTTCAATCTTTTTCGTGAGACTGAATTCTCCCATTAACTTAATTTAAATTAATATTTAATATTTCTCATAATATCTCTGCTTTAGAAAAAACAATAATGCGAACAAACATTCGATTTAACCCTCGGACGAACGTCACACCTCTTCACCAAGGCATAAGAAGTTCAAGAGCCCGCGATTAGCACAGAAAGTCATGGTGGCTGTTTTTTTGGGATGATAGGAGTGTCATTCTCCTTGATTTTCTGGAACGTGGCAGTTCCGTGAGACACTGAAGAAGCTTAGAGAAGCCATAAGGAGGAAGTGACCGAACAAGAATCTGAAAACGATCCACATTTATCATGACAATGCGAGACCACACACATCTTTGGCAACTAATCAGGTGATCCGCATGGTGATCAGCATATTTGGCTGGTCGGTGGTCCTCCATCCGCCGTACAGCCTAGATCTGGCGCCCACCGACTTCCACCTGTTCGGTCCAATGAAGGACAATCTCCAGGGACAACGATTTGATGCCACAGACGCGGTGAAAGTAGCTGTGAAGAAGTGGGTAAAACAGTCCACACCTGAAATTTTTCAAAGAGGTTTGAGAGTTGGGTTCAACGATGGCGCAAATGCATCGCTTGTGATGGAAACTATGTTGAGTAGTACCTTTGTGTAGAGGAAGAGTTACTCCGGCACAATGTACTCTTATTATTATTTCTCTTGTTCTTGTCTAGATTCAGAATGCATCGGCGGTGTAAAGGTTTCTTGTTGTTGCTCTTGTCTAGATTCAGAATGCATCGGCGGGGTAAAGGTTTCTTGTTGTTGCTCTTGTTCTTGTCTAGATTCAGAATGCATCGGCGGTGTAAAGGTTTCTTGTTGTTGCTCTTGTTCTTGTCTAGATTCAGAATGCATCGGCGGTGGTAAAGGTTTCTTGTTGTTGCTCTTGTTCTTGTCTAGATTCAGAATGCATCGGCGGTGTAAAGGTTTCTTGTTGTTGCTCTTGTTCTTGTCTAGATTCAGAATGCATCGGCGGTGTAAAGGTTTCTTGTTGTTGCTCTTGTTCTTGTCTAGATTCAGAATGCATCGGCGGTCTAAAGGTTTCTTGTTATTGCTCTTGTTCTTGTCTAGATTCAGAAGGCATCGGCGGTGTGAAAGGTTTCTTGTTATTGCTCTTGTTCTTGTCTAGATTCAGAATGCATCGGCGGTGTAAAGGTTTGAGACGTAATACATTCATTATCCAGCGAAGTTGTGAAGACTGGCGATGTACATTGGTATTCCATGCTCGGTGTGAAAATGTGAAAATTTGGATCGATGACATCAATCTTTGTATGTTCTTGCTGTTAAGGCTAAATTTGTGCAGTTGAAGTGGACGCTTGTGGCTCTAGAGTCGAACTCGCGTGAAACGCATCCTTGCGCGCAGACTTTTGACGCCCCTTAAATTTCCGTGACCTTTCGGTTGATGACTTAGCGGGCCTTTTCGGATTCCTCTCGTTCTCTTCTAGACGTTTCTTTACCTTTCGTCGGTCCTTATAGTAATTTTCTCTGGATTTTCACGGCGTTTCCAAATTTTCGTCACCAAATGTTTTGTTTTATCTAATAAATAAATAAATTTTAAATCCACTTTATTTCGGTTTATCATATACGTCCGTTAACTCTGACCGTCATCTATGGAATGCGGGGCTGAGGTCATCGCTATCATTATCATATTCACTAGTTATCAACTTTAAAACGTCTTGCGGCGAAACAAATTCACTCGAAATTCAGCCTAACTTTCTAACGCTACTGTATCAAAGAGTTAAAAGGTAGAGGGTTAAAACTTATTTTGTTACAAATGGGACTCTACAAACTATCTGATGATGAATTATTTATGACTCTTCACTGTTAAAACTTTTGTAGTAGGTTGCACCAAAAAATGGTGCCACACCAGCTGCACCACTTTTTTAGAAAAGATATACCATTCTGTGGTGCAAAATAAACCGAAATACTTGGTGCAACCTGGCGTGCCACGTGGTTCCATAACGTGGTGAAAAGTTGAACCACGTTGTTTGGGTTTTGTTTGCAAAAACACGATGATGTATCTTTTCTCAGAAAGTGGTGAAGCTGGAGTACCACCACGTTTTGGTACAACCTACCACAACATTTTTAACAGTGTACCTTTATAAGTTTCGAAGATATAAGCGTTCATATTTTCGTTACATCCGCACTCCCGATGTCATCCACTACCCAGCGCGGGAAAAGACCTAGTTTTACGTCAAATCTTAGTGTTTATAAAAACTAGATGACAAAAAAGCAGCAACTGTAAATGACTTGAAGCCCCTTTTCAGTCACAGCGACAGTTCCTATACATTTCTGAATGCAAATGTGAGCCACTACAATAGGTGAGTAACTGAGTAATACGTTAGAGCCTTCCACATCCGTTTACTAGAGTGCACTGAATACCACGTGGGTGAGAAAGGCGACTCTCTTCAACTCGTTGATTCGGCAGCCTTGTTAAAGCTTCGGCGAACAGTAATGAATGAGTAGATCTGCAATAAACTGCGCGTGCGTAAAACTACCTTTCTGAGCTGGTCTCGTTTTTGTTTAGGAGTAGCAATTTTGCTTTCGCGACGTCCGACAGAGAGCGGCTGATTTTCGTTTGTGGAGTTAAGCTGTGAGCATAGGCATACCGTCGGGGTGGTGGTCACAGCGGGGGTCGTGTCCCTAAACCGAAAACTTCGAAAAAATAACATCTAGTCGCTCGCCTTTTAAATGCTACAGAGGACACATGCTTTTATGTCAAAAGTTTTGCCATATTTGCATAAAAGCATGTGCTGCGGCGAGTATGTCACGTGTTTAAACTACTTCAAGTCGCGCACTGCAGTCAGTCGAAAGGGATATAAAGTGGTAGTTGTTGTAAACAGCGTTGGATGCCGTCGTTCTGTCTGTGGTTAGAACGCTTAGAAGATGAACAGCAACAACCAGCTAATTAGGGAACTCCAGCTTTACGAGTTTAAACGCGGCCACAACGCTGCGCAAGCAACACGAAACATTTGCCATGCGAAAGGGAACTTTCTGTGGACCACAACACCCCAACTAGATGGTTCAAGAAATTTTGCTCAGGTTACAGAAACCTCGACGATCAGCCAACGTCAGGTAGGCCGCGAACCGTGTATTCGGAAGCCGTGCGCCAGGCCGTAGATGCAAATCCGGCAACCAGCACTCAGAAATAATCAGGCGATCTGGGCATATCACAGACCAATGTGGTTCGTCACCTTCAGGACTTCTGCAAGGTCTACAGGCGCTGCCCCATTGTTTCTCAAGAACTGACGCCAGCTGAAGCAAACCGCCGAGTCCAAGGGAGCGTGAAACTCCAAAAACCCGGCGCATGTACGTTTCACCAAGAGAATTGTTACATGCGATGAAAAGTGGGTCTATTTCCGTAATCATAACACACAACGGCAGTGGTAGAGCCCGGGCCAGCTTCTTGAACCTGTTGCCAAACGTTAGCGCTTCCAGCACAAGGTGATGCTCTGCATCTGGTGGAATTTCGAGGGGATTATCCATTACGAATTTGTTCTAGACGATCGGACCATCAACGCCAACATCTACTCTGAACAGTTGGAGCAGATGTATGCCGTTTTGGAGGAAAAGTACCCGACACTGTGTAACGTACCAGGAGATGTGACGTACCTGCCAGAAGGACGCACACGACATAAAGGCAGATAGCAATTAGAATCAATGTCCGCGTAGCTTAATTGGTAGAGCAACTTGTTCCGGAATAAGCGGCCTCGGGTTCGAATCCCGGCGTAGACTAAAAATGACGGAGAAATTCACTTCGTTATAATGGCGCCCGAACGACCCGACCGTTCAAAATCTCGCATTGGTGTGATGTTATTTCCACACCGCGAGATAGGAAAAATATGAGCAGCACTTCGAAAAAGAAAAATAAGGGGGAGATGATGTAACGTACCAGGAGATGTGACGTACCTGCCAGAAGGACGCACACGACATAAAGGCAGATAGCAATTAGAATCAATGTCCGCGTAGCTTAATTGGTAGAGCAACTTATTCCGGAATGAGTGGACCCGGGTTCGAACCCCGGCGCGGATAAAAATGACGGAGAAATTCACTTCGTTATAACTGGTGAACAGAGGGCGCGCTGTTCTACAGTAGGATAACGCTCTGCTTCCTCATATCGCGGGAATGACCCGGACAAAACTCGAAGAACTCAAGGCCATCGAACTGATGCCACACCAAGCATATAGTCCAGATCTTGCACCGTAGGATTATTACTTGTTCCGGTCTATGGCCCACTTCCTCCTCAGGCGGCACTTACACAAACAGGAGGAGGTGGCAGCTGGGTTGAAGGAGTTCTTCGCCTCGGAGGACAAGAACTGGTACCGCCGCGGAATCGAAGAACTGGAAGACAGATGGCTAAAGACGGTGCAACACGATGGCCTATGCTTTGAATGCTAGTCAGCTTTCGTCGTAAAGGTACGTATGAAGACATAAAGTGATCCAAATATTGCAAAACTATTGACTGTATAAAATGTGACATACAGCCAAGGGAACAACGCTACGCAATAGCAAACATTCTTATAACTGCTTTCAAGCAGTCCTTCCATGCACAATAACACGCAGTTGTGTGGTGATGGTTTTCATATTGAGATAACTGCATGAAGTGCTTTAAAAGGCATATTTTGTTTTCATCCTCGTTAGGGTGAATCAAAGGGAAACATTGCACACCTCGTAGTTTTGGATATATTAGGCATGTAAAAAACCTAAGTAATGGCACTAATGGTAATTCAACAGGAACATTTTCGAAGAAACTATTTCTAAGAATCCTCCTGACCAAGAAAATATTTAGTTTAGTCTTATTTTTGCCCTCCCAAAATTTTTGGTTAAAGTACATCTGTAAGGTTCGCTAGTGCAAGTAAAAATGAACGAAGTAAATTTGTTATTGCAACAACCTTTTTAGTTTATTAAGGAGTGAATTAAAAAAAACCCGTTAAAGACTTGAGTCCACATCGACCAAATATTTGCTTGGTGGAAAAACATATGAATCAGTCTAAAACTCTAAAAACTTGCTTACGTAATACAATGGGGACAAGAACGATTAAATACTTTATCTGTTGAGAAAAAACTCGTTGCAAAAATTGACAATTTTAACACGAAATTTATCCAGAAGTGTGCTGAGCAAAAAACAACAACAAACAAGTTAGTAAAACCATGCAATGCATTGATTATGATACGCTTTCCAACATACGAGAAATTTTTACTCAAGGTATTACTCAAGTTATGAGGATAATGGAGGTAGAATAAATCTCGCTCTTGAGCCCTGAACTTTGACCCCATTTCGGTGATATTCAAAGATACCGGTTCAGTGTACCTCCGGAATATCATACTACAGGTTTATCGCAATGGAAGCATTTTTAGACAGGTTATGAGGGTAATGACTGTGTGATAAATCTCGCTCCTGAGCCATGCCCTTTGATCCCATTTTGATGATATTCAACAGAACCAGTTCAATATACCTCCGGAACAACATGATACAATTTTGTCACAATCGAAGCATTTTTACGTAAGTTATGATGCTTAAGGGCGATGGAATGGATCCGGCTCTTATGTCCTGACCTTTGACCCCATTTTGTCCATTTTCAATAGGGTTCGTCCCCATGTTGTCTCCTACCACTTACTAAAATTTCATCGAAATCGAAATATTTTTACGTGAGTTATTATGCGGAAAAGCAGACAGACAGACGAACAAAGCTGAAGCATATACGTTTCTTCAACCAGCGGTTGGAAAGCGTTGAAAAACAGAAGAGCTCAGTGCCTTTATAAGTGAGGTAAGACAAAAACCTAAACTTCTGTTTAATGTTATACAGTACTGCTGCTGCATATACAGGGTGTCCATAAATGAAGTATTCAACTTCAGTATGCTATTGAAAAGAACTACAATAAATAACAACTTATTTTTAATGTCAAAACACATGCGAACTGTGAAAGTTTTTTTAATCTCAGTAGATCTCCACGAGTGCTCTGTTGATTGCTCGCAGGATATTTAAACGATAGTCCAGGTCCACCCACGTGCGTGTAGAATGTCAGGTGGAACAAGGAGGAAGGCTGAAGTAATGCGTTCTTTGAGCTCAGTGATAGAGGTAACATTTTTCTTGTACACAGTGTCCTTAATAATGCCCTAAAGAAGAAAATACCGTGAGGTAATATCAGGAGAACGGGATGCCCATTCCGTCGGACCCCTACGTCCAATCCAACGCCCTGGGAAATGGTGGATTAGAGATCTGCGTACATCCAAAGACCTGTGCGGAGGCGCTCCATCTTGCTCGAAAATGATGTCTTGAATATCCTGGAGTTGTGGAATTGTGAATTATTGAATTATTCTAACATGTCCAGGTACGTTATGCCAGTAATGGTTGGTTCAGCGAACAGTTACTGGCAGGATGGTCTCCCAGTGCTTTTGCCTTTCAAGACACTCCCTGTTGTTTTGAATTTATTTACCTATTGTTCGACGCTCCTTCGTGTCTGCGGCTGTCCCTTGTATTGGGTTGGCCAAAACGTGCGTTCGTTTTTTAAGTAAAAATAAGACACATTTTTCATTCTCACCAATAACTTTATTAAACAACGTATTCACCGTTTTGTTCCCACTACCTTCTGTCATCTTTCAGGCAATTTCATAATGCCATCTTCCCAAAACGTTTTATCTTTTTGAGCAAAGAACTGTTCCTGGTGCCTTTTGCAGTCTTCAAGGGAATTGAAATTTTTTTCCATTAAAAGAATTTTGTAAAGACAGAAATAAGTAGAAATCCGAAGGTGCAATATCTGGTGAATACGGAGGATGAATCAGAACTTTCTCAGCTCAACTGTAACAGTTTTTGCCTGGTCATTAAAGAAACATGCGGTCTTGCGCTATCCTGATGGATGATTATGCGTTTTCTGTTCACTAACTCCAGACGCTTTTCGCCGAGTGCTGCTTTTAGTTGGTCTAATTGGGAGCAGTACTTGTTGGAATTAATCGTTTGATTGTCTGGAAGGAGCTCATAATAGAGGACTCCCTTCTAATCCCACCATATACACAACATCACCTTCTTTGGGTGAAGACCGGCCTTTGGTGCAGTTGGTGGGGGTTCATTTCGCTTGTCCCACGATCTCTTCCGTTCCACATTATTGTATAGCATCCACTTTTCCTCACCCGTCACAATTTGTTTTAAAAACGGAGCGTTTTCGTTATGTTTAAGTAGAGAATCGGATGCAGAAATACTGTCCAGCAGGTTTTTTTTCGCTTAACTTATGTGGAACCCAAGCTTCAAAGCGATTAACATAACCAAGCTGGTGCAAATGAATTTCAACGTTTGGTTTGGATATTTTGAGTATGTTGGCTATCTATCGCGTCGTATAACATTTATTGTTCTCAATTAATATCTCGATTTGATCGTTGTCAACTTCAACTGGTCTCAGCACGAAACTTTGCAAATCACTTTTGACACGTTCGATCTGCAAATTTTTTTTTTGCATTTTGGTTGTGTTTTTACCTTTCTTGAAATAATAAACGTTATATGCCGAAAGTGTTGCTTGTTTTTTTCCATGTTCAATATTAAAATGGCTACATAAAAATTCACCAATTTTGGTATATTTTTTGGAAATTGCACGCTGATATGATAGCTATCAGAATACAATCTAACAAAAATGGTTCGAATGAAGTTAAAGAGAACTAAGTGCTACGAGAGCTATCCTATGGAAAAACAGAACAAACGTTTTGACCAGCCCAATGCCTTGTTCTGAACTTACGCTGAACTGTTTGTTAGAGATTTTGACTTCGCAAATCAAAATTTTCTCAACCGGGGAAGTCATGTCTGTTGCATTCCGTGTTTGACGAGATTTTTCATTACATGAGATATATGGCGCCATCTATCATATGACGTAACAAACTTTAACACGTGCCACGTCTCTTGATGTTTAAAGTACGTTTTTTTCTATCTTATTTTTTTAAATAGCATACTGAAGTTATATACTTCGTTTATATACCCCCTGTATAAAAAATGTCTTCCTCATTCTATGTGGTTAAGTATGATTTCAGGAGGTGGCGTTTGGAAACTTCACAATCCACCGAAATTATATTTCACAGTACGGAAGAAGGTTGGGAGCAATTTTAAAAATATTTAGCTCCTGATAAATCTGAAGTCACCTTACGCAACTGGATATTTAAATGGCTGTAACAATTCCTAGGCGCAGCAAATATTTAAGTGATGCGTGACTTGATATAAGAGTTCTGATGTCATATGCGCTTACGCATTATTCCGCAACGTATGATGTAAAGTTTACACTCGTGATTATTTAATGTAGTCGCATCTTACTTTCTGTTTGATTCTCGTGTTACAGTATTCAAACACCTAGTGGTTCTGTTAATGCTTATATTTCGGTGTTATATTTTCGGTTGCAAACTATATCTTGAAGCTGAGATTCTCCGTTGTTGAACTGAAGATTCAGATTTCCTAACTTCTTGTGATGAGCATCATGTTGCCCCGCAAGTCGCTGAATTCATACAATCCAAATTTTCTGAAGTTACTAGTGGAGCGTCACGAGGAATATTTTTCAAAAAAGCATCAGTTTTCGTACCATGAGTTACCAACGATTCCTTATAATCGAGGTACACGTCTTCACTTCGCCACAGAAGCAAGCGATTTGGCTCTTGTTAAATCAATGTTGGAAAAAGGAGCGGATGTGAACCGAGCTGTTCAGAGTTACACACCACTCTTTGTAGCCGTAGAAAGGCGCAACCTTGAGATAGTGAATCTTTTAATCGCTCATGGCGCAAACGTCAATCACATGGACCAAAATGGCCTGACACCATTAGGTCAAGCTTGCTGTCAAGGGTCTGTGGATATAGTGAACATTTTGATTTCAAATGGAGCGGATCCATTGACTAAAACACTTGACGGCGGTTATACAACTTTACATTTAGCTGTTTTGGGTGGTTTTATTGATGTGGTTAACGTCCTCAAAAACTCCTGTAATGTTAACGCTAAAGATGTAAACCAGATGACAGCTTTACACATTGCATGTGAAAAGGGCCAGGGCCATTTTGAAATAGCAAAAACTCTGATTACATCCGGGGCTGATATTGAATCTTTAGCGAGACCTAGAGAGACAAATGATGACAACACGGAATCAGGCATAGGTATCACGCCTTTACATTGTTCAGTGATGGGCAAAAACTTCGACATGGTAAAGCTACTTCTTGAAGAAGGAGCAAACGTTAATGTTAAAGCACACGGTATGGTGACACCTCTACATACTGCATCTTTCCGTGGCTTCTTAGATATAGTGGATATTTTGCTGAAAGCAAAAGCGGACATCAACGCCGAATGTGTGAAAAATATGACACCTTTGCACCTTGCAGTATTGGGAAAACACCGTAGAACAGTCAGGCGGCTTCTGCGTACCGAAGATATTAACATTAATGCCAGAACATCTGAGAACACCACAGCTCTATACTTGGCATCAGAAAATGGCTACCTGAAAATTGTTAAATTACTGTTAAAAAGCAATGCCGATCTAAATATTAAGTGCGTGAAAAGCGAAATAGCCCTACATGCAGCAATCAGTCAAAATTATGTTGAAATCAGTGATCTCTTAATACAGAGTGGCTCAAATGTTAATGACATCAGTGACGATGCTTTTACGCCTTTGCACTTTGCAGTATTTAACGGTTGTACAGAAACAGCGAAAGCATTGATTTCTAAAGGAGCAGATGTTCACGCAAAGAGTCTTGATCGCTACAGTGCTCTACACTTAGCTGTCGTAAGGAAACAATCGGAAGCAGTAGATTTGCTTATTGCAAACAAAGCAGACGTCAGTGAGGCAGGTGACAAAAATTTTAAATCATTATACAGTGCAGCATATAACGGTTACGTAGAAGTGGCAAAATATCTACTCGACCATGGAGCACAAGTTAATGTTAAATCTGACGACGGCATTACTCCATTAGGTCTTGCATCAAAAAATGGCCACCTGGAGGTAATCAGATTACTTTTGGAAAGAGGAGCTGATATCAACGCTACGGATAACCACGGTTGCACCGCTTTACATATTGCATCCGTGAAAGATTTTTATAAGATTGCAGAAGTTTTATTGAATCATGGCGCCGATGTTGACAAGAAGGCAGAAACAGGACTTTCTGCTTTGCACTGCGCAGCTGGGAGTGGTTGTCTCAAGACTGTCGAATGCCTTGTTCTCAGTGGAGCTGACATTAATTTGAAAACTGATAAAGGTTTCATTCCCTTACACTTAGCAACCGAAACTGGTAGTGTAGACGTGGTTAAGTACCTCGTCTCCAGTGGAGCGTATTTTGATGTTGAATGCGATAAAAATGAAGCAAAAAATATTTTCCAGAGAACTTTATGAAAGATCGTAGTAACACTAAGTCGAACTATGAGCTCACGAAGTTTCTAAGGCAAACTGAAGATTTATTTAAAGCTGTAGAAAGCAACTGTTGCGTTCGCGTTAAAAACTGTCTCAAGAACGGAACCTTGGCTAACAGCAGAAGTGTTCGCTTTGAAACACCTCTCATTTATGCATCCTGGAAAGGATATGCTAAAGTAGTTAACATTTTGCTTAACAACGGCGCAGATGTAAACATTACTGACGACGATAAATGGTCTCCGCTCCATTATGCCGCTAAGTTTAATCATCTGGAAGTGGTGTTTTCTCTAATGCAACACGGTGCGCTGTTTAACACTGTTACTAATGAAGACAAGAAGACAGCCTTAAACCTTGCAGAAGACGTTGCAAATGGTAGCATTGTGCACCTACTTCAAAAGGCTAATAGATTATTTGATGAAGCGAAAAAGGGCAATTCTGAAATTGTAGAAGAAATGAGATTACTGAGAGATAAACATCAAGATGAATTTCTGGCCTTTATGAATGCGCGCAATCAACAACAGCAAACACTAATTCAAGTTTGTCTGTTCAACGGTCATAAAAGCATTGGGAGGTCCTTATGCCTATTGCTAAGCAGCACAAAAATGTCAAAGAAATAATTTACGAAATTTAGAATGCTAAACACTAAAATTTCAACCGAAAGGTGAGAGTACTGTTTTATTTTGTTTCAGTTTCTCCATTGCTTCTTATCGGACTGCAAGATAAATTTTACCGCGCATTCGAAATGCAGGTTACCTCTGCTATATCTCTCTATTCTAAAAAAAAAGTAACTGCCGCCGCTGTTTTAGAAATTTCGCGACAATCGCGCTGTCCTAGCTCGCAGCTCAAAACGTATTGAATACAAAAATATGAAATTTATATCGTTTGTAGATAATTATTTGGAGAACAAGCTGACCGTTTTTTGATTCTGACGATACTTCAAGAGCTATTGTATTTCAAAGTTTTTTTTTTTTTTTGGATTGGAGGTTTTTTTTTTGATTGGAGGTTTAACGACCACCGTGAGCAACTCAATGGGATATAAGCAGTCACCCGTCCCTAATTTAGGGTCATTGGTTCAAGGGAAGGGAGAGAACCAGTGCCGTAAGACAAACACAACATCCATGCCTCACCGGGATTCGAACCCGGACCCCGTTCGGACGAATGATCAGAGGCCATCGCTTAGACCACTGCGCCACCGCGGCGGCTGATTGGAGGTCTAACGACCACCGTGAGCAACTCAATGGGCTATAAGCAGTCGCCCGTCCTTAATTTTGGGTCACCGGTTCCAGGCAAGGGAGAGAGCCAGTGCCGTACGACAAACACATCATCCATGCCTCACCGAGATTCGAACCCGGACCCCTTACGGACGAATGATCAGAGGCCAACGCTTAGACCACTGCGCCACCGGGGCGGCTATTTCAAAGTTAAGGTAAGCAAAAAAGTTCTATCAGTTCGCGTTCCGGACTCTCTAACAGCAACAGAACCACGGAACTTTGCAAGCATGTAGTGCTATGAACGAAATTTTGCACCTCGTCGCCCTGTTTTTGAATTTTGATTTAGTTAACGAGAACTTAAATTTCTAAATTTCACAAAATTCTCTATTTCGCGATGGGATCCATTTTAAAAAAACGGATATATGGCAAACTGTAAATCATAACGCATTGCAATTTTTTCAGCATATACTCACAACCATCGTCCCTCTTTTAAGAAAAAATCCTTTTCTGAATTTTAAGCATTTTTTAAGGACGCAAAGGAAAGGCACGAACGGCTTCCTTTGTCTTCAACGTAACCACACAGAAAAGTTCTGGTCTCATGGTCACGCAGCTATTTTTAGCGCTCTCTTCTCACTGGGTGAAAGGACGAGCCGCGGATGGCTTAGTGGTTAGCGAGTCAGACTATCGATGCAAGGTCTCAGGTTCGAGCCTGGGCTGATCTTTCAGAGATGATGTGATTTACTAACAATCGCTGAATATCCGCCGTGCATCGGACGAGCACGTTAAGTGACGGCCCCCAGGCTGGACCCACTGGTTAAATGGGTATCCTCTCCTATGCCCCCGCTGAAATTCTCTCCCCCCTATGTGTACAACATCATACTTGTACCGTGGCGCCATCTACTGTACTCTAATCTCACTACAAACTGTTCTGTCAAAGTCGCTAGACTTGCTCTCATTCCTTCCGTTTCTGTGTCCTGCCCAAAAGGCGAACTCGCTGTAGGTAGCTGGGACCTAAACTGTACTCACTGTGGACGAAATTCCTACAAGAAAATGACAAATACTGTGTACTGGGTGAAAGGACAGGCTACAATCAAACTGGTAATGGCGCAATACTTAATGACGTAGCGACGCTTTTAAAGTTCAGCGTTTTCCGCCGGCATAAAATAAAATAAAAATAAAAATGGTGGCTATGGAACATTTCTCTCCTTGAAAAGACCTGAAGATTTAAAACTTGTTATTTTGATAGGTCTTAATGTCCGAATGCCTAGAAGAGTCCGAAAAAAAAATTAAAATGGCGGCTTTAAAAGATTCTCTTCTTGAATTTTTCGCGAATTGTTTGACTACTTCTAAATGACCTAGAGATCTGAAAATTGGCATGCTGATAGTCCTTAAGGTCCGGATACCTAAAAACGTCTAAAAACCACAGTTTAAAAGGAAGGCTTAGCTTTACTGTTCAAAATGCTGATAGGTTTAAAGATAATTATGACAGAAACGTTGAAATGATTTAAAATTAAGGGGCGCTAAATCCTGCTCCGTTTTACGTCAAACTGTATGCATTGACGTCACGACCCTGTTCTAAATCGTGAAACAGTTACGGAACTTAAATTGCTTTTCTTTCCCTTAATTACTTTTCCTTTCTTTAATTTTATGTTCAAAAGATTATAGATTCACTGTTCGGAGAACGGGCATAACTGCTAGTGTATTTAAAAAACAACAGAACTCAAACGAAAAAACTAAAAATACTGTGTGCCTAAAGACTCAACAGAGAACAAAATTCAAATTCAACGTAGAAATGTATTAGATATCGTTCATGCCGTAAAAAGATTAATCGTTTTTATTTGATTTGTACAAAAGTTAGATAGTGAATTATCACCAAATTCTCGTGAGCAACGCGGGACAATTCAACTAGTCTGTGCAATAAATTTTTTGAGTTCGCCTTTCGTTAAGTCATGAATTTGTGTTCTGAATCTGATGTATCGATTGGTTCTGCATTTCATGTTGGAAATATATTCTATTGTAAAAAAATACTGCCCTGAATTGTAAGATTTCTTTTTTTATCCCATGCTTTAATTGTCTTTCTATAGCGGAGGGTTTTTTCTTACCTTTAGAGGCGCAGTTAGTTTTATGAAGGGTATGCGCAAGCTTTATTAAGCAGAGCGAAGTGATACGCGAAAATACTTGAAAAGCTGATAACTGGAAATCCAGAACTTGAATGACTCCATAAGTTATAAAATATGAATTAATAGCTCTGTAGCGAAACTCAAAATATATTTTTATGCCTTTTCAACAGATAACGGGGTACGAATTATTTGAGGACTTTGCTCCCGGATCTGTTATTTAACATATCCATATATTCTCAATGGGCTTCAGATATGGGAGTTGTGGTGGCCAAGGAAGATGGTGGAGGTTGCTGTCATGCTCGTTGAACACATCTTGCGCGATGAACCGTAGCATTGTGATCCATGAAACAGCCTTCATCTGTTAGATTCTAGGATTGTCTTGTTCGGCAACAGTGTTCGGATGTCCTTGGAGGACACCTAAGCTTCCTGCAATATCAAGACCCGTTCCGTACCAACAGAGTGTACCCCACACAATGACACCACCTCCAGAAACTTGAGTTGGGTTTACCAGGCAAGCTGAGTCCATTGATTCACGGGGTTCTCCCCAAACGTTCTGTCTACCGTCGATACAGAGGAACGTGAACCGTGACTCGTCGGACCACATGACGTTTTTTTCAGTCTTCCAGTGTCCAGTCACAATGTTCCCGACGTCACTGCAGACGAACTTTCCGGTTCTCCGCAAAAATGAGTGCTTTCTGTGTAGGCATGCGACTGCCAATACCTTCTTCTTAGCTTCTTGGCACCCACTGTAAGGTACAGACCTCCCTCCCCTCCATAGTCTTTTCCAACTTCCTCGATCCTTAGCCTCAGTCCACCATTTAGCACCTCCAAATTTCTGAAAGTCATTTCTCCATCTTGTTCTCTGGCACCCCCTTCGTCTCTTTCCATCTCTCGGTTGCCATTCTGTTATTAACCGTGTCCATCTTCCAGTCTTCCAACATGTCCAGCCTATCTCCACTTTGATTCTTTTATTATTTTTATAATATCTATTATTCCTGTTCTTTCTCTTATAAGTTCATTTCTGACTCTGTCTCTTCTTGTTATCCCCAACATTCTTCTCTCTAACTTTCTTGCCGATACTCTTATTTCTTCACATTGTCGTTCTATGATACTCCACGTTTCACTTCCATAAGTAAATACGGGGTTAATCTATGCATTGAAGATTTTTCTTTTTAAACGCAATGGAAGATTGCCGGTTAAATAGTTTTTAAGTCTGCAAAAGGCTCTGTTATCTCTATTACTGCTAATACCGACCCTCTTCAATTCCCTGAGCATAGTTAGCTAAGATATTTGTCAAGATCAGCCTTCATTGAATACCTCGGTCAACTGCTTCACACAAGAAGTCCTGTTTCTCCGGACAAGCCTTCTGAGACGACGACGATCGCGTTCCTGAGAGATTGCTGTTGCTCCACCGTTGCGTCTCTTAAAACATTACTTTTCCACTGATTAAACACACGAGATATCTCACCTTTTGAGAAAGCAGTCAATTTTCAAAATCTTCGCTCCACCCAGACATGCACCCACAATAAGTCCTTTATCAAACTCCAAAAGAACCTTTGTGTTTTTGCCATTGTGATCAACACTACTGAGATTAGATTAGATTAGATCAGATCATACGTAGAGAATTTTAGGAGAAAAGTGTCTGCCCCCAGGTCTTAAACAACCCTTAGAAATAGGAAGCTAGGAGATTTTGGCTTCAGTGCCCGATAGGAAAGCAACATGGAAGCGAGGCAGAAAGACGCCCTTATTTATTACCGGGCCAGTACCCAGGGTCTGACGGCTTAATGTGCCCATCCGACGCTCGGCGGATATTTAGTCGTTCGCGCGTTCGTACCTGTCTGGGATCGAACCTGAGATTTCTCTGTGGCAGCCACGAACGTTGACCACTAGGCCACCCGCGGCCACCATAGACGCTTAGTAACGAACCGCAGTCTCAGATAGTTGCCTAGATCACGTGGTGACGCACATGACCACGTATTTTGCATATACGCTGGGTAAGTGACGTTTACTTACATCTGCCTAAAGGTTTCTAATTCAGTGGCCGGTATGTGAAGATGCGGATATGCAATACCAAAAGATATGGACGCATGGACAACAAAGCGAAGTTTTTTTTGTTTTCAAAAAAACCAAAAAAACATACCTTTCGAATGCGTTCATGAACATTTTCAGCAGTGGACTCCCACAAGTGTCACAACAGGCACTATATCTAAAAACATAACCTGAGCAAGAATGGTGGATAAGCAGCGGCATAGGGTATGAAAACTGTCAGATAACTCATGTCCGCAGTTCATATTTTCGTCGCCATTATAAGAAGGGGTATTCATCTTTTTTTAGGAAAGATATGCTCTGGAGACTTAACCTCGGGTCAGCAGGGTCAGTTAAAATGTTTTCTGAGGTGATAACCAAAAGAAAGGGCGACAAGACGCTTTTTATGCTGGTGCTCGTTTCTCGATAACATGCATTATCTCGAGGGCATAGACGTCCTTTCGGTTGTGGAAAACTTTACCTTCTCACAAAAGCGTACAGAAAAGCGTTTCACGAGGCGTAACTAACTTTGCTGAGCTTTTTGTCTCTGAAATTAGGTCACGGCAATGAAGAGTTGTCTCTGAAATGAGGTCACGGCAATGAAGTTGTCTCTGAAATTAGGTCACGGCGATGAAGTTTTAGGTTCATTACCTCGTCTGCTTCTCCAGCGGTGGAGGTGAAAAGTTTCTTCCACTGCGTGTTTCGCAACCGGAAGCGAGTGATATGGAAGAAATTGAATTTCCCGTTTGCCACATTTTTTGGGAAAATTCAAGCCGAAAAAGGACGATTAATTGACTACATGAACCTAGAAATAAAAAAGCATTACTCGCAATGTTGGAAATAGGCTGCGAATTTATCAATAATATTGAAAAACATTTCTTTGTGAATATAAAAGCACATATTTTGACTTTCCTCGGGTGGTGTTATAACCAGTAACTTTCTCTACCGGAAATGCGTAGAGTTTGTCTTACAAACAACAAAACAGTTGCACAAAGGCATTGATTTCAGTGCAGTTAAATTGTTTTCTTTAAGGTGGTTCCACCTAAAATCTCTGCCTTATGTTTCCAATGGTAAAACTTCTTTACATACACTATATTGACAAAAGTCACCAGACACCCTTTCAAAAGCAAATGAACGGATCCGCTGCGTTAGTAAGATGCACGGTATAGCTGCAAACGGTGTAAAAACAAGCCTGCAGCTGACAACGATCATATCGCACTGTGAGGTTGAGTGAAAATGTCGCGGCTGGAGAGAACTGATTTTCAGAAAGGAAAGATTGTTGGGTGTTATATTAGTGGGTTGTCCGTAAGAGAAACCGAGAGGCTTTTAAACATACCCAAGTCAACTGTTTTGGATGTACTGAATAAGTGAAAGACACATGGCGTGCCTGAAGCAGCAAAACGTACCGGCAGACTAAAGAAAATTAGTGATAGAGGATGTCGAAGCCTCAGAAGAGTCGCTACAGCTAATAGACGGAGTACTGCACAAGACCTCACTGTACAGGTGAGTAAAAATGCTGGAACCTGGGTATGTACACATACGATTTGCAGAGAACTTCATTCCATGGGTTACCGTGGTCGTGCGGCTGCTCATAATCCTTTCATCTCCACTCGGAATGCTACTCGTCGTTTAGCATGGTGCAAAGAACATTTATCGTGGGCCGTAGATCAATGGAAACGGGTCCTATGGATTGATGAATCCAGATACACGATCCATCAGTCTGATGGCCGTGTGTGGGTATGGCGGCAGCTGGGGGAACGCTATTTACCACAGTGTACTGTTCCTACGGTCAAGTTTGGAGCTGGCAGTGTACTCGTGTGGGGGTGTTTTTCGTGGTATGGTCTCGGCCCATTGGTTATCGTAGACAAACGGACTGTTACCGCGTGGTTTGACAATAATTCTGTATCGTGTGTGGACTGGCCAGCACAGAGCCCTGATCTTAGCCTCATAGAGTACCTATGGGATGAATTAGAGCGCCGCATATGACTTTTGGAACTTAGGCCTACTACTAAGCAACAGTTAGCGGCAGCGCCTACCTATCGCTGTGTTCCAGAATCTTGTCGGGAGCATGTCTCGAAGGATCAGTGCATGCATTAAGGCCAAAGGTGGACCGCATGGTACTAATGTATGTCAATAAATGTTATGATGTGTTTCTTTTCTAGGTGTCCGGTGACTGTTGTCAATATAGTGCATTTTCTTCGCAATTAATGTATTCCCAAGGATGAAAATTTGCACATCGATAAAAATAAACTTTACGTAACGTGCTTGAATAAAACCAACAAAACATACCATAATTAAGCATTCAACATTTGTTTGTCTACTGACGTCGTCCACGTACAGGTCGCGCCATCTATTAACAGGTCTGAACATTACTCAAAGAAAAATGATTGATTTTTCATGTAATTATGACTATGTTTTAGAAAATATTAAGTATTCCAAGTTATAATATAAAGTTATTTTAATCGATGTTCAAATTTTCATCCTTGGGAACGCATTAATTGTGAAGAAAATGTGTACAGAAATTTTTCCATTGGAAGTATGGGAAGCAAATCACTAGACGTCCACCTTAAGCTTAACAACGTTTCTTTTCGTTTTTTTTTTTTTTTTTTGTCTAGGGCTGATTCCTTATTTTGAATGAAGAATTTAAATGTGTACTTTTTCGATGTTATTCTGAAATAAAAAACAATATGTAATAGTCGCACATTGTGTTGCTGAAAGAATACGGAATTACCTTATCAATAACGGCAATTTAAATGTCATGCTTGGAATGTTTCTTGTTAACTTATCAAGTAAAGTCTTTATACAAGTTTTGCCTTTTTTTGTCTCCTTAACTTATTTGGATGAAACAGAACATAATTTGTTGAGAAAAATATATGGTGCCTACGGTTAATACCGGTGAATTTGTGCAAAACAACAACCCATTGATGTAAAAAGAAAAAGTTAAAGTTCTTTTATATCTGAATTGGTTTGTAGATATGAAATAATTAGTGAATTCATAGCTCCCATGATGGCTCATAAAGTGTTTGCGTTTTCATTTTTATCAAATGTTTTGCATTTCTCGAAATTTATAACTTTTTCCATCGAAATCGTAAAGTTACGAAAAACTGGAATCCTGATATCGCCGCTGTGACCTCGCAGCGAGCTAACATGGCAGTCACACAGCGTTTGTTATGACTCTAATGGTGACGTCACGAATCGAGGACTAAGACCTGCTAGTACTCGAGACGGCTTTGGTACTAGCCAAGGGGGTTAGAAGAAGGAGGAGATGCAACAGCCCGTCTTTCTGTGCTTCTGGCGTGACGCCACTTTTTATCAGCTGACTACGCCATACGCCCAACCCGAGAATCTCCTGTATATATTCTATGGAAAAATCGCGATTTTGAAAGGGTTTTTCGAACCCTTACCCTACCCATACAGGCATGAAAAAAATTGAGGCTGAAATATTCATTCCCATAATTAAAAATTTCCAAACAAAAAATAGTAAAATATGTGTTGGTATTACTTTAAAAAATTGAACAAAATAATTATATTTTGAACGGAAGTGCATACTTCGCATGTGCAAGTAACCATGTTTAAAATATAACCAAAACCGTAATGCTGAGAAATACGAAGTCTGAAATATTAATCGTTTGCATCCTTGGTTTGCATGGTTTGTACGCGCTAAGCGAAATTGCTTCAGGCACAGGAAGTGACGTCACGTTTCCGAACTCCAGTGGACTCCCACCAACACAGAGAGGATCAAAATAGGGGATCTGTTTTGGCGTCACTCAAAACGGGTCCTTTTACCTCCTCTTCTTCTAAACTCCTTGTTACTACCGTAGCAGGCCTTAATCTTCTATGCATGACGTTATCATCCGGGTCATAAGAAACGCTGCCGTGACTGCCATCTTAGCTAGCAGCCAGGTTACAGCGAGGCGATATCAGTATTCCAATTTCTCGTAACTTCACAATTTCGATGGAAAAAAGTTAAAAATTTGAATAAAAGCAAAGCTTTTGGTAAAAATCAAAACGCAAACACTTTATGAGCCATGGGAGATTATTTACATCTACACTGTTAAAAATGTTGTGGTAGTTTGCACCTAAAAGTGGTGCCACTCCAGCTGCACTACTTTTTGAGAAAAGATACACCATTGCGTGGTGCAAACAAATCCCAATGACAAGATGCAACCTTGCACCATAATGTGGTGCAACCTTATACCATAGCGTAGTACCAGTTGCACCATGTTGTTGGCTTTTGTTTGCACCACACAATGGTGTATCGTTTCTTAGAAAGTAGTGCAACTAGTGTAGCACCACTTTTAGGTGCAACCAACCACACAATTTTTAACAGTGTACAATCTAATTCATATATAAAAGAGCTTTAACTTTTTCTTTCTACATCAGTGGGGTGTTGCATTGCACGAATTCACTGCTATTACCGTAGGAACAAAACCAAAAACTCAGAGGTAAATCTTCCACAGAGACTCATGGCAACAATTTGGCTCCGAAGATCTCAATAGAACAGCGCGTCTTGTGACGGAAATGGAGCTACAAAGTCGAACCGTAAACTTCTGCCTTTTTTTTTTTTGAAAAGTTTTTTACAATTTTCTGCGGTGCTACTTATACGAGGGTTGTACAGAAAGTAATGCAAAAGTGGACATAACTTTTTTTATTAACTGACAGAGGTCGTTCAAATTGCACATGTTGGTAGAGTAACTCTTCCTCTATAGCAACCCTTTTTCATTTCAAGTAAATCATGAATTCCAAGCAGAAGCAACGTGCCATCATTGAGTTCTTGACGAAGGAAGGGTGCAAGGTGTCCGACATCCACAGAAGGCTAAAGAATGTTTACGGAGATGACACCATTGACAAGAGCAATGTGTACGGATGGTTGAAGAAGTTTTAGGAAGGGGAAACCACCATTGAAGACAAACCACGCAGTGGGAGACCATCATCTGCGACCACTGACATGAATCGTCACGCATTGATTCGCGCGGAGAGACGAGTCACAATCCGTGAGTTTGTTGCATAACTGGACTGTGGTCATGGAGCCATACAGAAGGTGGTAGAAGATTTAGGGTATCGAAAAGTGTGTGCAAAGTGGGCACCTCGGCATTTTACATCCGATTTGAAGGGTGGAAGTCTGGTTTGACCTGCTGGAAGCATTTGAAGCCAATGAAGACAGTTTCTTTTCGATCTGGTGACAGGAGATGAAATGCGTGGGCGTATCCTTACGATCTGAAAAAGAAGAATCAATTCATGAAATGGCGTCACATCTCCTCACCAAGGCACTAGAAGTTCAAGAGCCAGAAGAGCCAGCGATCAGCACAGAAAGTCATCGTGACTGTTTTTCGGGATGACAGGGGTGTCATTATCCTTGATTTTCTGGAACGTGTCAGTACCGTGACCAGCGAGCTGAACATTGGGACACTCAAGAAGCTTAAAGAAGCCATAAGGAGGAAGAGACCCAACAAGAATCTATAAAGGATCCACATTCACCATGACAATGCGAGACCACACACATATTTGGCAACAAATCAGGCGATCTGCAAATTCGGCTGGTCGGGGGGGGGGGGGTCCTCATCCACTTACAGCCCAGATCTGGTATCCTGCGATTTCCACATGTTCGGTCCAATGAAGGACAGTCTCTGGGGACAACGATTTGATGACAGAGACGAGGTGAGAGTGGCTGCGAAGAAGTGGGTACAACTGTCCACATGCGAATTTTTTCAAAGAGGATTCGAGAGTTGGATTCAGCGATGGCACAAATCCATCGCTTGTAATGGAGACTGTGTTGAGTAGTACCTCTGTATAGAAAAAAAAGTTACACTACAAACAGGTGAAATTTGAACGACCTCTGTGAGTAAGAAAAAAGGTTTGCCAACTTTTTCATTACTTTCGGTACAACCAACGTATAAATAGTATAACTGATTAATACACCAAGTATAAGATTGAATTAGTAATCCGTTTAATTGGCGTAAGAAACGAAATACAATTTGCCGAGCTTTCGCATATCTATGTATGGCTTTGTCAACGCCAAAACAAAGAATATCTAACTGATAAGAAGGTAAGGCTCAGCGAGACGTAACTAGCGCCACTATATTATGCGGCAAAGAATTACTACACAGAAGCCAATATTACAGGCTGATGCCGCAGGATGCCGAGCAGACTGAGTTAGACTGAGCATGCGTGTTTGTGTTCAAAGAATATAAACGCTTGTTTGTGTTGGCGTTTTGTTCAAAGGTTTTGTTGTTCTCATCTAGATCTGCGTTTATATTACAGCCATGAAATACACCCACTCCATTCCGATGAATAACAATTCATGGAATGGAGTGGATGAATAACAAAAACAAATTTGAAACCGTTTGAAACAAATATCCTGGAAAACCATTAAAACAACGTTTGCTGAAAAAAAAGCTATCGTTACGTTGAAAAAATTAATTTATCAATTATATGAAACTGACTTTTATGAAAAATACCTCGTAATATTGTAAAATGAAAGAGGGAAGCATTCGATTACACAATGCATACCAAACAGACAGCTTTAAGCATACACTCAATCGTGGCGAGTTAGTCCGGTCGGTAGAGAGCTCAGCTATCACGCCAGCGGCCCAGGTTCGAACCTACTCAGATGCGAACGGATGTTTTTCCGATCTGTTGAGAAAATTTCTCCAGCGCAGTGCGTTTAATTTACAAACTTCGGAAGGGTAGAAAAAAATTGTAGCTTTGGGAAACTGCGGTTGTCTTTGCTTTTTTTTTTTTTATTATTATTATGGCTGCTACTGGGAAACCAGCTTCAGCATTTTTGACATTTAAGGTATATTGTAAATATGAAATTCATGCCAAGCAACCTGGTATTACTACGGTGCTTAAAGTGAGAATAAAACTGCTAAAATTTCCTTAAAATAATATTAATTGCTAATGTATATATTTGTTTCACCAAAAGAAGGGACAGGAGGGATACTCAGAAAAGAACAACAAAAAAAAAATGCTTTAGTAGACCCAATGAGACCGAAGGAAACAGTCGCAGATCAAAGCTTAGCTTCCTTTCCGTGAAATAGGCTTCCCGTCCCGCGTCTCCTACGCTTTTTGCGCCTGAATGTTAACTTTCCCGCAGAGCATCTGCTGCCGCATTACATGGTGGCGCTGCTGTCGCCTGTTTTACATTATCTCTACGAGAGTTGAGCTTCTTCACGCGAAGCGTTTATATTTTTTGGCCAAAAGACATGACAAAGCCACCCGTAGATGCGCGAAAGCTCGGCAAATGGTATTTTGTTTCCTACGCTAAGTAAACGGGTTGCTATTTATATAGCCACTGGTACCGTATCACATGACATACGCTATTGTAGTTTCATGTCCGACCACTGGTGCGCTGCCATAAACACGGGAGTTGGACCTCTGTATCTCCTTTATAACCGTAGGTACCATGCATATTTTTTTAAACAAATATACAAATAAGTTAAGGAGAAGAAAAAAAGGCAAAATTAAAACAAAAAAATTCTTATAAGTTAATAAGGAACATTCCATGCATGACAATGAAATTGCCATTTTTGATATGGTAATTCCATATTCTTTCAGCAACGCAATGTGCGACTAATACGTATTTTTTTTTGTATGAGCATGATACCGGATAAATACGCATGCAACCAGATATTTTATACACAATAATGAAACAGCACTGGACAAAACAACAACAAAAACAAGAAAGAACAGTAGTATTTGACCGAAGAAAGAAGTTTTTCAATAGGGTTTTTAATCCTGCAGATATTGCTGTAAACGGAATCGTGAGCTTAAGCCCTCTGGTTACAGATTTGTGCTTTAAGAAAAATTTGAAATTACATGAGAAACATTGCGCAGCGGGAACGCTCTGCAACAAAGAAATAATTTTACAAATCGAACTCTTAGAAGCAGAGATACCGACAAGTATAAGATATGCATTTACGCGCTCTGGAAGGGAAAACATCCATTATTTTAGGAAGATAGTATTCTCAAAAGTTTTTTCGATGTGAGCGGTATGGGTCCACGTAAAAAAAAAAAATCAGTCGAGTTTTCAGGAGCTCACATTTTGTTGCAAATACATCAGCAGCAGAAATTAACACTTATGCCTCCCTGTGGCCAAACTATTTTTTTACTAAATATAAGAAATTATATGAAAAACATTTACCATCAGGAGTTGTATACAATACAGGAAGAATTTTTCAAATCGGAGTTTTAGAAGCAGAAATATCGGAAGAAATGCATTTCACCTTTACGCCTCCTAGCGGAAAGTCTATGAGTTACTTGAAAATTTTGAAATTATATGAAAAACATTTCGCATCTGAAACGCTATCCAACAAAGAAGAAATTTTTCAAATCGGTCTATTAGAAGTAGAGATATTTACAAAATTAAGATATACATCTACGCCCCTTAGCGGAGAAACCGCGTATTATTTTAAGAAGAAAATATTCCGAAAAGGTTTATCGACGTAAATGGTATCGGTCCACAAACGCAAACGAAATTTTTTTCAATCGAGATTTTAGAAGCTCAGATTTTGCTGCAAATACGAAAAGTAAGACACGGAAATTAAGACTCAGGTCCCCTGGTGGTCAAAGCATTTTTTACCAAAAATAAGAAATTATACGAAAAGGATTTCCCACCAGGAGCTGTATTCGGTGCAGAAAGAATTTTTCAAATCGGAGTTTTATAAGCAGAGATATTGGAGAAAACGCAAGTAATCATTACGCCCCCTGACGGAAATTATATGAATTAATAGCAAATTTTGAAATTATACGAAAAACATGTCGCACCGAAAACCCTATCCAATAAAGAAGGAATTTTTCAAATCGGAACTTTTTTTTTTTTTTTTTTTGATTGGAGGTTTAACGACCACCGTGAGCAACTCAATGGGCTATAAGCAGTCGCCCGTCCCTAATTTAGGGTCACTGGTTCCAGGGAAGGGAGAGAGCCAGTGCCGTAAGACAAACACAACATCCATGCCTGACCGGGATTCGAACCCGGACCCCTTACGGACGAATGATCAGAGGACAGCGCCTTAGACCACTGCGCCACCGGGGCGGCAAATCGGAACCTTAGAAGCAGAGATATTGGCAAATCGGAACCTTAGAAGCAGAGATATTGGCAAAAATGAGATATATACTACGCCCCCTATCGGAAAAATCATGCAACATTTTAAGAAGAAAATTTTCCAAAAGGCTTATCGACGTGAGTGGCATCAGTCCACGAAAGAATTTTTTCAATCGAAATTTTAGAAGCTCAGATCTTGTGGCAAATACACCAGAAGCAGAAATTAACACTTATGCCCCCTGGTGGCCAAACCATTCTTTACTAAAAATTAGAAATCATATTCAAAAGATTTCCCACCAGGAGCTGTATCCGCTGCAGAAAGAATTTTTTAAATCGGAGTTTTGAAAGCAAAGATATCGGGGAAAACGCAATTTACTTTTACGCCCACTGGAGGAAAATCTATGCGTAACTTGAAAAAGTGATTGTACCTAAAATACTCTTTGATATAAATGGAATCGAAATACAAAAACAAATTTCAATCGGATATTTAGAAGCAAATGTATGAAATCAAACGTTTTTTTTTTTTTTTTTTTTTTAATTTAAGGTTTAACGACCACTGTGAGCAATTCAATGAGCTATAAGCAGTCACCCGTCCCTAATTTAAGGCCACTGGTTCCAGGGAAGGGAGAGAGAAAGTGCCATAAGGCAAGCACAACATCCATGTCTCACCGGAATTTGAACCCGGACCCTTTACGGACGAATGTTCATAAGCGAGCGCTAAGACCACTGCGCCACCGAGGCCGCTAAAATGTATTTTTAATTCGATATCATCTGTATACGCCCTCTAGCAGTAAAATTGTACATTGTAAAAAAAAAGAAAAGAAATAAAGGATTATCATTCGCATATTTCGAGCTTCCCAACGCAAAAAGAATTTTTCAAATCGGACAAATAGTTCCAGAGTTATGGTGTCCTCAGACGGTCGGACGGACAAACCGATAACATACGCACGATCTGTTTTTACAAAAGACTTGCAAAAAATAAAAAAAAAAAAACAAGAAAGATGACACCGAATTTTCGGGTGTAATAGGCACGTCTTTTAAATCCGTTCTGACGCAAATTAAATTTATGAAAGCTATTCAAAGTCAATGGAACCGGTATGGAAAAATATAGTATCTGACGGAAGGAAGAAGTTTTTCAATCTGTAAGCGGAATCGTGAGCTTACGTCCTTCTGGTTGCAGACTTGCGCGTTAAGAAAAACATGAATTTATATGAGAAACATTTCGCACCGAAAACGCACTCCAACATAGAAATAATTTTTCAAATCGGACTCTTAGAAACAGAGATATCGACAAAAATCAGATGTGACTTTACGTCCCCTGGTGGGAAAACCATGCATTATTTTAAGAAGAAAGTATTCTCAAAAGGTTTTTCCATATGAGCGGTATCGGTCCAAGAAAAAAAAAAAAAATTAGCCGAGTTTTCAGGAGCCCAGATCAATAAACGCCTGGGGATCGCATAAATGCCTGCTTCGCAGGAAAGAGGTGGTTTTTCACTATTTTTTTTTAGTGTAGTATGTAAAGATGCAGGGGACCTTTACATACTTATCCCCCTACAGTATCCGAACGGCTCTAAACGGTACTACATTGGAATGACCAAGCGTTCGTTTGAAATCAAAGTCAACGAACATAAAAGGGACACAAAATACGGTAAAGTAGCCACAGCACTATCCAGAGAAGTCAAATTCAAGTCAGCTACTCCTATGTGGGATGATATAAAGAAATTGGCTAGCTACTGTATCCCTAAATGTACAGCCATTCGGGAAACCTTGGAAATCATTACCAACAGCGATACTTGCAGTGATTGTGTCTCGCTCGAGTTGCCACGAATTTGGAACCAATTCTTCAAGTAAGGCTTTTTCTCTACCATGATTCCGCGTGCAACCAACGTGATGCCTCGTATCTTTAAATGAATATAACGTCGCATCTATTTATTGTCAAGTTCCAGCGTTCAAATTGTTAAGCGTTCTATTTTTCAGTTTGCAGTTTCTGTCTAACTTCCTTGAAAAAGCCATCTGGTTACTGTGCGAAAGCTTGGAAACGCTTATGTGTTTATTTCTTACGCCAATAAATCGGATCACTAGTACAGTGTTACTATTTACTACTCAATTGGTGTACTTTTCCTCGTTATAAAGAATGAATTGTTCAAATCGGATGCCTAGAAGACAAAATAAGATATACATCTACGCCCCTGGCGTAGAAACCATGCATTATTTCAAGAAGAAAATGTTCTTGAAAGTTTTGTCGACATGAGTAGTATCGGTCAACAAACCACTTTTTTTGCAATCGAGAATTTAGAAGCTCATATTTTGCTGCAAATACATCAGAAGCGGAAATTAAGACTTACGCCACCTGGTGGCCAAACTATTTTTACAGAAATTAGAAATTATGTGCAAAGGATTTTCCATCAGGAGCTGTATCCGGTGCAGAAAGAATTTTTCAAATCGAAGATTTAGAAGCAGAGATATAGGGGCAAAAGCAATTGACCTTTACGCCCTCTAGCAGAAAGTCTATGAATTAATTGAAAATTTTGAAATTATATGAGAAACATGTCATACTGGAAACATTATCCAACAAAGAAGGAACTTTTCAAATTGGCTCCTAGAAGTAGAGGTGTTGACAAAAATAAGATATACATCTACGCCCCCTGGCGTAGAAACCATGCATTATTTTAAGAAGAAAATGTTTCTAAAAGGTTTGTCGACATGAGTACTATCGGTCTACAAACGACGAATTTTTCCAATCGAGAATTTAGAAGCTCATATTTTGCTGCCAATACATCAGAAGAGGAAATTAAGATTTACGCCCCCTGGTGGCCAAATCATCTTTTTTTTACAAAAATTAGAAATTATGTTCAAACGATTTCCCATCAGGAGCTGTATCCGGTGCAGAAAGAATTTTTCAAATCGTAGATTTAGAAGCAGAGATATAGGGGGAAACGCAATTTACCTCTACGCCCCCTAGCGGAAAGTCTATGAATTACTTGAAAATTTTGAAATTATTTTGTCCCCTGGTGAAAAAACCATGAATTATGTTAGGAAGAAAGTATTCTCAAAAGGATTTTCCATATGAGCGGTATCGGTCCAAGAAAAAGAAAATTTAGTCGAGTTTTCAGGAGCCCAGATTTTGCTACAAATACATCACAAGCAGAAATTAACACTTATGCCCCCTGGTGGCCAAACTATTCTTTACCAAACGTTAGAAAATATGTGAAAAATATTTTCTATCAGGTCTTGTATGTGATGCAGATAGAATTTTTCAAATCGGAGTTTCAGAAGCAGAAATAGCACAGAAAACGAAATTTGCCTTTGTGTCCCCTAGCGGAAAGTCTAAGATTTACTTCAAAATTTTTAATTCTTAGGAAAAACATTTCGCATCGGAAACACTATCCAACAAAGAAGGAATTTTCAAATTCGGACTCCTAGAAGTACAGATATTGACAAAAATAAGATATACATCTACGCCCCTGGCGTAGAAACCATGCATTATTTCAAGAAGAAAATGCTCCTAAAAGGTTTGTTGACATGAGTAGTAGTGGTCAACAAATGACTGTTTTTTCAATCGAGATTTTAGAAGTTCATATTTTGCTGCAAATACATCAGAAGCGGAAATTAAGTCTTACGCCACCTGGTGGCCAAACTATTTTTTACAAAAATTTGAAATTACGTGCAAATAATTTCCTATTATTAGCTGTATACGGTGCAGAAAGAAGTTTTCAAATCGAAGATTTAGAAGCAGAGATATAGGGGAGAAACGCAATTTACCATTACGCCCTCTAGCGGAAAGTCCATAAATTACCTGAAAATTTTCAAATTACATGAAAAGCATGGGACACTAGAAACACTATCCAACAAAGAAGGAATTTTCCAAATCGGACTCCTAGACGTAGAGATATTGTCAAAAATAAGATATACATCTGCGCCCCCTGGCGTAGAAACCATGAGTTATTTTAAGAAGAAAATGTTTCTAAACGGTTTGTCGATATGAGTACTATCGGTCTACAAACGACGTTTTTTTCAGTCGAAATTTTAGAAGCTCATATTTTGCTGCTAATGCATCAGAAGCGGAAATTAAGATTTACGCCCCCTGGTGTCCAAACCATTTTTTCACAAAAATTAGAAATTATTTGCAAACGGATTCCCATCAGGAGCTGTATCCGGTGCAGAAAGAATTTTTCAAATCGAAGATTTAGAAGCAGAGATATAGGGGCAAAAGCAATTGACCTTTACGCCCTCTAGCAGAAAGTCTATGAATTAATTGAAAATTTTGAAATTATATGAGAAACAAGTCATACTGGAAACATTATCCAACAAAGAAGGAACTTTTCAAATTGGCTCCTAGAAGTAGAGGTGTTGACAAAAATAAGATATACATCTACGCCCCTGGCGTAGAAACCATGCATTATTTTAAGAAGAAAATGTTTCTAAAAGGTTTGTCGACATGAGTACTATCGGTCTACAAACGACGAATTTTTCCAATCGAGAATTTAGAAGCTCATATTTTGCTGCCAATACATCAGAAGAGGAAATTAAGATTTACGCCCCCTGGTGGCCAAATCATTTTTTTTTACAAAAATTAGAAATTATGTTCAAACGATTTCCCATCAGGAGCTGTATCCGGTGCAGAAAGAATTTTTCAAATCGTAGATTTAGAAGCAGAGATATAGGGGGAAACGCAATTTACCTCTACGCCCCCTAGCGGAAAGTCTATGAATTACTTGAAAATTTTGAAATTATTTTGTCCCCTGGTGAAAAAACCATGAATTATGTTAGGAAGAAAGTATTCTCAAAAGGATTTTCCATATGAGCGGTATCGGTCCAAGAAAAAGAAAATTTAGTCGAGTTTTCAGGAGCCCAGATTTTGCTACAAATACATCACAAGCAGAAATTAACACTTATGCCCCCTGGTGGCCAAACTATTCTTTACCAAACGTTAGAAAATATGTGAAAAATATTTTCTATCAGGTCTTGTATGTGATGCAGATAGAATTTTTCAAATCGGAGTTTCAGAAGCAGAAATAGCACAGAAAACGAAATTTGCCTTTGTGTCCCCTAGCGGAAAGTCTAAGATTTACTTCAAAATTTTTAATTCTTAGGAAAAACATTTCGCATCGGAAACACTATCCAACAAAGAAGGAATTTTCAAATTCGGACTCCTAGAAGTACAGATATTGACAAAAATAAGATATACATCTACGCCCCTGGCGTAGAAACCATGCATTATTTCAAGAAGAAAATGCTCCTAAAAGGTTTGTTGACATGAGTAGTAGTGGTCAACAAATGACTGTTTTTTCAATCGAGATTTTAGAAGTTCATATTTTGCTGCAAATACATCAGAAGCGGAAATTAAGTCTTACGCCACCTGGTGGCCAAACTATTTTTTACAAAAATTTGAAATTACGTGCAAATAATTTCCTATTATTAGCTGTATACGGTGCAGAAAGAAGTTTTCAAATCGAAGATTTAGAAGCAGAGATATAGGGGAGAAACGCAATTTACCATTACGCCCTCTAGCGGAAAGTCCATAAATTACCTGAAAATTTTCAAATTACATGAAAAGCATGGGACACTAGAAACACTATCCAACAAAGAAGGAATTTTCCAAATCGGACTCCTAGACGTAGAGATATTGTCAAAAATAAGATATACATCTGCGCCCCCTGGCGTAGAAACCATGAGTTATTTTAAGAAGAAAATGTTTCTAAACGGTTTGTCGATATGAGTACTATCGGTCTACAAACGACGTTTTTTTCAGTCGAAATTTTAGAAGCTCATATTTTGCTGCTAATGCATCAGAAGCGGAAATTAAGATTTACGCCCCCTGGTGTCCAAACCATTTTTTCACAAAAATTAGAAATTATTTGCAAACGGATTCCCATCAGGAGCTGTATCCGGTGCAGAAAGAATTTTTCAAATCGGAGATTTAGAAGCAGAGATATAGGGGGAAACGCAATTTACCTTCACGCCCCCTAGCGGAAAGTCTATGAATTACTTGAAAATTTTGAAATTATATGAAAAACATGTCACACTGAAAACACTATCCAACAAAGAAGAAATTTTTCAAATCGGACTTCTATACGTAGAGATATTGACGAAAATAAGATATATATTTACGCCCCCTGGCGGGGAAACTGTGCAATATTTTAAGAAGAAAATATCCTGAAAAGGTTTATCGATGTAAGTGGCATCAGTCCACAAGAGAATTTTTTCAATCGATATTTTAGAAGCTCAGATTTTATGGTAAATATATCAGAAGCAAAAATTAACCCTTACGCCCCGTGGTGGCCAAAATATTCTTATCAAAAAATTTGAAATTATATGGAAATGATTTTCCATCAGGAGGTGTATCCGCTGAAGAAATTTTTTTCAAATTGGAGTTTTAAAAGAAGAGTTATCGGGAAAAAGGTAATTTACTTTTACGCCCTCTAGCGGAAAATCTATGCGTAATTTGAAAAAAAGTAACTATATCTAAAATACTCTTCGACATAAGTGGAATCGATAGATAAAATATTTTTTTAATCGGATGTTTAGAAACAAATATATGGAATAAAACGTATTTTTGAATTCGATATCATCTGCATTTATGCCCTCTAACGGCGAAATTGTACATCGTAAAAAACAAAACAAAATAAAGGATCATCATTCGCATATTTCAAGCTTCCCAATGCAAAAAGCATTTTTTTTTATTGGAGGTTTAACGACCACCGTGAGCAGCTCAATGGGCTATAAGCAGTCGCCCGTCCCTAATTTAGGGTCACTGGTTCCAGGGAAGGGAGAGAGCCAGTGCCGTAAGACAAACACAACATCCATGCCTCACCGGGATTCGAACTCGGACCCCGTTCGGACGAATGATCAGAAGCCATCGCTTAGACCACTGCGCCACCGGGGCGGCAAGCATTTTTCAAATCGGACTAATAGTTGGAGAGATATTGTGGGTACAGACAGACGGACGGACAAACTGATTTCATAAGCACGATCTTTTTTACAAAAGACGTGCTGAAAATACTAACTTCGTTTCTACGCCTCATAGCGCACTATGAGGATTAGAGACGAAGTGTGTCTTGTACTGAGTACTGAAGACTGAGAGTCTTCAGCACTCTCAGTACAAGGCACAGATCGACCAAACAGACTGTTTCTGGGCTTCTATCGTAGCGGTACAAGACACACACCGACCACAGTACAAGACACACACCACCAAATAGACTGTTTCTCGGCTTCAATCGTAGCGGGTTTCGTTTGTTATGACCCAGTAACTGACATCATAAAAGGCAAAATCGCGTCTGCGCAGGCCTCTAGTACTAGAGATCAAGACGGCTTTGGCCTGATACGCGGTGCTGTGTTTGACGTCATACACAACAAAGTTGGAAACCAATCAGCAGCTTTGTTTTCTTAGTGACGTCACTAACAGAAGGAACTCATCTCTCTTATGCCATGGTCTTGTGTTATCTAGACGGCCTTGCACCACCTCGACTGCATGGATCCACCTCCTACGACGTCACAATCATGTCCGAACGCTTTGTATATCACATACAATACAAAATTATTAGAAAAATAATATTCCATATTAAATTACAGAGTCGGCTAAGTGGCGCAGTGTTCTAAAAACTTCTGACAATTCATTCGAGATTTTTTTATTGGAGGTTTAACGACCACCGTGAGCAACTCAATGGGCTATAAGCAGTCGCCCGTCCCTAATTTAGGGTCACTGGTTCCAGGGAAGGGAGAGAGCCAGTGCCGTAAGACAATAACAAAATCCATGCCTCACCGGGATTCGAACCCGGACCCCTTTTGGACGAATGATCAGAGGCCATCGCTTTAGACCACTGCATCACCGGGGCGGCCTCATTCGAGATGAGTCTGGGTTCGAATCCCGATTGGGGAATGCACGTGTGCTTGTCTTACGATACTGGTTCTCTCCCTTTGCGGGAAACCGTGCTCCTAAATTATGACGGGGCACTGCTTATAGCCCACTGAGTTGCTCACGGTGGTCGTTAAACCCGCAAACAAAAACTAAAAGCCGCCCCGGTGGCGCAGTGGTCTAAGCGATGGCTTCTGATCATTCGTCCGAAAGGGTCTGGGTTCGAATCCCGGTGACGCTTGGATGTTGTGTTTGTCTTACGGCACTGGCTCGCTCCCTTCCCGGAACAAGTTGCCCTAAAATAGGGACGGGCGACTGCTTATAGCCCATTGAGTTGTTCACGGTGGTCGTTAAACTTCCAATAATAATAAAAAAACAAAAAAACTAAAAATTACTGATGAAAAATTACATGTCGCCCCGGTGGCGCAGTGGTCTAAGGCGTTGGCCTCTGATCATTCGTCCGTAAGGGGTCCGGGTTCGAATCCCGGTGAGGCATGGATGTTGTGTTTGTCTTACGGCACTGGCTCTCTCCCTTCCCTGGAACCAGTGACCCTAAATTAGGGACGGGCGACTGCTTATAGCCCATTGAGTTGCTCACGGCGGTCGTTAAACCTCCCATCAAAAAAAAAAAAATTACACCCGCGGGTTCTTTGGTTGAAGGGCCTGCACATCTAAATGCGCTGCCCCGGTGGCGCAGTGGTGTAAGCGATGGCTTCTGCTCATTCGTCCGAAAGGGGTGTGGGTTCGAATCCCAGTGAGGCTGGGATGTTCTGTTTGTGTTACGGCACTGGCTCTCTCCCTTCCCTGGAATCAGTGACACTAAATTGGGGACGGGCGACTGCTTATAGCTCATTGAGTTGCTCACGGTTGTCGTTAAACCTGCAATAAAAAATACAAAAAAAAAAAAAAAACAACATCTAAATGCACAGCACTATCCTATTTAAAAAGAAGAGTAATTTTTTTGACGAAAAAGCATCTGTTCTTAATTACCACAACAGCGAAAAAAGTAACTGCAACGTCTCACTGGCCATGGTAATCAACTCAGCATCGGCTGCTCTTCTTGGCTGTTCAAAAAGCTTCAGGTTTGTGACGTCATCCTTACACCTTTGTTCCTATTATAACTAAATGACATGTGATTGGCTAAAGAAGTTCTGATGTCACACGCGGTATTCTGGAACGCTTGGTCAATAGTCACGTCTGCTTTTATTTGAATAGTCGATAGATATAGCCACAGCTAACTCTTTTGTTTGATTCTAATCTTACGGTGTTCGAACGTCTGGTAGTTTCCTGCCCACGTTTATTTCGGTATCATGGTTTCAGTTGCAAAATATGCCTGCTAGCTGGAATTCTACGTGTTTATTTGGAATGTTCAGATTTCCGAAGTTCTTATGATGAGCACCATGTTGTCAGGTAAGTCTCTGAATTCGCACGACCCGAAATTTCTCCAGTTACTAATAGAGCATCATGAGAAACATTTTTCAGAAAAACATCCGATTTGGTTACATGAGTTAGCACCGATGCCTGTTAATCGGAACACACGTCTTTTTCAAGCGACAGTTGACAATGATCTGGCCCTTGTGAAATCACTATTGAAAAAGGAATAGACGTTAACATAACTTTCGATAGTTGTACTGCACTGCTCTTTGCCGTAAATAGACGCAATCTTGAGATAGTGAATCTTTTAATCGCGCATGGAGCAAACGTTAATCACATGGATCAAAATGGCCTTACTCCGTTATACCTAGCCTCTTCTGACGGATCTCTAGATATAGTCAACATATTAATTTCAAATGGAGCGGATCCTACAGTTGAAACACTTTCCAGTCGTAATAAACCTTTACATTAAGCTGTTTTTGGTGGTTTTATTGATGTGGTTAAGGTCCTTCTCAAAAACTCTAGTAATGTTAATGCTAAAAATGAAAATCAGATTACTGCTTTGCACGGTGCATGTGAAAATGGCAATTTTGAAATAGCCAAAACTTTAATAACGTGCGGAGCTGACATTGAGTGCTTAGCGAGACCTGGGAATGAATATGACAACATGGAAGCCGGTGTAGGTATTACACCATTACATCTTTCAGTAGTGGGAAGAAACTTCAACATTGTAAAGCTACTTCTTGAAAAAGGAGCAAATCCTAACGTGAAAACGTGCAATATGGAGACACCTCTTCATATTGCAGCCATTCATGGCTTATTAGATATAGTGGATATTTTGCTGAAAGGAAAAGCGGATGTCAATGCTGAAGGTCTGGATAACATGACACCTCTGCACCTTGCAGTATTGGGAAATCGTTGCAAGACAGTCGGGCTGCTTCTGCGTACAGAAGGGGTTAATGTTAATGCTAAGACATCTGAGAATTCTACAGCTATATATTTGGCATCGCAAAATGGTCACCTGCACCTTGTTAAATTGCTATTAAAGCACAGGGCAGATGTAAATGCTAAGTGCGAGAAGAACCAAATACCTTTACATGCAGTAGTCGGAAAAAATTATACTGAAATAATTGACCTCTTAATTCAAAGTGGTTCAAATGTTAATGACACGAGTGATAATGACCTTACTCCATTGCATATTGCTGCGTTTGCCGGCAACATAGTAACAGCGAAAGCGTTGATTGCGAATGGAGCAGATGTTAACGCGAAGTGTTTTGGTTCCTGCAGTGTACTATGCTTAGCTGCCATGAAGAAACAATTGGAAATAATATATTTGCTCCTTGATAATAAAGCGGACGTCAATGATGCAGATGGTAAAAGTTCTACAACACTATGCACTGCAGCATCTTCAGGTTGCTTAGAAATGACAAAATCTTTACTCGACAATGGTGCGGAAATTAACGCAAAATGTAACGATGGCACTACACCTCTATATTTTGCATCAGAAAAGGGCCATTTGGAGATAGTCAGATTATTTTTGGACAGAGGCGCTGATATCAACGCTAGTGAAAACCATGGTTACACCTCTCTCCATATTGCTTCAAGGAGAGCTTTTTATGAGACTGCCGAAGTATTATTGAAACATGGTGCCGAAATTGACAAGAAGGCAGAAACAGGACTTTCTGCTTTGCACTACGCAGCTGGAAGTGGTTGTGTCAAGACTGTCAAATGCCTTGTTCTCAGTAGAGCTGACATTAATTTGAAAACTGAGAGCGGTTTCACTCCTTTACACTTCGCAACAGAATCTGGTAGTTTAGACGTGGTTAAATATCTCGTTTCAAGCGGAGCGTATTTTGATGTTGAATACGATAAAGGTGCTTCAAAAAAATTTTTTTCCGAGGAATTTGTTAAAGATAACGGAGATATTAAGCCGAACACTGAGGTAACTAAGTTTTTAAGGCAAACTAAAAAATTATTTAATGCCGTGAAAGGGAACTGCAGCGTTGAAGTTGAAAATTGCCTTAAAGGAGGAGGAGCGTTGGCTAACAGCAGAAGTATTCGCTTTGGAACACCTCTCATTTATGCTTCCTCCAAAGAATATGTTAAAGTGGCTAAGATACTGCTTAACAACGGCGCAGATGTAAACATAACTGACGACGATAAGTGGTCTCCGCTCCATTATGCAGCTAAGTTTAATCATCTCGAAGTTGCGTATTCTTTACTGAATCATGGAGTGGTGTTTGACACTGTTACTAATAAGGATAATAAGACAGCGTTAAATATTGCGGAAGACGTTGCAAATGATAGTATTGTTTACCTACTTCAAAAGGTTAACAGATTCTTTGAAGATGCAAAAAAGGGGCAAATCTCAAATCATAGAAGAGCTAAGACTACTGATAGATAAAAATCAGGAAGAATTTCTGGCCTTTATGAATGCGCGCAATCAGCAACAGCAGACAGTAATTCAAATTTGTCTATTCAACGGTCATAAGAACATTGGGAGATCTTTATGCCTATTGCTGAGCAGCACAAAAATTTATAAGAAGTAACCTACGAAATTTAGGAGGCCAAATATTAAAACTGCAACCGAAGAGTGAGAATACATTTTTAATTTTATTTCAGTTTTTCTATTGCTTCTTATCAGACTGCAAGATGAATATTTGCTGTGCATTCGTTATTTAGTTTTTCAGTTTCTTCACGTTGTTATGAACATTTCATACTTAATTGGGTGGATTTTTGATCATGCTTTCGATTATCAGTTCTTCAAGAAGTTTCACATATCACTCCGCTGTGATTACCTAAGGCCTGCGCACACCCACCAACACGGGACAAACAAACCAACTCCACCGTTACATTTCGTGGAATGTTTGTTAGAATAACAATAATGTAGGCGCCAGAATGATAGATTTTCTAAAGAGAAAAAAACACGGCCTCTGATAGGAAGAAAATGTAGAATAATATTAGAACGGCCATTTTATTTTATTTTTTTGTCTTCTAAGAATTTTTACGGCTTCTCAAAAGAGTTTGCGTGGATTTTAATGAGAAGCGATCGAACAGAATTACGTAATTTCTTAATATATAATAGGTCAAATAAATATGAGTTGCAGAAATTGTTTCTTTTAAAATACATAATTTGGTAATTTTCGGATTTACCTAGCTACTTAGATTATTATTATAGGAAGCAAAAGCTGAGAATTCGTACTTCGTAGAAACATTTGGTTATGCATAGGCTTCTGGAACATTTACTTCAGTACAGCTACCGAATGCAGCGTTCTTACCTGTTTCAGGTATTCGTCAAATTAGGTGGTCTTCCGATTAGAAACACTTTGACGTAGTTCCTTAGTTCGGGTGTATCACTGCGTCATTGTTTACGTGCAGCCGGCTCACGCCCATCATCAACGGGCAAAGGAAGTAACTCCGCATAAACTGCATCTGAATAATTTTCACAAACCAAAATAATTTCAACCGTGTAATAAAACGAATTTCTTTTATGCACAAAAATTATGCTAGTTTTGTACTGAATAAATAAAGAATATTAATAAAACTTACGTTTTATTTAGTTAAACTGTACCCATGAGTACATTCGTTCGGATCGGCAGCTGTTTTCCAATTACGTTCATTTCTTCGAGGCTGCAAAGACCTTCGCAAATGAACTGCGTACAATCTAAATACTGCATTTTACACACACGCTAATTTCGCAAAAAGGCACGAAAATTCCACATGTGATTAGCAATGTGTTCTTAAATTAATGTCTTTCAAAGCAATGTTTCCTACTTTGTATGTCGAATACCGGTAACTTATCAAAAATTATCTAAATGCTGGCCCCCGATGGCGCTGTGGTCTAAGCGATGGCTTGTGACATTTCATCCGTGAAGGGTCCGGGTTCGAATCCCGTTGAGGCGTGGATGTTGTGATAACTTCACAGCGCTGGTTCTCTCCCTTTCCTGGAAGCTGAACCAAAATTAGGGACGTGCGATTGCTTATAATATATATATATATATATAGCCCATTGAGTCGCACACGGTGGTCGTTAAACCCCCAATAAAAAAAAAATTAAATGCTGCATTTTACACACACGTAGAAGTCCGTTCTAATATTATTCGATAATTTTCCTTTATAAAATACATTCCTAATTTGTTCCTTTCAAAAAATCCGAGTCATTACAGCGTCTAATTTATTGTTATTCTAAGAAAAACTTCAAATAAATTGCATCGGGAATTAATAGCGAGGAACTGTACACTAACTACACATGAAATAGTAAAACTACATTAGTAATCTTATCTATTGGGGTAGAAGTAGAAACAAACGTTGAAAAGGCCACCTGGTTGACGTGCAAAAGCTTGGAAACGTTTATTTCTATTTTTACGCCAATAAATCGGACTGCTAATGTAGTTGTACTATTTTATGCAACGGAACTTGTTGATGGTGGGTGTGAATCGGCAATAAGTAAGCATGGCGTAGCGATATACGCGATCTTCGGAACTACGTGAAAGCGTTTGCAATCGGAAGGCCACCCATCAAAGTTATCCAGTCTACAGAGTGGAAGCTACTATTCAGAACAATATAATTAATCATTCAGGAACAATTCGTTACCATCTGTGTAAAAAAAATGTCTTGAGTTCCTCTTTTGTTAAGCCACGAATTTGTTTTCTTCACCTCGTGTATTGATTTGTTATCTATTTCACATTTGAAATATATTCTAATCGAAAAAAAAATATCCCCTGTGAATTGTAAGATTTCTTTCTTCTCTGATTTTATTGTCTTATTTTTGTGGCGGAGCTAGTTTTTTGCTCCGTGATGGTGGATGTGCGCAGGCCTTATCTAAACACAGCGGAGTAATAAGTGGAATTATTTGAAGGGTTGATAACAGGAAACGCACTTCTTGAATGACTTATAAGGCATTGTAATGTATAAATTAACAGCTCCGGGGAAATGTTTTACCCCCTTTCAACAAACAACGGACTAATAATTATATTTGCAAGCTTCTCGAATATATCGAATTCTACTTGTAACAGTGCAAGAATTTAGCACAGTATTGCATAATGCTGCTGAGATTAAAATATTTAGAACTGTTTAAAAAAATGTATCAGCAGATGCGTCCATCTGTCGACACCGTATCTGTGCACCTATGGAAAGATGTATTTTGGCATTGAGAAGTCTGAAGTGTAAGAATGAAGATTCATACAATATGTTTTTCTCGTTGCGCAACTTAGCTGCTACGGGGGCGTGAATTCAGGCGCTATTGAATCCAAAATATATATATTTTTTCACAACATGGCTTTTTTTTTTTTTTTTTGATTGGAGGTTTAACGACCACCGTGAGCAACTCAATGGGCTATAAGCAGTCGCCCGTCCCTAATTTAGGGTCACTGGTTCCAGGGAAGGGAGAGAGCCAGTGCCGTAAGACAAACACAACATCCATGCCTCACCGGGATTCGAACCCGGACGCTGTTCGGACGAATGATCAGAGGCCATCGCTTAGACCACTGCGCCACCGGGGCAGCCAACATGGCTTCAAAAATCCATCTGAAGAAATTCATTGTGTGGTCTAAACAGGTGCTTTCTTCCGAAGCTAGCGTGTATCGCTGCGCCATATTTACATACAGTAGGCTCCCATCCACCATCAACCAGCAAAGGAACTATAGCGCACACACTACAAAAAACATTTTCTAAAATTCACGAGCCGCTTTCCGTCATTTCTTTCGTGAATTAACGAAGCATATTTCTGATACAACTTCCGTGAAATAACGGAAACAAAACGGAATTTCACGGATTTTTCGTACTCGAGAAAAATTCTGAATTTTCAGAAATCTTTCCTCAGTTCCTTCTGTATATTAACTGAAAAACTGCGTTCTCACTTTTCCATTACCCATATGACGAAAACATTCCGGTTATAGCAGAGATTCGCGAGAATACTGGAGGTTTCATTTGCTGTTAAATTTCAATCGTGTTTTCAAAGGAACTGATTTTGAAGTTCTGTAGCGACACCGCATATTGTGGGTAGCATATTGCATGAAATTTGCTTATTGTGGCACAGGATACTTCTCCTCTCCAGCGTTTTCTGCACCAGCTATTATGCACTGCCGGAAAGTGAAAAAAGAACACTATTAAAAATTACAGCTTCATCTATGAGATTTATTTGTATACAAAGGTGAAAATCCTCCAAATACGTGGCGTCAGTAAATAAATGAGTGCATCGCTCTTTCCACGTTCCAGAAACACATAGCAACCGAAAAATTGTTTTCAACCGCCGTCCTGGAATCGAACCACGGATCTCTGGATATCTAGCCGAGCGCGTTAAGCTTTCACCACGGTGGCCAACAATCCACGCTGCTATGTGTATTTTTAAGTCAGCTTCTGACATCATAAATCCGTAAGATGGGCTCAGCTACTGAGACGTCTCCATCTGGTGGGCATTAACGACACTGGCTATATATATTATAGCGGTAAATCCAAAGGGTGAGATCCAAGGTGAAAATCCTCCAAATACGTGGCGTCAGTAAATAAATAAGTGCATCGCTCTTTCCACGTTCCAGAAACACATAGCAACCGAAATTGGATTGTTGGCCACCGTGGTGTAAAGCTTAACGCCCTCGGCTAGATATCGAGAGATCCGTGGTTCGATTCCACGGCGGTGGGTGAAAACAATTTTTCGATTGCTATGTGTTTCTGGAACGTGGAAAGAGCGATGCACTTATTTATTTATTTGTATACTTCCAATGGGCAAACTTCTGTACACATTTTTTTCACAAATGATGCGTTCCCAAGGATGAAAATTTGAACATCGATTAAAATAAATTCATATTATAACTTGTAATACTTAATATTTTCTAAAACATAACCATAATTATATTAAAAATAAATAACTTTTCCTTTGGTGGTGTCGAGACCAGAAAAAAAAAATGGCGCGACCTGTACATTGATGACGCCAATGGACAAACAAATGTTGGATTGCTTAATTATGGTTATGTTTTAGAAAATATTAAGCATTCCAAGTTATAATATTAAGTTATTTTTAAGCGATGTTCAAATTTTCATCCTTGGGAACGCTTTAATTATGAAGAAAATGTGTACAGAAGTTTGCCCGTTGGAAGTACAGAAAGCAAAATCACTAGACGTCCATTTTAAGAAAGGAAAGTGATCAAAATGTTTATTTTACCTTTTAATGCGTATTACAGTGTACGAAGGCACATTTTAATAAGGTTCTGCACCTCCTCCAGCAGCAATACAAGCAATTAATTAAGAAGTAGGAACTGTACACCAATTATACTCAAAATAGTATATAACTGTACTAATGCTCCGAATTTCTTGGCGTAGAACTGAAATAAATCGCCGAATTGGCCACCGAGTCAGGATATACATCGAACCAGATGCATAACTTTATCGAAGAAGCCAGAACCAGCCGTGTTAATCTTTATATGCCGCAACTTCGCTACCTGGGCTCTATTCCCTACATTTCTAATGTTTCCTATCAACTCAAAAACGCGCTCAGGAGGATGACCTTCGGTGTCGGCATAAGGTCTCCGCCATCTTTATATACGATGCTTAGGAGAAATATTGACAGGCCCTCTCTTCTTACTGTGGCAGGCATTTATGCCATCCCACTACAATATTCGGACGGCTCCAGACGGTACTACATCGTAATGACCAAACGTTCTTTTGCAATTACAATTAGAGAACATAAAAGTGATTCAATAGAAGGAAAAATAACCACTGCCCTATCAAGAGAAGTCAAGTTCAAGTCCGCTGATCTAATGTGGAGTAATACAGTATAAAGAAATTAGCTTCATACTTCACACCCAAACTGTTGCCATTCGCCAAACCTTGGAAATCTTGACCAGCAGCGAGGCTTGCAATGACAGCGTCGCTGTGGAGTTGCCACGTATTTGGAATCAGTTCTTCAAATAATGCTGCATTTTCTACCATAGTACCGCGTGCCCAATCAACGTGACCTCGTTTCTTAGAATGATCACATTTGCGCCCATTCATTTATTGTCTAGTCAAGTCACCACGTTCAAATTGTTGAAATGTTATATTATCCAGTTTGCAGTTAACTGTCCGCCTTCGTTGAAAAAGCCATGTGGCTGATGTGCGAAATCTTGGAAAGTTTTATTTCAGTTCTACGTCAAGAAATTCGGAGCATTAGTATAGTTATGCTATTTTGAGCAATACAAGTCTCTATTCTGGCATGCAATCGGTCATTCAAATGCTGATTATCACCCTGGGGGATAGCATGCCATGCGCTTTCAACTTGGATGCGTTATTCAGAGATGGTCGCTGCCTGCCGGGGCTCCGGAAGAGTATTTGTCGGATCCAGTCCCAGACATGCTCGTTTGGAGACAAGTCCGGAGAACGTGCTGACCGAGGGAGTTGATGCACAGCCTGGAGAGCATGTTGAGTTACCAGGGCGGAGCGTGAGCGGGCGTTATCCTGAGGGAATATCGCATTTGGGATCTCACTCAATGTCAGTGCGATCGGCTTCACAATGTCGATGACGTACGCACTGCTATTTAATGTATACCGTACAAACACCAGACTCGTACGAGAGTGATAGCTAATCGTTCACTACACCATGATGCCCGGCATGAAGCCTGTGCGTCGTTGGCGGATGCACGATGGTATAACCCGCTCACCTTGTTGCCTTAGGACGTGAACACGACCGTCAGACGCTCCCAAGCAGAATCTGCTTTCATCACTGAAGGCCGCAGGCCGCCATTCTTCCCTCAAATGAACTCGTTCTTGACACCACCGCAAACGTGCTCGACGGTCACCAGGGGTCAGTGGTAACCGTGCCAGCAACACGAGTGCCCGTAGTTCTGCTTCCAACAGATGATTCCGTATTGTTCTGGTAGACACCCTTGGTATGACAGGCAATCGAATTTAATCCGCACTGCCAGCGCTGCCCTAGTGATACGCCGATCCTCTCGTGCGTCCGTAACTCTGTGTTGCTCGGAAATACGTCTGCGGGTGTGCGAATGCTCCTCTGACCACCAACGCTACTATATAACCACGCCCGATACGTCTCGTCCCACTTGGTACGCAATTTGACGGAAGGACCAACCTTCTTCCCGCAGACCCACTACACGGCCTCTCTCGAACTCCGATAACTGAACAAATGTTGCGCGCTGCGTCATCCAGGCATGGTAGCTTCGTCAACGAGCACTAAACAAAAAAAAAAAAAAAAAAACAACACGACACCAGAGGAATGACTTCGTTCTGTACGCCCTAGTCCTCAAATACGCGCTCCGTACATTTGCAGATTGTCGTCCGCAGTGACGTCAATATTTCATCCAATGACATTCCAACTTTGATCACAGTTCCTGCTGCACTTAACAATTAACGGGGCTGGACAATATTTTGTGGCGCCAGTATTAATGGCACATCTAAGATTTCACTATGGGCGGACGAATAAAAATACACAGAAGAAAATATTCCAAAAATATGAAGCCATTAAAATATCCCCGCGATAATGAAGTTTGTATCCCATGATTCATGAACGAATCAGTGTTAGCAAGGAAATGTAAAAATGTATGGTTGAAATATGGATACCAGTTTAGTTCTGCTTTAATCCACCCTCCCCCCACCCCATGGGGTTCAGCTTGCTGAAATTATATTGAAGTAGTGGGCAAAATAGTATGATCCAAATATCGTGATTCAAACGAATTCTTAATGTATGAAAACTTCATCCAATTAGAGATACGTAAAAAAACCCCATCTGCAATGCTTTCGAAAGATTTGAGGATGAACTGGGGGCAATTATACTTTTTGCGCACTCCTGAAAAAACAGAAAGAGATAGAAATTTTTTTCTCACAAATCAGTTTTTTTATAGTGTTTGCTGTGCTACCTGATAAAAAAACAACAACTGTAGAATTCTGTCAATTCTTCAAACAAACATCCTGCATAATTCTGGGGCCCCTTCAAAATGCGGGGCCCCCTCTTAAATGGGCTCTGCTTATACCCCCTAGCCCCCTCTTAAATGAGCTGTGCTTATACCGCTGCGTCACCACTGCGGCTCTCATCATAGCCTTAGCGCCGTCTGATGAATGAAGAAATGTTTGTATTCGATTTATAGGAGCGGATATGGGATAATAACAACAGACAGACGGACGCACGGACAACGCGAGGTTTTATCCTTTTTACTCAAAAATACATTTCGATGCCTTCATGACAGTGATGCATTCAGTCATCTTCTCGGGGATGCTTAGCCCCCGAAAATCCACGAACGCCCCCCCCCGTAGGTTTTTGGGCTATTTCTCCTTATACTTTGTCCAATTGTTTTCGTTTATAGCTGAATGTTTGGAGAAATTAATTTTAAAAACTTAAGAAAATGAGGGAAATATTATAATAATAAAAAAAGAAGAAAAAAAACCCCACATGGATTTCAATCTGAAATTTCCAACATCCTTCAGTAAAACATTAAACAGTCCTCGCTGAAGAGGCAATTTTTCAAACACTTACAACTCGAATTATTTCCGCAATAAAAAAAACTTCCACATTGTAAGAATGTTTGCACTACAATACATTATATTTTGGAAGCTGGCATTCAATTTTATTTCAGTCTTCTGGATGCAGACTTTCCATGTCTACGGTTAAGACCCAGTGTAGCTAATGTGGAGTTAGTGTTTCCAACACAACAAAATATTTGCTACCTAATTTTTAACAATAGCAAATTATAAGAAATTGTTCCCATAATTTCTTTTTTTTTCGTGGCGGCGGGTGGTTTACACTCTGTGAAAAAAAAAAGAAAAAAAAATCAAGGTTCTTCAAACTGCCATCCAAACGGTTAGTTAGTAATTTTTTTTACTGCTATATGCTAATATTGGCAAACCTAAAGGGGCTGAAACTAAATGACAAGGGTAAGCGTTTACACCGTACGTTTTCTGATTATTAAGGGATCATTAATGATCCCTTAGTAATCAGAAAGAAGCTTTTAGTACGTCGAAGACATTTTTGCCATTCCTGTTTTTTCTGGGGGGGGGGGGGTCTCCGGCACAACGTTATCTTACTAGCATCCTCAATATTTTATTTACACCACCCCATGGTAAAATCCATGGTACATTACTGAGTTAAAGCAAAGGTATGACATTTTTACGTTTTTAATCACTTGCATGTGTAGATTACTTGGAATTTACATTTGCGATATACGAGCATAAGAAAATTTTTATACTCTATTTAGAAATTTTTATATGTATTAATGTATACATAAATAACAAAATTGTGATTATATGTATGTATTCAGTCAAAACGTTTCAGCCCCAAAGAAATTTATACTTGCCCCCCCCTCCCCCCGGAAAAAACTCACTGCTTCATGAACATTTTCCGCAATTAACTTTCACAAGTGGCACAACAGACACTTTATGTAATAACATATCCCGAGGGAAAATGCTGGACTTCTAGTAAGAAGAATGAAAACTATCAGAGAAAACTCAAGTCCTACGTTCATATTTTTGTCGCCTTTATGAGAAGGAAGTACTCATCTTTCTTTTAGGAAGGAAATGATACTCAACTCTGGAGACTTAACCTTGGGGCAAAAGGGTCAATTATCTATTTTTCTGACATGAAAACCAAGAGAAAAGGCGAGCCGACGCTTTTTATGCAGGTGCTCGTTTGCTCGATAATATTATCTCGAGGGAAGAGGCGTCCGTTCGGTTGTGGAAAACTTTACCTTCTCACAAAAGCGTACATAAAAGTGTTTCACGAGGCGTAACTAACTTTGTTGAACTTGTTGTCTCTGAAATTAGGTCACGGCAATGAAGTTTCAGGTTCATTACCTCATCTGCTTCTCCACCGGTGAAGATGAAAAGTTTCTTCCACTGCGTGTTCGCAACCGGAAGCGCGTGAGACGGAAGAAATTGAATTTCCCGTCTGTCGAATTTCTCGGGAAAATTCAAGCCGAAAAAGGGCGATTAGCCGACTGCATGAACCTAGAAAGGAAAAACTTTACTAGCAATGGTGAAAATTGGCTGCGAATTTGCCTATAATTTAGCGAAGATTTTCTTTGTGAATATGTAAGCATGTGGTTTCACTCGCCTGAACTGGAGCTATATCCACCACCTTACTATACCGGACGTACTTAGAGATTATCTTAAACGCGTGTATACACTATATTGACAAAAGTCACCGGACATCCAGAAGAGAAACACAACATAGCATTTAATCCACTTTTGGACTTAATGCATGCACTGACCCTTGGAGACAGGCTTTAGACAAGGTTTTGGAACACAGCGATATAGGTATGTGCTTCCATTCAGTACATAATGCTGCCGCTAACTGTTGCTTAGTAGTAGGCCTTAGTTTCAAACTTCTCATGTGACTCTTTAATTCATCCCATAGGTGCTCTATGGGATTAAGATCAGGGCTCTGTAATGGCCAGTCCACACACGATACGAAATTATCGTTAAGCCACGCCGTAACAGTTCTTGCTTTATGGCTCGGTGCATTATCCTATTGGTACCAACAACGCCCGGTTCCATAGTATTGCCACAGAGTTGGTAGGGCATAATTGTCCAGAATATCGAGGTAGACGTGCTGGATAACAGATTTGTCCACGATAACCAATGGGCCGGGACCATACCACGAAAAACACCCCCACACGAGTACACTGCCAGCTCCAAGCTTGACCGTAGGAAGAGTACACTGTGGTAAATAGCGTTCCCCCGGTTGCCACCATACCCACACACGGCCATCAGACTGATGGATCGTGTATCTGGATTCATCAGTCCATAGGACTCGTTTCCATTGATCTACGGTCCACGATAAATGATCTTTACACCATGCTAAACGACGAGTAGTATTCCGAGTGTAGATGAAAGGCTTATGAGCAGCCGCACGACCACGGTAAACCATGGAATGAAGTTCTCTGCGAATGGTACGTGCACATACCGAGGTTTGCATCGTATTTACTCACCTGTACACGGAGGTCTTGTGCAGTACTCTGTCTATTAGCTGTAACGACCCTCCTGTAGCTTCGACGTCCTCTATCACTGATTTTCTTTGGTCTGCCTGTACGTTTTGCTGCTTCAGGCACGCAATGTGTCTTCCACTTATTCAGTACATCCAAAACAGTTGACTTGGGTATGTTTAAACGCCTCTCGGTTTCTCTTATGGACAATCCACTAATATAACACCCAGCAATCTTTCCTTTCTCAAAGTCAGTTCTCTCCCGCCGCTACATTTTCGCTCATCCTCACAGTGCGATATGATCGCGTTCAGCTGAGGGCTTGTTTTTATACCGTTTGCATTTGTACCGCGCATCTTAAAAACGCAGAGGATCCGTTCATTTTCTTTTGAAGGGGTGTCCGGTGACTTTTGTCAGTATAGTGTATACTGTAGCTGTGATTTCGAAAAATTTGCCAGAAATATTAGAAATATTTTTTAACGTTCATTTTAATCCGGAAGTATTCCGGTTTGGCACTGACTGAGATAAATTGAATTAAAAAAAAAATCAATGTTTTCGTAATCACAGACAGAGAGTGTACGAGGCAGTTGAAAAATCTTTCTTCAGTACTTTGAAATGCCGCAATAGATTTTTCCTAGAACCAAAACGTACAGATTTATATTTCACAGTACTTTATTTAGATTGAAGGTTTAACGACTACCGTGAGCAGTCGCCCGTCCCTAATTTAGAACCACTGATTCCAGAGACGGGAGAGAGAGAGCCAGTGCCGTAAGATAAACACAACATCCATGCCTCAACGGAATTCGAACCTGGACCCATCTCGGGCGAACGATCAGACGCCATCGATTAGACCACTGCGCCACAGAGGCAGACGGCTCGCAGCATTTCATGGCCTCTCTAGTGGTATGACAATTCTAAAACTTACTGTGGGGAATGTTTATCAAAATTGAACAGCGTGTTTTATTTTTTACTACAGAGGTTGTGAACTGCTTCATTCATGCATTACTTTAAACAGCATACACTTTTCGTGTGGTAAGTTAAAGCGCATTTGTTGTACGCAGAGGTAAAATGTGACCTAGCATTACTTTGAAAGAAAGGAAAACAATGCTGATATAATACATATAAACACCTAGATCTATCTGTCTGTCTCTCTGGAACGCTTGCCGTCACAGCAACGTCTGAATTGTTGCGCCATCACTTATCAATCAATTCGTGTGTGCTCTCGCGATGTCAAAACGATTGCCTGTTATATAATAACACGCGATCACTTTTAAATGTCAAGATGATCGCTTGCTAATTTAAAAACATTGGATTATTAATGACTCCAGTTTTAATTTTCCGATCTACAAAATTCGAATTGGATTTTTAATATCACAGGAAGTTGAGTTTGCACGCGATCACATTTAGATGTCAAGGTGATCGTGTGCTAATTTAAAAACATAGGATTATCAATTACTCGAGTTCTATTTATCCCGTCTAAAAAATTCGAATTAAAATCTTAATATCACGACAAGTTGCGTTTGTAAATTTATTTAATTTAGCATAATTCGAATATTAATTTCTACGCTTTAATTATTTTTTGCTTTTTTAATTTAACTAACTTTCCGAATTTAGTGCTGATTATATTATACATTTCGCAAAATATCGATCTATCTAAAAGCTGTAACCTACAATAAGAACTGAAATCTTGAGATGTCAAAGTGAGCAAAATTGCATCTAAATGCAGATGTCGCCCAAACAGCATAATGCCTATAATTTAGATATTTCCGATTTGTAAAACCAGATGTCGCATTATTTTGCAGAAAAAGTTTTGGTATGAAGTTTCAAACTAACCGTCCAATAGGACAGTCTAAAACAAGCCGTTAAGGGAATAACAACCGTGCCGGAGAAAAAGTAATTTAACGCGGACAATCAAAGTAAAAGTATTAAGGTAATTTTACACGAAAAGAACTTTCAGAGTTTAGTGCTGATTATATTGCACATTTTGCAAAATATCGATCTCGCTCTAATCTGCAATTGTTAAACAACAAATATTTTACAGAACGCGAGGTCTTTTGGAAAAACGGAAATAAATAGCGTATAATTCTTAGTTCTAACATAAATGAGTTCTTACTATATAAGTTTTTCCTTACAGAAATCCGGCGTGTATTTTATTTGTTTTCAATCTGCTTCAATTAAAAATTTCACTCCGTCACAGGACGGGCAACTTCCCCTCTATATTAAGTGTACAAATAAGTTTTGAAGCGTTTCTTGTGTGACGTATACCGCTAATTTACATATCCAACATTCCGCAGCATTGTTGTCATGTGACCGTAACTGGTCCAGAGTATAAAATGTGACACAGAAGTTTGCCTAACAGTCGACGCACTTGCACTTTGATAGGTGAAAGATGTCAAGCGATACTGCATTTATTCGACACTGCATTCGTTACGAATTTCATCGCGGAAAGAGTGCTGCAAAAGCATGTGCATCGATCTGTTCTGTCATCGGGGAGAATATTGTATCGACAAGCACGTGTGAGTTTTGGTTTAGACGATTTAAAGCAGGTGATTTTGATGTTAGCGATCGAGAACGCAGCGGCGACCCGCAGGAGATTGCACATGAGAAACTGCAAGCATTGTTGGATGAAGATTCGTCTCAAACGCAAAAACAACTAGCTGAAGAAATAGGGATAACTGAACAAACCATTTCCAATCATTTGTGCGCAATAGGAAACAGAAGGAAGGAAAATGGATGCCACATGGCCTGAGCCAGAGGGACAAAGAATGAACGTGTCATGAAGTGTTTGAATCTGTTGAATGAACAACACATAAAGTCTTTCTGTGGAAAATCGTTACGAATGATGAAAAGTGGATATGGTACGACAATCCCAAACTCAAAAAAAAAACACTGGATAGACCCTGGTGAAGCAACGACTTCGACACCGGAACGCAATATTCACGCCAAGGAAGTTCTGCTGTGCATCTGGTGGGATATGAAGGGTGTGCTCTATTATGAACTATTGGAACAGGGTCAAACTGGTACTTCTGATCGTTACAAACAGCAATTGCTGCAATTGAACTAGGAAATCTGTCGGAAACGACCATTCACAAGCAAAGGATTGCGTCCCGTGAAATTACTGAATGACAGCACTAGGCCGCATGTCGCGAAATCAATCAAGGAAACGTTATTGACGCTTGGGTGGGAAGTTTTGGAGCCCCGGGTGTATAGTCCTAAGATAGCCCCTTCGGACTATCATGTGTTCCGATGGATGCAACATGGTTTGTCTGCTTTACGGTTCCGGACATGTGACGAAGTGCAAAAATGGGTTGACGACTTCATAGCGTCACACGACGAAGTATTCTTCATGGCTGGAATCCGTCAGCTGCCAACCGATAGCGGAAAGGCGATAGATAATGATCGCGCATATTTTGATTTGTGAAAGGTATTGTTGTTTTCTCTCAAATTATATGTTCTGTTGTCTTAAAACGCTTTAAAACTTGTTTGTACACCTAATATTAATATTTATTTAAAGCTTAAAAACAACCGTCCTAGTGCGGGCTATACGCTAGTTATAGAGAATATCCATAAATGTAAATTACTTTTTTTCTTAAGAAAACTTTAAAAGTGCTAACCAGTCTAACGTATAACTAGGTACGGAATGCGATAGGAACGCAGTCAGAGGGGTAACCCAAGATGGCTGCCGCTCAGGAGCGTCGGATTCAGAGCTTTACGTAGGGATTGCTTGTTATACTCCTTCCCCCTATTAAACAACATATTCTCCTTGCTGCGAACATTGCTTCCCTTGCTATCTCACACAAGGAGGTTATATTACTGGAGACACCACTGACTCTGCCGCCATAGGTCACAGCTAATCTGTGGTGTGACGTCACAAGCAGGCAAAAATGAACTAAATTATACCGTTGATGAAACAGTAAGCTTGTGTACCATTAATAAATATTATTGAATTACTCATTTTATCTGTTTATACGCTTAGAAGTGTTGTTCCATTGGTTTCCAAGCAGCTTCTCTTCTGCGGCTGAGTCGTGCTTGCTCATGACGTCATTTGAAGCACAGACGGTGACTTATGGTGGCCAATGCTGCGTGGATGGCAGTGGTGTCTCCAGTAATATAACCTCCTTGATCTCACAGAACTACTTACGTGGTTACGGTTTCGTCTCAGGTGCACGCTTTCAATTCTCAGTTGCACAACTGCATACGTTGTTAGAATTTTTAGTTATTTATGTGATTGCTTTCCTGGTCGTTATTTCTAAAGCAGCACACGGAATTTTGTTTTTTCAGAATAGAAAATGATGACGCCTGATTAATCTTTTGATGCGCCATCCGAAAGGTTTTTGCAACCCTACTAAAGGAAATCTCTGGACGCCTCAGTAAATTACACAAACCAAGTATGTAATCCCTCCACACTTCCTTGTGGCTAGGTAGCTGTTACTTTATAATTTTTTGTGATTTTATCGAGCTTCCCTAATTGCTGTCCAACTGCCACTTTAATCTTTCGCTCCATATAAATGGATAATGATTTGGCTTTTTCGTGAAAGCAAAATAAACTCAACTGTGCTGTTATGAATATTAAAATTCATATTTATTCAAATTAGTTGGTTTCCGCTAAATATTAGTCGGACAAATATTCACCTGTTTTTCCAGCTTCTTACAGGAATTAAAATGCAGTGATGTTCATTCATTCACATTCATGCGCTATTAGGACTATGGCTTTCCTTCTAGAAATGGGAAGCAGATGCTACAGCACTGAAGTAATTAGATACGGGAAAGCATTATATTTTATGGTGGTGGCTAAGAGGATTAGATAAAATTTCATTTTCTATTCACGGCGCACATTCGTTATACTCATTAAAAGCAGAAGAAAATTAGCTATGCGCTTATTATCATGCATACAGATGAATATAAATCCCCTCTTAATTTCTTTTTATGATGCGTCAATTTTCTCTACGATGGATTCAAAGTTTTATTCCTCATTAACAGAAATCAGTAGTAAAACGAGTTACCAGACATAAAGAGTTTATTTAAACGTTTACAATACGTGAGCTTTTGCTTACGTATTGTACACAGTCGAGTCACATTATTGTGACCAACTCCTACTTTTGACGTCAACAGGGCGTAGCCAATGAAAGGAGGCACGTGTCATGAGCTGGCTTGGAGGGCACATAGGGTGTGCTGTGGGCAATCTGAAAACATATCACTCGTTGCTGTCATGGATAAAAGGAGCGATTTATCATATCTGCAAAAAGGGGTGATTATCGGCTTACGGGCCAAGGGTGGTAGTATTTCTGAAACAGCGCAGTTTGCGAACTGTTCGCGTGCTGCTGTGGTTAAAGTGTATCATGATTGGGGAAATTTCATCATTGCATATAAGCGACGTAGAAACTGCGGAGCACCACGTGCCATTGATGAGAGAGGTGAGCGTCAGCTTCGAAGGTGTGTGATGGCCGATATACACGCTACACTGGAGCAACGCACTGACTGAATGAACCAGGGGGGGGGGGGGGGGTCTACCGGAAGTGTGTCTAAAACAGCAATTCAGCGAACCCTGCTGCGCATGGGGCTCTGATGCAGACGGATGATCACTGCACCTATGTTAACGGCGATACATCGCAGAAAAGGCTGACATTCTCACGACAGTATCGGAATTGGACTTCCGCTGATTGGCAAAGGATTTCCTTCTTCGATGAGTCACGTTTTCTGCTTCCTCGAACGGATGTACGTTGGCTTATAAGACGAGAAACATCGGAGAATAAACAATCTTCAACCATTGCTGGAAGAATACAAGCTGGTGGGGGCAGAGTTATGGTCTGGAGAATGTTTTCGTGGTATTCTATGGGTCCACTCATACCTGTGGAAGGCACTATGGACCTAATTCGTTATGAATCCATCCTTGCATACCACGTACACCCACACATACTGATTGTCTTCCCTGGGTCGGATGAGATCTTCCAGCACAAAGATGCGACGTGTCACACAGCTAGAAATGTCCGAGAGTGGTTGGAAGAGCATGATGAAGAATTCAAAGTACTTCTCTGGCCCCCTAATTCTCCAGACGTAGACCCAATTGAGCATCTGTGGGACCACCTCGATCGTGTTGTTCGCTCTATGGATCCTCTACCACGCACCCTCCAGCAGCTGTCAGATTCATTGCAGTCAGCATGGCTAAACATACCTGTCAACACCTTCCAGCTCATTATTGAGTCACTCCCAGGCCGTCTAGCTGCTGTCCGAGCTGCACACGGCGGTTACTCTGGTTATTAGCTGGTGGTCACAATAAAGTGACTCGACCGTGTATTTTAAAGACTAATGAACCTGGAACAGTTAAGAAAGCGTCATGTGAAAGCTCAGTTTTTTAGCTTTCCAGGTAAATTATTGATAATATTGTGATGAACATCACTGTCACAGAAGAAATGAAAAGAGCATCCGTATTATTTTAAAGCTCTCGACAATAGCAGGTAACTGCCCCTTGGAGAGGGAGGGCGGGTGGATCGAGTGGAAGTCAAATTTTCTTACTACGCACCGTTTTCTTAGCATCAATCATCCGTTTTTGAAACAGATGTTTGATGCTAAGAAAACGGTGCGTAGTAGCTTTTGTTTACCAAATTTAGCTTGAAAAGTCTCGTCATTTAAGCAGATTTTAGTGAGATATTGTTACGTTTATGTAAAACGTGATGAAATAATGTTCGGAGATAGTTTAATAAAATACAGGGGTTGGTCAGAATAATGTGAACACCACGCTCACAGACGTGACTTCTAAGACAGCTGCGTGCATCGCAATACGCAAAGGTATCCATCAATTTTTGGTTGTAATAGCTTAGTTTGGAAATTCAACGTCCCGTTTAAGCGCATTTAAAATGTCTAGTTGCAAATTTTTCTTTCAGGATGACGACGAAATGAGCGACATCACGACTTCGAAAGAGGGCTAAATCGTTGGTGGCCGGCTGGTTGGTGCCGCCGTGACAACAGTCGCCAGGGATAGTGGAGGTATCAAGAACTAATATGTCCAGCGCCATGACAGTGTACCATGTTCGTGGCAAAACCTGGTCTGCGAAACACAAGAACGGCTGGAAAACGAACCTGACTGATAGAGACGGGAAAGCATTAAAGAAGATTGTTACCAGTAGTAAAAAGACCACGGCGCCGAAAATTAGTGCGGAGCTGAATATGCATCTCCAGACGCCAGCATCAAGGAAAACAGTGCGCAGGGAACTGCATGAACAGGATATTCATGGCAGAGCTGCTATTGCAAAGCCTCTGGTGACCCGGATGAATTCACAACGGCGACGGCAGTGGTGCCAGGAGCATCACACACCGTGGAGTGCCAATGCATGGAAGAGTGCAGTGTTGTAGGATGAATCCACATTCACACTATTCCCTACAGCAGGACGTGTTTACGTGTGGAGAAGACCGTCAGAAGCGTACAACCCAGACTGTCTGGGTTGTACGCATCTGACGGTTTTGCAACAATGCAGCATTGTGGTGGCTCTGTCATGCTGTTAACGGTCATATCGTGGTTTTCAGCAGGTCCCCTGATCACCTTGAAAGAACAGATGACTGGCAGAGCGTATGGCCACCCAAAATGCAACACCAAGAAGGACACGAGTTACCAAAGCCAGATTTACTGGACACATAATAACAGATACAAAGATGAAACGATTGAGCTTACAGGCCCGTGTGAATTGCGGAACACGCAGACATCAATAGTTCGTGAGGAACCCATGGCTGGCAAGAACGGCCGCTACACGACGCGGCATCGAACGAAAGAGGCTTTGGATGTGGGCTTGGGTTATGTCGGTCCAGGCTGCTTCCACACGTTGCCACAATTCACCAGGCGTAGCCGCGGGTGGTGCTTGCCGGGCCACTCGGTTGCCGATCAGCGACCAGACGTGTTCAATGGGCGACATATCGGAAGAACAGGCGGGCCACGGCAACAGTGATACCTGGTGTGCCGTGAATAATTGTTGCACGATGCGTGCCACGTGCGGGCGCGCATTGTCCTGTTGAAACGTGGCCGCTGGCAGGTCCTGCAGGTAAGGGAGGACTACAGGATCCAAAAACGTCGGAGATGCAGCGGTGGATGTTGAGTGTACCGGCGATGCGTACCAGAGGGGCGCGGGTGTCATATCCAATTGCGCCCCAAATCAATCATAACGCCAGGCGGCAGACCTGTATGGCGATATATAATGCAGGTGTCATACAGTCTCTCGCCGCGGTGCCGCCTCACGCGAATCCGACCATCGTGGTGTTGCAGGCAGAAGCGGTATTCGTCGGCGAAGACAATGTCGTGCCATTCCGTAGTCCAGGTGTGGCGTTCAACGGCCCAGTGCCTCCGCACTCGCCGGTGGTGTCACGTCAATGGTAATCGGAGCAATAGACGTCGTGCGACAAGTCTCCGCTCTTGCAGACGACGTCAAACGGTACATGCTGACACAGGTTGTTGCGCAACACACCTTAATTCCTGCGCTAACGTTCGTGATGTGGCGGTGAAAGCCGTCAATGTCCCGCCGCACAACATGCCGGCCCTCTTGTTCGGTAGTGTGCCGCGGCTGCGGCAATCACTCAGGTCGGTCCGTCCGTTCCTCCTGCACCCACCGAATCCATAATCGCCTCACTGTGGCTGGATGTCGTCCACACGGGCGCCGATGTCTCGGTACGATAAACCGCTGTCGCGATAAGCCATTATTCGTCCTCTGTCGAACTCCGAAACGTACTGGAATGACTGCCGTATTCTGCGACGAGGCATCAGAAAGCTTCCCAAGCACAGGTCCGGCAGCTCAACGCACTTCCACTACTTACACCACCGCCTTCTGTGCACCCTTCTTATAGTGCTTCTCGGTGGCATGCTGGGCGCACATGATTTGCATATGCCCTGTAATGCTAATCGTTTGAATGTCCTCTCGCGGCCGACGCATGCTGCGAATTTCAGGCCAATCGGATGCTTCCTTCTTGGTGTTGCATTTCGGGTGGCCAGCAGTGTATATTCGGAAATTAGAAATTTCCTTGTCTCTAGGATTATCAACAAAATAGTAATGTGTTCACAATGATTAAATTGTGTGTGTCGCACGCACGCGTGAAGTGAATGATTTGATGTATTTGTTATCCGGTGTCGCTGAGGAAATTTCCCTTTATACAGATGGACATAATTCGATATCACGTAGAGAAGTTTAGTTTTGCTGATCACGGCACACAGGTATTATATCTTTTTATGTTTGTTTGCAGCGTTGTTCTAGCGTAGAACATGGGAGTATCTCCAGTTTCATTATTCAGTCGCCATGACTCAGGTTGTTGTCGTCTGGGATGTATATACTGTTTTAATTAGCGAGCGTTTCTTCCTGAATTTCGGCGCATACTGCTGCTTACAGCAAATTTGAGAGCTTTCACAAATCCATCTGACGCGCACTGGCTTAAATTTTTATTTAACAGAAGTGCAAGATAATGTTGAACTGAAATTTTCTGTCTGTCTTTTTAATCAAATAATTTTCAAATTGTTGGTTTTATGAAATAACGATCCACGGCACCGTGCTTTTAAATCTAAGATATGAAGTACAATAGGAAATGAGTTTAATATAAACTGGTGTCCGAAATTAACGTGATAATGGCAAATTCGAGAATATATCCAAAACGAGACAACCGATTATAAAGATTTTTCAAAGACATGTGCAAGGGAAAACGCTATATCAATGTACTGAAGCACAGCTGTGCTAGCTCCCATGGAAATATGCAAATGGCGACTGTACGTCATGGAGTGGGCAGGTACGCGATCTTGTTCAACTTTGTTCTGAGCGGGGGTGCGACAATTGAAGCTTGAGTTGGACTGTTAGTGGAAGAATGTCTCTGCACCATCGCTTAGAAGACTCTTTACGAAGCGATCACAAGCTGGGGTCTGGTACGATTCGTCCAACGACGATTAGTCCAATGCCGATTCGTCCAGTGCCGATTGGTCCAATGCCGATTCGTCCAATGGACAATTGGTCCAAAGGTACGATTCGTCCATTGGTACGATTGGTCCAATGCCGATTCGTCCAACGGACGATTGGTCCAATTCCGTCCTATCTGTCTGAAGTGCTACTCGTGCTATAAAAGTCTCATCTGTTCTGATTCTATTCCCGATGTTATACGAAAGTACCGGTAGTCCAAAGAATGTAAAATAATGTTACATTTCATGCGTAATATTGTGGTTACAGATTTTTTTTTTTTTTTTTTGGAATCGCGTTTTCTTTTTATACTGTCCTTGCTGCCGTATGAAGTTACTGATGTACGGGCCGTTCTATAAACTTCAATGTTTCTCTTTTGCATGAAATAATATAGAATACTAGTCTTCCGTTTCTGTTTGTAGAATGCAGTGGGGTTTTCCGCCAACTGCCCAATGGAAACAACTGGTCGGGGTTTGGACAGAGGCCTTTTCAACAGTTTTTACTACAGCGATGTAATATTCATAGCGTTTACACATTAAATCAAGTTAATAATATTGCGCTTTTACTTAAACACGAAATATTAATTCATAGGCCATAGGCCTAGGCCTTTTAAACAGTTTATATTCTACCGATGTCAGATTCATAACATTTACATATCAAATCAAGTTAATAATATTGAGCTTTTACTTAGGCAGGAAATATTAATTCATAGGCCTCCGTCCTAGGTGCCTTGCAAAGACCTCAGAAATGATACGATGAATGCCTTTTATAAAGTTTTATAACATGTTTACAAATACCAAATATCTAGGTTTTAACTTAAAATCTTCTAAAAAGGCCTGCGACCTAAGTGCCTGGTAGATAGCTGAGAAATGATTCGTTGAGTGCCTTTAATAAGGTTTTATAAAATGTTTACAAATACCAAATATCTGGGTTCTGACTTAAAATCTTTTAAAAAGGCCCGCGGCCTATAAATGCTTTGTAAAGACCTGAGAAATGATACGATGAGTGCCTTTTATTAGGTTTTATGAAATGTTTACAAATACCAAATATCTAGGTTGTAACTTAAAATCTTCTGAAAAGGGCCCGGGGCCTAGGTGCCTCGTAAAGACCTGAGAAATGATACGATGAGTGCATTTTATAAGGTTTTATAGAATGTTTACAAATACCAAATATCTAGATTGTAACTCAAAATCTTCTAAAAAGGCCCGGGGCCTAGGATGCTTCGTAAAGACCTGAGGAATGATAGGATGAGCGCCTTTTATTAGGTTTTATAACATATTTACAAATACCAAATACCTAGGTTGTAAATTAAAATCTTCAAAAAATGCTCGCGGCCTAGGTGCTTTGCAAACAGCTGAGAAAAGCTCCATTGAGTGCCTTTTACCAGGTTTATGTAAAATGTTTACAACTACCAAATATACGGAAATTATCTTTCAAAAGGATATAAAGAGGAGAATAATTTAAATTATTATTTCTTTCTGGAAAATAAAAACGTTTACCGTTGGTAAGATGATACCATTGGACGAAATCGGCGTTGGACCAATCGTACCATTGGACGAATCGGCATTGGACGAATCGGACATTGGACCAATCGGCATTGGACCAATCGTCACTTTGGACGAATCGGCATTGGACCAATCGTCGTTGGACGAATCGTTCGGGACCGCACAAGCTGAGGTATGAAGATGGACGAATGTATCTTGACTTGAACTGTTTGTTGAAGAATGGCTCCAGACCATCGCTTAAAAGACTCTTCATGGTGGAGAGCTATCGGTAGACCTGAAGCAGGGCAATCGCAAGCTGAGGTATCAAGATGGCTGAATATGTCTTCAGTTTGACTGTTAGTGGAATAATGGCTCTGCATCACCGCTTAAAAGACTCTTTATGGTGGAGAGCGATCGTTAGATTGGAAGCAGGGAAATTGCAAGCTGAGGTATCAAGATGGCTGAATGTGTCTTGAGTTGGACTGTTAGTGGAAGAATGGCTCTGCACCATCGCTTAGAAGACTCTTTACGGTGGATAGCGATCGTTAGATTGGAAGCAGGTCAATCGCAAGCTGAGGTATCAAGATATCTGAATGTGTCTTGAGTTGGATTGTTAGTCGAATAATGACTCCAGACCATCACTTAGAACAGTGTCCCGCAACTTTTTTCTACTGGCGGCACACTATAAATTATCCATGACTCAACACGGCACACCAAAATGTTAATCCCCTCAAAAACGTATGACATGACACTATTAATATATACTGCTGGCCACCCAAAAATGCAACACCAAGAAGAAAGCATCCGATTGGCCTGACATTCGCAGCATGCGTCGCCCGCGAGAGGACATGCAAACGATTAGCATTGCAGGGCATATGCAAATCATGTGCGCCCGGCACACCACCGAGAAGCATTAAAAGAAGGGTGCACAGAAGGCGGGGTGTAAGTAGTGGAAGTGTGTTGTGCTGCTGGACCTGTGCGTTGGAAGAAGCTTTCTGATGCGTCGTCGCAGAATACGGCAGTCATTCCAGCACGTTTCGGAGTTCGACAGAGGACGAATAGTGGCTTATCGCGACAGCGGTTTATCGTACCGAGACATCGGTGCCCGTGTGGGACGACATCCAGCCACAATGAGGCGAGTATGGATTCGGTGGGTGCTGGAGGAAATACCCGCACCCCTCTGGTACGCATCGCCGGTACACTTAACAATCACCGCTACATCTCCGACGTTTTGGAGCCTGTAGTCCTCCCTTACCTGCAGGACCTGCCAGCGGCCACGTTTCAACAGGACAATGCGCGCCCTCACATGGCACACATCGTGTAACAATTCTTCACCGCCCACCAGGTGTCACTGCTGCAGTGGCCCAACCTGTTCTCCCGATATGTCGCCCATCGAGAACGTCTGATCGCTAATCGGCAACCGAGTAACCCAGCAAGCACCACCCGCGGCTACGCCTGATGAACTCTGGCAACGTGTGGAAGCAGCCTGGACCGACATAACCCAAGCCCACATCCAAAGCCTCTTTCGTTCGATGCCGCGTCATGTAGCGGCCGTTATTGCTAGCCATGGGGGCCACACGAACTATTGATGTATGCGTGTTCCGCAAGTCACAGGGGCCTGTAATCTCAATCGTTTCATCTTTGTATCTGTTGTTATGCGTCCAGTAAATCTGGCTTTACTATCTCGTGTCCTTCTTGGTGTTGCATTTTGGGTGGCTAGCAGTGTAAATACGTAATGTAATCAACCTATTATTATTATTCTGTTATATTATTATAAACAGAATTCGACTCCGGCGTTTATTGACAATTTATGAACTTTAATTCACTGTAGAAAATACAAGAAAATATACTTTTCTATTATAATTAAAGTAATAGACTTCTGTGTGTGGCAAGAATGTAGTGTATTCTGATCCCGTTTCCTAACACAAAACTGGCCGCCCCGGTGGCGCAGTGGTCTAAGGCGCTGGCCCCTGATCATTCGTCCGTAAGGGGTCCGGGTTCGAATCCCGGTCGGGCATGGATGTTGGGTTTGTCTTACGGCACTGGCTCTCTCTCTTCGCTGGAACCAGTGACCCTAAGTTAGGGACGGGCGACTGCTTATAGGCCATTGAGTTGCTCACGGTGGTCGTTAAACCTTCAATAAAAAAAAAACAAAAAAACAACAACAACACAAAACTGAAAAAAGCCGCGAATTTAGGGGCCACGATTTGATGAGGTTCACGACTTTTACTACTTCGTACAGTACAACTTTCAGAAAAGATGGCAAAGACTAAGCATCGCGTACTTCAGCTACAAATCCTTTCACTCGGCCTGTCATAGAAGCGGCTCCGTTTGTACAAACACTAACGCAATCCTTCCATTTTAATTCATTATGGAGCACATATTCCTTTGTCACACGAAATAGTTCTTCACCGGTGGCTGATGTGTAAGAGTACTTGCATATATATATATACTACCGGTTTTCCTCTGCTTTTTGTATTGTTTTTAACAATCTGAGAAGCTGGTGGCCCCCGAAATTATTGGATTCCGCCATCCATGCTATACGTGAAACATCTGCCCAAGTAGATCAAAAAACTTTTAATATGTAACATTTTGTAGGCTTATGTTACCCGTGTAGTAGCTCAGATATCTTGTCGAATTAATTGTATGAAATTAGAATCGAATCAGTTCAGATTAACCCTTTAAGCGGCCGATGCATCTGGACCAAATTCTGCCTAAACTTTTCTGCGCTTCGCAAATTTATATGTTCTAATAGAGGTCTGGATTTACGAAAGATGTAGCAAAACGATTTTTTTGACCTTCTCATCTGAGAAGTACCAACCACAAACCTGTCACTTTTCGTAAATTCTCTCTCTTTGACTCTGTTTCTCTCTCTCTGTTTCTATGTCTCTCTGTATCTCTCTATCTGTTTCTATGTCTCTCTGTATCTCTCTATCTCTCTGCCTCTTTCTACATATCTCTGTCTGTCTCTTTCTATCTCTCTCCCCTCTCTCTCTCTTTTTCTCTCTGTCTGTTTGTCTCTCTCTTTTTCTCTCTGTCTGTTTGTCTCTCTCTTTTTCTCCCTGTTTGTCTCTCTATTTCTCTCCCGTCTTTGTTTTTCTCTCTGTCTGTCTCTCTCTATCTACCTCCCCTCTTTCTCTCTCTTTTTCTCTTTGTCTGTCTCTCTATTTCTCTCCCCTCTTTCTCTCTGTCTCTCTCGCTCTCTCTTTCTCGCTCTCTCTGTTCTAGTACCTTATTCCCTGCTTCATGACTGAAGTCCCGATGGAGAACGAGGAACGATTAGTTTCTCTGGTGCGGACATCATGCCATTGGGTAGAAACAAGTTATTCAAACATGCAGCGCTCTCTGATGGGTAAGATCACCCGTTTCAGCTGCGTTTGGTCCACTTCTTAGACAGAGAATTCATTCGTTCATGCTGATACCAACCCATTTTGCTAAACCCTAGTTAATTCGTTCCAGCCGGTTAAGGGCTTAAGTTGCTTTATTTCAAGACTACGGTTGATTCACTATCGGAATTATACTGAAATAAATTTAACTTTATATGAATTAATAGTTGAGTTGTCGGAGAAGAATACCAAGTTACTTTATAAGAGATGTCTGCACCTGTTAAGGCTCCGACAACAAATGCTGGAAGTACGCTTTGGAGACATGCATGCAACGTTTCTGGGTTTAGGAATGTTGATATCCAGTTGTGATTGGGCTTTTGTCGGAGAGCACCCTCATATCGAGAACTAGTAATGATAAGTGCACACGGCGAAATGATCTTATATATGTTAATGAACTCACATTCATTTCAGTGTTAGCAAATCGACACGAATATTGCAGAATAGTTCATTCAACCAACGCACGCGAAAGTACGTATGCGAGTATCGCAAAGGGATGCAGAAATTGCTTTAGCGACGAAAATGAGTGCTACATTTTATGCATTCTAAGCGATGCAGTTACATTCCGAATTTTTTTATGAATCCTAACAAACCATATGGATTTGATAATTTCTAGGAAGTTTTTGAAAAAGAGAACGTGTCCGTAGTGTCACTATACCCGTCCGTCCGTCCGTAGAAATCATGCGAGAGACTGATGTTCTTATCTTTTCATTGAAAGAATGGTGTCAGGAGAATGGCTTCAGTACATACACTGAAGAGCAATTAAATTAGAAATACCTATCTAGTAACGTGTAGCACTACCTTTCGCCCTGATGACGGCGGCGATTCGTCTCGGCATGGACTCGACGAGATACCGGAAGCGTTGGCAATCCATGCGAATCCACGGCTCCTGAACAAGATCCCACAGTACACGTAGATTGAATGGAGGGGGTCAGAGCCTCGAACATATCTCTCGATGACATCCTAGACGTGATCGATGGGATTGAGGTAAGGGGACCTAGCTGGCCAAAGAAACGAGGTCACGTCGGTGGAGTGTTCATCCAATCATTCGGATACAATTCGGGAGCGATGGCACGGTGAATTGTCATGTTACAGGATGACGTCCTCAGTGGGATGTTGAAGACGCGCAAACGGGAGCAAATGGTCGTCCAGGAAATTCCGGTAACATTGATCTGTGAGGGACGATGTCACATGTACCTGGGGTCCTATTTCAGTCCACGTAAACAGTCCCAGAACGAGAATGCCACACCCACCAGCTTAAAGAATACCCTGCTGGCAAAAAGGATCCATCGCTTCATGTGGCTTGCGCCGTATTCGTATCCCGCCATCCGCGTGTACCAACGTGAATATCGACTGACCAGTCCAGGCAACATTTTCCCACATTTCTAGGGTCCAGTGGTGATGCTCCCGCACCCATGCTAATCTTTGCACCCTGTGATGTGCGGTCAGCAGCGGTACCCTCGTGGGATGATGGCTTCTGTACCCCTTAGCGAGGAGTTGGTTCTGGATGGTGTGGCTGCTTACACGTTTTTGTGCACCAGCGGTAAATTACAGAGTGATTTCTTGCACTGTGGCCCGTCTATCCGCTGTTACAATGCGAGCTAGCCGACGATGACCACGCTCATCCACACGCTGTTGTCCACGGCAGTTGGCCCTTGCAGACATGGTTTTACCGGATTGGATGTACTCACGCTGCACCCGTGACACAGTGGCTCGTGAAAATCCGAGTGCCTGTACGACTTTTGAGATGGAGTGACCCATTCGTCGGACCCCGACAATTTGCCCACCATCAAATGCGCTTACTGTAGATCCTTCGTCTTACCCATACTGCGTCCGACTCTTACTGATTCCCATCGCATCACTCCTTATATTGTCTGATCGCTGCATACGCCATGTCGTTTCCGTTTACAGGGCCGCCCACAGCGCCACATCTGCATAACGCCAGCTGTCTCTAATTCAGTTGCTCTTCAGTGTATATATAATACTTTCATGCAGCAGTGGGTTGATGATGACGTATAAACTGTATATACACTGAAGTGCCGGAAAAACCTGTACACCAGTCAGATACCTGGTAGGTCCCCCATGGGAGTGCAGGACTGCAGAAATACTACGGGACATGGTCTCCACAAGCTTCTGGAAATATGATGTAGGCAATGCACACCATACTTCCTGCAGATCGTCCCACAATTCGGGTGTATTCCGAGATCTCGGATTCCTGTGTTCGATAGCGCGTTGCATGGCATCCCAAATGTGTTCTATAACGTTACGGTCTAGGGGCTTGGGTGGGAATGGCAAAATTTCAAACTCAGATGAATGCTCATTTAACCATAACATGGTGGTCCGACACTTGTGTGGAGGAGCATTGTTATGTTGGAACAAGCCCAACCCATCAGCATGAATGCAGGACATGAACGGGTGTACCTCGTCAGAAAGGATGTGCACATAGCTTTGGCCGGTTACAGACGTTTGTAGACGTACCAGGGGTCCCATTAAAGTCCAGCTAAACACACCTAATACCATTACGGACACACCTTCCTCCAGCCGGTACAGTTCCCTGTTGACAGGCTGGATCCATGGTTTCATAGGGTTTGCGCCACGCACGAATCCTTCCATCTGCCCGATACAGTTGGAAATGTGACTCGTCAGACCAGGCTGCTTGCTTCCAGTCATCAAGTGTCCAGTGGCGGTGTTGCCGTGCCCAAGCGGAGCGCATAGCTCTGTGTCGTGCACCCATCAAGGGGACTCGAGTTGGGCGTCGGCTCCCAAAGCCCATATCGTGCAGGGTACGTTGCACAGTCCGGACGCTGATGCTTGTTGAGGCTGCAGCATTGAATTCCGATTAAACCTGCGAGAGTGTTGCACGCCTATCGCGTGAAACGATTCTTGACAGCCGACGATGGTCACGTTCACCCAATGTCTTTTTTACGGCCACACTGGTATCGTAGGTTGGAGCTTTTGCCGGAATTCTTGTAGTCACGGTACAACCTTGCAATGGTCGCCCGTGAAAATCCGAACTTCGTTTCTACCTCCGAAATACTATGGTCCATCTCACGAGCGCCAACTATGACAACACGTTGAAAATCGCTTAAATCGTTATTACTTGTCATTCTCATGCCGAAAACAGCTCTGACAGCTGGCAAGGATGTCTATCGCTTTATATACGCACTGGCGGACGCAACCGAGTACGCGCATAGGTGACGTTGCTATGCATTTTGCATCAGCTCGTGTGTAACAGTTTTTCTGGCACTTCAGTGTATACCATGTCTTTCAATCATTGATCTGGGAAAACATGGAGATAAAAATTAAGTAAGATTATTTAAACTTCCTTCGTTTTGCTGATGACGCAATCAATTTTGCATCTAGCACTTCAGAGCTGCAGAATGTGATCCAAGAACTTGCTTACAAGAGTAAAGAAGTGGGATTAAAAATAAACTTTCAGAACAAAAAATAGATGTACAATGCCTTTTCAAGAAATGAAGATTTTGCCATTGATGGGGAAAAGATTGAGGTAATTGATACCTAAATTTACCTTGGACAACAAATATCTATAATGTATTAGCTTTATAATCTTTTTGCTAAGCTAATTATTATGAATGAATAATGCTCTAAGCTTCAAAATAATGAATTCCCAAAAGGGTGTTGTTACTCGTTAATTATGAACTTAAACAAAGTCTCAACGCTGGTTATTTATATTAAGTAATCAAAGTCATAAACCTAACAGCCAGACAGAGGTCTGACAAAACTAAGAATTGAGAAAGACTGAACTTACTGAACAACTGTTTATTTCCCCGACTCTTGGTCAACTAAGGCACTCATATATCTTGTACATAATAATGAATAAACTTTCCTCTTATAGTACACACTCTCATAACAACACCTCGCAACGCCAACACATCAACCAACGCTCTCTCCAACGCAACACAACTCCAACACCAACACACCACCCAACTCGTCTCGATGAACGCGCCTATATACTAGCTACCACCACGTCATGACTTACACTCATTGCCAGATCTCATTCAGCGGGTGAAATAATATTTCGTTCAGTAGGAAGATAATTTACATAGTAAAATAAAATAACCAGAGATAGTAAAATCAAAAGGAAAGTGAATATAGAGTATACGTTACATCATCTCCCCCTTAATTTTTTTTTTCTTTTTTTATGTCCGAAAAACCTATCAATTTTGGAGTGTAAGTCTTACATTTCGATGATTGACGTTTCTCGATCTTTCTTTTTTTTTTTTTTGATTTGTTGTTTGGTGGTAGCCGTATTTACATTATCAACTTGGCATGACAATTTACGAATCTGTATTCGACTGTGAAATTTGTAGTGTAGAACAAAACAAACCTGCATCGGCATACTTTCCTTTTATTCTGCCTAGCAGGAATCACTTTTTAATTTCAAATGACGTGCGCCTTAGTCGTTGAAATACATAACAACTGTATCAGCAGCGAAGATTGCCTGAAGCTGCCTAACAGTAACAATTTTATTATTTTCATTTCAAATTACGTTCGCCTCATTCGTTGAAATACATAACAACTGTATCAGCAGCGAAGATTACCTGGAGCTGCCTAACAGCAACAATTTTATTATTTTCATTTCAAATTACGTTCGCCTTAGTCGTTGAAATACATAACAACTGTATCAGCAGCGAACTTTACCTGGAGCTGCCTAACAGTAACAATTTTATTATTTTACCCCTAAGCACATAGATATATACAAAAAAAAAGTGGATTAGTAGATGGACATAGAAGAAATAAAAAAAAAAACACACATATATACACAAAAAAGAATGCATAGGCCCACACGAAAAAAAGAAATTCTGACACGCCAACTGGTCGTGCAGGAAAAACAACAAACTGAGAAAGAACCTGTCCACGAGAACTTACTTATCTCGAGGACGCATAAAATTCTAGTGCGATAACGTTTTCCAGGCCTAATGGGACTGGTTAAATCAGGTGGCTTGGATCTCTTCCGGGACGGTAATGGAACATCGGTCTGTTGTCGGTCAGGAATCTGGCGGTCTGGAAATCCCTGCGGCTGAGAAGAACGGTCAGAAGTCTGGCGGTCTGGAAATCCCTGCGGCTGAGAAGAACGGTCAGGAACGTCAGAAGTCTGGCGGTCCGGAAATCCCTGCTGCGGCTGATAGGAACGGGCTCCCCCAGGCTTTGGATATGAAGTCCCTTGGTGCTGGGGCCCGTTGTGTCCTTCCAGTATCTTTTTGGACGGACGTGTCTCCGGCCACATCAACTTGCTTTCGTTTACGCCCACGGGGCATGATAGTAGTAGCAGGCATCGGCCCTGTTTGCCCTGAACGGAGGTTCCAGGGGCGAAACCCGGGTGGATGCAAAGATTTCTGCCTTCGTCGCTGTTACGGCGAAGCAGATTGGGGAGACAAGTCATGTTTGCGCCCAGCTTTTGGTGGTGCTGGACGGTGTGGAATATTAAAAGTAGGATTCATAACTGACAAATCAGAAATGTCCGACGCCTCTGAGTCGCTGCTGTAATTCAGCGGTCGTGCAGGGCGATGTTTAGATTTGCCTATAGGAATACTTTCCGATGAGGTATTCAAAGAAAAGTATCCCGCGTTGGTGCAGAGTGAACCGGAAACGGCGCAGCAATAGTCTTGGCAATGGTTGGAGGGAAAGGAACGATACTAGTATTCGACGAACTCGAATCGAGTCTTTGTCTCATGGGAGAATCAGGTTGCGTGTGTAGAAACTCGTCTGGAGGGGGGAGGGTGAAGGAAAAATCACTGGTGATTCATCAAAAATGTTCGGTGGTTCGTCCACAATTTCCGGCAGTTGAACATGAGATATAGATTCTTGAGTCTGTGGAACAGAAGGTTGAGTAGGATTGATAATGAAATCGATATTCCGTTCGTGATACTTGCGACATTGATCAACATGTACATATTGAAAATGGTTGTTCAGTTTCTCCAGAACAATATTATTTTCAAAGACATTTGCCACCCGATATGGACCTTCGTAGCTGGGTGCAAATTTCTTCACTAAAGTATGCGAAACAGAAGACTGGAAGTGCGTTTCCACGAGAGTGAGATCTCCAACGACAAGATCTGGTTCCCTACGCCTAGAATTATAATATCGTGCTTGAGCCGCTTGTGCTCCTAGCATTGCAACACGAGCTTTTTCTGCCATAATGTGTACTGATTGCGGAGTTGGTCGCTGGTTTAATTCGTCGATAATCCCCGTTAAATTTTCAAAAGGGGTTTTAATTTTGCGACATAGAAAAAGTTCTGCAGGAGTAATTTTAGTAGACTCGTGGACAGACGAGCGGAGGGCGAACGCAAAAAGTTCTAAATGGTCATCCCATCTTTCATGGTGATCCATTACAAAAGTCGCAATCATTTTCACTAGCGTTCGGTTAACACGTTCCGCAGGATTACTCTGGGGATGATATGGGGAAATGAATTTATGTTTAATGTGTAGTCTCGCACACATTCTTTCAAAAATGTCAGAAATAAATTGAGGACCATTATCCGAAACTACTTTATTAGGTGCACCATATCTAGAAAATACTTCATTAACTAAGACATTACAAATAATCTCAGCCGTAGCGGCTTTAATGGGAAAAACTTCAACCCATTTAGAAAAATTATCAGTTAGTACTAAAACATAACGAGCTTTATTTTTAACAGATAATGGATAAGGTCCCAATAAATCTATGGAAATAATATCAAACACATGAGAACTTGAACTAGATTTCAAGTGACCGGCCGGTCTTACATTACGATAATTATTAATCTGACACAAGTGACATGATTGAACGTATGCGAGCACACTTTGGTACATTCAGGCCAATAGGCAACATCCCGCAATTTACAACGGGTCTTGCGAATACCTAAATGGCCTGCAAGAGGTTTGTCATGAAATTCATTTAAAAGAGCCATTCTAAGGGTTCGCGGAATACATGGGCGAAACTCTGCCCTAGTAGTCCGAGATTTTGTATAATAAAGAAGACCCTCTATTACTTCAAAATGTTGTGACCTTCCAGCCAGAAGAAGGATCACTTGGTAGGGGCGAACCCGCAAGCAAAAAATTGTAAATATCCCCAAAATCTGGATCATTTATTAATTCTGCCATTATCTGCTCTCTGGATGTTATATCAGCTATTAGAAGTAAAGGCTGACATCCAGGAGTAGTTTCTGTGGGGACCCCACTAATCGGAACGCGAGATAATGCGTCCGGTAATTGATTCTTATTACCTGGCTGATACGAAATTTTGATATTGCTCTCTTGTAACTTCAGAGCCCACTTCATAAGTCTTTGAGATAGGTGCTTAGCAGAATTCAAATACTGAAGGGCAGAATGATCCGTAATTATGTTAACTGTCAATTCGTTAAGATAACATTGAAATTTATTCAGTGCATACACAACAGCAAGACATTCACGTTCCGTAGCTGAATAATTGCGTTCAGCTTTGGCTAAAGTACGAGACGCAAAAGCTATTGGATGCCCAGCTTGTGACAAAACGCAACCAAGACCAACTCCGGATGCATCAGTATAAATATCAAATTCCTTAGAATGATCCGGGAAAGCCAACACCGGAGGCTGAGTCAATGCAGACTTCAGTGTTTCGAATGCAGCGTTAGCTTCAGGTGTCCAAATAAACTTCTTGTATTTACGCTTTAAAGCATACAATGGCTCACATATTGTAGCATAAGCGGGGACGAACTGCTGATACCAACCGGTCATTCCCAGAAAGCGGGATAGTTCTTTTGCTGTTTTAGGCCGAGGAAAGTCAACAATAGGCCTAATTTTTTCATTATCAGTGAATAAACCGTGGGGAGTAATTTTCAAACCCAGATATACAATCTCGTCCCTCGCTATCTGGCATTTACTAGGTTTTAACGTCAAGCCAGCATTGTATATAAGTTGGAACACCTGTTTGAGCAGAAAAAGGTGCTCGTCAAAAGTCTCTGATGTGATAATAATATCATCCAAATAGACATGCACATGGGGACCCAGGACAGGTCTGAGAACCGTGTCCATAAGCTTTTGGAAAGTAGCAGGTGCAGAAGCTAAACCAAAAGGCATACGTAAATATTCATAGGCCCCAAAAGGAGTCACAAAGCCTGTTTTATCGACAGAGTCCGGATGTACTGCCACCTGCCAATACCCACTCGCCAAATCCAAAGTTGACATCCATTTGGTTAACGACAAGTCATTTAGAATATGTGACATGACAGGTAGTGGATAATTGATAATTTTTGCGACTTGGTTGAGTTTGCGAAAATCTGTCACGAAACGAAATTCATTGGGTTGTTTCTTTGGAACCAAAAAAGGCAGGAGCAGCCCAGGCGCTTGTGGATTCCCTGATTATGCCCTGCTTAATCATTTCCGCAATTTGACGTTGCATTTCCTGTTTTTTATGTGGAGCACAAGGGTAAGGTTTCGTCGCAATGGGTTTCGAACCATCAGTGTCAATAACATGATAAACCACCTGTGTGAAACCCGGTTGATCCGAAAATAAACCAGGGCTTTCCTGTAAAAGGAGAGAAAGCTGGTCTCGTTGCCCCTCATTCAATTGGTCACTCAACAATAAACTCGTAATATCTACAGGAACCGTCGGAATCATTTCGACAGGTTCCGGAAAGAAATCACATGTTGTACAAAATTCAAAGTTATTTGAAACTTGTTAATAAAGTCCATACCCATGAGACATTTCACGGGTAGCTCGTCTATAAGCAGGAAAGAATGTGTAAACCGAGCTTTTCCCAGCCCTAAAGATAATGTGACAGTTCCTGCGATACTGAAGATTTCATTATTGGCACCTCGCAAATACTGCGTTGCAGGCTGAACGTGTATTGCAGAAAAAACGTCATTGCAAAACTTTGTATTGAGGGCTGATATCTCAGACCCAGTGTCGAACTTTGTCTCTACAATAATGTCTTCAAGTGTCAAGAATACATCAGGCAACTGAGGAGTTTGAACAGTCACTAATACTGTTTTAGGGTCAGAATGTTTGGTATCAGGAAGCAGGACCGACCCTTCGTCTACTTCCTGTGGAAGTTTAAAGGAATTCTGGTGGTGTTATCATGTGGTCGGAAACCTCGACCCTGCCGGGTATCGGGAAAATTTTCACGATAAGGAAAATTGCGTGAACCCTGCGTCGGGAACTCCACGTGTCTGTTGACAGTTTCATATTCGTTACGTCTGCCCTCAGCACGGGCAGAAAAATTATTATTGCCCTGGGCATGAGAACGTTCCGAATGCTGCTGGGTGAAACGGGGTCGAGCATACTGTGCATTATGACGATATCCCGAAGCTTGCTCAGAAACTCGCTGTTGGTTCGCCACTCTTCTGTGTTGTGGAACGTATGAAGCTTGGGTGGGCACTTGTGTATGCTCGCGCTGAAAGTTTTGTCTATTATGCCGCTGAGGGTTTTCGGAATAAGCCTCGCGGGGTGCCCGAGCATGGTGGGTTGAAGCATGTTTGCCATGTCGCTCTTCATACGTGCGTATGAGGCGAAGGCATTCATGAATGGTGGTAGGGTGTCGAACCTCAAGAAAATCTTGTAAGAATGGGTCGAGCTGCTGTACGAGGGTATCCAACATGTCAACATGACTGGCATGTGGATCCCATAGATTATATAGGCGTGTAGTTTCCAACGCAAATGCAACAGGGCTATCATTGGGACCTTGTTGACGTGAAAACAGCTGTTGAGCAAGGCTAGCTCGACTGAGGCCGAAAGGAAAGACTTCCAAGAATTCTGCACGGAAATTCTCATAATGAGACTCCGGGTTCGACCCTCGCCACTGCCGATACCAGGTTTTGGCGGTATCCCTCAAGCAAGTGCCGGCAATTTGGATCTTGCAGTCTTCCGGAATATTATAGAGATCAAAATGATCTTCCAGATCTTCGAGGAACTTTAAAGACCCCTCCAAACCATTGAAATAAATTGTTCCAGCATGCGGCACGAAATGAGCAAGCATTCTGCTTCGCTGAGAGGATTGAATTCCCTCAGGTACGACCCGAGACTCAGAGTGATAAGAAGCTGGTGCATTACGAAATGGTGAAGAATGCTTGGGTATGTGTAGATCATTCATATCAAAGTCAGAGCCACAGGCTTCGTACAAATTGTCCAAACAAACACCATTACCCTCGAGACTTGCCGGAAGGTGGAAATTTGCAGTTGTCTCAGGTAAGGAAGCCATGGATAATAGTCAGGATCTCGTGTTTGAGAAAAGTTCGGGCGCCAATTATAATGTATTAGCTTTATAATCTTTTTGCTAAGCTAATTATTATGAATGAATAATGCTCTAAGCTTCAAAATAATGAATTCCCAAAAGGGTGTTGTTACTCGTTAATTATGAACTTAAACAAAGTCTCAACGCTGGTTATTTATATTAAGTAATCAAAGTCATAAACCTAACAGCCAGACAGAGGTCTGACAAAACTAAGAATTGAGAAAGACTGAACTTACTGAACAACTGTTTATTTCCCAGACTCTTGGTCAACTAAGGCACTCATATATCTTGTACATAATAATGAATAAACTTTCCTCTTATAGTACACACACTCTCATAACAACACCTCGCAACGCCAACACATCAACCAACGCTCTCTCCAACGCAACACAACTCCAACACCAACACACCACCCAACTCGTCTCGATGAACGCGCCTATATACTAGCTACCACCACGTCATGACTTACACTCATTGCCAGATCTCATTCAGCGGGTGAAATAATATTTCGTTCAGTAGGAAGATAATTTACATAGTAAAATAAAATAACCAGAGATAGTAAAATCAAAAGGAAAGTGAATATAGAGTATACGTTACATATCAATCGGCGTATAAAACGTGGCTGGAGGGCTTTTAGAAGGAACAGTACAATTTTCAAGAGCAACAATATACCGTTCTGTCTTAAAAGAAAAGTGTTTAATCAATGCATCCCTCCCGTTCTTACATATGGAGCAGAGAAATGGACCTTAACTAAAAAAACATACAAAAGCTGCAGACAACTGAAAGAAGCATGGAGGGACGCAAACTTGGTGTAACCAGGAAAGATAAGAAGAGGAACTTGTGGATAAAGAAAATGACAAGAGTTGAAGGCATCATGATCAGAGTAAAATCTCTGAAACGACAATGGTTTTGGTTTTAGTAACTGTGGGTAACAGAGCGGTACCCAATTTATTTCGATAATGGGATTACAAACATAGGAGATGTAGCTGAATACTACAGTACAGACCATATAAAGAGTAAAATACAGATCTATCCTCAATGCAACACAAACTGGACATCAAACATAAAGAGCACATTGCCATGGCGCAGTGACATCAGGTTCGACAGAGCCGGAAGCAATGGGATAACACCAACAGTCGTGAACAGCTCAGCGTGAAAGATAAACTAATAAGGGGTCGGACCATAACATCAGGGAGTCGACAGTGTGAGGCAATGCCGGCTGAACATCAATTTGCAGATATACACTGGTGTGCAAAAATTAAGGACGAAGAGGAGAAATTAGCATAACAGGCGGAACGAGCAGGCAGAACGAACCAAAAGACCACTCAAGAGATAGACTAGAGTCCGGTACGGTAAGGCATGCGCATATATATACCATGACGTAGAGGGAAGGGGATGTCGGAAGGGTATAAAGCACACGGGCGGTGTACGCTCAGCAATTCGGTGAAAACTATTGCACGGTGTACATCGGTTTGAACGACGTCGAGTTGCTGCCACAGTGTGATATGGCCAACAGGCAATCCAGTAGACAACATCTGGAGGACTTTATCCCAGGTCGCGTCATTGGGAAGTTGGAAGAAGGTCGAAGTGTGACTAGTGTGGCCAAGAAGTTCGGGATCGCTCACAGCATCGTTTCACGAGCTTGGAGAGCATTTCAAACAACAGGAACAGCTGTCCGAGAGTTTAACAGTGGTCGTCCACTAGAAACCACGGCGGCGGACGAATGGTATATTGTCCTACAGGCGAGAAGAGACAGACGGCAGACAGCGGGAGAAATCGCAAGGCACATGCAACAGACAACTGGACGTCCGTTATCGCGTTTTAACGTGGCCAGGGGGCTGCACAAAGGTGGTCTATTTGCACGACGACCAGTACGGCGTGTGCCATTAACGCCTGCTCATCGGAGACGGCGGTTTCTGTGGTGCCAGGAACACAAGAACTGGACACATCAGCAATGCGGTCGAGTTCTCTTTACAGATGCAAGCCGATTTAGTCTGACGAGCGATTCTGGACGTATACACATCTAGAGAGAGCAGGAAACACGCAATCACACCTCCAACATCATCGAAAGGGACCGGTTTGGAGGTGGCAAAGTTCTCGTTTGGGGCGGTATCATGCTTGGTAGCCGTACTGACTGACCTCCACATCTTCCAAGGAGGTCCAGTCACTGGTGTCCGCTATTGTACCGAGGTTCTCCTGCCTCACGTGCGTCTGTTTAGAGGTGCTGGAGGTGCTGTGGGTCTTGAGTTCCTCTTCATGGACGACAACGCTACATCTCATCGTACAGTGGATGTCGCAGAGCTGTTGGAGAGTGAAGATATTCAACGCATGGATTGTCTTGCAAGGTCCCCGGACCTAAATCCAATCGAACACGTGTGGGACCTTCTCGGGAGACGCTTGGCAGCACATCACCAGCCGCCAGCAACGATTCCGCAGCTGCGATTGGCGCTACAGGAGGAATGGGCCGCGACACCTCAACTGCTAATTGTCAACCTCGTCCTCAGCATGGAAAGACGTTTTAAATCCTGCAGCGCAGTCAGGGAGATCATACCCCCTACTAAAGGCTGGATTTTTCTTGGCAGACGCTTGTCACATGGACGTTTCTGTCTTCTGCCCAGTTGTGCTCGAAGCTACCTTTTCAATAAAGTGCCTTTGTATCCTTTGGATTCCTTGTTTTGACAGTTTTGCTCTCTTGTCCCATATCTGTATACCTTGGGAATCTTATGGTATGATTTGAGTCGATGGGAAGCACTTCTGCACCACGTTACATTCGAAAAACCGTCTCGTCCTTAATTTTTGCACGCCAGTGTAGTAAAAATATGATGCACACAAATAAGGAAAAGCATAGCGGCATATCATTCGATACGAAGTAACAGAATTACAACATTATGAGCATATGTACAAGGGTATGATAGGACACCAGGCGAGTAGAACATAAGGACGGTCAAAATGCAAGACACAGTACAGCAATACACGAACTTCATTATGAGAACAAAGTTAACAATGGTAGCATTAATATAAACCGCGACGAGAAAAAACACTAGTACAGCAAGGACATACAAAGAGAGCAAAACAAAAACACATGGCACAATAACCAAATCAGGAAACAACATTGCAATGCAAGAGTGATAACATAAAGGGAACAGCACATAATTAGAGGAAGAGTTGATGGAGAAACGCGAAACCAGAAAATTCCAAGCTACCACAAGGTGGAAAACGTTGCCGGAGAGAACGAAAAGGGGTGGGGTTGGGAAGGTGCACTTAAGTTCATCGGCTTGAGAAAGTGAAGTATCACAAAATTGATTCTCAGCTAGGTCTTTCAAGGAGGAGATATGGCGAGTGTATCGTCTCATGAAAACCTGGTACCTGGGATCTGTGACATTCAGAGATTTGAAAAATGACATATAAGCTTCAAACTGCATCAACGTTGCATACAGATTAAGATCAGGTGAGTGCAGAAATTCTTCAGTACAAACAACCGTACGAGCAGACTGGAAGAAGTGCAAGAGTTGCTGTTTGGACAGTGGTCCAGGAAGTACAGGAAACTTATCAATGGCCTGTATTACCTCATCATCTGAGAGAGGATTGACAGGACCAAAACGGAGATGCATACTGTTCGCAAAGTCATCAGGCAGAGAAACGTCTGAACAGGAAACATCGAGAATACTAGCTGAGACCACAGAAGGAGTTACAGAAAGATGTTTTACCTTTTTCTGTTTCCCAGAGCCTTTGGAAATTCCAGTCCGTTTCAAAGACGAAGTTGAGGCTGATGAATTCCTTGGCGGATCTGGAAGAAACCCGAAACGGGAGACGAGAACACAAGTTGCGCCAAGGAATCAGTATGTATCCGATCAGCATCGGTGGGCACTGGAATATAAGCCCAAGCAGCAGGAAGGTGAGCCGACGGGAGAACAGCAGACATAAGCGTAGTTGGAGATCCGATATGCGAGAGGCACGGAGGTGAGCCAGTCAGCCGGAGTGCCGAAGCATCACTCAACACATCCGAGTCGGAACACTCCGCCGGAGACACATCAGTAGTGGAAGACATCTGTGCTAACCCATAAGGAGGATGCGCTACCGCACGGTGCGATAGAGGAGGAAAGGGATCATTGTTCTTGACAGGAAGGTGCGTCTGACGGAGAGAAGGAGAGGTCGCGGCAGGAAAAACACTGGAAGAAGAGATGGTAGAAGGATCAGTGTGATCGGTATGAGGATACGAGCTGGAAGAAAAACCACGGCGTAGGCGCACACAGGAGGCAGTGGTGTGATCCTGTGTAAGACAGTGAGTACAATAGTGAGTGGTGAAAACCTTGAAACTGTACATGCGTGAGCCAATTTCAACCGTAGCATCTGTAGGACAATCCGCCAAGGCGTTCCCATTGGGAAAGACAACAGACAACTGACGGCGAAGCCCTGTAGCTTGTGCAAGTAGAGTTCCACATGGAGCGTCAGAAAGGCGATGGACCTTACCCACAATTTTACAAACATGATTGACAAGGAGGGTAAGCGCAGTATCAGACAATTCCTGTGGAATAGGATAGAACGTGCTGTTTACCGGACGCTTGGAAAGAGGCGAAGAGATGAGATGATTTGTTCCAATCGAAAATCAGTGTGCAAGAAAAAAGTCAGCATCCGTCTTGCGCTGGAACCAGCCTGAGATACCACGCGGAGTACGAGAAATTCTGGCAATAGACGCGGACGACACATAACCTGAGAGGGCCTCCATGTAGTGTGGCAAAGGAGTATTCGGTAACGCATGAATGAGCACACATATATCCAGGAGATTATGGAACTCACGGCCAATCTGCGAATTTTCATTAATCGTTACCCTCACCTTGTGGTTGGATACCTGAAAAATAGGTGTTGATTGCAAGAGACCATCAAGTCGAGAAGAAGCTGACGTAGAAGCAGCGTCTCGCTGCAATGTAGAGGCATATGACATCCCAGAAAGAGAAGTCTGTGCTGAGCCAACTAGCACAGAAGGCAGTGTGGGAAGAGGGACACAGGTAGAAGGCAAGGCAGTAGTCGCAGCAGTACCTAGGGACGGCACCGAGGCAGAGGCAGAAGCAGAAGGAGAAGAAGGAGGCGCAGCCAAGTCCAGTGAAGCCACCGGAGCAGGACTACCAGGAAGCTGGAAAGACACAGGAGGAGACACATCTGAGGACGAGAGTATGTCAACTTCCATGGACGTGGGGAGTGCAACGTGACGTGAATCCGCCACGTCCAAAGACGATAAGGATACACAGGAAGCAGCCATGCTGGCAGCTTCCAAACGTAAACAAACAAGCTAACGATATGAAAACGGAGAAATATGAACAAATACAAGGACGAAATCGCCAGAAAAGTAACTTCAAACATGCACAGTACCTATAAACAGGCGGGGCACGTAACAGGATGAGTGCGGGATGAGGTATATCACACTATAATGTATAAAATGTAGCAGCCACCAATACAACGTCTGTTAAGAACGAGCAATGGGGTGGACATGTTGCCAGAAGGACGGACCACCGATGGATAACCGAAATTTTAGACTGGATTACAAGGGACAGAAAAAGACCTAGAAGAAGACCATATGAAAAATGGAAGAATGAAATTCGAAATCATGACGGAGTAACATGGAGAAGACAGACTCGAGACAGAGAGTTGTGAAAGAAACTTGGGGAGACCTTCATCCAGTATTGGACTGATAATGGTTGTTGATGATGGTATCTATCTATCTATCTATCTATCTATCTATCTATGTGAGGTACTACAGAGTGACGTACATGTCAAGACCGCAAGTATCAGGGATAAGCCCTTGCTGACGTAGCGTAACTGGGAAAGCTTTCGGCTCCGGAGCTGAAGGATATGGGTTCGAGTGCTACCACCTGCCAATTTGGGTTTTCACTGTGTGCATAATTAACTTACGAATACCTAGGTCACAAACTTCAAAAAACTTTGTTTTCCCATGCCGAATTTAAAAAAAATGGTTTTACTTGGAGCAAAAAAATCTTTTGTACAATACGTGTGATAAGAGTTCTAATGAAGAGCAAAAAAGGGCCATTGTTTCGAAAATAAATTCATGAAAACATAAATCTTATTTCCGAGAAGAAAATTGTTTTGTACATGAACAATGCATTCTTTGTTTATGAAAGTAAAGAGCTTTAAATGTAAAATAAGTAATGACAGAAAGAAGAACGTATTCCTTTGTGACTGTATATCATTTCTTTGTAAATAAAACACGGATTTAAAAAAATGTTTCCTAGTAGAACTAATTATTTACCTTTGCGTGTTTTATGTCATTCGTATTGTAGTCTTGCAGTGTTCCAGTTTCAAGTTTCAGAAGAGTAAACAATGCAAACGTATCTTGTATGAAATACATACCGTTGCACATATTTAATTAGCAGTTTTCTTTATAAAGTTTGCGCAGTGGCTTACAAATAAGAATGTTTGACTAAGAGCAGTAAAATTTGGCTGAAAAAAAGTGGTGTCTATTTTAAAGCACGTGAGTTCTTCTGACTTAAGTAAAACAGAAAGATAAATTCGGTTGCCTCACAATAGGGTTTGTACTGAAACGCTGTACCACAATGCGGGGCATTGTTTTCGGTGGTGTTTTCAAAGGAAACAAAGAAAACCACGGTCGCTTAACCTGAGCTCTGAACAACGCAGGTGGAATTCCACATGTTGACAGAAGAATTTTTTCTAATTCAAAGACAAAGTAGAGCAAACGCATAGAAAAATGAAACTAGCTTTTCAGTTTCCAGAAATACTAAAACCTATAAATGAAAACTTGAATAAGTTTTGGACTTTACCATAAAGTGACTAAACATCTATGCATATCGATAACAAACCATACGCTTATGGACGCAAATTAGATAATAGTCAGAGTGTGGTAGAAATCAATTTCAGCATCTATTAATTTTTTTCCACAAAATGTCTGCACTGCAATGAAGATCTGTGTTCTGCAGAATTTAGTTCAGCATCGGAACCGTAGAAACGCACGCATTTTATTTTTTGTTTAAAGTTTTAACGACCACCTTGAGCAACTCGATGGGCTATAAGCACTCGGACGCCCCTAATGTAGGACCACAGGTTCCAGGGAGAGGAAAGAGCCAGTGCGGTATAACAAACACAACATCCATGCCTTACCGGACAAATGATCAGAAGCTATCGCTTAGACCACTGCGCCACCAAAGCGGCAAAAATTTTTGTAACAATTGTTTTCTAATGAGAGAACAAAAGAAAGGTAAAGTCAACATCTGCCGCAAATTACTGCGAAATTGAGTGGAAAAGTCACCGTCTGATGTCATGAGTTATCGGTGACCATTAGTCTCCGCATGATATTCTGAGTAATCGATGACAATAAGTTTCCTGATGGTGTCTTGAGTTATCGCTGACTATGAATCTCCGGATGGTGTCCTGAGTTATCGCTGATCATAATTCTCCGGATGGGGTTCTGGAGTTATCGCTCACTAGGAACTATGAGTCTCCGGATGGTGTCCTGAATTATCGCTGACCATGAGTCTCCGTATGGTGTCCTGAGTTATCACTGGCCATAAGTCTCTAGATGATGTCTGGAGTTATCGCTGACCATAAGTTTCCATATTGTGTCCTGAGTTATCACTGACCATAAGTTTCCATATTGTGTCCTGAGTTATCACTGACCATAAGTCTTTTACTTGAATTAACAATTCAGCGACATTGCTGGGGGTTCGTGCACAGGCGTTGAGTCGGATTTTAATGAGAGTACCACGCGTTCTCTATTGGAAAGAAGTCGGAGGATCGCGCTGATCAGGAGAAAGTGAGAAAAAAAGGAGTGGTAGTGGAAAATTACGAGGGAGAAAGCAAGAGAGAGAGAGAGAGAGAGAGAGTAAGAGAGAGAGAAAGAGAGATGGTGTCCTGAGTTATCGCTGGCCATAAGTCTCCGGATGGTGTCCTGAGTTATCGCTAACCATAAGTTTCCAGATTGTGTCCTGAGTTATCACTGAATATAAGTCTTTCACTTGAATTAACAATTCAGCGACATTGCTGGGGGTTCGTGCACAGGTGTTGAATCGGATTCTAATGAGAGTATCACGCATTCTCTATTGGAAAGAAGTCGGGGGATCGCGCTGATTAGGAGAATGTGAGAAAAAAGGAGTGGTAGTGGAAAATTACGAGGGAGAAAGCAAGAGAGAGAGACAGAGAGACAGAGACAGAGAGACAGAGACAGAGAGAGTAAAAGAGAGAGATATGGTGTCCTGAGTTATCGCTGGCCATAAGTCTCCGGATGGTGTCCTGAGTTATCGCTAACCATAAGTTTCCAGATTGTGTCCTGAGTTATCACTGACCATAAGGATCCGGATGGTGTCCTGAGTTATCGCTGACCATAAGTCTTTCACCTGAATTAACAATTCAGTGACATTGCTGGGGGTTCGTGCGCAGGCGTTGAGTCGTATTCTAATGAGAGTACTACGCGTTCTCTATTGGAAAGAAGTCGGGGGATCGCGCTGATCAAGCGAAAGTGAGAAAAAAGGAGTGGTAGTGGAAAATTACGAGGGAGAAAGCAAGAGAGAGAGACAGAGAGACAGAGACAGAGAGAGTAAAAGAGAGAGATATGGTGTCCTGAGTTATCGCTGGCCATAAGTCTCCGGATGGTGTCCTGAGTTATCGCTAACCATAAGTTTCCAGATTGTGTCCTGAGTTATCACTGACCATAAGGATCCGGATGGTGTCCTGAGTTATCGCTGACCATAAGTCTTTCACCTGAATTAACAATTCAGTGACATTGCTGGGGGTTCGTGCGCAGGCGTTGAGTCGTATTCTAATGAGAGTACTACGCGTTCTCTATTGGAAAGAAGTCGGGGGATCGCGCTGATCAAGCGAAAGTGAGAAAAAAGGAGTGGTAGTGGAAAATTACGAGGGAGAAAGCAAGAGAGAGAGAGAGAGAGAGAGACTGAGAGAGAGAGAGAGAGAGAGAGAGAGAGAGAGAGAGAGAGAGAGAGAGAGAGAGAGATGGTGTCCTGAGTTATCGCTGGCCATAAGTCTCCGGATGGTGTCCTGACTTATCGCTAACCATAAGTTTCCGGATGGTGTCTTGAGTTATCGCTGACCACAAGTCTTTCACCTGAGTTAACAATTCAGCGACATTGCTAGGGGTTCGTGCAAAGGCGTTGGGTCGTCTTCTAATGAGAGTACCACGCGTTTCCTATTGAAAAGAAGTTTGGGGATCGCGCGGATCAGGGAGGAAGTGAGAAAGGCAGAAAGATAGAAATGAGATAGAAAGAAAAACATATATAAAAAGAGGGACAGCGAGAAAATCGAAATCGAAATGAGAGAGAAATAAAGACAAAAATGAGATATAAAGAAAGCGAAATAAGACTAAGAAGGGAAGACAGAAAGAAAAAGAAAAACAGAGAAAGAAAGGTAGACAGAATGAAAGAGAGGAAAGTCCGCAAGGAAGGTAGTGAATGACAGAGAGGAAAAGGAAAGAGGATAAAGAGCAACAAGCAAAGGAAAATAAAGAGCAACAAGAAGGGAACAAGAGAAGAAGAGTGAGAAACAGTAAGAAAGAAAGAGAATAAGGCGGTGAGAGACAGTGAGTGAGAAAAGCGAGAGAGGAATTTCAAAAGATATAAAGTAGTGGTAGTGGTAAATTAGGAGGGAGAAATCAAGAGAGGGAGAGAGAGTATGAGGGAGAGTGGCTGTGAGTGAGAAAAGTGAGAATGAAAGCAAAGGTAAAGTCCTGATAAATGTTGATGACGTATTAGTTTATGACTGGGACGAATTTTCGGTTTTAGCACGGGAGATCTATCCGAGAGAGCTCATATTGGAAAGAACTAATATTGATGCAAAAAAACATTAAACTGCTTGGACCTGGATATCCGTGTGAATCAGAATGAGATAATCACTGGTATATATGATAAACGTACTACCTTTGGATTTAATATCAATTTCTAGAACAAATAGGAGTCTCAGATTTCACCGAGCGTACATAGAAATATTGTCATTTCGCTATTTCATAGGTGTTTACATATCTGCAGCTCAGCACCACAGTTGTGCGATTCGCTTTCCAAGTTATTTGTTAGACTGCGGGCAAATAATATCCATTTCGTTTTCTACTTCACCTATTCAGACAGCTTGTTTTTAGCCATAAACTTAGATCACAATTCCCTCTGCTCATGTCAATAAGCTATGAACACATTACTAACCCAAGATCCTACAATTTTAATTGAATAGGATTCGAAGTGCTACTATGTGGATCTATAGTAACTGAAAATTTCCATTCACCCTGATTTACATTCTATTATATCTGATCAGTTTACGGGTATTTATTCTGTAGTGACCGTGACCGTCTCCAAAAAACCTATTTGTGATCCTGGTGTTTCCGATGCTTTTGCGTTTTCACGTTTTGTTGCTGGTAACTTCGAGAACACATCCGTGAGCTATAGGTAATTTCAGGCTATTGCGGACTCCAGAAAAGTTACCTACTGTATGTGTCGGTGTTCTCCTGGCGAACGAGGTACATTCTGTTTTCTGATTTTAATCTTCTGGTCAGGTGGGGTCTGTCTTCGAGTTGGGCAATATTCAATATGAGCCCAAGAGTTATGGTCAAGGTCTTCATTTGGTGAGTGGTCTTTTACTTTTTGTTACTTTATTGTTTGCTATTTGTCTTTAGCCTGGGTTTGTTCTATTAATTGTCCTTATGTTTTTAGGTTTTAGCATTTATTTCGAAGGATTATATATTTAAAAGTTTCTTCCCTGTTTTTATCTTGTTTCTTGCTTAAGATATTGGTATGTATACAGTATATATCATCATCATCATCATCATAATCATTGTCAACCATTATCAATCCACTGCTGGACGAAGGTCTCTCCAAGCCTCTTCCACAACGTTCTGTTTTGTGCCAGTCTTCGCCATGTTACTCCCGCATACTTTCGAATTTCATCCACCCATCTCCCATGTGCTCTTCTTCTGGGTCTTTTCCTGTCCCTTGGAATCCAATCTAAAATTTCGACTGTCCATCGATGGTCTGTTCTTCTGGCAGTATGTCCAGCCCATTGCCATTTCAGAGATTTTGCCCTAACCATGATGTCTTCCACTCTTGTAATTTTTCTGATTCACGAGTTCGTCTTCTTATCTCTCCTGGTTACACAAAGTATGCACCTCTCTATGCTTCTTTGAGTTGTCTGAAGCCTTTGTATGTCTCTTTTAGTTAAGGTCCATGTCTCTGCACCATATGTAAGCACTGGAAGGATGCATTGATCAAACACTTTTCTTTTAAGACATAATGGCATATTGCTCTTGAAAATTATGCTGTTTCTTCCAAAAGCTCTCCAGGCAAGTTTTATACGCCGATTAATTTCTTCACCAATGTGACCCTCACTTGATATCTGCTGTCTAAGATAAACGCACGCATCCGTTATCTCCAGCTTTTCTCCATCAATCGATAAATCTTCATTTCTTGTAAAAGCATTGAACATCACTTTTGTCTTCTGAAAGTTCATTTTTAATCCCACTTCTTTACTCTTGTCAGCTAGTTCTTCGATCATACTCTGCAGCTCTGATGGGGTGGTTGCAAAAATGACTACGTCATCAGCAAAACGAAGGGGAGTTAGATAATCTCCATTAATCTTTATCCCTTTGTTTTCCCAGATCAGTGATTGAAAGACATTTTCCAATGTGGCATTAAAGAGCTAGGCAGATATGGTGTCTCCTTGTCTCGCTCCCTTTCCAATTTTTACGTGTGTTGTATTTTCAAACAGCCGAATCTTTGCACTTGCATTTTCATAGATGTTATTAATAATATTAATGTATGCATCTTCAATACCGCAGGATTTCAGAGCCATTGCAACTGCTGATGGTTTCACCGAATCAAAGGCTTTTTCATAATCGATAAAAAGCCATGCACAATGGAAGTTCATATTCCCTCGCTCTTTCAATTAGTTCTCTCAGTACGTGGATATAATCTATTGTGCTGTAGCGACTCCTGAATTCAGCTTGTTCTCTCGGTTGAGCCATGTCCAGTGTTACCTTCAAGCAGTGTGAAAGAACTTTAGTGAAGATTTTATAAACCACTGATAGGAGGCTGATAGGTCTGTAGTTCCTGAGATCCTCAATGTCACCTTTTTTATGTAGCAGGATCATTGTAGCGTTGTTACAATCCTCAGGAATCTTCTCTTCATTAAGGCATCGAGTGAAAATTTGGGCTAGTACTGTTTCGATTTCTCCACTTGCTTCTTGTATGATGTCTACAGTAATTCCATCTTCTCCTGGAGCTTTTCCCCGCTTCATGTTCTTGATTGCATGTGCAACTTCTGCTGGGAGGACTGGAAGAACTCTGGTACTGGTACCTTTCATGATGTCTGGAGTACATGTATTATCCCTTTCATATAATTTGGAGTAGAAATCTTTCACTCTTGTCAAAATTTCGCCTCTATTTCTTGTTACCGAACCATCTTCTTTTCCCAGTGCCATAATCTGTTTTATTCCCTTACTGAGGTGTCCCTTTGCTATCTTTAGGCTTTGGTTGTTTTCAATTGCTTTCCTCACTAGTTCACAGTTGAATTTCCTTACGTCTTCAGTGATACTTTATCGTACTGTCTTGCATAGCTCTATATATTCCACTTTGGAAGTCACATTTTCTTTTGTTGTCCTCATCTCTCTTTTCTTTATATATATATATATATATATACAAAAACATAGTAAACATAAAATTGTAAAAATAGAATGCCATGACCTCGCGCTCTGCTGTAGGGGTCAATGTCACTTGAAATAAAATACATAAATAACGCAGACACTACAAGCACAATAGAACTCAATTAAATATGTGACATCCATGAATAATATAAGGTCAGCCACCGGGTGCCAATCTTCAGGGGAGGATGCACCCGAAGGCTGAGCTTCTGACAGGTTTCATGCAGACGTCCTGATTTATCAACCCCGACCGAATAAAAATAAACTGGACATCCCATGCTCTCTACCGGTCAGGAAATACATTTTAAAATCAACTTAAGTAACAAATTTAAACATTTAAAATAGACCTACCTTAACCCTGACTGGTGCCCACGACCGGAAAACACAATTTACCGTGGCCATCCACCTTTAGAGTTCATCACTAGGTTAATGCGTAGGTAAAGGGTACGTTTATAATTATATAGAAGAGTGTAGTTGTCCTTCCACACTGTAAAATATACCATGTATGCTAGGAAAGAATGGTTAAATGCTCCGGGGCAACTCGAAAGCATGAAAGGTGTGAATGACAGAGGTAAAGGTTTATGGAGCAAATATTCAGATGGAAGACTAAGTAAATGAAAGTCAAAAATATTTAATCAAAATTAGCATTCAGCTTCTGGGATGCTAATGAGAGACACGCAGAAAATATTTAATCTGTAACAATTTAAAATGACTATTTTGAGCAAAATATTCTAATCTTTAATAATTTGAAGTGTTAATCTTTTAATCATATTCTGCAACTTGAAGCCAAAATAAGAATGAAAGCAATTTTATGATACATTGACTAGAAAAGTAGCAACATTTCTGTTGGCATTGCACCGTGTAAATATTTAAAATATAGCGCAGGAGCATTTACTCTGAAACAGAAAATTTCTTCGATTAGCAATAAGCAAAGAATGAAGCAAGAAAGATTATATCGGATAGATATTCAGGTTCAATATTGTCACGAATAAATGCGGTTTTAGTGATAGCGGATGAAACTGAAAGCATTTCATGATGAGATAGAATCTCATCATGAAATGCTTTATAGTAGAATGAAAAAGATTTCACTCTTGTCGGTGATAGGAACATTTAGTGTCAAATAACATTCCCAACTTCAAGAAAGATCTCATGTGAGAGACAGATGCTTCAAAAAAAAAAAAAGAAGTAACGTTCTACTGCAGTTTATTGGTATTAGAGAGAATAAAGTGTGTTTGTGGAAATCTCCAGAATTCCAACTGTACTTTCAGACGCGACCAAATCGCAGTTTCCAAAATATTTTTGTAAGGAATCCTTCCTGAAGAAGTCAAGTCTCGGAAAAGATCAATAAAGTTACCTGACAATCTACCGAATGTTGAAAGGCCGTTTCATCTTTCACGGGAGAACGTTTCAGCTGCGAACAACAATAGGCAACTCTTTCGACATCTGTCATTGAAATACATTGAAATGCAGAAGGGGTTTCAAGCTGTGACAGCACGACTAAGTGACAAGCTCAGCTGAACTCAGTGCCCATGCCTACCGTAACAGTAGGCTGGAAATATCGAGAAAACTAAAAAACTTAGTTCTTCAAGAGAATCTGAAAAACGCATTCAGAAGAACACGGTCAGTGTAGATCACAAATACAGGGAGTCTTTACTATACAGTACGTTGTCCCAGTGTGAGGTCGTTGCCATCTTGCGTCGTCGACGAATCGATATCAGGGAAGTAAATATACCCCTCACATCAATCGATACTATGACAGTTAGCTATCCATTTCCGATGGATGTCACAACTTGATTCCTCACATTCATGGCACATACACTAGTGTGCAAAAATTAAGGACGAAGAGGAGAAATTAGCATAACAGCGGAACAAGCAGGCAGAACGGAACGATAGACCACTCAGGAGATAGACTAGAGTCCGGTACAGTAGGGCATGCGCATATATGCAGCATGACGTAGGGGGTGGGTCGGAAGGGCATAAAACACACTGGAGGTGTACGCTCAGCAATTCGTTGAAAGCTATTGCACGGTGTGCATCGATCTGAACGACGTCGAGTTGCTGCCACCGTGTGATATGGCCAACAGGCAATCCAGTAGACGACATATGGATGACTTTACCCGAGGTCGCGTCATTGGGAAGTTGAAAGAAGGTCGAAGTGTGACTAGTGTGGCCGAGTAGTTCGGGATCGCTCACAGCATCGTTCCATGAGCTTGGAGAGCATTTCAAACAACAGGAACAGCTGTCCGAGAGTTTAGCAGTCGTCGTCCATGAGCAACCACGGCGGCGGGCGACTGGTATATTATCCTACAGGCGAGAAGAGACAGATGGGAGACAGCGGGAGAAATCGCAAGGCACATGCAACAGACAACTGGACGTCCGTTATCGCGTTTTACCGTGGCCAGGAGGCTGCACAAAGGTGGTCTATTTGCACGACGACCAGTACGGCGTGTGCCATCAACGCCTGCTCATCGGAGACTGCGGTTTCTGTGGTGCCAGGAACACAAGAACTGGGCACATCAGCAATGGGGTCGAGTTCTCTTTACGGATGACAACCGATTTAGTCTAACGAGCGATTCTGGACGTATACACATCTAGAGAGAGCAGGGAATACGCAATCACACCTCCAACATCATCGAAAGGGACCAGTTTGGAGGTGGCGGAGTTCTCGTTTGGGGCGGTATCATACTTAGTAGCCGTACTGACCTCTATATCTTCCAAGGAGATTCAGTCACTGGTGTCCGCTATTGTACCGAGGTTCTCCTGCCTCACGTGCGTCTGCTTAGAGGTGCTGTGGGTCGTGATTTCCTCTTCATGGACGGCACCGCTACACCTCATCATGCAGTGGCTGTCGCAGAGCTATTGGAGAGTGAAGATATTCAACGCATGTATTGGCCCGCAAGGTCCACGTACCTAAATCCAATCGAACACGTGTGGGACCTACTCGCGAGACGCTTGGCAGCACGTCACCAGCCGCCAAGCAACGATTCCGCAGCTGCGATTGGCGCTACAGGAGGAATGGGCCGCGATGCCTCAACAGCTCCTTGACAACATCGTCCTCAGAATGGACAGACGTTGTAAATCCTGCAATGCAGTCAAGGGGGGAATATATCCCCTACTAAAGACTGGATTTTTCTTGGCAGCCGCCTGTCACATGGACGTTTCTGTCTTCTGTCCAGTTGTGCTCGAAGCTATCTTTTCAATAAAGTGCCTTTGTATCCTTTGGATTCTTTGTCTGGACGGTTTTGCTCACTTGTCCCATATTGGTACAACTTGAGGATCTTATGGTACGATCTGAGTCGATGTGGAGCACGTCTGCACGACGTTACATTCGAAAAACCGTCTCGTCCTTAATGTTTGCACGCCAGTGTGTTTAAACTACACAGGTATCTAAAATTAATGTAACAAACACAAAATCGTGAATAACGCAAAATATGTACATACGACAGAGTTTAAGGATAGTTGGTTCGGACATACAGAGATTGGACAAAATAATGTGAACAGCAAGGAAAAGAAGTGTTTACGTACTTAATAGGGTGTGGGACGACCTTTGGCATTCAAAATCGCCTGAATCTTCCTTGGAATGGGCGCATACAATTCCTGGATGGTGGTTTGTAGGATGTTATACCATTCTTCTTGAAGAAACTGCTCCACGTCCTTGAGAGACGCAGGAGGAGGATAACGGGATCTTACTCTGTTTTCCAACACAGACCCCAGTGGCTTGAAGATGTTTAAGTCTGGTAATTGGGGATGCAAAGGAAGGTGTGAAAGTTCGTCCTCATGTTTCTCAAACCAAGACGATAACGCCCCAATTCACGGAGCTCGGATATCATTTCATGGTGCAACAGGAAACGCCGAATCTCGTTTCCTGTTGCACCATGCAAACGGCAGGGTATGTTTCTGTCGTTTACCTGGGGAAGTATTGGCAGCAAGATGTACCGCGGGACAAAGACACGCCGGTGAAGAAATTGTAATGCTTTGGGTAACGTTCTGTTAGAAAACCCTGGGCCCAGCCATTCATGAGGAGAAAACTACGAGTATGACGTCTACCGCCTACCTGAACATCATTGCACACCAGGTATATCCTTTCATGGCAACGGTATACCTCTATAGTAGTGCCTTCTTTCAGGAGAATAATGCGCCATACCAGACCACCCAGATGTCTTGAGAATGGATCACGGAACATATGGAAGAGTTCCAGGTAATGCAAAGACCTTCAAATTCCACAGACAACAATCCAATGGAGCATTTGTTGTTTGTGTTGGAAATGCAAATCCGATTTGCGGCGGCTCAACCACATAGCTTGCAAGACTTTAAGGATCTTCTGGTAAAGTGTTGGTACCAGATACTACAAGACACGTTTAGAAATCTTGTGACGTGTACGGGTGAGAGCTTCTTTGGCAACCCGTGGAGGACCAACATCATATTTGGCGGGTGACCATAATAGTTTGGCTCTGTGGTGTATGTTTTTTATGAGGCGGTTGTGAATTACTCTTTGGCTGAAAGTCGCATCAAAGGAAAATCTATTTCCGATTAAAAGGAATCTACAAGTGATAAAAATTCCTCACATTTAACGTGTTAATCAAAATATGCATTTCGTAGTATGTTCAAATTGAAACGAGAATGTACACGATCGAGTCACATTATTGCGACAACCACATAAGATCCAGAGTAACCGCGGTATGCAGCCCGCAGAGCACCTAGACAAGCTCGGAGTGACTCAGTAAGGTGCTGGAAGGTGTTCACAGGTATGTGGAGCAATGCTGATTGTAGTGCATCTGACAGCTGCTGGATGGTGCGTGGTGGAGGATCCATAGAGCGAACAATGCGATTGAGGTGGTTCCACATGTGTCCAATTGGGATTAAGTCTGGGGAATCAGGGGGCCAAAGAAGTGCATTGAAGTATTCATCGTGCTCTTCCAACCACTCTCGGACATTTCTATCTCTGTTACATATCGTGTTGTTGTGTTGGAAGATCCCATTCGTCCCAGGGAAGACAATCAGCATGTATGGGTATACGTGGTCTTCAAGGATGGATTCCTAACGAATTCGGCCCATAGTGCCCTCCACAGGTATGAGTGGACCCACAGAATACCCCGAAAACATTCCCCAGACCATAACGCTGCCTCCAACAGCTTGTGTTCTTCCAGCAATGGTTGAAGAGTGTTTATTATTCGATGTTGCTCGCCTTATACGCCCACGTCCATCCGTTCGATGAAGCAGAAAACGTGACTCATCGGAGAAGGCTGCCAATCAGCAGAGATCCAATTCCGATATTGCCTTGCAAATGTAAGCCTTTTCTGCCGATGCACCATCGATAGCATACGTGCGGTGACCATCTGCCTGCATCAGAGCCCCATACTCGGCAGGATTCCCTGAACTGTCGTTTTAGGCACACTTCCGGTAGCCCCCTGGTTCATTCGGCGAGTGAGCTGCTCCACTGTAGCGTGCCAATTGGACCTCACACACCTTCGCAGCCGACGTTCACCTCTCACATTAATGGCACTCGGTGCTCCGAAGTTTCCACGCAAACGTTTATTCGCAAATGGTGTGATTTCTGCAATCACGATACACTTTAACCAGAGCAGCACGCGAACAGTTCACAAATTGCGCTATTTCAGGAATACTTCCACCCTTCACCTGAAAGCCGATAATCATTTCTTTTTGCAAATCTGATAAATCGCTCCTTTTGATTCAAAACAGGAACGAGTGATATATTTTCTGATAATAATCAAATAATCAAATGTAGAGGATTTTAGGAAGGGAGTGTCTGACCACACGGCTTAAACAACCCTTAGAAATAGGAAGCTGGGAGATTTGGGATAGAGTGCCCGATAGGAAAGTGACACGGAAGCGAAGTAGAAAGGGGGAGGAAGACGCCCTTATTTATTACAGGGAGGCCAGTACCCGGGGTCCGACGGCTTAACGTGCCCATCCGACGCACGTCGGAGATTTAGTAGATAGAGCGTTCATACCTGCCTGGGATAGAACCTGAGGTCCTTTCCGCGGCAGTCACGAACATTGCCCACTAGGCCGCCCGCATTTTTTCAGATTGCCTAAAACACACCTTATATACCTTCCAAGCCAGCTCATGACACGTGCCTTCTTTCATTGGCTACGCGCTGTTGACGTCAAAAGTAGGAGGTGGTCACAATAATGTGTCTCGACTGTGTAGTTACCTATGAAGTAGAAATCAACTTGGTTGAACAGACATGCATTGGTAAGAAAAGACGTGTTCCAACTTGCAAACAGCGCCAGTGGTTCTTCTTCCCTCCGCATCACCAGTCAATTTTTATAAAGACTTCGGACCAAGAACTGCTAGCAGTGTGGCGCAGGGCATAATTATAAAATGTTTTCAAGAAGAAATATATCATTCCTTCCGAAATCTGTACCGGGCTTCCGTCCCAGTTTGCGAAAGATTGCTTGTCTTAGACAAAACTGTACAGATTTGCCAAATAATTTAGAGATCTCACGCTCATTTAGAATCTCAAGCTCAGAGACCAAGAGCTTTTGAAATTTGCCCTCGACAATGGTCCGATAACCATTCGGGCACTCTCCCTGGAGACAGGAATTATTGTAAAGTCTGTTGAAGAAATTGGGCAGCAGGAATTGAAATTCAATAAAGTGATAGCACGGTGAGTCTCACGACTTGCATCACCCGAGCACAAGCAACGATGTCTAGTAGGCGCTTCTCAGGTTTTGCAGCAATTCGAACATCAAAGATTCAAATTCTTAGACTCTATTTTGAACTGAGACAGGACATGGGTCTATAACTTCACTCCTGAGTAAAAACAAATAAATAAATAAAGGGGCACAGTACCAACTGTGCCACTTATAACGTAGAACTACGTCAACTGTCACTATTTTATTGCACTCAGGTTTTGCAGCGATTCGAACATCAAAGATTCAAATTCTTAGACTCTATTGTGAACTGAGACAAGACATGGGTCTATTACTTCACTCCTTGGTAAAAAAATAATAATTAAAGGGGCACAGTACCAACTGTGCCACTTATAACGTAGAACTACGTCTACTGTCACTATTTCATGGCACTTTCTCTCTATTTGTGCGTCCTTGAAATATTCAGCGAAAGTCAGTTGACGTAGCCTTACGTTGTAGGTTGCGGCACAGTTACTACTGTGCCCCTATGATTTTTTTTTCAGATATAAAATATTTAAAAAATAAAACGAAAGATATGTTTTACGACTTTATTTACTTGAAAACAACTTATACTGTGTACAATTCATAGTAACTTATGCTGATTATGAATTAAATGTTAACTGTAGAAGGAGTAGTATTACAGTTGTCAGTAGCTATTGCTAAAATTGTTTCTGAAGAAATCGTTCCTATTTTTCGAACTCCTTAGTTGTCTTGTTACGAATTTGTCGATACGTCTCGTCCCCCTAATGCACACTTCGTATTGTTGCTCTTGTTCTTGTCTAGATTCAGAATGTATCGGCGGTGTAAATGTTTGAGACGTAATACATTCATTATCCAGCGAAGTTGTGAAGATTGGCGATGCACATTGGCATTCCATGCTCGGTGTAAAAATTTGAAAATTTGGATCTATGACATCAGTTTCTATCTGTTCTGGCTTTTCAAGCTCAGTTTGTGCAGTTGAAGTGGAAGGTTGTGGCTCTAGAGTCGAACTAGTGTGAAACGCATCCTGGAGGGAGGACTTTTCACGCTCCCTACATTTCCGTGACCTTTCGGTTGATAACTTCTCAGGCCTTTACGGCTTCCTCTCGTTCTCCTTTAGCTGTTTTTGCACCTGTCGTCGGTTTTTATAATAATTTACCCTGGATTTTCGTGGCATTTCCATATTTTCGTCATCAATTTTTTTTATCTAAAAATAAATTTTAAATCCGCTTTATTTCGGTTCATTACAAACATCCGTTAGCTCAGACCGTCAGCTACGGAATGCGGGGATGAGGTCATCGCTATCGTTATCTATTCACTAGTTATCAACCTTAAAACGGCATGCGGCGAAACAAAATCCCGCAAAATTTAGCTTAACTTTCTATCGCTACTATTTCGAAGGGTTAAAGGGCGGAGGGTTGAAACGTGTTTTGTTATACACTGCTGGCCACCCAAACTGCAACACCAAGAAGAACACGAGATAGCAACGCCAGATTTACTGGATACATAACAACAGATACAAAGATGAAACGATTAAGCTTACAGGTCCGTGCGACTTGCGGAACACGCAAACATCAATAGTTTGTGTGGCCCACATGGCTGGCAATAACGGCCGCTACACGCCGCGGCATCGAACGAAAGAGGCTTTGGATATGTCGGTCTAGGCTTGGGGTACGTCTGTCCAGGCTGCTTCCACCTTTTGCCACAGTTCATCAGGCGTAGCCGCGGGTGGTGCTTGCCGGGCCACTCGCTTGCCGATCAGCGACCAGACGTGTTCTATGGGTGACATATCGGGAGAACAGGCAGGACACGGCAGCAGTGACACCTGGTGGGCCGTGAAGAATTGTTGCACGATGCGTGCCACGTGCAGGCGCGCATTGTCCTGTTGAAACGTGGTCGCTGGCAGGTCCTACAGGTAAGGGAGGACTACAGGCTCCAAAACGACGGAGATGTGGCGGTGGCTGTTGAGTGTACCGGTGATGCATACCGGAGGGGTGCGGGTGTCATATCCAGCTGCGCCCCAAACAATAACGCCAGGCGACGAACCGGTATGGCGATGCATAATGCAGGCGTCATACAGTCTCTCGCCGCAGCGCAGTATAGCCACACGCGAATCCGACCATCGTGGTGTTGCAGGCAGAAGCGGGATTCGTCGGAGAAGACAATGTTGTGCCATTCAGTAGTCCAGGTGCGGCGTTTAACGGCCCACTGCCGCCGCACTCGTCGGTGGTGTAACGTCAATGGTAATCGGAGCAATGGGCGCCGTGCGACAAGTCTCTGCTCCTGCAGGCGACGTCGAACGGTACGTGCTGACACAAGTTGTTCCGAAACACACCCTAATTCCTGCGCTAACGTTCGTGATGTGGCGGTGCGAGCTGTCAATGCCCGCTGCACAACATGCCGGTTCTCTCGTTTGGTGGTGCGCCGCGGCTGCAGTAATCGCTCACGTCGGTCCGTCCGTCCGTTCCTCCTGCAGCCACCGAATCCATACTTGCCTCACTGTCGCTGGATGTCGTCCCACACGGGAGCCAATGTCTCGGTATGATAAACCGCTGTCGTGATAAGCCACTATTCGTCCTTTTCCGAACTCCGAAACGTGCTGGAATGACTGCCGTATTCTGCGACGAGGCATCAGGAAGCTTCCCACGCACAGGTCTGGTAGCACAACACACTTCCACTACTTACACCCCGCCTTCTTTGCACCCTTCGTATAGTGCTTCTCGGTGGCGTGCCGGGCGCACATGATTTGCATATGCCCTGCAATGCTAATCGTTTGCATGTCCTGTCGCGGGCGACGCATATTGCGAATTTCAGGCCAATCGGATGCTTCCTTCTTGGTGTTGCATTTTGGGTGGCCAGCAGTGTATATGGGGCTCAATAAACTATCTAATGATGTATTATACAAAATATTGACAAAAGTCACCGGACACCTTTCCAAAAGCAAATAAACGGATCCACTGCGTTGTTAAGATGCGCGACACAGCTGCAAACGGTATAAAAACAAACCTACAGCTGATTGCGGTTATATCGCACTGTGAGGTCGAGTTAAAATGTATAACGAAGTAAATTTCTCCGTCATTTCTGTCCACGCCAGGATTCGAACCCGGATCCCCTCATTCCGGAATAAGTCACTCTACCAATTGAGCTACGCGGACGTTTGTTCTGATTCCTATCTGCCTTTATGTAGTGTGCATCCTTCTGGCAGGTACGTCACATCTCCTGGTACGTTACAAATGTTACTGCGGGGGAGAACTGACTTTTAGAAAGGAAAGATTGTTGGGTGTTATATTAGTGGGTTGTTCATAATAAGAGAAACAGAGAGGGGCTTAAACATTCCCAAGTCAACTGTTTTGAAAGTACGGATCAAGTGGAAGACACATGGCGTACCTGAAGCAGCAAAACGTACCGGCGAACCAAAGAAAATCAGTGATAGAGGACGTCAAAGCCTCAGGAGAATCGTTACAGCTAATCGACGGAGTACTGCACAAGACCTCAGTGTACAGGTGAGTAAAAATGCTGGAACCTCAATATGTACTCGTACCGTTCGCAGAGAACTTCATTCCGTGGTTTACCGTGGTCGTGCGGCTGCTCATAAGCATTTCATCTTCACTCGAAATACTACTCGGCGTTTAGCATGGTGTAAAGAACATTTATCGTGGACCTTAGATCAATGGAAACGAGTTCTATGGACTGATGAATCCAGATACACAATCCATCCGTCTGATGGCCGTGTGTGGGTATGGCGGCAGCCGGGGGAACGCTATTTACCACAGCGTACTGTTCCTATGGTCAAGTTTGGAGCTGGCAGTGTACTCGTGTGGGGGTGTTTTTCATAGCATGGTCCCGGCCCATTGGTTATCGTGGACAAACCTGCTTAACCAGTGCGTCTACCTCGATACTCTGGACAATAATGTCCTACCAACTCTGTGGCAATACTATGAAACCGAGCCTTGTTGGTACCAGCAGGATAATGCACCGAGCCATATAGCAAGGAGTGTTACTGCTTGGTTTGACTATAATTCCGTACCGTGTTTGGACTGGCCAGAACAGAGTCCTGATCTTAATTCCATAGAGCGCCTATGGGAAGAATTAGAGCGCCGCATAAGAAGTTTGGAACCAAGGCCTACAACTAAGCAACAGTTAGCGGTAGCATTATGTACTGAATGGAAGCACATACCTATCGCTGTGTTCCAAAATCTTGTCGAAAGCATGTCTCGAAGGGTCAGTTTTCACACAGTATTTATTAGAAGAAAGATACAGGAGATGTGCTTGAATAAATCATCTCAAATGATGTGTGACAAAAAAAAAAAAAATTACAGATGCTTGTAGTTTACGCTACTGCTTATTTACGCGGTTTTGTACATTGATGATAGTAAAAAAACAGTTAATTACACTCGAGTGTCTGGTGAGGCAACAAAAGTCTCTGACAAAGCAAAGAATAGGACCAATTTAGCTTGAAGAGCGTTATGCAATATTAATTTTGCACACTATTAAAGCAAGGAATAATACAGAATTCGAGCTTGCAGACAAATATTCAAAAGATAGGTGATGAGAAATTAACAGAATGTGCAGCTTGCGCTACGTTAATTACAGGATTCGGTGCAACGTTTGCATGACAACAGTAAAGTGCAGTAGAAATCTGGCGAGGCAACATGAATCTCTGGTAAAACAGAGAGTAAAATCAATCCAGAATGATGAGCACTATAGAGTATAAATTTTACACAATATTGATAAAAAAGTTCTGACCGAAAGGTGATACATTGTGGGTGACCTGGAAAACCAGGAGGTTGCAGGTGATCAAGGAGACAAACATGAAATCAAAAGTTCGAAAGACAGATGATGAAAAATTTACAGATGAATGTGGCTCGCGGTACTACATGTTACATACAACGGTGATATGAAAAATAGTTATATACAATAATTTTCCTGAGAATACAAAAGAAAAAATAATCTCTGAAAATACAGAGAAGACACAACTCATCACAGTGAGTATTGGAGAACACAAATTTACACAGTTGAAAAGTAAAATTACACATTTGAATCAGGAATTGAAGATAAGAATATACTGTAAAAACGACAAAGTTTACAGATGTCTATGGTTCGTGAAACGACCTATATACATGATTCTGTACAATGAGAAGTTACAATTTATATATATTGGTTTGTCAGAGGTGGTGGAAGTACAGTTTGTTTCGTGCAGAAGTAATATATCAGCATTCAGCGGAGCAAGATCCTCTCGTACCAGCGCATTCGCAAGAGGTGTCGTAAAACCACGACAATTAAGTGACACCACTTTGAATCTCTAGGTTAGTTGTGGGATGCAGTAGGAATTGACTGGCTGTAGTGATGGAGTGGAGTCGACGGAGAAAACAAGCACTCCACGGGACCTCGTCCGCAGTGCGCCGAAGAGTGTTTTCAAGTGAGTGTAATTGAACCAGCACTTGTGGAAGAGCTGCTTCATACTGCTGAATGGAAGTGCGTGCTGAGGAAGGGCTAGAAGACCCTAAAAGGCAATCCAGCACGTCCTCGTATGGCAGAGGCTCAGCAGGGAAAGCATTTTCAGCAAGAAAAGTTGTGAATTCATCTAGTGAGGGAAAGGCACCCTCACATGCTGTCTCAGAGGAAGTGTGTAGAGGCGACCTGGAGAACGGTCGTCGAGAGCTGACGGAGCGAGTAGATGAGCGGGTAGAAGAGCGAGATGATCTTCGGGACGCCAGAGTCTTTGACCTCTTCGTCTTGGGGTGAGTAGCACCACTGCGTTTTCCAGCAACCACAAAAGCTTCATGATCGTCTGGAGAGTCTGAACCCGAAGTGTTACCTGTGACTCGTGTCATGGAGCTAACGGTAAAGCTGAGGAGTGGTCAACATGTACATCAGCAGTGGTTGTAAAAGTACTAGGGGGAGTCGATTTTGGAAGCCTGGGAAAATTCTTAGGATCAGCAGGAGGTGGAGGCATCAAAGTCGTTTGTTGACCAATGGCAGTAAGCTGACTTTTGGAAGATCTTGATTCCGCGACTTTCCTCGAATAGGAAGAAGTCTGTGAAGCGTTGGTGGACAAAGTAGAAGAAGATGTAGTGTGGAGCTGTTTGCAGGGAGGCACGGGCACTGAGCCCTTATGTGACTTTCGCTCTGACAGATAGTGCAATACTGTGAAGTGATTATCTCAACTCTTCGGCGTTGCTGTCCACAGCGGATGTGCAAAACATTCGGAACCGCTTTCAGCTGAGCAACAGATGAAAAGAGGACTCGAGCAGTGCAGCGGAAACCCCGAATCGATTTGTCTTCAGGGTCTCTGGGAGCCGCAGAGAGAGTTGTTATGGAGCCAACAACTCTGCCGTACCTGCTGAGCAAGGTGCAGAGTGCAGCGTCGGATACTTCTGGTGGTACGGGGTAGAAGGTCACCTGCACCGGGCGGTGCGCAACCGGTTGTGCTAACAGATGCACGTCATTGATGGTTAGACCTTCCGTAAGGACCTGGTCAGCATGCGCTTTATCTTTAAAATAGACCAAGACAGACCTGGGTTTTGAGCTACAAAGTCTATTGCATCCTTTGGTAAGATAGTTTTGAGGGCTCGGCTATATTGCCACAGCTTAGTGTCGGGAAGCGCATCAAAATAGACGCCCCGTTCCATAGTGGAGGAAAAAGGTGACCAGCTCGGGAATCCTCTGGTATGTCAATTGTAGCAGTAGAACCGACGACAGTGACATAGGATTCAGGAAAAGGCATAGCAGATGAAACTGGGGGTGTGAGGACCCCAGAAGTTGCAGAAGCATAGGACGCTTGGGCAGACATGGGTCGAGAATTCGATGAAGCGGCCCCTAGCAGTGAGGGCGGATCAGAAAGTTGATGAGAAGTAGAAGCTGTGAGCTCAGTATTGCTGATAACGGATACGTCATCATCTGCTGAGATGTAGATAGGAGACTTGGCACCACCGCACTTGGTGGGAGTTATAGCTGGAGAAGAAGAGGTGTCCATGACGTCGCAATGACGCTCGGGAGCCACCTCATTAAGCTGAGCAGGATCTGCCGCGGTAGAAGAAGAAGAGGAAGCTGGCTGATCTGCCAAGATAAGGATGTGGGCGTCCCCCTTGTCTGCCTCCGCCATCGAAGCAATGGCGAGACTTTAACGAAAAAGACCAGCTTGGTTGAAAAATAAAACAGTGAATAATGAGAAAATATGGCACTCACCAACCTGGGAGATACACGAACGTAAAGTGTAGAACTTCAACTTGAAGATACACGCAACCACAGAAACTAAAGCACTCAATAAACAGCTTATAGCAACGAAAATCACGGAGCTCAAACCCAACCACTTCGAGCTTCGAAGGGTCAGTGCATGCATTAAGGCCAAAGGTGGACCCACCCCGTACTAATGTATGTCAATAAATGCTATGTTGTGTTTCTCTTCTAAGTGTCCGGTGACGTTTGTCAATATAGTGTATAAGCTCCCAGAATGTGATATGTTTTCGTTGCATCGTGCTCCCGATGTTACCCACTATCCAGCGCTGACAGCGACCTAGTTTTATGTAAAAAATGAAAGGGAGTATGCGGGAAGGTTAAAAGTCAAGAGATCCCTATTATGAAGCCATTGTAGCTATCAAAAATTGATTTGACAAGAAAACAAAAATTTGGAAATTAGAATGAATTAAGAAGTTCCTAGAACGTTTGAACAAGTTATCTGCATTTAACGGGGTTTCCGCTGAAAAATAGTATGCATGACTTTCCTATTTTGTTGTGAATAAATTCTTCGGAATCTAGTTGCCGTTTATATTTGAATTTCCATGATACATCCAAAATTATAAAATTTCAAATTTTAAAGTTAAAAACCTTATATTCCTTTGCTTTAGCACGAGAAAGTGTATTCTGCCATCCATTCCTCTATGTTGCAACGGGTTTCTTCACAGGAAAAGCGATGGAAGTAGTTTTTCTCCTTTCTGCATTAGCTTTAATTAAATACGCGAACACGCGGTCTACATTACATCAAAGAAACTGCGGGTGCTAGTTTCCCACTGTTTGAGTTAGTTAATATATTCTTAGTTTCCCAGCGTGCTGAAGAAAATGACTTCAAGCTACCTGCTGAGAAACCCCCCCACAGTGAACAAATTCATTATGAATCTGCGAAACAATGAAAAAGATCAGAATTCCAGCTTTCAGATTCCTACTGGCAATTTAATAAAGTTCGGCACACTCATGCGCGTGTGTATATGAGTGCGTGTGTGTGTGTGTGTGTGTGCATCACTTCAGTAGAGAAATTGTAAGGCTGCGGAAACTAATAAAACCCTTGGTCGAGACTACATCGTTGTGGGAAAAACTTCTCATTGGGGAAGAACGTACTACTCAGAATATGCTCTCCCTTTTAGAACAACTCCAGACTTTCTCTTAGAAAACAGAAAACTGTAATATACACTTTCACTCTCTTTACCATAGGGAGAAGAAAGAAAATGATACTGTCTCTTTCCTATCACAGGTCCCTGTAAAACAAAAGAGCGTCTGTTTTCAGAACTAAAGGCGTTGTTACATAAAATGCGCGAAGCAAAACATCCTAAGAAGTATGTGGAAAACTTAGACGCATAATCTTTCAGACTAAATTCCAGAAATCCTATCTCTCCGTTTCAATTCTCATTCTGTCGTTTGATAACTTCTAAGCTCTCAAATTTAGATATCCGTATTTCTGTTAAACTCATTTTTTTTACACGTAGACTCTTGCTACAATCTGAAACAAACTGATAGAGCAAAGGTGGAAGAAGATGAAATTCTAGGCAAAATCATAACGAAAGATAGCGTTTTAGAGTTTCTAGCAACAGGTAAAGTGTCCGTAAAAAAAGAATGAGGACAACGTGGGCCTTCTCAATTTTAAGTCTCAAAAATTCGGCAGGGAAGAAAATAATAAGATTCGATTTAGTTATTTCACTGGTCGTAGATTTGAGTTTTACCTAAGGTTTACATTACTTAATCTCAATCTTACAGAAGGTGATTGAATAGAAATTTTTGCAATATTTGGGTCACTTTATGTCTTCATACGTACTATAACGAAGTAAATTTCTCCGTCATTTTTGGCCTACGCCGGGATTCGAACCCGGGTCCCCTCATTCCGGAATAAGTCGCTCTACCAACTGAGCTACGCAGACTTTTATTCTGATTGCTATCTGCCTTTATGTCGTGTGCGTCCTGCTGGCAGGTACGTCACATCTCCCCCCCCCCCCCCGAAAGAGGGCCGGGGGCATGGCCCACGGGTCAGCCGTGACCATGAATAGTTGTAGGCAGCCATCCGCTGTAGAACGTGCACTTGAGAACTCCCAGTCAATCTGGTGTGTGGAATGCAACGTCACACACATTTATTTTTCGAAGCGCTGGAGAAGGGATTCTCTGATTTTTCCTATCTCGCGGTGTGGAAAGAACATCACACCATTGCGAGATTTTGAACGGTCGGGTCATCCGGACAGCTCGGGCGCCATTATAACGAAGTAAATTTCTCCGTCATTTTTGGTCTACGCCGGGATTCGAACCCGGGTCCCCTCCTTCCGGAATAAGTCGCTCTACCAACTGAGCTATGCAGACTTTTATTCTGATTGCTATCTGCCTTTATGTCGTGTGCGTCCTGCTGGCAGGTACGTCACAGTACCTTTACGACGAAAGCTAATTAGCATTCAAAGTATAAGCCATCATGTTGCACCGTCTTTAGCCATCTGTCTACCAGTTTTTCGATTCCGTGGCGGTACCAGTTCTTGTCTTTTGAGGCGAAGAAATCCTTCACCCTAGCTGACACCTCCTCCTGTTTGTTGAATTGCCGCCCGAGGAAGAAGTGGGCCATGGACCGGAACAAGTAATAAATCGACGGGGCAAGGTCCGGACTATATGCTGGCTTCTCCTCCAAAACGGCATACATCCCCTTCACCTGTTCAGAGTAGAGGTTGGCGTTGATGGTTCGACCGTCTGGAACTAATTCGTAATGGATTATCCCCTGGAAATTCCACCAGATGCAGAGCATCACCTTGTGTTCGAAGCCTACACTGGGCTACAGGTTCAGGAAGCCGGTCTGAGTTCAACCACTGCCGTTGTGTGTTAAGATCACGAACATAGAACTACGTTTCATCACACGTAACTATTCTCTTGATGAAACGTACACTGCGCGGGTTTTCTAGGAGTTTCTTGCACACTTGCAATCGGCGGTTTGCTTCAGCTGGCGTCAGTTCGTAAAGGACAATGCGGACACTTCTGTAGACCTCGCCGCGGTCCTAAAGGTGATGAACCACGGTGGTCTCTGATACGCCCAGCTCACCAAATATTCTCCGAGTGCTTACTGTCGGATTTGCCTCTACGGTCGGCCGCACAGCCTCTGAATCCACGGTTTGCGGCCTACCTGACCTTAGCTGATCGTCGAGGTTTCTGTCACCTGAGCGAAATTTCTTGAGCGATCTGGTTGCGGTGTGGTACACGGAACCTTCCCCTTTCGCATGACAAATGTTTCGTGTTGCTTGAGCAGCGTTATGGCCGAGTTAAAACACGTAAAGCAAAATTTCCCTAATTAGCTGGATGTAACTGTGGTTATCCGTTAGGTGTTCCAACCACAGACAGAACGACAACATGCGACGCTGTTCATAGCAACGACTACCACTTTATATCCTTTTTGACTGACAGCAGTAAGTGACTTGAACTAGTTTAAACCCGCCGCAGCACATGCGTTTATGCAAATATTGCAAGACTTTCGACTCACCCTTTACAGCTTAACTTGAAGCTTAGAGCTTCTAAGCTTGAAGAGTAGAGGTTGTCGTTGATGGTCCGTTTGTCTGGAACTTGATTAACTAGATTTGTAGCCTTAGCGAATTTATTAGAGGTATGCAAAAGTTTCCGCTGTTTTAAGGAGAAAGGAGACAGGAACAAACAGGAAACCAATACACATTTATTCAACGAAATATTGGCCGTTAGCATCAATGATCTTTTGCCATTTTTCAGGTAAGAAATAAATGCCCCTGTGATAGAAGGACTCGGGTTTTGAGCTGAAGAACGCAGTAACGAAATTCTTTGCACTTCTGCAACTGTATTGAATCGCTATTGGGCTAGGGCATATTGCATTGAGCGAAACAGATGAAAATCTGAGGGTCCGGAAGGAAGCTGGGTGCGGTAAAACCTCCCAGTGTAACTGTTCCAGGGTGGATTTCGTGGTGGCACTGACATGTGGTCTGGCATTATCGTGTAACATGATGACTGGGCGGTGTCCTTTACCCATCCATTTGCGTTTTTGCTCGATTGCGACGTTCAGGTTCGTCTACTGATCGCTATATCGTTGTGCAGTGATTGTTTCGCTCGGTTTCAACAGTTCGAAGTACAGCACTCCGTGCATATCCTACCACACACACAACAGGAATTTTTTCCCGTGGATATCCTGCTTTGCAGTGGATGTTGATGGCTGGCCTGGGTCGACCCAGGATCGCTTGCGTACGGGGTTGTCGGAATAAACCCATTTTACATCCCCGGTGACAACCTTCCACAAGAAATACTTCCCTTGAAACCTCTTCAGCAACGACATGCAGATGCCCAATCATTGACCAATATTACGCTCCGTTAAAGTATGCGGAACCCACTTACCAATCTTCTGGATCTTCTCCAAGGCCTGTAGACGCCGTACCACCGTCGATTGAGTCACTTTCAAACGTTTCGCCAGTTATGTGGTCGATTGAGTGGTATCCTCTTGCAACAGCGATTGCATCTTCTCGTCTGCGAGTTCCTGGAGGTCTACCTGCACGTGGCTTGTCTCCCAAGCTTAGATCACCTTTCTTAAACCTGGCACACCATTCTCGACACGTCCGCTCACCTGTAACCGTTTCCCCATACGCCTGACACATTGAACCGTATGCTTCACTTGCACGTTTCCCTAAATTGAACATGAATAACAAACAGTGCCGCAAATGAACTTTATCGACCGACATGAATGTACGAACTAACACCACGGTTCGCCTGTCGGTTACACCCCTACAGCGCCCGTTAGCGGAAGTGGTGGAAACTTTTGCATACCCCTAATAGTTCCATTCTGAAACTAGGAGTACTTCACTTGTTCATTGTATCTGAAAGTCTTAATTATTCATATATACAGGGGATGGGCAAAATAATGTGAAGTAAAATAGATGATATGTCTCTATTTATGAATTGTTGGACCACCATTTGCATTTAGTATTCCTTACAACCTTCTTGCAATAAAACCACATATGCTGACAGCCACATTTTAACCATTTAACCAAACGTAACGTATTTGTTTGGGGTTGGCAAAATGGGCTGAAATCAGCTCAAACGAATATATGTGCTGTCTAAGGAATAAGCCGAGCAGTGCTGGAACGAGTGAACCCGCTCTTCAGATGGCTTTGCTGTATTCTCAGCTTTGCTACTCAAGTGGGTTATTTAGGAATGATTGCCACGTATTCGTGTAGACTGATTAACAGCAAAAAGAGTTGTAACAATGGGAACGAACAGAAGAAAGGAGTGAAAAGATGTTTGGTTCACTTGCTTCCGCCCACTGCACGATGTCCACTTCAGGGTTATGATCGGTACCGCTGAGGTGACAGGGGGGGAAGGAATTGTTTTTTTCGTAGCCTTCAAGAAACTCTGTCGCTATATGAACATATCTATACTACTCAAATGACTACCATCCGTGCACGATTAAAAATTAAGGATAAAAACCCATAAAACCTTTAATGGATCTAAATAAAACCGTTCATAAGACCTTTTGGATCATGAAATACGATCCATCATCAGATGTTACAAATGCTGGTAATACACAGTATATATATACACTGAAGTGCCAGAAAAATTGGTACACCAGTCTAATACTTTTTAGGTCCCCCACGGAAGCGCAGGACTGCAGAAATACGACGGGGCATGGACTTCACAAGCTTCTGGAAATATGCTGTAGGCAATACACACCATACTTCCTGTAGAGCGTTCCGCAATTCGGGTGTATTCCGAGGTCTCGGATTCTTGTGTTCGATAGCGCGTGGCATGGCATACCAAATGTGTTCTATCACGTTCAGATCTGGGGACTTGGGTCGGAATGGCAACACCCCAAACTCAGATGAATGCTCCTCTAACCATAATGTGGCGTCCCGACACTTGTGTGGAGGTGCATAGTCCTGTTGCAACAGGCCCAACCCATCAGCATGAATGCAGGACATGAACGAGTGTACCTCGTCAGAAAGGATGCACACATAGCGTTGGCCGATCACAGACGTTTGTAGACGTACTAGGAGTCCCAGTGAAGTCCAGCTAAACACGTCCCATACCATTACAGACCCCCACCACCCGGTACAGTTCCCTGTTGACAGCTGGGATCCATGGCTTGATGGGGTTTGCGCCACACACGAATCCTTCCATCTGCCCGATACAGTTGGAAACGCGACTCGTCAGACAAGGCTACTTGTTTCCAGTCATCAAGTGTCCAGTGGCGGTGTTGCCGTGCCCAAGCGAGGCGCATAGCTTTGTGTCGCGCAACCATCAAGGGAACTCGAGTTGAGCTTCGGCTTCCAAAGCCCATATCGTGCAGGGTACGTTGCACAGTCCGGACGCTGATGCTTGTTAAGGCTCCAGCATTAAATTACGATGATACCTGCAAGAGTGTTGCACGCCTATCGCGTGAAACGATTCTTGATAGCCGACGATGGTCACGTTCGCCCAATGTCTTTTTATGGCCACACTGGTATCGTAGGTTGGAGGTTTTGCCGGAATTCTTGTAGTCACGGTACACCCTTGCAATGGTCTTCCGTGAAAATCCGAACTTCGTTTCTACCTCCGAAATACTATGGCCCATCTCACGAGCGCCATCTATGACACCGCGTTGAAAATCGCTTAAATCGTTATTACTTGTCATTCTTATGCCAAAAACAACTCTGACAGCTGGCAAGGATGTCTATCGCTTAATATACGCACTGGCAGAAGCAACCGAATACGTGCATAGGTGACGTTGCTATGTATTTTGCATAAGCTCGTCTGTACCAGTTATTCTGGTACTTCAATGTATATATACATATACACAGAAACCACCCTCGACATAATTGCTGTCATGGCTGGGATGAGACAACGTAAATCCGAATTTTGATTGGATACTGTCGTTGTTGCCGTCAAAGAATTGTTTGTGTCAAAATTCCTCCGGGAACAATGGTGGGTAGAATCGGGAAGTACCGATTTCCAAGGAAGCGGTACTAGTTCCGGTGTGTATTACATACTCGATTCATGAAAGAATGAATGAAAATGCTTTCAAGGAACCTGAGGTGTGATCTGGAAGTTGGAACGTTCAGTAGTACAGAAACATGATTCCATACGGGAACATGAAAACAACCCTGGCTGAATATACGTGACATCGCAGTCGAATTTGCTTTCAGTTTTATCCATTAAAGGTTCTATAGTCGCCCCGGTGGCGCAGTGTTCTAAGCGATGGATTCTGATAATTCGTCCGAGATGGGTCCTGGTTCGAATTCCGGTGAGCCATGGATGTCGTGTTTGCCTTACGGCGCTGGCTGGCTCTCTCCCTTCCCTGGAGTCAGTGGCCCTAAATTAGGAACGGGCGACCGCTTATAGCCCATTGAGTTGCCCACGGTGGTCGTTAAACCTCCAATAAAAAAAAAAAAAGTTTTATAGGATTTTATCCTTAATTTCTAATCGTGCACAGACGGTAGTAATTTGAGTAGTATTGATTGAATGGCCCGAATAGGTTTTAGACATGAACATATCTGTTTGGGGAGCGCATAAAATATTAGACTCCGTTTGGTTCAAGTACATTGGCCGTTTAAAGGGTCAATAACCAACAGCCACTTTGAACGAAGTGCATCAGCAAATGGCTTTAAATCAAGAGTTGTGTATCTGGTACGAAATAAAATTTGTCGGAAAGGGGTGTGTTGACACATATCGAATTGCACTGATCAGCCAAAACATTAAAACGATCTCTTCGTCATGCAAATAAGCGCGCGTGCAACCCATCAGCGTCACGTGCCAAGGTGGGGAATGATATATACAATACCTGGGTCTTATCTCTCTCAGTTACTATTTCGTTTCGTCTGAACAGGGAAAAAGCAAAGGATTTAGCTTGCTATAATAATCCAGTATAAGCCCGATCGTTACGGCAAGGCACCTTGTTAACACCATCTCCGAAACAGCAACGCTGGTAGGCTGCTCACACTATGTAGTAGTTCTAACCTTTCAAAGGTGGTTCGAGCACACTATGTAGTAGTTCGAACATTTCAAAGGTGGTTCGAGCACACTATGTAGTAGTTCGAACCTTTTCAAAGGTGGTTCGAGCACACTATGTAGTAGTTCGAACTTTTTCAAAGGTGGTTCGAGCACACTATGTAGTAGTTCGAACCTTTCAAAAGTGGTTCGAGACAAGTGACACTTCGAACCGTCGACAAGGTGTAGGCACGCCACGCCTCATTGATGCCAAATGTCAGCGCACGCTATCTCGTCTACACTGGTTTTCAAAATTATCGTGACAAACACAAGATCGTGAATAGTAAAAATTTCGCTAGGCACCTTGTCAAGAGCATCTGCGAAACAGCAACGCTGGTAGGCTGCTCACACTATGTAGTAGTTTGAACCTTTCAAAGTGGCTCGAGCACACTGTGTAGTAGTTCAAATCTTTCAAAGGTGGTTCGAGCACACTGTGTAATAGTTCGAATCTTTCAAAGGTGGTTCGAGACAGGTGACACCTTGAGCCGTCGACAAGGCGTAGATAGGCCCGCCTCATTGATGCCAAAGGTCAGCGCATGCTATCTTGTCTTCTCCGCAGTAAAAAGAGGGCTACTTTGGCTGATATTACCCATAAATTCAGTTGTGGTGAATGCGTAAATTCAGGGGAGCTGTTGGCCTCCAGTTACTTTTTAACGACGATAACGCTCGTTGCCATTTGGCTCTGCTAGTGGACGAAAACTTGGAGGGTGACAAAATGGAGAGGCCCGCGAGATCAACTGACTTGAACCCGATAGAGCATGTATGGGATACCCTAGGAAGGGCAATTTCAAGCCGTCAGCACCCTTCCCCGGAACCTTCCCAAGACTCCGACGCGCCTTGGTGGAGGAGTGGCAGTTATTACATCAAACTATCGTTCACAGTCTTGTAAACAGTATGAGCGCTTGTTGAGCAAGCTGCGTCGCTTTTAGGGGTAATCACATTTCCTATGAGATCCTCAAAATACTCGCCACTGGATGCATTACTTTTTTTTTTTTTTTTTTGATTGGAGATTTAGCGACCACCGTGAGCAACTCAATGGGCTATAAGCAGTCGCCCGTCCCTAATTTAGGGTCACTGGTTCCAGGGAAGGGAGAGAGCCAGTGCCGTAAGACAAACACAACATCCATGCCTCACCGGGATTCGAACCCGGACCCCTTACGGACGAATGATCAGAGGTCAGCGCCTTAGACCACTGCGCCACCGGGGCGGCCAATTACTTTTGGACAACCATGTTTTTATAAACATGCTTGCTTCCGGCGAGGGCATTCCTTTTCTGTTGTGTGTTGCTGCGTTATTGATATGTGCATGCGAGTGCCAACTGTCATGAAATCCTGTCGTGTGGATTTTTACTAATCATGATTTTGTTTTTGTCACGATAATTTCGGAAACCAGTGTAGCTCCTTGATCAGTTACTTTCAGTGTTACTAAATCAGAATATGCTATGCCAAGCACCTAAAACAGAATAGTTACCAGAGGAAGCCAGTTTTGTATTGCCTTTCTTGAACATTTTGTTTTGTTTATTACATAGCAACGGTTTCGAAGCTTTCAACAGATAGTCTAATAACGAGCTATTTGTTTCCACTGAAGACCTAACAGACGCTGACAAATTAAACGGAAAAGCAAAAGAAAAAGAAATTTTGTGGAATTTCATTAAGTGCATGTTGAGGGGAAACAAAATAATGATGCTTCCATAAAGACAATGCCTTTCCTACTTTCTTTTGTAAGTATGCATTATTCGCCATCAAATAGGAACTTTTTTCTTTTAAAGTCACTTGTCTGGAGCCTTTAAGTTAATAATGCATCTTTTTATCAACTACAAGGACGTTTTCTTTGATGTCAGGGAAATTGCTTTAAAACTAAGCTGAAAGATTTAAAACAATAATCTTTCTTCTGTGACCAGGAATCCAGAAGCTTTAGCTTTTAAGGTAGGAAATGTATTTCCTGACAGCAAAGTTACAAGAGTGAGAAAGGAACGAACATATGTGATGACATTTACTTTCGCGTTTCAAGAATAGATAAATTATTGACACACCATGTATGCCTTTTTATTTTCACTCTTGGTTTTTCCTTTTTTTTGAAGCTAGTTACTCAAAGTATCGTATAGTATCACATAACTTTCTTTTTTACCCTTGTCTTTGTCTCTTTGTAAATTTGGTTCACTCTCCATCAACCATTTTCTACACTTAACGTTTACATTTTCTGTATAGCCCGAATGTTTTTGGCAACGTTTATTGGGGTCAGAGGTAGAGTAAGATACGTAAGAAACTAAAGAGCAGAACGATGTTTTGCGGTATTTGGTGTGACAGCTGTCTTTTGTTCAGTTGTCTTCCGTTAATCTGATTTGCGTAAGGTTGACTTATGTTAGGATATAATATACATACTCAATGGACAAACCATTAGATATACCTACCTAATATCGTGTTGGGTCTCCTCTAGCGTGAATAAGATCCTGTACACGCCGAGGCATCGACTCCACCAGAAGCCGGAGGGTTTCCTGAGGTAAAGCTAGACGCGGAGTTGTGGACATGGTTTTCGGACGTCTCTGGCTGAGTTGTGGACATGGTTTTCGGACGTCTCGGGAAGAGTTGTGGACATGTTTTTCGGACGTATCTGGCGGAGTTGTGGGCATGGTTTTCTGACGTCTCTGACGGGGTTGTGCACATGGTTTTCGGATGTTTCGGTAGGAGTTGTAAACATGGTTTTTAGACGTCTCAAGAGAAGTTGTGGATATGGTTTTTGGACTTCTCGGGCGGAGTTGTGGACATGGTTTCCAGACGTCTCGGGCTGAGTTGTGGACATGGTTTCCGGACGTCTCGGGCTGAGTTGTGGACATGGTTTTCGGACGTCTTGGACGGAACTGTGGACATGGATTTCAGACGTCTTGGGAAGAGTTGTGGTGATGGTTTTCGGAAGTATCGGGCGGAGTTGTGGACATGATTTTCGGACGTCTTGGGAGGAGTTCTGGACAGGGTTTTCGTACGTCTCCGACGGAGTTCCGGACATGGTTTTCATGCGCCTCCGACGAAGTTCCGGACATGGTTTTCGTACGTCTCCCACGGAATTCCGGAAATGGTTTCAGATGTCTCGGGCGGAGTTGAGGTCATGGCTTTGGAACGTCTCGGAAGGAGTTGTGGACATGGTTTTCGGACATCACTGGCGGAGTTGTGGACATGGTTTTCCGACGTCTAGGACGGGGTTGTGCATATGGTTTTTAGATGTTTCGGGAGGAGTTGTAGACATGGTTTTTGGACGTCTCAAGATGAGTTGTTGATGTGGTTTTTGGACGTCTCAAGAGGAGTTGTGGATATGGTTTTCGGACTTCTCGGGTGGAGTTGTGGATATCGTTTCCGGACATCTTGGAGTTATAGACACGCCTTTTGCAGCATTGTCCACAACTCTTCCTGAGACGTCGGTCCAGGATTCATGGATCTGATGTTCGCTCATCCGGTCCATGGATTCCATGGCATCCATGCACCTTGGCCAACTATGACGAAGTAAATTTCTCAGTCATTTTTGTCCACGCCGGGGCTCGAACCCGGGTCCCCTCATTCCGTTATAAGTCACTCTACCAATTGAGCTACGCGGACGTTCGTTGTGACTGCTATCCACCTCTATGTCGTGTGCGTCCTGCTGGCAGGTACGTCACACAACGCATATCGAATAGCATCTACAAATTCAAGCAGATTTAATACAACTGAATCTATATGTCTGTTATCTCGTACGACTTCATCCTATAAATGTTCCAGGGGATTGAGGTCTGGAAACTAACATGACCAGTGAAGCATAGAAACGTCTTTTTTTTAAGAACGTCATGTTTCTGAACCAATTTTAGACAAGTGGGCATTATGACATGGTGCATTTTCAAAACGATAGTGTTGGAGAATAACCGTGGTTGGATGAACCTAACCATAAACGATATTTAAATCAGCTTGGATATTCAGGTGTTGAGGTAAACAGCGCTATACTATATTTGTTTTACACTGCTGGCCACACAAAATCTCTTCCAGGTGTCCGGTGACTTTTGTCAATATAGTGTATAACAGGTAAAGGCGTTAGCGTGCAGTTTAAGTTAATATAACAGATAAAGCGACATTCCTTAATTTAACATAGAAATATTATGTTGTTTACATAGAATAGTCCAATTGTCCTGATAAATTCGTCACTCAATGAATCTGTATCACTGGCCTGGCTCAGTAGGCTAATCGCCAGGCACATGTTTTTGCAGTATGAGACTTTTGCGGGTCTTAATCCAGCTGCCAACCATACAGTTCTCGGTTTCGCAGAATATTCGCGAATGTACAAAGGCCATTCCATAAAAATTGAGAGTAATTTTTTCTGAGTTGGCAATAGCGCGCAGGGGAAACATAATCACGCAGACGACAAACTGAATTAAGGAAATATCTATGGCAACAGTTATTAGCCGTAGCAGACGGTTCTGGTTTTGTTATTGCGCAGTTGTTTAAGGCGTAAACATTTCGCCATACAGCTATGGAGGTGAGTGATTCAGAGTTAAGAAGTGAAATGCGTTGTGCAATCGTTTTGCTATCGTTTGGGTGAAACGGCTCCAGAAAAAGGTGATTTAATGAAAAAGCTTACAAAGATAAATGTTTGGGTGAGTCAAAGATTTTTTGATGGCACCAAGATTTCAAAAAAGAGTGTTTGTCGGCAGAACTGGCTCCAAGGCCTGGTTGACTTGAAAGTGATGTTGCGGAGCGTATTGTTAACACTGTTTGGGCAATCCTGTGAGAACATCGACGAATGCCATGTGAAGACATAGCGGCCTCAACTAATATTTCAAAAACATCGGCATTCCGCATTCTACGAGACAAATTTCTGCTGCATCGTGTGGGTTCCAGATGGGTACATCATCACCTGATGAGATAATAATTGTTAGCCAGAGTTCAGGTGTGTCATGAGTCCAAACAAATGATTGCAAAGGATCGAAGCTTTCTGAACACAGTAATAACTGCCGATGAAACATGGGTCCGCTATTTCGACGCCTTCATGAAGCGCGAAACGAGTATCTGGAAACACACGGGCTCACCTACTCTGAAAACAGTCCGGCAAACCAAATCAGCTGGGAAGGTGATCATGATAACTTTCTTTGATAATAAAGGTGTAGTCTACCAGCATGCCGTTCCTCAGCAAATTACTGTCAATGCTGAGTCTTGAAGCGTCTGCGACGACACATATCGATTAAGCGACCGGAACTGGTGGGAAAGTTGACCCTACACCATGATAACGCCCGCCCACGTGTGGCTGCTTGCGTTCAACAGTTTCTTACGAAATGCAGTATTGAAAGCACCTCGCCCCGTGCGATTTCCTGACCTCGCATCGTGCGATTTCTGGTTGTTTCCAACAATGAAGGAGAAGTTCTGTGAAGCAACATTCAATACAGATGCTGACGTTATTCAAGCTGTACAGGAATTCGCTAAAGCATCTTCCACAAAATGCCTTCCCAACATGCTTTGAAAAGCCAACTGAACAATGGGACTGTTGCATACCTTTCTAGGGAAGATACTTATACTTTTGGAAAGAATAACATATATTTTGCTGTACATATATTCCTTCATTTTGCGTGATTTTACTCACAGTTTTTATGGAACGGCCGTGGTAATATGGTCGGATTTTTATAATTGGTCTTGGACGTGTGACCATTTCTGAAGATTGTCCCCTGACAATTCATGGAAGTAATAAATAAAATAATAAAAGAATCAAAGTGGAGAAAGGCTGGACGTATTGGAAGACTGCTAGATGAAAAGATGGACACCGTTAATAACAGAATGTCAACCGAGAGATTGAAGGAGACGAAGAGGGCGCCAGAGAATAAAATGGAAAGATGATGTTCAGAAACTTAGAGCTGCTAAATGGTGGACTAGGATCGAGGAAGTTGGAAAAGACTGGGGGAGGCCTATATTTTGCAGTGGGTGTCAATAGGCTAAGAAGAAGAAGAAAAGAAATATCATGTTAAATTTTATAGCAGATAACATAACGATTTTCGTAGAGGACAGAGGGCGATGAAAAAATATTTTTTTCCCAAGTTTGTTATTTAGAAACAGAAATAAGGTTAGAAAAAAAATTATACATTCACAAGCCCCAGTAAATATTCTGCATACTTAAAGTAGAAAATGTGCGCGAAATGTTTCTTATATAGTGAATAAAATATCTTTTCCTTTCGCATTTAAAGAAGTGAAGATTTGTTTACGCAACAGATCTGAGCAATATGATATGGAACCCGAAAAAAAAAAAAAAAAAAGAAATCTACGTAAAGTGTTCCTCTTAATGGAAGACTCAGGAGCAAAACAGGATTTTTCAAAACTGACTTTTAGAAACAGAGACGAAAAGAAAGGGAATTCAGTATGTGTTTACGCCCCGAGTGGGAACATTGCGCATTACCTAAAGCTCAAAATACGCGGAAATTCCTCTTTGTAGGAACAGATATCCAGTATAGAAAGATCAAACCGATTTTTAGAAGTAGTGATATGAGATAAAATAAGTATCTTAGAAACTAGCCGTGGGCCTTTACACCCTAGCGGCAAAATTGTGCATCAGAAAAACACGGAAATGCACGCTTCACCTTTCTTGTAGTATAAGCAATTCAACGAGAAGGTAATTTTTGAAAACTGACTGATAGTTAGTCGGATGGATGTTTCGATACTGAGAGCATGAATATTTGCGTGCTTTGTATAGCAAAAGTCGTGCCAACACCGTTTCAATTCCGCATTCGGTCCCAACAACGCTTTCTTGTGTTTTCCAGCTAACCATACCGTTATTTAGATATTAAGAAATTCTATACTAAAAGAAAAACGTGGAAATCCGTGATGATATCGGACTTCACCTGAGGAACGGGTGACTACTGTTAGCCCTTAATGTTGCTCAAGCTGGTTGTCAAATCCCAAAAATAAAACAAACAGAATTCGGGACGCCATGGTTCCACATGAATAGTATACACTATATTAACAAAAGTCACCGGACAACTAGAAGAGAAGCACAGCATTGCATCTATCAACATACATTAGCACGGTTTCGGTTCACTTTTGGCTTTAATGCATGCACTGACTCTTCAAGACATGCTTTCGATAAGATTTTCGAACACAGCGATAGATATGCGCTTCCATTCAGTACATAATGCTGCCGCTAACTGTTGCTTAGAAGGCCTTGGTTCCAAACTTCTTATGCGGTGCTCTAATTCATCCGATGGGTGCTCTATGGGATTAAGATCAGGGTTCTGTGCTGGCCAGTCCACACACGATACGGAATTATCGTCAAACCACGCCGTAACAGTCCTTGCTTTATGGCTCGGTGCATTATTCTGCTGGTACCAACAAGGCTCGGTTCCATAGTATTGCCACAGAGTTGGTAGGGCATAATTGTCCAGAACATATAGAGGCAGACGAGCTGGTTAACAGGTTTGTCCACGGTAACCAATGGGCCGGGACCATACCACGAAAAACACCCTCACACGAGTACTCTGCCAGCTCCAAACTTGGCCGTAGGAGCAGTACACTGTGATTATTAGAGTTCCCCCGGCTGCCGCCATACCCATACACTGCCATCAGACTGATGGATCGTGTATCTGGAGTCATCAGTCTTCAGGACCCGTTACCATTGATCACGGTTTACGGTAAGTGTTCTGTACACCATGCTAAATGACGAGTAGTATTCCGAGTGGGGATGAAAGTTTTATGAGCAGCCGCGCGACCACGGTAACCCATGGAATGAATTTCTCTGCGAATGGTACGTGCACAACTGTACATACCGAGGCTCCAGTATTTTTACTCACCTGTACACTGAGGTCTTGTGCAGTACTCCATCCATTAGCTGTAACTACTCTCCTGATGCTTCGACGTCCTCTACCACTGATTTTCTTTGGTCTGCCGGTACGTTTTGCTGCTTCAGGCACGCCATGTATCTTCCACTTATTCAGTACATCCAAATCAGTTGACTTGGGTATGTTTAAACTCCTCTCGGTTTCTCTTATGGACAACCCCCTAATATAACACCCAACAATCTTTCCTTTGTCAAAGTCAGTTCCCTCCCACCGCGACATTTTCACTCAACCTCACAGTGCGATATGATCGCGATCAGCTTCAGGATCGTTTGTAAACCGTTTGCAGCTGTTTTGCGCAACTTAACAGCGCAGCCGATCCGTTCATTTGCTTTTGAAAGGGTGTTCGGTTACTTTTGTCAATATAGTGTATATTGAAGTAGTAAATTATTAAGAAAAACTATATAATGCCATGACTGGTCCCCTTAAGCTCATCTCCCAGGTGTTCAATTAGGTAAAATTCTGGCAACTGTGTGTGTGTGTATCTTTGTGTGTGGGGGAGGGGGGAACTAATTTACGAAGTCCCCATAGTGCTGCTGGAACCACGGTGTAACCATCCGAACCTTGTGGCATGGCGCATTATCCCGCTATAATCAGCCCTATCCATGAGAAATATGAATGGTCAGCAGCTATGCTAAAGTACCTCGTGGCGCCCAAATATGCTGCTCCAGCGATATTAAGTAACCCAAAGCCTTCCATGTAAACGGATCTCAGACTTTTATAGAGCTGATACCTCAGGACACCATCCGAACACTTTTTCACTCTGTGCCACGCCATGTTACCGAACGTAAAGCCCAGCATGACGATCGCATGACCTACTGAATCAAGTCACATTATGTTACAGTCTCTTTGTCCTTGTCATTCATTTAATTTCTCTGAAATTAAATCACACCTTTCCAACACATTTATGAACATGCGTGATAAGTTTCGTCTCATTTTGTTCATTCCTGGGTGGTGCGGCAATTTATATGTCCAGCAGTGAACATAAACATAGTAATAACATTGACACTATAGAAGAAACAGTGTGACGTGCCTACACCGCAGGGCGCTCATGAGATAAAGGCAGATAGCAGTGAGAGCACATGTCCGTGTAGCTTAGTTGGGACAGCGACTTACTCTGGAGTGATGGGACGCGGATTCGATGGTTGCGCGGGCAAACTTGTACTTTATATTGGCACCCGACCTTCCAGGATGACACGGCTGTTAAGTTTTTCGCAATGATGTGATGTTCTTTCCATACGGCGAGACAGGAAATGAGAACCCCTTCTTCAGTGCTTTGAAAAAATAAATCAGTGTGATGTTACGTTCCACTCACCAAATTGTCTGGGATTTCTCAAATACACGTTCTTCATGGGATGACTGCCAATAGCAACACATGGTCCCGACTGACACATGGGCCATGCCCCGGCCCTCTTTCGGGGGGAGGGGCGAGATGTGTCGTGCGTGCTCGTGCGTGCACCGCAGGACGTACATGAAATAAAGGCAGATAGAAGTGAGAGCACATTACCGTGTAGCTTAGTTGGTAGACCGACTTACTCGGGAGTGATGGAACCGGATTCGATGCCCGGCGCCGACAAACTTGTACATTATAACAGACATGTCGATCAGGAATACACCAATAGCGTGAGTGTAATATTCTGTTAAGGGTATGCAACCGCCCCCACTAGCGGGCTCTGTAGGGGTCTAACCGGCTGGCGACCCATGCTGTCAGTTCCTACATGAAGCCAAGCATGGCGGTCGATAAAGTTCATTTGCTGCACTCTTTGTTATTCATGTTTAATTTAGGGAAAGTGCGAGTGAAACATACGGTTCAATATGTCAGGCGTATGGCGAAACGGTTAGAGTGAGTAAACGTGTCGAGAATGGTTTGCCAGGTTTAAGAAACGAGATCTAAGCCAGGGAGACCAGCCACGTGCAGGTAGACCGCAGGAACTCGCAGACGAGGAGCTGGAATCGCTGTTGCAAACGGATGCCCCGCAGTCGACCATGCAACTGGCGAAACGATTGAAAGTGGCTCAATCGACGGTGGTACGTCGTCTACAGGACTTGGGGAAGATCCACAAGATTGGTAAGCGGGGTCCGCATAATTTAACGGAGCGTAATATTGGTCAACGATTTGACATCTGCATGTCGTTGCTGAAGAGGTTTCAAGGGAAGAATTTCTTGTATAAGGTTGTCACTGGTGATGAAAAATTGGTCTATTGCGACAACCCCGTACGCAAGTGATTCTGGGTCGACCCAGGCCAGCAATTAACATCCACTGCAAAACAGGATATCCACTGGAAAAAAAATACTGTTGTGTGTGTAGCGCGATATGCATGGAGTGCTGTACTTCGAACTGTTGAAACCGAGCGAAACAATCACTACACAAAGATATAGCGATCAGTTGATGGAACTGAACGCCACAATCGAGCAAAAACGCCCATGGACTGGTAAAGGACGCTGCCTAGTCATCCTGTTATACGATAATGCCAGACCACATATCAGTGCAACCACATAATCCACCCTTGAACAGTTACACTGGGAGGTTTTACCGCACCCGGCCCTCAGATTTTCATCGGTTTCGCTCTATGCAACATGCTTTAGTTTAACAGCGGTTCACCACAGTTACAGAGGTGCGAAATCTCGTTACTGAGTTCTTCAGCTCGAAACCCAAGTCCTTCTATCACCGGTGCATTCATTTGTTGCCTGAAAAATGGCAAAAGGTCATTGATGCTAGCGGCCAATATTTCGTTGAATAAATGTGTACTGCTTTCCTGATAGTTCCTGTCTCCTTTCTCCTTAAAGTTGCGGAAACTTTTGCATACCCGAAACTTTTGCGTTATGTTTGAAGATTCAGTCCTCAATGAAAGGGAAGTATCGAAAGGAGTGTCTAACATAAAAAGTCCTAACTGAAGATGTTTATTTTATTCAAGGCCTTCTATAATGCCCTCCATCGTGTAATAATACTTTAGAGCATCACAAATGGAGACTATATTCTACATTAACAACCCCAGTAAAGATGTCATGAAAAAGTTCAACGCGACATTAACTGAAGATTTTACAAGTAGGTTTTCAAAGCAATCATGCCGCCCCGGTGGCGCAGTGGTCTAAGGCGATGGCCTCTGATCATTCGTCCGAAAGGGGTCCGGGTTCGAACCCCGGCTTTCCCCGGATGTTGTGTTTACCTTACAGCCCTGGCTCTGTCCATTTCCTGGAACCAGTGACCCTAAATTAGGGACGGACGACTGCTTATAGCCCATTGAGTTGCTCACGGTGGTCGTTAAACCTCCAATAAAAAAAAAAAAAAGCAATCACGCAGTAACAGGACAGACCAACGTGATAGTTCTTTCAAACAACGTCGTTTACAAGAAACTCATCCAAATCGCTAATAACTTGCTGACCTAACATCGAACACATTTTTATATCCCGTCTTCTCGTTTTATTTCCGTTGCCTGTCCAAATTGGCTCTCAGTTTTGCCAAATGGAACATAACAGCTGGAGAGTTCAGACGTATGGCCAAGTTCAGAAAGCAGAACGAGGACACTCATATTTTACTTAAGAGACAGCAAACATAAAGTAAAAGCTGAAATAAGTGATATACATCACTATTCTCCAAACACAATTACAAAGCTTTGTCATTCACAGTGGCGTGTTTGCGTTCCCCAATATTAGTGTACCTAGGGGCCGTCAGGATTTGTCTTTGAACATCAGTGGATCTCCGTTTGTAGCTTTACTTTCTCAATGCTATGTGTACCACTCTGCACTTTGAAATACTGTCACATGCAATAGATTGTTCAACGGGCTTCGTCTGTCAACTTCTGATGTCATACGTCTGCTAATATTCCCGCTGCTTTTAGTAACATGTGAGGCAGCGCAACGAAATGTACAGTAGAACTTCTGGATGATGAACAGCAAATATAGCAAAAAATAGCAGTTAGTTTCATTAACGACACTTCAATAAATCCAAGTTAGACATTGTTTCATTAAAGGCACTTCAATAAATCCAATTTGATTATTTTGAGCTACAAGAAAGAGGGAATTTCAAAATATAAGGGAAAGAAAGCACATTACTCAGAACCTTGTAATGCTCAATGCTCATATTTGAAATTACGCACTATAGACTCAACCGTTTGTACCCATAATTCTGGAAGGTGTTTAATGGCTTCTGTTCCTCACTAGAAACATTTGTTCTGAATGTATTTCTGACATGATGTATTGGGGTGTAGAAAAATTATGTTTCTAATAAATACACAGTTAAGGTGGATTTTTTTTGATTGAAGGTTTAACGACCACCGTGAGTAACTCAATGGGCTATAAACAGTTGCCCGTTCCTAATTTAGGGTCACTGGTTCCAAGGAATTAGAGAGCCAGTGCCGTAAGTCAAACACAACATCCATGCCTTACCGGGAATCGAACCCGGACCCCTTTCGGGCAAATGATCAGAAACCATCGCTTAGACCACTGCGCCACCGGGGCGGCTGAGGTGGATTAGGAACATCAAATAGAAGTAATAGCTCTTTCCACGTTTATTAGTGAGTCACGGAGAAATTATCATCGGCCGCCACCGGGAATCGAACCCAGGGCCTTCCAGTTACGCGATGGACATGCTTCCCCTGCGCCACAGCGGCTTCTAGTTATTTGTTCAGTTGCTGCTGTTCATCTTTGGTGAATCTCCAGCATTGTGCGGGGCTCCAAAGAAGCAACCCTGCCATGTGGTTTGGCATTTTGTCGTATGTGAGTCTGGAGAATTACGAGGCCGTTGTGGTGCAGTGGAAACATGTCCGGTGCGTAACGGGAAGACCCTGGGTTCGATTTCCGGTGGCGACCGATGAGAATTGTTCCGTGACTCACATATGAACGTGGAAAGAGCGATGACTTCTGTTTGATGTTCCTAATCAACGTCACTTGTCTGTATTGATTATTCATTCGCCTTCTAGTTATTTGTTCAGCTGCTGCTGTTCATCTTTGTTGAATCCCCAGCATTGTGCGGGGCTCCAAGGAAGCAATCTGCCAGGTGGTTGGGCAGTTTATTGCATGTGAGCCTGAAGAATTTCGAGGCCGCTGTGGGGCAGTGGAAACATGTTCGCCGCTTAACTGGAAGACCCTGGGTTCGATTCCCGGTGGCAGCCGATGTGAACTTTTCCGTGACTCACTTATAAACATGGAAAGAGCGATGATTTCTATTTGATATGTTTCCAATATAGACATACACTTATTCAGAACCTTGTACCAATCAGTGCTTAAATTTCAAAGTAAGAACCACCGTGTTGAAGAGTTTCTTCAATCTTTCTACAAGGTGTTCAATCTCTGGAAGGTACCATGCCTTAGCCTTAGGTGCGAAGAACTCTTTACAAACGAGCTCATAACAGTCACGAAACCCAAAAAACCGTATAGGTATTGAAGTGGTTCAAGAGCTAGGTTCCGACCGCTGGTTCCATTGGTCCCGGATTTGGAATCCCTTATATACAACTATGTGTACAAAAGTGATTGGACATCTCCACGCAGGCGTAATGGTGTGCTCCCGCAGCACACGCGTGGTCTATAAGGTATAAAAAAGGCAACGGGAGTACGTTCAGATCAATCGCTGATAAAATGGCTAGCAGGAAATAGCTCTCAGGGTTTGAAAAGGGCGTAATAAGCGCCTCTGTGATCCGAGGTTAAAAATGGTGTTATAATAAGCTGCTCAGTGATCCGAGCTTAAAAATGGCGTTATAATAAGCTGCTCAGTGATCCGAGCTTAAAAATGGCGTTATGATAAGCTGCTCAGTGATCCGAGCTTAAAAATGGCGTTATGATAAGCTGCTCAGTGATCCGAGCTTAAAAATGGCGTTATGATAAGCTTCTCAGTGATCCGGGCTTAAAAATGGCGTTATAATAAGCTGCTCAGTGGTCCGAGTTTGAAAAGGGCGTCATAATAGGCTGCTCAGTTCTCCGAGTTTGAAAAGGGCGTTATAATAGGCTGCTCACTAATCCGAGTTTGAAAAGGGCGTTATAATTGGCTTGCTCAGTTCTCCGAGTTTGAAATAGGCGTTATAATAGGCTGCTCAGTTCTCCGAGTTTGAAAAGGGCGTTATAATAGGTTGCTCAGTTCTCCGAGTTTGAAAACGGCGTTATAATAGGCTGCTCACTAATCCGAGTTTGAAAAGGGCGTTATAATTGGTTTGCCCAGTTTTCCGAGTTTGAAAAGGGCATTATAATAGGCTGCTCAATTCTCCGAGTTTGAAGAGGGCGTTATAATTGTCTTGCTCAGTTCTCCGAGTTTAAAATTGACGTTATAATAGGCTGCTCACTGATCCGAGTTTGAAAAGGGCATTATAATAGGCTGCTCAATTCTCCGAGTTTGAAAAGGGCGTTATAATAGGCCTGCTCAGTTCTCCGAGTTTGAAAAGGGCGTTATAATAGGCTGCTCAGTTCTCCGAGTTTGAAAAGGGCGTTATAATAGGCTGCCCAGTTCTCCGAGGTTGAAAAAGGCGTTATAATAGGCTGCTCAGTTCTCCGAGTTTGAAAAGGTGTTAAAATAGGTTGCCCATTAATCCGAGTTTGAAAAGGGCGTCATAACAGGCTGCTCAGTTCTCCGAGGTTGAAAAGGGTGTCATAATAGGCTGCTCAGTTCTTCGAGTTTGAAAAGGGCGTCATAACAGGCTGCTCAGTTCTCCGAGGTTGAAAAGGGTGTTATAATAGGCTGCTCAGTTCTTCGAGTTTGAAAAGGGCGTTATAATAGGCTGCTCAGTTCTCCGAGTTTGAAAAGGGCGTTATAATAGGCTGCTCACTAATCCGAGTTTCAAAAGGGCGTTATAACAGGCTGCTCAGTTCTCCGAGGTTGAAAAGGGCGTAATAATAAGCTGCTCTGTTGGAGGTATGAGTTTAATAAGTACAGACTGTACTATTAAATATATCTTATCGTGCTGAAAGGCTTTTCGAATTAAAATATTGGAGGTATGAGCATAAGAAGAATTGCTGATATCAGACAGTTGCTAAATCGACTGTGTCCTTCGTCATTAACAAGCGAAAGAAGACGGGACATTGCAAGAATTCACCTCACCCTGGAAACTGCAACTCAGGGACAGGAGGGTACTGAAGAGGGAGATCCGGAAAACTAAGTCCCAACCAAAGTTCAAGTACATGAGTTAAAGATCACAGCAGACGTTATGGTCTCCACCAAGACACTTGGAAGAGAAGTCCGTGCAATCGGATATCATGGCCAAGCAGTCATCTATAAACCTCTCATCACAAAGACCAATAAAGCCATGCAGCTATGATGGTGTCAAAAGCACCAAGTTCGGACATTGCAGCTATGGCGGCAGGTGTAATCGAGCGACGAATCCCTCTTCACATTATTCCGATCGGATGGACGCGTCTGGGTTTGGCGGTTACCCGGAGAACGTCTGCTTCCGGATTGTGGAGTCCCAACTGAGAAGCACGGATGGGGTGGAGTTACGGCATGGAGCTGTTTAAGCTGGTACGGAGTGGGTCCACCTATTGTTATTCATGGAAACATGAATTCTGTGCTGTATAAAGATATCCTGGGTAACTCAATGCTCCCTACGTTGTGGCAGTTCTACGGACCCGACGATTGTTTCTTGCAGGACGACAATGCCACTTGTCGTGTTTCCAGGGCTACAATGGAGTGGTTTGAGGAAAACCACGTGTCGCGGAGGCCGTACCTCAATCCCATTGAACACCTATGGGATGAACTTGAACGACGAGTGAGGTCTAACCAACACGACCTTCTTCACTCTCAGATTTGGTCTATGTACTCAAGGGGGAATAGAGGAATATCCAACCCTTCGTACTCCATGGACTTGTGAACAGTTTATCCCTACGGGTGGCAACTGCAATATCTACAAATGGAGGACCTACCTGCTAATGATGCAAATACAATACTGTATTTCTAATATATAACGAAGTGAATTTCTCCGTCATTTTTGGTCTACGCCGGGAATCGAACCCGAGTCCGCTTATTCCGGAATAAGTCGCTCTACCAACTGAGCTACGCAGACGTTCATTCTGATTGCTATCTGCCTTTATGTCGTGTGCGTCCTGCTGGCAGGTACGTAAAGACCATATGCTCCCCCCAAATAATTTTGTCTAGTTTTAAAAATTCATAAAAAATTGTCAGTGACGTTATTTTGATAGTGTCGCTATTCTGGTCTTCCTTAAATTGCCATTAGTTCTTTATTTGGAATGGTCAGACGAGGTAACATATGCCTATTGTTAATGCCTATCAGCCCCCCCCCCTTCTCCATGTGCGCATTTCACACTTGTATGCCACCAAAGACAGAAGAGAGAAAACTGGTGTTGTAGTGGTCAGGGCGTCAGGCTAATGAATAGGGGGGGGCGGCTGGGTGGTATGCCTTTTATCTTGAGTACACACCATAGCAGGAAAACAAAAACGTAGAAAGAACATTACTTTTTAATTAATAGTATTTGAGAAAAATAAAAATGCCTGTTCTCATGCACATTTTTTTTTACTTTAGGAAAGAATGATATCGTAGCTGCCCTGATAAAACCAGGAATGTGAGAATTTTTAGATTGTTGACTTGACATTATGTAAAATTTCATTCACTGATGCATAATACAGATGCAACTTGATGTAAATGTTATGTATAATGCTTGAACAGTCTGATGTAATTACAAAACGGGATTTTTGGATGAAATGTAATTTTTAAATAGCGATAATTCAAACTACAAAATTTAGCATTGGTGGTTTTGACATTGTTATGACGATATGCAACCCCCAAAAGTAATTTCTGCTTACGCCACTAGTCCATGGCGAAAATATGCTGTTCATGGTTAGCAACCCACAAGCGTTGTTTCTGCGGTTGCGGACCACGTGTAAGAGAATCACAAAATAACACATAAGATCTTTTTAACCTTGCAGTGGGATAAATACCAAAATGGGTCATATAAATATTAGGAAATCGTTCTTCCCATCGAACTTTACCTGGAACATGAGAGACATTTACTCTTCGGCGAGATTGTGAAATAACATCTCCGCATTTATATGCCATGTGGCTGAGCATCAAGACTCTGTATTTGTCAGATCTTAGTGTTTGAAGCCAGGTTTGGTATCATCTTGCTCTTGGATTAATTAATTTAAATTGTGATTTGAGTTTGTTTATTTCTTTGATCTCTGGAGTCCAGGAGATCGAATGTTAATTTGGGAATGGAGCGGATGCTTTTCTCGCTTGTTTGTTCGTTTGTCGTTAGTACCTAAGATAATTTATTGCTCATTCATCCCAGATGGGTCCGCGTTCGAATTCCGGTGATGCATGGATATTGTGTTTGTCTTACGGCGCTGGCTCCCTTCCTTTCCTGGAGCCAGTGGCGCTAAATTAGGGACGGGCGACTGCTTATAGCCCATTGAGTTGCTCACGGTGGTCGTTAAACCTCCAATAAAAAATGCTTTTTGTTAATTTCAATGCATAAGGAACTGTATTAATTAGTTGTTTGAAATTGTACATATTTTAAAATGTTTTATTGGGAATACGCAGTTGTGACCTGTTGAATTCAGTCTGAGGGATTATTTTGTTTATTTGGAAGGTTGTAAATTTGCACTATTCATTTGATTGGGATATACCTCTCATTTTCGATTGTGATATGGAATTTGTTGTGTGTGATTTGTTCATTTTTAAATATTTGAAATGCGATGTGATCTACCTGAGTGTTAATGTTTGATTGGATTTATTACTATTCAAATAGAATTGGGAGCAGGGTCTCCCGTAAAATTATTAAGGGTCTTTTTTCCAGTGTAATAGTTTGTAATGGAATGTCATTGTTTAAATTTTCTGTGTTGAATTTATGCATAAAAATTGTAACACTTGTGAAAACACAAGTTTGTTCGCCACGAGCATCGAACCCATCGCCCCTCACTCCGGAGTAAGTCGCTCTCCCAACTGAGCTACGCGGACAAAATGTCTCGCTGCAGGTTTGTCGCCTTGACACATGTTTTCACCTCTGTAGTACGTCATACAGTGCATCTTGTGAAAAAAACTGATTAAATAAAAAGGAACTGTATACCAACTTCACCTAAATAGTATAGCTATACTAGTGACCCGATATAGCTATACTATATGGTGTTGAATAGAAATCAAATTTTCCAAGCTTTCGCACATCAGCCAGATGGCTTTTTCAAGGAAGGTACACAGCAAACTACCTTCCTTTGAAAAAGCCATCTGGTTGATGTGCGAAAGCTTGGAAACTTTGATTTCTGCTCTACACCAAGAAATTTCGAATCACTAGTATATTTATATATACTATGTATTTTGGCATCTTGTGAAATTTGTAATATTAATGATGATTGTTAAATTTTATGGTGTAAAATCCTATTCAATTTAATTGAGTTGTTTTAATAGTGTATTAACTGAATTGAATACGTTATTTTAAATACACCAGACTGTGAATACTCGAGAAACGCGTATAGCGTATTAAACCACCCCTACCACTTGCTAAAATTTAATCGAAATCGAACCTTTTTTACGTTAGTTATGACGCATAAGAGCAGTGGAATGGATCCTGCTCCTATGTTCTGAACTTTGACCCCATTTCATTCACTTTCAATAGGGTTCTTTCCCAGGTGTTCCCCTACCAGATACTAAAAGTTCATCGAAATCGGACGATTTTTACGCGAGTTATCGTGCGGACGAACATACGCACACAACGCGTGACGTAATGAGACAGATGGGAATCGCGACCATCTGCTCGCAAGAGTGTGACGTCATAAAACTTTAATAGGATCCCCACACAACGCGTGACGTAATGAGACAGATGGCGTGAAAGCGCGGCATCTGAATTGCGAGAATATGAGGTCATAAGATTTCTAAGCATGGATAACATTAAAGGAACGACGCCATAACACTAAAAACTTGCTGATTCCGGGTGGTTATTTAACCCACTAAACGAATTTTCCTAAAGTCGAGATCAAGCTAAATCGATTTCTAGTACCAGAAAACGGTAGGTTAACGACTTTCATCAAAATCCTTAGAGCCGTTTTCAAAATAAAATTTACATACGTACAAGAATTGCTTCTTTAAGGTGAACGTCAAGTAACTTTGCTTCCTGTACTTCGAATGGAAAAATTTCTGTACACATTTTCTTCCCAATTAATGCGTTCCCAAGGATGAAAATTTGATCATCGATTAAAATATCTTCATTTTATAACTTGCAATACTTAATATTTTCTAAAACATAACCATAATTATGCAATCCAACATTTGTTTGTCTACTGACGTCATGAAAGTACAGGTCGCCCCATCCGTTTTCTGGTTTCAACACCACCAAAGGAAAATTTATTGATTTTTAATATAATTATGGTTATGTTTTAGAAAATATTAAGTATTCCAAGTTATAATATGAAATTATTTTAATCGATGTTCAAACTTTCATCCTTGGGAACACATTAATTGTGAAGGAAATGTGTACAAAAGTTTTTCCATTGGAAGTATAGGAAACAAAATTACTTTACGTCCATCTTAATAATATGGGATAAGGGCGATGGAATGGATCCCAATCCTATGTCCTGACCTTTGACCCCATTTCGTCCATTTTCAATAGGGTTCGTCCCCAGTTCGTCCATTTGAATAGGGTTCTACCACATGCTAAAATTTCATCGAAATCGAAGCATTATTACGCACGTTATGACGCATAAGGGCAATGGAATATATCCCGCTCTTATGTCCTGACCTTTGACCCCACTGCACCGATTTTCAACAGGGTTCGTCCCAAGACGGTCCTCTACCACATAGTAAAATGTCATTGAAATCGAACCATGTTTACTCAAGTTATGACGCATAAGGGCAATGGAAAAGATCCCGCTCCTACGTCGTGACCTTTGACCCCATTTGTCCCATTTTCAATATGGTTCGTCCCCAGGTGGTCCCCTACCACATACAAAAATTTAATCGAAATCGAACCATTTTTACGCCAGCTATCGTGCGGACAGACGGACGGACAAAGCTGGAGCATATACGCTTCTTCAACCTACGGTTGAAAAGCGTAAAAAAATCATCTGTGTTTCTTACGTGTTCTAATTCCCTGCATTTTTATGTCTACCATTGCCTTGAAAAAGCTTCCTAGTGAAGTGCAAAAGCTTGGCGACCTTTGTGCTTGTTACACCCCAAAAATAAACTGATTTAATACGCTATATGCATTTCTTGAATATTCTGAATTGAATATTTTTAAAATTTGGATTGTATTGTTTCTTGTTTGTTAGACGTTTGCATCATTTTGCGCGGTGGACGGATCGCCTTGGCAGTTTGGCCGCGGGTGGATCGTAGAGTGGTGGTGCACGTCCTTCGGATGGTGCTTCCGGGTGCGTGTGCATGGGTCGAACCTGTGGCATCGACTCTATTGTGTTTGCACTCTTCTTATTTGGTACCAGTAATCCCTATTGAGCCAGATTTGCGACATTCTATCAGCAAAACGATATTTCTTGTTGCAGTGGGATAAATATCAAACGGAGACGGCACCTCGAGTAAAACAATAAAAAGTGCAGCGTATCCATTGCCAGGGAGTATTATCAAAATATAGTAAATGTCCGATATTACGAGTATGGCTGTACGGATTATAGCGAGAATCCCGCTGTTACGAGAGATTTAAAATGCACTGTCAATTTGTTAATGTTAAAGATAAGAAAAATCTTCGTGTATTACGAGTGGTAAATCTAAGTAGTTTCCGCTGTAACGAGAGGCTTTCATGGCCAAATCTTTGAACGATTTACAAAAACATTCTTTCCCTGAAATTCCAGGAAATGGTAGGGAGATAAACGCGTGCAGCTGCATACAGAGATGAGTTTCCAGTGGTAAATCTAAGGAGTTTCCGCTGTAAAGAGAAGCTTTCATGGCCAATTCTTTGAACGATTTACAAAAACATTCTTTCCCTGAAATTCCAGGTAATGGTAGGGAGATAAATGCGTACAGCTGCATACAGAGATGAGTTACCAGTGGTTAGTCTGCTTGGCTCTTTGGATGCTATTCCCACGCGTTCTTCCACTCGCCTCCGCAGTGGTGGGAAGCTCAAAACTGTTTTAACGCTTGTACGTCGTGTGTTCTCTTTCTCTAAATGGAGAATAAAAGGAAAGATTTTACTTTGGAAACAAAGTTAAAAGTTTTGCATGAATGTGAGAAAGTTTGAAGTCAAAAAGTGAGATCGCGAAAAATTTTGGTCTTGCGTTATCAACGCTGTTTACAAGAACATCAAGGAGGCGGGTTGGCACAAGTCTGGTGTATAATATATGTTGTTTTGATCACTTTTTTTAGTATGCAGTACTGTTATTTTTATGTGTTATGCACACCGCTGAGCCATTACATTATGACAACATCCAGTCTAGAGAAATGAGCGCGCCTGAAGACCGAACGGTGACGCAGGTTTTGTTCACAGAGCAGTATATATACAACCCGAGGACCGGCTTTCGGTTAGTAGAGTGTTCGGAGTTAGAATGGGAAAAGTTCCCGATATATCGTAGTTTGATAAATAACAGACAAATTGTGATGAAACAGAGCCATCATAATTGCGCCATCAAAGCGGTGCAGGTTGTAGGTTGCTCACGTCCCTCTGTAGGGAGTACGTATCAAAAGTGGTGCACAGAAACTCAAACGACGGACCGTCGTCCAGTCGTGTGTCGTCCGCAGCTCATTGATGCCAGAGGGAAGCGTAGACTGTCGAGCATTGTTCACAGCGACCGCAGGGCCACAGTGCGAAAAATCATTCGCCGCTACAACATTGGTGATCTGGGTAATGTGTCACAGCACACAGTTCATCACAGCCTTCTGCGCATGCACCTGCACAGCGAAAGACCCATCCGGGTACCCACGATCACTGCATGTCATCGCCAACAACGCGTGGAATAGGCCCGAGATCATCCAAATTAGACCGTGGATGATTGGAAGAAAGTGACCTGGTCTGATGAATCAAGATTCCTGGTGCATTACGTAGACGGTCGAGCGCGTATACCCCGATCACCAATGGAAGGTATTGCACCTGGATGCAATATTGGGGGAAAACAGGCCGCCGGCTGCGGAGTTACACTGTGGACAATGTTTTCTTGGGACACTTTAGGCCCCATTATCCCAATAGCACAATCCATGAGAGCTGTCAGGTATCTGAACATCGTTGCGGACCAGGTTCACCCATTCATAGCAACTGTGTTTCCTGCTGGTGATGGCCATTACCAACAGAATAATGCGCCATGCCACACTACCGGAATCGTTAAGCAATGGTTCCAGGGACATGCTGGTGACTTTTTGTTAATGCCCTTGCCTCCAAATTCAACTGACATGAACCCAATCGAACATTTGCGGTTCGACTTGGAAAAACGAGTTCGCGCTAAATCACCACAACCCCGAAACGTAAGGGAACTGGAGGACCGGCTGTTGACATTATGGTACCAGATACCTCAGGGTACCACCTATCGCCACCTCATCGAATCGGTGCCTCAAGGAGTGGCCGCTGGTTTGCGGCTACAGCGGATCCTACAGATTATTAGGTAGGTAGCCATAATGTAATGGCTCATAGGTGTAGTATGTGCAGTAGTAGTACGTACATGTACGTAATATTTGTATGATCCGGCTATAGTAAGCACTTTTCCGATATTTGTCAGCTCTCATAATATCGGACGTTTACTGTAAAACACAAAAAATCATTTCTTAAGTGAAAATTGCAAAGTATACTTAACAGTTAATACAGAAATTTAACGTGGACCAGGAACATCTTTGGTGAAAAACAGCATTCTGCGGGGTTCCAAGAAGCAAATTGCCAATTTGGCTTGGCAGTTAGCATATGTGAGTCTGGAGGAATTCGAGGCCGCTGTGATGTAGCGGAAGCATATCCGGCGCGTAACTGGAAGGGCTGGGTTCGACTCCCGGTGGCGGCCAATGAGAATTTTTCCATGACTCACTTATAAACTTGGAAAGAGCGAATATCTTTGTTTGATGTTCCTGGTCCACGTTAAATTTCTGTATTAATTATTCATTCACCTTCTAATTATTTCTTCTGTTGCTGCTTACCATCTTTGGTGAATCCCCAGCATTGTGCGGGGCTCCAAGAAGCAACCTGCCAACTTGGCTTGGCAGTTAGTATGTGTGAGTCTGGAGGAATTCGAGGCCGCTGTGGTGCAGCGGAAGCATATCCGGCGCGTAACTGGAAGAGCTGGGTTCGACTCCCGGTGGCTGCCAATGAGAATTTTTCCGTGACTCACTTATAAACGTGGAAAGAGCGAATATCTTTGTTTGATACTTAACAGTGCAATGTGTCAAATAAAAACGAAAAGAAAAGCGTATTTTATTTACCGTCATAAATGCAATGAAGCTCTTTTCTAAATTCACTACGGTGCGCGTGCAAATTTAAAATTTATGAATATACACATGATATTTTAAACATGATAACGGAAAGGCGCCGAGATGATGCGAAGCAGAACTCACCTTGCTTTAATTTTTTAAAGCACAAAGAGAAATACTGTTGGAAGCAATAGCCCCTTTTTTTCTCGTCGAGAAAATACAGCAGATAAAAATTTTGCTTTATAAATTTCTGGTACACACTTAAAGGCTGCTCAGAAATTTTTAGTCTTTCCACGTGCGAACACTTTGTTCCTCATGAATAGAAGATGAGAAAAGAAGGCCAAAGCAGTCACGTTGCCGAAAAAAGGAAATTCTAGAATTCATACAAAAGTGAAAAAAAAGGGTAATTCCTTTTTATGGGCATAGGTGGCGCAAGAAATTGTCTCTTTAAGTGTCTTGAGTTTATTACAACGCTATTTTACTCCAAGGAAGGGCGCTGAGCCATTTCTTACGAATGCAATAAAACCTTCAACCCAAGGGAATGCCTAGATCAAGAACAGTTTTTCACTAGTCTTTTGCGATCAGAAGATATGAAATACGGTTAGTTATTTCACTGAATTTGAAATAAAGGTAATTATCTTCAGTTGAAAGGGAAGAAAGAAAAGCAGAACTTTATAAATAAGTAGTTTTACGCAGGAATCTGAAAATCAGTTGCTTAAAATGTTTGCTTGAAAATATTGAAACCGTTTCCACGACACTTTAGCAGTTCTTCCGTGACTTTTGAACATGCCGGTTGTTTTTAAATAGATACAAAAACTTTCGTTTTCACAATGTAGATTTGTGAAATTTCCGAACCAGGAAAGTTTATTATTTATTATAACATTGTATCCTATCAAAAGTACGAGGGTTGTACAGAAAGTAATGTAAAAATGGGCATAGCTTTTATTATTAACTGACAGAGGTCGTTAAAATTGCTGATGTTGGTAGAGTAACTCTTCCTCTACAGTAAACCTTCTTCTTCATTGCAGATTTGAAGGAGAGAAGGGTAAAAGTCTGCTCTGATCTGCTGGAACCCTTTGAAAACACGTTTGTTTTCCTATTTGGTGACAGGGGATGAAACATGGGCGTATCTTTAGGATCCGGAAACGAAGAATCAATCCATGGAATGGCGTCACACTTCTTGACCAAGGCCTAAGAAGTTCAAGAGCCAACGATCAGCACAGAAAGTCATGGTGACTGTCTTTTGGGATGACAGGGGTGTCATTCTTCTTGATTTTTTGGAACGTGGCAGTACCGTGACCAACCTAAGGTACATTGAGATACTCAAGAAGCTTTGAGAAGCCATACGGAGGAAGAAATCGGACAAGTATCTGAAAAGGATCCACATTCACGATGACAATGCGAAACCACACACATCTTTGCCAACAAATCAGGCGATCAGCAAATTAGGCTGGTCGGTGCCCCCCCCCCCATCCACTGTACAGCCCAGATCTGGCACCCTCCGAATTCCTCCTATTCGATCCAATGAAGGACGGTCTACGCGGTCAACGATTTGATGACACAGACGAGACGAAAGTGGCTGTTAAAAAGTGGGTACAACAGTCCACACCTGAATTTTTTTCCAAGAGGATTCGAGAGTTGGGTTCAGCGATGGCCCAAATACATCGCTTGTGATGGAGACAATGTTGAGTAGTACCTTTGTATAGAAAAATATTTACTCTACCAACATGTGCCATCTGAACGGCCTCTCTCAGTTAATAAAAACAGTTATGCCCGCTTTTGCATTACTTCTGGTACAACCCTAGTATAATGGCGCAACTTGACGTCCCGGTGGCTATGGTCTAATCCCTGGCGTCTGACCATTCGTCCGAGATAGGTCCGTGTTCAAACCCCAGTGAGGCATGGATGTTGTGTTTGTTTTACAGCACTGGCTCTTTCCCTTCCCTTTAAACAATGGCTCCAATTCGGTGCAGGTGACTGTTTATAGCCCACTGAGTTGCTTATTGTGGTCGTTAAACTTCCAATCAAAAAGTAAAAGCTGTGACGTGCCTGTATCACAGGACGCACACGATATAAAAGCAGATAGCAGCCAGAACGAACGTCCGCGTATCTCAATTGGCAGAGCGACTTATTCCGGAATGAGGGGACCCGGGTTCATTCCCCGGCGTGGACAAAAATGACGGAGAAATTTACTTCGTTATAATGGCGCCCGAACTTTCCGGATGACCCGGCCGTTCAAAATCTCGCAATGGTGTGATGTTCTTTCCACACCGCGAGATAGGAAAAATAAGAGAATCCCTTCTCCAGCGCTTCGAAAAATAAATATGTGTGACGTTGCATTCCACACACCAGATTGACTGGAAGTTCTCAAGTGCACGTTCTATAGCGGATGGCTGCCTACAACCATTCATGGTCACGGCTGACCCGTGGGCTATGCCCACGCCCTCTATCGGGGGGGGAAGATGTGACGTGCCTGTCTTACAGGACGCACATGATATAAAGGCAGGTAGCAGCCAGAACGAACGTCCGTGTAGCTCAATTGGTAGAGCGACTTATTCCAGAATGAGGGGACCCGGGTTCGAGCCCCGGCGTGGACAAAAATTACACTTCGTTATAAAGCTTTAAATCAAACGCTGACAAAAAGACACATGTAGTTGCCCTTTATAGAATTTGCAAAGTGAAGAGGGCTGCGTTGATCCTATCCACTATCAAGACTGGTTGCCATATTTGCATATCGCAGTCCCAGTGTCGCAGTGGCCTGAGCGCTGGCTTATGACCATTCGTCTCAGATAGGTCTGGGTTCGAATCCTCTTAATGTTTGTCTTGCGTTACTGGCTGTCTCCTTTCCTCGGAACCAGTGACCCTAAATTAGAAACCGGAGACTGCTTATAGCTCATCGAGTTGCTCACGATGATCGTTAAACCCCCAAACGGAAAAAATATTACATATCATTTGGTCGTTCTTGTTGTTTTTAACTTCTCGATGCGGCAGTTTTATTATTGATAACTCTATTCCATAAATCATAAGGATCATGATTGTCCAACACCCACTATGTTCCCGACTGTCTTTAGTGCTACTCAGCTACCCGATAAATAGCTGACCAAGTACGCTACGCAGAGAACACAGTATTCAGACACTCAGGTCGAAAGAAAACATCAGTATTTATTTTCCGAAATCAGTACAACTCGGCCCATATTTGGCTGTTACGACTTCTGCAACCCTTCTAGGTACGCTTTCCACGAGATACCGGTAAGCCTGCACCGGAATTTCTCTCCGTCTCTTCTTCAAACCATCTGCCAGAGTGCCGAGTTTGTACTGATATAGGAAAATAAATGCTCATGTTTTCTTTCGGCCTTAGTGTCTGAATACTCTTGTCTACGTAGCGTATATTTGGTCAGACATTTGTCGGGTAGTTGAATGCCATCAGATAAAAGTTTAGGGACATAGTCGCCCAGCTATATAACTGTACTTTGTTGGAGCAAGATATTGCTGTGCCACGATAGCAATATGTTTGGTTGCAGCAACAAAACGTTTTATCACGATAACAATACATATTGTTGGATCAAACAAATTCCCGAAAATCGACCTAGGGATTTTGTTAAATGAACAAAACGTTTTTGTCATGATAACAATAAATTTTGTAGAATGAACAATAATTTTCAGCAAAATACTTTTGTGAATTCAACAAACATTTTTGATGACTGCATATCGACAAAATGTTTTGGTTGATTCAACAATTTTTTTGCTGAATTAACAAAACGTTTTTCTCAGTGCGGCGACTTGACCAGCCGGCCTCTGTCAGCCTAGCTATACGTCGTCTCTCAAAGTCGCTTAACTGCTCGTATTGTGCGCTGACCCAACATCATGACAAACTCAAAGTTCGTGGAGGCGAATATGACCGCAATCCGTTGTCACAATTGTCCCTGCGTGCGAGCTTTGCTCTTGATATTTTGCTCTTGATATACCCTCCTCGATGCTCGGTTCCCATGCGCTGTGGCTAGCCACTATTCAATCACTGGTCGTTATTTTTTAATGATTTGCATATTCGGGCCTGAGGTGCTTGCATGCGGCGTTTCTTTTTTTTTTTTTTTTTTTTCGATTGGAGGTTTAACGACCACCGTGAGCAACTCAATGGGCTATAAGCAGTCGCCCGTCCCTAATTTAGGGTCACTGGTTCCAGGGAAGGGAGAGAGCCAGTGCCGTAAGACAAACACAACATCCATGCCTCACCGGGATTCGAACCCGGACCCCGTTCGGACGAATGATCAGAGGCCATCGCTTAGACCACTGCGCCACCGGGGCGTCATATGCGGAGTTTCATCAGCAACGAAAGAATTTCTCGGTGCGCTTCATTTTTTTTTTTTTTTTTTTGGCAAAGAGTGTATTTACTAATTTCTAGCTGGTGGGATTTTTACCTCGCAGTTCAGTGAGACATCCACCTCATGCTGTTGTAATTTCTAAGTTGCTATCTGAATACAATCAGTAATAGAAGCTATGGTTAGCCCACACTCACAAACTGGATTTGATTAGCAAATACATTGTAGTAGTAATATACTGATTTCATTGTCCCGTTCCGCCAATCTGTCTTGGCTCCACGGGGACTTGTTGAGCACCTTGGATGTTATTTTGAAATGTTGCGACAATTATCCTGCCTTGAGACGCGGTTCGGACCCTGGCCACCCCAATGGCCCAGAGACCAGCCCGTGGTGACGTGCTGGCAGGCGACCTAGAATACCTTGTCTGGGTTCCCGCTCTGTCTGGCGGGATAGGTCGTTTCTTACTTTTTCGCTGACTGGAAGATTCCTTGCCCTCGAACTTTTTTTGGGGAATAATTTCCCTTTATTTTCTTTTTCAAACACCTACACACATGTATGCACTGTCCTCATGCTTAGGACTTACAACATCAAGAGATAGCAAAATTTATTTACAGAATATTTACATTGGTGGTTTCTTCGTCTGCTTTCCCACAGACTTCTACCCTCATTCATCTTCCGATTCGCTTTCGGTGTGCACGTTCACCTCCTGCGTAAAAAAACCCAACTAACTAACATTTTGGATGCCAGTTTGAGATGCGTCTATTTTTTATTTTTATTTTGTGTCACAGAGTGTAAACCACCAACGTCAGAAAAAAAACTTTCTTATGTGAAAAATTTCTAATAATCTGCTATTGTTAAAAATTCGTTAGCAAATATTTTGTTGTATTGGAAGAAGTAACATCACGTTAGCTACACTGAGGCTTGAAAAGTCGGCATCAGGAAGACTGGATCATGTTCTTTTTTTTTTTTTTTTAAATTAATATCTCCAAATATTCAGCTATAAACGAACACAATTACACTAAATATAAGGGGAGATCGCCAAAAAACATACGGGGGGCATTCATGGGGTTGTGGGGCTAAGTACCCCTGAGAAGATGCCTGAATGCATCATTGCTTTTGGGTCTTTCGGATCTTCGACTCAAGGACCGAAGCGAACGGCGAACGAGATCTGCTGGATTTCAATTATTTATTGAGCAAATAAAAGGGTTACAGGATGAAAAAGAAAAATAGGCAATAATTTGCGCCTCAAAGGACACTTACAAAGATGGGTGCAACAAAAAATAAAATTACAATATTTACATATGTACAACTATTTACAAGAGAGACGTTATAAGATGCCAAACAGATAATTACAAAATTCTGGAAAAGGGCAAAGAGTTAATGATAACAAGAATAGGCTATTTACATTAATACAATAAATTACTACAAATAGTATTTGGGAAATAGAGTTTATCAGTCTCTTATGAAAAGAGTCGAATGGTGGTGGAAGGTCCAGTGAACCATCTGGTATTAGGTGACCAGGTATGTAGGAAAGTCACATCACGGGTGGATTCTGGAAGTGAAAGAGATGAGCAAGGCGAAGTCGAGAAATAAGACGATTTCTGAGTTGGCTGCGTAGAACCTCCCCCGCCTGGAACAGGGAAGGTGAGGTTGAAGCGCGAAGCTGCTGGTAATAACAATAAATTACATGACGAGCTAAAACAAAGACATATGCACAGGGTGGTAATAATGGAGTAGGCGGAAATGCACTGATGAGTAAGGTCCAGTAAGCGGAGAATGGAAGCGGAGTGGTTGACAAATGGCCTGCAACAGTGAATACCAGGTGTAACAAGGATAGCAGTATTGGACAGTGAAGATAAACATGGGCTACGTCAGCCGTAGACTCACAAAAGCGACATGCAGGTGAAGATAGAAGCGTCATCCGATGTAGGATGGTAGGCACAGGTAGTCTCTGAAGAAGGAATTGCCAATGTATGTTTCGCTCGGCAGGAGCTGAAAGTGGAGAGGCTGCATCATTCCATACCGAGCAAAGAGCAGAAGATGAAACTCCCTGGATCGGCATAGGATCGTTGGGTGGAGAGTCACGGAGGAAAAGATATAGAGATCGGATAGGAAAGGAAGACATAGATTGAACAGTACCTCGAAATGGAAGAAAGTATGGAAGAGGAAGAGAAGCAGAAGGTACTGAGAGGAGTCCTGAAAACGTAGCAAGTGAAGGGAAAAGAGTAATGATTGCAGATCGGATGGAAGCAAGTAAGGAAATCGAAGCAGAGACAGTGGTGGGAAGATAAGGAGAGAGAGCGGCAAAAGGTTTCCAAGTGAGGTCAGGAAAAACAAGATCACGGACAGCTACAATCCCAGCTGGGAATCAGGAAGGGTCATCAAAGAAAGGAAGGTCAGGGGGACGAATGATAGTTGAAAAGAAAAGAGGTTCAGTTAAGAGTTCAGACGTAGAAGCAGGGGGTGAGCGAATAAGAGCAAGATCATGAAGATAGGAAAGTACCTTGGAATACACCGGGGAGAGGCGAGTGTGTCGAAAAGGAAAGCGATCCATTAGCAGAAGGGCGGAAAACGTGAAGCTCGGGTTCCGGGTGGAGACCATTACATCACGTGTGGTATTGATGGAGTCTGTAGATGAGCACAAGAGGCGCAGGAAAGTCATGATCCTGTGTGCACGACAGTAAAGGCGATATCGACACAGTTGAGACCGCCAGAGGAAAGAGGAAGAGTGATGGAGTCTGTGTTTAGCCAGTGACGATGTGACCACACCACTGAGGCGCAGATGCTGGAGATTTCCAGGAGATGAGTTGGAGTCATCGTGGAGGTAGTCCACACATGTAGACATTTAGAAAGAAGATATGTTCTTGTAATCTTGGCACGAGCAGGGTATGATGTGCAAAATTGTGCTGTCTAACAAAAGGCTGCAGACTGAGATAAATTACGATGAAGGGATGTCCACGTAGCATTACGGGCTGCAAGTGAAGTTCCGATATGAACTCCGAGTATCTTCTGGTAGGCTGAAGACCAAGAGGCTCCCCATGGGGTGTCAGGGCGGGAGACCCAGGGCCCACACCAAAGACCTGTACTTTTAGATGTATTTAGGGAGGCAGCAGAACATGTAGCATATTGATTGTAGATATTTAACAGGAGATCAAACTGTGTATTAGAGCGGATGCAAAATGTGGCATCATCGGCATATGCAGTGTACACTATGGAAAAATGACGATTGCTTGCAGTTGGAGAAGGCTGAGTTGATGTGAAGGCATTGTAGACAGAGCGCAGGAATGGTTCGAATGCCAGCGGAAAAAGCTGACGTGAGAGAGGACATCCCTGGCGGACTCCTCGGAGAGAAGATCGGGGCGGTGAGAAAGGCGGCCGTCCTGACATGGAAGATGTCACCTCGATATAAGCCAAGAATCAGAGAAACAAAGGAAGAAGGAAAGCCAAAAGTAAGAAGAGTAGCGGAGAGATATGAGTGAGAGACATTGTCAAAGGCTGCAGGTTGGTCAAGATTTAGGAGAGCAAGAGTTTCAGAGTTAAGTCGAGCCAGATAGTGAACATCACGGAGGAGAGTTACGTTGCGAGTTAGGGATCGTCCAGGGAAAGGGTAAGTCTTGTCGGGGGAAAGTAGGAAAGGAAGAATTGGATTAAGTCTTCGAGAGAGCAATATAGTGAACATTTTGTAATCGAGGCTGAAGAGAGATATCGGGCGCCAGTTTCTCAAGTCAAGTAGATCGCCTTTCTTAGGAAAAAGTACAACATGTGCCACAGTGAAGCTACTAGGAAGAGAAGGACAGTGTAGAGCTGTTGAAAAAGCAGCAAGACGGAAAAGAAGGAGCTCAGGAAGAAAAGTACGGTAGAAGGGGAAAGGGAGGCCATCTGGGCCAGGGACGGCATGAAAGTTTTGGGAGGAAAAAGCAGCTTGAAATTCAGGTTTAGAGATAGGTTGGAGAAGTGAGGTAGAGAGATGATCAGGAATTTGAGGGAGAGAGTAGAGAGTGAGGCAGATGCAGAAGTAGAGGCGGGAGGAGCTTCACTGTATTTATCGGTGAAGAAGCAACGAATTGCGGAGCAAATGAGATCAGGATCTGAAGATACTCGTCCAACCTGAAGACGTAGCAGACGTAGACCTAGGGCGGATCGAGTCTTCTTCTCTAGGGATGTCAAGAAGTCGTATGTACGATCTTCAGGTGAGAGATGTTTCAGATGAAGACGGATAATTGATTGCCGGGCTAACGGCTCTTGAAAAGCTTTTAGATCGAACTGATACACTTGGTATAGAGGATCAGCAATATTTAAATGAGACAAAATGCATCGAATAGTCTGTATTTTCATGGAGCGAAGTGTGAATTCCTGGAAGGAATACTGCTTCATGCAGTACAGAAGACTTTGCTTAGTTTCGATCCAGCTTTGAAGTGCACAGGGTGCAGTGGAAATTCCAGGTTGAAACTCCGTAAGTAAGCGACGTACTTCTGCACAGAAAGTGGGATCTTCAAGGAGTGAATTGTGCAGGGTCCAGACCTGTGGTCTACAACGAGGCTTAGCGGCAGAACCAACGGTCAACATTACTGCACAGTGGTCGGATGAAGCAGTTGGAGAATGTGAATATTTCATAATATCAGGAAGAGTGGAGGCTGTGGTATAGAAGCGGTCGAGCCTTGCAGTAGAGGGAGAACAGGAGGATGTAGAGCGCCAGGTGGAAGATATTTCACTAGGGTGAATTTGTCGAAAAACATAAAGAAAATCGAAGTCGTCAATCAGAGATCGAAGGCGCGCCACAAGGTGAAGTAGATATTCTCGATGGAGAGGTGCTCTGTCAAGTTCGGGGTCTAAGGTACAACTGAAATCTCCTCGAAGCACAATGTGCTCGGAGGGTGTAATTGATTGTAAAGCTGTTTGGAGTGACGAGAAAACAGCTATGAGTTGTGTGCAATCATTTGGAATATATATATATATATATATATATATATATATATATATATATATATATATATATATATATATATATTGAAAATATGATATTGATGACCTGCAATGGTAAATGATAGACGTTGTAGAAAGTCTCTACATAGGTTATGGACTTGTGGAGAAGAGATGGAATTGAGAAATCGTGTTCGGATTCCTATTGCAAGGCCGCCGCTTGTAGAGACTCGAAATTCAGGGTGGAGTTGAGAATACCATTGTCTCCAACGGTGAAAAGGTGTTGATGAGACACAATTTATTTCCTGTAAAAGCAGGAGATCAGCATCGAGTGGTTAACATCCTCCTCGATAAGGGCATTAGCAAGAGGGGTAGCAAAGCCCCTACAATTTAGTGTTTCTATCTTGAATATTTATGTCAGTGGTAGGTTGTAGGAGATCATTAGCAGCTTTATGCAGTCATTGGGGACGGCCTGCAAAAGATGGGATCCAAGAATATGCTGCTGGGACATCATCATAAATCGTTAGGAGAGAGATACGGATTGTTTCCGTCTGACGTAAGGCGGCTGGCATTTCAGAAATGAAGGGTCGAAGAAAATCCTGACTCAGCATCTTCGCCCGAGGTTGAATAAGGAGATCAAAAAGCGTATCACCAGGTACTAGAGTGAGTGGGAGTGAATTTGCTTGTAAAAGTTGAGTGAACTCGATTTCGGAGATGGATGAAGTGCTTTTTTAGTCAATGTCAGAAATGATAGGATCATTCACATCTTCTTGTACAGATCCAGGAGACCGATCTCTCAGTTTGTTGTGAACAGGAGAAGTGCTTGAAGAATTTGTGCGTGAGAGAGAGCCGCGGTTTCGACGTCGATGTCTCTGGGGTTCTCGCAAAGGTTGAGGAGTGAAAGTGTGCGTTTCAGATTGCTCTTGCGCTCTTGAACAGGAAGCCGTTATAGATGGTGGAGCATCAAGGTTATCTGTCAGGGCTAAAGAAGAAGAGGTAAGTTGTCGAATTCTGGTAGGTGGAAGGGATGCAAAGTCCTGTCGAGTGAGGCTTGGTGCTGGCCAAAGAGGCCAAAGAGGCGGAAGCCTCATTGTTGACTTCGACGTTCGTTGACCAACGGGTAGAGTCTTATTTTTAGTTTGAGGTGTTTCCCGAGCAGCTGGACGAACGTTGGAGGTGGTTGAGGGCTGTTCGGAAGATACTGGAGACTTCTTGGAGGAAGAAGAATCAGTTGGGCGAAGATGTGGACAGGCGGCTCGACGATGGCCGGTTTCATGACAATGTGAACATGAGATTGATGGATGTATTTCGATGTGCCGAACATGTGGACCACAACGAACGATGAGAGTTGGAGGAACTTTCTGAGCGTGTTCCTCAGTTGGGAAGATCATCCGGAGTTGTCGACGTAAGCTCGAAGCGCACGATCTTCAGCATCGTCTGGAAAAGAAGAGTGGGTGACAACTTGTCCTATAATTTTCCCGAATGGGCGCATAGCGTCAATAAGAACTGTACCTGGAACTCTGGGCGATACTGGAGTGAAATGGACAGCAGTTGGGCGTTGTCCAACTAGGGTAGGTATCGTATGTCAATCACCAATAAAAATTCCAGTTGAGAGCACTTTCAGAGCATATTCTGGTTTTTAGAAGTAAGCAAGTACAACTCCGGGTCGACGAGCAAGTAGTGCCAGACTGTCGGGTGGAAAGAGGGCTTTAAGAGCAGTGCTATAATGTTTCAGTTTAGCATTTGGTAAAGCATTGAAGCTAACTCCAAGGTTTATTGTACATGTGAAATTTTGTCCAGTTGTAGAAGTTTCAGGAATCGCAACGACGATTGATGAAGTAGTGTGTGACACATCTAATTCAGTATGAGAAGGAGTCGATCTAGAGCCACTCGACGAGTTTGTCGGTCTAGTGATGCCCGACGAGTTAGCTGTGACGACAGAGTAGTAGATGTACGATGCGGCGACGAGGAGTTCTTTGACGTCGTCACGAGTGAAAGAGCGTGTAGACGAACACACGCCCGTGGTGGGCAGGGCGGTAACAACTTGAGCCAATGAGGAAGGAGCATCTTCACCTGACGTGAGGGCGGGGAAAACGCAGTCACCGGAAGTCGCCATGCCTAAGGGCGGCGATTAAAGCAAAAATCGGCCAACTTGGTCGAAAAAAATGGTGAAAAACGTAATAAAATAAACACTTATCGACTTGGGAGGTAGATAGAAACAAACTCCAAACCTTTAGGAAGAACACACACGAAAAATGAACTGACGAAACGACGAAAATTCAGGCAAAATGGACGAACATATTGGAGCTAAGGATAGCGTGACAAATCACAGTTGAGATCTGCTGGAAATACTGAACGGATCTTTTCGTTCATTCTGTCAACCGTGCTTACTGCAAGCTTTGACGACGGTGAAGAGCTGTGAGCGTAGGCACAAGAACTGCATAGACCCATATCCAAGATCGTACGATGAACCGTGTGTTCGGACTCATTGGGCCCTTCACCACAATTGAAATTATGGGTAATGCCAGCCACAGTAGCCCTCCACAACACAAGACAACCTGCGCTGACCTTTTGGCATCAATAAGGCTACCCGCGCATTGTCGACAGCTCGAAGTGTCACCTGTTTCGGACCACTTTTGTTAGGTTTTAACTACTACGTAGCGTGAGTAGCCTACAAGCGTTGCTGTTTCGGAGATGCCCTTACCAAGGCATTTTGCCATGACGATGTAGCCTTTGTTGGATATAATTCAATAACTGAATGCCTTTAGGTTCAGATGCTTGAATGCATTACATGGAACTCCTTAACTTTATTTTCGCTTTTTTACCCTTCCCAACCATAGGTTGAAGCAGCGTATATGCTCCAGCGTTGTCCGTCTGTCTGTCTGTCCGTCCGTCCGCACGATAACTCGCGTAAAAAGTTTTCGATTTCGATGAAATTTTAGTATGTGGTAGGGAACCACCTGAGGATGAACCCTATTGAAAATGGGCGAAATGGGGTCAAAGGTCAGGACATAGGAGCAGGGTCCATTCCATTGCTCTTATGCCTCATAACTCGTGTAAAAAATTTTCGTTTTCGATGAAATATTAGTATGTGTTAGGGGACCACCTGGAAATAAACCCTGTAGAAAATGGGCGAAATGAGGTCAATGGTCAGGACATAGGAGCGGGATCCATTCCATCTCCCTTAAGCGTAATAACGTATGCAAAAATGCTTCGGTTGCGACAAAACTATATCATGTTGTTCCGGAAGTATACTGAACCGGTTCTGTTGAATATCGTCGAAATGTGGTCAAAGGTTAGAACATAGGAGCGAGATATATTCCACAGCTATTATCTTCATAACTTGACTAAAAATGCTTCTATTGCGACAAAACTTTAGTATGTTGTTCCGGAGATGAACGGACTCGATTCTGCGAAATGGTTTCAAAGGTCAGGACACAGGAGCGAAATTTATTCCACAGCCATTTTCTTCAGAACTTGAGTAATAACTTGAATAATGATTTCTGGTATGTTGGAAAGCGTATCATATAATCAATGCATTGCATGATTTTACTAACTTGTTCTTTTACGCAAATGTTATCACAAAAACAAATGTGTTTTGAATTTACTTTCCGGTGGAAGCAAGTAAAAATAGTTCCAACATTTTAAACTAGTGACTGAATGAAATAGACGAACGTGCTTTCTTCACGTACATGCACATTAAGGCATACTGCAAGGACTTATTCATATATCATGAAATGACGTCATAGGAGACAAGAAGATATCTTGGCGTAATATCACATGTTCTTGTTTCGTTTTGTGTAGCTTCTTTTTGAGAAAAGAAATAGTGAAAGACAGAAAACTACTGAAATAGAAAGAAATTCTTTTCAGGAACGGCTTTATTCCCTCAAAATGTGCCCTTCACAATGAAAAGCAAAGTACTTAGAAGTGCCGGCTATTCAGTTATTTTCCCCGTAGAGAATCTCAAAGCCGCATGTTTCGCCATTTCTGTCACCGCTCCCTTTTCTTTTTCATTTTTAAAGGCATCCTTTTTTGAAGTTTCAGAACTTCTGTTCAGCGCGGGTCTTCGAGAATAAATATATTTCTTCACTGTATGGTATTGTCACCAACGGAAAATGCACTTTACCTTTTCTTAAAAAAAAAACAGGCGACTTTTACAAAATAGACTAGCAATAAATTATGAACCTTTCTGGTCAGATAACTTTCAGAACAAAACGGATTCCTGCTTGAAAAATAGTGAAACCTTTAAACGAGATCTTAAAAAAGAATCCAACTTTACAATCCTGAAAGAAATATAGTTTTCTTATAAAGGCCGTAGGATTGCTTTTTCTCTTAATGATATCAGTTTTTTTTCAGCAGTGTGTTTGTCGTAGTTCGTTGAAACAAACATCCTATAAACAGATTTTCCTCATAACTAGCACCAGCCGCCAACAGTAACCGATAATTCGGGTACAGTTGGCTAATTTTGAGCGCAGCTATTGCAAAATCCAAGCTCATTAAGGCGTATATTATAACAAATTCTAAAAAAACGAACGCGTAGAATTTATGACTTCCAGAACAAAAGTACGAAACATTCTAAAACCGAAATGGCTAAAATTAATCATTAACTACCTTCTTTCATGCCTTCACTGTTTTTTTCTCAATGTGTTGGTGTTCTATTGCGTTCCTGCAGTGCTGCCTGTTTTATAGTGTGTGCTGTTTTGTTGTGTTATAACGGCTCGTAGCCGTTATGCGTTGGTTGCTCTGTCTTACGATCAATTTTATTGTATAATGACCTTTTTTTTATCACCTCACAGAAGGTATTTTGTTTTGTTGATGTATTACTCAAGCCTGAGCTATTTAGTTTTTCTTTTTGCAGTCTCTACTGACGTATCTTGTTACTGGTTGCTTTGAAACGTGATTCGAACCGGTGAGCCTAAAAGGTTTGTTATATCCCCGGTGACTGTTTCATATGTAACATATCTTTTAGCTTTTATTAAAAATTATTTTGAAACCTGATGAGGGCGACGATTCGTCTCGGCATATATTCGACAAGACACTACAAGCGTTGGAAAGCCACACGGATCCACGACCCCTGAAGAAGCTCCCACAGTTCACGAAGATTTGATGGAGGGGGTCAGAGCCTCGAACATGTCTCTCGATGGCATCCCAGATGCGCTCCATGGGATTGAGGTCAGGTGACCTAGCTGGCCAAGGAAACGAGGTCATGTCCGTGGAGTGTTCATCCCACCATTCGGATACAATTCGGGAGCGATGGCACGGTGCATTGTCTTGTTGCAGGATGAGGTCCCCAGTGGGATGTTGAAGACGCACAAATGGAAGCAAATGGTCGTCCAGGATATCCCGGTAACGTTGATCTGTGAGGGACGATGTCACACGCACCAGGGGTCCTATTTCAGTCCACGTAAACAGTCCCCAGACGAGAATGCCACCCCACCAGCTTGAAAAGTACCCTGCTGGCAAGAAGGATCCATCGCTTCATGTGGTTTGCGCCGTACTCGCATCCTGCCATCCGCATGTACCAACGTGAATCTCTGCTCATCAGTCCAGGCAACATTTTCCCACATGTCTATGGTCCAATGGCGATGTTCCCGCGTCCATGCTAATCTTTGCACCCTGTGATATGCGGTCAGCAGTGGTACCCTCGTGGGACGATGGCTTCTGTACCCCATTGCGAGGAGATGGTTCTGGATGGTGTGGCTGCTTACACGTTTTTGTGCACCAGCGTTAAATGGCCGAGTGATTTCTTGCACTATGGCCCGTCTATCCGCTGTTACAGTGCTAGTTAGCCGACGATGACCCCGCTCATTCGCACGCTGTTGTCCACGGCAGTTGGGCCTTGCAGGAATGGTTTTACCGGATTCGAAGTACTCACGGTGCACCCGTGACACAGTGGCTCGTGAAAATCCCAGTGCCTTCACGACTTCCGAGATGGAGTGGCCCATTTTTCAGGCCCCGACAAATTTCCCACGATCACATGCGCTTAGATCCTTCGTCTTACCCATACTGCGTCCGACTCTTACTGATTCCCGTCGCATCATTCCTTATATTGTCGGATCGCTGCATACGCCATGTCGTTTCCGTTCACAGGGCAGCCCACAGCGCACATTTGCATAACGCCAGCTGTCTCTAATTCAATTGTTCTTCAGTGTAGAAACACATTGAAAAAACAACAATGGAAATCTTTGGAGTCTGCGCGGATTAGTCCATTTTAGATATTTTATAGTAAAATAAATTTAATGGGGAAGAAAATGTTTGAATGATGAAACAAAATTGTATATAAGAAGAGGTTTCTAATTCTGTGAAGTAAATTCATATAAAATATGAGCAAATTCACTCACGCCAGTTATTGCAGACAAGATAAAAATAGTTTGACATTCCATGACTTTTCTTTTAAGAAACACTCTACGGTGAAATAGTATAACTATACTAGTAGTATGAATTTATTGGCGTAGAATAGGAATAAAAGTTTCCAAGTTTTCGCATATCAACCGGATGGCGTTTTGAAGGAATTTAGACAGCAAAATAAGTCATCTGGTTGATGTGCGAAAGCTTGGAAACTTTGATTTGTATTTTACGCCAATAGATTTGGATTACTATTATAGCTATACTATTTTAAGTATAGTTGGAGTAAAATTCCTTCGATTATTATTTACTCTATGGTGAATTTATGTATCTTAAATTTTATTATTAGCTTCAACAAAGTCGTTTCTGCCCTTTCTTTCACTGCCTGTGGGCAGCGTGAGTAAAAACGTAATCTCTGCGATCCTTGGTTTCCTACAAACTAAAACTTTTTGGAACGCTTTTACATACGTTTGATACATTGCATCATCAAAAATATGTGGACACCCCTTTTAAGTAGTGGATTTGCCTGTACATCATCAGCCATGGCCCGTACACAGACCCACGTGGTTTAGCAAACACCATGGCCAAGCACGAACTGTAGAATAAGCCGTAAGACAGACTATAAATGTTTATAGAATAAGACAGAATATAAATGTAGATAGAATATGCGAACACCTCTTTTGAGTAGTGGATTTGCCTGTACGTCACAGCGATGGCCCGTACACAGACCCACGTGGTTTTGCAAACATTATGGCCGAGCACGAACAGTAGAATTGGCCGTGAGATAGAATATAAATGTTAATGGAATAAGACAGAATATAAATGCAGATAGAATCAGACAGAAAATAAATTAGATAGAATATGCGAACACCCCTTTTGAGTAGTGGATTTGCCTGTACGTCACAGCCATGGCTCGAACACTGCCCCACGTGGTTTAGCAAACACCATGGCTAAGCACGAACAGTAGAATAGGCCGTAAGACATAATATAAATGCATATAGAATAAGACAGAATATAAATGTAGATAGAAAAGACAGAATATAAATGTTGATAGAATAAGACAGACTATAAATGCAGATAGAATAAGACAGAAAATAAATTAGATAGAATATGTGAACACCCCTTTTGAGTAGTGGATTTGCCTGTACGTCACAGCCATGACCCGTACACAGACCCACGTGGTTTTGCAAACACCATGGCCGAGCACGAACAGTAGAATAAGCCGTAAGACAGACTATAAATGTTTATAGAATAAGACAGAATATAAATGTAGATAGAATAAGACAATATAAATGTAGATATAATATGCGAACACCTCTTTTGAGTAGTGGATTTGCCTGTACTTCATAGCCATGGCCCATACACAGACCCACGTGATTTTGCAAACACCATGGCCGAGCACGAACAGTAGAATAGGCCATAAGACATAATATAAATGCATATAGAATAAGACAGAATATAAATGTAGATAGAAAAGACAGAATATAAATGTAGATAACATAAGACAGAACGTAAATCTAGATAGAATATAAATATAAATAAAATAAGATAGAATATAAATGTAGATAGAATAAGACAGAATATAAATGTAGATAGAATAAGACAGAAAATAAATTAGATAGAATATGCGGACACCCCTTTTGAGTAGTGAATTTGCCTGTACGTCACAGCCATGGCACGAACACAGCCCCACGTGGTTTTGCAAACACAATGACCAAGCACGATTAGTAGAATAGGCCGTAAGACAGGGCTCAGTGATTTTGAACGTGGCGCAGTCATAGGATGCCATATATCAGCAGCAAGTCAGTGAAATTTCTGCCCTGCAACAACTGCTCTAACCAACTGTAAGTGATGTCTGTTAAGTGGAAACGGGTAGGAACAATAGCAGCGGAAGCACGACCTGGTGGTCTACGTAAAATGACACAGTGGGAACGCCGGATGCCGAAGCGGGATGTGCGAAAATATTACCTTTCTTGGTTGCAACACTTACCAGCGAGTTCCAAAATGCTTCAGAAAGCAACGCCAGCACCATAAGGGTTTATCGAGAGCTGAAGGGAATGGGATTCCATGGCCGAGCAATCGTACACATGCCTCACATCAGCAAGATCAACACCAAGCGTCAGTTGGATTGGTGTAGAGCTCCGCGCTAGTAGACTCTGGAGCAGTGCTAACACGTTTGATGAATCACGCTTCACCATGTGGAAGTCAGACGAAAGAGTTACCTGCCCGACTGTGTTTGTGCCAGTTGTCAAGTTTGGTGGAGAGATATCATGCTCTGGCGCGGAATTTTATGGTATGAGCTCCCTTCCCTCTAATTCCAGTGCGCAGGAATCCTAACGCTGCTGCGTATAATGACATTCCGGACAATTCTGTTCTATCAACATTATAGCTGCAATTTGGGTGAAGGTCCTGTCCTTTATTAGCAGGACAATTCCACTATCTACAAAGCGAGATATCTGCAGGAATGGCTTGATGAGATGGGTGTTGCTGAGCTTGACTGGCCAGCACAGACGCCAGATCTCAACCCCATTTAACACTTTTGGGATAAATTAGAACGCCGAATACGAGCTAGGTTATTCTCCCAGCATCGGTGACCGACTTGACTGATGCTCTTGTAGAAGGCAATTCTCGGTAGAACGTATCAAAATCGAGTGAAAACTTTTCCCAGCTGAGTGGAAGCTGTGACGGGAAAGGTGGAACAATGGGTATAAATTCCTTATAGGGAGTTTATGGATGGGGAAAATATCTGGGTACTTTTGATCACATAGTGGGGTTCCATCTCAAGAAACTTATTTGATCAATAAGGGCCTCTGTATTCCATTTTATTTTCTCATATTAACGGTATAATAAAACACTGTATTTATATTCGAACAGTAACACGATTAAATTGCCTCGGTTTCTAGATACGTACATCAAGACATATCGTTGTATATCGTTGAGGAAACGTTTGCTTAAAGACACATTTAAAAACGAAAACAGACCAGGAACAATTCAGAAGATAACAATGCTTAAATGATAACTCAGTTTTCAGCACATGAATATTAACTTATTTATTATTTCTGAATAATTCATTCTTGAAAGACAATAGTTTTCTATAAGTAATATTTTCTTAATCAACACTGTAAAGTAAATAATTTGTTAAAACCAGAAGCATCAGAACCAATAAGGTGCCAATATCAAAGATTTGAACTATAGTCGAGGAGCACGTGACCAAGGCTCTTGCATTTCCTCCTCCGGCATTCGCGTGACCGAATATTGGCTGTTCAAGTGTCCGTTAATGCCACGCTGATAATACTGGAGGTCATGTGGCATCACAGGCGCCGGCTTCGTGGGTTCGAGACACTTTTAGAATCCCCAATGATTTTGTCGGGGGTTCCTGGAACCCCTAATATTTTTGCGCAAGTGTTTTATTATTCTTCAAGTGTTTTATTATTCATTCCCCGTTTACTATATACAGAAAGTGTGTATAGAAATTTACCCCTCAGACTGTTTATTGTACCTAAAAAAAGAATTAGTGTTTGTTCGCGCTCATCAATTTTGACGCGACAGACAATAACTCAAGTACCGTTGTTTAAGAGCATTTAAAACTGCATCCTTTGTAAAAGAAAATTCTTTGGTTTGTCTGGGTTCCCACAAAATACAAAAGTCTAGATTTACATTCGGAGACGAAAACCTATTCGAGGTCATAGTGATAAAGGCGGAAATATGTTGCACAGCAGTTGACCCACCCGATTTTCGTACAGTCGGGGACAAAGAAGGTTAGAAGAGAGAGGAGATGGCATCAGCAGCTGCTGGTAAAGCCAAATCTGATCATCTTGTTTCTTGCGCTCTCCGGGTGGGGAGGGTTCAGTGGCGTGACGTCACTTCCCGAAGACGTGTTCTACAGCACAGGTTGATAACGGCCGTCTCTTACTCTCTGCCGTAGTCTTTGAAGGTGAAGAAGGCTCTCACATCTTTAGCAAGGCCGTGAATGGCTAATGCACAGTATGCACGTCCTCTCTACGAAGCATAATTTTGTTTAATTTCTTTTAGAAAATACTAAACAGCATTTCTGTAATTTTTTGCAAATTTTTAGTTATGTGCATGTATATTTGAGTCTCATTTTTTTTACTGTACATGCTGCACAAGTGCTTCTAAAACCTCTTCAAAGTCAACGATTTCTCCATAGAAAGTTCAGAAGCAGAGCAAGTTGGGCATACTGGGTATTCACAGATGATACGAAGTGGACCCCATGGAAAACGCAAGGTGTGCGGTTGACGCCAATTCCTCTCCGTTTTAATCTCCTATTTTAAATCAAAAATCATTTGAAAAAAAAATTGCTGGCATTTTTAAAATTGGTAATAAACAACAACCTTAAAATAAATTTTACATGTTTTTGTTACTTTTATAAAGACAATTGAGTTGGAAATTCACAGTAGCTGTGTATTGTATATAATAATGTCGCGCCTACAAAAGCAAAATAAGTGAAATAAATAATTATCTAATATTTTTCTGTAATTAACTATAATTTGCTTAATTTTAGTACTTGATGAGTCTTATTGTGCCAGATAATCTGACTGAATGAAATTTAAATTAGACATAAATACTTTGAAAACTGCATGGATAATATGATAAACATTTCCGGAACCTTCAATAAATTTTCAACTCGGCGCCTATATGTGACATCATGAAAGAGATCTCCAGAAGTTTATTTGTTTATTTGTAAGCACATCCCTACAGATGGTATATCTAGTTACAGGAATTGCTATAGTGATATTTACATTCCCAAGTGATATTTACAGTCTTGCAAAACAAGCTATACGAAATAAATTATGACATATTAAAAATACCCTGACATTCTTCAAGTGAGTTGTAATGCCTATACATTTTGCATAACGGAGAGTTATTTTCAGCATCAGTCCTGCAAAACGGCACTGCAAATACACTGGCGTGCAAAAATTAAGGATGAGACGGTTTTTCGAATGTAACGTCGTGCAGAAGTGTTCCACATCGACTCAAATCATACCATAAGATCCCCAAGATGTAAGAATATGGGACAAGTGAGCAAAATCGTCCAAACAAGGAATCTAAAAGGTACAAAGGCACTTTATTGAAAAGGTAGCTTCGAGCACAACTCGACAGAAGACAGAAACGTCCATGTGACCATGCGGCTGCCAAGAAAAATCCAGTCTTTAGTAGGGGATATGATCGCCCCGTCCGCTCTACGAAGCATAATTTTAAGCAGTCTTTAGTAGGGGATATGATCACCACATCCGCTCTACGAAGCATAATTTTGACTGCGTTGCAGAATTTACAACGTCTGTCCATGCTGAGGACGAGGTTGCCAAGGAGCTGTTGAGGCATCGCGGCCCATTCCTCTTGTAGCGCCAATCGCAGCTGCGGAATCGTTGCTGGCAGCTGGTGACGTGCTGCCAAGAGTCTCGCGAGAAGGTCCCACACGTGTTCGATTGGATTTAGGTCCGGGGACCTTGCGGGCCAATCCATGCGTTGAATATCTTCACTCTCCAATAGCTCTGCGACAGCCACTGTACAATGAGGTGTAGCGTTGTCGTCCATGAAGAGTAACTCAGGACCCACTGTACCTCTAAACAGACGCACGTGAGGCAGGAGAACCTCGGTACAATAGCGGACACCAGTGACTGAACCTCCTTGGAAGATGTGGAGGTCGATACGGCTAACAAGCATGATACCTCCCCAAACGAGAACTCCGCCACCTCCAAACCGGTTCCCTTCGATGATGTTGGAGGTGTGATTGCATGTTCCCTGCTCTCTCCGGATGTGTATACGTCCAGAATCGCTCGTCAGACTAAATCGGCTCTCATCCGTAAAGAGAACTCGACCCCATTGCTCATGGCACCACAGAAACCACCGTCTCCGATGAGCAGGCGTTAATGGCACACACCGTACTGGTCGTTTCGTGTCCCTTTTTCATTGAGTGTGCTCGTGAATGTGTGATGATACCAACTACTGCTTTTGGATAGAATTTGTCATCTGTGTGCTTCTGCAGGCGCGTTTGAATTCTTCATATTCGTCGCCTTCAGAAGGACTGACTGGCTGCCATTGCTTTTCGATCACGCCTCCTGTTCACGGAGTCTCCTTTGTTCTCGGGAACTTGTTGCCTTGAGTGTCTTCTGTACCGCTCGTTCCCTGCTATAACTGGTTTGCTGTTGACTGCCGTTGTGGGCTACCGTTCTTTGCTAAGTGCCGGCTCGCCGAGTATTTTCGGAGCTCGCCTGTTAATTTACAATCTTGCCCCCACTCCCCGCGCTTTTTCCCCCTTCCGGCTGCTGGATCCTGTGAAGACTAATCCTTCTGGCTTCGTAATGGGTGAACAATGCAAGGTATGTTGTGAAAATATTAATATAACTACTGGCCTTCAGTGCAGTAATAAATGCAATGGTTATTTCCACTCAGGCTGTGCTGGATTCTCGAAAGTGCAATTTGGAAAGATAAGCAAAACAGCAAAACAGAAGTGGATTTGTTCCAATTGTAAACTGCTCTCTGAATCATCGTGCCCTAATGTATCGCAGACTACTAGTGAATCTTTTAGATTAAACGCATTTGACCACCTGTTGGGTGGAATCAGTGCAAATTCGGAAAATTCCGAATTGATTGCTGCCATTCTCGCTCTCCACGAAAGTGTAAAGTTTATGAGTGACAAGTATGATGACATTCTCATTAAGCTAAATGACATCCATAAAGTAAATAATGATCTAAGATCAAATAATCAAGAATTACGAAAAGAAGTGATGATTCTGCAGAATAGATTGGAAGAAACTGATCAATATCTCCGGCGTAAAAACCTTGAAATCAAAGGTGTGCCATATGAACAAGGATCTAGCGCTGATGACATTATTTGTGAAGTGGCTAGTAAGGTGGGTGTTGATTTAGACATCATTCAGGAGACGCATGCAGTCCACTGGGTGCCCACTCCTGGAAACCCATCACGAAAAAATATCATTGTGAGATTTGTCAATCGAAGAAAGCGTGATGCTTTCTTCATGGCTGCAAAAAATTTCAGGAAAAAACATGGAAACTTTACAGCCCGTGCCATTGGTTTTAATAACGACAGTCCAATCTATGTAAATGATCATCTTTGCCCTGCCAGTAAACGTCTTCTTGGACTAGTGCAAACAAGGAAAAGAGAATGTGGGTGGAATTTCGTGTGGACGGATCGAAACGGTAGGATCTTTGCCCGCAAAGATAAGGACTCGCCTGCACTGCACATTCAGTCTGTTAGTGACACGGAAAAAAATAACTAGGCATTACAATGACATTCACCCTCAATCTGCTCTGATTAATGGCTGGCCCGGAACAAATATATGACCCTTATCTGGATTATTACCATCCGTACTGTACTTGTGAAAAGGTATGTTCATATGATCTCTCTGATGAAATCGACAAAGTTGGTATGTCACTCTTACATATCAATATTCAAAGCATTAACTCTAAATTTGATAAGCTTCAAATTTTTCTATCACAATTGAAATCACGATTTTTCTGTAATTGCACTTAGCGAAACTCATTTAATTGATGAGAAACAAAAGGAATTTTTTAATCTCAGTAACTATAATTTTGAATGCAAAGTTAGAAATCGGAATAATCCATTACTGAATATAAGGGGTTCTATTGGAGTAGGCCTATACCTGAAGTCTCACATCACCTACTTTATTCGTGATGACTTGAATAATATGTCCCTTGTACTTGATTCCTGTGAAATGCTTTGGATTGAAATCAAAAGTCCCAAGTCCAAAAACCTAATTATTGGCGTTATCTACAGATCGCCAAGTAGTGATCGAAAAACCTTTTGTGAATGCTTTGACAATATCTTAAACAAAATAAATAACGAAAATAAAAATTGCATTTTTCTGGGAGATATTAATATTAACATTAACAACCTATCTCTAAGTGAAATTTATCTTAATATGCTATCAGGCAATTTTTTTCAGATGTGCATTTCTTTACCAACTCGTAGTGCCAATATTCTAGACCATATTGGTACTAACTTACTTAATACTGCTTTAAAGTCCGGAGTGATTGATTTTAGTATTAGTGATCACAACCCTGTCTTCATTCATGTTCCAGTTTTTACAAATTACCATTCCTGAATTAACCACAAAACAATCTCCTATTATGACTACACCATGTTAGCTGACCTAGTCTCAAATTTTGACTGGGACAAGTCGGGTATCTTCAATACAACTTGTCCAACTATAGCTACCGAAATTTTGCAAGGCATTTTGAATGATTTCCTTGAGATCACAACAATTCACAAGGTAGTTAACACTAAATATGACATTAAGATCCAATCTTGGATGACCAATGGAATCATTAGATCAATCAAAAAAAGGATAAGCTTCGTAAAAAAATAGAAAGAATCCTTATAACAGTCACTTACGCGATAAGTATAAAAAGTATAATTATGCCCTAAGAAATGTTATTCAGCATGCGAAAGTTGCTCATTACAACCTCGCTATTTCAGATGCAGGAAATAACTCATATCAAAAATGGAAAATAATCAAATCAGCAATTAACAAACGATCCTGTGCTACTGAAACTCCGCTGGCGTTAAAAAGAAATTCTGGTAATTTTATTGTTGATTCAAAATCAGTCGCTGATGAATTCAACAATTACTTCATTAACATAGGTCATGATTTAGCATCTCAGCAAAACTTGCCCACAAATACTAAAGGTTATGATTCTTTATCCAAAATTAAGGAAGTTCCTTTTTCAATGTTTCTACGCCCTTTGGATGATACTGAAACCTATAATATTATCACTTCATTGTCCCTAAAAAGAAGTGCTGGTTCAGACAATGTTAATAGCAGAGTCATAAAAGACTCGATCTCTATTTTAGTACCACTTATAACATATATTATTAATCTGAGTTTTTATTCAGGTCAGTTTCCCGACAGTCTGAAGATCGCTAAGGTTATTCCTATTTTTAAAAAAGGAGATAGGGAATCTACCTGTAATTACAGGCCGATATCTTTGTTACCCGTTTTGAGTAAGATTTTTGAAAGGTCTATTCACAGCAGAATGGTTGATTTTTTACACACCCATGGTATGCTCTCTTTGGAACAGTTCGGTTTCCAAAGAAACAGATCTACTGAAATGGCTGTTGCTAAGTTGTCAAACTTCATTTCCGAAGCACTAGATAACAGTTATTATACTATTTGTGTTTTTATTGATTTCCAAAAAGCTTTCGACACGGTAAATCACGACATTCTGTTAAATAAATTACCCAAATACGGTTTTCGTGGCAAAATTCTTTCCCTCTTAATGAGCTACCTCTCTCATCGCAAACAGTATGTCACTGTAAATAAAATAAACTCCGATCTATTTAATATTTCATGCGGAGTGCCTCAAGGTTCGGTATTGGGACCGTTACTGTTCCTGTTATATATTAATGACCTTCCTCTGTGCCTGCAATCAACTCATGCTTTGCTATACGCTGATGACACTGTCATTTTTCAAAAATGTCATGATTTGCATAAGTTACAGATAATGATCAATAATGATCTATCAAATTTATCTCATTGGTTATGCTCTAACAAATTATCACCTAATATTCTAAAAACCAACGCCGTATATTTCCGAAACGTTCATAAAAGAGAGGACATAAATAATTTTCTAGTCAGGATTAATGATCTTCCCTTAAAATTGTGGACAAAGTTCAGTATCTTGGTGTTTGGTTTGATGAATTCTTTAACTGGAATACGCATGTTCAGTTTGTTTTAAAAAAGTTTCCTTACAGGTTGGCCTGCTTGGTAAAATTAGGCAACCCTTCCCTATCAATGTCCTAAACACATTTTACTATGCTTTTATTTATTCCCATCTCTCCTATTGTCTGGAATCTTGGTATTCAAATATAAGTGCAAACAATAAGTTATGCTTGCTCAAATTACAGAAGAAATCTGTTCGCTATATGCTGAACACAGATTACATGTCTCATTCAAAACCATTATTTCTAAAATTAAATATTCTAAAAATTCATGAAATTTTTACCTTGAAACTAGGTATCATGTTTTTTAAAATAATGCATCTTAAACTGCCTATTTTTCAATCTGACATCAAATATCTGGATTATTCTATCTTCACCAGATCTGTTGCTAACAACAAATTATGTCAGCCGTGTGTTAGACTCAATTATGGTCTAAATAACATGCTGTATAAAGCCATTATCCTATGGAATAATCTCCCAGAGAGCATCAGATCCCTGGAAAATATCAAAAAGTTTTCCTTGTCTCTGCGAAATTACATTGTAAATCACCCTGATCTCCATAACGAATTTCAACCCTATCATTAAATTGTAGTTCCAAGCATGCTGCTAACAGTGGTGCTGCTTTTATAACCATCTTACTTGCTTTCATATATGCCATATGTTTTATTCTTTTTCTTACATCTGATAGGGGGAATCGCCTTACAACCAATGTGTTCAGATTCCTCCTGGTGTATTGCAATTTCATATAACTGTAAGATTTAAATGTGTGCAATAAATAATTGTATTGTATTGTATTGTAAACGCGATAACGTACGTCCAGTTGTTTGTTGCATGTGCCTTGCGATTTTTCCCGCTGTCTGCCGTCTGTCTCTTTTTGCTTGTAGGACAATATACCGGTCGGCCGCCGCCGTGGTTGCTCGTGAAGGACCATTGCTGAACTCTCGGACAGCTGTTCCTGTCGGTTGAAATGCTCTCCAAGCTCGTAAAGCGATGCTGTGAGCGATCCCGAACTCCTCGGTCACACTAATCACACTCCGACCTTCTTCCAACTTCCCAATGACGCGACCTCGGTTAAAGTCATCCAGATGTTGTCTACTGGATTGCGAGCGATGTACACCGTGCAATAGCTTTCACAGAATTGCTGATCGTACACGGCCCGCGTGCTTTATACCCTTCCGACACTCTCCCTCCCCCCGCGGCATGCTGCATATATGCGCATACCCTACCGTACCGGACCCTAGTCTATCTCCTGAGTGGTCTTTCGGTCCGTTCTGCCTGCTCGTTCCGCTGTTATGCTAATTTCTCCTCTTTTTTGCACACCAGTGTATTTACATGCGCAGTCCTATCAGAATAATATGACTACTCCCGGGATCATAGTGTACCTATTCAGGCGCATCACAGACTGTACGTGAAAAGCTCAAGCACAGGGAGATATATGCGGTAGGCCAGGAAAGATGAGTCATAATGCGTAACGTGAGCACAATCGGCAGAGGTAATGAGTAGGTGGTAATTTGACGGCCCTTCAAAAAGGAATGATCATCAGCTAGCGCGCCAAGGGTGGAAGTATATCATAAACAGTAGACTTCGTGGGCTGCTAGAGAGGTGCTGTAGTAAGGGTGTACCAAGAATGGACCGCTGGCACACTGAGTATATCACGATACACAGAGTATATAACGACGTCTTAACTGTGGAGCTCAAAGGCTATCGACCCCAGAGGAGAATGCCGCCACCATCGATTGGTAAAAGGCGATCGACGCGCAACAGTGCAGCAATTGACCACGCAAATGAACGCTTGGTAACCCAGGTGTGTGTTCCCGATAACAGTAGAGTGAACCCTGTTACGCATGGGTCTCCGGAGTCGACGCTGCGTCAACGCGCCAGTGTTAATCCAGGTCCATCGGCAACGACGCCTGCAGTTCACCTCCAGGACATGCACAACGTCATTGGGCAGTGGAAGAGTGGAAAAAGGTTGCCTTTTCCGACGAATCGAGATTTCTACTCCACAGAAGTGACGGGCAGTGGTGGATACGGCATCAGACACACGAAAACCAACAACCGGACAAGCTTGTCGGTCAAGTACAGGTCGCCGGTTGCATTGTGCATGTCCTGTGGATGTTTCCCTGGTATGACATTGGACCGCTGGTACCACTGGAAGCGTCCTTGAACGCCAATGGCTACCTTTCCATCCTCGCTGACCACATGCATCCCTTCATGTTGGACGTTTACCCGGTGGTGATGGTGTCTACCAACAGGACAATGCGCCGTGCCATGTAGCTAAGATGGTGCGCGAGTGTTTCCAAGAACACGAGAGCGATGTCTCCTTTCTCCGTTGGTCGGCGAAATCGCAGCAGACCTCATTCTCATAGAGCACTTGTTGAACTATTTGGATCGACAGGTTTGACGTGCCGACCCACAACAACGTCATCTTAGGGTCCTCCGTGCTCTTCTGTTGTCTGAATTGGCACTTGTGCCTTGGACAACCTTCCAGGGCCTCATTGCGTCCATGCCACGCCGTCTAGCCTCTGTCATTTGGGACAACGGTAGGTGGTAATATTTTTCTGATACGACAGTGTATGTTCCCATTATAGTGCTTTAATTTACGCAGGAAATCTCAAGAACCTAACCCCGGCGTAAACCGAATCCTACCTTCGTATTTTCTTCTAAAGCCTCAGAAATCTTATGGAAGAAGATTTCTAACGGAAACAGTTGGTATCTATCTGCTTCACCACATCTCTAGGAAGAAAAGAAAGACGTTATACATACGAAAATGTCACTGCATTTGAAAATTTATGTTGGCCATCTGGCAATTTTATCAATAATTCATTGCTCAAGTTTGAATGGATTTCAAGCATATTTTCACTGATAAATCGACTTTCCAATTCCAAAATGCGTTATCCAGAAGCTGATCAATTTTTCTTACACAGCATTTTGTTTCAGCTGTTCCAATTTCCTGTTCGGAGTGGCCTTACAAGTGACTTCTTTTTAAAGTGCTTCTTAGCTAGGAAGGGAGATCGATCAATCTAATAGCTTTAAAAGAAGTTATCGTTTACATTTCTTTTTCTTATCCATCGGTACAATGCCGGATGAATTATGCTTGGGTATCTTTGAATGGCGAGGCAGCAACCGCATTATCGAAGACTAACGGCATCGTCCGAAATAACTGATTACATGCGATCGAAATATGGGCAAAATACTTCTTCTCCTCCCAGTAGACTGGAGAGGGAGTGTTCGTCGTTCTTTGTTTGCGCAACACCAGGCGTAAGATTGAATTGTTCCGTTCTGAGACATCCCACACGACATTCGATACCATTGTCAGAGGACACTTTATCAAGAGGGTATGTCGTAACAAATAGCTGGACACATACATCATACCTTCGAAATGTGACTTTTTTTATCAGTTGGCAAAGCGTTTAGCTTCAGTGATATTAGCTTCAATGAGTGATGCACATCCTAACGAGGTTTTTATCATTTTTTCAATTAGCACTAGCCAACAAAAGCATAAGCAGATGTTTTTTAAATAGAAAATGAGCGGACCCAGGATTATCTTCGAAGTTCCGAATTTTTACGCTCATTCCGTTCACGGAACTGCGGAATTTGTTCTAAGCTAGTAACGGTCTTCTATTGCGTTTTAAACTATAATGAGCTCAGTTCTGTACAGGATCCTTGTACGAACGGCCCCAGTGTTAGTGGGCTTGCTTGGCATGCGATTGTATTACATATCGTCTTTATAAATTCAGGGGCGCTTCATTGTAAACTACACTGACTTAACTTAGCATTAGGGAATAGCAGGATTACATATTCAACAAATCTCTCTATTCTAAAAATAAAGTAGCTGCGGCTGTTTTAGAAATTTCGCGACACTCGCGCTTTTCTAGCTCGCAGCGCAAAACGTAATTAACACACAAAAATATGAAATCCACATTGTTTGTACAGAATTATTCGAAAAACGCGGTGAAATAAACCGTTTCTCGATTCTGGCGATACTTCAAGGACTATTGTATTTCAAAATTAAGGTAAGCAAAAATGTGCTATCAGTACGCGTTCCGGACACACTAACAGCAACAGAACCACGAAACTTTGTAGGCATATAGCGTCATGACCGATGTTTTCCACCTCGTTGCCCTTTTTTTGAATTTCGATTAAGTTTAAGAGAAATAAAATTTTTAAATTTTACAAAATTTTCTATTTCGCAATGAGATCCATTAAAAGAAAACAGATATATGGCAAACTATAAATCATAACACATAGCAATTTTTACAGCCTAAACTCGCAACTATCATCTCTCTTTTACAAATGTTTTCTTAAGAAAAAGTCATTTTCTGATTTTTAAGCATTATTTAAAAAATTTCCAAGAAAAGGAACGAGCGGCTTACTCTGTTTTCAGTGTTATCCGCACAGGAAAGTTCTGGTTCTGTGACCTGCTGCCATGGTGACGCAGCTATTTTTAGCACTCTCTTGTCATTGGGTGAAAGAACAGGCTACAATTAAACTGGTAATGACGCAATGCTTAATGACTTAGCGACGCCTTTAAAGTTCGACGTTTTCTGCCGGCATACGTGAATGCCTATATAAGTATAGGCTTTCACCTCGTATATAAAAAGCAAACGAGGAAAAATGGCAAGTGTGTTCGTCCGCGAATTGTTTGACCTCTTCTCAATGACCTGGAATCTGAAAATTGGCTTGCATATAGTTCTTAACGTCCGTATACCTAGAAAAGTACGAAAACCATGAAAAATAAAGTCGGCTTTGGAACATTGTCTGCTTGAATTTTTCGCGAATTGTTAGACCACTTCTAAATAACCAACAGATCTAAAAATTGGCATGCTGTTAAGTGTTACCAGATACCTGCAAATGCACGAAAAAAACCAAAAACAAAAACAAAAGAAAATAACAACAGCACTTTGAAACATTGTCTGCTAGAGTTTTCCTGCCACTTCTACACCTGAAAAAAATTTTAAAGCCAAAAAATTCAACAGAGTGGCTTAGCTTCACTGTTACAAAATGCAAATAGATTTAAAGATAATTTTGTCAGATTCACTGAAATGCTCTGAAAATTTCAAATTTTGATTTAAAATTAAGGGGCGCCAAAGCCAGCTCTGTTTTACGTCAAACCGTACGCATTGACGTCACGACGCTGTTCTAAATCGTAAAACAGTTACGGATTTTAAATTACTATTCTTTCTCTTAATTACTTTTCCCCTTCTTTAATTTTATATTCAAAAATGATTTCATAGATTCACCGTTCAGAAAACGGGCATGATTGCTTGTAATACAAAAAATTATAAAAAAAATCATTACACTAGCTACCTTTTTGTACCTTACTAGAGCATTTGATACATTAAACCATAATATTTTATTTTCAAAATTATATAGTCTTGGTTTTAGAGGATCGACATATATTTTGGTTTTAGAGGATCGACATATATATTGCCTTTGCAATATATCACAATATACTCTAATTGATCAATTTGTTTCACCTCTTGCGTACATGAAATCAGGAGTTCCACAAGGATCCGTCCATTGTCCCCTATTATTTAATATATACATTAATGATATCTTTAGTATTGAATCTAATTCAAACTTTATTCTCTATGCTGATGATACAACACTTCTCTTCTTAGGGAGCAACTGTCAGAAAACTAATATACCAATATAATGCTCACATTCTAAAGTGCACTAACTGAATATCTTTCAATGAATTAGTAATCAATTACAATAAATCTAAAGCTTTCCTTTTTTCTGGACAAACATCTAAAGGTCTAATCAATCTCTTAATTTAAACTTCTCTCTTAATAATACTCAGATTGAGTTAGTTGAAAATCTTACTTATCTGGGTTATTGTCTACACAATGACTTATAATGGAATCTGCATATAGAAATTTTATATAAAAAATCTAGAAATATAGGTATAATTAGTCATATACTAACAAACTTATCTGTTAAAACCCTAAAATTATTATATTACACTTTAATGCATCCACATCTTGATTATTGTTTACTATTCTGGGGTAAAACAGCATTTACTAACAGTAATGAATTGCAAATCTTACAAAATAAATACCTTTGATTAATAGATCTTAAACCTAACTTAAATGGTAAAAATTTACTAGTGTAACGTACCAGGAGATGATGTGACGTACCTGCCAGAAGGACGCACACGACATAGAGGCAGATAGGAATCAGAATAAATGTCTGCGTAGCTCAGTTGGTAGAGCGACTTGTTCCGGAATAAGCGGCCTCGGGTTCGAATCCCGAAAATAGACCAAAAATGACGGAGAAATTTACTTCGTTATAATGGCGCCCGAACTATCCGGATGCCCTGACCGTTCAAAATCTCGCAATGGTGTGATGTTATTTCCACACCGCGAGATAGGAAAAATCAGAGCATCCCTTCTCCAGCGCTTCGAAAAATAAAAATGTGTGATGTTGCATTCCACACAGCAGATTATCTGGGAGTTCTCAAGTGCACGTTCTACAGTGGATGGCTGCCTGCAACGATTCATGGTCACGGCTGACCCGTGGGCCATGCCCCCGGCCCTCTTTCGGGGGGGGGGGAGATGTGACGTACCTGCCAGCAGGACGCACACGACATAAAGGCAGATAGGAATCAGAATAATCGTCCGCGTAGCTCAATTGGTAGAGCAACTTATTCCGGAATGAGGGGATCCGGGTTCGAATCCCGGCGTAGACCAAAAATAACGGAGAAATTTACTTCGTTATAATGGCGCCCGAACTATCCTGATGACCCGACCGTTCAAAATCTCGCATTGGTGTGATGTTATTTCCACACCGCGAGATAGGAAAAATAAGAGAATCCCTTCTCCAGCACTTCAGAAAAAAACACAAATAATAAGGGGGAGATGATGTAACGTACCAGGAGATGATGTGACGTACCTGTCAGAAGGACGCACACGACATAGAGGCAGATAGGAATCAGAATAAAACGTCCACGTAGCTCAATTTGTAGAGTGACTTATTCCGGAATGAGGGGATCCGGGTTCGAGCCCCGGCGCGGATAAAAATGACGGAGAAATTTACTTCGTCATACTAAGGACAAAATATGTTTAGATATCCCAGAGTAAACCCGAACAAATATAATAACTTAATGATTAAGCAATTGTTTAACTTCCTTCAACTTAGGCAAAATTATGTATAAACGAATTAAAATGAGCCTTGGACAGGAGCTCATAAAAAATTAATTCCGCTACGTACAGATATAATATTTTCGAAATCTAGCCCTGATGAGATTTGTTGCACCTAGAACACGAACTACTAAACAAAGTCTCAATTATTCTGGTCCAGAGGTTTGGAATTCATTGCTTGCAGAATTAACATCTATTAATAATTTCAATTTGTTTGAAAAAAATTAAAACACTACTTACTTAGTAATTAACATTCATTCAATAATGCCGGATGGGTGATGGGTTGAGAGGTTTATCGACAGAGAGGGGAGGAGCCGGGGAACTCGAGACCAGACGGGCATTCGGTGAAAGAACAAAGGAAAAGGGAATCTTTAACAATGGGGATTGGGTATTGGGGGGACAACTCAGCTTCTTATTACCTCAATGTTTTATTTGTCTTCATGTACTGTCTATTGAATATAAGACTTCATATCTAATTTAGTTAACATGTTGTTTCTTAGATCTGCTGCTCTTTTCTTTTTTCTTTCTTTATTTCTTTGTTTTTCTTTGCTGACCTTGCTGTTGCTGCTGTTATGCGAATGGTCTTGCCTTGATTTACATCTACGGGAGATCGAGGCTAAGTCAGGTCTCTGCGATGCCTTTTCCTTGATCTGCCCTGCTCTTATTTCTAGACTTATATGCAAATGTTTACAGTTATTATCTTATTATGTAACAGCAAGATCAATAAATAAATTGAATGAATTGAATTGAACACACCCCGTTTTACATATCCGGAGCAATAATGAAATACTACGTATTATCAACGTCACATGCAGCTGCTATAAATTGTGCGCATCTATCTGCTGTATGTAATAAATAAACGTTTGAAAATATTGGGGAAGCATGGCTACTTAAGCCAATTTGCCTCGGCTAGATAGTTTTGGCCCGGAGGGCAGGTGCCAGTATTTCGGAAACGGACACACTTGTTGGCTACTGCTGTAATACTGTATCAAGGTTGCACCAGGACTGGATTAACCATGCACAGACATCCAGCAGAAAGGCACACATTGGTCAGCCACACTTGTTGCCTGCTCCCGTACTACTGTATCAAGGGTGTACCAGGACTGGATTAACCATGCACAGACATCCAGCAGAAGGGCTCACATTGGTCAGCCACGCGCGGTTAATCCTAGAGGTGAGCGTCGAGTGTCACGACCGACGTGCAACAGTCACTCACCTCACCCACCAGTACAACAGCGGTGCACTTCGACCAATTTCCACATGCCCCCATAGGTCATTCTTTACTTCTGGTGGGGTTCCACAGCTGCAAACCAAAGAGGGTACCAATGATGATGTCCAGTCATCGCAAACAACGCCTCGCATGGTCCAAAGAACGTCGGCAATGGACCCTCGACAGATGCAAGAAGGTCGTCTGGTGTGATGAGTCCCGTTTCCTTCTGCGCCATACTGATGGCCGGGTTTGCATATGGTGTAAACAGCATGAAGCCCTATCCCTTGGTTGTACAGTTGGAGTTAAAAAGGCCGGTGGAGGTGGTGTCCTGGTCTGGGGAGCTTTTTCTGGCAAGCCCCAGTTCCGTTGGTTATCATCGCACAAACACTGAACGGTGGAAACCACAGGGACATGTTTGCCCTCCATATCTGCAGGAGGTTTAACGGGCCACAGATACATCCTTCAAGAGAAAAACGCACCGCTTCATCGGGCTCGTAAAACTACTGAATGGTTGAAGGAAAACGACAACGAATTCGCCTCATCGTCTTGGCCCACAAACTCCCCTGACTGTAACCCCATTGAACATTTTTTGGGATATGCTAGGACAGGGTGTAAGAACAGCTGCTCCTCCTCCATGACCAGCGATCCTACATTACAATTGAAAACTTTCGAGGAAAATTCCTCACCGATATTCTTAAAGTTTGTGTGAAGTTTGTGGCGTTAGTGTAGTGGATCGTAGCAGAGTGTCACAGTGGGCTTCTCGTTTCCGCCAAGGTCAAGAAAGCATCGAAGACGACCCAAGAAGCGGCCGGCCATCAGATACAACGGACAATACTTCTGTGGCTATCGTCCACAGCATTTTGGAAGCAGATCGACGGAAAACATGTGAAGAGATTGCATATGAAGTAAACATGTCCACCGCTTTTGTTTTCAGAATCCTAAATGAAAAATTACAGAAGAGAAAAGTGACTACCAAATGGGTTCGACATAATCTGAGTGAATAGCAGCAAACAGTTCGCAAAGGGATCGCAGAAGAATTGCTTTAGCGGTACGAGACAGAAGGCGAGCATTTTGGACAGAATTGTTAATATAGACGAAGCCTGGATACGTGATTTTGAACCAGTACTGAAATCTCAGTCCGCTCAGTGGAAAAATCCAGAATCACCTCGCCAAAAAAAAAAAAAAAAAAAATTCCGCCTCCAACAATCGAAGGTTAAGCTGATGATGATTATGGCCTATGACAAGGTTGGAGTGATAGCAACAGTGAGAGTGCCCGAGGGAGTACTGTAACAGCGGAATACTACAGAAGGTTTCTGCAAAATGTTTGGCGCCCAAAGATTCGTCAAAGAAGACCCGACATGATCGAAGCTGGTGTCATTATTTTGCATGAAAGTGCGAGTCCGCATGTTGCCCGTACGGTAAGAGACATTCTGGAAAAGATATGGATGGGAATTTCTTCCGCACGCGCCATGCAGTCCTCACAGAAGCCTACCAGACTATGACTTGTTCCCAAAACTGAAGAAGCCACTCCGCGGGAAACGATTCAGTACGACACAACATGTTTCTAATGAGGTGACCCGAGTAATCTGACGCCTCAACAATGGAGATGTCCTGACTGGAATACAAGACTTGCCTAAACGTTGGGCCGCTGTCATAAAGAAACATGGAGATTACTTCGAAGTCCTGTAAAGATGTGTTGTGAAATAAATTCGTTTTTTAAGAGATAATCCACAGTGTACAAAACGTTTGAAATTACCCTCATATGTTTCAACTGTGCCAGTGACTTCAGAAGTGGAAAGTGTGATATGATCATTCGCTCCAGATATTCATGCAAATGTTCAATAATATTGAGGTCCGGAGATTGAGATGGCCAGGGCAGCTACTATACCTTATCCTAACGCTCTGAAAATCACAACTTGGTACGTTTCGCACAATATGTGGGGTCATTATCTGCTGAAACCAGGGAAGGTCATTAGGAAAAAGTGATTGCAACATTGAGTACTGGTGGTCCCACAAGAATTGTTTCCAACTTTGCAGATGTGACAAGATCCTGCAGAACAAGAAATGGCTCTAAGGAATGCCATGATTTGGCAATCGCATCAGGAATGCACCTCCATGTTTCACGGTCGGAACAAAACAGTAGGGATGGTACCATTTTGCATGGTTTTGACAGACCTACTACTGGAGGGAAACAATTTGTACCATGATAACAGATGACACGTTGCGAGTCTTTAGCATCATAGGTTTTTGTTTGCTTTGCACCACTTAGCACATTTTGTTGAACTGATATTGGTAATAAGATGTTTGTACATTGCAGCCCCTCTGTAGATACCGGAACGATGGAGTTTCCGACCAACTGTTATGACAGAAACGAGATAATTCCAACTGGCGTATAACTCCACCACTATTTGCGTATTCGTGGTCTTGTATTTCCGTTGTATAGTCCGTGCCAAAATTCGCCTATCTCTATCTGACACCCAGAACTTGTATGGTTAGTGGCAACGGCATGCCCATTTTTACAGGTACTCATGATCTTCGATAGAGTTCCTCGTGTTAGACCTACTTTTTCTGTGGTTCCAGTTACTGAAGATCCTATAAGACGCCCACCAATGATCGAGCAGCTTTTGAGGTCAATGCGATCCGACATTCCACTGCCCCGGTGGCGCGCTGGTCTAAGCGCTGGTTTCAGACAACTCGTTCGAGATGCGTCCGGGTACGAATCCCGGTGAGGCATGGATGTTGTGTTTGTCTTACGGTCCTTCCCTAGAACTAGTAGCCCTAAATTTGGGACGGTGACTTCTTATAGCCCATTGAGTTGCTCACAGTGATCGTTAAACCTTATAACTTACAAGTTTGTCCATGCCGAGCATCGAACCGGGTCCCCCTCACTCCAGAGTAAGTCGATCTCCCAAGTGAGCTACACGGACATGTGCTCTTTCTGCTATATGTCTATATTTCATGTGCGTCCTGCGGTGCAGGCACGTCACAACCTATAATAAAAAAGAGAAAAAGATCTGACATTATCGATAAGGCCCCCCCTCTGGGGGCGCAGTGGTCTAAGTGATGGATTCTGATCATTCGTCCGAGATGGGTTCGGGTTCGAATCCCGGTGAGGCATGAATATTCTGTTTGTCTTACGGCACTGGGTCTCTTCCTTCTCTGGAAGCAGTGATCCTAAATTAGGGATGAGAAATCGCTTATAGCCCATTAAGTCGCTTGCGGTGGTCGTTAAACTTCCAATAAAAAAATTGTCGACAACTACCGTTTCACCTGCCACTGCTACGTAATAGCCGATATGGTGCTGCACCCTTTTATATACCTTACATCGAGGGTGGCGTCATTCTTGTGGTCTGCATACGGCGTATTGCGAGTACTCCAGTCGCAGTCATCCTAAATTAGGGATGAGAAATCGCTTATAGCCCATTAAGTCGCTTGCGGTGGTCGTTAAACTTCCAATAAAAAAAATTGTCGACAACTACCGTTTCACCTGCCACTGCTACGTAATAGCCGATATGGTGCTGCACCCTTTTATATACCTTACATCGAGGGTGGCGTCATTCTTGTGGTCTGCATACGGCGTATTGCGAGTACTCCAGTCGCAGTCATCGTTTCCATTATTTTGTTAAACCCCTGTTGTTCGTGGCGGGACATTACATGAACTTTCCGCTTAGAGATAAGACGGCAAATAATAGAAATGAAAATCATTACGCTTGTGATAAGGTGAAGTTTCTGTGAGAGCTTTCAAGAACATCTCATGCCAAGTATGTGATGTCTTCGTTTTCAAACAATTTAGAACCACAAAGAGACTATGTTATTTTGTTTTTCGAGGTGTAAATACCAGGAGCATCTCATAGGGCTATAAGCATACAACCGTCCCTAACTTAGGGCTAAAAACAGAGAGTGAGTCGAAAGTTTTGCAATATTTGGATCACTTTATGTCTTCATACGTACCTTTACGACGAAAGCTGACTAGCATTCAAAGTATAAGCCATCGTGTTGCACCATCTTTAGCCATCTGTCTGCCAGTTCTTCGATTCCTCGGCAGTACCAGTTCTTCTCCTTCGAGGCGAAGAACTCCTTCACCCCAAGTGTCACCTCCTCCTGGTTGCTGAAATGCAGCCCGGGAAGGCTAGTGGATCATGGACCGGAAACAGTAATAATCCGACGGGGCAAAGTCCGGACTATATGGTGGGTGTGGCATCAGTTCGATGCCCTCAAGTTCCTGGAGTTTTGCTCGGGTCGTTCCCGAGGTATGAGGCCGAGCGTTGTCCTGCTGCAGGAAAGCGCGCTTTCTGTTCACCAATGCCGGGTACTTCTCCTCCAAAACGGCATACATCCGCTCCAGCTCTTCAGAGTAGATGTTGGCGTTGATGGTCCGACCGTCTGGAACAAATTCGTAAGGGACTATCCCATCCAAATTTCACTTGTGCTCGAAGCGCCCACCTTTAGCAACGGGTTCTGGAAGCTGGCCCAAGTTAAACCACTGCCGTTGTGTGTTAAGATTATGGAAATAGACCCCCGTTTCAACGCACGTAACAATTCTCTTGATGAAACGTACATCGCGCTGGTTTTCTAGGAGTTGCGTTTATACTTCCACTCGGCGGTTTGCTTTAGAAGGCGTCAATTCGTGAGGGACAATGCCGCAGCTCCTGTAGACCTTGCCGAGGTCCTGAAGGAGACCTTGCCGAGGTCCTTAAGGTGACGAACCACGGTGGTCTGTGATATGCCCAGCTTGCCTGATAATCTCCGAGTTCTGTTTGTCGGATTTGCTTTTACGGCCTGGCACACGACCTCCGAATCCACGGTTTTTACCTGACCTTAGCTGATCGTCGAGGTTTCTGTCACCTGAGATACGTTTCTTGAAACATCTGGGGGTGCGGTGCTGTGGTCCAGAGAACCTTCCCCTTTCGCATGGCAAATGTTTTGTGTTGCTTGATCAGCAGCGTTATTAGGCGTCCCAGCCACTGACAGAACGACGACATGCAACGCTGTTCACAGCAACGACTACCACTATATATCCCTCTTGACTGACTGCTGTGCGCGTCTTGAACTAGTTTAAACACATGACATACCCGCCGCAGCACATGCGTTTATGCAAACATTGCAAAACTTTCGAATGACCCTCTGTAATTTCAGAAAAGGGACAGGCTGACAGCCATCATACAAGCACGCCATCTATGCTTAATATGGAAGTCTAATCTGGAGCCATAGCAGAATGGTCAGAAGCCCGCGCCTCAAACCATTCAGACATCGGGGAGGCGGTGTCTATGTTGAATACGAGTCCTATGTAAAGAAGTCATTAATTTGTACGTACACGAACTCCTGATTGATTTTTTACTTGGAGGTTTAAGGCGGTTCCACCTAAAATGTTTCTAAAATCTCTGCCTTATGTTTCTAATGGTTTTCTTCGCAATTAATGTATTCCCAAGGATGAAAATTTCTAATGGTTTTCTTCGCAATTAATGTATTCCCAAGGATGAAAATTTTTTACTTGGAGGTTTAAGGCGGTTCCACCTAAAATGTTTCTAAAATCTCTGCCTTATGTTTCTAATGGTTTTCTTCGCAATTAATGTATTCCCAAGGATGAAAATTTGCACATCGATAAAACTAACTTTAAGTTATAGCATGGGATACTTAACGCTTCCTAAAACATAACCATAATTAAATTAAAAATCATTCATTTTTCCTTGAGTAATGTTCAGACTTGTTAATATATGGCGCTACCTGTACATTGATGATATCAATAGACAAACAAATGTTGAATTGCTTAATTATGGCCATGTTTTAGTAAGTATTAAGTACCCCATGCTGTAACGTAAAGTTAGTTTTATCGAAGTGCAAATTTTCATCCTTGGGATTCATGAATTGCGAAGAAAATATGTAAAGAAGCTTTGCCATTTTTTTTGATTCGAGGTTTACCGACCACCGTGAGCAACTCAATAGGCTATAAGCAGTCGCCCGTCCCTAATTTAGGGTCACTGGTTCCAGGGAAGGGAGAGAGCCAGTGCTGTAAGACAAACACAACATCCATGCCTCACCGGGATTCGAACCCGGACCCCGTTCGGACGAATGATCAGAGGCCATCGCTTAGACCACTGCGCTACCGGGGCGGCAGATGGTTTTTTTTTTTTTTTTTTTTTGATTGGAGGTTTAACGACCACCGTGAGCAACTCAATGGGCTATAAGCAGTCGCCCGTCCCTAATTTAGGGTCACTGGTTCCAGGGAAGGGAGAGAGCCAGTGCCGTAAGACAAACACAACATCCATGCCAGACCGGGATTCGAACCCGGACCTCTTACGGACGAATGATCAGAGACCAACGCCTTAGACCACTGCGCCACCGGGGCGGCTCAGATGTTTTAGGTGGAACTACTTTAATGACCACCATGAACAACTTAGTAATCTATAAGCAGTCGCCCGTCCCTAATTTAGGGCAACTGGTTCCATGCTAGGGAGAGTGCCAGTGCCCTAAGACAAACAAAACAGCGATGTCACACAGGGATTCGAACCCGGAGCCATCTCGGACAAATAATCAGAAACCATCGCTCACACCACTGAGCCACCGGGGAGGCTGATCTTTTTTCAAAGTATTATGCAAAGTTATAAATTATTGCAACTGAATATCTAGGGTAGCAGTAGCCGTGTTTTGGTGCCTTTCTCATAAAATTCATACGCACATCTTTAATAGATTCAAAAAATAAAGTAGTGGTGTTGTTAATGGAATCTGCAATTGATGACGGTTTCGTGAAATTTCGTGGACTTTACTTGGTAACTACTTTCAAATTCCTCGCACTCTTGGGCTGAAAATTTATTTTTCAGATCGAACCTTTAAACCTCCAGCACTTTCTAATGATGTGAAAAGCAGTTTAGCTAAGTATTGGAGCCAATTAATGAATTCATCTGGAGCTGTTTCACAGAAACTCCTGTTAGAAAACTTATAGAATTTTCTTCGTTAATTACATCGCAAATATTTTCTCCGGAACAATTTTAAACTCATTAGTAAGCATTATGCATTTATCTTTCATTGAATTTCAATAACGGAAGAAACTAACATATAATTCATTAAGCACACACATATCCTTAAGTGAAGTAGGGAATATATATATATATATATATATATATATATTGAGTCATTGCTTGAAAGTTCTTTGTGTAAATGTACCCTGAAGTCTGCATATTGCGCTGAAAGTAATAGCGGAAAGACAATCGTTCACGCATTTCATGGAAATCTCACATTTGGAAATGAACAGTTGCAAAAGATTACCTAGCATCCAGTAAAGAAATGGTCATATTTGAAAAGTTTTTGTGAACATACGCTATATAAAGCGCAGAATAATAACTCCAAGAACAAGAAAATTTAAGAAAACAAAACATGTGTAGTTATACAGTATACACACTCAAGCCACATTATTGTGACCACCTCCTACTTTTGACGTCAAGAGCGCGTAGCCAATGAAAGAAGGCACGTGTCCTCAGCTGGCTTGGGAGGTATATAAGGTATGCTGTAGACAATCTGAAAACATACCACTCGTTGCTGTCACGGATAAAAGGAGCGATTTATCGGATTTGCAAAAAGGGATGATTATCGGTTTTGGGCTAAGGGTGGCAGAATTTCTGAAACAGCGCAGTTTGTGAACTGCTCGCGTGCTGTTGTGGTTAAAGTGTATCGTGATTGGAGGAATGGCACCATTGCGAATAAGCGACGTGGAAACTGCGGAGAACATCTGTCATTGATGAGAGTGGTGAACTCGGCTTCGAAGATGCGTGAGGGCCGATCGACACGCTACATTGGAGCAACTCACTGGCCGAATATGTACCAGGGGGGCTACCGGAAGTGTGTCTAAAACGGCAGTTCAGCAAACCCTGCTGCGTATGGGTCTCCGACGCAGACGGATGGTCACTGTACCTATGCTAACAAAGCTAAACCGGCAGAAAGGGCTTACATTTGCACGGCAGTATCGGACTTTGACCTTCGCTGATTGTCAAAGGATTGCCTTCTCCGATGAGTCACGTTTGCTGTTTCATCAAACGGATGGACGTTGGCGTATAAGGCGAGAAACATCAGAGAGGAAACACTCTTAAACCATTGCTGGAAGAACACAAGCTGATGGGAGCAACGTTATGGTCTGGGAAATGATTTCGTGGCATTCCCTGGATCCACTCATACCTGTGGTAATGCACTATGGACCGAGGTCGTTATAAATTCATCCTTGCAGACCACGTACACCCATACATGCTGATTGTCTTCTCTGGGGCAGATGGGATCTTCCAACACAGCAACGCGACGTGTCACAGAGGTAGAAATGTCCGAGAGTGGTTGGAAGAGCACGATCAAGACTTCAAAGTACTTCCCTGGCTCCCTAATTCCCCAGACGTAAACCCAATTGATCATTTATGGGACCGCCTCGATTGTGCAGTTCGCTCTCAGGGATCCTCCACCATGCACCCTCCAGAAGCTGCCAGATGCACACTGACAGCTGATAACACCTTCCAGGACCTTATAGAATCACTGTCCGCTTTGCACACGCCGGCGGTTACTCTGGATATTAGCAGGTGGTCACAATAATATGACTCGACTAGGTAACTTTACATTTAATAAACAATCTTCAACAAAACTATCTGCATCATCGCAGATTTAACACCTTTGTAGAGTGTGAAAAGTCAACTTTTCTCATCGGTACGGGAAATACAGTAAATACAGGAGGTCGACAGTTTTTCAATGTATTTCGTACCAGTTAAATCTCGACGAAGATGGAGAGAAGTGTGGATACTACCCTGAATTACCCAAAGTCATGGGACAGTAGTATGCAAATTTTAAACTGGTGTTACCGCCATATACACGCTTCCACGAACGCCACAATTTTGATCAGATACAAGGTGTAATCTCGAACAACCCTCAGTAGGATTATTGCCTGCCAACGTAAATTATCGGAGCTTGAACGAGGCATGTTAGTGGAAGCCAGACGGATGGAACATTCAATTTCCGAAGTTCTGGGAATATTTAGCATTCCTCGATCCACAGTGTCACCTGTGTACCGATCCACAGTGTCACCTGTGTAATGCCTTCCCTCATGGAAGGCATTACCACCCACCGTGGACAGCGAAGTAGCCGACAACGGGTGCTGAATGACCGTGACTAGTGGCGTCTGACCAGGAGTGTCCATGCTAACAGACAAGCGACACTGACTCAAATAACATCCACGATCAATGCAGGGTGCACCACGGACACATCCTTCACGTCAGTGCAGCGCAATTTAGCGTCCATGGGGTATGGAAGCTGAAGACCCACCAGAGTGCCTTTGTTAACACCACGACATCGGACACAGCGCATCACCTGGGCTCGTGAACACGGTAATTGGACCCTGGAAGGCAGGCAAGATGTGGCGTGGTCCGATGAGTCACGCTTCCAGTTGTTGGTAGGGTTCGGGTGTGGCGGATACCCAATGAGGCTATGGACCCAAGCTGTCAACAAGGCACTGTGAAACCTGGTGGTGGTTCCTTACATGTTTGGGGTGTCTTTACGTGGCACGGTTTTGGTCCTGTGGTACTCGCAAACACGTCAATAATCGGTAATCGATTTGTTGCTCTACTGTATGACCATTTGCAGCCCTTCATGCAATTCGTGTACCCCAACAGCGATGTGACTTTCCAGGCAGACAATGCACCTTGTCATCGGACCCAAGTTGTCCAAAATTGGCTCGAGGAGCGTTCTGGACAGTGGCGGCGGATGGTGTGGCCACCACGTTCGCCTGACATGAACCCAATAGAGCACTTATCGGACATGGTGGAAAGGTCAATTCGCACCCAAGATCCTGCACTTACAAATACCAGGGAACTGAGGGCGGTTGTTCAGACGGCATGGCTCAACATCTTTCCAGAAGTCTTCCGACCACTTGTGGAATCGATGCCACGTCAAGTTGCTGCGCTTCGCCGGGATAGAAGAGGTCCTACCGAATACTAGGTTCGTATCCCATGACTTTGCGCACTTCAGTATAAAATAGTTAATGAAAACAACATGGAGGTCATTCTATCTGAAAGGGAAGGGAAGGTAGAATTAATGGAAGCAAAAAATGGCAAAGCGTTTTCTCATTTACTTCTCGATAATTTCAGTTAATTGAAAGATTTAATTAAAATTACGGAGTTGAAACATTCTCGCGCTTCGAATATACATTCCGTCATGTTAGGCGTGAGAATATAGGAAAATTGACAGAAATGGTTATGGATTGGACCTTTGCGGGGAAGAATTTCTGAGTTTTGAAAGGAATGTGAAATCAATAACAAATGGTGAAGAACAACTTAACAAATTTTATGAATTGATTTGTTGTGCAACAAAACAAGTATTCTCACCAATTCCGAGTACAAAATAGCGCTCATATACGCGATGATGAGCAAATAGGTTTTAAGGATTTTTTGCGGGTTTAACATTTCCTAAGTACAGCACTCCCTTCTACAAAATTAATAGCAAAATGGTTCTATTAAGTGCCCGGGAAGTAGTTATACAAGATGCATTTTAGCGCATTCAATCATTCTCTCTCCATCTCTCTGATGATTCCTACGTATTCGTAATATGATGGTAGTTACGCAACCGGAGATATGCCCCTAAAGCATAATTAAACTGTTCGTGCATAGATTTCCTGTGATTGTTAGTTAAATGAGTTTCCCCTTCGCTTACCTGAGTTCCAGTACTTCGTGGACTGTTGACAAACTGGGAAGTTCCAATCATGAACCGCCGTAATTTGATGTCCGCACCAGAAGTCGCCTTGAATGATGCCTCGTCAACAGACGTCAAATCTCAAGCGAACTCACCACGAGTTTGCTTTAAATGCACGATTAAATTGATTCCATAATGTTCCTCACTCTAGAAATATATTTCAATCTTTTGTATTTGAAGAGTCCTCTAATACCCTAGTAACTAAACCGGAAACTACTGATACATTTGACATGAGCATCAAATGTGTAAGGTAAACTACTGATAACATGCTGTTATTATATCTGTTCCTAGTTGACGAATAGCTGCTTTGGTTAAACTCAAGCACTGAGAATTTTCTGTAAATTCGAAACTCGGGAATAATGTAATATTGCACGAAAGACATCAGTATTGCATATTGTTTATTTACAGTAAAAAAACTACCCTATAGCTGTTGGGTATCGGTTACTGAAGTTCAGGAGACTTTTTTGTTGCGTGAGACAGCAGAGACGGAGACAAATTGTAAATGCAAAGCTTTGGACAGTAATTGAATTTTTAGAGGGAAAAGACGAACGGAAAAGATCAATACACAGGAGCATGATGTCCAATTCTGTGTTAGGGAATATTTCGTGAGGAAGATATGTTCTTCGTGATTTAAACTAGAAAGAAATATCCCTGGAATTGACTCCTGATCGGAGATGGGCAGTTCCAGGAATAGATGTTCGCGTCATTTAAAATAAGCAGAGAGTCACTAAAATAGGCTCCTTGTCAGTGATTGGTAGTTCAAGTGAGAAGTTATAACCATAATTTAAACTAGGCAGAGAGTCATTGGATTCGGTACTTAAAATGAGGGATTTAAGGTGGGTGGACAGACACCCTAAATAATTTTTTGTTCATTTTTAAAAATATCTTTTCAATATTTGGAACACAAGAAGTTAAGCATCTGATTAGTAATATTTGTTAAAAAAAGTTCGAAAATGTGCAGCTAATTAATTTTAATTAATTACTTAAGGGTATATTGTAACACTAATAACCTGAGAAATTTTTAATGCAGAATAATAATTCTTTTTCTAAACAATAATTCAAGATACTTGCTATGCAATGAACCATAGCCGTAGTTGTGACACAATTATTCAAAGTGATATAATTTTGTTCTGAAAATTTAATGAAAAAAATGTAGAAGTTCTACAGTCGATGTCATATATCTCCAAATGTATTTGTTCCAAAGCAAAGCCTTTAGTTCATTGCACAACAGACATAATAGAGATGAAATACACCCCAAAAAATTGATATTGAGCTATTTTTTATTAAGATATCACTGTTATCGTATTTCAAAACATGAAAATTTTAAAATTTGAGAAAATAGCAAAATAAGAGTTATTCTTGTTGAAAACAATGGATAATATATTTGAATGAATTTAAAAGCCACCATATTTGTAGGTCTGCCCTTCATTTGTCTGGTGTATGTCCAGTTTTTTAGCACGTCATTTGTAAAAAAAGATCGTGCTTCTGTTATCGGTTTGTCCGTCCGTCTGTACCCACAATATCTCAGCAACTATTAGTCCGATTTGAAAAATTCCTTTGGCATTGGAAATCTCGAAATATGCAAATGACGATCCTTTATTTCGTTTTTTTTTACGATGCACAATTTTGCCGGTAGAGGGCGTAAATGCAGATGATGTCGAATTCAAAAATACGTTTTATTCCACATATTTGCTTCTAAACATCCGATTGAAAAAATTCTTTTATCTTTCGATTTCATTTATGTTGCAGCGTATTTTAGACATAGTTACTTTTTCAAATTACACATAGATTTTCCGCTAGGGGGCGTAAAAGTAAATTACATTTTCCCCGATAGCTCTTCTTCTAAAACTCCGATTTGAAAATTTTTTCTTCAGCTGATACATCTCCTGATGGAAAATATTTTGCATACAATTTCAAATTTTTGGTAAAGAATAATTTGGCCACCAGGGGGTGTAAGTGTTAATTTTTGCTTCTGATGTACTTGCCATAAAATCGTAGCATCTAAAATAGCGATTAAAAATTCTTTCGTGTGGACTGATGCCACTCACATCGATAAACCTTTTCGGAATATTTTCTTCCTTTTTTTTTTTTTTTTTTTGATTGGAGGTTTAACGACCACCGTGAGCAACTCAATGGGCTACAAGCAGTCGCCCGTCCCTAATTTAGGGCCACTGGTTCCAGGGAAGGGAGAGAGCCAGTGCCGTAAGACAAACACAACATCCATGCCTCACCGGGATTCGAACCTGGACCCCTACCGTGCGAATGATCAGAAGCCATCGCATAGACCACTGCGCCACCGGGGCGGCTATTTTCTTCTTGAAATATTCCACAGTTTCTCCGCCAGGGGGCGTAGATGTACATCTTTTTTTTTTTTTTTTGTCAGTATCTCTACTTCTAGGAATCCGTTTTGAAAAATTCCTTCTTTGTTGGATAGTGTTTTCTGTGTGACATGTTTTTCATATAATTTCAAAATTTTCAAGTAATTCATAGACTTTCCGCTTGGGGGCGTAGCGGTAAATTGCGTTTACCCCTATATCTCTGCTTCTAAATCTCCGATTTGAAAAATTCTTTCTGCACCGGATACAGCTCCTGATTGAAAATTGTTTGCACATAATTTCTAATTTTTGTAAAAAAATGGTTTGGCCACTAGGGGGCGTAAATCTTAATTTCCGCTTCTGTTGTATTAGCAGCAAAATATGAGCTTCTAAATTCTCGATTGAAGGAAACGTATATTGTTGACTGATACTACTCATTTCGACAAACCTTTTAGAAACATTTTCTTCTTGAAATAATGCATGGTTTCTACGTCAGAGGGTGTAGATGTACATCTTATTTTTGTCAATATCTCTACTTCTAGGAGTCCGTTTTGAAAAATTCCTTCTTTGTTGGATAGTGTTTTTCGTGCGACATGTTTTTCATATAATTTCAAAATTTTCAAGTAATTCGTAGACATTCCGCTAGGGGCGTAGCGGTAAATTGCGTTTCCCCTATATCTCTGCTTCTAAACCTCCGATTTGAAAAATTATTTCTGCACCGGATACAGCTCCTGATGGGAAATGGTTTGCACATAATTTCTAATTTTTGTAAAAAAATAGTTTGGCCACCAGGTTGCGTAAATCTTAATTTCCGCTTCTGTTGTATTTGCAGCAAAATATGAAATTCTAGATTGAAAAAAACGTCGTATGTTGACCGTTACTACTCATGTGGACAAACCTTTTAGGAAAATTTTCTTCTTGAAAAAATGCATGGTTTCTACGCCAGAGGGCGTAGATGTATATCTTATTTTTGTCAATATCTCTACTTCTAAGAGTACGATTTGAAAAATTCCTTCTTTGTTGGATAGTGTTTCGGATGCGAAATGTTTTTCCTATAAATTCAAAATTTTCAAGTAAATCATACACTTTCCGCTAGAGGGCACAAAGGTAAATTGCGTTTTCTGCGTTATTTCTGCTCCTAAAGCTCTGATTTGAAAACTTCTTCCTGTATCGCATACAAGACCTGATGGAAAATATTTTTCACATAATTTCTAATGTTTGGTAGAGAATGCTTTAGCCACCAGGGGTCATATGTGTTAATTTCTGCTTCTGAAGTATTTGTTGCAAAGTCTGGGCTCCTGAAAACTCGACTAATTTTTTTTTCTTCGACCGATACCGCTTATACGGATAAACCTTTTGAGAATACTTTCTTCCTAAAATAATGCATGGTTTTCCCACCAGGGGACGTAAAGTCACATCTTATTTTTGTCGATATCTCTGTTTCTAAGAGTTCGTGACCTCACGATTCCGTTTAGAGAATATCTGAGGGATTAAAAACCCGATTGAAAATCTTCTTTCTTTGGTCAGATCTATTGTTTTCAATACCGGTTCCATTTACTTTCAATAGCTTTGATAAATTTAATTTGCGTTAGAACGGTTTAAAAGACGTGCTTATTACCCCCGAAAATTCGGTGTCAACTTTCTTTTATTACTTATAACGTAGGAGCACGCAAGCAGCACGTTTATAGATCTCCATCCACTGCTCACCTGATGACGCAGTGGAGCTCAGTGCTGAATACACGTCGCCGCCCTGAATGTCACAGAGGTCTAAGCGATGGCTTCTGACCATTCGTTCAAGATGGGTCCGGGTTCAGATCCCGGTGAGGCTGTGCTCTACGGCTATGGAACTCTTCCTTCCCTGGAAGCAGTGACCCAACAATTGGCGACGGACGACTACTTATAGCCCATGGAGTTGCTGACAGGCGCCGTTCCACCTCCAAACAAACAAACAAAAATGCGTCGTCAGCCTCGTGTGTTCCACGTCATTGAGATATCCAGTCCACACTGGTGTGCGTTTTGCACAGGACTGAAGGCCCAATACTACGTGTAGATCAAAACGGAACAAACTTTTCACTCACCCTGATACTGATACCAGTTATTTGTGGTCATATGAAGAGGAAGTTTTAGTCGGAGTCAGCTTCTATTTTCTGCAAGTGTGGATATTGAAGATGGTATGTGAATAGATATTTAGGTATTCGCGCTGAAAAACCAAATAAAGCATAAGCTCGAAAATAACGTGCATAAATAAGTTGTTCATTTTAATTCAATGCCATGCGATTTTACCTGCAGGAATAAGAAATTATGTTTTCGCACAAGTAGCTTCAACGCAGTATTTAAGTACATGCAGAAATCCTCACAGCTTTGAGTAATGGTGCTTTAGCTTGAGAGCCAAGGACCCAGATATGTAGGAATGTAACTTCACATAATCAAAATACTTCAAAATTATGTACTTTAGACATAAAAATTCTGTATTCATAATGAGTTACATTATTATTTCTAAACAAATATGCTATGTAATATCTTACTGTGTGGGAAGTATATTTTTCTTGCTCCTTTCTGTTTTCACTTAAGATTTTTCTAGCCATATTTGCTTCGGGTGTTGTAGCAACGCTGGCTCGGGATAAACGCTGAATATCAAGGAACCTCAGTCCCTTGATTGTATAATAGCCCGGTGTACAACCAAGTGCTGTAAAAACTTCTTTGAGTCCTTTATAACCCTCACTAAAGGTGATCTGCATCACTAACACCAAAACATAGTGTAGATATAGGCAAACGAAAGTAATCTTTGGTATTCTTTGCCATGTAGGACAATTAAAACACTCATTCGCATTTTGGGTTTTCCATGGAGGCACTTAGCTAAAAGCTTTTCACAGCACATTTCCATGTATGTAGTTTTCACTTAATTTAGTACATCATTTGGAAGACCTTTCCCTTCCTTGAAATGAACATTTGGTGTAACTAAGGATTTGTGGTATTCTCACCAGTTGTTCTCGCCTTTCGGGCACTATCCATGTTAAACTTAACAATTTGATGACTTTTTGACAATGTACATAAGCATTTAAAAGAGCAAAATACACCAAACAAATGCAAAACAATCTAAATGGATTTTCAATAAAAAGCCAACAAATCAACTTTCGACTTTTCATGCGAATAGAACAAAAAACACTGACAACAGTTGCGACCAAAACAGTTACGGTTACAATTCTCATGTTTCGGTTACAAATGCCATGTTGCCACATCAGAGACAAAATATGATAGATATTTAATAAAGGAAATTATAGCTAAATACAAAATCCTAAGTGCATTTGACAAAATTGTACAACCTCCGGTAAACATGGAATACCACTTCCGGTGAAAATATTGAAACAACACAACTTTCGAAACATCATGATCTGCTCGTTTTTTTGGCATAAATTTAACATTTTTGGAAAGAAGATAAGTGGGAGATATAGAAAAAAAAATTTAACAAAAATTATTTTTTCAGGGTGTCCACCCACCTTAAAAGAACATAATTTATATCAGAAAGAGAGTCACTGAAATTAGATTCTTGTCACAGATAGGCAGTTAAAGTAAGTCATGTTAATGATAATTTAAACTAGGCAGAAATCCCTAGAATAGGCTCCTTGGCAGTTAAAGTGACAGATAATTATCGTCATTTAAATTAGTCAGATAATTACTCGAATAGTCCTTCTCAGAGACCGGCTGTTAAATTCAGAAATGTCTATTGTGATTTAAGATATCTTTATCATCATTTAAATGAGCCAGAGAGTTACTGGAAGAAGCTCTACTTCCGAAGAGGGCAGGTGTTGAAGGGTGTGAGAAGTCAACTTTTCTCCTCTGACCACAGTATAGGTGTATCGTAAGCTCAAAGAATTTTCTACGACAAATAGCAGTGTGCCGGTCGTGCAGATTACTAAACAGATATAAGTTAAGTATTGGAGCCAGAGAAACAATTATAAGGGGAAAACTTGGCGTTATTGCACAAAGTGCAGGGTTATTACCAAAATGGTTATCTTCAAGCACAGAGACAAACCGGATGGATTACGTTTGCTAGCGTTTATATTGTACCTATCTAGCTTTCTCATCAATCATATTCTCCAGAACGTTTTCCTAATACCTTGGTGTCTTTCTGGAATTTGAGGAAATGGCTCTCCGAGACCATTAAGAGTTCCAGAAATTCCATTTTAGTTTTGAACCTCATAATACAAAACAGATCTCAGTTATAAGGGACTACGTTACTGAAAATTGTGTTGAAAAGTAATGGTAATATTGTCAGACCACGAAACATAGGTACATTAGGCTTAATACATATTTGGGAGCCTCTCATTAATAGGCGTATATACAGGCCTATGCACACTCATCGTCAAAAAATTGTTGCACCGGAAGGAAGCAACCGACAGGAATGAAACTTAGTGGGTTGGTTTAACATCGTGAGACATGCAAATGATTCAAGTATCACGCTCGGCCACGATTGTGACGTAAGCAAGGAGAGGTCGTAGCCCTGTGCCTGACCGACTATATAAGGTAATCCCTTTGATCGCGCTTGTCATTCTGACGCGTGCTGATGTGTTGGTTGCATCTTTTACAAGTTAAGTATGTCTTGAAAAAAGTTCGGAAGCAATACGAGCAGTTGGAGGAGTTCAAGAGGGGCTGCGTCGTAGGGCTCCGGGAAGCATGATGGTCTTATCGCCGTATTGCGCACCATACCGTTCGTGTGGATATTACCATAGCACGCTGTTGGCGGCAGTGCATAGAACAAGGCACGCAACAGCGGCAGGAAGGGTCTGGGCGACGTAGACGAACCACGGAGAGAGAGAGGACCGACATGCGCGGAGTGACCCAACAGCCACGACTGCGGATATTCAGCGAACAATGGTACCCTCGCTGCATCGTCTGTCGTGCTAGCACAATTGGCAGACGGCTGAACGACGTTGGTCTACACGCCCTACCCTTAACACCATTGCATCGGCGCCAAAGACTGTAATGGTGGCGTGCCAATCTGTCATGGAGCGGTGTCGCACGATTGGTCAAATAACGATTGGTCGACATCCGATTGGTCGACAGTAACGATTGGTCGGCAGCACGATGAGTCGACAAAACGATCAGTCAACCGTAACGACTAGTCAACCGTAACAACTAGTCGACAGCACGATTGGTCGAGATAACCATTGGTTCAGAGGATTATGGTTTACATTCGCAGCGGTACCTCTCAGAACGTACTGACCTCTCAAAACGTAACGTTCTTTTTTGGAAATAAGATCTTTCAGAATGTAGTCCTCAGAACGTACAGCAGTATAACATATTATTTCCAAATAGGCCCCCGTATCATCTTTTGTACTCTAAGTGAAATCTATATAGAGGGCCTTCTGAACGATGTTATTTCCGAAAGGGCCCCGGGGAAATTTAGGTATAGGCACCTTGGGGAAACTGACACACGTAATTCGGAAACTCAGAAAATTGCCCCACCGGAAAATTGCCACACATTCAAAGCGTTTCTCGGACGAACGGCGATTTGTGCTCGTCCCCTTAATGAAAACCATGTGGCAATTTTCCTGTGGGGAAATTTTTCTGTATGTGGCAATGTTTCGGGTTGCTGAAAGATGTGTGGCAATCTTCCGGTGGAGCAATTTATCGCCAAACTGTTTGCACTTATTCAAATTTTTTTCCAAGTTCCGTTGACCATTTTATGTCGACCAATGTCGACTAATCGTTATATCGACCAGTCGTTACTGTTGATCAATCGTTATGTCGATCAAACGTGCTGTCGACTAATCGCTACTGTAGACTAATCATTTCTGTCGACCAATCGTTACTGTCGGCCAATCGTTATGTCGACCAATCGTTACATACCCGTCATTCAGCCACTCAAAATGGCAGCGAGTGATCTTCAGGGACGAGTCCCGCTTTTATCTTGGAGGAGACGCCCAACGAGTCCGTGTGTGGAAGCATCGTGGTCAGCGCCAAGATGAACGGTTTGCTTTCGAGCGTCACACGTCCAGAAGGCCTGGTGTCATGGTGTGGGGTGCAATTGCCAACGATGCCAGATATCCTTTGGTGTTCATTACAGGACATTGACAGCCCAACGTTACGTTCATGAGGTCCTACAACCAGTGGTCCTACCTTTTCTGAACGCTCACTTCGATGCGATTTTTCAGCAGGACAACGCTCGTCCGTATACTGCAGCTGTCTTGAGAGCTTGCTTTCGAGACACTGATACTCTTCCATGGCCAGCCGCATCGCCCGACCTATTGCCGATTGAAAATGCATAGAATGCTGTTGAAGAGCTATCCACACTCCATCCCTACCGCACAATCTGCAGGAACTGCGTGAGAAGATTCAAGCTGCATGGGATGGCTTATTGCAGGACACCATTAGGGACCTGTACAACTCCATGCTGAGATGTCTGACATGCTGTGTGAGCAAACATGGCGGCCCCACGCCATACTGAGAGACACTATTTATTGGCGTGCAGCTCAACAAATATTGCCCATGTCAATCTCAATGTTTGATCATTTACTGTTCCTGGTAACCATTACCTTCCTCCCGAATAGCATTGCAATCCGACACATTTTTCTGGGTGCAACTATGTTTTTGGCGATGAGTATATATAGTAAGTCCTGGTATGTAGAAAGTGATGTATTTGTGATGACTCTTTGTAGTGTGGTATCTGAAGATTTGCTGCGGCATTGTTCTTTTGAGGGAAGGGTATCAGTGCAACTAGAAATCTGACTGAAATACGAGGGTTTCTCCAAAAGTAGGGCTTTTCCCCTAATACCTCCTGTATTGTTTAGAAATTTTAACATGAAATTAGAATCAATCTAGATTGTCCTTTTAAGTAAATGTACACCTTTTTGTGTTTAGATTGGTTAAAGCAAAGGATGGATATTCGTCTGAAGCAAACATGTTATTGAGTTTTTGGAAAGGGAAGGTTGCATGATGACGGAGATCCATATGAGCTTGAAAAAAGCTTATCGAATTGCGGCAATCGACACCAGTCATGACATAAAGTGGACCAAGGTTTTTTTTTATCAACCTTCTGTCATTGCTGATACAAACAGGAGAAACTTCAGTGACCGACAAACAATGGTGAGGAATGCCTTCAAATGCAGTCATCGACGAGAACCAACGACAAGTTCATGAAATCATCGGAATGATTGAGTGTGACTGTTTGGGAGAGCTCTGATGCTCTGCAATGTGGTCATAGTGCTGCGGAAACAATAATTCATGACCTCAGATGTCGCAAAGTGTGTGCACAGTGGGTTCAACACAAATTAACCCAGAATCATCGGGGTGAAAGCGTCGAAGTGTGCAGAGATAAATCGCTTGGGAATGTTTAAGGCGAAGCAGAACACATGTGTTCATCATGTGGTTACAAGAGATGAAAAATAATAATTCCTTTATGACCCAGAGACAAAAGTGTAGTCCATGGAATGGTGGTACAAGAACTCACGTAGGCCTAAGAAGTTTAAAGCACGGCGTTCAACAAAGAGAAGTGATGGTGTCAATTTTCTGGGATGTATTGGACAATATGCCATTGTCAACAGTTCTCGAAATAACTAGAAACTAAAGAATGTGATGTATATATATAAATACCCTTCTTTTTGAGTTTATCTTTCCTTATGTAAATTTACTTGCTTCTTGGTTAATGTTCTATCACTGAAAAACACATGACTTCCCCGAATAGGCTTTACTATTTGACGACGATAACAATAGGTTGCAGCAAACCATAACAGCAACATTAAATGTAATGTGAGAGCGGATGGCAGAGATTGATTAAGCAAATAATAATGAGGAAAGCAGTTGTTAAAGTGCACAGAGAGTGGACCACCAATAAAAAAACCGGGTCTAAGCGAAAGGCATGTGGCCGTCAACGGCCACTGGATTCTCGAACTGAGCGGAGAGTATGAAGATCTGTTCAGTCCAACAGACGGGCAACACTTCAAAAGGCATGTGGTCGTAAGCTAAAGCCATAATACACTAGAGAAAGGCATGAGGCACTAGCGAAAGGCATGGGAAACTAGAGAAAGGCATGTGGTCGTCAACGGCCACTGGATTCTCGAGCTGAGCGGAGAGTATGAAGATCTGTTCAGTCCAACAGACGGGCAACACTTCAAAAGGCATGTGGTCGTAAGCGAAGGGCATGGGTCACTAGCGAAAGCCATGTGGCCACTAGGAAAGGCATGTGGTCACTGGCGAAAGGCAAGTGGTTGTCAACGGTCATTGGATTCTCAAACTGAACGGAGAGTATGAAGATCTATTCATTCCAACAGACGGGCAACACTTGGAAAAGCATGTGGTCAGTAGCGAAAGGCATGGGTCACTAGCGAAAGGTATGTGGTCACTAGCGAAAGGTATGTGGTCACTAGCGAAAGGTATGTGGTCACTAGCGAAAGGCATGTGGTCGTCAACGGCCACTGGATTCTCGAGCTGAGCGGAGAGTATGAAGATCTGTTCAGTCCAACAGACGGGCAACACTTCAAAAGGCATGTGGTCGTAAGCGAAGGGCATGGGTCACTAGCGAAAGCCATGTGGCCACTAGGAAAGGCATGTGGTCACTGGCGAAAGGCATGTGGTCACTGGCGAAAGGCATGTGGTCACTGGCGAAAGGCAAGTGGTTGTCAACGGTCATTGGATTCTCAAACTGAACGGAGAGTATGAAGATCTATTCATTCCAACAGACGGGCAACACTTGGAAAAGCATGTGGTCAGTAGCGAAAGGCATGGGTCACTAGCGAAAGGTATGTGGTCACTAGCGAAAGGCATGTGGTCACCAGCGAAAGGCATGTGGTCGTCAACGCCCCCTGGATTCTCGAACTGAACGGAGACTATCAAGTTCATTCCAACATACGGGCAACACTTCTTCAGATTACATTCGTATGATTCTTCTGTAGCCCATACGATGTAACGTATGGGTAGTAGAAGAATACGGACTGTCCGTACGCCATTGCTATGAGCAGCGAACAAGAAGAAACGCATCCAGTTCGCTCAGGAACAAAAGAATTGGACAGTAAATGAGTGGAAAAGGGTAATGTGGTCCGACAAATCACGTTTTGAACTACACCATGCAGATGAAAATGCGGAGACAGCAGCACGAAAGTATGAAACCCATCTCACATCGTTGCTACTCTTCAACCTTGGAGAGGCAACGTTATGGTCTAAGGCATGTTTGTCGTAATAGCGTTTTGGCCCTTTGATTCGTGAGGAGCAACGTCTGAGCGCCCAAAGGCATTTAAATATTGTTGCCGACCAAATCCACCCAGTTATTTTGATGGTTTGTTCCAATGGAGATGAATACTCTCAGAACAATGTTCACAGTGTTCACGTTGTATGCGAATGGTTTGAGGAGCATCACGGAAACTTTTCCCAGCTCCATTGGCCTCCTCAATCATCGGATCTCAATCCAAAGGGGTATTTGTGGTATGAAATTGAAAGAGGGATAAGACTGCTTGATCCGTTACCATGAAATCTTCAAGAGCTGGACGGTGCAATACATTGCATGCAGTATTAAGAGGGCTCAGCAACATACTACATACTAACTTGATGTCTCAGTTATCCAACGCTGTAATTCTTACAGCGTTGGATAGCTGAGACATCAAGTGAGTGACACATCGGAAAGGAAATCAATAGACATACAGAACTTGGTTGGAGAGCATTTGAATGAAAAAGCACGACATTCAACAGAATTTACCGTTGTGTCTTAAACGTAAATTGGTTAATCAACGCACCCTCCAGTTCTTACGTAGGTGACAGAGACATGGTCTTTAACTAAACAAGACATACAGATCCTGCTGACAACGGTATTCGCGCCGTAAAGGATTCAGTACCGTGCTCATTACAACCGAAAAGAAAATTCGGTGTCGTCTTTCTTGTTTGAAACGATCCTCATTTTTATTAATGACGATCGTTTCTAAATAAGGGAGACGACAAATCTTTCTTGTTCAGAAACGATCTTCATTAAAAACGAAGATGGTTTTCATTTCTTCATTTTTGACGGAAAACGTCTTGCCTCGCGGGTCTAATAACTTTAAAACTACAACGCATATCGAAATAAGCAATACGCGGTTTAACAGAGTAAGGATGAGAGAATATCACGCGACATAAGTCTTAAGAGCGTGACGTCACACGTCACCACAAGATGGTTGCCAAGTTGGACTGGGAAAATACCTGTTCGCCGCGCGGCAAAATTAGTATAATCAGGAACGCGTACGCGTAAGACGTTGTGTGAGGTGTCGTTTAACAGAGCTCGACGAGTACTCTAAAAAAAACACCAATATTGAAAGAACTTGAAAAATATACAGTGACAAAGTGTTGAACTTGGACAAATTTTCGTTAAAATTTCAAAAATGTCGTAATATCTTCAAAACAAGAAGGTAAATGCCTACCTTAAACAATTACAAAGTCAAAGAAGAATAAATGAGGAATCCAAAAAGGTCCCTATAACAGCAGCAGAACGAATGCGGAGGATGAGGCAGCGTCGACAAGTTGAGGCGAGTACCAGTCGCGCAGATGCCGCAACGCCTAACGCCAGTTCACAGGCAATGGATGTCGACAGTGAGATAGAACCGATGGAATGTGACAAAATACAAGCAGATGAGATGTTTGAGAATCGAGATTTAGTGTTTATAACCCATTGGAGTCTGGCGACGAAGTACTTTGAAAAGTCTTTCTATGGTAACAAGTTGGGTTTTGTTTGTGGAGTTTGTGATCGCATATGGTTCCAAAAGGATTTAAAAGAGCCCAATGTAGCTATGTTGCAATTCTTACAACAGGAATTCACAGATGAAGACGTTCAACAGTTTATGTTGTGCTCAAACTGCTAGACATCAGTAAAGAAAGGAAAGGTGCCAACGTTGAGTAAGAGTAACGGCTTCACGTATCACGCTCCGACTACTTGGCACTCACGGAGACTTGGATGGATAAAGACAAAACCGTCAACATACCCGGCTTCGAACATATTCAGTCCATACAGTGCGACAGAGACGGCGATGACGACGACCAACAGCCCAGTACGAGTCGCGGCACTGGCAAGAAGAAGCGTAGTGGACTCTAAGGGGGCACGACAGTCTTCAAGAATCAGAAAACGTGCAAAGCTCATATCGCTAGACCCGTTCCACGACTGCCAATACAAAATTATTCTGGATTCAGTTGTCTACAGGATATTCATGTCGGCGAAGGCGTACTAGTGGAAGTTGAGATACCCAGCCAATTCAAATGTGTTCTAGTGTCAGTCTATATTCATTAACAGACACCACTCAACTACATCGAGATGTTTCTCTTTTAACTAATGCTTTACTACACAGAGCATGTCGAAACAATAGTTAGAGACTGGCCCTGCGATCCCATCACACCTTCTGCTCACCGGGGACTTTGAGGCATCGAACGATCGTCTGAAATAGTTTCTGAACGACAAGTTCAGATTGTTGTTGGCTACGGATGCAACTGACTTCACATCGTTTAAGAATCCCACGATAGACTTAATGTTCTCTGGAGACATAAGTGCAGCATGCAAGTCTTACATGCCGTACTACTCGTACCATTGTCTTGTCTTCAACAAAATTTTACAAATTAGTCAGTGCTGTGCGAAATAAATAAAATAAAATGCATGCAAGTTCGTTGCCCTCATTTCTTTCTTACCAACCCTACAAACACCCCGCCCCGACAACACCGCCTGGGTAAGACGTTTTCCGCCAAAAACCTCAGCGGAAGTGACCTCGAAACTACCTACCCTGAACTGATTTGAACTTCGTTTCTTCATTTACGTGCGCACAACATTTACGAAGGTAGTTAAAAGGTCGTGCTGTTTGCAGCTAAAAAGCTTAATGAAGCACGAAAGCCATATACTCACCTCATTCTGAAAAGCACGAGCCGTTGTGTACTACAGTCCTTTTGGCCAACGGTACACAAGAACCACTATCCCACGGCAGCACCACTCGGCAGCTTTCGAGACCAGAAGCTCTCTGATGTTAGATTCCACATCCTTTACTAAAGCGAAGTGCCGTTCTTGTAGAAAATGAGGCCTGAAGTGTTATAGGTGGAAAACGAATGGTACGGGGGGATCGAGAAGATCCCGAACTCCAATCTGAACCATTTTTATTCGCGTCATACAGATACATAAAGTTTACTTACAACTGCGGTACATCTTCCATCGACTTTTGAGCAACTGTTATTGACCTAAAGAAGGCGCTGGAAAAGACCTCAGTGCTGATGGAGGTCATTTCCACGCGACAGCAAATGTGTTTCGTAACGCCTTCCAGCATAGATGGCATGATTCCTGTTACAGCCCGAATAATGTTTGCTTTCAAGGACATGGTGGTAGTTTGCATAAACCCGGTCCCTTAATTATGCCCACATGAAAACATCAGGAGGTGAAAGATCCGGTGAGCGTGGAGGCCAAAGTCTTTTAGAAATAATGCGGCCACCAAAGGAACTTCGCAAAAGTTCCGTTGTCGCAATAGCTGTGCGACATGTTGGCCCATCCTGTTGAAGCCATGCAAAACGCTCTCTTTCCTGCTAGAGACACAAACTGAAACATCAAATCTTGATAAATACTGCGCATTAACAGTACTGTAAAAAAAACCATTGGTCCCACTATTCTGCACCGAGAAATGGCACACCACACACAGATTTTTTCGGAATGCAAAGGCACTGAACGAAGGATATAATACAATTATTTATTGCACACATTTAAAACTTACAGTTATATATATGAAAATGCAATACACCAGGAGGAATCTGAACACATTGGTTGTAAGGCGATTCCCCCTATCAGATGTAAGAAAAAGAATAAAACATATGGCATATATGAAAGCAAGTAAGATGGTTAAAACAGAAGCACCACTGTTAGCAGCATGCTTGGAACTACAATTTAATGATAGGGTTGAGATTCGTTATAGAGATCAGGGTGATTTACAATGTAATTTCGCAGAGACAAGGAAAACTTTTTGATATTTTCCAGGGATCTGATGCTCTCTGGGAGATTATTCCATAGGATAATGGCTTTATACAGTATGCTATTTAAACCAAAATTAAGTCTAACACACGGCTTGACATAATCTGTTGTTAGCAACAGATCTGGTGAAGATAGAATAATCCAGATATTTGATGTCAGATTGAAAAATAGGCAGTTTAAGATGCATTATTTTAAAAAACATGATACCTAGTTTCAAGGTAAAAATTTAATGAATTTTTAGAATATTTAGTGTTAGAAATAATGGTTTTGAATGAGACATGTAATCTGTGTTCAGCATATACCGAACAGATTTCTTCTGTAATTTGAGCAAACATAACTTATTGTTTGCATTTATATTTGAATACCAAGATTCCAGACAATAGGAGAGATGGGTATAAGTAAAAGCATAGTAAAATGTTTTTAGGACAAGAGTTGCTTAATTTTACCAAGCAGGCCAACCTGTAAGGAAACTTTTCTTAAAACAAACTGAACATGCGTATTCCAGTTAAAGAATTCATCAAACCAAACACCAAGATACTGAACTTTGTCCACAATTTTAAGGGGAAGATCATTAATCCTGACTAGAAAATTATTTATGTCCTCTCTTTTATGAACGTTTCGGAAATATACGGCGTTGGTTTTTAGAATATTAAGTGATAATTTGTTAGAGCATAACCAATGAGATAAATTTGATAGATCATTATTGATCAGTATCTGTAACTTATGCAAATCATGACATTTTTGAAAAATGACAGTGTCATCAGCGTATAGCAAAGCATGAGTTGATTGCAGGCACAGAGGAAGGTCATTAATATATAACAGGAACAGTAACGGTCCCAATACCGCACCTTGAGGCACTGCACATGAAATATTAAGTAGATCGGAGATTATTTTATTTACAGTGACATACTGTTTGCGATGAGAGAGGTAGCTCAATAAGAGGGAAAGAATTTTGCCACGAAAACCGTATTTGGGTAATTTATGTAACAGAATGTCGTGATGTACCGTGTCGAAAGCTTTTTGGAAATCAATAAAAACACAAATAGTATAGTAACTGTCATCTAGTGTTTCGAAAATGAAGTTTGACAACTCAGCAACAGCCATAAGGATTCTCAGTCGACCAATATCGCGTATTTTGCGATTTAAGATACGCGTTCAAATTAAACCAGGCTTCATCCGAAAAGGAAACATTGGTACATAAGCTTCTGTTGTCAAAGTAAATTTACGAAAGCAACAGCAGGTGCTTATGCGCAGCAGGTACCTTCAGTTCTTGGGCAATTTTCACTTTGTACGTGCACATGAAGCTGTAATGGTTTAAATATCGCTAATCACTTCCGGCGTTAAGATACTTAGCTGGCCACTTCTAGACATAACATCAACACTTCCAGTTTTCCGAAATCGTACAAGTAAACTGTGTATCGTTGATTTACTTATCACAGCCTGTTGCGGAATTTTTTATGGAACTCTTCTATACACTGCTTCAAGTAAACAAATTCTCTGCTCCATTCAAACCCATGCCTCTGTGCAAATGGCGAAGCTAAAGTGAACAAACTTCGAGTGCACAGGGAACCAGTTACTCATTTCTGGCACTCTGCCAATTTCCTTCAGACATTCGACACGCGCAATATTTGAGCTTGACGAGTTGCTGACTCGTGTTGCCACATCAATTGATTAAAGCTTCTGCTTACAGCATACGCAATATTTTTTAATTCAGAGTTCGGGAACTTTACAATCACTCTGTGTAAGCTCCGAACTGTATGGAGGATAGTGTAGGATCTCAACCCCTTCGAATTGCTGTAATCTTCGGCGGAGCACCCTGGAATTGTGACTTGGGGCATACAAAGTCCACGTCCTATTGATGAGCGCAGAATATTGTTCAGAACCAACCTCGGTTGCCAATTGTCGTGTCTTCTGGATTCGCTGTCACAGCTTCGACCACAGTGTCCATGTTGGTGGTCGGTGGACGACCATTCCTAGACTTGTGTTCGAGACTGCTGTCCAAAGCATTAAAACTCCGGAACCATTTTCGTTCAGTGCAGCTGTCTATACTGTGTCCACGCAGAAGTTTCTTTCTCTACTGCTGCCCCGTTTAACCCTTTTTCCCAATAATGGCGCATGAGCACTCGAACATCCCGTTTGCAATCGCAATCCTCTATTCACCTGAAAATGTAATGTGGCAAAGTGCCAAATGCATGTCATCGATGCTGTCTCGCGTTTCGTTCAGTAATGTGGCCCAACATACACCGATAACCCGTTACATTATGACCACCTACCTAATAAGCTGTGTTTAGCCCGCAAAACAGCTGCCAATCGGCGAGGCATCGATTCGATGAGGTGGTGATTGGTATCCTGGGGTATCAGGCATCATAATGTCAACAAAAGGTCCTCCAGTTCCCGTACATTTTGGGGTGGTGGTGATTTACCGCGAACTCGCTTTTCCAAGTCAAACCACAAATGCTCCATTGGGTTCATGTCAGGTAAATGTGGAGGCCAGGGCATTAGCAGAAAGTCATCAGCATGTTCCTCGAACGACTCCTTGACGATTCTGGCAGTGTGGCATGGCGCATTATCCTGTTGCTAATGGCCATAACCAGCGGGGAACACAGTTGCCGTGAATAGGTGAACTTGGCCCGATGCGATGTCAGGAATTGTGCTGTTGGAATAATGGGGCCGAAAAGTGTCCCAAGAAAACATCGCCCACAGCATAACACCGCCACCGCTGCCGCTGGCCTGTTTCTGTCCAACAGTGCATCTAAGTGCCATAACCTCCGTTGGTAATCGACATATCCGGACTCTGCCGTCTACGTGATGCAACACTGATCTTGATTCGCCAGACCAGGCCACTTTCTTACAACCATCCACGGCCAATCTCAATGATCTGGAGCCCATGTCGATGACGAGCAGTGAGAATGGTTACCCGGCTGGGTCTTCGGTTACGCAGGTCCATACGCGGTAGGCTGCGATGAACTGTGTGCTGTGACACATTGCCCTGATCACTACTGTTATAGCTGCAAGTGATTTCTCGCAGTGTGGCTCTACGGTCGCTGTGAACAATGCACGACAGTCTCCGCTCCCCTCTGGCACCAGTGAGTTGCGGATGATACACGGCTGGACGATGGTTTGTCGTTTGGCCATCTGTGCACCACTTTGGATACGAATGTTTTATAGCGGCACGTGAACAACCCACAAACCGAGATCGTAGTTCCGAGGCGCCGAGCCATCACAATTTGTCCTTTATCAAACTCCGATAAATCGGCAGCCACTATACTAACCGAAAGCTGGTCCTCAGGTTGTATAATATACACTGCTGGCCACCCAAAATGCAACACCAAGAATGTCACGAGATAGCAAAGCCAGATTTACTGGACACATACCAACAGATACAAAGATCAAACGATTGAGCTTACAGGTCCGTGCGACTTTCGGAACAGGCAGACATCAATAGTTCGTGTGGCCCCCATGGTTGAAAATAACGGCCGCTACACGCCGCGGCATCGAACAAAAGAGTCTTTGGATGTGGGCTTGGGGTATGTCGGTCCAGGCTGCTTCCACACGTTACCACAGTTCATCAGCCGTAGCCGCGGGTGGTGCTCGCAGGGCCACTCGGTTGCCGATCAGCGACCAGACGTGTTCGATGGGCGACATATCGGGAGAACAGGCGGGCCACGGCAGCTGTGACACTTGGTGGGCCGTGAAGAATTGGCGCACGGTGCGTGCCGCGTGCGGTCGCGCTTTGCCCTGTTGAAACGTAGTCGCTGGCAGGTCCTGCAGGTAAGGGAAGACTACAGGCTCCAAAACGTCGGAGATGTAGCGGTTGCTGTTGAGTGTACCAGCGATGAGTACCAGAGTGATGCGGGTGTCCTATCCAATTGCGCCCCAAACCATAACGCCAGGCGACGAAACGGTATGGCGATGCATAATGCAGGCGTCATACAGCCTCTCGCCGCAGTGCCGCCATACGCGGATTTGACCATCGTGGTGTTGCAGGCAGAAGCGGGATTCGTCGGAGAAGACAATGTCGTGCCATTCCGTAGTCCAGGTGCGGCGTTCCACGGTACACTGCCGCCGCACTTCCCGCTCCTGCAGACGACGTCGTACGGTACGTGCTGACACAGGCTGTTGCGCAACACACCCTAATTCCTGCGCTAACGTTCGTGATGTGGCGGTGCGAGCCGTCAATGCCCGCCGCACAGCATGCTGGTCCTCTCGTTCGGTGGTGTGCCACGGTTGCGGCAATCGCTCACGTCGGTCCGTTCGTCCCTCCTGCACCCACCGAATCCATACTTGCCTCACTGTCGCTGGATGTCGTCCCACACGGGCGCCGATGTCTCGGTACGGTAAACCACTGTCGCGATAAGCCACCACTCGTCCTCTGTCGAACTCCGAAACGTTCCGGAATGACTGCCGTATTCTGCGACGAGGCATCAGGAAGCTTCCCATGCACAGGTCCGGCAGCACAACACACTTCCACTACTTACACCCTGGCTTTTGTGCACCCTTCTTACAGTGCTTCTCGGTGGCGTGCCGGGTGCACATGATTTGCATATGCCCTGCAATGCTAATCGTTTGCATGTCCTCTCGCGGGCGACGCATGCTGCAAATTTCAGGCCAATCGGATGCTTCCTTCTTGGTGTTGCATTTTGGGTGGCCAGCAGTGTATATACCTTTCTGTGAACTTCACCTGCGCTGCCGTCTGGTCTCCTCGCGCGCTTTTTTCTCTAGGCTGGTGGTGGTCATAATGTAATGGCTCATTGTTGTATGCGCAGTTTGAAACGGGACAAACTTTTGACTCACCGCGGTAGAAAAACTAAGTGTTTTTTTTAATACCATTTCAAGCTCAAATACGAGGTTTTAAACTAGAACTATACCTGTATTATGTAGTGGAAGTAGGCGCAGGCTACCTTCCGCACCATAGTCAGGTTAGTCTTTCCGCGGGTATAGATGCATGATTATTCTTCTATTCTATATCCCATCGGTACGGGGCCAAATTATGACAAAACGATTTCATGGAGTTAGAAACGGCATTCTCGAATTCCTTCGTTTCCAATTTCACTGAAACTCATGCATATAGGGTATTTGCAATAAAGCAGGTTTGCTACAACATTCATTCAGTAACCACAGCGAGGAGCGAAATAAGATGATGCATTTAACCGGTTCATTTTAAAGTAAACCGAGACGGAATGGGGATTTATTCAGCTCATTCTAATACGAATACAAAGACGAAAAATGTATGTGTGTGTGTGTGTGTGTGTGTGTATGTGCGCGCATTAATATTTAGCTTCAAATATGTGCCATTTATTTGGAGAATGACACGTTTCCAAACATGGCAGATGGAAAAGCACGGAATGTTTTGCATAAATAATTCGAGCTGTTCGGGAAGGCATCAGAGATACAAGACGCTTCTTCTTTGTTGTCTTGATAAATGGGTGTGCTTTGTATTCTCAGGTGATACGACTGGCACGACTCGAGAGGTAAAACAACACGCAATCTGCTTTCAGTTTCCTTTTAAAGAGAACCCATGATAAATACGCATTTGTAACAGAATTTTGAAAGTCTTTTACATCAGTGTTCGCACATCAGTTATGGCCAACAAAGGAAGGAAGGAAGGAAGGAAAAGTTTAATTTTGCCGGAGGAGGAAACGTCTCTACGTAAATTGAGGGTTACGTCATGTATTAGAAGTAAATGTTTGACATGCTCATTAAGTTTCGAAGAGAAATGAAGCAAGGAGTTCCGATACACGCTAATATCACCTAAGAACCTCAAACTTCCGTAAACGTATGCTATGCTAATGAGTTCAGTATGTTATCTATTCTACGCTCTTTACACAAACTTCTCACACTCTCTCCCTGAGACAGAGCACGTACTTTTCAGGAAAATTTCATTTCCAACTGAAAGGAAAAAGACGGAATCAAATAAAGGTTCTGCGTCACAGTTTTAATTGAATTGCGAGTTGTCTCCCTGGAGCAACATTTGCTGGCTTATTGCGATGTTGTCTGAATACCGGGAAAGAAATGTATATCATTTTCTTTCTTCGGGCATTATTTCTCACGTATTCATGGAAACAGATACCCTAACTAAGGAACGAATTGTTATTGACAAACGTAGATGTTTCCTGAGTGCTTTAAATGGTTGGAATTTCCTGTTTGCTCCTTCACTTGAAAAAGAAAAGCCTAATGCTATCAAACTAAGTAATCAACCACATTTTCACGGAGTATAAGACTCATTTAAGTTTATTTAGTCGTAAATTAATAAGAAAAATGTACACTGATTGGCTGTTTTATTAAGACCAGAAGATTGCTTTGTGAAAATTGGTTGTACGTCATTCGTCCTTATAAAGCACAACGTCTACAGAATGAGGCAAACATGAACATTCCCATATGTATGTTACAAAAAGTCTAGTGAAAAGTGATGAGATGTACAGATATTTGAGAGTGGGATGATAGTGGGTACACGGAGGAGTAGTAAAACTCTTGCACTTGTGAAACGTGGAAGAGCATCAGTAATAAGTGTATACAAAGTATTTGGCCCAGCAAAAAATTGGTAATCAGTGATGTGTCATAAAGTAATTCGAGAAACGGATAATCGACCTGTGGACGAAAACGGATAATCTACGTCTGAGGTGAACGGGGAACAGTTTGTTCTTCCAACAAACACACGGGAGTGAATCCAAATACAAATAAGAATTTGAACAAATACGCAAGCGTGAATCCAAATAGGAAAGAAATTGAACAAATACACAAGAGTGAATTCGAAAAAGAAAGAATTTCAACAAATACGCAAAGTGAATCCAAAAATGAAAAAAATTGAACAAACAAGCAAGAGTGAACCCAATTAGGAAATAATTTCATCAAACACACAAGAGTGAATCTAAATAAGGAATTTGAACAAACACGCAAGAGTGAACCTAAATAAGAAAGAATTTGTAAACACACAAGAGTGAATCCAAATAAAAAATAATTTGAACAAACACACAAGAGTGAATAAAAAAGAAATAATTTGAACAAACACCCAAGAGTGAATCCAAATAAGAAATAATTTGAACAAAACCACAAGATCCAGTCCTAATAAAGGAATCTGAACAAGCACACAAGAGTGAATCCAAATAAGAAAGAATTTGAACGTACAAGATTGAATGCAAATAAAAAATAATTTGAACAAACACCCAAGAGTGAATCCAAAAAAGAAAGAATTTCAACGCACAAGATTGAATGCAAATAGAAAATAATTTGAATCAGGGACAATATCCAAACGGCATCACCCAGTTCACTGATGACCTACATTGCACCGTCTGTGCTACAATAGCCGAAATCCTGCCCGCTCACCATTTCACAATAAAAAAATTAACCAAATAGCAGAAGACCTATCCGCACACCTCTTCACAGCAGGACAAAGGGACGAAATAACTGAAAATCCGCCGTTCATCAGTTCACAAGACGAAATGGTAAGGTAGGAAGACTGACCCCACACCACTTTTCAACAAGAGACAAAATGACGAAGTAGCAAAAGACCTCTATCCGTACATTACTTCACAATTATACAAAATTGCACGGGATCTGTACGTACACCACTTTACAACAACTCAATATAGCATAAGACTCCTAGTACTACGCTTTACAACCAGACAAAATGACCAAATAACAGAAACCTTATTCATACACCTCTTCAAAACAAGACCCAGCAAAAACAGTCTTGCTGGGCCAGCACTGCCAGCAATCTGCCAGCACTATGTTGCCGCTGCCGAACCGTCAATAAAATGTCCAGGCGGCCAACAGAAGGGCCAGCAGTTCAGCCCAACAATTGGCACTCCTATCAGTTGTCATATGCCACAACAGGGCCATCAGTTATCCATCACAGGCAGTAGCTGCCACCAGTTGCCCTTCAGTGGCTCTGCAAGCACGTGCCAGAAATGATGGCTAGCCTTATGTGGTCCGCTAGTTTTTGTTTTTTTCTTTTTTGATTGGAGGTTTAGCGACCACCGTGAGCAACTCAATGGGCTATAAGCAGTCGCCCGTCCCTAATTTAGGGTCACTGGTTCCAGGGAAGGGATAGAGCCAGTGCCGTAAGACAAACGCAACATCCATGCCTGACCGGGATTCGAACCCGGACCCCTTACGGACGAATGATCAGAGGCCAGCGCCTTAGACCACTGCGCCACCGAGGCGGCGGTCCGCTAGTTTGCCAGTAGTGGCAACCGGCAACCACGTGCCGTAACTGATGGCTTGCCGAATCTTGTCCGCCAATTTCCTAGTAGTAGCCATAAAAAATAATAATCAAGAATAACAGCAGTTTCCCACAGCTACAACTGTTTTTTTCCCCTTACGAAACTTCTGAATTCTAGCACGGCGCTGTGGAAATTTTCTCAACAGACCGGAAGAACGCCCGTTTGGATCTGGTTGGAGGCGAGCTCTCCACCGACGGGACTGATTTGCCATGCAGCTGTCTCTAACCTCCGGAATGTGCAATCGAATGGTTCTCTCATTCATTTTACAATATTGCGAGGTATTTTTCATAAAAGTCAGTTTCATATAATTCATAAATTTATTCTTTCAACGTAACGATATTTTTTTGTACCTTAAGGGAACTTCACTAATTTTCAAGGAGTGTACCAAATTAAAGTCGCTTTCCAAAGTTTTGTGCTCTCCTTGTCGTATTGAAAGGCGATTGTTGAATTAATATATATTTACCCGGGTTCATGTCACATTCTGTTACATTTCTAACGGCGTCTCTTTCCTTTCCGTTGTCCGAAGCTACAATTGTTTTAAAGAGGAAAGATATTTTATTTTACTTCCCGTAATTTTTGGAAGCGAATTCCTCCCGGTCTTGTGCATTGAACCCATGGATGAGTACATTATATCCACATAGCGTTGCTTTTTTTCTTTCAAATAATTAATACATTTTGTACGCGTATAATTCTTGTTTTTTTCCCAACAAACGTTTTTTTAATGTTTTTCCAGGACTGTTGTTTCAAGTGGTTGCAAATTATTTCTTGTTATTCACCCACTCCATTCCATGAAGTTTTATTCATGGGAATGGAGTGGGTGTATTTCATGGCTTAATCTGATATCTTCGTCGACGTGGAATTTCATTAAGAAATTTATTCGCCTCTCAATATATGGCTTTTTTTCTTAACATCCACTAAAATAACACGATGGCCATAGCGTCGTTTTCAACTAACTGGTACCATGAGAGACACAGCAAGTGTTGCTTCTGCGCATGCGCAGTCCCGTTGCTTCTACCTGGTGTTGGGGTTGCATCGGTTGCCAGCCCACAATTCACGGCGATGCTGCAGGGCCATCAATGGCTCGCCAGCTGATAGCGCTGCCACAAACGGACTGCTACCAGGCCGTGAACGGAAGATTTCAGCCAGCAGTGACCCATCACTGCCAGCTGGTGCCAGCAGTTTCCCAGCACTTGTGGTTTCACGGGGTTGTGACCTTATAGACTTCAGTGTATTGTGGCGCCGTCTCAAATACGGACACATCGACCTGGGGTGGCTGTTGTATACTAGAAAGATGATGCAACACTTGCGTCAGCCGTCAGTCACTGCTTTCAAGTTAACGCTCAGAACATATTGAACGCGCTCGTACGTATCATTTTTTGTCTCGCAAAAATATTTCAGTTTTTCTTTCTGTCCGTTGTGTTAACGTGGCAATCATTGTTAATTTCGTCAAACATGGCTTTCTTATTCGAAAATTCTTCCTTTTTTATTTCGAATGCTATTTTACTTTAGGATGTTTTCTTCTTTCAACTGAGATAGATATTTAAATTTTTTTCTGTCAGAAGTCAGAAAACAAATTGTGGGAAATCAAATCGAAATCCTGGAAAACCATAATTTAAATTAATAAGAAGCATAGGTCCTTCCTTCCGGCACAGTCTATTGATCCACGCAAATGCGGCATAGGTCGAGGAGGTAACACTTCATCCGGTTCAATAGAAGAGATTGTTGTCGACAGTGCCGTAACTTTACAGCAGCTACGGAATGCAAAAATAAAAATCCCCACGAAACTGCCACGACGAGAAACTAGAAGTCACTCACTTATGAAGTTTATTAATTATCTCCTCCAACCAAAGATTGCTTTATCGAGTGCCTGTTCGTAAAAACCCAGTCGACCGAAAATTTGACTTCGTAGAAAGATGATTTTACCGGAAGGTAGCAAAGGGATTGTTTCGAAATGTTCATGCATCATGTTAGGAAATAGTTTCATCGATTTATCCTTTATTAAATTTACATTGATTTATGTTTCATCGAATTGTTTTCACAAGAAAATCTGTGCCGTTCAATCACTGTTCTTTCTGATCTCATTCTGTTCTCAAACATTCCAGGAATTTTCCGCAGGCAGTTTTACTGAATACTTTTGCAGACGGTCCATCACGTATAATTTTCTTTATTTTGACCAGTATTAGAAGCTCTCTCAATCCTTCAGGAAATTTCAGGATATAGCTAAATCTGGGTTGTCGGAAAAGTCATGACGTATTTCAGCCAGGTTTTGCAAAGATCATTTATTGATAGAAAGGACAAAGATCATTTATTGATAGAAAGGACAAAGATCAATGAATGATATAATGCCCGTTTTGTTCGATAACCTTTAGCCATCTTTCAGTGAGCTGCAGAATGCCTCGTTCATAGAAGGACCTGTCTTTCTTGGCGAAAAACTGTACAAGGTGCTGATTTACAGCCTCATCTAAATTGAACGTTATACCACGCAAGGACTGTTGAAGAGAGCGAAGCAAGTGGAAGTATGACGGCGCAAGGTCAGGCGAGTATGCTGGGTGTGGCAACACATCCCACTCAAGCGCCAATAAGTTTTGGCGGGTGATCAAACTTGTGTGTGGCGTCGCGTTGTCATGATGGAACACAACACCTTTACGATGAACGAGCTCTGGAGGTTTCTGGATGATGGATTCGTTCAAACTGTCCAATCGATGACAGTACACATTCGAATTGATTGTTTGGTTCCATGGTAGGAGCTCGAAAAACACGACACCTTTAAAATACCACCACACTGAGACCAGAACCTTCCGCTGATGAATGTCTGCTTAGGATGTCGTTTGAGGCAAAGCATCACGTCGGGACCCAGACCGTTTGCGCAGCACATTGTTGTACACAATCCACTTTTCGTCACCAGTTATCAGTCGCTTCAAAAAAGGATATATTTCCTCACGTTTAATGAGCATATCGCAGATCACTACGTAGGAGGAGGAGTGAAGGGAAGTAGGAGGAGGAGTGAAGTGAAGTAGGAGGAGGAGTGAAGGGAAGCAGGAACAGGAGTGAAGGGGGTTTATACGCGCCGTCAATTGAGCTTCTTTTAGTTCATGAGGAACCTACACATCGAGTTTGCTTACGTATCCCAGCTTCTTCAGGTGATAGAGAATGCTTGAATGATGGATGTGCAATGAGTCTGCAATCGCCCGTGTCGTGTAACAAGGGTTTGACTCGATCAATGCCTGGATTTAGTCGTCATCAACCTCGGTGGGCATCCTGACCGAGGATCATCATTTAGGTCAAAATCACCATCACGGAATTTTGCGAACCAGCGCTGGTACTGACGTTTTTGTAGAGCATTATCACCGTACACTTTATTCAACTTTTCACAAGCTTGACGCGCGTTCTTCCCTTTACGGAAGTAAACCAGTAAAATATGGCAAAAATGCACAGTTTGGTCTTCCATCTTCAACTTGATGTCAAATCTCCGCAAATCAACCAAATCGCTCACTATTCCTTTTAGACTACAGCTAGAATTGGCGCCTGTCGAATGCCATAGCGACAACAGAGCTGCGCATGTCTCTAGTACTCCCAAAACGGCCCAACCGCCATCGGGTGCCAAAATACGTCATGACGTTTCCGATAACCCAATATTATGGATGCTAGGTGAATACCGGCTGTTGTGTTTTATTCTGGATGTTAAATTTTAAAGGTGATAAAGCTCAACATTAGAATAATATACAGACTGGACAGATAGCACCCAGGCAAGAGAAGTCGCACTGCGAGGCTTTTGGTCCCCTAGGTCACGAAACATGTCCATAGGTAACACCCCCTATGCTTGCTGTACCGCTGTCAATAATTCCGTCGCATTCCTGGGTGGAGGATTCAAAGCTCAAACGGACCTTTTCACAGCACCTCAAAGATTTTCCACAGGATTCATATCCGGTGAACAGGGAGATCATTTCAGGGTGCAAACGTTTGCGGAATGCTCTTCCAAGAATATTCTAGTCTCCAAAGATCTATAGGAAGGCGCATTGAGCTTCTGAAAGAATCAATTCCCAGTGGGTGAATGACGACCATGAACAGATAGCCTATGGACTGCAAGGATGGACTCGTGGCATTTACCCTTCAGGAATGCATCTAGACGTTAGAATTCCTTTTCTTTTTCGAGTTCTCAGCGTGTGCCAAGTAAACACACCACAGATCATATCTGAGCCTCTAACGGCCTGAACAGTTTCTTGTTGACACCCCGAGTCCATCGCTTCGATCAGTTTTAGCCAGATCCGCACCCTCCCGTCTGCGGGGAATAACTGAAAACGGGGCTCCTCGGACCAGGAGACCTGTGTCCAATCATCCAAAGTGCAGTGCCGATGTTCTTTTCCCCCAGTTGTAGGGTAAAATTTGGTGATGTGGTGTCAACAACTTGACTCTGGTGAATTGGCGACTCTCATAACCTATTGCGGTGAATCAAGGCTTGATGGTGTTTCCGGAGTCGTCTGTGGCACCTAGTTCGTTCAAACGGCGGTGATTTGTGGCACTGACCCTCTCTTCTTGGTTGCAGTTGTGCGGGACAGACGTCGACTGCTACGTTGATCCAACATCTTTCTCCGCCCACAGCGATGACATCCACGATGCGATTTGTTTTCCCGAAATGCCGTAATCCTGTTACACTCTAGATACTGTTGAATTGGAGTACTGCAGTTCCTGTACTACCTTCGCGATCGGGTGACCCACGCGTCCGGCATCCACTATGATCCCCTCCTTCACACTCCACTAACTCACGACACATCTGACACCGAATTGCTGTCTATGCTTACGCAAGGATGTCTTATTATCTTGTATCTTCCAAGCGGTGGGTTCGTGCACTTGTGGGAGGGTTGATAACGTCGTGTTGCCAGGAACCAGGTAACCTATAATTCCACTTGTCTTTCCAAGGGTTCTCCACCGTTCTGAATCTTGCGGACAGTATTACTTTGTTGAGAATTGGGACTCTAACCTTTCTAATAGCTCTCCATTGTTCTGAATCTTACAGATACTACTGATTGGTTTGGAGGAGGGGTCCTCTAACCTTTTCAAGGGCTCTCCATCATTCTTAATCTTGCAGCCCTTTCTTTCTTTGTGACAAGAAAAAGGTCTATTCGCTGATTGCGCTGGAGCATTTCACGCTGTACTAATGGCCTCTGGAATGCCATCCTTTTACCGGGAGTCCTTGCTTGCATATTTCGTCTTAAGCTAAGAATGCCCATTTTTATACTTCCACATTGTAACATATTAACCGATTGAAAAATTTTCATAACTTTTTCACACTTTTGTGTTTGATACTCAGCTGATGACAGGCAGGGTAAGTTGTGGCAAAGAGGGGAATACAAATACCTCTCCACGACGTTACGCAATTTAAGAGCAGAAGGTGTTTGCATAACTTATTAACAATCTATCTCCAACTCTGCGCAATCTCGCGGCTTTTGAGAGGAGCTGTTTGCGATGGATTCCAAACCTGTACAACTCTTTCATGTAAAAGGGCTTTACTTGTGGCTTGCAGGTAGGACGAACGGGTACTCCGGGTTTCTGCAAGTCTATCACAAAACATCTTTTGTAATTGTGGGCAAATAAAACCATTCACTTTTCCCACAAAATACACTCATCGTCAAAAAAGCAGTTGCACCCAGAAGGACATGTCGGATTGCAATGCTGTTTGGTAGGAAAATAAAGGTTACCAAGAACAATAAATGATTAAATATTGAAACTGATATGTCCAATGGTTATTGAGCTACATGCCAATAAGTAGTGTTCCTCAGTATGGCATCGCGCAGCCATATTTGTTCACACATCATGCCAGGCATCTCGGCATGGAGTTGCAGAGGTTCCTAATGGTGTCCTGCGATAATCCATCACATGTAGATTGAATCTTCTCACCCAGTTTCTGCAGATTGTGCGGTAGGATTGGAGTGTGGATAGCGTTTTCAATAACATCATACATCATACATCATACACATTTTCAATCGGCGATAGGACTGGCGATGCGGCTGGCCATGGCAGAGTGTAAGTGTCTTGAAGGCAAGCTCTCGAGACAGCAGCCGTATGAGAACAAGCGTTGTCCTGCTGGAAAATCGCAACGGAGTGAGGTTTCAGAAAAGGCAGGTCCACTGGTTGCAGGACCTCACGAACGTAACGTTGGTCTGTCAAAGTGCCTGTAATGAACACCAAAGGTGATCTGGTATCGTAGACAATTGTACCCTACACCATGATACCAGGCCTTCTAGACGTGTGACGCTCAACAACAAAACGTTCATCTTGGCGCTGGCCACGATGCTTCCACACACGGATTCGGTGGTCGTCTCCTCCGACAAAGATATTCAAAGATATTAATAGACATTAATTTTTGTATTTCGTAGAGTCAAAAATATATTATTTTCGTATCTCGTAGATCAATATTTAATTAACTCAGTAAGATTGAGCGAGTGTCAGCAGAATAATTTTATCGGCAAATTGTAGGGCGATTTAGACGTAATGCGTGAACTGTATGCTGCTGCCTCCAGCAGTAAATACGAGAAGATGCTTAACGTGGTCAATCACTTCCCGGTTGTCTCCGGGCGAATAAGGATTGGGATGTGATCGGCAGATTCGCACTGTAAAAAAATCTGTGGAACGTTACACACAAAAAAAAAGGGGGCAGCTTAGCTCCCTCAACATTTTTGAAAACGTTATGCAAGAAATCTTGACAAAACAATCCACACATTTTTGAAGAAGTCTGAAACAATGTCCCGGGATGATTTTGTGGAACGTTCCACAATAAGGAGAGGAACCTTTTCAACAAAAGTGATCAACCCTCCACACATTATTGAAACATTCTGTCCCAGGATTTCAGCATCATTATGAGGAATGTTCCACAATATACTTGAAAACATTTCACAAAAGCGTAAAGCCTCTTGTGGAACCTTTTCAACAATTTTGAGGAACTTTACACATGCTACTGAAAAATCTTGAAACAGTTTTCTCAGATTTGAAAAGAGAAGTTATAAGAATGAAATATTCATGAAAAAACACTGTTCTTAACAAATGTTAATTGTGTGTTACACATAGATACTGCATCTTTTGTAGAGAATGCACCTGTACAAATAAATGCATTCGAGGATATTCTACCTATAGCACACACATACAAAACCAATTTTCAGTTACCCAAGCTTAACTGAAAAATCAATGATTTTTACATTCGAGACACTTTTATTTTATAAAGTGTGGTGCCTTCTTAAAACGTTAATCACTCACTGAATAAACGATACAGGATGGAACTTATCCTGTATGATTTGTTACACCCAGTTAGAACGTAAATACTTACATGGTTAAAATATCTGTTTACCAAATTCTAGTTAAGGAAGCCTAGAACGAAATAATAACTTCATCGGTACTCCTTTTATCCAACTTTGAAACTAAATTCTAAGAATAAATGATTCAAATGTTTTAAATATCTCCCTGTGTCATTTCAGTATAGCAGCATATATCTCCTTGAGCACAGTTTCTTAAGTTCAACCGTTACGTGTGCTTTACTCATACTACATGCACAGGTTTTATAACAGTGTTTAAAGTTTTAAATACCTCTGCTTGACCATTAATTGCGGCATATAGAAGAGGGCGGCATATAGAATTATTTTGCGGCATATCAGTATTATGCAAACACATCAGAAGTTTCATAGACAACATTAGCGGATATTCATATATAAAACTACTTCGGTGCTCTAGGGAATCACAAAAAAAAAAAAATCTATGGCTGATACCCCTGGGAAATTGACCCTGCGTAGCACATGCAAAACTATGAGGTATAACGAAGTAAATTTCTCCGTCATTTCTGTCCACGCCAGGATTCGAACCCGGATCCCCTCATTCCGGAATAAGTCACTCTACCAATTGAGCTACGCGGACGTTTTATTCTGATTCCTATCTGCCTCGTGCGTCCTTCTGGCAGGTACGTCACATCTCCTGGTACGTTACATCATCTCCCTCTTATTATTTTTTTTTTTTCGAAGTGCTGGAGAAGGGATTCTCTTATTTTTCCTATCTCGCGGTGTGGAAATAACATCACACCATTGCGAGATTTTGAACGGTCGGGTTATACGGATAGTTCGGGCGCCATTATAACGAAGTAAATTTCTCCGTCATTTCTGTCCACGCCAGGATTCGAACCCGGATCCCCTCATTCCGGAATAAGTCACTCTACCAATTGAGCTACGCGGACGTTTTATTCTGATTCCTATCTGCCTCTATGTCGTGTGCGTCCTTCTGGCAGGTGCGTCACATCTCCTGGTACGTTACAGAGGCATGACTTCAGAAATGTATGCGTAAAAGGCATCTTACCCTCTCTTATGTGTCCGTCAGCGCTGTGGACGGTGCCTTGGCTTAGATGCTGACCAACTGTAGGGTATATTGAGATAAAGCTCCTAACATTTTTAGTCCCTACCTTACTTCTTATCTCCTCTCTGTGCTACTCATATTACTCTGCGTATGCGTCCGGAGCCCGGCACGAAGAGGTGTAACGCCCCCCCCCCCAAATAGCGTCGGGCTATGTCATTGGTTCCCGTGAGTCCATTCGTGTATCTCTCTGAAAAACTCTCTTAAGATTCGTGGGTGCTTTTCTTTACAGAGAACGATTGGTACTGAAATATTGGAACATTCCACCCTTTATGTCGGTGCCCGCACGTAGTCTCCTGGACGCGAAAAGTCACGTACGAAATTTTGCTACGTGCCAATTTCGAGATATTTACCTTCCCAGGGAATTGACGGGACGTCCCGCGCTGTGTGGGGTTTTGGAAAGGCTTACGCCCCCTTAAGAGTTATGACTTCCTTTCCTTAGGACTTTCACTAAAACCATAACTGCTTAACCCTACCTTCTGTGTGCGTGAGAAATTTTGAACTATTTCAGGCATCTTTCTCCCTTTATCCCCATTTGGGAGGTAGCACGCGTTACCTACGAATGGAGGGAAAAAAGAAAGAAGTTCGGTGGCCTAACATATCTGAAAGCCCGTTAATTATCGGGATGAAGATTAATTTAAAATAATTAAAAGTTCTTGCTCGACTTCGCAGTAACTCAATTTTTATAAAAGTTTTTTTTTTCGCTGGTAAATATTCACTAATCCTGAATCGAAAAGTTGTAAATAAATAGAAAACTTAAAGAAATCTGAATGTTGCTGAAATACGGAAGATTCTGGTGTAACACCAGGAAGGATCTGTGGAACGCCGTAGGTGGACTGGAGCATGGAGACGTACGTCACTAGGAGTGAAAGAAACTGTTGCATCCTTATGATGCTTCACCCGCCAACACTCTCTCCCAAAAGGATCTGTACGACTGTGATGAGATGACTCAGCGAGGTCGCAAAGAGAGCTGCACTGTGAGGGAGGTGGTGGGGTTAGAAGAAGAAAGTAACAAAAACTAAGGAGAGCGCAAGGTCGCAAGTTATGCTTCTGAAAATCAACACTAGGTTTCTAGAAAGTATGAGAGGGGAATTGTTAATGTTAAGCCCAAATTGATAACGGTAAGGCTGCTGTCAAACAACATGATAAGTGGTCATGCTTCTTATGATGCCATTTTTGGTGAAAAGTTACATACTTTAAGGGATCTGGGGAAGCCTTAAAAAATTAACTCACGTCTGGTGAATTTTTACCCGTGTTTATACACTCAAAGTTAATATTAAATAACATGGTGACACAGTATTTTCTTATATTTACAAAATGGAGAAAGCGGGTGTTTTTAAAGCATTTTCCCCTATAGCTTCGAAACTTCGAGGTTCTTGGGGAAGCCTAAGATATCGAATAATGTCATCCATATTTCGGGGGATCATTTCAGTAACAAAATCGCAACTATCGCACATGGTGACGTTTCAAATAAAAACACTTTTTTCGCTCCACCCTAGCCAACAGCCGCTCACCATTGGTATACATTAGGGACACACTGACGGCACGCCGCTATGTTGACTAGGTGCTGCGGCCCATTAGGGACACACTGACGGCACGCCGCTATGTTGACTAGGTGCTGAGGCCCATTAGGGACACACTGACGGAACGCCGCTATGTTGACTAGGTGCTGAGGCCCATTAGGGACACACTGACGACACGCCGCTATGTTGACTAGGTGCTGAGGCCCATTAGGGACACACTGACGGAGCGCCGCTATGTTGACTAGGTGCTGAGGCCCATTAGGGACACACTGACGGTACGCCGCTATGTTGACTAGGTGCTGAGGCCCATCAGGGACACACTGACGGCACGCCGCTATGTTGACTAGGTGCTGAGGCCCGTGGCACTACCGTATCTTCAGGACATCCCAAACGCCGTTTTTCAACAGGATAACGCCCGGCCACATACCGCTCGGATGAGCCTGAAATGCTTTACATGTTGTGCGGATGCTTCCGTGGCCAGCACGATCCACCGACCTCTCTCCCATCGAGCATATGTGGGACACGATTGGACGTCGGTTTAGAACCCTCCCACCCCCGCAAAATAAAGATGAACTGTGGAATTGGATCAACACCACATGGTCCACGGTACCCCAGGACTCTATTTGGACTCTCATTGCTTCGATGCCACGTCGGATTCAACGCTGTAAATAACCCGAAATGGGGGTCACACTCCTTATTGATTATCTTGTATATTCAACCACTGGAGCCTAGTTTGTGTGTGATAAATAAATCATTTGTTCAGGACGTACTTGGCTATCTATGTGTGCAGTTTGGTCTGTTTTCGAGCATTTCTGCATGGTGTGGCACTTTCGCTGTCAGGCAGTGCATTTTATTGCACCATTGTATGCACAAAGATAAATACAAACACACTCCTACTTAAATTAAAATTTTAATACAAATAATCACGCAATTACACGTCAGTTTTTCTACATAGAACTTTTCTGCCACACACGAACTTCTTTTATTTTTTTATCTTCGGCTGCGGTTCTGACGTCGCGTACCATCATAAACAACGATATTAGCGTGCTCCAGTTGAGGTTCTGGCGTCACATACTACATTAAACACATTATCGCTAACGTGCTGGGTTTGCGGTCAGGTCCAAATTCCAACACAACGAACGAGCTGAGTGGCGTCAAGAATGGAGATACACTCATCGTCAAAAAATACACACATCGCCAAAAAACAGTTGCACCCAGAAGGAAGCAACCGACCGGAATGAAACTTGGTGTGTAGGTTTGACATCGGGAGACATGCAAATGAGTCAAGTATCACGCTCGGCCGCGCGTGTGACGCAAGCAAGGAGGGGTCGGAAAGCTGTGCCATACCAGCTATACAGTATAAGGTCGTCCCGTTGCGCGTGCTTGTCATTCTGACTCCTGCTGTTGTGTTGGCTGCATCATTTGCAAGTGTGACGTGTGCCTCGGAAAAAAGTTCGGAAGCAATTCGAGTAGTTAGAGGAATTCGAGAGGGGTCGCATCGTCGGGCTCCGGGAAGCGGGATGGTTTCATCGCCGTATTGGGCGCCATACCCGCCGTGTAGGTATCATCATAGCACGCTGTTGACGTCAGTGGATAGAACAAGGCACGCAGCAGCGACAGGAAAGGTCTGGGAGATTTAGACGAACCACTGAGAAAGAAGACCGACGGGTTGTCCGACATGAGCGCAGTGATCCAACAACCACAATCGTGGATATTCAGCGAGCAGTGGTGCCCTCCATGCATCGTCCGATTAGTGCAAGAACCATTGGCAGACGGCTGCACGATGCAGACCGTTACGACGATTGTCCTTCACACCACTGCATCGCCACCAAAGACTGTAATGGTGTCATGCCAGATTGTTAAGGAGACACTCACAATGGCAGCGGGTGATCTTCAGTGACGAGCTCCGCATTTGTCTTGGAGACGATCACCGAATCCGTGAGTGAAAGCACCGTGGCCAGCGCTAAGATGACTGATTGTTATCGAGCATCACACGTCCAGAAGACCTGGTGTTATGGTGTGGAGTGCAATTGCCTATGATGCCAGATCACCTTTGGTGTTCATTATGACAACTCAACGTTACGTTCATGAGGTCCTGCAACCAGTGGCCTTACCTTTTCTGAACACTCAGTCCGGAGCAATTTTACAACAGGACAACGCTCGTCCTCATACCTGCTGTGTCGAGAGCTTGCCTTCAAGACACTGACACTCTGACATGGCCAACCGCATCGCCAGACCTATCGCCGATTAAAAATGTGAGGGATGCTATTGGACGCGCTATCTATACTCCACCTCTACCGCACAATCTGAAGGAACTGCATGAGAAGATTCAAGCTGCATGGGATGGCTTATCACAGGACACCATTGGGAACTTGTACAACTCCATGCCGAGACAACTGGCATGCTGTGTGAGCAAACATAGCGGCTTGACGCCATACTGAAAGACACTACTCATTGGCGTGTAGCTCAATAGAGATTTTCAATATCAGTTATCAATGTTTAAAGAGCGAAGATCATTTATTGTTCCTGGTCCACGTTAAGTGTCTGTATTAATTATTCATTCGCCTTCTAATTATTTCTTCAGTTGCTGCTTACCATCTTTGGTGAATCCCTAGCATTGTGCGGGGCTCCAAGAAGCAACCTGCCTTGGCAGTTAGTGTGAGTCCGGAGGAATTCGAAGCCGCTGTGGTGTAGCGGAAGCATATCCGGCGCGTAACTGGAAGACCCTGGGTTCGACTCCCGGTGGCGGCCAAAAGAGAATTTTTCCGTGACTCACTTATAAACGTGGAAAGAGCGAAGATCTTTGTTTGATGTTGTTTGATGATTATATCAGTTTCAATGTTTAATCATTTATTGTTCCTGGTAACCTTTATCTTCATCCCGAACCGCATTCCAATCCCACATGCTCTTCTGGGTGCATCTACGCTCATCGTAATCCCACACGTCCTTCTGGGTGCATCTACGCTCATCGTAAAACACACGTCCTTCTGGGTGCATCTACGCTCATCGTAATCCCACACGTCCTTCTGGGTGCATCTTCGCTCATCGTAAAAAACACACGTCCTTCTGGGTGCATCTACGCTCATCGTAAAAACACACGTCCTTCTGGATGCATCTACGCTTATCGTAAAAACACACGTCCTTCTGGGTGCATCTACGCTCATCGTAAACACACACGTCCTTCTGGGTGAATCTACGCTCATCGTAAAAAAAATGGTTGCAACTTTTTTTTGAAAATTGAGACTGTAATTTCATAACCTTCAGCATTTTACGCTTCTATAACTTTGAGCTTGGAACCTCATGTCCTCCAGCATTTTACATTTCTATAACTTTGAGATTGGAATCTCATATCCTCAAGAATTTTACCTTTATGCAACGTTGAGATTGGAACCTCATATTCTTCAGCAGTTTAGGTTTCTTTAACTTGGATACTGGAATCTCATATTCTCCTGTGTTTTACGTTTTTATACATTTGAGACTGGAATCTGATATCCTCCAGGATTTTACGTTTTTATAACTTAGATACTGGATCCTCATGTCCTCCAGTAATTTACGTTTCTATGACTCGAAGAGCGGAATCTCATATATTCCAGCATTTTACCCTTCTATATATTTGAGACTGAACCCCATATTCTCCAGGATTTTACGTTTCTGTAACTTTGAGACTAGAATCTCATATGCTGCAGCATTTTACGTTTCTACGACTCTAAGACCGAAATCCCATATCCTCCAGCATTTTACATTTCTATGACTCTGAGACCGGAATCTCATATCCTGCAGCATTTTACGTTTCTATATTTAATATTGGGGACTGCAATCTCATAACCTGCAGCATTTTACGTTTCCATAATTTTGAGACTGGAACTAACTTCCAGTCCGGAATATCATTATAAATGATTGAATTACAGAAACGTAAAATTGTGGATATTAGTATGTTATTGAATATACTAATATCCAGAAGTTTACCTTTCTATCATTTTCTAAAGTAAAGATGTTGAGTACTTTCGTTTTACTTGGGCATCCTTCGGTTTACAAACTTTTCCACAGCATTTTATATCACGCCAGAAGTCTCTACACTGCAAGCAAGTGTGGATGACCTCTTTGAACAACTCATTCCATTGAAAAGTTTTGATGTTTAAATTTCTCTGTGCGTTTTGTATACGATAACCAACACGAGCATTGCCAGTTCAGCAACAAGAGATTATGTTTTCGTCGCCATCGGGAGAAACCTTCTTTTTCTGTTCGTTGCTTTCGTCGAAAACAGTATCGCCTGTATTATGTACGAATTTTTCGAATAGATAAAATAATCATGTTTGCGATAAAAATGTAAACACCTCCAGTAGATTATCAGTCCTTTACGCTGTTACATTTTCTCATACATAACTAAATAAAGATGAAAATATATTCAGAACAGCATGAAAATCCCGTTTCAGACGGTTTATTACAATACTAAAGCTTCACGGTTTAAGTTCTGCCCGGTACTAATTGCGAGCTGTTTAATGTTGCAAGTTACTCCAAGCTTCGCTTTCGTGTATAAAAGAAAAATTTCATTTCTTCGGTTTGGAAACTGCCATAGAAGAAAGAAATCAAAAGATATCAAACTAACAGCTTTTAAATTCGATTTCAATAAAGCCAATTTATATATAAGATCTTTCACAAGTTTACTTTTCTCGCGAAGTTCTTAGAAGTTGATGATAAATGGCAGAATTCTCACCATCTCCCGAAAAATATGGACCTGCATGTATTAGATAGCCAGTTCCTGAATTAAATATGTATGAGTTTCCTTTTCATTTTTGCAGACAATAAAATCGACCTGGAAAGAAATTCCGCAAACAACTAGCTCTCCCAAAACCAGATAAGTAAGCTCATATGCAGAAATGCTTCTGCATTTCAACCACACAACGTGCTGGTTTTTCGAGAGACGCCAATAAACAAAAAGCACATACAGTATTTGCACACTCGCGGAAAATGGCTTCCTGAAAAGCAATAAAAACAAGGCACGTATGGTTAATTTCAGACTCGATTCCTTAAAAAGGATTTCCTTTGATGTTTCTTCTTTTACGAAAGAAAAGTGATTACATTCTATTCACGTAATTCAGGGAATTTTGTGAATTAATAATCTCACTTGTTGTAAAGACTGTCTTTTATTGAGTGCAAAAGAAATTTTATCTTATATCTGCAATGTAAAATCTTTTGCACACATTTTGTCGAAGACTATTATTTTGTAGTGTCTGAAATTTTGAGCACAAATAAAAACAACCTATAGCTAATATGTCCCACAGTTATTTTTCCGAAAAAATTGTTAGAATGGTTTTTAAAATCCAATTTATCTGACTCAAAAATATTCCAATTTAGACGCTAGATGGCGCCATAAGTTATCTTAGCAGTGTTTCTGTCCCGAAGAAACGAAATCTCTTATTTCTGTCTGATTTGTTTGAATTACCTAGGCCAAATAGAAAGAATAAATGGTGCCAAAAGTGAGCCTGGAATCTTGTCTCCCATAAATCATCTTAAATCCTACTGTACGTTCAGTTTTTGAAGAGAAAATGTGTACATTAGCAGATTACCTCTGAATTTGAGCTATAGAAACTCCGCCTATCTAATAATTTCCACCCCCAAATAAGGTCATTGGTTAAAACGTAACAGCGCGTATTTTGTTTTTTCATTGTGGAGCGAACGAGAGACCGCTTCCATTCTCAATATGGTGAGGTCTGCAGTGATTCTCTGACACAAACTTCTGGGACCGCCCCTCAGGACGTAAAAGCCACATGCAAGGAGTGATTTTTTGCGCCATCTATCGCAGAAGACAACCCCTAACACTCATTCAAAGACAGCCTTAATCAGCTTTACGATACGTTTCTTATTCAACGTACTGAACGTATTTATACATGAAGATCTTTCTATAATCTTTCCTTTCTATAATAGCACCTGAATAACGAGAAATGAGGAAATAGCTAACTTTGCAGGGCTGTTTGACCACCATTTCTACGCTAATTAAGCTAGCGTGTGCAGCTTTTATGATAATTCTTATTTTTGCGCGGAAACAAATCCGGATATGTAATTTTTTTATATCCACACAAGCTTCAGTTAAACATTTACTTTGTTTTGTTTTGCCTCTTAAAATTTTTCCCCGCAATATATGGGCATACTGTTTTACAATTTCAATGAAACCCTACTTTGACAATACACTGTATTGACAAAAGTCACCGGACACCTAGAAGAGAAACACAATGTCGAATTTATTGACATACATTAGTACGGTGTCGGTCCATCTTTGGCCTGAATGCATGCACTGACTCTTCGAGACATGCGATAGGTATGCGCTTCTATTCCGTTCATAATGCTGCCGCTAACTGTTGCTTAGTAGTAGGCCTTGGTTCCAAACTTCTTATGCAGCGATCTAATTCATCCCATAGGTGCCCTATGGGATTTAGATCACAGCTCTGTGCTGGCCAGTCCACACACAAAAGGAAATTGTCGTCAAATCACACCGTGCTTTATGGCTCGGTGCATTATCTGCTGGTACCAACACGGTTCGATTCCATAGTATTGCCACAGGGTTGGTAGGGCATAATTGTCCAGAATATCGAGGTAGACGTGCTGGTTAACAGGTTTGTCTACGATAACCAATGGACTGGGACCATGCCACGAAAAACACACCCACACGTGTACACTGTAAGCTCCAAACTTGACCGTAGGAAGAGTACACTGTGGTAAATAGCGTTCCCCGGGCTGTCGCCGTACCCACACACGGCCATCAGACTGATAGATCGTGTACTCTGTGGCAATACTATGGAAACGAGCCTTGTTGGTACCAGCAGGATAATTCACCGAGCTATAAAATAAGGATTGTTTCTGCGTGGTTTGGCAATAATTCCGTATCGTGTGTAGACTGGCCAGCACAGACCCCTGGCCGTAATCCCATAGAACACCCATGAAATGAATTAGAGCGCCGCATAAGAAGTTTGGAACCAAGACCTACTGCTAAGCAACATTTAGCGGCAGCAATATGTACTGAATGGAAGGTCATACATATCGCTGTGTTCTAAACCTTGCTGAAAGCATGTCTTTCAGGACCAGTTCATTAAGACCAAAGGTGGTTTCAGACGAATTGCTTTAATGTAACAAAACAGAGGAGACGAGCAACATAGAATCGTGTCAAAAAAAAAGGGAAAAGAGGAACAGAAATGATACAAACAGATAAAAGCTATGATATGTACATTGAATGAGTAATGACAAATTTACAACGTGATGCAAACAGAGCAATGCTTGAGGAAGAACAAAATGATCACAGGCTGGGTACCGCAGTGCTAAAAAACATCAAAAAGTTAATTCAGAGTCTTAATATAACTCACCGTGAAATGTAACGGACTTGGTGTAACAGCGAACCACGAGGTCACTGGAGACCACGTAACATAGAGGAGCTTTCACGGCATGCGGAGATAGCAGACTGCTATTCCTGCTGGAGACACCGTGCACAGAGTAATGGAAAACATGGTGAAAGGTGAAGTCCCAAGTGCGCCATCTATGAAAAAGTGTTGAGGAGTAGCAGTTCGTCTCTTGCAGAAGGAGTAAGTCGACCCCAAGAGACGAGAGATCTTCTAGAACGAGAGCGTTAGCGAAGGGGTTAGGAACCCCCCTAAATTTCAGAGTGGCGACCTTGAACTGGTAAGTCCGACGTCGGATGAAGGGCAGCCGTGGCAGCTTTCTGGAATGTGTCGAGACGATTGATGATACCACGACTCCACAAGACGTAGTCGGGTTGCTTGGCATTATGCCGTAGGAATTTGAGGATGGAGGTTGCTTGGTCGAAGAGCTCTGGAAGAACTGCTTTAAACTGCTGTAAAAAGATGAGAGAAGCCTCCCGATTTGTTTTATGAGTGAGAAACTCGTAAAGATCTTCAAAGGAGACAGGTTCTGAAGGAAGAAAGGCATTGGTAAGCAGAGTCGAGAAATCTTCAAACGTCGGCAGAGGACCCTTGGACTTTAAAGAGGAAGAGCTAGAACGTGACAGGGGAGACTTGGAACCTGCGAAACGGGTGGAACGATGTGGGTGATCAGTCGGAGTAAGTGACTTCTTCTTTTTCCACCGGGCCTCGGTACTGGTAGTAGAGCGACGTTTGCCGTGGATCGATGACACACGAGATGTGGAATCAGAGGAAAGGTCCACCTCATCGCCGGGAGCAAAAGTGCCGACGGTGAATGAAGTTTGAAGATCAGCCGTGATGTCTTCTGATGGAGAGATAACACGGGAAGGCAAGGAGGAGTCAAGAGGAGGAAAATCCGACTGAGTAGAGAAAGCAACATCGGAAGACGCGTGTTGATCGAAGGCTTTAATCAGACTTTCGGCAGAACTGGGTCCTGGAGGTACAGACACAGGAGGACGCATGGTAGCGGAGACGGAGGAAGAGGCAGAATGCAGCCTTGGAGCTGCAGTAGTCAGTGGCTCTGCATAGGGGCAAAGAGCCTGCTGATGGCCGCAAGCCTTGCAGCGTGAGCAATAAGCAGAGGTGAGAAGCTCAATCCGGAGGCGCTCGTTACCGCAACGAACATCAAGGAACCGTGGAAACTTTATGAGATGCTCTTCCGACGGAAAGATGATGAGAGTAGTTCTACGGAAGCCACAGATATGTTTATCACTGGGGTCAGAGGGGAAAGAGGAGAGAGTCTTCATTGGGCCGACTACTCTGCCGCATCGACTAAGTGTAGCACACAGCATATCATCGGAGATCTCCGGCGGAACCGGATGTAGAGAGACCAGAACAGGACGCTGGGCGATGGATTCGGCTAAGAGGTGACGATCGCCAATTTATTGGCCCCGAGACAAGACAAGCTCGGCATATTCTTTCTTCGAAAAATAAACAATCACAGTTCGTGGCTTTCGACTGAGGTGGGTGATGGCAGAGTGAGGTGGGTGATGATACCAGAAGGAAGCATCTTCTTGAGAGCGGAGCTGTACTGCTTCAAAGGATTGTTGGGCAGCGCATCAAAACAAACCCCCAAATTGAGGGTCGAATGAAGACGTTGACTAGCAGGAGAGTTCTCGGAAATGTCCAATAAGATGATGTCACCGTTGAGAGTAACGTAAGAATCCATGGGAGGCAGACGAGACGAGGAGGAAGCCGGTGGAATACCGGAAGCAGCCGCAGAATACGTGCGTGCAGAAGCGCCTCCTCTGGAAGGCATTGACGCAGCATGAGGCAATGTACTAGAGGCAGAGGAAACTGTAGAGGGCAGATTAGTAACGCCATCAGAGACGTCCATGAATTCATCATCGTCAGCAGAGGCCAGGGACGTCACATCCACGTTCTCAATGGCAGAGTCGGAGACATGAGCAGGAGAAGACGTGCAAATGACAGGAGGAAAATTAAGGCGGTCTCCACTAGCAAGCAAAGATGATTTGATCGGCTGCGTCTCTCGTTGAAGAGGCGACGCGAGGAGCTGCAGCGATGTGGGCGGGAATAGCAGCCCTCACCGGCAGATGCCATAATCAATGGCAAGGGTTAACGAAGAAAAAGGACCAGCTCGGTGTGTAAATTAAAACACTGATAATGAAAAAAATAAGCACGCACCAACTCGTGAGGGATCTTAAACGAAAGCACAGACCTTTAACTTTGGCACACACACAGAAGAACAATGATGGGACACACAAAACACGTACGTTAAGCACTCAAACACGGAGCTCGTGAAGACACGTGTAGGGTAAAGGTGAACCGACACCGTACTAATGTATGTCAATAAATGCTATGTTGTGTTTCTGTTTTAGGTGTCCGGTGACTTTTATCAATATAATGTATATCGTGGCAATGTACCGATCTTTTGTTTGTTATGAAAGCACGGTAGCTCTAATATTGCATGTTCGCACGTGCAGTGCTCATTATTTGGAATTGCAGCTCACCAACATAACACTGTCACCCACACTTCAAAGTCTACCCCACACGACACACGATGACTTTCCCTGTTCCCAGTTACTAATGATGCCATACTGAGAAAACAGAACAAAGCTCATCCATTGCTTTTCATGATCAAAATCTATCTTCACTTTCACTGTCATCTTTCTCTGAAACGCAAGGTTTTTTTGTTTTTTTTTTTACTGAAGCTAGAAGAGAACATTTTATTTCCAAATTTACAGAAAATTTCAGTTGTTTTGATAGCTTTTACGAAAACCTGTGGATTTATTACTATAATTTTACAAAAATAAATGCATTGATTACTTAAATATTGACCATTTATAAAAGGAAAAACCTGCTTCGGGGGAAGGGCTCGGCCCCAGACTTTGCGTTAACGCCTGGACAGGCGAATTTCACGCATCAAAAACGAAAATTACTTCCAAAAAATTCGACACGTATTTTTACTGCTCCAAAAGTTATCAATCCTATTTAAAAAATTGATCTCTAGGTAATGTTTTTTCCTAGACATCAATTTTTAAAAATTGAATGAACCTAGACATCAATTTTTAAAAATTGAATCAACCGTATTGCTTCTTAAACCGTAGGTAGAATAAGCGTACATGCTCCAGCGTAGTCCGTCTGTCTGTCTCTCCGCGCGATAAGTCGCGTAAAACTGGTTCCATTTCGATGAAATTTTAGTATTTGGTAGGGGCCAACGTGAGGACGAACGCTTTTGAAAATGCGTGAAATGACGTCAAAGGTCTGGACATAGAGCGGAATCCATTCCATCGCCCTTATGCGTCATAACTTACGTAAAAATGATTCGATTGCGATAAAACTTTATCATATTGTTTCCGGCGGTATTTTGAACCGGTTCTGTTGAATAACATCGAAATGAGGACAGGGGACACAGGACCGAGATTTATTCCACAGCCATTATCCTCATAACTTGACTAAAAATTCTTCTATTGCAAGCAAACTTTAGTACGTTGTTCAGCAGGTATACTGAACCGGTTCTGTTGAATATCATCGAAATGTGGTAAGGGGGCACAGAAGCGAGATTCATTCCACAGCCATTATCCTCATAACTTGACTAAACATTCTTCTATAGCGGGCAAACTTTAGCACGTTGTTCAGGAGGTATACTGAACCGGTTCTGTTGAATATCATCGAAATTAGGTAAGGGGTCACAGAAGCGAGATTTATTCCTCAGCCATTATCCTCATAACTTGACTAAAAATTCTTCTATTGCGAGCAAACTTTAGTACGTTGTTCAGGAGGTATACTGAACCGGTTCTGTTGAATATAATCGAAATGGGGTAAGGGGCACAGAAGCGAGATTTATTCCACAGCCATTATCCTCATAACTTGACTAAAAATTCTTCTATAGCGAGCAAACTTTAGTACGTTGTTCAGGAGGTATACTGAACCGGGTCTGTTGAATATAATCGAAATGAGGTTAGGGGGCTCAGGAGCGAGATTTATTCCACAGCCATTGTCCTCATGACTTGACTAAAAATTCTTCTATTGCGAGCAAACTTTAGTACGTTGTTCAGGAGGTATACTGAACCGGGTCTGTTGAATATCATCGAAATGAGGTCAGGGGGCACAGAAGCGAGATTTATTCCACAGCCGTTATCCTCATAACTTGACTAAAAATTATTTTATTTCAACCAAACTTCAGTATGTTGTTCCGGAGGTACACTGAACCAATTCTGTTTAATATAATCGAAATGGGGTCAAAGGTCAGGGCGCAGGAGTAAAATTTATTCCACAGCCATTATCCTCATTACTTGAATAATAACTTGAGTTTTGATTTCTGGTACGTTGGAAAGCGTATCATAATCAATGCATTGTATGATTTTACTAACTTTTTTAAAATTATTATCAATATTATTATTTCCCTCGACCGTTGAACCCATTAGTTATGCAATCGATAACGTGATCCTTCTCTCGTTCCCTATCCATGCTTTGCCAGCTCGTCAAACTGTAGAGCTCTGGAAGTGCGTGTGCATGCAAGCCGAACGAAATGGGATGGGGGGGGGGGGGACCTTTGTTTTTTCTAAAGTTCCGAAAGTTTATGGAACAGCGTTGTAGAATAATTACAACAGTAAATCAAAGAAAGACCTACTGGTAAACACTCTGTTATATCAATTAAAAGAACAATGTGAATATGCCATGGATTTTAATTCTCAGTGTACAGATAAGCGACTTCTTCTAGCAAACGAACAGACCCTGTTTTTTGTTTTCGAACGAAGGTTTAACGACCACCGTGAGCAACTCAATAGGCTATAAGCAGTCGCCCGTCCCTAATTTTGGGCTACTGGTTCCCTGGGAAGGGAGAGAGCCAGTGCCGTAAGACAAACACAACATCCATGCCTCACCGGGATTCGGACGCGGACCCTTCACGGAAGAATGGTCATAAGCCATCCCTTAGACCACTGCGCCACCGGGGAGGCGAACAGACCTTTACAAAACAGACTGTATTTTGTGAAAACAGTAATTTGTCGGTGAAGCAAATCCAAATAGGCTCTCCTCGCTCCGGAGTGTGTTACTCCAACCGCTTAAGTTACACCTACAGAAAGTATTGCTGCAGATTTGTCGTCTTGACACGTGCTTTGCCTCTGTAGTACGTCCCATCATCTCCATCTTAAGTTTTTTTTAAGCGAAGAAGGTATTTTTCGTTAATTCTAGACGATGTGTGGAACAAATATCGCACATTTTTCGAAGAACCCAACGGCCAGTGCATCCACTTTTGACGTTTGGGGCTCCTCCCTTACGTGTGAACTGCTTTTTATTGCCACTCAAGCATTTATTTATTGATAGTTCCTTTCAGTGCAAAACTAGTCACGTTCAAAGAAAAATAAACATTGCAGTGAAAAGCGCACGCTGTGTTAGGTATATGGGGAGTCAACTTACTTTCCCTCCCCTAAAGCATGTGGAAAAAGAATCCGCTATCCCAAAACCGTGGTCATTTCTAAACAGTTGGATACTCATTCTCAGTGCCAGTAACAAAACAGATACCTCTCTTCAAGTGCCAAAAGTTTTAGGAAGGGAAATATTAAGCCACAATCACAACGCCGTTCGGCGTCGTCGGCACTTGGGCTTTAATTTTGCATGACGCCGTTCGGCGTCACGTGGCAGCGAAAGAATCTTCGTCTATACATAATATAAAATAAAGTCCCCGGTAGGCGTCTGTATATTTGTTCAGGCTAATTTCGAGAATCGCTAGACGGATTTTTGAAGCGGTGTTCACCATTCTATAGAGCATTTGTAGAGGAAGGTTTAGGTGTATTTTTTTTTTTTTTTGGAGGTTTAACGACCACCGTGAGCAACTCAATGGGCTATAAGCAGTCACCCGTCCCTAATTTAGGGTCACTGGTTCCAGGGAAGGGCGAGAGTCAGTGCCGTAAGACAAACACAACATCCATGCCTGACCGGGATTCGAACCCGGACCCCTTTCGGCGAATGATCAGAGGCCATCGCTTAGACCACTGCGCCACCGGGGCGGCGGTTTAGGTGTATGAAGCATTAATCTATGATAAAAGGGAGCCGAGCAGTAACAAGTTTAGTGACAAGTCACACCCCCCCCCCCACCGTTCGCGTTCTTTCGTGGCTTCCACTGCCAATGAGGATGCTTTCTTCTTGGTAACGAGCCTTAGTAACGTTATGTAAGTGAAGGACAACCAGTCCCCGTTGAAATGATGGTGCCTTACTTTGAAAGTTTAACTTTCGAGTACAAAACGCGGTACTTGGAAATAATTAATGAGATTGAAGGAAAAGATCCCTATATGCTGAATGTAAGTATCTTCGAAGGTGACGCGAAAAGTTTTCCAGAAGTGCAAATAGTAAATATTTTCTATTACTTCGTCTTTGGTCGAAGAGCCATTACCATACAGCAGTTAGAGCATTATAATCAGATAAAATTCTCGAAGCATATAACAATTTCTCATCGGGAATATTCTTTAGTGAAATCACCAATTAGTGAGCAATTAGTAACTCTTCAATAAAAAGTGTTTTTCTATGCTCTGGGAAGCGATTTTCAAGACAGAAAAATTGAGAGAAAAATATGGTAATCAATGTATATAAAAGTGAAAGTTTGTATATTTGTTCGCTTGTCCGCTATACAAATCTAAAGTTTTCAACTTAGAACCACCAAATTTGGTATACTATCTCATGGTACTCTGACTTAGACCGTACACGGTTTTGGGAAGGTGTCGGAGGCCGTGGGTCAAAGGGCCCCCATACAAAATTTTCGTAAAAAGTTCTACAGTTTTCAAATTACAACCACCAAATTTGGCATATTATCTCATGATCAGGGGCGGATTTCCGGCTAGGCGCACTAGTCGGGCGCCTAGGGCCTCGCTGTTTGAGGGACACCGAAAACATATAATTCGATTTTCAGTTTTGGTTTTCACGGACCGAAACAAATCAATCCTTAAAGCGATTACTTTGTATTTTCAATTGATATTTTACTTTCTCATATTAATACTAACAACATATTTTTTTCTTCTTGTTGCTGATATTCCGAATTTTCGAGTTCTTATCAATGTACTTATTTTGAAAGGGACGGTTAAAATAATTTTGAGTTCGTTTTAGTGGTCGGTAAAGAAGGTATTTCACGCTTCCCACACTTTTCACTGTTTAAGGCGAACTCTTAACTGGCCTGCTGTGCTATAAATTGCTTTCATGGTACTTCCAGCCAAGGGAACACATCTGTGTTGGAACCTTCCCACCTTCTTCCCGAGTTGCGATGAGGAGTACTTGAAAAAACTTTCCTGATGATCGGGCGTGTTTGCTGTTAATTGTTTTTTTCCTTCGTGGTAGGATAATTAATGAAGAAAAGAATATTCTTCTTAGGACAATCAAGTTCTTTCTCGGCCCTAATCCCTCTAAACCATCTTAAACCAAAAGAATAATGAATATTTAGGCTGAAAAAATAAAGAAATTTGAGAATGTCACACTATCTTATTTAACAGTGTTAAAAGTAATTTATATTCTATTGCAAACAACGTTTTCTCATTACTTTCTGCTCCCTTGGTTTAATACTGATAATTATCAATCCCCTTTTCTATTCCTTAAATCGACTTAAAACTAGCTTTTGAAAAAGCAATAAAGAGTTTCATGATACTCTTACTCAAAAACCTGCTGTTCCTACTTTTCCATTTTCAAACTGGATCTTTTGCATTTCATTTGTTGTGCTTCTGTTTCTTATAATTGCAGTACAGGTATAAATGGGATACGGGTATTTAAAGTGCCAAACCTAACATCCATTGATTCCCTATTAGCCTCAAAATTCTGTTTATGATAACTGCAGTGCATGAAGTATATGGGATATTAAAAGTGCCAAACTTAATATCCATTGATTTCCTATTAGCCGCAAAAATAATTTTTGAGATATCTCTGAAATCAAAAAGTTTGATGGGCACGGACAGACAAAAATATTTCACTAGCACTGTTTCTTACAGAAAGTTCTAATAACAGGAAGCGATAGCATTTTAAAAAAGTATAAAAACCTTTTTCTTGGCCCCCCCATTTTTTTGTTAATCTGACGGATGAAAATTTCTGAAGGCATAAGAAGGGGAGGGGCCCCTGGACCTTTTAGCGTCTAGGGCCCCAAAAGATCTAAAGTCTCTTCTGTTCATGATGCTCTGACTTAGACCGTAGACGGTTTTTGGAAGGGGTCGGAGCCGGGGGTGTGTGTCAAAGGGCCCACATACAAGATTTTCGTAAAAAGTTCTACAATTTTCAATTTAGAACAACCAAATTTGGTATTTATCTCATGGTACTCTAACTTAGACCTTGTACGGTTTTTGGAAGGGGTCAAAGGCGCCCATAGAAAATTTTCGTAAAAAGTTCTACAGTTTTTCAATTTATAACCACCAAATTTGGGATATTATCTCATGATACTCTGACTTAGACCGTAGACAGTTTTTGGAAGGGGTCGGAGCAGGAGGGGGGGGGATCAAGGGGGCCCCCTACAAGATTTTCGTAAAACGTTCTACAATTTTCAGTTTAGAACACCCAAATTTGGTATTTATCTCATGGTACTCGAACTTAGACCGTGCACGGTTTTTGGAAGGGGTCAAAGGCGCCCATGGAAACTTTTCGTAAAAAGTTCTACAGTTTTCAATTTATAACCACCAAATTTGGTATATTATCTCATGATACTCTGACTTAGACCGTAGACAGTTTTTGGAAGGGGTCGGAGCCGGGGGGGGGGGATGAAGGTGCCCCCTACAAGATTTTCGTAAAAAGTTCTACAATTTCCCATTTAGAACAACCAAATTTGGTATTTATCTCATGGTACTCGAACTTAGGCCGTGCACGGTTTTTGGAAGGGGTCAAAGGCGCCCATAGAAAATTTTCGTAAAAAGTTCTACAGTTTTCAATTTATAACCACCAAATTTGGGATATTATCTCATGATACTCTGACTTAGACCGTAGACAGTTTTTGGAAGGGGTCGGAGCAGGAGGGGGATCAAGGGGGCCCCCTACAAGATTTTCGTAAAACGTTCTACAATTTTCAGTTTAGAACACCCAAATTTGGTATTTATCTCATGGTACTCGAACTTAGGCCGTGCACGGTTTTTGGAAGGGGTCAAAGGCGCCCATAGAAAATTTTCGTAAAAAGTTCTACAGTTTTCAATTTATAACCACCAAATTTGGGATATTATCTCATGATACTCTGACTTAGACCGTAGACAGTTTTTGGAAGGGGTCGGAGCAGGAGGGGGGGGGGGGATCAAGGGGGCCCCCTACAAGATTTTCGTAAAACGTTCTACAATTTTCAGTTTAGAACACCCAAATTTGGTATTTATCTCATGGTACTCGAACTTAGGCCGTGCACGGTTTTTGGAAGGGGTCAAAGGCGCCCATAGAAAATTTTCGTAAAAAGTTCTACAGTTTTCAATTTATAACCACCAAATTTGGGATATTATCTCATGATACTCTGACTTAGACCGTAGACAGTTTTTGGAAGGGGTCGGAGCAGGAGGGGGGATCAAGGGGGCCCCCTACAAGATTTTCGTAAAACGTTCTACAATTTTCAGTTTAGAACACCCAAATTTGGTATTTATCTCATGGTACTCGAACTTAGACCGTGCACGGTTTTTGGAAGGGGTCAAAGGCGCCCATGGAAACTTTTCGTAAAAAGTTCTACAGTTTTCAATTTATAACCACCAAATTTGGTATATTATCTCATGATACTCTGACTTAGACCGTAGACAGTTTTTGGAAGGGGTCGGAGCCGGGGGGGGATGAAGGTGCCCCCTACAAGATTTTCGTAAAAAGTTCTACAATTTCCCATTTAGAACAACCAAATTTGGTATTTATCTCATGGTACTCGAACTTAGGCCGTGCACGGTTTTTGGAAGGGGTCAAAGGCGCCCATAGAAAATTTTCGTAAAAAGTTCTACAGTTTTCAATTTATAACCACCAAATTTGGGATATTATCTCATGATACTCTGACTTAGACCGTAGACAGTTTTTGGAAGGGGTCGGAGCAGGAGGGGGGGGGGATCAAGGGGGCCCCCTACAAGATTTTCGTAAAACGTTCTACAATTTTCAGTTTAGAACACCCAAATTTGGTATTTATCTCATGGTACTCGAACTTAGGCCGTGCACGGTTTTTGGAAGGGGTCAAAGGCGCCCATAGAAAATTTTCGTAAAAAGTTCTACAGTTTTCAATTTATAACCACCAAATTTGGGATATTATCTCATGATACTCTGACTTAGACCGTAGACAGTTTTTGGAAGGGGTCGGAGCAGGAGGGGGGGGGGGGATCAAGGGGGCCCCCTACAAGATTTTCGTAAAACGTTCTACAATTTTCAGTTTAGAACACCCAAATTTGGTATTTATCTCATGGTACTCGAACTTAGGCCGTGCACGGTTTTTGGAAGGGGTCAAAGGCGCCCATAGAAAATTTTCGTAAAAAGTTCTACAGTTTTCAATTTATAACCACCAAATTTGGGATATTATCTCATGATACTCTGACTTAGACCGTAGACAGTTTTTGGAAGGGGTCGGAGCAGGAGGGGGGGGGATCAAGGGGGCCCCCTACAAGATTTTCGTAAAACGTTCTACAATTTTCAGTTTAGAACACCCAAATTTGGTATTTATCTCATGGTACTCGAACTTAGACCGTGCACGGTTTTTGGAAGGGGTCAAAGGCGCCCATGGAAACTTTTCGTAAAAAGTTCTACAGTTTTCAATTTATAACCACCAAATTTGGTATATTATCTCATGATACTCTGACTTAGACCGTAGACAGTTTTTGGAAGGGGTCGGAGCCGGGGGGGGATGAAGGTGCCCCCTACAAGATTTTCGTAAAAAGTTCTACAATTTCCCATTTAGAACAACCAAATTTGGTATTTATCTCATGGTACTCGAACTTAGGCCGTGCACGGTTTTTGGAAGGGGTCAAAGGCGCCCATAGAAAATTTTCGTAAAAAGTTCTACAGTTTTCAATTTATAACCACCAAATTTGGGATATTATCTCATGATACTCTGACTTAGACCGTAGACAGTTTTTGGAAGGGGTCGGAGCAGGAGGGGGGGGGCGATCAAGGGGCCCCCTACAAGATTTTCGTAAAACGTTCTACAATTTTCAGTTTAGAACACCCAAATTTGGTATTTATCTCATGGTACTCGAACTTAGACCGTGCACGGTTTTTGGAAGGGGTCAAAGGCGCCCATGGAAACTTTTCGTAAAAAGTTCTACAGTTTTCAATTTATAACCACCAAATTTGGTATAGTATCTCATAATACTCTGACTTAGACCGTAGACAGTTTTTGGAAGGGGTCGGAGCCGGGGGTCAAGGGGCCCCCGCTTGCAAAATTTTCGAAACAAGTTCTACAGTTTACAATTTAGAACCACCAAATTTGGTATTAACGGGAAAATTACAGGAATATATTTTTCATTCATAAAATTTCACCCGCTGAACTTGGTGATTCCAAGAATATTTACCCGGGAAATGCCGGCTACCCGTGCTAGTTAACAGAATTAAGAAAACAACAGCTTTTTTTAAGTGAGAATTTTTATGGAAGTCGCTTGCAAACGAGATTAGGGGGGTTGTTATTTCTAAAAATTACAAAATTCTTCATGAAAATCATGTGAAGGATATTTTTACGCCCTGTCCAAAAGTTTACGACGCCCACTGGTCGCTTCAGTTGTTCCCAGCTGCAACCGCTACTGCTCTACACAATCGCAAGGTTTTTCAAGGACGACTGCGTTGTTAGTTTTGTTCCTGAAAAATCTGCATGCTTTAAATCGTGAACAAACGAAGTGTACTTAACAGTTTGGTACTAAAAAGAAGGAACCAAAATGCCATGCGCGGTAGCTGAGTCATTTCTTAATTTTCAGTTGCCTAGTGTAAAAAAAGAGTGAGTCTGATTTCTATTCTTCCAAAGAGATAGCTACCTTAATATATTCTCGTAAAAACATTTCTTGCATAGATATAAAAAATATGTTCATCTAACTTGACGATCAAAAATGCCACGAATTTCCTTTTTGATGTGTTAATTAAATTCAGAGAACGCTTTTTTGCGTTTGAGAAAGATTCACACTTCCATTTATTTATTGAATAGAATATCTATTTATGTTACACGAATCAAAAAAGAGTTTCATCTTTCTCATTTCATCTGCAAATTTTGGCTCTACCTGGAAACGCAAATGAAAACAATTCCTGATTTTCCAAGATATCTTTTTATCGCTTTTTCTTCCCCAATAATAAAAAAAAAAAAAGAAAAGAAGAAAAAGTCCGGAAGTTTTCCTTTCAAGTGATTAGTCTTAATTAACTTTTCCCTGATACTGCCGCTGCATCCGGAATGCAAAAGTCTCAGAAGTCTTTCAGATAAATCCGCGATAAATGGACTCTCTGTTGTTTTCCTTTCTGGTAATTACCCCACAGGACTGAAGCTTTTGTTATGTGTAAACAAAACTGCTTCTCAAGCAAATGCCGAAACTTCTGTATTTGCTTACGGCGTTAGTCGCATTGGCATACGGCGTGACATCTTTTGAACTCTTTTTGCGGGTTAAATTACTCGGAACTGGAGTTTACTGAGAGATAATTTTACTGGCAAATCTAAAACATAACATTTTCGGAACAGGTTCCATAAAGTTCATGGTAAAAATTTATGACTGCGAAACTCTGTTAGGGTCTAAATATGTTTGTTTTTAACACGGAATGTAGTACCGTGAGTAAATAATTATTTATCCGAAATATACATCGATGAGCCATTACACTATGACCACCGCCAGACTAGAGAAATGCCCGCGCCTGGAGACCGAACGGTGGCGCAGGTGGAGTTCACAGAGCAGTATATATACAACCCGAGGACCGGCTTTCAGTTAGTAGAATGTTCGGAGTCAGAATAGGTAAAAACCTGCCGATTTATCGGAGTTTGATAAAAGACAAATTGTGATTTCACGGCGCCTCGGAACTACGATCTCGAAAACGGCGCGGCTTGTGGGTTGTTCACGTGCAGCGAAAGTGAGTACGTATCAAAAGTGGTTCACAGATGGCCAAATGACGAACCGTCGTCCAGCCGTATGTCGTTGCGCTACTCATTGATTCCAGACGGGAGCGGATACAATCGCGCATTGTTCGCAGTGACCGCAGGGCCACATTGCGACAAATCACCCTTGAAATACAACAGCGGTAATCAGGGCAATGTGTCACAGCACACAGTTCATCGTAGCCTTTTGCGCATGAGCCTGCGTAGCCGAAGACGAAGCCGGGTCCACATGCTCATTGCACGTCATCGCCAACAACGCATGAAATGGGACTAAGGTAATGGAGATTGGACCGTGGATGATTGAAAGAAAGAGGCCTGGTCTGATAAATCAATATTCCTAATGCATCACGTAGACCGCTAAGCGTGTGTACGCCAATTTCCAACGGAGGCTATGGCACCCGGATGTACTGTTGGGCGGAAACAGGCCGGGGGCATTATGCCTCTGCTGGGCTTAGAGTGTTTTCTTGGCACACTTTAAGCCACCATTATCCAAATAGCACAATCCTAGACAGCTGTGAGGTATCTGAACGTCGTTGCGGACTAATTTCCTGCTGGTTCACAGCAGGAAACACAGTTGCATACCAACATGATAATGCACCAGGCCACACTGCCATAATCGTCAAGAAGTGGTCCGTGTAACAGGCTGGTGACTTTCTGTTAATGCCCTGGCCTCCAAATTCACCTGAGATGAACCCAATCGAACATTTGTGGTTCAACTTGGAAAAGCGGATTCGCGCTAAATCACCACCACAAGGAAATGTACGGGAACTGGAAGACGTGCTGTTGACATTATGGTACCAGATACCCCAGGATACCTATCGCTACCTCACCGAATCGATGCCTCGCCGAGTGGCCGCTGTTTTGAGGGCTAAAGGGGGTCCCAGATCTTATTAGGCACGTGGTCATGATGTAATGGCTCATCGGGGTATGAATAAAATACACTCATTAGAAAAAACATTAGAGATAGGGGTTGTGGGCAGTTGACATGGGCACCGCATAGACAGAGTTGAACATACCAAAAACGAACGCAAGCGATAAATAATTGGACAGCAGGGCTTCCCAATAGTGAATCACAATGGACGAACGTGAGTAAAACTGGTGATCTCAGCGACTTTGATGGTGGACCTATTCTCGGCTGAAGACATACATGTCATTCGATCTCCCAAGGGGTAAGAACCATAGGGTTTCTGAAGGCAGATATATCAACGGGTGTACCGGAAGTATACCATCGATGGACGTACCAGCGCTAAGAGAGCAAACTATGGCCGACTACATGCCGAGGTCGAAGTAGATTATCGAGGACCGTACAGACCGACAGGTTGCTAACGTCGGCGCAAATCGCATCCAGGTTAAATGTCGATGACCCAAAGAGCGTCAGCGAGCGAACAGTACAGCGCAGGCTGCATACGCTGTGCTACAGAAACCGACGCTCTACTTGAGTGCCACTTTTGATTGCTCGTCATCGGACATTACACCTCGCCTGGTGCTGAGAACGTCAAAACTGGACCTCTGAAGCGTGACCCTGTGTTGTGTGGTCACATGAATCCCGTTTTCAGCTGTACCAAGCTTACAGGAGGAAGAGGGCGTGGCGTCGACAGCATGAGACCATACCCACCTCTTTCCAGGTAGATTCTGTTTAAGGCGGTAATGGCTCTGTGATGATTCTCATGGAACAAATTATAAGCCTTAGTGTATCTCGAGACGTTCTTAACTACTGGTAAACGCCTGTCGCCTGTTTCTCGGGTAATTCACTCTCTCACATCCCGCGTGTCATGTTGTAAAGACTGGGAGTTACTTTTCACATCGCGTCTTTTGCATTGAGCATTCAGAGGTTTCGTTTGACATGATAGCATCCCGTTCCCATGGCATGTCGTGGCGGAATTAATGTCTTATTTGTTAATATGGATGAATTTAATATTAAGGACAGTAGCGGACTGGACAGGGTGTCAGGTTGCCCGATGGCAAGTGGGCGCCTAATGAAATGGGCCCCTGATGAAGTGGGCTTTCTTAAACATTAGAAAATATGTGCAAATCATTTCCGTATCTTCTAGCAAACCATTGATGTATCTTCTAGAAAATTATTGCTGTATCTTCTAGCAAATCATTGCTGTATCTGTTAGAAAATCATTGCCGCATCTTCTAGAAAATCATTGCTGCATCTCCTAGAAAATCATTGCTGTATCTCCTAGAAAATCATTGCTGTATCTTCTAGAAAATCATTGCTGTATCTTCTAGAAAAGCATTGGTGTATCTTCTAGCAAATCATTGATGTATCTTCTAGCAAATCATTGCTGTATCTTCTAGCAAATCATTGCTGTATCTTCTAGAAAATCATTGCTGTATCTTCTAGAAAACCATTGCTGTATCTCCTAGCAAATATTTGCTGTATCTTCTAGCAAATCATTGCTGTATCTTCTAGAAAATCATTGCTGTATCTTCTAGAAAAGCATTGGTGTATCTTCTAGCAAATCATTGCTGTATCTTCTAGCAAATCATTGCTGTATCTTCTAGAAAGTCATTGCTGTATCTGCTAGAAAATCATTGCCGTATTTCCTAGCAAATCATTGCTGAATTTCCTAGCAAATCATTGCTGTATCTTCTAGAAAATCATTAGTGTATCTTCTAGCAAATCATTGCTGTATCTTCTAGCAAATAATTGCTGTACCTGCTAGAAAATCATTGCTGTATCTTCTAGCAAATAATTGCTGTATCTTCTAGCAAACCATTGCTGTATCTGCTAGAAAATCATTGCTCTATCTTCTAGCAATTGCTGTATTTTCTAGAAAATCATTGCTGTATCTTCTAGCAAATCATTGCTGCATCTTCTAGAAAGTCATTGCTGTATCTGCTAGAAAATCATTGCCGTATTTCCTAGCAAATCATTGCTGAATTTCCTAGCAAATCATTGCTGTATCTTCTAGAAAATCATTAGTGTATCTTCTAGCAAATCATTGCTGTATCTTCTAGCAAATAATTGCTGTACCTGCTAGAAAATCATTGCTGTATCTTCTAGCAATTGCTGTATTTTCTAGAAAATCATTGCTGTATCTTCTAGCAAATCATTGCTGCATCTTCTAGAAAATCATTGCTGTATCTGCTAGAAAATCATTGGTATATCTTCTAGCAAATCATTGCTGTATCTTCTAGCAAATCTTTGCTGTATCATCTAGAAAATCATTGCTGTATCTGCTAGAAAATCATTGGTATATCTTCTAGCAAATCATTGCTGTATCTTCTAGCAAATCTTTGCTGTATCATCTAGAAAATCATTGCTGTATCTTCTAGCAATTCATTGCTGTATCATCTAGAAAATCATTGCTGTATCTTCTAGCAAATAATTGCTGTACCTGCTAGAAAATCATTGCTGTATCTTCTAGCAAATAATTGCTGTATCTTCTAGCAAACCATTGCTGTATCTGCTAGAAAATCATTGCTCTATCTTCTAGCAATTGCTGTATTTTCTAGAAAATCATTGCTGTATCTTCTAGCAAACCATTGCTGTATCTGCTAGAAAATCATTGCTCTATCTTCTAGCAATTCCTGTATTTTCTAGAAAATCATTGCTGCATCTTCTAGAAAGTCATTGCTGTATCTGCTAGAAAATCATTGCCGTATTTCCTAGCAAATCATTGCTGAATTTCCTAGCAAATCATTGCTGTATCTTCTAGAAAATCATTAGTGTATCTTCTAGCAAATCATTGCTGTATCTTCTAGCAAATAATTGCTGTACCTGCTAGAAAATCATTGCTGTATCTTCTAGCAATTGCTGTATTTTCTAGAAAATCATTGCTGTATCTTCTAGCAAATCATTGCTGCATCTTCTAGAAAATCATTGCTGTATCTGCTAGAAAATCATTGGTATATCTTCTAGCAAATCATTGCTGTATCTTCTAGCAAATCTTTGCTGTATCTTCTAGCAAATCATTGATGTATCTTCTAGAAAGTCATTGCTGTATCTGCTAGAAAATCATTGCCGTATTTCCTAGCAAATCATTGCTGAATTTCCTAGCAAATCATTGCTGTATCTTCTAGAAAATCATTAGTGTATCTTCTAGCAAATTATTGCTGTATCTTCTAGCAAATAATTGCTGTACCTGCTAGAAAATCATTGCTGTATCTTCTAGCAAATAATTGCTGTATCTTCTAGCAAACCATTGCTGTATCTGCTAGAAAATCATTGCTCTATCTTCTAGCAATTGCTGTATTTTCTAGAAAATCATTGCTGTATCTTCTAGCAAACCATTGCTGTATCTGCTAGAAAATCATTGCTCTATCTTCTAGCAATTGCTGTATTTTCTAGAAAATCATTGCTGTATCTTCTAGCAAATCATTGCTGCATCTTCTAGAAAGTCATTGCTGTATCTGCTAGAAAATCATTGCCGTATTTCCTAGCAAATCATTGCTGAATTTCCTAGCAAATCATTGCTGTATCTTCTAGCAAATAATTGCTGTATCTTCTAGCAAACCATTGCTGTATCTGCTAGAAAATCATTGCTGTATCTGCTAGAAAATCATTGCTCTATCTTCTAGCAATTGCTGTATTTTCTAGAAAATCATTGCTGTATCTTCTAGCAAATCATTGCTGCATCTTCTAGAAAATCATTGCTGTATCTGCTAGAAAATCATTGGTATATCTTCTAGCAAATCATTGCTGTATCTTCTAGCAAATCTTTGCTGTATCATCTAGAAAATCATTGCTGTATCTTCTAGCAATTCATTGCTGTATCATCTAGAAAATCTTTGCTGTATCTTCTAGCAAATCATTGCTGTATCTTCTAGCGAATAAAAGACGTTATACTGAGACGAATTTCAGTATTACTTCAGTTAGGTCTTTTGTTTTCAATCACAACAATAAATTCGTTATTATTCTTAGTAATTGTTGGGCGTTCTCTAACCCAGTTTTGTTCTACAAAACACTCTTCTCGATCGTGGCTCCTTCGAGGTCACCATTCGGTAGTGGATACAAAAAGCAAGGAGCAGATGAGAACAGTAGAAATATCTCAAGAGTTTTACATATTCTTAATAATATGTATAACATATTCTTCGTATCAGTTAACGTCAGCCATAGATTACCAAAACTCAAAATTGATATATTCGAAACACAGAAAATGTTAATGACCTTTCCGTAGCTTGAAAATATAATAGAAGTTTCAATATTATTACTGTATGCAATAATATTGGAGCTTCACCGTATTGTACATTTTACTGCCAGCAATATGTACAATATATGAACACTGTATAATTATTAGAAAATATAAATTTATTTCTCAAAAATTTTAATTGTACCTTTTCCCCCACTTATGTAGTTTTTTGAAAATTTTATTTATTTCTTACAAAATTTCAATGATAGCTTTATAGTTGAGGGTGGGCCCCTCTTTGTCTCCTTGCAACCTACATTTTCAGACCCAGTCCACCACTGATTAAGGATATTGAAAAAGGCGTTCAGGCCAACAAATACGTTCTTGTTGAAAACAAAAAGGGAAAGAGTGAATTCTGGAAGTTGTTTCGTCTTATTAATAAACCATAACATGTTTCGCAGCAATACCGATTGTCACACGTTTGTGACAACTTCAGAGTTTCTAAAATGTGAAACCTGATTTCACGAGTGTCCCTTCCTTCTGAGAGGCAATGATGAAATCAACATCCACATTTTGGAAACTTCCAACTAATCAGAAGCTGGTGAAAATTGATGTTGCTGTGAAATATATTCTGAGGCTTGATATGTTTTCAAGAAAACAGCAAAAACTGAAATTAAACATCCCAGTTACTTAATTCAAAAATTTTGATTGCAGCGCCATCAGAATTTAGTAAAACAGCCTTAATATTACTGCGGAAGGACTTTTGAAAACATGTGTAAAACGGTTAGCCTGCGTCTTGCAAATAAGGTACTACAGTTTCAGAACTTCCTGTAAGCGAGTAAATTATACGTTCCCCAGTAATAAATTTGTTTGATTTCTATATAACCTACTGTAACGTACCAGGAGATGTGACGTACCTGCCAGAAGGACGCACACGACATAAAGGCAGATAGGAATCAGAATAAAATGTCCGCGTAGCTCAATTGGTAGAGTACTTATTCCGGAATGAGGGGACCCGGGTTCGAATCCTGGCGCGGACAGAAATGACGGAGAAATTTACTTCGTTATACTACGACCATATATCCTACGGTACCCATTGCGTAGGCACTTTTTGAACGCTCTGCGTAATATACACCGAAGAGCAATTAAATTAGAGATACCTGTCTAGTAACGTGTAGCACCACCTTTCGCCCTGATGACAGCGGCGATTCCTCTCGGCATGGAATCGACAAGACACCGGAAACGTTGGGAAGCCATACGCATCCACGACACCTGAACAAGCTCCCACCACTCACGAAGCTTTGATGGAGGGGGTCAGAGCTTCGAATATCTCTCTCGATGGCATCCCAGTTGTGCTCGATGGGATTGAGGTCAGGTGACCTAGCTGGCCAAGGAAGCGAGGTCACGTCGGTGGGGTGTTCATCCAACCATTCGGAAACAGTTCGGGAGCGATGGCACGGTGCATTGTCTTGTTGCAAGATGAGGTCCCCAGTGGGATATTGAAGACGATATCCCGGTAATGTTGACCAGGATATTCCGGTAACGTTGAAAGCAAATGGTCGTCCAGGATATTCCGGTAACGTTGACCTGTGAGGAACGATGTCACACGTACCAGGGGACCCATTTTAGTCCACGTAAACAGTCTCCAGACGAGAATGCCACCCCCACCAGCAGGAAGAGTACCCTGCTGGCAAGGAGGATCCATCGCTTCATGTGGTTTGCGCCGTACTCGTATCCTGTCATCAGCATGTACCAACGTGAATCTCGACTCATCAATCCAGGCAACATTTTTCCACATGTGTAGGGTCCAGTGGCGATATACCCGCGCCGATGCTAATCTTTGCAACCTGTGATGTGCGGTCAGCAGCAGTACCTTTGTGGGACGATGGCTTCTGTACCCCATAGCGAGGAGATGGTTCTGGATGGTGTGGCTGCTTACATGTTTTTGTGCACCAGCGTTAAATTGCAAAGTGATTTCTTGCACCGTGGCCCGTATATTCGCTGTTACAATGCGAGCTAGCCGACGATGACCCCACTCATTCACACGCTGTTGTCCACGGCAGTTGGCCCTTGCAGGGATGGTCTTTCCGCATTTGATGTACTCACGGTGCACTCGTGACACAGTAGCTCGTAAAAATCCCAGTGCCTGCACGACTTCCGATATGGAGTGACCCATTCGATCCGGCCCCGACAATTTGTCTACGATCAAATGCGCTTAGATCCTTCATCTTACCCATACTGCGTCCGACTCTTACTGATTCCCGTCGCATCACTCCTTGTATTGTCGGATCGCTGCATACGTCATGTCGTTTCCGTTTAGCGCCACATTTGCAAAACGCCAGCTGTCTCTAATTAAATTGCTCTTCAGTGTATATATATTTATACATGATTATGCATAATTATAAACTGAGTTTCGAATTTATAGTTCAAAGAAGATTTGTCGGTGTCAGATCTGGGTCAGTTACGTGTCGGGTCAGGTCCAATTACGTGACGTCCGGGTCCGGGTCCGGGTCCAAAGTTTTTGACCCGTTTCCAAGTCTGGTCACGTGTACGGTAGGAATGAAGAAGGATTCGAATAGCGCAATGATGAAATGCTTCTCGCTAATAATGCGGGTGAATTAATCACTTTATTTTCTGTTGGAGCTTATTATTTTTGTGAAAACGTTACTAATCGGATATAACAACAACTTAATATTTACAGAAATGTGAGTAATATGGTTTTCCTTCTCAATAAGTTTTCTGTTTCTTTATGTTATTTGTCATGCCCGACTTTATTAACAGCCGGGTTTGATAAAGAATTAATAAGGATTCATTTATTTTTTCTCTAACTTTTCATTTATCTCAATCACTCACTTTCACATTCTTTACTTAGTTTTATATTTAATTTAACATGTATATCAGTAAAATTTAATATTTTATAGGTTATTACTTTATAAATTTCAGATAAGTAGCACAGATAGTTTCTTGGATCCAAAGTAGTTAGAATTAAAAAATTGTAAATATTCATTCGTTTCTTTTACACAGAACTTTCACTTCCACTTTGCGGGTAGGAGCCTGACCAGGAAGAACTACCTGGATCAGGTTGTATATTTTTATTTAGAAACACTCCTTTAGGTAACTGTATAGAAAGTTTCGTATGAAGTGTTTCTTAAAATGTACGAAAAGTAAATAAATAAAAACAAAATCATTTTTGAAAAATGTTAAAGGTTAATGACATGATAGTACAAAAACAAAAGATTTTCAACGCCAAAAAAAATTATTTTTGTATCCTTAATATTAAAGTTATCTATAATAATAAAACGAAGTGTTTATGTGCCTGTCTTTCGATATACAAAAATTTTCTCAACCTAGAAACCTGAAATTTTGCACGAAGGTAGCTTGCATACCGAGGATGTGCACCTAGGAATAGATTTTCGAATTTTTGAGTTTTAGATATTTCAAAAAATGAAAAACGTGGATGCCGACTTCGCGTGTATCGTTCGGCTTTGTTTACCATCTGATCACACCCAACGTAAAGGAAAGTAGTTCACCATACATTTTACGCGTTTCTTTTTAGAATTTCGTTATAACAGACGACATAATGACTATTTTTATTTGTAAATATATTTTATGAAGGAAATATATCGAATAACAGTACGACATTTTTTTTATCCGGAGCAAGCGTATTCTTTAAGAGAAGTGGTACTTACGTATTAACGCCACCGCAGCAGAAGTTGTGCTAATGCGCCAATAAAGAGCAATCTTGTTGTTCGCACGCGCAGGCATTTATATTTTGGATTCTTTGTTGCCTTTATGTCCACCGAAATCCGATTGACTACTTTGTTTTTAAATAAAGTGTTTTATTTTATGATTTGTCGCAAAAATTTTAGGTGTAGATTGGCGGCACTTAAACTGCCAAATCTGTAGCTGCGGTGGCGTTAATACGTTCATATGGCGACAGCATCAGGTGAAAGAAAATAGAGACTGTTTTGAATCTATGTTGAACTCTATATCGGCCCATTTTCCACCGAAATCAGATTGACTTCTTTGTTTTTAAATAAAGCGTTTTATTTTATTTTATGATTCCCCGCACGGGGATAACTGGTTTTCCAGTTATTTGGGGAGCGGCGCCCCCACGGCCCGAGCTGACCTTGTGACTGGTCAACATCTGATGTCATGTCACAGCTTGTTTTTTTCTTATTTTGGTGCTGTTGGTGTTTGCAGGGACGGCTGTTCATCCAGCTGTTGGGGAGTCGCGGCCCCACGTTCCCGAGCTGGTCTTGTGTCTCGCTTTTTCGTTTTTATTTATTTTCTCCACTGGCTAGCTGCCCGTGTTGTATTCTCTACCTAATCGCTACCACGTTATGTACTAACACCCCGGTCTTGTGGTTTTGTTACCCTCCACCACTAACTGATTTATATTAACCGCTCAGTTCGTAGGTTGCTGAGATTCCGTTTAGGTTCCCTGCCAGGATTTGTCTTCTTTGGATTTCTTTTTTTTCCTTTTAGCTGGTTTGGGTGCTAGACCTACCTGCATGTTTGCCGCGTGCGGAGACCCGTGAGGCGGAAATGGGATGTCTGGCGGCTGAGGTCGCAGGAGACCGGTTAAGTGCCTCCTGTGTGCCAACACTCCTCTTCGACCCCGGCTTCGCTGTAAACGGGGAGGCTAGAGGCTAACCCACCTCTAGTCAGAAGTCTTGTACCAAGTTGTGTGCAGGGCTTTAGCGGCTTTTTTTGTCGTATCGCACGGCAGGGTGAGCCCGGGGGCTGTGGGATCATGCCAAAGGCGTTGGCATGACGGTACCCGGAGGCCGAAGTGTCCGCCGAGTGTGTGTGATCACAGCCAACGGACTATATCTGCAACGTATAAGCTCCAGAACTGTGTCCAGCGTCATTTTCTTGGCTTGCAGACCTCCAGTTCTCCCTTGTAGGGCTCGGTGGTGGGTGGAGTAGTCTGCAGACGAATCCTTCTCCTTTTTTCCATGGGTAAACCCAAAAACAAACGCTCCAAATTCAAGTCACCTGAGCAAATGATCGTTGACAACGACTCTCCTTCGTCTTCTCAACCTACCAAGTCTCATACCCTTAAAAAGATCTTTAGACCATGATCTGGACCAAGAATGTGGAACCTCTTCTTCGGCAGCTGTACCAGTCGCTCCGAAGCGTCGTCTCCCCTCAATTGCTGTGACTACGCATGCTACTCACTTGCTTGTAGAATCCATCGATCCGAATGAGAGACTGTCCACCAGATCTCCCTTTTTTCATTTCTAAAGCTTTGGACGCTGCGGTTGGCCCCTTGAAGTCTGTGAGGAAGCTTCGCTCTGGGGACCTGCTTGTTCAAACTTGCAGTGTTTCTCAGAGTAACACTCTTTGCTCCCTTACTAGTCTTCAAGGCATTCCTGTCAAAGTGGCACCTCACCCGTTTCTTAACACCTCTCGGGGTGTTATTTCGGAATTTGTTCTCTTGCCATGCAGTGAAGAGGAATTGGTGACTGAACTTGCAGATCAAGGTGTTATTGCTGCGCGCCGTATGATGTTTCGGCGCGATGGTTCTTTAATTAAGTCTAAAAATGTTATCTTGACTTTTAACTCCCCGAAGGTTCCGACCGAAATCAAGGCTGGCTACTTGGTCTGTGGAGTTCGCCCGTACATTCCCAGTCCTCTGCGCTGTTTCAGGTGCCAGAGGTACGGGCATTCACAACGTTTTTGTAAGAGTTCCGCTCGTTGCGCAAATTGTGGCTCCAGTGAACATGACGGGGAAGGTTGCACTTCTGCGGCCTCCTGTGTTAACTGTGGTGAGGCCCATGCGGCTTACTCCCGCACCTGTATGAAATGGAAGGACGAGATGGCAATCCAGCGCCTCAAGACCCTGGACGGCCTCTCGTACCCTGCTGCCAAAGCCAAGTTGGGTATTCCCAACACCCGACAGCGTAGTTTTGCCGCAGTTGTTCAGTCTCAGCCACCACCCGTGCAGCCCTTTGTTCCGCGCCCTGTAGCTCTCGCCGCACTTGCCAAGCGATCTACAGTTGAACAAGCGACACAGGTGGATTTCACCGAGCTCCAGCTTATTCGACCAGCTGAGTCTGCGCCTTCTCTTTTGAAGACGACCGACTCTTCCAGTTCCCAGCGGAAGGCCTGCACGTGCTGGAGGGCCGGCCCTCAATCCTCTAAGGTGTGCAGTGTCCATCCACATGTCGCGGCCATCATGGCCGACTTGCAGCTGCCTCGGACTCAGCGCGGTCCCCACCCTCACCCAACATTATAGAGGAACATAGGGGGAGGAGAGTGACAGTTCGTCCCCAGCCTCAAACAACATTGCAGAGGACCATGGGGGGAAGAGAGTGACAGTTCGTCCCCGCCCTCTGCCAGCTTTGCAGAGGAGTGTGGGGGGAGGGGAGTGACTCATCCCTTTGTGTAGTTGTGTTTAAAAAAAAAAAAAAAAAAAAAAAAAAAAAAAAAAAGGAAGTTATAATTATAATAGTGAATTAATAAATTTTTCTTATATACCTACTTAACTACCTTGTCTTCACAGCTTTCATCATGCTCTTTTTCGGCTTTTACCGGGCCTGTCTGTTCTTGATCATTTTCAACGTTTTTCAAAATCTGTGGCTGATAGTTCTTTGTCTGGCGCTCTTTGGCCAAGCCTGGCCCTTGCGCCAATAAAATCCAACAACCAACCAACCAACCTATTTTATGATTTGTCGCAAAAATTTTAGGTGTAGACGGCCCTTTAACCGCCAAATCTTTAGCTGCGGTGGCGTTAATACGTTCATATGGCGACAGCGTCAGGTGAAAGAAAATAGAGACTGTTTTGAATCTATGTTGAACTCTATATCGGCCCATTTTCCACCGAAATCCGATTGACTACTTTGCCTGCGCGTGCGAACAACAAGATTGCTCTTTATTGGCGCATTAGCACAACTTCTGCTGCGGTGGCGTTAATACGTAAGTACCAGAGAAGTCTTTCAAACTTTCGTTCTGGAAGTAAAAGTGGCTAAGACTGGCGCCACATTGATTGATAGTATTTATTCGGATTTTGTAAATTTTGTCGATGTAGAATTAGTCGCGATTGCTCCGGGAGGCAGCTAAATATTTGGAGACAGCTATTAAATAGGCTGAAGTAATGGCCTTCTTCCGAAAAGGTTAGTATGTTCAGAAGGGCACGAGACGGAATTATGACGCATAAATTTGTGATATAAAAATAAACGTATTATTATTTTCCCTAACAAAATAAATGCCTATTATTATTACCATATCGATAAGATCTATTGCGATGAAATAGACGTATATTATCCTGAACTACTTTCCTTCACGTTGGGTGTTATCAAGTTGTATGTAAACAAAGCGGAACGATACACGGGAAATCGGGAACTACTTGAAAGCGTTCAGATTCGGTAGTACAGCCGTATTTTCATAACTTAATTAGCCCTTTCTTCAAGGAAAGTGAGCTACAAGCAACATTAATTCATTCACTTCTGACGTTACAGTTTTGAATTACATTGATACTAACGTCTAGCTATGGCGATGAAATGCTTAAAAATGACGTTCAACATCTTCTCACAAGATGGCGTGGAAAAGCTCTTTTCACTACTTTTCATCAAATTACAGTTTACGTATATTTAATTATTCATTTCAAATAATATGAAATGAGATTTTTTTATTTTATTCATTAACGTTTGCGTTAAGTTTCAACGTACATATACACTGAAGTGCCAGAAAAACTGGTACACCAGTCTAATACTTGGTAAGTCCCCCACGGGAGCGCAGAACCGCAGAAATACGACGGGGCATGGACCACTAGGTTCTGGAAATACAATGTAGGCAATGCACACCATACTTCTTGCAGAGCGTTCCACAATTCGGGTGTATTCCGAGATCTCGGATTCCTGTGTTCGATAGCGCGTTGCATGGCATCCCAAATGTGTTTTATCACGTTCAGATCTGGGGACTTGGGTGGGTATGGCAACCCCCAAAACTCAGATGAATGTTTCTCTAACCATAATGTGGAGGTGCATTGTCCTGTTGGAACAGGCCCAACCCATCAGCATGACTGCAGGACATTAACGGGTGTACTTCGTCAGAAAGGATGCGCACATAACGTTGGCCGGTCACAGACGTTTGTAGACGTACCAGGGGTCTCAGTGAAGTGTAGCTAAACACACCCCATACCATTACAGACACCCCACCAGCAGGCGCAGTTTCCTATTAATAGGTGGGATCTATGGCTTCATGGGGTTTGCGCCACACAGCAATCCATCCATCTGCCCGATATAGTTGGAAACGCGACTCGTCAGACCAGGCTACTTGTTTCCAGTCATCAAGTGTCCATTGGCGGTGTTGTCGTGCCCAAGCGAGGCTCATAGCTCTGTGTCGTGCAGCCATCAAGGGGACTCGAGTTAGGCGTTGGCTCGCAAAGCACATATCGTGCAGAGTACGTTGCACAGTCGGGACGCTGATGCTTGTTGAGGCTCCACCATTGAATTCCTATGATACCTGCGAGAGTGTTGCACGTTTATCGCGTGAAACTATTCTTGACAGCTGACGATGGTCACGTTCACCCAATGTCTTTTTACGGCCACACTGGTATCGTAGGTTGGAGGTTTGGCTGGAATTCTTGTAGTCACGGTACACCCTTGCAATGGTCGTCCGTGAAAATCCGAACTTCGTTTCTACCTCTGAAATACTATAGCCCATCTCACGAGTTGAAAATCGCTTAAATCATTATTACTTGTCATTCTCATGCCGAAAACAGCTCTGCCAGCTCGCAAGGATGTCTATCGCTTTATATACGCACTGGCGGACGCAACCGAGTACCCGTATAGATGACGTTGCTCGTATTTTGCATAAGCTCGTCTGTACCAGTTTTTCTGGCACTCAGTGTAAATGCTTGAGAACATTCATTTTTCTAAAGTGATACTTTCAAACGTCTCATGCCTCACGTCATTGAAGGTACGATTATGTCTAGCCAGGCAGTGGGACAAGATGTTTTCTTTCCCAAATACCCATCATTCCGTCTGATGTGCCCTCCAAATGTAAACGAATTCAGCTGCCAATGCGCCTGCGCTTCGCTATGAGCATCAACAAGGCTCAAGGACAGTCGCTCAAAGTTTTTGGATGAAATTTGCAAAGCTCTTGTTTCCCATGGACAACTTTACGTTGGATGTTTCCTATTTCGCAGCAAGCAAAATTTCAACATTTTAGCGCCCCAGGGGAGAACGCAGAACATTGTTTACCAAGAAGCATTGGCTGAATATCCATTTTTTTCTCCACTAATTTTTCTAAAATTAAAAACAATGAGGCCTACTATTTAACTTCAAGCTTATTAACGATACCTTTTTACCCAATCCTTACAATTCACGGTCAAATGTTTCACCCATCCAAAAGAAAACTACTTGCAGTTAGTAAACACAAAATAAAATATGTTTCAACACATGTTGATTTTTTGGCTGAGATTTATCTGCTCGAAAACCACGATGAGTCGTCGACGAAGTTTAACATTGAGTTCCGTTCTCTAGCTAAACAAAGCCTACACCAACAAACAACGTCAGCAAAGCGACGGGCTAAAAAGTAGTTAAGAATAATTCCATTGTTCTTTATTTTAAATCTAATGTTAATGTTTTTAATAACATACTGGAATTTATCACTTTTTAAAATAAATTTCTTTAATGCTTCCCGATTACATTTGGCTAATTTAAGGAAGCCATCCTAGTTAATAGTCCAAGCCGTTGTTAGTGAGATATCAAAAACTTCGGAGGCGCCTTTTTAAAAATGAGACTCATTCTTGGAACTCATTCAGAAGTTCCGTGTCACTAAACTTCGTTGTTATGTCTGATTAAATGACTTCCACAGAAAAATAGTAAACGTTTTGCACGCAAATGCAGCTTACAGGAGAGTGAATGTCAAATGTGGCTCGAAGAAACCACCAGAGAAAATGTGTCAAAGAATGTAAAATAATTCACTCCAACTGCAAAGTCGGTATCCTGAAAAATTTGTATTTGCGCGCTGAGAGATTCGCTTCCGAGTTACAGCAATCTTAATTGAAGAACAGATGATTTTTCTAAATTGATACTTTGTGACCGTCCAAAAAGTATTCTACTCGGATTCGTCTTAATTTTCTGTTGGCCAGCTTTTGGATAAAACACACAAGAACCCAGGAGGAAATTCATCTGTCTCGCTTCGGGTAATTTTGTATAATGTGTTAGAAATTCCAGCAACTTGAGCATCTCTGAATCACCCACGAAATGTCATTACGGGAAATACTTGGACGGACGCTCTTTCGTCTTCTGATGATCTCTGTGATAAGGGTTTCCTATCAACCATCGTTCCACGAGATCCTTTGTATCTGCTTCTCTCTTGACCTCGATTACTGATGCTGTGTGGACCATTAGTTGTCATGGCGACCATAACCCATCAGCTTCCGAAGATCGTTTCCTCACAGCTGCCTCTCAAAGTCTTCATTATCTTCGCGCAACCAGTTCATCATCGTCCCATCAAGAATTCATCATCCAAGGTGTGGTTTCTGAACCGAGGGATTTCGCATACAAGAACCTCCTAAACCTCCCTTCCTCACCTGCCATTGCTGATCGTTTATACAGGTTCTACGGGGCTGATGTTGATCAGACATTAGATAAACAATTATCTGGAACTATGACATGCCAGAGAAATCACCATCTCGTTTGGAATTTTGTTATTTGCACAACAACATAGGTAGCTTCCTAATGATAAGAAACTCACCAAGAGTCACGTCTGTGAAAGCATTCTCTTGATTCATCATTCTAATCTATACATTAGTAGGGAGCTATTTTTTGTGTAATGCAAAAGTTTGTTATGAAGTTTCTGATCTGTGTATGGTAGCTCAAGTGATAACTGAACGTCTCGAGTGCAGGATCTTATGCTACTACCTCTCAGAAGGTTAGCTAGCGACTTTAAGCATGCGTTGCGTGCATTTTTTTGTGTTCTACTGGAATTTCCACAGTGATTATTACAATAAAGTACCAAAAATCATGGGATAGCAGTATGCAAATTTTAACTGGCGTTGCCATCGTGTAAAGGCTTCGACGCGCGATACGATTTTTATCAGTTGCGAGGTGTAATATCAAGAGCCAGGTTGAACAACCGCCAGTAGGGTTATGGCAAAAGACATGAATTATCGGTGTTTGAACGAAGCATGATAGTGGGAGCCAGACGGATGTGACGTTCAATTTCCGAAGTTGTGCGGACATTCAACATTCCTCGATCCATGGGTCACGTGTGTATCGACAATGCCTTACGGAAGGCATTACCACTCATCATGAATGACCGTGACCAGCGGCTTCTGACCAGGATTGTCCATGCTAACTGACAAGCGACACCGGCTCAAATAACATCTACATCCAATGCAGGAGGTACCAGCGACATATCCATCAGGTCAGTGCTGCGCAAATTAGCGTCCATGGGGTATGGGAGCAGTAGACCCACTAGAGTGCTTTGTTAACACCACGACATCGGACACAGGGCCTCGCCTGGACTTGTGAATACGGTAATTGGAGCCTGGAAGACTGGCAACATGTGGTGTGGTCCGATGAGTCACACTACCAGTTGTTACGAGCTGATGATATGATTTAGGTGTGGCGCAGATCCCATGATGTCATAGACCCAAGCTGTCAGAAAGGCACTGCACAAGCTACTGGTGGTTCCATACATGAGTGTGGTGTCTTTACGTGGCAAGGTTTGGGTCCTCTTGTTCTTGTAATCCCTTTGTTACTCTGCTGTGTGACCATTTGCAGCCCTTCATGGACTTCATGTACCCCAACAACGATGGAATTTCCCAGGCGGACAATGCATCATGTCATTCGGCCCAAGTTGTACAAAATTGGTTTGAGGAGCATTCTGGACAGCTCCGATGGATGGTGTAGCCACAACGTTCGCCCCATATGAACCCAATATGGTAGTTATGGGACATGGTGGAAAGGTCCATTCGCACCCAAGATCCTGCACCTACAAATACCAAGGAACTGTAGGCGGCTGTTCGGACGGCATGCCTCAACACCTCACCAGAAGTCGTTCTGTCACTTATGGAATCGGTTCCACGTCGAGTTGCTGCACTTCGCTGGGCAAGAGCTGGTCCTATACGATACTAGGTAGGTATACCATGACGTCTGGCACTTCAGTGTATTTCCATACGCGCCAGGGAGAATATACACCGAAGAGACAAAATATTATGACCACCTGACTAATATGGCGTTGGTTCAAGATTTCTAAAGGGGTCTTGTGGAATCTGCTACTAACACATTACTTTCAACTCTCGTGAGTAACGTGATTGAGCCCCCGGAGAACGAATTTGCTGTTCTAGCACAAACCCCATATGCTCGACTGAATTGATGTCTGGGAAATTCTTTCAAGTGCTAGGTCAATGGTCGGCAACTCAGCACCTCAGAAGGGCCAAAAAGTTGTAGAATACACATTCTTAACTTTTAGATGAGCCATGAATGGCGGCAGTGAGAACTATGGCGTCCATTGTAACCCGCGATCGACACAGGCAAAATTTGCGAAAATGTATGCACAATATTTAATACATATCATGATTATACATGTTCACTATTGTTCCGCTTTGAATTAAAATATATAGCGGAATCGAAGTTTCACAAAATCTCCACTTTAAAGCAGGATGAAGCATACCTGCGTACTTAACTCAGTACCGAGAGCAACTGTCTTTTACTGTAAAAGAAACAAGTTAGTAAAATCATGCAATGCATTGATTATGATACGCTTTCCGACATACCAAAAATCATTACTCAAGTTGTTACTCAAGCTATGAGGATAATGGCTGTCGAATAAATATCGCTCCTGTGCCCTGACCTTTGACCCCATTTTGATGATATTAAACAGAATTGGTTCAGTATACCTCCGGAACAACATACTAAAGTTTTGTCGCAGTAGAATCATTTTTAGTGAAGTTATGAGGATAACGGCTGTGGAATAAATCTCACTCCTGTGCCCTGACCTTTGACCCCATTTCGATGATATTCAACTGAACCGGTTCAGTGTACTTCCGGAACAATACGATAAAGTGTTGTCGCAGTCGAAGCATTTTTACGTACGTTACGATGCATAAGGGCGATGGAATGGATCCCGCTCCTATCTCCTGACCTTTTGACCCCATTTAGCCCATTTTCAATAGGGTTTGTCCCCAGAGGGATCCCTACCACATACTAAAATCTCATCGAAATCGAACCATTTTCACGCGAGTCATCGTGTGGAAAGACGAACAAAGCTGGAGCATATACGCTTCTTCAACCTACGGTTGGAAAGCGTAAAAAGGGAATTAAACGCCTTGCTACCCCAGAAATTCAAAAGTAACTTACATTATCAGATGTCTCTGAATGTGGCCTTTTGAGTGCGAGAGAATCCCACCTTGCTTCTTTGCTCCTCTTAGGTGAATACACGTAAGACCCCACGTTTAAAAATCGAAGAAATTTGTGATTGAGTTACAGCAGGTTATTTTTTAAACGTTGTCTCCTAGCGTTTAACTTGACAATCGAAAAAATGCTTGGAGTGAAGCAAAAACTGTGCGTATTACACTTTTCGCTACTTCTCTGCTTCCAGGAATTCCCAATGCGAATACAATTATGTACACATATCGACCACTGAATTAGAAACTTTTATGCAAT